>CM026567.1:5142690-6566991 GCA_015143295.1 Tetracentron sinense | reverse complement strand
GCTCGGTTGGCTTGCTTGAGTTTGATTCATCTATTGAAATATTAGGGTTGAGCTTGAACAAGCTTATCAACTCGAGTTCTTTAGCTTTAGCTTATTCAGTCGAGCCGAACTTGGGTGCTCAAGCTTGATTCAATAATTATCTTATTTATTTTCCGAATTTTTATTAAGTTTGATTCACATCTCGAAAATTGGTGAGCTCGAACAAGCTTTATCAAACTCATTTCCATTTAAGCTTTAGCTTTATCAGTCGATCCGAACTGTGGCTCAAGCTTGATTCACATCGTTTCTTATTTAATTTTACATACTTTTATTAAGTGTTTGCTAATAATATAATACCGTGCCACGATAATAAATTAATGCATTGTATATGAAAATAGAGTTTATATATCCTTCCATATAAGAATATAGAATTCTGATCGATAGTTTCTCCGCTTCACTCTTTTTTTTTTTGTATTATTATCTCTTAACTTATTTGTTATAAATTAAAAATTATTTACACTTTATACAAAGAAAGTTTAAAATATTAGTTTGTATTAATACAATAACATTACCAAACATATTATTTTTTTATATATCAATCCGAAGCTTAAGGCAGCCCAGACTGTAATGCCACATGAGCTTGGCTCAACGAGCTTACTTAGTCTACCATGGAGCTAGCTTGGCTGAGTTGCAGCCGTAAACTGGTCTTAGTCTACCAAAAATTTGAACAAATTAAAAAGGATCGGGTTGGATTAGATTGGGTTCTGGTTAGCCCGACCCAATAGCGTCCGCCGTATATATGCATGATATATATCTAAGGGTTTCAGATTCGAGGACGGGAGGGGAGAGGAACTAACAAGAGTGGCGGCCCACATAACTTGCAGAGCCACAATGGTGGAATTCTTAAGGCCAAACAGGCCGTGATTGTTTTCAAGGACGATTTGCTGGTCGAAAAGGCGGTGATCGTTCGGTCCTCGACGAAGGGACTCGTGACCAGACCGGTACGGACACTGCTTGTTGCTGGGATCGGGAAGTACCCGCAGAAGGTGATTCGGAAAGGACTCGGCGAAGAAGACAGGCGAAGAACCACCTGTGAAGGCGTTCATCAAGCTCGTCACTACAACCACAGCATCCCACCTCGGTTAATCTCTGGATGTCGATCGAAAGGGACGTTAATCACTCCTGATTCCCTCCAATCTCGGGACAAGAAAGTCCCTGCCGCGAAGGACCAAAGGGCTCGCGTCGAAGAGCGCTTAAGACGCAAGACAGTTGGGTTCTTAGCAATCTCAGGTTTTGAAGTTGGGGTTTTTTATGGCATTTGATCATAACTGAATGGGTTTATTTAATTTCGAATGTACTCTTAGGTTTGGAATTTGATCTCTGAACTCATTTTAGGGTCGTCATTTGCTGTTGCTTTCTGGCTTTAATGGAGTTTCTGCACTCATATCACGTAGTTTTTGGAGTTTAATTTAACTCATGTATCGCTTGGGTTTTGATGCGTAATTGTTGTTCTTTGATTTTGAATTGTGAAATTCCGGAAGTTTGTAGTCATGTTGAATTTAGGTAGAGTTGAAAAGTCTTTTCTTTGCTAGGAATGATATTAATACGTTTTTGGTTTATTAATTACGGTATGGTTCGCTGTCGTTCGGGAACTTGTGTTTGCTTTAAGTTTTCTGAAAACCAACACATACACCTCATTCTTGATCAGTAAAATAAATCAAAAGCACTAATTTTGGATGCCTTTTGCTTACTGTGCCAGGTTTTTCATGAACTTATATCTGGAATTGGCTTACATAGCCCGAGTGGAGTCCTTGTTAGAAGCTGGTCACAAACAAACCCTTGGGTAGATTGTTAGTGTAGTACTCGTGTTTAAGAGAGAGGGAATCCCCGTTAACCCTTTTGTAAATCAAAAGGGAATACCCCCATTGTTTTTAAATCTAGAGTAACACCTCATGTATTTTCCTTTGAATATGGATAAGCGGTCACTATTCTTCCATTTATATAGTTGGCAATGAGCTGAAGGCAAAATACATTTTAATACAATATTTATAACCTGAAACAACGAAACATATTAACCCTACATACAGAAATTAAATATTCAGAACTGACAAATCTTGTTCTTGAGGAAAGAAATTTTTTTAAAAAACATTAATTAAATTTTACAGATTACTATCAGAGTGGGTTTTGAAAAGAAGATAGGTTTGAACTGACCATTTTTCCTAATGTGAACATCATATCTTGGGAGATTTATCAGGTGCAGATGATTCAAGAAACTGAACGAAACCAAATCTTCTTAAAATTCCTTGAGTGTTTATCCACTCATTATGCAGATTCAAAGAAGATCCTACAGTGAAGGTGATCTTTCAGTCAAGACCACTGGTTTCCCTAGACTCCCCTCCCCAACAACTTCCCTGAAGCCATAATCCTAAGACAAACACTTTGGAATAGGGGTTCTTAAAACCCAGAAAGAAATCCTTGAAGAGCTTACTCCGTTCCAACGACAATTCAAGACAATAGAAATCGAATACCACAAAGAGGTGTAAATTGGTTTTGAGGTTTTTAGGATCAAGCGTTATGAAAGAAAGTTTTTTTAGAGTGATTTACCGAATTTATGTTTGCTTTTGAATTTACTAAATTTTTTAGAGACTCGTAAAAATCTGTTTCCAAATACGGTGAGAGCTTATCAGATTAGTCCATATGTTTTGGAGTGGTATCCATACTTTATGCAAGTTTAAATGACACTCCAAACTCACAAGCAAACACGTCTCTCTTTTAAACCCCTGTTGTGGTTACCTTCTACGGAAAAAAAGACAAAATTCAAAGAAGGTTATTCTTACCTCAGCCTTGGATTGTGATTATCCAAATTTCATTTTTTTTGGTGAACCTTGATTTGTAGTTTCTTGTCCTCTCCTCCTCATCGAATAGATAGTCCCCATTTTGGTGATATAAGTTGTATTTTGTCTCATGTGGATCGATTATATTGTTAAATATTTGACTTGGTCTGGTATTTAACCCTTTTAAGAAATAAAATGTGTTAAGGATGTAGTATTTCTTAGGAAACAATCTAATCTTAGTTTTAAGAAAAAAAATTATATATCAACTCGGTTCAAAAAAAAGTGTCTTTTAGCTTAACCTCAAATAAGATGTCTTTTTGCGACAGCGTAAGATATGACATGGAAGAAGAGCATCATTGTTGTCTCTAATAATTAACCTTCATCCAAAGAAGACCCTTCAAATCTTAAGGTCAAGCTTAACCTGTGTCCATACTCTTGCGGACGATTGATGGACCAGTGATAAAAAGAGAGAGGCCAAACAAACCAAGAGATTCAGTGGGGAGGATTATGATGCAACAATGAAAAAGGAGCAGAAGAAGAGGATCATTCTCATAGACATGCCACTCACTTAACCTTGTGCCTAATCCTTGCTGACGATGATGTAATGGCAATTGGTGATAAAAAGGAGAACAAGAAGCACACATCAAGGGAGATTTAGTGGGGAGTCATGCAGTGTGAAGAACAAATGATATGATAACAAACCTTGTCCGCACACAATTAGCTTCCATGAATCCACATAAAGGTTTGGTTAAATTTGCAGGACTGGGATAAAATGCTGGTGAGGCCAACTACATGAAGAAGTAGAGTAGACAAAATTTTGGGGACATGTAGGGTCTGTAACGCGATTTGATTTGGAACATCGTTACTGGAGGTTGGCCTAAGAATATTCCACAATGGCATCCCATAGTTCAATGGGTATTACGAACTGTAATGACGGTTTTTTTTGGGTTGTCCCAAGCTCTCGACAGTGCGAATCTTTAAACCATCAATAGAAAAGCCGACATCCTTTGGTTTGAAGAAAGAGGGAAACTTAGTCGCAATGGAATTGGCTTATAACCAACGGAAAGGAATCTAATCTTGAAGAAGTTCAAATTTTTTTTTTTTGCAAATTTGCACTCTCAATTTAAGGGGTGTAAACAGCCGAGCTGGGTATTGCTTGAGCTTGGCTCGTTGTATATTTCATTTTTCTCGGGCTAGGCTCGAGCTTTAGCAGATCAGCTTGAGCTCCTCATCCACAAAGTCATGTAATTGTATCACTTGAGATTCTCTCATGTATCAATAAAAAAAAATAAAAAAAAGGCACGCCAGCCAAATCTGCACTCCAAACCTTGTGTCCTATACTTGCCATCATAATCGTTTAAGGTTAAGCTTAACCAACTTAAGGTGTTAATAATTTTTAATTTTTTTAAAAAAACAAAGGTAAAATGGATGAGTACTAGGAGTGAGTGAATCTTAACTATAGTTAGTGAGTGTTAAAAGGGACACATGACAACTTGTAGACTACAACTGGATACATGACACTTGAGAGAGTTCAATCGCAATTGGATAGGATACGGACTTGGACCACACTCACAAAGCCTCTTTAATTGCCATTTTAACCCAGGTTAAGAACTTTTGAACTGGTTAATATAGTTTTAATATTTTTTCTTAGAAACTAAGATTAGATTGTTTAACTCCGAGAAATATTGAATCTTAACCACTTTTTTTTTTAATAAAAAGGTTAACTCATTCAAATGTTCTAACATATACAATCGATCCACATGGGACTAAATCCAACTCATCTAACCAAAATGGTCTATCTCTTCGTGATAGGAATGAAACTGCATGGACTCAATGTTAGCAAAAAAAAAAAATTGGATAGACTCACGGTCCAAGTCTGAGGTAAGAATAACCTTCTTTGAATATTTTTTGTTTTTTGGTAGAATGGCTAAACATACACAAGGGGGTTAAAAGAGACGTGTTTGCTTGTGAGTTTTGAGTGTCATTTAATTTCACAATTAGAGTATGATATCAACTTTTAAAACCGTACGACTCCTCTGATAAGCTCCTACGTTTATTTGAAAAAGATTTCTACGGAGTCTCAAAAATTCAAGATACATTCAAAACCAAACCCTAAAATCGTTGATCACTCCAATCTAAAATGACTTTCTTTCATCACCCATTGATCTCTACAAAACCTCAAAACCCAGTTTACACCTCTTTCTGTTATTCGATTTCTATTGTTCTATAATTTTTCGTTGAATTTAGTAGAGCTCTTCTAGGATTTTCTTTCTGGGTTCTTCAAGAAACCCTATTTCCAAAGCGTTTTTATTTTAATGGATTCTGGCTCAGGGAAGTTGTTTGGGGAGGAGTCTCGCGGGAACCAGTGGTCTTGACATGAAAGATCACTTCAGCAAGTACGTATCTGTCTTGGAATATGTCATCATGAGAGATAACCACTCAGGGATTCCAAGAGGATTTGGTTTCATTCTGTTCTTGGATCCATCTGCAGCTGATAAAGCCCTCCAAGACATGCATGTCATATTAGGAAAAAGGGTCAGTTCAAACCCTCTTCTTCTTTTCAAAACCCAACTCTTGATATTATCTGTAAATTTAATTTTGTAATTCTTTTTTTTTCTTTTCCTCAAGAAACCAAGATTTATGTTAGTCTTAATATGGAATAATGCTTACATGGGGCTTAGGCAACCCCTTTCAATAAAAACTATATTTTTATTGTCAACATCTTGTTCTCTTACTCTTCTTCTTAATTAGATGTTCCTCCCTAAAATAAGAGAATGTAATTAACAATCTGGGTTTACCCAGATTGAAAGGATATTCCTCCACAAAATAATAAACTTCACACAACAATGAAGGTAACTTGACATTGGAAGGATATTCTTCCACAAAATAATAAACTCTACACAACAATGGAGGTAACTTGACAGAAATATTCATAAGATGTTATATCTTGAGCATAGTTGTTAAAGGCGTCGCCGCCTCAGGCGGTCGCCTAGGCGACCAGGTGCTCTGTTGGGCTCAGGCGACTGGCTGCCTTAGGCGGTCATTATTAAAAATCTAATATATATAATATTATTATTGTTTAAGGATATAAAAATTTATTTTATTTGAATATGATTGTTCGGTAATAAAAAAAATATACTATTTCTTATATCTTTACCAATATAATATGTTAGTATTTGTATATCTTACAAAAAAAGCTTGCAGATAGAAGAAAAAAAAAAGATGAGCGGTGTCAAGTATGTTTCTATCATGTCAACTTGTTCTCTCTTTTAATGGGTGGACCAAATGGTCTTTCTTCCTCTGTTTATGGGTGGACCATTTAGTCCCCATTTGTTTTTTTTCCATGGTTGTTAAATTACAACTAGCTCAGGCGGCCCAATAAAAAATTAAGAGCCTTTAAATGCCCCCCCCCCCCCCCCATATTCCTTCTAACCCCCCCAACCTCTTAAAACTCACATTTAAAGGAATCTTTTATAATTTAAACAAGTGCAGGCCCTATAGTTATATATTTTACTTATTAATATTATTTTTATTACTTATCTTGAGTATAATCGATAAAAAGAAATAAATAAGAGTAAGCAGTACGACATCTCTCTCTCTCCCCTCTCTTCTTTCTCCCTTGTTCAGCGTCATATTTGACTGTCGGGCTATTTTCTGGTTTTTATTCAGTCTTATATTCTCCCTCCTCTCCCTTCTCTTTCTTTCCTGTTGGGTTATCTATTTTTTATCACTCACAATCTCTCTCTCCCCTCTTTCAGTAGTCATTGCAGACTAAATTTTATTTCATTTTTTTCCAACACTTGAATCTCCCTTTATTATTCTTAGAACTGTCTCTAGCGATGGTTCTATCAAAATACGTCTTGACAATGGTGTAATTTATATGAATGTAGAGCCTCTTATAAAAGAAAATGCATCATATGTAGATCTCATATTAGAGGGAATTTCTACAACAAAAAGTTCATCAGGCGACGCCTTAGGCACCTCAGACTACCGACTCAGGCATCCATGGGGTTTGTCGCCTCAAGTCGCCTGGTCACCTTGACAGCTATGATCTTGAGATTGATTGAAATTTGTGCATTACAAGGGTCTCCCTAGTTATGAAAAAAGCTGATCCCAACCCATGCCATTATCTTGAATTGATTATGGGTATATTCGAGCTAAGCTTATAAGCCAAGTTTGAGCTTTGCTTGAACATGTTCGAGTTCGGCTTGAGCTTGGCTTGAGTTTGATTCAATCTTGAATTATTAGGGTTGAGTTCGAACAAAGCTTGAACAAGCTTTATCAAGCTCGAGTTCCATTTAAGCTTGAACTTTATTCTAGTCGAGCCGAACTTGGGTTGGCTCAAGCTTGATTCATGGAATTATCTTATTTAATTTTACATAATTTTAATTAAAGTGTTTACTAATAAATTATAACACACGAAACTATATAAAATTAATGCATTCATATACGAAAATAAGATTTAAGTGTAATCCTTCATACTAAAGAATAGAGAGTTAGATCATAGTTTCTCTGCTTCAACTTTTTTTTGTTATTATCATCTCTTAAGCTTATTTTTTATAAATTAAAATTTATTACATTTTATAACAAAGAAAGTTTAAAATATTATTTTGTATTAATATAATAATATTACCAATATATATATATATATATCAAATCGAGCTTAAGGCGAGGCAAACCTGTAATGCCAACTTGAGCTTGGCTCAAACGAGCTGAACTGAGTCCACCGATCGAGCTAGCTTGGCTTGAGTGCAGCCGTAAAATTGGTATAGTCTACCAAAACAATATTGAAAAGTAAGGGTTTGGATTTGGGTTTGGGTTTGGGTTAGCCCAACCCAATAGGTCCAGCCGTATATATGCATGATATAGATCTAGGGTTTCAGATTCGAGGAAGGGAGGGGAGAGGACGAACAAGAGGGGCGGTCACAACAGAACTTGCTGAGCAATAATGGTGAAAATTTTGAAGCCAAACAAGGCGGTGATTGTTCTTCAAGGACGTTTTGCTGGTCGAAAGGTGGTGATCGTTCGGTCCTTCGACGAAGGGAGTCGTGACCGACCGTACGGACACTGTTTGGTGGCCGGGATCGGGAAGTACCCGAAGAAGGTGATTCGGAAGGACTCGGCGAAGAAGACTGAAGAAATCCCGTGTGAAGGCCTTCATCAAGCTCGTCAACTACAACCACATCATGCCCACCTGTTATACTCTTGATGTCAATCTCAAGGATGTTATCACTCCTGATGCCCTCCAATCTCGCAACAAGAAGGTCACTGCCGCAAAGGAGACCAAAGCTCGCTTCGAAGAGCGCTTCAAGACTGGCAAGAACAGGTGGTTCTTCAGCAAGCTCAGGTTTTGAGTTGGGGTTTTTAATGGTATTGATCATAACTGAAATGGGTTTATTTCATATGTTAATTTTATGACTCTTAAGGTTGGAATTTGATCTCTGAACTCATTTTTAGTCGTCATTGAGGTTGATTTTTTGCTTTAATAGAGTTTCTGAACTCGTATCAAGTAGTTTTGGAAATTAAAATTTTGCTTTAATGGGTGTTCTTTGATTTTGAATTGTGAATTCTGGATTAGATTTTGGTTTAATATATTACTGTATGTTAGCTGCCTTCCTGGAATCTTGTTTTTGCTTAAAATTTTTAAAAAACCAACATATATATCAGTGTCTTTGATCTATCAAAGACAGACCAAAAGCATTTAATTTGGATGCTTTGTTTACTGAACAAGGTTTTCATGAATTTTGGAATTTATATAACCTGAGTTTTGTACTTGTTAGAAGCTGGAAACAAACAGAACTTGTTTCCTTGGCTTGAAGTCCAATACCATCCTTAAGATAAAAGGGAACACCCATTAAGCTTTTTGTAGATCTAGAGGGAGTACCCCATTATATTTTCATTTGAATATTGATAACGTTCACTATTGTTCTAGTTTTAAGGTGTGCGATTATCAAAAAAAATTGGAAGGTGCACAAACTTAAAGGAAAATGATTGTGTTATTATCTGGCTTAGGTGGTCATTACATTCTTCTAATTCTTTCTTTTGTCGGTATAGACATATAGATGAGAACTATCTAATATAAAAGTTAATGTGGTAACTTGAACTGGTTATGCTTCTCCAATGGGATTATATACCTACTGTGGTTATCAGACCAACAAATTGTAAAAAATAAGTCCTGGTCTCAGTCCCAGTATATGCCAGAACAAAGTCTTCTCTTGGGAAGACAACCAAAAAAAATTATTCTCTTGGGAAGGATTTGCAGTTACCTGATGGAAAGGCATCATTTGTGATTGTCAACGCTTGGTCATATTAAGAATAGCACATTGTTCCTAGTCATTTTCTTAGGTATCGTTTACAATGGTTACTTGGTGGAAGAGAAGTACTTTTGGGCCAGATGTTTCTTGCGGTGAACAAAAATCTCCAATGTTTACATGTTCATGCAATTTAGGGTTACTTGATTGGGAAAGTTTGATACTTACTTGGTTGTTTAAGATGTCTGGATAGATATTTTAGTCCCATTATAGACTATGTAGTGAGCTAGATATATATTGATCCTTATATCTTTGGAAAACTTTTTGTCTCTAATGTAAGTGAATCATTTCTGTAGAGCGAGTGATAAGCTATAACAAGAATTGATCCTTATATCTTTGGAAAACATTTTGTCTCTAATGTAAGTAAATCATTTCTGTGGAGCGAGTGATAAGCTATAACAAGAATTGATCCTTATATCTTTGGAAAACATTTTGTCTCTAATGTAAGTGAATCATTTCTGTAGAGTGAGTGATAAGCTACAGCACATTGTTCCTAGTCATTTTCTTAGGTATTGTTTACAATGGTTACTTGGTGGTAGAGAAGTACTTTTGAGCCAGATGTTTCTTGCGGTGAACAAAAACTCCAATGTTTACAGGTTCATGCAATTTTGGGTTACTTGATGGGAAAAGTTTGATACTTGGTTGGTTGTTTAAGATGACTAGATAGATATTTTAGTCCCATTATAGACTATGTTGTGAGCTAGATATATATTGATCCTTATATCTTTGGAAAATTTTTTGTCTCTAATGTAAGTAAATCATTTCTGTAGAGCGAGTGTGAAGCTATACCAAGAATTTCTATGTTTTGGAGATTTTAGTGGCGCTAGTTTTGGTTTTAGTCTTTTAACATGGTGAGAATACCCAATGAGAATGGAAATTAAAATTCCAACATCTTTAGAGTACATTACAGTTCTCAGTTTGGGAGGCTGCTATTATGAGATAGCATGGTTACTGTCTGTCTATGGCAATGATTTGTCTTCGGATGTAGTTGTTTGCAGGATGGATGTGTTCTCATTCTTGTACCTGGAAAGTTGAGTCTTCCATAGTATTTATATATCTTGTATTCTTGTCTGCGATGTTGCATGCTTGAAAGAATTGCAAAGAAATTCTCTTGAAGCTTAGAAGACAGAACATAGTGGTCTTATGTTCATGAAGAATGGAAGATGAACTAGGTTTGCCAATTTCAGTAAAACAGGATTGGATTTGGTCTTGCCCTCATCAGACCAAAATCATCCGGCTTAGTGTAGAAAGGCGACACATGGGTTAGAGTTAGCGGGAAACTAAAATTTTAGCTTCTCCGTTAATGGAGACGTTACTTTTTAAAATCTTACTTTTGTCTACCTGTTAGTCAAAAAGTAGTCTTGGATTCTTTTGTGAAAGAGAAAGGTCTTTCGTTTTTATAGGTATTCCCTGTGTTACCCAAGGAAAAACTCATTTTCCTCTCTCCTCAAAGCTCTTCTGATTGTGGGTGTTCAGCCACACTTTTTCTTCGGCACCCATTTTCTCATATGGTCGTGCATCCGAAACCAGAAGCAACCCCCCCCCCCTAAAGGTTAATCATTTTGGTTGTGTTGCAAGTACATGAAAATTACTATTTAAAAAAAAAAAAATCTTTAGTCAAATAAGACCATACAAGGGGAGCACATTTCATAGGATTATCCCAGTTTTATGCTCCGGGGAGGTGGAGAAGTTTACTGATAAGAACTTCAAACTGGAGCACACTGGACCAGTTAAGCTTATAATTTCTGCTTAGTAGCCTTATGGTTCCATCCTTGTAAGATCCTCTCAATACAAATATTCAGTATTTGTGTTTGGAAGTGTACTTAAAAGAGTTAAGACATGCATAGTGGGCTAAATAGATATTGCTTCCTCTTAAGATTTGTACCTTACATTATAATATGCCACAGAAGACTAAAGACTTCAGTCTTTCTATTGCTACGCCACAGAAATACACTGCATTCAAGACTTGGCATTTGATGGAAGGAAAACCTTAGCCACAGTAATAGTCTTGGCAAGTGACAGTGGTGTGATGGAGCGTGATATATTGGGTAGTATGTCTACAGAAGGTAACTGTGGACTACGAGCATCATAAAGGTTATTGATTGATGTAGAAGACAACATTAATACCCCTACACCACATGAAGCGGACTGTGAGCGTTACATTGCTCTAGTGGATCTGGGTATACTGAAGAATCAAGAAATAATGATCATATTCTAATTCCAAAAATTGGTATTGAATTTGAATCAGAGCAAATTGCTTATGATTTCTACAATGGTTTTGCAAGAAGGTTGGATTTGACATTTGAAAGATTGGAAAACAAAATTAACATGGGTGTTGTGAGGTGTCAAAAAGTTTGTTATTCCAGCGAAGGTATCAAGAAGGATGGAGAGGTAATGCGAAATGCCCACGTCATCCTACTAGAGTTCAATGCAAAGCACGCATTATAATTGTTCTTGAGTCAATCGGTAAATATAAGATAAATGTGGTAGAATTAGAGTACAATCATCACTACACCCCCATCGAAGGCTTCATGTTTAATTCACGGAGGAAGCTAACTGCTGCCTCAAGTTGTTCAAGCTAACACGACAATTGGTGTTGGTATACAATCAAAGAAAACATATGATTTCTTGAGTGCAGAAGCTAGATGGGATGAGAATGTTGGTTTCCTTCTCAAATACATTAAGAATTATATTCGTGCTAAACAAACGAGATCAATGAAGAGGGGAGATGCAGGAGGTGTCTTACAGTTTCTTCAAAGGATGTAGAAGATCCAGGCTTTGTGTACAACAAACAACTTAATGCCAAAGAGAAAATCATTAACAAATTTTGGGCAGGCTCTCTAAAATGGTGATTGACTAGAATGAAGAGGGGAGATGCTTGAGACTAAGATCCCGTTTGGAATCTCTAAATTTCGTTTCTACTTGTTTATAGATCTATTGCGGGTAGACATTTTCACGTTGTAGACCGTTTGGTTGCACGTATGCTTGTTACAGAATAAAAGACAAAAAGACATAAAATGTCAAATGAAAATTCAAATTCATGGGGATTTTAGAAAAAGATCTGTCTTTTACAGGTTGATAACCCTTTATTTGTTATTTTATTCCAAACGAAATCATCTTCCAAACGCACAAAAAGGAGCTTTAGAAACAGGGTTCTCTTTCCCATTGTCATCTTCTTCTCCATTCTTTCCATTGCCGCCTCCTGCTGCCAGTTGCTCCAACCGCTGGCTGCTCCCACCGCTAGTGCTCCTGCCTACTGTTGTGATTAGTTTTTAGCTGTCTCTTAACTTGTACATCCTTTCTTTCTTATATCTGTATATGTATCGTAACTTTCCATGACTAGATGACTGGTGAATGGAATTTGTAGGACTCGTGTGTGCATGTAGTTTCCATGATTTTTGAGTTTTGATGGGTTGTGCCAACAATCTTAGTTTCATTCTTTTCAGTTTTGCAGAGAGGGATGAAAAATTAAATCTGTGTTTGGTATTTGTTTGTGGTTTTATCCCTAAGGTTTCTTTTTCTTGAATTGTGTTTGGTATTTGATTTCTTTTTTGGGGATTTTCTTTTTCCATAATTTTCACTCTAATATTGGATATTTCAATCAATAACTTGGCAAATCATCCTATTTTTGTGATTAATCTTTTGTGAATCCATTATCTGATTTCCAGTTTTTCAGATTTATCATTTTGTTACATCCAGGGATATCATTTTTAAAGAAAGACTGTTTATTTTACAATTTATTCCTCATGGGGAAGTCCAGATTTCAGAGATGGGAGGTTTTGCTTTCTAGAGTCTAGACTTCCAATTTTCCTTCTAGGCTGGTTTTCTTTTGTACACCTATATGTATGACTAGACAACGCTGCCATGTCGTTTTTCCGTAGGTGGATGTAGGGATTCTTGAGAAACAAGATTTACTTTGAAAAGCATAGAATTCTCTTAACTGATTCAAAAGATTGATGGTCTCTGTTAACTTCCCTTACTTTTTACATGGGAAGGCGTTAATGAACTTAATCAAAGCTCCATCAACATCTAATCTATCATTCAGATTACCCAAATTTCATTAGAGAGAGAGCATCTCTTTTGGTTATTGAAAAGAAGAAAAATCATAAGTGGGATAGGGAGATGGATTTAGTTAGGGATGCAATCGCGGATGCCAAGATTTTCTTGTGTTACATTCAAATGAAATGTTGTAATCTTCATGATTTTCTTGTGTTGAAGCATGTGTGTGTTGAAGTAGTTGAATTTATACATATCATAGATTATGGCACAAGAATTTCAACATCTCATGTGTTCATGTGCAGAAGACATGTTGTGCCCACCCAAAACCCTTTTGGTAAGACCTAAGTGAAGTAACAATATCTATTGGCATGCAATTACCAGTAGAAACACGACAAACAGCAATTTATAATCAAGACGCTCCAATCACTTGGCAGAAAATTTATACAATAAATAGAGTATGAATTAATTATATAAGTATATTTAAAGCATTCCAAAAAGAGGCACGATGCAAAATGCTGAACAAACTAGATTACAAATCATTGAGAGTTTAATTATTTTTTAAGGTAAGAAATGAAGTAGACACTCCTTGATCTATAAGGCCAAGACAAAACCATATTATTCATAACAGGGGATGGACATCTTTTGATCTATTACGTATAGACAAACAGCCAAAGTACCGATCTACTAAACATATGCCGATCCACTCACTTACTTGAAAAGAATTGAAAATGCATGAAACAACTTCACATTAATCATGAATTCCACCCACAGATAACCCTACTTTTGAACACCTTCAAACAGCACCAGAAAGCCAGTTTCTTACTTAAAACACAGAAGCAACATGCTTTGAATCTATAACAAGAGTTTTAGCACATCTATTTACGCAATCTTATACATTTGACATGCAGCTAGGAAACACACATTGTGGACCTTGATGGTTTTCCTGATATTGGTAAACCTAGTTCATCTTCCTTCATGAACATAAAACCAGTATGTTCTCTCTGCTAAGCTTCAAGGGAATTCCTTTGCAATTCTTTGAAGCAAGCAACGTTGCAGACAAGATATATAAATACTATGGAAGTCTCCACTTTCCCAGCAAAAAAATAAGAATGCATCCCTCCTGCAAACAACTATAACCTAAGAGACAAAGCATAGCCATAGAAATACGGTTACCATGCTATCTCATATTAGCAGCCAACCACATTGGAAACTGTTATGCACACTTCAAGATGATGGTATTTAGAACAATTTAGAATAGTGTTACCTAGGCACTTTAATTTTTGTAAATTTTGTCGTGCCGACACGACGGCACGACACGACACTCTGTGGCACAGCACGACACTCCTTGGTATGTGTCTGTACCGTGTCAAGGTGAAGTCAGCATTATGGTCAGTGCTTCAAGTGTGTTGTGCCATTTAAAAATTACAAATATATATATTTTGGATTGCTAGGAACTTTTGTTATGGAGCTTTTTTAACAACATAGAGGAAAACTTACTTGGAGAGCAACGGCAAGAACGACGATCAATAGGTCTCTCTCTCTCTCTTTCTCGTTTGTTCCTCTCTATTCTCTATATGAGTATTCTTTTTATAACTTTGGTATATACTTCTAAATAAAATTGGGGACAGGTGGTCCCCCCTCTCTATTCTTATTATTATTTAAAATTTTCAACTTATAATATTCATATAGATATATATATATATATATATATATATATATATATATAATCATTTAAAAAAACTTGTACGTCCATGTCACCGTATTGGTATTTCGAGAGCTTGTCGTGCCGAACACCTCTAGACACTTGGCACCCATACCACTTGCCTAGGTAACATTGATTTAGAAGTACCATTCTCCTATAGACACTTGGCACCCGTACCACTTGCTTAGGTAACACTGATTTAAAAGTACCATTCTCATAGGGTATTCTCACCATGTTAAAAGACTATGAATAGAACGAGGCCCCAATGAACCACACATTATCTCTAACTGATCAAAAAAACAACCACATGATCTCTAGAAACACTGTTGAAATTTTTGATATAGAGGTAGAGATCGATGGCAGCACCCTTTAAAAGTGTATAAAAGGCGTGGAAATGAAAGATCTAAGGCCCAAGCCTAATTGTGGCATATGTCGGATGATGCAGGGCCCACTTCGGACGTTACAGAAGTGAGTTTAGTTGGGGTTGAGTCTTATTTTGTCTTTTATTTAAGGTTAACTTTTATTTAGGTTTTGTTCAGTTTTATGGAGTCAAGGGTATTTTGGGAATTTCATTTTTCATGGGCTTGAGTTGTAGTAGTGGCCCATATATTTTGTTTTGTTTTGTGGGCTTTCCTTTTAATTGGACCAGCGTTGTTGGGCCTCAAGGGTCTAGTCTAAGCTTATTTGGGTTCCAAGTAAGTTTGTCTTATTAGTTTATTTGCTTCCTAAGTTTACTTGCTCCTCAAGTTTACTTAGGTGGCGTTTGTTAACACTAGTCTAAAAAGAAGTGCTTATTTAAAAATTATGCTTAGTTGGACTTTAGATTGTTAAGTTGAAGGTTAATTGCATGTCTACATTTTAGAGATTTTTGGGGTAAAAACATCTACTTTAAAAAGTAGATACTTTTTAAAGTAGAGGTTTTTACCCCTAAAATCTCTAAAATGTACCTACTTTTTAAAGTAGAGGTTTTTACTCCTAAAATCTCTAAAATGTAGACTTGCAATTAACCTTCAACTTAACAATCTAAAGTCTAACTAAGCTTAATTTTTAAAATAAGCACTTCTTTTTAGACTAGTGTTAACAAACACCACCTTAGTATATATAAAGTGTATTGACATGTTTTGAAAGGAGGATGATCAATTTACAGAATTTTGTTTGAAGCTATTGAAGCTCTAAGGCTTGTGTGAGACAACCCTAACCTTAGGTGTAATGCCTAAGGGATTCTAGGAGTAATTCCTAGAACATTTTATCTTCTTTCTTCTTTTTCTCATTCTACACTGCAGTAATTTCCTTTAAGCTACCGAAACAAATTGTAAACAGCATTACCTTAATGTTGTCCTACACCAATCTCTCCTCGTCTTGAGAAAACTAGTCTCGGATGAGTTAAAAGAAAGGAATCTCTTGTAATGGTCATGATCTAGGCGTTCAAACTCATCATCAGTGATCCACGTACAATCCAAAAGTGGACGCCCCTTCTATTTAATGAGATATTTTTTTGATAACCACTTCCTCTAGTTGAAACTATCTAATGATCAACAATTTCTTCCTTCAAACATGGGACTGGTGGGAGACGAGCAATAGGAACATCATGAGATGTATAATCAACATGACCAGGGTATAGAGTGAGATCTTCGATGTTGAAGACATTACTTATGCCCATGTCCTCCAATAAGTCAAGTACATAAGAATTGGAGCTGATTTTCTTAAGAACTTTGTATAGACCAGCACTCTTTGAATGAAGCTTCTTATAGGCACCTAGTTCAGGTCTTATCCGCACCATAACCATGTCTCCTTCGTTAAATTTAGTAAACTTCCTTCTCAAATCAGCCTGTGCTTCATAGCTCTCATTGCTTAGTGCAATCTTCCACCGAGCATCATCATGTATATCGCTAATATGCTTACTGAAAGCATCAGCTTGAGCTCTAGGATGTGCCTCAATAGGTAAAGGAACCAAATCAATTGGTTTCCTAGGAAGTAAACCCATCACTATCTCAAATGGGCTGCGACCCGTGGTCCTGTTTATTGAACTACTATATGCAAATTCAGCCATAAGAAGAATCTGGTCCCAATTAGACATGAACACCAACAAGGCAACGGAGTAGATCACCCAAACTTCAATTAACAACCTCTGTTTCACCATCCGTTTGTGGGTTAAAAGAAAAATAAAATTTTAGCTTTGTATTCAGCAACTTCCATAAGGTGCGCCAAAGGCCCAAAAGTAACTCATGAACTTCACATCACGGTCGGAAACAATGGTTTTAGGCAACCCATGAAGTCAAACAACTTTTTAAAGAAGAGTTTAGCAAGGTGGACAGCATCAGAAGTCTTCAAACAAGGAATAAAGTGCGACATTTTTGAAAATCGATCCACAACAAAAATCGAATCGTGACTTCGAAGGGTTCTTGGCAACCCAAGGACAAAGTCTATACTTAGGTCTTGACATGGCTCATGAGGCACAGGTAGTGGCATGTACAAACCTGTATTTTTCTTCCCTTCGATATTTGACAAGTTCGGCACTGGGACACAATCTTAGCCACATCTCGCTTCAAGCTTGGCCAATAAAAGCGATCTTCGACCATCGCAATGGTCCTATCTCCTCCAAAATGACCTGCTGCCCCACCGACATGCAATTCCTATATCACTAGCTCACGACGAGATGTGTTGGGTAAGCAAAGCCGAGTTCCTTTGAAGACATAACCAGCATGTATTGAAAATTCAGTATATTCGCCTTGTTGTCCAGCCCCCAAATCAGCATCTATAACACCAAAATCCTTACAAGATGGAGCCTATCTTAGGCAAATCGAAGACTACGACTTGGACAGCCATAGAAGAAAGAATATAAACCACCCGGCTTAGTGCGTCAGCTGCCTTATTCTTAACACCAGCTTTATGTTTGATGACAAAAGAATACTCTTGCAAGAAAGAAACCCACTTACCATGTCGTTGGTTAAGCTTCTTTTGAGAATTAATATTTTTTTTTTTAGAATTAATATATTTGAGTGCCTGATGGTCAGAATACAGCATGATCTCCTTGAAAAGTAGATAATGACGCCAATAGCGAAGTGCTTGAACCACGGTATAAAATTCTTTATCATAAGTGGAATGCTTTTGTCTGGCTTCATTGAGCTTCTCACTAAAATATACAATCAGGTGTCCTTGACTAAGCACAACCTCCAATACCCACATGTGATGCATCGCATGCCAACTCAAACACCTTTGAAAAGTCGGGAAGGCATAGAACAGGAGCTTCAGTCCTTTTCTTTACTTCTTCAAAAGCTTGTGATGCTGCCTTGATCCAAACAAACTGACCTTTCTTCATACAATTGGTGATAGGTGTCATTACAGTGCTGAAATTTAAATGTTGCTAGCTCATGAAAACTTTGCACTTCATGCAATGCACTCGGAACCGGCCACTCTAGGATAGCTTTCATTTTGTCCGGATCAACCTCTACTCCCTTAGATGAAAACTAAGCCCAAAAACACAACACTTGGACTCATGAAAGAACACTTCTTCAAGTTTATGTAGAACTTCTCTTGGAGGAGAACCCTCATAACTTCTTGTAGATGGAAGATGTGCTCCTCCTTGGTCTTACTATATATTAGGATATCATCAAAGTAAACAATCAGAAATCGGCCAATAAAAGGTTGCAATACCTGTGTCATGAAGAGCATGAATGTACTAGGGGTGTTGGAAAGGCCAAATGGCATAACTAGCCACTCGTAGAGACCATCGCTTGTCTTGAAAACTGTCTTCCACTCATCTTCAAGCCTCATCGTATTTGATGGTGGCAATTTTTCAAATATATCTTTGCAAATACACATAACCCAGCCATCATGTCTAACATATCATCAAGCCGAGGAGTAGGAAATCGATAGTTGATTGTAATCTTGTTGATAGCACGAATGTCAGCACACATGTGCCAACTACCATCCTTCTTTGGTGTGAGCAAGGTGGGGACAGCGCAAGGGCTTAAACTTTCACAAATAAACCCCTTGGACAGTAGCTCATCAACTTGCCTTTTAAGCTCTGCGCGCTCACTCAGATTCATGTGATAGACTGGAAGGTTAGGCAATTGAGACCCCGGCACAAGGTCTATTGCATGTTGGACGTTACACATAGGAGGAAGTTCATTAGGTAGCTCTTCGAGTGCCACATCGGAGAAGTCGGACAGCATCTTAGTGATCTCTAATGGCATTGCAGAAGCTTGGACAGCAGCTGTTTCTTTACTTCTTTCATTACAACAGCGTCTATAACACCTGTTTCTTTGATGTCTACTTGAAACCCCTTCTTAGTAAGAATGCAAAGGGACTTTTTCTTATTTTCAGCAACACTTTTAGGTTTCGCCTCTTCATATATATATATATATATATATTTTTTTTTTATCGGTAATCAGGAGAATATATATATTAAAAGCAATATAAGAACTACAAGCAGAATCCAGAACCCAGAAGTTACTGAGAAGTAACCACCTGAGCTGAAATCAGACTACTATAAGGCTACACAAAGAAATGACAAAAATACTACTAAAAAGAAACTACATTTCTAAGAGATGGGCTGCCAAACTCGCATACATGTGGCTTATAGACAACCATTCCGATATTGAATGTTTAATGCGCACACAAATGTGAGGAATTGAAGAAGAGGAATTCTCAAAGACCCTAGAATTCCTCTCCTTCCAAATGGCCCATGTTATAGCCCTGGGTAGCACAAACCAAATTGCCGCATGATCACCCACCACACTAGCTCCAGACTAGCAAGATAAAAAATTCCGGAATGAGCTAAGGAAGACCCAGGCTACCTCGACCCGGTTTAGAAAATATCCCCAAATCTCATGAGCAATGAGACGGTGTAACAACAAATGATCCACTGACTCTTCCGCAAGAAGGCACATATAGCATTGGTTAGTCATCCTCCAGCCTCTCTTTTCAAGTTGTCCCAGGTGAGAATTCTATCCAGAGCTATTGTCCAAGGGAAGAAAGCTACTTTCAACGGAATTAGAGGGTTCCAGATAGACTTAAAAGGAAAAAAGACGTGAGAACTTGGCTCAAGAGTCTGTAGCAATGGTCTCACTAAGAACCGATCCTTGTTATCCCTAGTCCAAATCCGTGCATCTCTACTGAGTGGCCGAGGTACAAAGGATTGTAATGTTTGAAGAAAAGAGCAAAAGTCATCAATTTCCCAGTCATTTAGGGGCTGCCTCAATCTCGGGGTCCAAACAACCTCATTGTTACACATCTCAAAGCAGTCTGCTACTAATGTTGATTTGTCTAGGGATAGATGAAAGACTTGCAAACCAAAACTGGAGACTCCTCTCACCACACCACACATCCTTCTAGAAGCAGACCTCTGCACCACTCCCCAATCTGAATGAGAAGAAAGGTTCTAGCAAACTCGCCACCGCCATGATTCATTTCCATAAACCCACCCCATGAGGGCCCCTAACCTATCTTGGAGCCCAACTTGAATCTTGGTCATATCGAGCAATTATCACTTTCCCCCATAGGCTCTCCTGTTCCTCCCCGAAGCGCCATATCCATTTTCCTAAGAGCACTTTATTGATGGCTATTAATGGTTTTAGATTCACACCACCTTCTTGAGGGGGACAACATACCTGATCCCATGCTACCAAGTGGTATCTTGGTTTCCCCCCTTTGCCATTTCATAAAAACTCCTTCGGAAGGCACTCCAATGATCTCGCAAGACTACAGGGGATGGTAAGAGCAGACAAGTAGTATGTTGGAAGGCTTCTAAGAGTGCTTTTGATCAAGGTCAACTTCCCCCCTTTCGAGAGAAGATGAGCTTTCCACCCTACTAGCTGAGAAGCGAAGCGCTCGACCACCGGTAACCATACCTCTTTGGATTTGAACTTGGCTGCTAGTGATAGGCCTAGGTAAGTCGAGGGGAGGGAACTTACCCTGCAGCCTAGACAAGCTACTAGATGGCCAAAGTTTGGAACTTCTCCAACACCGATCATCTCGCTCTTTCCCAAATTGACTTTCTAACCTGACACCGCCTTGTAGCATCTCCGAATGCACCGGAGATATGCTACATGTCGACAAGACACCTTGCAAAATACTAGAGTATCATTGGCAAACTGAAGGTGGGATATTGGGAGGGTTCCTGACCCACCGAGAAATCCTCAAAGACTACCCCATGCGCTCTCGTAAGCATCCTGCTCAAAGATTCAAAGACTATGATGAAAAGAAACGGGGGACAACGAGTCACTATGTCTCAAACCCCTGGAACTCCTAAAGTAACTTGTTGGAGAGCCATTAATCATATTTTTTTTCATTTGAATTGTACTCATAAGCTTCAAAATAATCTTTTTGCTGTTGAACAAGAATGTAAGTGTTCTCTTTCCTTTAGTGATACACATCAAAATCAGAAAGCCAAGGCCAACCAAGAAGGAAGTGTCACTTTCATGGGAATTACATCACACCCAATAGAATTAGTATAAGTACCACAAGAAAGAGAAATGAGACAACGTTGGGTTACTGAAATGAAAGTATTATCTATCCAAGCTACCTTATATGGTTGAGGGTGTGGTTGGATGGGAAGCTTGAGGCACTCAACCGTGGCTGCCGATACAATGTTCATGCAACTACCACCATCAACAATGAGCATTCGAGATTGGTTTCCACAACGAACTAGCATCTGAAAAATAGAAGTTCGCCGCCAATCTTCTTCCTCAACTTTAGGGGCTGCGAGGATACGCCTAACAACGGAAATAGGTGAAGTGTCTACTTCCTCCTCTTCTAAATCATCATTATTGTAACTTGTAAGCTTTATAACCAAACGAATTCTTGTCATCCCCATCTTCTTGTTGGTTTGGCTCTTCATGCTCCATTCCAAGTTCTTCTTTGGGCATTGATACACCATGTGACCCATCTCCTCACACTTAAAGCACTTGTTTTCCTTTCCACGCCACTTGTTAGTCATGAGACCCTTGCCTAAGGATCAGCCATGTTAAAAGAAGATGGTTTGGATCTAGTAGGCTGATTGAATGGCTGCGTTGGTACTGCCCATGCGCTACGATTTGCATTCTTAAACCTTTTAGGTGTTGTCTCCCTAACTTGAGACCCAAACTTTCTAGTAATTGGATATCTCAGGTATTCTTCCATTTCCAATGCAATTTGGAAAGCCCGTTCAAGTTTATAGAATGGTTGTCGAAGCAACTACCTTCTTATATCAGCCCTTAAACCAGCCTTGAATCAAGCAAGCGTTTGTTGTGGGTCTTCCACCACTTGACTTCTAATCTTTAGCTCATCAAACTTTTGCATATACTCCACCACAGACATGCTGCCCTGTTTTAAATTTATAAGTTGATCATACAACTTGTCATGATAATTTGCCGGCGTGTATTTCTCCCGAAGCTTAGCCATCATCTCTTGCCCTGTGTTGATTGGTGGTTGTCCCATCCTCCTAATGACACCTGTCCACCACACTTTTGCTAAGGCCACAAGCTTCATCTTAGCAAATCTCACTCTCCGATCATCACTCATATCATACTAATCGAAGTACTCCTCAATTGAAGCAAGCTAATCAGAAAATAGATTAGGATAGATCTTCCCTTCGAAATATGGCACCTCCATTCTTACTTTCTTTGTAATATCTCCAGCTGTATCACGTGGCTCACATCGGTCCATTTTCAATAGGTATCTAGTTCATTCAAACATAGGGTATTGTGGCACTTCAGCCCTTAACTCACGCCTTTGGGGAGGGTTTAGAGGCTGATCTACTTGTTGTTCCTCTTGATTTGTGTCGGTCTTGCCATTGTTATTATTACTCCCAGATGAATCCCTTTGCCCAACAACTACAAAATTATTAGTGGGTTGAGGTATTCGAGTTTCCATGCCGTTCAATCGAATGTATAACCCATCAAGTTGCTTCATGATTCGAAATAGTATCTCATTGCATTGATTATCACTCAATCTTCCTCTAAAAATCCTTCCTGATCATGTAGGCATGATGTCAACCTCACTCTGATTAAAAGAAAATACTGCAGTGTAGAATGAGAAGAAGAAGAAAAGAGGTAGTAGGAATCACTCATAGAATCCCTTAGGCATCACACATAAGGTTAGGGTTGTCTCACACAAGCCTTAGAGCTTCAATAGTTTCAAACAAAATTCTATAAATTGATCATCCTCCTTTCAAAAAATATCAATACACCTTATATGGACTCAATAAACTTAGGGAGCAAGTAAATTTGGGGGCAAGTAAACTAATAAACAACCTTACTCGGAACCCAAGTAATATTAGACTAGACCCTTGAGGACCAATAAAACTGGTCCATTAAAAGGAAAGCCCACAAAACAAACAAAATATATGGGCCACTACTACAATTCAAGCCCATGAAATATGAAATTTCCAAAATACCCTTGACTCCATAAAACTAAACAAAACCTAAATAAAAGACAATATAATACTCAACCCCAACTAAACTCCCTTATGCAAGGTCCCAAGTAGACCTAACATCATCCAACATATGCCACATTAAGGCTTGGGCCTTACATCCTTCCTTTCCACGCCTTTTATATACCTTTAAAGGGTGCTGCCATCAATCTCTATCATATAGCTTATCACTTGCTCTACAGAAATGATTCACTTACATCAAAGAGACAAGGTTTTCTAGAGATACAAGGATCAATATACATCTAGTTCGCAAAATTTTCAGACTGGGACTAAACTATCTATCCCGTCATCTTCAAAAACCAACCAAGTCCTAAACTTCCCCATCAAGTAGCCCAAATTGTAATTTGTAAGAGCATGTAAATATTGGAGATTTTTGTTCACCGCAAGTCCACTAGAAAGATCAGGCCCAGAAGTAATTCTCCACCATCGAGTAACCAGTATAAATGAAACCTAAGAAAATGTCTTGGAACAATGTGCTATTCTTAATATGGCCAGGCCTAGACAATAATAAGGTGATGCCTTTTCATCATCTCCTATGCCTTTTCAGCTCCCATTTTAGCTTATCCTTCTTCTGTCATCGGGGATGAGAACCTTGGTAGGAATTAAGGAGTGTGTATTATTCGTGAATAATACATATGATTCGCATCCGTATTATTTAAAGATAAGAAAAAATTCGTAATTTTTTTTAAAGATGAATCATTCACAAATTTTTCACAACTTATTTGCAAAGATTACATTTTTAATTTGATCGGTAAGCCCCTGAACCCTCTTTCTTTTTTCTTGCGGGGGCATGCTTATCCCTTTCTCTCTCCCTCAATCCCTAACCCGAAGTCCTTATCTCACCAACCAAAACATCACTGAAAGCCATCATCCCCACAACACTCACTGGCCACCACTCAATTTCCTCATTTCTCCCAATCTCTTTATCTCCCTTTAACCCTAACTCTAAGTATTTCATAGTAGTCACTCTTCACAACAGCACTACCAACCGCCATCAATCAAGGATCAAGTCTTCAACTGTACAACCTTGGTAACAAATGCCAGCTCTCAATTCCCCTCCTAGGTGCAACTCCTCTCTCTATATCTCAATCTCCAATTGCACTTCCTTTTTTCTTCATTTTCTAGAATGTGAGGTTAAAGATTTAACACATTCTCTAAGGAATTCTATACGTGCAATTGTTTACTTCCTTTATTAATGGAATGCACTAGAAGACAATGGGAATAATCGATAAGATTTCTAATAAGGGTTTGAATTGGATGACTTATAAGAGTTGGAATATAGCTTTAGAAGGTGAATTTGGATGACATTTTGAATGAATTTAGTTTGTAACAGCTAAATAAATTATTAGCCTACAGGAATCATACTTTCGGAAGATCTCATTGTCATTCTGGCTCAATAAAATAAAAATAAATAAAATAATAAATAAATAAACAATTGTATTGAGGACTTCTTCTATTTTCCATATTCTTCCATTGTCATGAGATGACAATCCTTTATTCATTAAATTCCAATTAAAAACTTAAACCAAATTTCTGCCATTAAAAATTCAAAGAGAGCAACTTTTCTTCTTCATCTCCAATATTGGCTTATTGAACATTATTTGTTCCAAGCATAGTTATCAGAGCGAGAAGCAAAAACGAGAAGCAAAAAAGAAAGCAAGAAACGGAAAACGAGGCTCGAAAAAAAATTAGAAAAGGAGAAGCGAGAAATGAGATAGAGGCTCCTCATTCCTATTATTTTCTTATAGGTAGCTATACCTTTGATTTTATCTTTCATGAGGTTTTTATGGAAAAGTAGGTGCATTAGGTTCTAAACCGGCGATACTTACTTAGAGTCTACACTCTACGCTGTAGAATGTCGTCTACTCCCATCACTTTACACATGCAATCCCCTTTTTACTAATTGGTAATTACTAAATGTGACATGGTGGAAGCGAGTCTATCCGAAGAAGAGAGTTTGTTAGAGGAAGTGAGTTTAGGAAACGAGTTTCCTCGGAAGCGAGTTTCCCACCTTGTACATAGCTTCCCTACAACTATGGTTCAAAGAATTAGCGCATATACATTTTTTTTTATTTTAGCTTAGTGCACATCATTTGTTCAAAAAAATGGCTTAGTCTTAAATACATTATTATTTTGTATTTTTTTATACACTTAGTTATTTATTTGATTACATACAAATGTAGGTGAAAAGTAAAAAGTAAACTTACATATGTATTTTATATGTTTAACCGAAATTTTCAACAATTTTCTGAGTGTTGGCTCAAACTATACTTGAATTATTTCCATATCATAGTTTTGACTTTCTGCATTAAATGACTTATGAATGATTCTCGAACTGAATTTGTACCACATGCCAAATTACGAACTATGGGCTAGGACTCATTCTTTGCAATTTGTTGGTCTCATAACCACAAGAGGTATATAATCCACTGAAGGAGTATAACCAGTTCAAGGTACCACATTTACTTTGATATTAGATAGTGCTCATCAATATGTTTAGAACTGACTACCGACAAAAGAAAGAATCAGAATAATTTAATGACCAAGTCAGACAATAAAACTATCTCATGTTCCTTCAATTCGTGCACTTTAAAAATAAAAGAACAGTGAACGTTATCAATATTCAAATGAAAATATAATGGGGTACTCCTTCTAGATCAAAAAAAAGTTTAATGGGGGTATTCCATCTCGATCTACAAAAATTTTAACTGGTATTCCCTCTATCTTAACAAGAGTATTAAACTAATCAATCTACCTAAGGGTTCTGTTTGTTGCCAGCTTCTAACAAGTACTCCACTCGGGCTATGCAAACTCAATTCCAGATATAAGTTCATGAAAAGCTAACATACAGTAATATAATAAACCAAACGCTATTAATATCACTCCTATCAAATAAAAGACTTATCAATCTACCTACATTCACATGAACTACCAACATTCCGGAATTCACAAATCAAAATCAAAGAACACCCATTACCGCATCAAAATCCAAAGAGATACACTAATTAACACACAAATTTAAGCTCCAAAACTACTTGATATGAGTTCAGAAACCACATTAAAGCCAAAAATCAACCTCAATGACAACTACAAGTGAGTCTAACTTTCGAGTCATAACATTAACATAATTTCAAAAAACCCCATTTCAGTTATGATAAATACCATTAAAAACCCCAACTCAAAACCTGAGCTTGCTGAAGAACCACCTGTTCTTGCCAGTCTTGAAGCGCTCTTCGAAGCGAGCTTTGGTCTCCTTCGCGGCAGTGACCTTCTTGTCGCGAGATTGGAGGGCATCAGGAGTGATAACGTCCTTGAGATCGACATCCAGAGTATAACGAGTGGGCATGATGTGGTTGTAGTTGACGAGCTTGATGAACGCCTTCACCCGTGATTTCTTCGCAGTCTTCTTCGCCGAGTCCTTCCGAATCACCTTCTTCGGGTACTTCCCGATCCCAGCCACCAAGCAGTGTCCGTACGGTCGGTCACGAGTCCCTTCGTCGAAGGACCGAACGATCACCGCCTTTCGACCAGCAAATCGCCCTTGAAGAACAATCACGGCCTTGTTTGGCTTCAAGAATTTCACCATTGTTGCTCTGGTTCGGCCTCTCTCCTCTCCCTTCCTCGAATTCGAAACCCTAATTCAAATGTATAAATATATAGGAGAGCCGTTCAAAGGGCTACCTTAGGTCCGGCTGTGTGTGTACGTGTGTGTTTGTTACATGAAAACATTTCCACTGACAAAAACAAAAAACGGTTCTCTATTACCGCGTGCGTTAGGGTGTGTCCTCATGGGTTGGGGGGAGTATTCTTCGCAAGGGTGTATAAGGGGCCATCAACTGCTTGGACATTTAGAGCGTGTGTGTTAGGTTACGCTCATTATAATGTGTAATGAGCACCCCTCATCTTGATCGTCCACGCACCATCTGACGGTCGTATGAAGTAGTGTATTGGGGTTTTTCCCAGATTGCCCCTCTAGTATGGGGTTCTTCCTCAAATAACTAGCTTTTGAAAACTCTTCTCTAAATGCCCTTATCATCTATTTTCAATAATTCAGTATTTATGAAAAGTCTTAAATACCCCTTCATTGATTTTGAAAGAAAAAAAAGAAGAAGAAGAGGGATTTAGGTTCGTGGATGAGAGATCTTCGTTCCCACCCCATTTCCGGCGAGAGTTTTTCGTTCTCACCCCATTTCTGGCGAGAGTTCTTCATTCCAAGAAGAAGAAGAAGAAGATACGTACGTGGATGAGATGAATGAAGCTCACCCACTCCCTTCATCTTCCAAATACCCCTCCATTACCATTTATACTGATTTATAATAAAAAAGAATAAGAAAAGATGAAAAAATCGCAAAAATCTAAGTTTTCCGAAGTTTTTTGCACGTAGGGTCAATACAGTGCATCGACCTCGTACATTTTATGCATCGACCTCGTGCATTTTATGTATCGACCCCGTGCAAAATGCATCGACTTGCACTAGGTTGATGCAATGCATTGACCTCATGCATTTTATGCATCGACCCCATGCATTTTATGCATCGACCCCGTGCAAAATGCATCGACTGCGTACAAAATGGACTAGGTTGATGTAATGCATCGACCTCGTGCATTTTATGCATCGACCCCATCCAAAATGCATCGATCGCATATAAAATGCACTAGTTGATACAATGAATCGACCTGGTGCATTTTATACATCGACCTCCTGTAAAATGCATCGACCGCATACAAAATGCACTAGGTTGATGCAATGCATCGACCTCGTGCATTTTATGCATCGACCGCGTACAAAATGCACTAGGTCAATACAGTGCATCGACCTCGTGCATTTTATGCATCGACCCTCGTGCAAAATGCATCAACCGTCATCTTCAAGCTTGGAAACATGAGAAAATGAAAAAAAATTTATGTAAACACATATATAACATGAAATTTAAGGTTTTGAACCATAAATACAATGATTATAAACATTTTTCCATTAATTAATCATACTACAATGATTTTTTTGAATTTATTTTTTTTAAAACACAAGAAACCCGAAAATGAGGGTTGTTCTTCGGTTAATGACGTTTTTTCACGAAAAGAACATGGAAATAACGCTCTTGGAACAAAGATTTCTCGCCGAAAATGGGGTGGGAACAAAGTTCTCTTGTCGGAAATAGGGTGGGGACGAAGAACTCGGCGGAAATGAGGTAGGGATACCCAAAGTCTTTTTCTAAAATGATTTAGATAAAATGGGAAAAATTCGCATGTGCGAATAGATGCACATGTGTGTGGGGGCATTTAGAGAATGGTTTTTAAAACCTGGTTATTTGGGGAAGAACCCCATACTAAAGGGGCAATCTGGGAAAAACCCCTAGTGTATTCTTTGAAATTTCAAAGCCCTCTCTTTCCCCCTTTGAAACCCTAGCACGAGAGAGCCTCTATTCTTAAGGTATCTTTTGTAGCTATGAGATTTATGTGAATTCGGAGATTGTCAAATCTTGGAGATATATACAGCTCTGTAAAAAGTTCAATAGAAACATTAATTATTGGGGATGCTACTAACCAAGAAGGGGAAGATAAAAGTAGCTATCATAGGTGGGGGTTGGACCCTTGTTCGGGCTGCCTACATACCCAGCTTGACAGGATCAGACCAAAATAGTTCTGTGAGGGTGGTGATCGTAGCATAGTTTATGCTCATTTTCGGAGTAATTTATAGTTTAGACATTCATCCAGAACGGAGGGTAATCAAGGTGCTCATTTGAGCAAGGGTGTAAGCATCCCATTTTTGCACTCCTTTTATCTACCAGGGCCTAAGTCTCAAAAACACCAAGACCCTAGCCCTCTACTCTATTCGGGGCCCTCAACTCAAACTCCTACCCTAAACTGAGACCTTTGCCTAACTCCTATCCTAGGCCTAGACCCTTGGGCTTCATTTCCAAAACCTCCCCTAAATCCAAACCCTAGACTAAGCCCAAGGCCCAGGCCCAGGCCCAGTAAGCAAGTTAAAAACCTAAGGTCCGAACAAAACCCCAGGGGCCAATCCCAAACCTAAATGCCCAAGCCAGGCCTATGGGCCCAAAAAAATTCAAGAAGTTTCAGAAATGTCGGAACACTAAATACTGACATTTTCCAAATTTATGAAACACCTAGAGCCTACAGGCATTCTCAAGCTAGCCAGGCCTATTTTGGTGAAAAATTTAGAAATGTTGGAACAACCATTACCGACATTTTAAATTTTGGCTAAGTCTCAAATTAGCAGTACTGAGTTTACCGCCAATTCCAGACATCCAGTCTATTGCGCCTGCACCCCTCAGTTGACTTTCCAATTGCATTCCTTCAAGCCACCAACCTCCTTCCAAATTACCAGGATGCCCCAAACCCTCTAAAATCTATAAATATTAGTCCAAACCTGTGGCACCCCAAAATCCCCCCTATGAGTTAAGTGAGACTTTAGACGTGACTATCATAACCTGACAAACCATCTTGCAAAACCTACAAGGCATAAACATAGCGGAAGCGCGAACAAAAAATTTCTTTTCTGTACATTAACGGTATTCCAAGTTCGATACATCAACATGACTAAAGGTAAAAATGGACATTCCCACCTATCAAAACACAAAATATAAAACTCACTCTCTCTCTCTCACTTAGTAGTCACCCTGATAGGGCCAACTATCTAAGTCTCTTGTCTCCACCTAAGGCGCTACTGTAGGCTCCACAAAAGGCTCCTCCTCACCATAGTCTTCTTTGACCCAAGGGCCAAGAGCACATATATCAAATGGTGTACTTGCAGACATCAAAATGTACGGCTGAGTATTGAAACACTCAGCGAGTACAAGTGTAGAGACCTGAATCTTTTTCATGTTTTTATTTCATTGCATTAAGGGTATTTTAGTCTTTATAAGGTGTTAAAGTGTGTGTATTTATATCTAAGTATGGTGATGTAAACTAGGCTTAATCAACTTGTAACGGATGGATGCAATAACACACCCTAAACTTTAGGAAGCTTTAGTTTTAGCACCGTTTACTGGAATTGTGTGATTCTTAAACCATTAGAAAGGTGTTGGAATCCTCTTCGAGATTCATGTTTAGTGTTTTTCCTCATTTTGAGTTTAAGTCAAGTCAATAGTGAGTTTTGTCTAATGGAATTGCAGATCAGTCAACTTTGGGGATATTTTAGTCTATAAATTAAGTGGAAATTGGAAATTCTAAAACGCCAGAAATGTTCATTTTCGAGAGACGAATCCAACGCAAGTTGAATCGTCAAAATCCGATGAACGAGTCAAAAGTTATGGCCAAAACAGTAAAGGGAGTCAAAACCTGCAGGAACCGATCGCTCGGTCATAACCAGCGATCGATCGGTCCAAAACCGATCGATCGGTATCTATCGACTGGTCCAAAATGTTGTATGGGGAAATTTTCCAGAGAGGGTGTTTTTGACCGATCGCCCGGTCATAAACACCGATCGATCGGTAGGCAACCGATCGCTCGGTCATTACCACCGATCGCTCGGTCCTTCGTGTTTTTGCTGATTTTTAGTATGGGCTTTTTGGTCTTTTCGTTCTCAGACCTTGGGGCTATAAATAGGGGGTCCTACTCGAAATATTAAAATACTCCACCTAGTTCTAACCTAATTTGGCAAAAAGGAGGAGAAACCCTAGGGTTTTGAGAGAGGGTTTTCTTGGAGAAGGAGGAGATTGATAGGAGATTGCAAGAAAAAGTTTGGGAAGCTTCTCCAAATCGTCTCGGGAGCGTTTTGAATCCAAGGGAAGGATTCCTAAGGTCGATATACTATCCTAATCAACTCTATTTTAAGGTTTTGTGAATGTTGATGTGCTAAGAATTGTAGAAATAGATAGTTGATGCATTTTCCCTAATTTTCTATGAAATAAGCTAATTATGGATGGGAATGTGAATGGATATGTGGTTGAAAATGTGGATAGAATGTATGGAGGATGGGAAATGTATGGAGGATGGGATTAATTGGTGGATGTGGATGAATATATTGATTGTATGGATGAATTATGGTTTGACGAATGCTTGAAAATATGGAGGAGAAATGGATTCATATTATACGTACACAAGGTGTTTGTGAAAAGGCTTGAATGGATAAATGCTATTATACTCTTATGAAATGGTAGTAAATTGATTATGAATTGCGATATGAATTATGATAAATATGTATATGTGAATGGTTTGTTAAGTATGTCTAATTATTTGCATGGAAATTGATAGTCGGGAAGGTAAGAACTTAGAGGAACATCTCTCAAACCGGGAATTCTCTAACTATTTGGTATGGGACAGTATAGTGGAGTTTCCATGGTGGGAGATCGGAACCTAAGCAATTACCAACTCGAATATTGATTTCGACACTTAAGCACATATGCACGTGTATGTTAAGATAAGAGTCTCACAAGTCACACATATGGACTACAAGCATGAACATGGCATACGTATGACATTCTGAATAAGCATAAGCATGGCATGGTCCGTATCCGCTAAGAACGGCATGTCTCATTACTGTGTGATCTGAATAAGTGCATAAGGCATGGTCCGTATCCGCCAAGAACGGCATGTCTCATTACTGTATGATCTGAATAAGTGCATAAGCATAAGCATAAGCATCTCACAAGCACGTGGCCTCGTAAGCATAAGTACCTCATAAGTGTATGGTTTTCTAAGTCTAAGATTCTCACAAGTACACGAGTCAAGGTGATGATATGATGTATATGTGCACACGTTCTTCCGCACTCTGATTATGTTATTATGCTATTGGATATGTTTCTGACTAAGTGCAGGTATATCATTATTGTTGGTTGGATTTTATATACACTGAGTACCTTTGTACTCAGCCGGACTTTGTCTTGGCAGGTATAGAGCAGGAGTACACGGTGGAGCCGTGGGTTGAGGAAACATACATTGAGGAAGGAGGTGAAGGTGAGCCTTCTGAGGAGGGAGCCGGAGATTTGGGCGGCTACACCTCTTAGTTTACATTTCTTTTCTTTGAGAGAGTTTTGTATTTGACTTTTAGAGGATGTTGCTCAGTAGACTTCTTATTAGTTGTGTATCAGACTTGTTGGTTCTTTGTGAGTTGTATATATAGACCTCAGACTTGTGCAGGTTGGATTGGGTTTATATATCGGAATTTTATTACTCTCATTTTTGGAGACTCGTGTAGTAGCCTTGTATGCATAGTTTGTAAGCAGGTTTAAATAATGTGGCGATTCCAAAGTCCTATTTTAGCCTTAGTAGGATTTTGGGGTCGTTACAGAGGTGGTATCAGAGCCCTAGGCATTAGGTTCCCTTGGGCTAAGTTGTCCTCTTAGTAGGAGTCATGTTATGTCACTCCGGGTCTGATACCAGAGGATATCAATCAGTGCTCAAGGCATTAGAGCCCTTAAGGCTAAGGTGTTAAGTATAGGGTATAGGAAGATGTGAACCTTAGGGAAGCAACATCAAGTTCAGGACTTTAAAATTGTTCAGGATTGGGTTATGATTAAGTGTAGATTTAGGAATTTTATGTGAGTTTATTCCTAAATAAGTTGTTTTCTTCTTCTCAGGACTGTAAGCATGAGAAGGGGTGGAAGAAACCATAAGAATGGAGGAGGCAGTGTGACAGATGGGGATTCCCCAGATGGTGCTTCCCAAGCCAATGTGAGTCGGGCTATGGAAGCTATTGCTGCAGCCATGGAGAGGCAGGCTGAAATTATGGCTCAGCAAACTGCATTGCTAGCAGCTGGTCAAGCTAGACAGGAGAGGCAGGTTGATGTTCACCCACCTCGTCATAACGGAGTGGAAGCTTTTAGGAGGATGAATCCTCCAGCCTTCTACGGTAGTACAGATCCCTCAGTTGCTGAGTTGTGGATCATGCAACTAGAGAAGATTTTCACCGTGCTTGAGGCTACCGATGAGCAGAGGGTGAAATGGGCCTCCTTCGTCATGGAAGGCGAAGCGGAACATTGGTGGAGGGCCGCATCTAGGCAGAGGAATGAAGTGCGAGCGGGACAAGAGTGGACTTGGGGAGAGTTCCTCGACATCTTCTACGAGAGATACTTCCCGGTGTTTGTGAGAGATCAAAAGGAGATTGAATTCTCTACCTTAGAGCAAGGAAGGATGTCAGTGGCCGAGTATGAGGCCAAGTTTGTAGAGCTCTCTAGGTTTGCTCCTCACTTGATTGCTACAGAGAGAATGAAAGCAAAGAGGTTTGAGCGAGGTTTGAAGGATTTTATTCGGGAGAAAGTTTCGATACTTCAGCTCGAGACTTGTAGGGAAGTGTACCAACGTGCTTTGATAGCTGAGAAGAATTCAGAAGAATTGTTGAAGAAGAGGGAGAAGTTGCAAGCAGGTAGGTTTGGTCCTCAGGACAAGAGGCCAAGGGTGTCGGGTCCTATGCCGATTGCTAGGCCTACCCTTTATCAGAGGCCGACTCAGGTAGCCCCACGAGCAGCTCAGGTGGCTCCGCCTACTACTGGCATTCAGCTGTTTGATGTATGCCGCCAGTGCGGAAAGAGGCACAGAGTAGGAGAGTGTAGGGCAATTACTGGAGGTTGTTTCCATTGTGGAGAGGTCTCACACCGGATCCGAGATTGCCCACTCCGCATTCAGCAGGGGATTCAGTCGACTCAGCCACAGGGAGTCAGGCCCCCACGTAGGCAGTCTACACAGCAGAGGCCACCACAGGGTCCTAGACCTCAGCAGCCTCACCAGCCAGCTCAGGGTCGAGTGTTTGCTACCTCGGAGCGGGATGCACAGGGGTCCGACGACGTTGTGCAGGGTACGTTTAATTGTGCTTTAGTAAATTAAAATATTGTTCTGATGCTATGTGTGATATTAAATGTTATGTGGTGTGATGTAAGATGCATGTATGTATTCATGGTTTGACAAATTAGCTTTGTGTATTAATTCAGGCTCATTGTTGATAAATGATTTCCTCGCTCATGTTTTGATCGATACTGGTTCCACTCACTCCTTCGTTGCACCTAGTTTTGCACGAGAGTTTCCGTTTGAGCCAAGTCTGTTAGATCGTGTATTGTCTATCGCTACTCCTGTTGGTACTTCTGTTATTACTGATAAGGTCTATCGAGCTTGTGATATTCGAGTAGGCCAGAGAGAGATGCCAGCTGATCTGATTGTCCTTGAGTTCCAAGATTTTGACGTCATTTTAGGCATGGATTGGCTTTCCAAATACCATGGGCATGTTGACTGTTTTGGGAAGGTAGTCAACTTTAGACCAATCAGTGAGCCCTCTTTTCGTTTCCAAGGGTTGAAGAAGAAGGACTTAGCTCGTTTCGCGGCATTGAGTCTTACTACCTCGGAAGCACCAGATTTCTCAAGTATTCCAGTTGTAGAGGAATTCATGGATGTCTTTCCTAAAGACTTACCGGGTTTGCCACCGGATAGAGAAGTAGAGTTCGCAATTGAGTTGGTTCCGGGTACGGCACCCATCTCTAAAGCTCCGTATAGGATGGCTCCAGCAGAGTTGAAAGAGCTTAAGGAGCAAATTGACGAACTGCTTGGTCTTGGATTTATCCGCCCAAGTGTATCACCTTGGGGAGCTCCTGTTTTGTTTGTGAAGAAGAAGGATGGTTCGATGAGGATGTGCATCGACTATCGGCAACTGAACAAGGTCACCATCAAGAACAAATATCCTTTACCTAGGATCGATGACTTGTTTGATCAGTTGCAAGGAGCTAAGTATTTCTCCAAGATCGACTTAAGGTCAGGCTACCATCAACTGAAGATAAAGGTGGAAGATGTGCCTAAGTCTGCTTTCAGGACCAGATATGGGCATTTTGAATTCTTAGTCATGCCGTTCGGTTTGACAAACGCCCCGGCAGCATTCATGGATCTCATGAACAGGATCTTCAAGCCGACTCTGGACCGCTTTGTGATCGTGTTTGTGGATGACATTTTAGTGTACTCCAGGACACAGAAGGAGCATGAGATGCATCTCCGGATCACCCTGAAGACACTCCGTGAGCATAAGCTATATGCTAAGCTTAGCAAGTGCGAGTTTTGGCTAGAAAAAGTAGCATTTCTAGGCCATGTGGTGTCAGAAGAGGGGATTTCAGTTGACCCTGCTAAGATAGAAGCAGTGGAAGGATGGGGAAGACCTAAGAGTGTTACAGAGGTTCGAAGTTTCTTGGGCCTAGCTGGATATTATCGAAGATTTGTGGAAGGTTTTTCTAGTTTGGCAGCTCCGCTTACTCATCTAACTCGAAAGAACGCTAGATTCGAGTGGAATGAGAAATGTGAGAAGAGTTTTCTTGAGTTGAAGAAGCGTCTCACCACCGCTCCGATCTTGACTGTTCCATCGGGTAGTGAAGATTTTGTGGTGTATAGTGATGCCTCACTCGTTGGGTTAGGTTGTGTTCTCATGCAACACGGGAAGGTGATTGCCTATGCTTCTCGGCAGTTGAAAGACCACGAGAAGAACTATCCTACCCATGATTTGGAGTTGGCAGCCTTGGTTTTTGCTCTTAAGATCTGGAGACACTACTTGTACGGTGCGCAGTTTGAAGTTTTCACCGACCACAAAAGTCTAAAGTATTTATTCTCGCAGAAAGAGCTGAATTTGAGGCAGCGTCGTTGGGTGGAATTCCTCAAGGATTACGATTGTTCTATCCAGTACCACCCGGGGAAAGCGAATGTAGTGGCAGATGCGCTAAGTAGGAGACCTACTGGGTTCTTGGCACACTTGATGGTCCAAGAATGGAAGCTACTAGAAGAGGCGTCTAGCCTTGATGCCGGTTTCAGTGTTGGAGCTTCTGGAGCCTTGTTGGCTAACATTATGGTCAGGCCAACCTTATTGGACAGGATTAAGGACTTGCAGTGGAATGATGGAGAACTGCACGCTGCCATGAATAAGTCACTGAGCAGCGGGTTTGAGGATTTCTCTTGGAGGGATGGTGGAGTTTGTTTCAAGGGTAGACTTTGTGTTCCGGATGATGAGGATTTAAGAAGGGAGATTCTGGATGAAGCACACAAGTCCAAGTACACCGTGCATCCGGGAGGTACTAAGATGTACCAGAACCTCAAGAAGTATTTCTGGTGGAAAGGTATGAAGAAAGATGTGGCTACCTTTGTATCCAAGTGTTTGGTGTGTCAACAGGTGAAGGCCGAACACAGGAGGCCGGCAGGACTTCTTCAGTCTCTTCCTATTCCCGAGTGGAAGTGGGAAAATATCTCCATGGATTTTGTTGTTGGTTTGCCAAAGACGGCCAAGAACTTTGATGCCATTTGGGTTGTGGTTGACCGATTGACTAAATCAGCTCATTTTCTTCCATATCGGACTACTTTCAACTCCAATCAATTGGCTAACCTCTATATCAAAGAGATAGTTCGTTTGCATGGAGTGCCAGTTAGCATTGTTTCTGATCGAGATCCGAGATTTACATCCAAGTTCTGGAAGAGTTTTCAGCAGGCCATGGGTTCCCATTTGGATTTTAGTACGGCATTTCATCCGCAGACAGATGGGCAAACTGAAAGAGTGAACCAGATCATAGAGGACATGCTACGAGCTTGCATGTTAGACTTTCAGGGTAGTTGGGTTGATCACTTGCCGTTGGTTGAATTTGCCTACAACAACAGCTATCAAGCTAGCATTCAGATGGCACCGTTTGAGGCACTTTATGGGAGGAGTTGTCGTTCACCTTTGTGTTGGGACGAAGTTGGTGAGAGGAAGCTTTTGGGTCCCGAGCTCGTTGGTCAGACTGTGGATAGAGTTCAGTTGATCAGGGAGAGGTTGAAAGCAGCTCAGAGTAGACAGAAGAGCTATGCCGATACTCGGAGGAGAGATCTTGAGTTCCAAGTCGGAGATTTTGTATTTGTTAAGATCTCACCTACGAAGGGGGTGATGAGGTTTGGCAAGCGAGGCAAGCTCAGTCCGAGATATGTGGGTCCTTTTGAGATCATCACCCGAGTCGGGGAAGTTGCTTATCGGGTCGCCTTGCCACCTCACATGGAAGGTGTGCATAATGTCTTTCACATCTCTATGTTGAGGAAGTACATAGCGGATCCTTCACATGTCATTCATTTGGAACCGTTGGAAATTCGGGAAGATTTGACTCTAGTGGAGCAACCGGCTCGAATTTTGGACCGGAAAGAGCAAGTTTTGCGTTCTAAGGTCATTCCTCTTGTGCTCTTGCAATGGGAGCATCACTCTAGAGAAGAGGCTACTTGGGAGAGAGAAGCCGAGGTCCGCGAAAAGTACCCGCACCTATTCACCTAAGGTACGTAATTTCGAGGACGAAATTCTTTTAAGGGGGGGAGGATGTAGAGACCTGAATCTTTTTCATGTTTTTATTTCATTGCATTAAGGGTATTTTAGTCTTTATAAGGTGTTAAAGTGTGTGTATTTATATCTAAGTATGGTGATGTAAACTAGGCTTAATCAACTTGTAACGGATGGATGCAATAACACACCCTAAACTTTAGGAAGCTTTAGTTTTAGCACCGTTTACTGGAATTGTGTGATTCTTAAACCATTAGAAAGGTGTTGGAATCCTCTTCGAGATTCATGTTTAGTGTTTTTCCTCATTTTGAGTTTAAGTCAAGTCAATAGTGAGTTTTGTCTAATGGAATTGCAGATCAGTCAACTTTGGGGATATTTTAGTCTATAAATTAAGTGGAAATTGGAAATTCTAAAACGCCAGAAATGTTCATTTTCGAGAGACGAATCCAACGCAAGTTGAATCGTCAAAATCCGATGAACGAGTCAAAAGTTATGGCCAAAACAGTAAAGGGAGTCAAAACCTGCAGGAACCGATCGCTCGGTCATAACCAGCGATCGATCGGTCCAAAACCGATCGATCGGTATCTATCGACTGGTCCAAAATGTTGTATGGGGAAATTTTCCAGAGAGGGTGTTTTTGACCGATCGCCCGGTCATAAACACCGATCGATCGGTAGGCAACCGATCGCTCGGTCATTACCACCGATCGCTCGGTCCTTCGTGTTTTTGCTGATTTTTAGTATGGGCTTTTTGGTCTTTTCGTTCTCAGACCTTGGGGCTATAAATAGGGGGTCCTACTCGAAATATTAAAATACTCCACCTAGTTCTAACCTAATTTGGCAAAAAGGAGGAGAAACCCTAGGGTTTTGAGAGAGGGTTTTCTTGGAGAAGGAGGAGATTGATAGGAGATTGCAAGAAAAAGTTTGGGAAGCTTCTCCAAATCGTCTCGGGAGCGTTTTGAATCCAAGGGAAGGATTCCTAAGGTCGATATACTATCCTAATCAACTCTATTTTAAGGTTTTGTGAATGTTGATGTGCTAAGAATTGTAGAAATAGATAGTTGATGCATTTTCCCTAATTTTCTATGAAATAAGCTAATTATGGATGGGAATGTGAATGGATATGTGGTTGAAAATGTGGATAGAATGTATGGAGGATGGGAAATGTATGGAGGATGGGATTAATTGGTGGATGTGGATGAATATATTGATTGTATGGATGAATTATGGTTTGACGAATGCTTGAAAATATGGAGGAGAAATGGATTCATATTATACGTACACAAGGTGTTTGTGAAAAGGCTTGAATGGATAAATGCTATTATACTCTTATGAAATGGTAGTAAATTGATTATGAATTGCGATATGAATTATGATAAAATATGTATATGTGAATGGTTTGTTAAGTATGTCTAATTATTTGCATGGAAATTGATAGTCGGGAAGGTAAGAACTTAGAGGAACATCTCTCAAACCGGGAATTCTCTAACTATTTGGTATGGGACAGTATAGTGGAGTTTCCATGGTGGGAGATCGGAACCTAAGCAATTACCAACTCGAATATTGATTTCGACACTTAAGCACATATGCACGTGTATGTTAAGATAAGAGTCTCACAAGTCACACATATGGACTACAAGCATGAACATGGCATACGTATGACATTCTGAATAAGCATAAGCATGGCATGGTCCGTATCCGCTAAGAACGGCATGTCTCATTACTGTGTGATCTGAATAAGTGCATAAGGCATGGTCCGTATCCGCCAAGAACGGCATGTCTCATTACTGTATGATCTGAATAAGTGCATAAGCATAAGCATAAGCATCTCACAAGCACGTGGCCTCGTAAGCATAAGTACCTCATAAGTGTATGGTTTTCTAAGTCTAAGATTCTCACAAGTACACGAGTCAAGGTGATGATATGATGTATATGTGCACACGTTCTTCCGCACTCTGATTATGTTATTATGCTATTGGATATGTTTCTGACTAAGTGCAGGTATATCATTATTGTTGGTTGGATTTTATATACACTGAGTACCTTTGTACTCAGCCGGACTTTTGTCTTGGCAGGTATAGAGCAGGAGTACACGGTGGAGCCGTGGGTTGAGGAAACATACATTGAGGAAGGAGGTGAAGGTGAGCCTTCTGAGGAGGGAGCCGGAGATTTGGGCGGCTACACCTCTTAGTTTACATTTCTTTTCTTTGAGAGAGTTTTGTATTTGACTTTTAGAGGATGTTGCTCAGTAGACTTCTTATTAGTTGTGTATCAGACTTGTTGGTTCTTTGTGAGTTGTATATATAGACCTCAGACTTGTGCAGGTTGGATTGGGTTTATATATCGGAATTTTATTACTCTCATTTTTGGAGACTCGTGTAGTAGCCTTGTATGCATAGTTTGTAAGCAGGTTTAAATAATGTGGCGATTCCAAAGTCCTATTTTAGCCTTAGTAGGATTTTGGGGTCGTTACAACAAGCTAATAGTAATATAATAAAATTCATAGCATACTGGAAATTTAACGGTACATCCATGTGCATGCAAGAAACTCAAGTGCAAAATCCTCATTGAAATCATATGTGCATACTACATTGATCATACTTGAAATTAGCTTTTTGTCTTTTAAAAACTTGCTTGTCGTGCTTAAAACATTGTTCTTGTCTTATTCTTATTGCGTGAGAATCATGTTTGTCTTGTCTTGTCTTTCTTATTTTTAAATCATGCTTGTCTTGAAGCCAAATATTAGTGTCCTTGAAACTACTTGAAGTCGGGTATGTAAATACCTCTCATCGAAATTAATACTTAAAACGACTTGAAGTTGGGTGTGTAAACACCCTTCATTGAAATGAAAAAGACACACTAATATCCTTACTAACCCCCAAAGTTTTGTATTATCATTCTTGCTTGTCTTGTACTTAAAGCCAGATATGGCATATATATCCTTGATCAACCCAAAGTTTGGCATTATCATTCATTCGTGAGATCACTTGTCTAGTGGTTTGGTTTTCTTCCAATTACTTGTATTGAGAAAATCTCGATCATATAATACATGCTTGTGCATAAGGGGTTTTTGTGAACATCATGCTATCATAGAAAAACTCAAAGTAACCACATGTTGGAATTGAAAGCATTGTTACATTCATGAAATACCTTTAAACATGCATACATCCATACAAGCTTTATAGTCCATACATTTTAGGGAAACGTGATTAATTTAGAAAATAGGGACTATTCATAACCAAATCTCAATATTCATGCTTAAAAATCTAGGTTTTGGATGTAGGTTATAACAAAATCAACTAGTAAGGTGCACTTACAATATCTATTTAAAGTCACTCATAGAATCTTACTTTTCAATATTTGTATTATAGTAAAGGTAGGTAGTAGAAGGTACTTACCTTGAAGAATTTAGGGAAAAATTTTGAGGAGACTTGAGAACACTTGTGGTATTGAAATCCAAGCTTCAATGGTGCGTGGAAGTGAGATCCGAGCTTAAGGAAGAAGATTCAAGCCTCGGTGGCAAGATTCGAGCTCCACCTTGATCTCAATTGAAAACCCCCTTTCGGAAACCTTGGTTTTCTCCCTTTTCTCTCTAAGTGTTAGAACCCTTAATCCCTCAAAAGTTGGGTATATATAGAGTTAGGTTCGTGAAAAACCTTTAAAAAAAACAAATATGTGCGATCTCGCTCGAGCGGGGCTTAATCTTGCTCAAGTAGGAAGTTTTGGGAAAGGCTTGCTCGAAGCGGGCTTGGGTCTCACTCGAGTGGGCTTCTCACTGGAGTCCAAAATACTGAAATTCTATCAAGTTCACTTGAACAGGCTTGAAGCTCGCTCGAGTGGGTTTTTCTGCAAAAATATACTTCGGTGTTTCGACCATAACTTTTGACTCACTTATCAAATTTAGGCAACTTGTGTTGGACTCGAAATTCAAATGTGAACAATTTTATATCTAATGTACAAGTCTTAATTTTGACTTATTAATTGTCTAATTGGGCCTTAAAGTGAAGGGCTTTTCTTGACCAATGTGATCACACTTTGATCACAGAAGAGGGTCCTTAGGATCCTTAACTCACACACACATCCTTTAACTCATACACCAACACCCATAACACTTGAAAGTTATGAAAACCCCAATTCCATAAATCCATCAAAGTTACAAGGAAAATAAAACTCCGGCCTTTACAAGAGCAGTGCACTAGCACTATTCACATGAACCGGGGCTCTACATCCTCCCCCCCTTACAAGAATTTCATTCTTGAAATTAAGACGATACAAAATACAAACAAACACCCAAGCTCATACAAATAACTTAGGGTATTTCTCCCTTACTTCTGCTTCACGCTCCCACATGGCTTCTTCTCTAGCATGATGTTGCCATTGAACAAGAATTAAGGGAATCGTCTTATTGCGCAAAACTTGCTCTCTATGGTCCAAAATCTGAACCGACTGTTCCACCAACATGAGATCCTCTCGGATCTCCAATGGATCAAGGTCGATTATATGAGAAGGATTTGGAATGTATTTCCGAAGCATGGACACATGGAACACGTTGTGTACTGCCGCCATGTGAGTGAGCAGAGCTACCCGATAAGCGACCTTACCAACTCTAGTAATGATCTCAAACGGACCCACATACTTTGGGCCGAGCTTGCCCCTCTTGCCGAACCTTATAATCCCCTTGGTAAGAGAAATTCTCACAAAGACTTAGTCCCCAAACTGGAATTTCAAGTCCCTGCGGCAAGTGTACACATAGCTCTTCTGCCTATCCTGAGTAGCCTTCAACCGCTCCCTGATAATCATGACCCTATCCACGGTTTGCTTAATCAACTCAGGGCCCAACACTTTTCTTTTCCCGACTTCATCCCAACATTGAGGAGACCTGCAACTTCTCACATACAAGGCCTCTAAAGGTGTCATCTGAATGCTCACCTGATAACTGTTATTGTAAACGAATTCAACCAATGACAAGTGCTCCTCCCAACTACCTCAGAAGTCCAACATACATGCTTGGAGCATGTCCTCTATGATTTGGTTCACCCTCTCGGTCTACACATCAATCTGTGGATGAAATGCAGTACTAAAGTCCAAACGAGAACCCATGACATTTTGAAAACTCTTCCAAAACCTGAAAGTAAACCTGGGATCTCAGTCTGACACAATGCTAGTTGGTACCCCATGCAACTGAACCACTTCTTTGATGTACAATATTGTAAGTTGGTTTGAGTTGAACGTGGTCTGATAAGGTAAGAAATGGGCAAACTTCGTCAAACAATCAACCACCACTCAGATAACATCAAATTTCTTTGCCGTCCTTGGCAACCCAACAATGAAATCCATAGAGATATTCTCCAATTTCCACTCGAGAATAGGAAGGGACTGCAAGAGACCTGCTGACCTTATATGCTCGGCTTTGACCTGTTGGCACACCAAGCACCGAGACACATACTCCACCACCTCCCTCTTTATATTTTGCCACCAAAAGTGCTTCTTCAGGTTCTAGTACATCTTCATACTGTTGGACATGATGCCCAGAAAAGTCATTTAGATTGTTAGAACCTTATTAATTTGATTAATAAATGCTTCTTCTTAATCTATTGTGTATTCATTATGGGTAATTGACCATGATCATGAGATGATCTATACGATATGAGATATCGAACAAAGGTCCATAGGATATATTGTAGAAAAGTTATGTGATTAGATTATCACAGGTACATATAACTTTCCGGTTCCTAATACCTTATATAGTCACAGCTGTGGGTGAAGCTGGGCACTTCACTTATATGGCTGCCAGAATGCTAAGATGTTCTCAATAGTTGAGATGTAGTTCTATCTCGAACTATTGTAGTAGAGACTACACATCAGCATATGGGTGCTTAAATGTACACTAACTGATTGCATTCAATGAGAGACCTCTTGCATAAACATACTATCAGATAGTTGGTCTCTCATTCACATTGAACGGTTTCGATAATCCTTAGATCTGATGAGTTCATCTATGACTGGGTAATGATCTGACTGTTTTGATTCCACCAATGTATTTTCTAATTTAGGAAATACAATACAGTGATAGTTGGATAGTCAGATAGTTGTTCGAGTTATAATGAATTTCAAACAAGAAATCTATGCTCATTAATTTGAGAGATTATCCAAGTTCTGGGTAAGACAGTTGATTAAGTTCAAATCACGCGCAAGTGATTTTGAAAACAAAATAAGTTTTGAAATATACATTTATTAAAAGGTATTAGACTTATAAAATGATTTTTTCAAAAAAAAATTTCATGAGAAATTGTTTCTCATGGCTTAATCATAAGTCTTAGAAACCCGGATGATTTGCAATGGGCTATAGGTTAGATAGTATGTTAATCTCTAAAGCCCATTATGGATAATGTATTTGGAAGGATATATCGAATTTAAAAGTTCATGTGGCGGGATCCATAATGGTTAATGCTCATACACTGAGATTCAATTGCAACATGAATATCTCACATCACTTGCTATTCTGATGTAATTTTCGTTTAGGGTCAATGGGATAACATTGGATAAGTCAGGGTAAGAATGTCCCAGAGCAATCTGTGGAGGTGCTCATATAAGAAATACAAGCTCAATAATTGATTAAAAGTTAATCAATTATTTTAAGTGATTAAAATTTAATCATTTAATTAAATAGATTAATTGTTAATCTATTATTTAAATTAATTGTTGATTTAAACTAAGGGATTATTTTAGTAATTATTTGATTAACATAATTAAAGGGCAAATGGGTTTGACCCATATCCATAAACCCATTAAAATGGATCTTTAATATAGGCTAAAGCCTATGGGTTTAAACCCTAGGGTGGGGTGCCCACTTGAGGAATCCTAATGGGATTAGGATTTGTTTAATTGAATAATTATTGAAATATAATTCATTTTATTATGGAATTAAAATCCAAGTGTTGGATTGCAATTAGGATTAAGATGTTATTGTAATTAGATTACAATAAGGAGTTTTAACTCCTGAAATCCCATGCCTCATAGAAGTTCACGCCCCCCCTTGTGGATTCCTAATTTGACTAGGTTTCCTACTTTGGTGTAGGATGTTGACTTATCCCTTTTAATTAAGGAATCCTCTTATAATAGAGACTCTTTAATTAATAGGATTACTATAACTAAAGTAGTTATAGATTAAGTAGGAGTTTATTTAATTAATAATAAGAGTTATTGTTAATTAATAAATCCTACTAGATAAGATCAAGTTGGAGTAGAATTAGGATAAGATCCTAGTCTATAAATACCCCAACACCCTAGACCATCAAGTAGAATTCTCCATAATTTTTTCTCTCCTCTCTTCTCTCTCTCCAAACCGTGAGCCCTAGGGGAGACCCCTAAGGATTTTTGTGAGCTATATTAGTGGTCCTAGTTGGGTTTTGCAAATCTAGGGTTTTGAACCTTAGTATTATTGGTGATAGAAGGTCTACACCATTGATCCATCTTCTTCCTCTTGCTTCTATAATTCCAAAGGAGATTCTAAAGCTTCGTGGGGATAGCGAAGAACAAGGATCAAGCTTCTAGTATTTTTTCGGAGAAATCTCTACAAAGAGTTTTGACAGTTCGAGTGGATTAAGCTTCATCGGTGAAAAACATTCATCGAGGTGATATGACTAAAACTCTTAGATAATTTTGATGTTTTTTATGGTGTTAAGATCTAGGGGATCCAGTTTTCGCATAAATTTTTATCCGGATCCCCCTTCACATACCCTCAAGATGCACAGTGTACTTGGACCGGTGGGCTTCATCCAAGATCACACGCCTCAATTCCATATCGGCGGGAACGCATAATGTTCCTTTGAATGTGATGGCATCATCACCATTCAAAGAGAACTCATCACTACCATTGCTAACCGACTTGTCTTGGTAAGCAAGTAACTTCTCATCCTAACCTTGTAGTTCCTGAATCTGGCTCAAAATGTTAGGCCTGACTGCCAAATTAGAAATGAGTGGTCCGAATGCACCAAAATTGAAGTTTGAAGCGTTGTTGGACATATCCTCCAACAACCTCTACTCACTAACCCATAGGTGCGCCATGACCCCATGAGGCTTCCTGCTAAGAGCATCTGCCACCACATTTGCCTTATCCAGGTGGTACTGGATGAAACACTCAAAGTCTTTCATATACTCCACCTATCGCTGCTGCCTCATGTTCAACTCTTTTTAGGAAAACAGATATTTTAAGCTCATATGATCCGTGAATACATCAAATTATTCCCTATAAAGATAGTGCCGTCAAATCTTCAATACAAACACCACTACGGCAAGCTCCAAGTCGTGTATAGGATAGTTCTTTTCAGGATCTTTCAACTGTCGGGAAGCATAGACAATGACTTCCTTGCACTGCATAAGAACACATCCTAGCCCAACGTGCGAGACATCACTATAAACTACAAAACCACCACTCCCGAATGACATCGTAAGAACGGGCAGTGACCGCTTCTTCAACTCCAAGAAGCTATTTTCGCACTTATCATTCCACACAAACTTGACATTTTTCCTTGTGAGGTACGTAAGTAATGCCGTTAAGTTGAAGAACCTCTCTATGAATCTCGTATAATAGCCTGTCAAACCGAGGAAGCTACGTATCTCGGTAACACTCCTAAGTCTCTCCCATCTCATCATTGCCTTATCTTCACTGGATCCATTGAAATGCCCTCGACAGATACCATGTGGCCAAGGAATGTCACTTTCTCCATCCAAAATTCACACTTACTCAACTTGGCATACAGTTTATGCTCTTAAAGAGTCTTAAGTGTAAAGCGAAGGTCTCGATCATGATCTTCCTGTGTCTGGGAATACACCAAGATGTCGTCGACAAAGATAATGACACATCGATCGAGACAAGGTCTGAACACCCGATTCATCAAATCCATAAAAGTTATTGGGTGTTCATCAGACCAAAAGGCATGACTAGAAACTCTTAGTGGTCATACCGAGTCCTGAAGGCAGTCTTAGAAACATCTTCAACCTTGGTCTTCAATTGATGATAACCCAATAAAAGATCAATCTTGGAGAAAAATCTCGCTCCCTTCAGCTGGTCAAACAAGTCGTCTATCCGAGGTAATGAATAGTGGTTCTTGATCGTGACCTTATTCAAATGCCTATAGTCGATGCACATCCTCATCGACCTATCCTTTTTCATTAAGAGCACTAAAGCTCCCCACGGTGACACACTTGGTTGTATGAAATCAAGTTGTTCCAACTCTTTGATCTGTTCCTTTAACTCCTTAAGCTCTATTGGGGTCATACTGTATGGAGCCCTAGAAATTGGAAGTGTGCCAGGAGCAAGCTCTATCGCAAACTCTATCTCCCGATCTGGAGGCAATCCAGGCAAATCCTCAGGAAACACGTCCACGTACTCACTCAAAACTGGAATAGCTGAGGAATCTCGTGCCTCCGGGTTCAAAAGAATTAGTGCTGCGAAGTAGCGATGTCTCTCATCCGCAATCCAAGGAAATGAAATGGCTTTACACCCTTCGGCCTAAAGTTCATCATCTTTTCAAAACAAGCCACGTGCCCATGGTGCGCTGCATGCTAATTCATTCCCAGGATGACGTCGAAATCCTAGAAATCTAGGATAATTAGATTGGCTAGCAACTCATGTTGCCCAACTTGGACAACACAATCCTTGTATATTTGGTCCGCAGCCACTGACTTGCCAAGTGGAGTCAAAATGGACAACTCACGCTCCAACGGACTTGACTCAGATGAAAATTCCTTCGCAAAACTAGGTGAGACAAAGGAATGAGTGGATCCTGTGTCAATCAACACTCGAGCTAGACATTCATTTACTAATAACACGCCTGTGTAATTCGATAACTTACATCAATTGATTTCAAACAAGAATATACGTAGTGTATAGGTAACATGTTGTATAGATAAACAACCATATCTTACAATAGCAAGCATTCACAACTTGAAAATTTTAGCACTTTAGCATACCTTGCATGACATCGTCAGATGTCCATGCATCCCGTTCGGTCATGACAAAGACCAGACCATTGTTTGTCTGGCGAGACAGCCGTGTAGACTGTGAGGGCCTCGATGCCTGTGAAGAGCCCTGTTAAGAAGGCTGCCAAATCTGGGGCCTACTTCCTTGAGACTAGGATGACAATTGTCGGTGGGGATAATCTCTAATCATGTGGACCCGGTCACCATAGTGAAAACATCTATCAGAAAGCTCCCGACACTCTTCAGCCACATGCCTCCTACCACAATGAGTGCATACCTCATACGAGAATGTAGAGGGCGCATATCCCTTGGCCTGAGATAGTATGAGGCGAGGTGCCTATGTAGTCGCCGGGCATGAAGCCTGTGGAGCAAAAGGGAGAGAAGCTTGCGGTGTAGAGTAAGGCCTCTAAGACTGCGCTGGCCCTGAAGGCTGGTACGATGCAGTTTGAGCCCACTTCTTAGGAGGAGCTGAGCTACTGAACTGGCCTCTAACACTCTCCCTCTCCTGAAGAATTCCTCTGAATTTGTCTTAAACAACTGAGCTTTCTTCACCACCTCTGTATAGGTCTCATGCCTAAACATAGAGACTCTATCCTTGATGTAGGCCTTCATTCTCCTTTTGAATTTTCCAGCCTCCGTGCTATCATATGTGGGGCAAATTTAGACAATTCTGAAAACTTGGCCTCGTACTCGACCACTGTCAAATTACGTTACTCCAAGGTAACAAACTCCACTTCTTTCTTCTCTCTTATTCTTATTGGAAAGTACTTCTTGTAGAAGACGTCAAAAAATTCTCTCCACGTCCACTCTTGACCCAGTCGGGTCAAATCTCGAGTCCTAACAGCGGACCTCCACAAATTGTCGGCCTCGCCTTCTAGCATAAAGGCGGCCCAGGTGACCCTCTCTGCTTCAATGGGCAACAACACTAAGAACAGCTTCTCCAGCTGCCTGATCCATGCCTTAGCCACTAACAAATCAATGCTACCACAAAATACCGGAGGCCTCATCCTCTAAAATTTCTCTATCCATGCTAACGCTCTATTTGGTGGAGCAGCTATGACTGCCGCAGGAGGAGGAGGAGTAGCGGGCTGCCTGACTGCTAGCATAACCAATGTCTCGGTTATCAAAGCAAAAGCCTGAGACATGTCAGGCAATGCATCACCTACTGGAGGAGGTGATCCATTACTCCTCGTATGGTGTCTGCAACCCTGTGTGCCATGTCTTATGACTTAGTCCCGAGGACAATAACAACCATGAGTCTAACTTGGAAACCAACTTTATTTCAATCATAACTTCAAGATCATTCAATATTTATAAGGTACATAATAGTAATACATCGAGGTATACATTGCAATAGTGTAAGCATACAATTTGTGTTTCTAGTGTAGGATACTAAGTTCGGTTGGGTTCCAACCGGTTATGGACTAAGACTAAATAGTTAGTCTATACTTGGAATACGACTCTTTCCTTAAACCTAATGCCTATTTCAGTAATGACATCAAATCCTAATTGACCCTAAGGAAATTTAGTGCCTAGACTCTGATACCAACTCTGTCGCGCCTCAAAATTCCCCTAGGAGTTAGGTGAGACTTTAGACGTGACTATCATAACCTGGCAAACCGTCCTGCAAAATCTACAAGGCATAAACATAGCGGAAGTGAAATTAATGCGGAAGCGTGAATAGAAAATTTCTTTTCTATACATTAACAATATTCCAAGTTCGATACATCAACATGACTAAATGTAAGAGTTGACTTACCCACCCATCAAAATACAAAATATAAAATCTATTTCTCTCTCTCTCTCTCTCTTCCTCTCTCTCTCTCTCTCACACTCAGTAGTCACCCTGATAGGGCCAACTATCTAAGTCTCTTGCCTTCACTTGAGGCGCTATTACAGACTCCATAAAAGGATCCTTCTTACCTCCTCGACCTAAGGGCTAGGAGCACATATATCAAACGGTGTAGATGTCGACATCAAAATGTACAACTGAGTATTGAAACACTCAGCGAGTACTAGCTACTAGCTAACAATGATATAATAAAATTCATAGCATACTGAAAATTAATGATACATCCATGTGCATACAAGAAACCCAAGTGCAAAATCCTCATTAAAATCAAATGTGCATACTACATAGATCATACTTGAAATTAGCTTTTCGTGTTTTCAAAACTTGCTTTTCGTGCTTAAAACATTATTCTTGTCTTATTCTTGTTGTGTGAGAATCATGTTTGTCTTGTCTTGCTTGTCTTGAAGCCAGATATTAGTGGCCTTGAAACTACTTGAAGTCGAGTATGTAAATACCCCTCATCGAAAATACTTGAAACGACTTGAAGCCAGGTGTGTAAACACCCTTCATTGAAATGAAAAAGACACACTAATATTCTTGACCAACCCAAAGTTTGACAATATCATTCTTGCTTGTCTTGTACTTGAAGCCAGATATGGCATATCCTTGGATATGCCCTATCCTTGACCAACCCAAAGTTTGATATTATCATTCGTTCATGAGATCACTTGTCTAGTGGTTTGGTTTACTTTTAATTACTTGTATATAGAAAATCTCGATCATACAATGCATGCTTGTGCATAAGGGCTTTTTGTGAATGTAAGCACCCAATTTTTACACCCAGTCCTAATCGTGGTTAATCATTTTAACCATGATTAATAACTCTCTAACCCTAGTCAAACCTAAGCAAGCCTTAGTCAAACCCTAGACAAACTCTAGGTCAAACCTAAGCAAACCCTAGGCCTAATCCTAGTCAGACTCTAGGCCTAACTCTAGTCAAACCTAAGCAAGCCTTAGTCAAACCCTACATTAAACCTATGCAAACCCTACGCCTAACCCTAGTCAAACCCTAGGCCTAACCCTAGGCAAACCCTAGTCAAGCCTTAGTCAAACCCTAGGCAAACCCTAAGTCAAACCTAGGCCTAACCCTAGTCAACCCTAGTCAAACTCTAGGCTAACCTTAGGTTAAGACCCTAGGGCCCAAGACCTATTTTCTAAAGCCTAGAGACCCAAAATCACCCTATGGGCCCCAAGCATGGGCCCACAAACCCTAGAGAACCATTGGAGTGAGGCCTACATGCTGATTTTGAAAAAAATCAGGAATAACGGTAATAACTTTACCGTAATTTCCTCATTTGGAAAAATGTACAGTGAACCCAGACCAATTGTAACTGGATTGGGCCTGTTTTAGCATAAAATGGGTAATGACGGTAATCTTATTACCGTCATTCTTCATTTTGCCTAAACTAGGAATTGCGGTACTGGAATTACTGTTGTCACGCTCCAAAACCCTACGAGTTAGAGTGAATACATGACACAACAGAAGCAAAATATCTATCTTATCTATATATGAATCAGTATCCCAAGTTATGCATAATATCCAAAAGACAAGATGGACATGCCCACCGCAAAATATACAAGTATAACCCTCTCACTCACGCTCGATGTCTACTAAACAAAACCTACTAGGGTCAATAGTCCCCATCATCAGGTTGCGGATCCTCCTGAGGTACCTCTTCGATGTACTCCTCTTTCTCCCATGGACCGGGAGCACATATATCAAAAGGAGCGATCGCTCCACTAATACCTGCCGACATTAAATGTACGATTGAGTATTGAAACACTTAGCGGGTACCTACTACTAACCAACAAGTCATAGAAACAATGCATAATAATAATGATAACAATAAGCAGAGCAATATCCTTAAACAGAACACAAGCAATTGATATTCATGCATGCTTGAAATCATGACCGGTGAAACCTCAGTAAATCATCGTGTACTTGCCTTGTCTTGTTAATTACATTTTAAATCATGTTTTCGTGCTTGGAAATACTCGTCTTATCACTTGTCTTGTCATGTCTTGTTCTTGTCTTGTACTTGTGAAAACTTGTTTATGAACAAGGATTTCGATCCCCTTCCACAGGGGGATGCTGTTTGACGATATGGTTGGTTGATTTTATGTTTAGAGTCATCACTTATTTATTCAGTAGGGATAAGTTCCATAGTAATGGATAAGGTCTTGGTTTGCTTAGAATTCTACGTAAGAGGTTCGGTTAAGTCCGGGGAAGGTGTTAGGCACCTCGTCACTTCCGATTTACAATGGTTCCTTACTTATTAGGTTTAAGCCAATTGAAGTCAAATTGTTAATCAAATGTCGTTGATTTAGTTTATACTAATCAAAGAAGGGAAAAACTAAACTAGGATTGGGCCCGAGTTGGGCTGCCTACGTACTCACATCAGGGTGAGATCAGATCGAGTGTAGTTCTGACACATGAGCCCGTACCGAGGCTAGGGGGAGTGTTGTGTGTGCACCAAGGGTGGCTTAGGATCTAGTCTGGTAGACTAGGGTTGAGTTGGCCGGGTTAGTCAAGTGCTTGGTTAAGATTTGGCCCGGCAGGCCAAGGGGTTGAAGCCCGGTAGGCTTAGGCCCGGTAGGTCGAGGAGAAGTCCGGTAGACTAGGGTTTGACCCGGTAGGCCGAGATTAGGCCCGGTAGGCCTTAGTTGAGCCCGGTAGGTTCCGGATTGGGCCCGGTAGGCCAATAGTTGGGTCCAGTAGGCCAGTTAAGTTCGGTAGACTAAAATGTGGCTTGGTAGGCTAAAGATAAGCTCGGTAGGCTTAGGGTTCGGCCTGGTAGGCCTAAGTTCGGCCCAGCAGGCCCAAGGTAAGCCCGACAAGCTTGGGGTAAAGTCCAAATTCAGTTTTATGGTCCTTAAATGTTGATTGAGGATTTTTAGGGGTTTTTTCCAAAATTTTCCAAGTTAAGCGGGCAAACCATGGTTAAGACATGAGTTTTAACCTTAGTTAATCTGGATAACCGTGGTTAGGCACTCTACAAGTTGGATTTGGAATGTCTTTTGAGATTTTAACCAAGGTTTAAATGAGCTTAACCATGGTTAAATCAAGTGTTGATAGTGGTTAAGCTCATCTAACCATGGTTAGGCAATGAGCATGATTCAAAAAGTAATGTTTTTCAGAGTTTAGGATTATTTTGGATTTTAAAAGATTTTTCCAGATTTTTCCAAGTTTGTCACTTCAACTAACCATGGTTAACTCTCGATCATGGTTGAGTTAATCATAGTTAAAGTAAGGGGAGACATGGTCAAGGTTGGAATGGGCCCCAGGGGCCAAGGCTGATTAGTAGGAGGGCCCCCATGGATTGTGGGTCCACTGTATGGGCCCAAAGAGTTCAAAATACATACTATCGGTAGAGGGATTACCGACCGAAACAATGACTTTTCTCCAACTTTGAGCGCCTATAAGTCTGGTTAGGCAGAGAGTTAGGAGGGTTACAACCTATGGTTTTAAAGCCTTGGATGAGGGGAACATTTTAAGCCCAAGCTGAGCCCCACTGGTGACCTGATGTGGGTCCCACACCGTGCCAAAGTGGCATTGTCACTGTATCACATAAAATCATGAATGTCGGCAATGGGATTGCCGACATTCTGGACAGTTCCTGATTTTTTGGATTTTAACCATGGTTGAGTTTAACCATGGTGTGAGCGCGGGATTTCACTCCTAGATTTCTCACGGGGTTTTTGAGAGTCGCCACCTATTAATTCAGAAGGGATAAGTCTCCCGAAGTTTTGGATAAGGTCTTGGTCCACGAGAGAGATCAAGGTAAGAGGTTCGGTTAAGTCCGGGGAAGGTGTTAGGCACCCCGAGGCTTCCATTTTACAACGGTTTCATACTACCTGGGTTTAAGCCAAGTAAATTTAATCTTGTTTAGAATGCCGAAATATTTAAGTGAACACTAATCCAAGAAAGGAAAAGCTAACTGGGGTCGGGCCCGTGTTGGGCTACCTACGTACTCACAGGGTGAGATCAGACCGAGCGTAGTTCTAGCACGTGAGCCTGTGTCAAGGCTAGGGGCATGTGTGTGTGCAATAAGGGTGGCTAACATGGACTAGTCTGGTAGACTAGGGTTGGTTGATCGAGGAGGTCAAGTGCAGGGTATTGTAAGCCCGGTAGGCTTAGGGAGTATTCCGGTAGACTAGGAAGGAGTATGACCCGGGTTAGGATTGCTAACTGGGATTAGACCGAACTAATTGCAGTTAGGGTTGCTAACCACAGTAAAGGGTGAGTGAGTTGTACCTCGGTAGGCTAAGGCGGGGCCCGGTAGGCCGAGGTAAGTCTGGTAGACTTGGTTTTTAGGCCCGGTAGGCCGTAAACCGAAGTTAACTACGATTAGATAGTTAAGGAGTTCTAACTATGGTTAGGGTTGCTAACCAGCATTAGGGAGATGGCTAAAGTCAGGATCATGGTCCAATTTCAGTTTTTAGGAATTTCTGATTAATTTCCCAAAGTTTGTGGGGTTAAGGGGTGCTTAACCGCGGTTAAACGTTAACCGGAGGTGTATTTAACCACAGTTAAGGGTTTGGTATAGTCCAAGGTGGGCCCAGGGGGCTAGGCAGGGCCTAAAGTGGTCTGAGCCCATAGAGGGGGTGGCGTGCAGCAGAAAACGGAAACCAGAGGTGTCGCTACTGGGATTACCGACACCCCCAAGGCTTTGAAAATCCTAGGTGTCGGTAATCCCACTACTGACATTGAGGGGTTTTTGCCCAGCAGGCTTGGCCTAGGCATGCCCGTGGTACGAGAGCTTTTTTTTTTAATTTGTTGGGCTTGGGCTTGGGCCCAAGCCAAGGGTGACTCCTATGGGTTTTTGGACTTAGGGCTTAAGCCCTAGAGGCCTAGGGCTTGGATTAGGGCTTGGGTTCACCTAGGTTTTGTACTAGGGTTTTGTCTTAGGATTAACTAGGGTCAAAACCTAGGGTTTGCTATGGATTTTCCTAGGGTTAGGCTAGGGTTTTCCTAGGGATAGGCTAGAGTTTACCTAGGATTAGGGTAGAGTTAGGGTTTAACCACGGTTTCACTAGGGTTTAGTCCAAGGATTAGGCTCTAGGGTTTACCTAGGGTTAGGTGTAACTAGGGTTAAAAACTAGGGTTTTCTAGGGTTACCAAAGTCTGCTAGGGTTTGTCCTAGGTCTTGCTAAGGTTACATCTAGGGTTTGCTAGGGTTTGCCTAGGGTTACCTAAGTCTGCTAGGGTTTGTCCTAGGTCTTGCTAAGGTTACATCTAGGGTTTGCTATGGTTTGCCTAGGGTGTACTTAAAGACCATTAGGGTTTGATCCTAGAGTTAAGGGTCTTGGATGGGGATTAGCCATGGTTAAGAAGCTTAACAAAGGTTAGTTGGGGGTGTAAAAATTGGGTGCTTACAGCTGCCCCTCTTTGTTGGAGAATGCCGAGATTGGCGATTTGAACGACAAAGACTGGAATTATCCAATTTTTACACAAAGATTGAGTTTTGTAGAAATATAGTATGGTGTGTGTAGTGCAAGTGGTGAATGCTTGTGAAGTGATGAGGACTACTGCTAGGAGGTAGCGAGTGGCAAGGGAAGATTAGGGATAGCGTGACCCAGAGACGTTAAGCCGAGAAAGGGTGTGATCGAAATGGTATCTCCTAGAGCGGATTAACCGAGTCGGTCGAAGGACACATGAGGTGTTAGGAACACACAGGGTATTGAGAGGGGACACATAGGGTGTCTCTAGAGATACATGCGGTGAGTGCTGAGGTGTCGACAAGGTATGTTTTTATCGATGGAGACTCGTATGTGGTGGACATACAAGGTGTCAGCATATTGACTCGGCGTCAATGGAGACCTGGGATGTCGAGAACATACGGGGACGTCTCAGAAAAATGGGGACATTCGGCGAGTGTCTGCATGTTGACTCGGTGTCAATGGAAACTCTGTGATGTCACAACAGACGAGGTGTCAGTATGTTGACTCGGTGTCAATGGAGACATAGGCTGTTAAGGACATACAGGGACATCACTAAAAAAGGGGGGACATAGGTCAGTGTCATTGTGTCGACAAGGTATGTTTTTGTCGTAGAAACTCGTATATCGAGATCGCAAGGAGGCGTCTCTAAGGTTACATGCAGTGAGTGTCGGAGACTCGTATGTAGAGATCGCACGGGGGCGTATCTAGTTTGAGGCATGTTACCAGATTGGAGTTGCCTAAGTGGGACTGAATTTTGATCATGTTGAATGCTGCTGAGGAGTTTTGGTCATGCAGGACATGATGCTATGCTGTCATGCAGGGATGAAGATGAGGATGCTTTCCCATGACTTTACGGTGATTCACAATCGGCGGAGATGCGTGACGTCGGTTTCCTCTGCTTGCTTGTTGGGGCTGCTTGGTGCAAGTTGGTACAAACGGATTTTGTTACCAAAAGTTTATTTTTGAAAATCTTTTTAGAAAGTGTAGGAGATTTTTTGCAAAGATTTTAGTTTTGACAAAAATACTTAGTTAGCTTTTAGATTTGCCAGTAAATTGCCTAGATTAGGACTTAATAGGGTTTTTTTTCACTCTCGGAGAGAGGAGTATGATCCAGAGCGGGACACCGCTAGGGATGAACAAGCTTGTCCGGATACTGTTGCAGGCTGATAGCCTTATCTAGGGAGAAGCTTATATGATAGGCCTCTGAACTCTTACTGGGGAAGAGTATTGTTGTGAGTTGTCGGAGGCTTCTGCTGGGGATTTAGAGATTGCTCGCTATTGAGGCTCTGCCGAGAAGTGGTCATCTGCCGTGGACCACTGCTGGGGAATTCGAGGTGTGCTGGGGATTTCCAGATATTTGTCCACCTGTTAGGGGAGATGTCTTCCAAAGGATTCTCTGTTGGGGAATGCTAAGGAGGTCAATCATCTGCTGGGGATATGCCCTGTTGAAATCTCTGTTGGGGGTACAAGACCGTTGAGAGAGACTGATTACTGGGGATAATTAGAGGAGTTCGGTAAGCGTAATTACTGCCTAATAAAGTTGTCAAACTAGTTTTCAGATTTTTCTTCCTTTTTTACCCTTGGAATAACCAAGTAATGGGGTTCGTATAATTTTTAACCGTTGCCGGTTTTCCTCATGCCTACCAAGCTGATTGATTTTATCCATTTTTTTCCTTAGTCGCGAGACTATGTCCGGGAGTTGCATAATTTTTGCACAATGAGGCCGTTTCTGGTTTTTACTCATACCCGCGACTAACTGGGGAAGCCAGTGATTTGCTGGGGAAAATAGGTCTCTCATGTCATTGCCCTGAGTGGCACTTCTCTAAGGAATAGAGATGTGATATTTTCGCTGGGGGATGTAAATGTGATATTGCGCTTGCACTCGTAGTTTTTAGGGGATCTAGAAGGACTTTAGAGTAGGACAAGCGTAGGTTAGGGGACCGAAGTTTTAGGACACCCTGAGAGCTTGTTGATTTGCACTCCCTTGGAGGTTTTTTTTTGCTCCACTGGGGAATGTCCTCTCTGGTAGAGGTTGACTCTCTTGGGAATTTTTGTCCATTTGTAAGATATTTTAATTCCGTTGGGGAGGGAGTGAGAGAGGTTGTCTCTACTGGGGAGAGGTTGACTCTCCACTGAGGAATATTGAGAGAGGTTGTCTCTACTGGGGAGAGAGAAGTTGTCTCCACTGGAGGTTTGTTTTGGTTCCACTGGGGATGGAGAAAATGTTCTTCTTGAGAGAAGTTGATTCAGCGAGGGAGTACCTGACTCTTGGAAATGTTTCAACTTCTATTTTGGGATTTTCCTGGATGGAAATTTTGTTTACTTTGGTGTCAACTCTGCCGAGGGAAATAATGAGATTCTACTTGAGGAGAAAGTCTGGAGAGGTTGTCTCTGCGGGGAGTTTCTAACTTTGAGAATGTTTCGACATCTATTTTGAGAGTCGATTTGTCTGGGGAAGTCGAGAGGATTAACCCTATGGGGAATGGCTTTGTGTGGGGAGAGCCGATGAGGTGTTTCTTTCTGGGGCGAAGAGATTCTACTTGGGGAGAGTTGGGGAATGATTACCCATTTTTGTGATTGCACCTGATGTGTCAGGTTGCCTACGTACCTTTTGTAGGATTAGGTCATGACAAAGTTCAAACAAATACCACAGGCTGGCAAGGGAAGGTGTCCCTGAAAAGGTTTTATAAAAGAAAGGCTGTTAGGCTCAAGGGGTTAACTAGCAGGTTTCATTGATTTTTGTAAAAGGGTTTACAATGTTGGGAAAAGGAGTGTGCCAAGGATGGCCTCCGTTCATTTCCCAGAGAAGCTAAGAGTGCAAAGCGCTTATCAGATTTAGACCCTAAGCGTAGTATCTCTTGACTTTTTCCATATTGACAGGCTCTGGGAGATCTTCATCGTCCATCTATTCGAGCCGAAGGGCGCCACTTGAGAATTTTTCTCAGACGATGTATGAGCCTTCATAATTGGGAGTGAACTTACCCCTCGAGTCAGGGTGGTTTGGCAATACTTTCTAGAGAACCAAGTTGCTGACTTTGATGCTACGAGGCTTAAATTTCTTGTTGAATGTTCTAGCCATGCGCCTCTGATAGGCTTGTGAATGATTAATGGCTTTTAGTCATCGGTCTTCAATCAAGTTCAGCTGCTCATACCAGGTTTGTGCCCATTCTGCTTCTGACAGCTCTGCTTCCATTAGTACACGGAGTGATGAAATCTGTACTTCGACGGGGAGGACTGCTTCCATAGCATAAGCCAGTGAAAATGGTGTTGCCCCAGTTGAGGTTCTAATGGATGTTCTGTAGGTCATGAGTGCGTATGAAAGCATCTCATGACAGGCAGAGTAATTTGTAGCCATCTTCTCAATTATTTTCTTTAGGTTCTTGTTTGCTGCTTCAACTGCACCATTAGTCTGGGATCTTATGGTGTGGAGTTGTGATGCTGTATTTTGAATTTCTGGTAGAGATCAGTCATCCCTTTATTACAAAAATTGAGAGCATTGTTTGTCATAATCTTGTATGGGACTCCGTATCGACAAATGATATCCCTTCTTAGAAAGCGCTGAACCACAGAAGCTGTGACGTTGGCATATGAGGCTACCTCGACCCATTTGGTGAAGTAATCAATTACAACCAGAATGAATCGATGTCCGTTTCGATGCTTTCGGAGCTATGGGTCCGATGACATCGATGCCCCAATTAAGCTGAGAATGGCCAAGGCGCAGTCAGATTATGGAGCATTGTTGGCGATGTATTGATCCTGTCAACATAAATCTGGCATTAGTGACACTTCTGTACATGCTTACAACAGTCAGCTTCCATTGTAGACCAGTAGTAGCCCAGCCTGAGAATCTTCTTAGCAAACATTAGCCCATTCCTCCGTGAACCTCTTCGATTACCTATGCTGCTTCATTGGTGTTAAGGCATCTGAGCCAGATCAGATTTGGCGATCTCTTGTACAAGACTCCTCCCGAGAGGACAAACTGGATAGCCAGTCTTCGGATTGCCCACCGATCTATTTTGGTGGCCTCGAGGGGGAAGGTCCCGTCCTCTAGGTATTGCTTGATGTCTATGTACCAAGGCTTGTTGTCAGATACTGCGTCTAGCTCGAGGCAGTAGGTAGGCTGATCCTACTGTTGAAAGCAGATAGTGCCAAAACAGATCGGCAAACCTGTTATGATTCCTTGATCTGTGGCTGAAGGTGATTCTCTTGAACCGAGTGATTAGCATATTGAAGTAAGCTAGGTACGATAATAGCCTTGCTTCTCGAATGGCCCAAGACTCATTTGCCTGATAGATTACTAGAGATGAATCCCCGTAGACGTCTATCTCTTCAATCCCAATACCCAGGGCTTCTTTCAAATCGGTTATGCATGCCTCGTACTCCGCTTCTTTGTTTGAGTATCTGAATTTCAGCTTGACTGAGATAAGGAGGTGTGCCCCCTTAGGTGAGATTAAGACTACTCCTACCCCGTGTCCGTGACTATTGGTAGCTCCATCAAAATATAACTCCCAGTCGGAGTATTCTTGCTCTTATACTTCCGTGTACAGGATGACTTCGTCTGGAAACTGATCATGTACTGAGACATAGTCCTCTGCTGGACTATGGGCCAAGTGATCTGCAATCACCTGTCCCTTAATTCACTTCTGTGTCATGTACGTGATGTCGAATTCAGATAACATCATAAGCTAATAGGCTATCCTTCCGGTGGTGGCTGGCTTTTCCAATAGATATTTCAACGGGTCCATCCGAGAGATCAGGATTATCAGGTAGGAAAGCAGATAGTGCTACAGACGCTGAGTTGCCCAGACTAGTGCCACACATGTCTTCTCAAGAGAGCTGTATCTCTCTTTGTACTCTAGCAGGTGCTTACTGATGTAGTAGATAGCTTACTCTGTTCTGCCTGTCTCATCGTGCTGTGCTAGGATGCACCCCATGGAAGTTTCTTGCACTTAGATGTAGAGTAGTAGGGGCTATTCTGGTGTAGGGGGCACAAGTACTGGAGAGTTGAGCAGGCACTGTTTTATTCTATCAAAGGTTTCCTGACAGTCATCTGTCCAAACTGTCGGTGTGCACTTCCGGAGAAGCTTGAAGATCAGTTCGCAGATTGGAGTGAGCTGACAGATGAACCGGCTGATGTACTGAATTCTGCCTAGGAAACCACAGATCTCCTTTTCAGTCTGGGGAGTTGGCATTTCAATGATAGTGTTTGCTTTGGCTGGATCGATCCAAATGCCTCTCTTCCTGACTATGAAGCCGATGAGCATTCCTGACCAGGCTCCAAAGACGTATTTAGCTGGATTGAGTCATAGGCCGAACTCTCTGAATCTGTCACAGAGTCTTTTCAGGTCTTGCGGGTGTTGCTCGGCAGTGGGCGATTTGATGATCATGGCGTCCACATAAACTTCAGTTGATTTGTGGATCATATCATGAAATAGTGCCGTCATAGCTATCTGATAGGTTTCCCCTGCATTCTTGAGTCCGAAGGACATGACCTTTTAGCAGAATGTGCCACAAGGCATGATGAAGGATGTTTTCTCTGTCTTCTTCTGCTATTCTGATCTGGTTGTATCCAGAGAAACCATCCATGAATGAGAGAGTTTCATGCCCCACAGTATTGTCGACTAGAATGGAGAGGAAAGTTATCTTTAGGGCTTGTCCTGTTCAAATTCCGGTAGTCGATGCACATCTGAACTTTGCCGTCCTTCTTAGGTACGGGCACGATGTTGGCCAACCACTCAGGGTAGGTTGCTACTGCCAGGAAGCCTGCATTGATCTATTTTTGTACTTCCTCTTTGATTTTCTGCGACCATTCGGGTCTTATCCGTCTCAGTTTCTGCTTAACCGGTCTGATGTCGGGGTTCAGGGGCAGTCTGTGCACCACTAATGCTGAGTCCAGGCCGGGCATGTCTGTATATGACTAGCCGAAGACATCACTGTAGCTCTTCAGAAAGCTGATCATGTCTGTTCTCTGTTGAGAGTTTATGCTTGTGCTAATCCTGACTAGCTGGGGTTGTCCTCAAATCCAAGGTTAATGGTCTCAGTATCCTCCATGTTAGACTGCAGAAGTCCCTCACTGCGTTCCAGAAGGTCAAGGAGTTCCTGGGCTGGTTCCTCTTCCTGTTCTGAGTCATATTCCACTTTCGTCGATCAGTTCCAGAAAGGTTTCAGGGGTAACCTTAGTGCATGCGATTTCCTGGCAAATCAATTAGCTAAGTTTAGCATGCTTATGATTTTTTATTTTTGTGGCTTCAGGACACTAGGCCTTCTAGGGGAAGAATCTGTGTGATTTTCATCATCAGCCAAAATGTTTTGATACAAAACATGATTTTGAGTCAAAAGATCAGATTTCATTTATAAAATAAGTATGATTATTTACAAAAGATTGACTCAAATAAAAAAAAGAGGTCGACAGTGGCCTGACATTTGAATTTTCCAAATGGGAGCAAAGAGAAATAGAAGGAGGAGAAGGGTGATGCTTGTTCACTGATCGATTGTGAGAGCCTCAGTCCACCAACAGATTATTGGCTGGTGACTGGATGATGCTTTGGTACTGTTGGAGATGGTGGAAACTTATTTTCCCACTAGATATTCTGTTTTTGCTGTAGCATCTTCGACAGTCAGCTCGTTGTACAAAGTGGCCATGTTGAAAACCTCTGGGTCTAGATTCCCTGATAATTTGGCATTGGGCTGGGGGGTTAAGGCAACTGGTGCAGTGGAAGGGTAAGGCTCGAAGGTTCCGATTAGGAAGGTTACAGAAATGTGGGGTCGAGGTTCTGGTTTCGTCGACCGATTGTTCTTCTGTGTAAGCTTAGTGAGATAGTCCTGATATGTGGGCCTGTAGCCTAGTCCAAAGGGTGGAGTATACCGCGGAGGTGTATATCTCTTTTTTATCCCTTGATTTCGGGCACCTAGACCTAACCCTGGTTGGTAGTTCATCTTCGCCATCATCCGGACAAATGACAGAATTTGCTGCTTGTTCTGTTTCTCTATATGGGCGATATAACTGACCTGCTCAAACTGATATGACATGAAGGATGTGCCCTGCCCGAGTTCCTGGATGTCCCCGAAGGAACTCACCAACTCCTCTAACGGTATTACGATTAGGTGGTCGTCTTGGATGAACTTGATTCTCTGGTGTAGTGAGGAGGGAATGACTCCAGCCGCGTGGATCCACGGCCTCCCGACGAGCAAGGTGAATGAGGCAAACACATTTACCACTTGGAAGTTTGTACTGAATTGAGCAGGTCTAACTCTGATAGCCAGATCAACATCGCCCAGATTCTGCCTTATTGAGTTATCAAAAGCTCTGATCATCATGAGTCTCTTCTTCACCTGACTAAGATCCATACCCAAGCTTTGCAGCGTTGACATAGTACAGACATTTAGGCCGGAGCCATTATCTATTAGTACTGAGGAGAGGGTTCTGTCTATGCACTGTACTGCAATGTAGAGGGCCCGGGTATGGTCCTTGTCTCCGTCCGATATCTTTTCTTCTGTAAAGGAGATAACTCGTGGTTCTAGCACTTACCCCACCATATGCCCCAGCTTCTCGGGTGTGATTTCTGGTGTTACGTGGGCGTTGTTAAATACCCGGAGGAGTTGTTTCTGATGGTGCTCAGAAGTCAGAAGAAGACCCAAGATTGAAATCTGTGTCGGGACTTTACTCAACTGCTGAGTAATGTTGAATTCTTCCGCCTTCTCTAGAATTTTTAGAAGAACTGCAGAGTCTGCTGCTTCTTTCTCAGGATTTGGCACCCTTGCTTTTTCTATTTCTTTCTCTTTCATTTTCTCTTTTGCCAGCTCAGCTGCTGGCGGTTGATACATCCGGCCAGAACGGGTGACGTTGGCTATGCTCTCACTCTTTAGGATGAGAGAGCAGGGAGCAAGTACATGATTGAAGGTGAAAGGCTGAGAAGAGACAGGAGGAATTCAGACTGGGTCAGTTGAAGTGGAGACTTGGGCTGAAGCCGTGGGCTAATTGGCGGGACAAAGGATTGTATAGACAATCTGCTCTTTGTCAGTTTCAAGAGCGGGGATTCGGACTAGGGCTTGGATAGCCTGAATGTTTGATAGATGGAGGGGGATAATGACGGGTTGTTTATAGGTAGGTCTGATGATGCCATCGTCTTCTGTTGGTGTGAGAGGTCTAGGCTGCCCTGCCTTGGGCTCTTCCCACTGTATGAAGTTAAACTGGTTGTTATGTAGGGGCAGTAGAGCCTGGTTGATGCTGGCATTGCTTGGAGCCAGTTCAACCTTGCCTGCATCCAGGAGATCCTAGATGGCGCACTTCAAGCTAACACAGAAATCAGTTGCGTGGCTTGAGCCTTGGTGAAAGGCACAGTGTTGATTGACATCATAATTCTTGCTTCTCTTGTCTGCGGGTAAGAGGGGAGTAGGGCCTCTCAGGGTGAGAAGACCCTGTTTGGTCAGAAACTCTAGCAATTGGCTGATAGTATAGAGGAGGGGAGTAAAGTTTCAAGGGGGCTTGATCTGGTACTGATTTTGCTCCTTGTTAAGCCGGGCTCGCCGAGTGTTTCTGTTAGCTGGTTGAGCTGGAGCTGCTGAAAGTCTTATGGGTGCTGGAGAAGCCACCATGCTTACACTTTCCTATGGTCCCGGGGAGCCCTGTTTCTGCTAGTTGAGGTTGTTGCCTTAGGGGGATCAAGACCTAGACTGGAGTAGATGGCCCCACTCTTGATGACTGTTTCTATGCGGGCACCTGTCTTGACGATGGTACCAAAATCAACCACGGGTAAAGTGACCATCAGGGTCGAGTTGGGCTGCTTCAATGTGCCTATGAATATGCTTGTCAGTTCCTCATTCGGGATAGGAGTAGGGATTTTAGCTGCCATCTCCCTCCACCGATTGGCGTATTCCAAGAAAGATTCATTGTTGCGTTGGCTCATTTGTTCGAGCTGGCTCCGTTGAGGCCAGAGCTCCTGATTAAAGGAATACTTTTTCATGAAGCATTCTATAGCATTCTGCCACGTCTTGATCCTCTGTTTGTCTACATACATCTACCAAGTCAGGGCTACTCCCTTCAGGCTTTTCTGGAAATACTGTATAAGGAGGGGCTGATTTTTCTGGTGTAGGAGCATATCCCCCAGGTATAGCTGCAAGTGTTGTTTCGGACAGCCGGATCCATCATACTTGTTGAAGTTTGGGACCTTAAAGCCTGTTGGTACAACTTCTCCAGTAAAGAAAGTCAAATCCTCCAGTGACAAACTGGTGCTAGCAGATGCACCCTTCATCCTTTTCATCTCTTCTTTTATTTGTTTGATCTCTTCGTGCTAATCACGAAGAGCTAACATTGGGTCCGTGGAAGAGGATGGTCTGTCTTGATTGATGTGCGAAGCTTTGGTGTTTTCCGCACCCTCAAAGTGTTCATACTCCATGTCTCCTCCGCCTGTAGTGGGTCCAGGGTTAGGGATGATGAACGGGTTTTGGTGAAGTTCAGGGATAGGTTGCTCGGCTGACTCACCGGTCAGGTTTTAGGAAGAGGGTTCTTCGATACGGGTACCCAGGAGAATTGTCAAGGAATCCAGAACCTTGTCCAGCTTGGACTGTATGGCCGCAATGTCCCTTTCGTGAGACTGTAGAATCTCGTTTTCTCTGTTGCTGGTCCGTCGATTTTGTCATTGTGTCTAAGCTGCTCTCGGACTGTGCACTGATTGGTACTCACTCTGAGACTGGTATTTCTATCAAAACCACATCTTCTACTTCTACGAGAAGTGTAGTGATAGATCGAGTAATGGGTCGGCTCATGCAATTGAAAGAAATGCAACGGCTACTCACGATTATTCATAATGTGCAAGACAGAAAATGCAAGAAAGATTTTCATTAGGTGCATGATTAAGTGAAGTGAGTACAGGACTGTGACTCAAAAAAGAGAAAAGACTCAAACCTAAGCAGGTCCATCAGGGATGGCAAAGTCACGCGACCGGGGCATGCCTTCAAGGTCCATAATCTGTTGCTGGAGGGATGTGATTTCGACCTCCATGCGTTCAATTATCTCTGGGGTATTGATCATGTGAGATCCATACTGATAGATCTGATTGGTCATCTGCCTTTGCATCGTCAAGCTGCTCTTAATGGAAGTGCAACTGGGCCCTGATGACAGTAGTTTCTCGTGTATCGCCCCTGTGTTTCTTCTGAAGAGACTGGACTGTGAGCTTGAGCTGTTCAACCTGTTCCTGCATAACTAGGACTTCGCGGTTCTGCTCCACTTCCTGTTGCCTGAATACATGCTGGGCATTCTGAAGCCACTTCTCTTTCTCCTGGATCTGTAGCTGTCTTTCCAGTAAGAAGTCTGTCTAGGGAACCACTATGGTTCCTCAAGATGGAGTTGTAACTGGTGTAAGTAGTTCCCTGGGTGCGGGCATACCGGATGGAATGTCAGGATTTTCCACCCACTGTCGGTATGCAGAATCAGTTGATGGTCCTGTTATGAGCACAAAGTCTGGCTACTGGTCTCTCTGTGAGCTTCGCCAATCTGCTTGGAATTGGTGGGTGAGGCGTTCAGACTGTGCTATAAAGTCGACGAAGTCCTGTCCCAGATTGTCAATCACTGGAATACACTGAGGGAGTCCGAATTGTCTAAGGAGTCAGAGTGGTACATAGGCTGTAGAGCCGGTGACACCTGCTATAGGTGTAGTAGTGGTGCAGTGGCGTGGAAGACACCCTTTCCTCGTTCTGCTGCTAGGTTGAGAGCCTTGAGAAGCTCCGCAAGGATGATCGGAACAACCGTTTTTGACTCCCATATGTCTTTGATGATCCCTATCAGTACTGAGTCGGCGAAGGTACGGCTCTTCGGGAACACCAGTTACGACATGATGATCAATGTAAAGGGGTTGAGACCAGGGAGCTTAGCTGCTAGGGAGTCATGGTCCCACCTGGGCCGGTACAGTTTCTCAAGAAATTGTATGCACACTCTGTTATAAGTGCCACTAAGATCGTACTGCAAGGAGGCAGGATTGATTCGTAAGAACCTTAAGAGGTCTTGTAAAGACCCCAAAATCCAACAAGGCTAAAATAGGACTTTGGGATCGCCACATTACTTAACCTGCTTAAAATCCATGCATACAAGGCTTACTACACGAGTCTCCAAAAATGAGGATAGTAAAATTCTGGTATGTAAATCCCTAAATAGGTGTTGGCAAATTCCGTGATCATTAGATAGGTCATGTGAGTCGAGTCGTCGAGTCATGTTCAACTTGTCAGAAGAGAAGAGCTAAAGCTTAAAGAAGATTGAAGAAAGAGAAGAAAAAGCTCCTACTCTAGATCTAGACAGGTAATGGACTTAGAGACCCCTACCTAGGTTGGATTTGGCTTAGATAACTCTAAACATACCTAGGAGGATAGTTTTAAACCTAACAAAGTTGTTTGATCTCATTTGAATCAAATAAAAATGAAATGAATCATGGTTTGAAAACAATTCTGTCTCAACCGATTGCTCGGTATTGAGACCGATCGATCGGTGGCTATCGACTGGACAAAAAAGTTTGTATGGGGTATTTTTCCAGAGAGATGATTTATAACCGAGCGATCGGTCATTTGGACCGAGCGATCCGTTTTGGACCGAGCGATCGGTAGTGAGCACCGATCGATCGGTCCCCGTAAAAAGAATTTTTCTTTTTCTGGATTCTTTTTTTTAAACCCTATATAAACAACTTTTTGGAGACCTAATTCGTGTCTTTGATATTTTTGAAAGAGTAGAGGTCTGAGAAACTCTTCTAGGGTTTTTCTTATTGTTTTTTTTTTTTCTTTGTTGATCCCTCCTCTTTCTTTGATCCTAGAGAATGCAAGTATAGATCTAAACCTTTGATCTTGCATTGTGTGATCTCAGATCTGTATGAGATCCCTCTAGGGTTTGAAACTTTCTAAATTGATTCACAACCCTACACCTTGTGTGTGTGTCCGGTGTTTGATCCGGAGCCTTCGTGGAAGGAGATCGATCGTGTGTGATCGTGGTTTTGAAGTAGCTTGAGAAGATTTGGTCGGTGTGGAACCGAAGCTGCTACAGCGGAGATTGAACCTGCTGGTTCGTGGAAATCAAGAGTAAGAGTCTATACCTAGGAACGTCGTTTCTGTTTTGGTAAGGTCTTGTCTTGTACTTGATATCTTTTCATAGTGAAGTTTATTGCTGGACAAGGTCCCGTGGTTTTTTCCCGTTAGGGTTTTCCACGTAAAAATCTTCTGTGTTTGATTTGTGTGGATTGTCTGATTGAATTGTTCATTGATTTCTAAACATATTAATTGAAAAAATAAAATTGGTTAGAAATTATTAGATAGACCTATTCACCCCCCCCCCCCTCTAGGTCTTAGAGATCATTGATCTGGATAAAAATCAATTGGTATCAGAGCAAGTTCACTGATAAGGCTAATCCCTTAAGTGTGATCCTGTATTATCCGTGATCATGAGTACTCTAAGAGAAGGTGGATCCGTCTCTCGTCCCCCACTTTTTGATGGGAATAATTATGCTTATTGGAAAGCTAGAATGAGAGCCTTTCTCAAATCTATTGACGAGAGAATTTGGATGTCTATACAGAATGGGTGGACTACGCCCATAAAAACTGTAGGTGATTTGATTATCGTCAAATATTCTGATGAATGGACCAGAGAAGAGCTTGAGTCAAGTGGATGGAACACTAAAGGTCTCAATGCTATCTTTACTGCAGTCACTGCTGAGGAATTCAGACGAATTTCTTCATGTGAAACAACAAAGGAGGCTTGGGACATTCTTGAAATTACCCATGAGGGTACTACCACTGTTAAAATCTCAAAACTCCAAATGTTAACCACAAAATTTGAACATTTAAACATGGATGACAATGACACTTTTGATGAATTCTATGCAAAACTTAGTGACATTGTCAACGCTAGTTTCAATTTAGGTGAGAAAATATCTGAGTCCAAAATAGTTAGAAAAGTCCTTAGATCTCTCCCAGAGAGATTTCAACCCAAAGTCACTGCAATCGAAGAGAGTAAAAATGTTGACTCTCTGAAGATTGAGGAATTGGTTGGATCACTCCAAACCTATGAACTCAATCTACGTCCATCCAAGAAGAATAAATCTTTAACCTTGAAATCTATCAAGGAATCTTTGGATGAGGATGACAGTGATGGAGATATGAATGAGGAAGAAATGGCTCTCTTCGTTAAAAAATTTCGAAAATTTTTTAGAACGAAAAAGAGGTTCAATCCTAAACAGGGAGGAAAATCTTTTGAGAAGTCAAAGTCTAAGCCCTGGGAAAACAAGAAAAATTCCAAGAATGGCGACAAGAAATCCCAAGGTGTTCAATGTTATGAATGTCATGGCTTCGGTCATATTTCACCTAACTGTCCTAACAAGAAAAAGAGTAAGGGCAAGGTGATGAATGCCTGTTGGGATGATAGTGATTCCGAGAATGAAGAATCGGACAGTTCCTCTTCAAGTGAAGACACTGGAAATCATACGGCTTTCACTATTTCCCTTTCTGGGATTCTTGAGACTACCTCTGCGGTTGATGAAAAGGATAGAAGTGATGAGAGTGTTCATACTGAGTCTAGTGATGACTTACAGAAGAGTCAAACTGACTCTGAAAGTGATGAAGATTTGAAAACAACTTATGATAAGTTGTATGCTGAAAGTTTGAAGCTGACTAAAACAAAAATCTCCTTGAGCAAAAAACTCAAAATCATTCAAAATGAAAGAGATATTTGTAAACTAGTAGCAGAAGAGAAGAGTGCTCTAGTAAGTCAGTTGGAAAATGAAAAAGAAGCATTTGTTATGAAAGTTCAATGTCTTTTGGAAGAGAATGTCTCATTGATTAATGTGGTCAGAAAATTAGAAGTTGAAAGAGACACTTCCATGAAAGAAATTGAAGAGTTAAGAACTCTGCAAATGGAACTGGAAACTTTTAAAGACTCTCTTGTTGATAAGGTGAAATTTCTTGAAAAAGAATATCAAATTACCCTTAAAGACAAGACTGACTTGATTCAGAAGGTCTATACTCTTGAAAAAGAAGTAAGAAGGTTTGGTAACACTAGCTGCCTAGATGAATTAGTTATAAAATATGGATCAAATTCGAGTAGATCTGGGATAGGACATGCTGACACACCAGCTGGTCCTTTAGCTGTTGGTATAATGGCTAGTGTAGTATTTGAGCCAATACATTCTGATCCTAAAGAGAATTTAACTTCTACATCAAGTACTAAGGCTTATACAAATTTTGTAAAGCCTAGAAATGTAGCTCCTAGAGTGAATGCTTTGAGGAATTAAATTCCTATTAGAAGAAATCCTCTTCCTATCCCAAGATTCATACCCACATGTCACTTTTGTGGTGTGAGAGGTCACATTCGACCTTATTGTAATGCTTTTAGGAGAGCTCCCCGAAATGGTTCATGGAACCAAAATCAAAGTCAAGGGACTCTTCAAAGGCAGATTCAGGTTCTAGTTGAAAAGTCTAGAATGTTGAGCGATGATGTTAATAGAATTGCTCAAATCTCTAGGACAAGAACTGGTCAATTTATTCCAAATGATTATTCAAGAGGAAACAATTTGACTTATCAAAAAGCTAGAACTGAACAAAACAGAAAAAGGTCAAGGAGGACAAAAAGGAAAAAGGTCTCTACTACACAGATTAATGATCAAAGATCTAAACAAAGTTTAAAGACTATGTATGTAAGAAAGGATGACCTTAAGTGCTTTGTCATTCATACTGCCTTGAAAGCCCAAAACACAGAAATGTGGTACTTCGACAGTGGGTGTTCTCGGTATATGACAGGTAACAAGTCCTTATTTACTCAATTTGAGGACTGTCCAGATGAGACTGTTACTTTTGGTGATGGAAGCAAGTCTTTAGTCAAAGGAAAGGGTATCATCGATTCACCAGGCATACCTAAATTGAAAGATGCCTTGTTTGTTGAAGGACTGAAAGCTAATTTAATTAGCATAAGCCAACTATGTGATGATAACCATGCTGTGCACTTTACCCATAATAAATGCTTAGTCATTAATGGTAAAGGTAAGTGTGTTCTAGAAGGATTGAGAACCACTGACAATTGCTACGGCTTAACTCCCAGTACTAATCCCTCAAATGTCTGTTATAAGACTAAAATTGAGGAAGTTGATTTAGGGCACCGAAGATTAGGTCACATGAACTTCAAAGACCTATGCAAAATCTCTAAGCAAGAGCTTGTGAGAGGTGTTCCCAAACTAGGAAAGCCTTCTACTGCTGTGTGTGGGCCATGCCAAATTGGTAAACAAATTAGAACCCCACATAAGAAGACTTCAAGTATTGCTACTTCATATCCACTGGAATTAATTCATATGGATCTTATGGGTCCTACAAGAACTGAAAGTCTAGGTGGAAAGCGATACATCCTAGTCATGGTTGATGATTTCTCAAGAATGTCATGGGTGGCATTTATAAGAGAGAAATCCGATGCTTTTGACAATTTCAAAAGTATTTGCTTGAAAATTCAAAATGAGAAAAGATGCCCAATCACTCGAATTCGAAGTGATCATGGAAAGGAGTTTGAAAACTCTAAGTACAACGACTTTTGTGATGAGTCGGGTATCAAACATGAATTTTCTGCACCTATTACACCTCAGCAGAATGGTGTAGTAGAGAGGAAGAACAGGGTTCTCCAAGAGATGGCTAGAGTTATGCTTCATAGCAACAATCTAGCTTCTCATTTCTGGGCTGAGGCAGTTAACACTGCTTGCTATATAGTTAATAGAGTTTTTGTAAGACCTGGAACAAAGAAAACCCCATATGAGTTGTGGAATAACAAGAAACCTAGTGTCAAGTACTTTCGAGAATTCGGAAGTAAATGCTATATCCTTAAGGATAGAAAGCAACTGGGCAAATTTGAATCCCGGAGTGATGAAGGGATATTTCTTGGATATTCCACCAACAGTAGAGCTTATCGAGTTTACAACTTGAGAACCTCTACAATTATGGAGTCCATAAATGTAGTTGTGGATGACTCCGGTGTTGAAAATGTGCAACTTGAGGATGATGAAAGTGCTGAAAATGAAAATGTTGAAACTGTTTCAACTCCACTTATTGATAAGCAATCATCTCCATCAAAACCTACACATCCTAGGGTCATGAGTCCTCATACCCCCACTGATATAATTGGTGATCTTGAAAGGGGAGTGAGAACGAGGAAACAAATTGAAAATGAAGTTAGCTACATTTGCTATACTTCATCTTTTGAACCCAAGAATGTAGCTGAAGCTCTTGCAGATGATAATTGGATAAATGCAATGCAGGAAGGGTTACTTCAGTTTACTAGGAATGATGTTTGGTATTTAGTACCTAGGCCTAACAATACAAATGTGATAGGTACCAAATGGATTTTCAAGAACAAATCTGATGAAAAAGGTACTATCATAAGAAATAAGGCTAGGTTAGTTGCACAAGGATACACCCAAATTGAAGGTATTGACTTCGATGAAACTTTTGCTCCTGTAGCCAGGCTAGAATCAATAAGAATTCTTCTAGCTGTGGCTTGCCATATGAAATTCAAACTTTTTCAAATGGATGTTAAGAGTGCCTTTCTGAATGGCATTCTACATGAAGAAGTCTATGTGGAACAACCAAAAGGGTTTGAAGATCCACATCACCTTGATCAAGTCTATCGGCTAAAAAGGGCCCTCTATGGTTTAAAGCAAGCTCCAAGAGCTTGGTATGAGAGGCTGACTACTTATCTCTTGGAAAACGGATTTTCGAGAGGGGGAGTAGACAGAACCCTTTTCATAAAGAATGTGAAATGTGATATTGTCATCGCCCAAATATATGTTGATGACATTGTGTTTGGTTCCACATTAGACTTACATGCTCGTTCATTTGCTGAACAAATGAAAAATGAATTTGAAATGAGCATGGTTGGTGAGCTAAGTTTCTTCCTTGGTCTTCAGATCAAGCAATTGGATTCTGGGATCTCAGTATCTCAAATCAAATATGCTAAAAATTTAGTGAAGAAATTTGGCATGAGCTCTGCTAAGCATGTAAGAACTCCTATGAGTTCTACTACAAAACTTAGTAAAGATGCTACAGGCAAAGATGTTGATCAAACTTCTTATAGAAGCATGATTGGTAGTTTACTCTACCTAACTGCTACTAGACCTGACATAGCCTTTAGTGTTGGTGCATGTGCCCGCTATCAAGCAAGCCCAAAAGAGTCTCACTTACTTGCAGTTAAGCGTATCATTCGATATGTGAGTGGAACTCTATCATTTGGCCTCTTGTATTCTTTTGATACAAATGCCACGATAGTTGGATATTCCAATGCCGATTGGGCCGGAAATGCTGATGATAGGAAAAGCACCTCAGGAGGATGTTTCTATATTGGAAACTGCTTAGTTGCTTGGCTTAGCAAAAAGCAGAATTCAATTTCATTGTCCACTGCAGAAGCTGAGTACATTTCAGCTGGCAGTTGTTGCACTCAACTTCTGTGGATGAAGCAGATGTTGAATGATTACGGGATTGAACAGAGCACTATGACTGTGTATTGTGATAATTCAAGTGCTATCAATATTTCCAAAAATCCCGTTCAACATTCTCGCACAAAACACATAGACATAAGACATCACTTCATCCGTGATCTTGTTGAGCAAAAGATTGTGTCTATAGAGTATGTCCAAACAGAGAATCAATTTGCGGACATTCTTACAAAACCCTTAGATTCCCTTAGGTTTGAACTCCTTAGGAAATCCATAGGTTTGTGCGGAGTTGAGTAAAGATGTACTTGTTTCATAGCCTATGTGTTCTTCATGTTCTATTTATGTCATAGAGCTATTTTTTTTTTGTTATTTTCTTTAAGTAATAAAAAATATAAAAACATTCAAAAAATTGAAAAATATTGCAAAAAAAATAATGTGTTTGTATGACCTTCTTTCCAATCATTTTGCTTAAAGTTATTTCTTTGAAATCATATTTGAACATATAATGCAAGGATAAATATTTCATAGGATTGGATAAATTAGGATAGGTCAACTGTTGGTTTGATCTTGTAATTGAATTTGGTCATACTAACAAATCTCAGTTAGAGTTGAGTAAACAAAGATGTTATCTAATGCACATGCACTCTAACTAATTCTTTAGATGGTATTAGTTCCTATTTAAAGGTTCTGATATTATACCATATGGTTCCCTAGATTAATCAAATCTAGTATAACCAATGACATAAAAAATTCCATAAAGTGAGCCCCCTAGTTATAAAAGTTATTGACATGGAGAGGACTACCTGTGAGTTTGTGTGATAGCTACTAGTGAATGCAAACAGTGAGTAATGGCTACCTAGACAAACAGTAGGTATCTATATGGATTGCTAGTGTGAAAGCCCCCACTGTCATTAGAAAGAGCCACCTTCTCACTTGTGTGAAAGTCACCAATGTGCTAAAAACTATATATGTGTACTCCAAAAAGAATTTTCACAATGAGTACAATTTGACTGAAAAAGAAATGAAATAAATCTTTTAGTCAAATTTGGGGTAAAAATTGCTCATCATATAAATATGGATGTTTATTGGTTTTAAAACTAGTTTTTGAAAATTTTAGAGTCCCATTTGAGCTATAATGTCAAAATCTAGATTAAGGAAGGAAACCAATTCAAAGAGTCAAGTAATGAATTTTGATTTCATACTCACATTACTTCTAATTGTTTCTTGACTCTAATTGTGAATTTGATGCAAATACCATATTTAATCACCGGTGAAAATCAATTATTGATTACATAATCCTTGTTTATGGCTATACTTGATATATCAATTCTTGGGTGATTATTATTTATGATTTTAATGAAATCAATTGTTGCATATTTTTTTGGTCAATTGGTCATTTTGAGGTAAACAATGAGTTTAAACCAAACCATAGGTTGAGGGGGAGAAATTGTTATAAATGTAAAATTTTTGAAAATTTTTCAGACCACCGATCGCTCGGTGCTAAAGACCGATCGATCGGTCTTTCGTGAACAGAGTTATAAAACCCTCATTTCTATTTTTTTGTTCACTTGTTCTCCGATCTCCAGAGCGATCTCTCGGTTACCTCTCCTCCAAATATTTCCTACGGTCATTCCATTTGATTCTAAAGGTTTCTCAAGCATCTAAAAGGTAAGCTTTGTGCATTTTCTTGGATTTAAATTGATTTTCTCATCTAGGGCATCGTTTTCTTGCGTTTTCTTCCATGGCTTTCATTTTGTCGTTAATCCTTCTTGCCTATCTCATGTCTGGCGTTCCCAAACGTCGGAGGTTGGTCCTCAACAACCAAGAGGACCCTCCTCAAGATGAGGAAAACCAAGAGCCTTTTATTTTCACTCCAATAGGGCATGGTATTTCAATTGGGGACAGGCCAATTCGTCGAATGATAGATTCTACAACTGAGAATCGACAAAAATCTTTGGCGGATAAAACTCGGAAAAATAAAGGTAAAGCTTCATCTTCCCAGTCCAGTCAGTTATCCCAGTTTATAAGTCCTACTGCTGCTCAACTCTTTAGTGAGTATTTTAGCAAGAAAGGTTTAATGGTTGAAAGAGACATACATATTTCCGATTTTGGTGATTATTATCTTCCTACACTCATTTCAGATCGTAAATGGAAAGGTATACTTACCTTATCCGGTCCTGCTTCTGTCCAGTTAGTTAGGGAATTTTACTCTAATTTTTCTGAAATCAACCAGAAAAAATGGTAATTCAAATCTCGAGCATTAGAACAATCTGTTGTCATAAATGCTGATTTGATTTCTAAATTCCTTGGCTGTCCTCGAGTTCCAAATGCATATTATCCTTATAATTATAAGAGTGATGAGGATAAAGACTCCATGGAACATGTTGTTACCTTTCTTAGTGGTACTCCTACGTTTTGGGTTGGGTCTCTTATTGAAGTGGCGAAACTCACTAAGGATGCTAGACTAGTAAACCTAGTTATGAGTGCAAATATCCATCCAAAGGTTCATACTGCGGACCTTAGGGAAGATAGAGCTAGATTTCTGTTTAGTCTTCTACGTGGGCGTGATATTGATCTTGCCGCTCACATCATTGACTTGATGATCCAAGCCCATCAAACTAGTACAGCAGTTGGAGCCCTACCATTTGGTTCACTCATCACTAAACTTCTTGGTTCTCAAGGAGTTATCGCTCCTCCTGGTGTTCCTACTCGAGTTCCTAAGGGTCCAATCAACAAAAAGACCCTAGCTCAGAGTTTTTCACATGCCTCAGTTCGAGATACAGAGGAGGGACCAGAAGTTGGTGCTGGGTCATCTCGTCCTCCTCCGGCCACTATGGATGATCTTGCCAGGATGATGCGAGAGATGCAGATGGATCTCAGGACTCATGTTTCATCATATGAGGAGTTTACTACAGAGGTTCGTGGTAGACTTGGATCTCTCGATGCAGCTGTGCTAGGCGTACAGAGAGATGTTCGGGATTTTCGAGCTTACTATGAGTCCCAGCTCACTTCTGATGATGAGCAGGAGTGATAGTTCGTGATTGGAGTTTATCTTAGTCGAGTGATAGTTTTTGTTTGACATTTCGATGTATTTTGTCTTGGTTGTACTTAGTACAAACCTACTTGGATATTATTAACTTGTTTTGGATGTATACATTTGGATGGTTCATGCTCATTATCTTCTATCTCATCTCATTTGGATGGTTATGCATTAATTTTCTAGTCCACCTTTGGCATTTCGAGCCAAAAAGGGGGAGAGTTATGATTAATGTGTAATGTGTTAATGTTTTGGATGATGTTATGGAATGCTTAACCTGTTATGGATATAGTATTGTGGAATTGTGGATGTTATGTAATACATATTTTCATTCTTCCAATATTTTATCTCATATTTTATTTCTCATGCTTCACAGGTTTTTGATTTAGCATGTGCAGGCAAACAGGTTCTAAGTTTGGCGAATCATGACAAGCTAACATGTCAAAAGTCCTGTAATTATATTTTTGAGTCATGTAAAGGTCAATTTTCCATTTTTGAATCAATTGGGAAAATTTGAACCTAGAATATGAGTTAGTCTTGTTTTGTCCCGGAATTGCCAAAGGGGGAGATTGTAAATCCCTAAATAGGTGTTGGCAAATTCCGTGATCATTAGATAGGTCATGTGAGTCGAGTCGTCGAGTCATGTTCAACTTGTTAGAAGAGAAGAGCTAAAGCTTAAAGAAGATTGAAGAAAGAGAAGAAAAAGCTCCTACTCTGGATCTAGACAGGTAATGGACTTAGAGACCCCTACCTAGGTTGGATTTGGCTTAGATAACTCTAAACATACCTAGGAGGATAGTTTTAAACCTAACAAAGTTGTTTGATCTCATTTGAATCAAATAAAAATGAAATGAATCATGGTTTGAAAACAATTCTGTCTCAACCGATCGCTCGGTATTGAGACCGATCGATCGGTGGCCTACCGAGCGATCGGTGGCTATCGACTGGACAAAAAGTTTGTATGGGGTATTTTTCCAGAGAGATGATTTATAACCGAGCGATCGGTCATTTGGACCGAGCGATTCCATTTTGGACCGAGCGATCGGTAGTGAGCACCGATCGATCGGTCCCCGTAAAAAGAATTTTTCTTTTTCTGGATTCTTTTTTTTAAACCCTATATAAACAACTTTTTGGAGACCTAATTCGTGTCTTTGATATTTTTGAAAGAGTAGAGGTCTGAGAAACTCTTCTAGGGTTTTTCTTATTGTTTTTTTTTTCTTTGTTGATCCCTCCTCTTTCTTTGATCCTAGAGAATGCAAGTATAGATCTAAACCTTTGATCTTGCATTGTGTGATCTCAGATCTGTATGAGATCCCTCTAGGGTTTGAAACTTTCTAAATTGATTCACAACCCTACACCTTGTGTGTGTGTCCGGTGTTTGATCCGGTGCCTTCGTAGAAGGAGATCGATCGTGTGTGATCGTAGTTTTGAAGTAGCTTGAGAAGATTTGGTGGGTGTGGAACCGAAGCTGCTACGACGGAGATTGAACCTGCTGGTTCGTGGAAATCAAGAGTAAGAGTCTATACCTAGGAACGTCGTTTCTGTTTTGGTAAGGTCTTGTCTTGTACTTGATATCTTTTCATAGTGAAGTTTATTGCTGGACAAGGTCCCGTGGTTTTTTCCCGTTAGGGTTTTCCACGTAAAAATCTTCTGTGTTTGATTTGTGTGGATTGTCTGATTGAATTGTTCATTGATTTCTAAACATATTAATTGAAAAATTAAAATTGGTTAGAAATTATTAGATAGACCTATTCACCCCCCTCTAGGTCTTAGAGATCATTGATCTGGATAAATATCATGGTATATAAACTATAATCAAATAGCAAAAGTCTACGGTAAACATATACAACTCACTCTAAAACCAAAGAGTCTGATACACAACTATAAAAGTCTACTGAGCAACCTCCTCTAAAAGTCTATTACAAAACTCTCTCAACTAAACAAAACATAAACTAAGAAGTATAGACATCAAGACTCCGGCTCCTTCCTCGATGGGCTCACCTTCTCCTCCTTCCTCGATGTAAGTTTCCTCAACCCACGGCTCCACCGTGTACTCCTGCTCTAAACCTGCCAAGACAAAAGTCCGGCCGAGTAAAAAAGTACTCGGTGTATATAAAATCCAACCAACATTAATAATACACCTGCATTTAGTTAGAAACATATCCAATAACATAATAACATAATCAGAGTGCGGAAGAACGTGTGCGCATATACATCATATCATCACCTTGACTCGTGTACTTGTGAGAATCTTAGACTTGGAAGACAATACACTTATGAGTTGCTTATGCTTATAAGACCACGTGCTTGTGAGATGTTTATGCTTATGCACTTATTCAGATCATACAATAATGAGACATGCCGTTCTTGGCGGATACGGACCATGCCTTAGAAATCATATGGTTGACATGCCATTCTTGGCGGATACGGACCATGTCTAAGAATCAGGTTGACATGCCGTTCTTGGCGGATACGGACCATGTCATGCTTATGCTTATTCAGAATGTCATACATATGTCATGCTCATGCTTGTGGTCCACATGTGTGACTTGTGAGACTCTTATCTTAACATACACGTGCTTGTGTACTTAAGTGTCGAAATTAACATTCGAGTCGGTAATTGCTTAGATTCCGATCTCCCACCATGGAAACTCCACTATATGTCCCATACCAAATAGTTAGAGAATTCCCGGTTTGAGAGATGTTTCTCTAAGTTCTTACCTTCCCGACTACTAATTTCCATGCAAGTAATTAGATATACTTACCAAACAATCATATATATATATCTTATCATAATTCTTAACACAATTCATGATCTATTTACCACTATTTCATAAGAGTATAATAGCATTTATCCTCTCAAGCATTTTCACAAACACCTTGAGTACACATAATATAAATCCATTGTTTCTCTACCTTTTCATGCATTCATCAAATCATAATTCCATCCATACAATCCATATATTCATCCACATCTACAAATTAATCTCATCCTCCATACATTTCCCATCCTCCATACATTCCATCCATATTCTAATCCACATTTCCATCCACATTTCCATCCAAAATTAGCTTACTTCATAGAAAATTAGGGAAAACATAATTAAGCTCTATTTCTATCATTTCTATTATCTTAACATTCACAAAACATTAAAATAAAGTTGATTAGGATAGTATATCGACCTTAGGAATCCTTCCCTTGGATTCAAAACGCTCCCGAAGAGATTTGGAGAAGCTTTGAGGACGATCTCCAAGCTTTCCTTTCAATCTTCTAGCAACCTCCTTCTTCTCCAAGCACCCTCTCCCTCAAACCCTAGATTTTCTCCCCCTTTTTGCCAAATTAGGTTAGAAATAGGTAGAGTATTTTAATATTTTGAGTAGGACCCCCTATTTATAGCCCCAAGGTCTGAGAACAAAAGATCAAAACGCCCATACTAAAATTCTGCAAAAACACGAAGGACCGAGCGATCGGTGGTTATGACCGAGCGATCGGTGTTCTTGACCAGTCGATCGATCAAAAAAGCACTCTCTGGAAATTTTCCCCATACAAAATTTTGGACTAGTCGATAGCTACCGATCGATCGGTTTTGGACCGATCGATCGCTACTTCTGATCGAGCGATTGGTTGCCTACAGATTTTTTTGACCTACTCTACTGTTTTGGCCATAACTTTTAACTCGCTCGACAGATTTTGACGATTCAACTTGGGTTGGATTCGTCTCTTGAAAACGAACATTTCTGGCGTTAGAATTTCTAAATTCCACTTAATTAATAGACTAAATTGTCCCCAAAGTTGACTGATCTGCAATTCCATTAGATAAAACCCACCATTGACTTGGCTTAAACTCAAAATAAGAAAAAACATTAAACGTGAACTTCGAAGAGGGTTCCAACACCTTTATAATGGTTCAAGAATCACTCAATTCCAGTAAACGGTACCAAAACTAGAGCTTCCTAAAGTTTAGGGTGTGATATGACATCCCTCCGTTACAAGTTTGATTAAACCTAGTTTACGCCACACCAAATAAATATATAATATAATAAACATCAAAACATCACAAGGACTATAATACCCCTAATACAATGAAGTAAAAACATGAAAAAGATTCGGGGTCTCTACAGGTCTGCTTGGATGTTTGCCTTGTAGCACGGTACAATGGCATTGCCTTCCATGTTTAAGCTTAAAATGTGTTTTATTTCCTCTAGTGTTGGACACAGCTCGTTCTTACCAAAACAGAAAACCATGTAGGTTAGATTCCAACACTGGATGACTGTATTCATGAGGCGCTAGTTTGGCTTAACCATGGATAAGTCTAAGGTGTTACCCAGTCTATAGTACTGGGCCCAAGCGAGACGTTGATCCTGAGTTAGGGCCTCAATTGTATCATGAAGGGTTTTGTCACACGCCCCCTAGGAAGTCAGGTGCATGAGTCATGAAGGCTGGCTATTTAACGGAACAATCCCTAATAGACCTACCATCTACCTGGACAAACATACAGACTCTGTGTAAGTGTACTGTGTATGCAGGTGAAAGATGCAACGATGATGCAAATGATGATTGTATATATTTTTTGATTTTTTTATCGGGTGTGACAAGGCACATGTGCTCTAATAGGGCAAGCGGACAGAGATCCGGTATGCTTTACTCGGGTTATTGGAAACTGGGGGCCTATCAGGTCAAGGCAAGGGATAAGTCTAAGTGAAGACTTATTTTCCAGGGTTTGGACCCCATGTGCTATGTCAGGATGCGGGGTAGGATGTGTTTTATTACAAGCACAAATTTGACTCATCACATGCCCCTAGGTGGGTGCTTCTCTAGGTAGGATGGGCCTGGATAGTTGCCCTCGATTAGGGATGGGTATAAGGTGTAAGTAGGTTAGGGTTTAAAGTATCCCTCCAGGTTTGGCTGTTTGTAGACTATACCCTGGCCTAGGCTACATGTATGCATGCCAGGTGGTGCAAGTGTGTTCTTAATGATGGGGAGATCACTTAACATCGTATATGCGACTTCCTGAAAAGAGACAATTAGTGTAAGTAAGAGCGTTCAGAATCTTTCCCTGAGAGTAATCACCCAGCATTAGTAACTCCGCAGACGTCCAAGACTTTTAATCATCTGTCACTGAGGATAATCATCCAGCAGCCGTAAGCGTATTAAGCCTGACTAAGGGGTATTGGGTTGTTACACTACTATGACATGTATGGAATGCACAGTACACAATACAACCAAAAGAGATAAAAGAATTAGTATTAGACTAAATCTTAAGGTATTTGAGTAATGTTGAGGTTTAATTGGCTTAAATCTAAGTTTCGGGTTGAACCTTATCTCTCCTTACTTCCCCAGCAGAGTCGCGAGAGCTGTGAACAAGGATTTCGGTCCCCGCCCACAGGGGGATGCTGTTTGGCGATGTGGTTGGTTGATTTTATATTTAGAGTCACCACTTATTTATTCGGTAGGGATGAGTCTCATAGTAATGGATAAAGTCTTGGTCTGTTTAGAGTTCTAGGTAAGAGGTTCGGTTAAGTCAGGGGAAGGTGTTAGGCACCCCGGTACTTCCGTTTTACAACGGTTCCCTACTTAATAGGTTTAAGCCAATTGAAATCAAGTTGTTAATCAAATGCCTTTGATATAGTTTATATTAATCCAAGAAGGGAAAAGCTAAACTAGGGTCGGACCCGAGTTGGGTTGCCTATTACTCATATTAGGGTGAAATCAGACCGAGCGTAGTTCTGATACATGAGTCTGTGCCGAGGCTAGAGGGAGTGTTGTGTGTGCACCAAGGGTGACTTAGGGTCTAGTCTGGTAGACTAGGGTTGAGTTGACCGAGTTGGTCAAGTACTTGGTTAAGATTGGGCTCGGCAGGCCAAGGGGTTGAAGCCCGATAGGCTTAGGCTCGGTAAGCTGAGGAGAAGTCCAGTAGACTAGCGTTTGGCCCGATAGGTCGAGATTAGGCTCTATAGGCCTTCGTTGAGCCCGGTAGGCTCCGGATTGGGCCCGGTAGGCCGGTTAAGTTCGGTAAACTAAAATGTGGTCCGATAGGCCATAGATAAGCCCGGTAGGCTTAGGGTTTGGCCCGGTAGGCCTAAGTTCGGCCCGGTAGGCCCAAGGTAATCCCAGTAGGCTTGAGGTAAGGTCCAAATTTAGTTTTATGGTCCTTAAATGTTGATTGAGGATTTTTAGGGGTTTTTTCCAAAATTTCCCAAGTTAAGCGGGCAAACCATGGTTAAGACATAGGTTTTAACCATGGTTAATCCAGATAACCGTGATTAAGCACTCTACAAGTTGGATTTGGATTTTGAATGTCTTTTGGGATTTTAACCAAGGTTTAAATTGGTTTAACCATGGTTAAACCAAGTATTGACTGTGGTTAGGCTCATCTAACCATGGTTAGGCAATGAGCATGATTCAAAAAGTGATGTTTTCCAAAGTTTAGGATTATTTTAGATTTTAAAAGATTTTTTCAGATTTTTCCAAGTTGGTCACTTCAACTAACCATGGTTAACTCTCGATCATGGTTGAGTTAACCATGGTCAAAGCAAGGGGAGGCAAGGGATGGGCCTCAGGGGCCAAGGCTGATTAGTAGGAGGGCCCCCAAGGGCGGTGGGCCCACTATATGGGCTCAAAAAGTTCAAAATACATACTGTCGGTAGAGGGATTATCGACAGAAATAGTGATTTTCTCCAACTTTGAGGGCCTATAACTCTGGTTAGGTAGAGAGTTAGGGGGGCTATAACCTATGGTTTTGAAGCCTTGGATGAGGGGAATATTTTAAGCCTGAGCTGGGCCCCACTGGTGACCTGATGTGTGTCCCACAATGTGCCAAAGTGGTGTGTCACTGTATCACAAAAAACCATGAATGTCGGTAATGAGATTGCCAACATTCTGGACAGTTCCTGGTTTTTTGGATTTTAATTATGGTTCTTGAGATCTTCAGGTAAAATGTAGGGGAGACCCAGGGGTCCTAACCTTGGCCTTGAATTGGCCCAAAAGGTTTTCGGGTGGGGCCCACAGGCCTTGAAACAGAATGCAGAAGGGTGTCAGTACTGATTTTACCGACACCCTGGGATTTTTTCAGAAACTGAAATTCCCCTACGGGGCTGCTATAGGAATGATTCTAGGGGTTCCCTCATGGCATGAGGGACCCCCAAAACCCCTTGAGACTAAATCAAATACTATTATACCCTTAGGGGGCTCCCCACACCTATGGTGAAGATGAGGGAGCCCCTTGAATGGGTTTTTTCTTACAAAACAGAGAGATAGTCCCTTGGAATGGACCAGGGCCTCACATATGAGTGTAAAAGGAAGAAAACTAGGGGTAGGGGGAAGCCCTACCCTTATGTTCTGCTTCCAGACAGGGTGGCGGCCTGGTGGCGGTGCTGCAAGTAGCAGTGGAGCCTGGTGGCGCTGCTACAGGGCTATGGGAGGCTATTGGGGCTCTTGGGGAGCTTTCTGAGGGAAGGTTTGGACTCGATCAGGGGTTCAGGGTGGATTTTTGAGCTTGAGGGTGCTCGGCTTTTATAGGGAATGTCCCCAGGGACACCCTTGACATTTGTACAAGGGTAGGAGGGTTATGATGGAGTTGAGAAGGGTGTATAGGCCGGAGAGGGGCGGTTGCAGGCGTGCCTGAGCCCGCAGAGGGGGTGGTGTGCAGCAGAAAATGGAAACCAGAGGTGTCGGAACTGGGATTACCGACATCCCCAAGGCTTTAAAAATTCTAGGTGTCGGTAATCCCACTACTGACATTGAGGGATTTTTACCCAGCAGGCTTGGCCCAGGCATGCACGCGGTACGAGAGCTTCGTTTTTGAATTTGTTGGGCCTGGGCTTGGGCCCAGGCCGAGGGGTTGGACTCGTATGGGTTTTTGGACTTAGGGCTTTGGATAGGGCTTGGGTTCACCTAGGTTTTGTACTAGGGTTTGGTCTTAGGATTAACCAGGGTCAAAACCTAAGGTTTGCTAGGGATTTTCCTAGGGTTGGCTAGGGTTCGCCTAGGGTTAGGCTAGAGTTTGCCTAGGGTTAGGCTAGATTTTACCTAGGGTTAGGCTAGAGTTAGGGTTTAACCACGGTTTCACAAGGGTTTAGTCATAGGATTAGGCTCTAGGGTTTACCTAGGGTTAGGTGTAACTAGGGTTTGCTAGGGTGACCTAAGTCTGCTAGGGTTTGTCCTAGGTCTTGCTAAGGTTACATCTAGGGTTTGCTTAGGGCATACTTAAAGACCACTAGGGTTTGGTCCTAGAGTTAAGGGTCTTGGCTGGGGATTAGCCATGGTTAAGAAGCTTAACCAAGGTTAGCTGGGGGTATAAAAATTGGGTGCTTACATTGCTTGCATGAACATGAATGCAAATGCATGTATGCTTGTCATGACATGATATGCATTTGCTTGCTTGAATTTAGGCCATAACTTTTGACTCGTTCGTCGAATTTTGATGATTCAACTTGCGTTGGACTCGTCATTCGAAGAGGAACAATTTTGGCATTTTAGAATCTTCTGATTCTTCTTTATTCATGGACCTAATTATCCCCAAAGTTGACTGATCTGTAAATGGAGTTTAACAACCCGGATTTTCAATAGATCCGACTTTGGAAATCCAACCTATAACTCAAGAAAATGACCTTAAGGCTTTAATACATGTCAAATATATCCGGAGTGCTACAACCGCCATTCCTAGTGTTAGCTTCGAAAACCTGCTGGCACCCCTGGGCCACTCCAACTCCGCCTCCCTCATGTCCTATACCCCCTTAGGATATCCCTAAACTACCCTGGGTCCCTTAAATCCTATATATACAGCCCCTCCCCAAGTCTTGAACTCCAATCCAAAAATCTAAGGAAAAACCATGTTGGATTGCTATGTAAACCAAACCTAGCCATCCCCTTCCAATCCTGAACCCTGAGGGGATATCCTAGAGCATCCAGGAGTTATCCTAGATCTCCCCCAGTGCTCCACCATCGTTCACCACTACCTCCACCATCGTGGGATCCAAATCCGCGGGGTAGGGCCACCCCCCACTCTTTTTACTTTCTGTAATGGCATTGTGAGCCCCTGGTCCTACTCCAAAGGACTCTTATTTCTCTTTTGCATTAGTTCATACCCAAGGACAGAGGTCCCCCTGCCTCTTCATAGGCATGGGGGACCCTCTTGAGGGTTCAAGCTTTGGTCTCATGACCCCTTACGTGCATGGCACCCCCTCTCACTTTTGAGGGATCCTCAGTCCATAAGAGATCCCCTGAAAGCGGCCTAGTTTTGTCTAGGAAGGGAAAATTTGAGTTTTTAAAAAAAATCAGGAATTGCGGTAATCTTAGTACCACCATTCCTGGACACCTCCCTTATAGTGGCTGTAGACCCCTCTTGGGTGGGTCCTGGTCCATTCCAGGATTCAGGTTTGGTCCCTAGGACCTCCTTCTTCTTACCCTGGTCCTTCCAGGCTAACCTCTTTAGCTTAACCATGGTTAAAAAACCCCAAATAGAAACTGTCCAGAATAGTGGTAAACTTTCTACCTCTATTCTGGGCTTTCACTTGCAGTATTTAGAGGCCCACTGTGGGCCCATCTCAGACCAAGTCCAGGGCCCACAACAAGCCCAAGACACCTTGGGGATTTCCCTAGTTAATCTTGAGGGTCCATGACCCCATAGGTTCACTCCTAACCTTGCCTCTTAACCTATAAAGCCAGTTCCAGAAGTACTTGAAAATGACGGTAATCTCTTTACTGTCATTCTCTGTATTTTTGTTACTTGGACTTTGCACATGGCCCAAACCAGGTAGAAGACCATTCTAGGCCCTACCATGCTATCTGGGCCCACCCAGACCAGACCATACTTCTTAACTGGGATTAACTCAACCCGATTAACTTCTAACCATGGTTAAAGTCCATTAACCATTGAAAAACTTGAAAAATCCCAAAAACATACAAAAAAAACCAAAGACCAAAAAACCCTCATTTGGATATTTTAACCATGGTTAACAACCCTAAACATGGTTAACTCTCCCTTTAACTCTGGTTAAATTCTTTCTGGCCTATCGGGCCTAATCTATTAGCCTACCGGGCTTACCTTTGACCTACCGGGCCCAGTCTTAGTCTATCGAACTAACCCTTGGCCTATCGGGTCTAATCCTTAGTCTACCAGACTAAAACCCTAGTATACCAGACTAACCCTTGGCCTTCGGGCCCAAACCGTGCACTTGACCAACCCGGTCAACCCAACCCTAGCCCGGGCTAGACCGCTAGCCACCCCGATGCACACACACACACTCCCCTTAGCCTTGGCATAGGCTCATATGCCAAAACTACGCTCGGTCTGATCTCACCCCGTGTAAGTATGTAGGCAACCCAACCAGGGTTCGACCGTAGTTAGCTTTTCTTTTTTAGATTAGTATACTCTAAACACTTAGACATTTGAATACATTCTGATCTTTAATTTGACTTATACCTAGGGAATAAGTAACCATTGCAAAATAGGGATCCTGGGGTGCCTAACACCTTCTCTAGGACTTAACCGAACCTCTTACCTAGAATTTCACGTAGACCATAAGACCTTATCCATAATCCGGAGACTTATCCCTTTTGAATTAATAAGTGGCGACTCTCAAATCACCCGTGAGCTTAAAAATCCGTGCTCATAGTGAACATCATGTTATCATAGAAAAACTCAAAGTAACCACATGTTGGAATTGAAAGCATTGTAACATTCATGAAATACCTTTAAACAGGCATTCATAGTCCTAGGGCGTCATTCATAAAGCATACATTGCATAAATCATAGGCACTTAGCCTATTGCATCCATACATGCTTTATAGTCCATACATTTTAAGGAAACATGATTAATTTAGAAAATAGAGACTACTCATAACCAAATCTCAACATTCATGCTTAAAAATCTAGGTTTAGGATTTAGGATTTAGGTTATCACTAAATCAACTAGTAAGGTGTACTTACAATATCTATTCAAAATCACCCATGAATCTTACTTTTCAATATTTGTATCATAGTAAAGTTAGGTAGTAGAAGGTAGCTACCTTGAAGAATTTAAGGAAAAGTCTTGAGGAGACTTATGAACACTTGTGGTATTGAAATCCAAGCTTCAATGGTGTGTGGAAGTGAGATCCGAGCTTGAGGAAGAAGATCCAAGCCTTGGTGGTGAGATTTGAGCTCCACCTTGATCTCAATTGAAAACCCCCTTTTGGAAACCTAGGTTTTCTCTCAAAATATTTCTCTCTTAGTGTTAGAATCCTTAAGCCCTCGAAATTTGGGTATTTATAGAGTTAGGTTCGTGAAAAATCTTTTAAAAAAACAAATCTGTGCGATCTTGCTTGAGCAGGGCTTAATCTCGCTCGAGAGGGAAGTTCTGGGCAAGGCTCACTTGAGCAGGCTTGGGTCTCGCTCGAGCGGGATTCTCACTGGAGTCCAAAATATTAAAATTATGTTAAATTCGCTCGAGCGGGCCTGAAGCTCGCTCGAGCGGGTTTTTCTGCAAAACTGTGCTTCTGTGTTTCGACCGTAACTTTTGACTCGCTTATCGGATTTAGGCGATTCAACTTGCGTTGGATTTGAAATTCAAAGTTGAACAATTGGGTCTCTAAGGTAAAAGTCCTAATTTTGAATTATTAATTGTCTAAATTGACCTTAAAGTGAAGGGCTTTTCTTGACCAGTGTGATCACACAAGAGGGTCCTTAGGATCCTCAACTCACACACACATCCTTTAACTCATACACCCAACACCCATAACACTTGAAAGTTATGAAAACCCCAATTCCATAAATCCATCAAAGTTACAATAGGGAAAATAAAACTCCGGCCTTTACAAGAGCAGTGCACTAATACTATTCACATGAACTGTGAATGTGAGATCTGGGGTTCTACAAAACCCATGCCTTGCTCCCATTCCAAAAATCAGCCCAATCAGTCAAGAGACCTCTTTCCAATGGCAAATCTCACCTCAAATCTTTCATCTCTTATTATTTCAGTTCAAGATAAAGGGTAGGGCCTGAGGAATAGCTTTGGCTATCTTCATATTTTAGGTCACCTCTTCCCAAAATTTTTGAAAATTTAATATATAGAATGCATAATTTTTATAAAAAATACATAATGTCTAAAATTTTCATATAGTGACCCCCTCAAAAAATATTTTGTAAATTTTTATACATATAATATAAATGGATTGATTCTTTATGTGTCCCTTTTAACCCTAGTTAAGATTCATTGTAGGAGTTATTTTTTTAAAAATAAAAACCAAGAGTAGATGTATAAATCATAAGGGTGAGTAAATTTTAACCACAATTAATGTGTGTTAAAAGGAACATGGGCCAAGTAGGGGAAGTGCGTGTTCCACTGAACAGAACACGTATGTGAAAAAGCAATCTTCATAATATAAAAATGGACTTTGCTACTCATGAGACCGCAAAGGGCCGAGACCACATCGAAGACTGCTCATGTGATGAGCGGATCTCAAAATTTTCATAAATTTGGTTTTATTTTTTTGAGATTCGCTCATCACATGCGAGGTCTCGGTATGGTCTCGGCCCTTTGCGGTCTCAATAGCATTTCCCTATAAAAATATAGTATATTTAGATAAGTGATTAGATTTGACTACATAATCAAATGCCTTCTCATTTTATTTCCTTTAACTGTGGTAGCTTAACCAACTTAAATTATTATTTTTATTTTGTAAAAACCAAGGTTAAACGGATGAACCCTGAGGATAAGTTAATCTTACCATAGTTAGTAGGTATTAAAAAGGTGGACAAGAAGTAATGAAGACCGACATTTCGTTACATAGTAGAAATGCGCATGGTAAGCTAAGCATTTTCTTTAATTTTATTTATATAATGACTATCAAAAGGGAGGGCCCATGTTTTCTTGTTACTGGCCCCTTTTGGAATGCAACATTAAGGAATTTTATAACTACAATGGACCCATTACTAAATGAAAAAAAAAATCTCGGGGGCTATGACCCCATACCCCAATCCCATTAATTTTCTTAATATATGTAGTTCGGCCCCCAAGGAAAATTTCCTGGCTACCCCCTGTCCATATGACTTGTACGAGCAAAACAATGCTTCCCGTCACCTGTTGGCTACACGCTGGCCAATTAGTGAGAAAAACAGGCAATGAACCATAGACGGCCTAAACGTATATCTCGAACAAAAAAACCATAGATATTCGCTGTTCTACAAGCAAAATTTAAAAACCTTAGCTAACTAATCATCATGATAAATAATAATAAAAAAACGAATTAATCTCGTTCCAATAACAAAAAGAAGATTTCTTGAACAAACAATGATCATGCTTGAATTAAAAACAAAAGAAAAAATCGGGGTCATTAGTGGGTGATGCTTCCTGACTAATGCTACCAGTTTAGTCAATTTGCACATGTATTAATCAAATGGTGGAACCGACTCTTACATCTACTAGTGTGTAACAGTACCATTTCATTTTATGCCAAAAAATAAATAAATGAAATTTGTAGTCTATATAGTTTAATTGTAGAAATTAACACTGTTTCAATTACCATTTGAATTTGAAATTCATATGAATTGGAGGTGGAATTGAAATTCTTTATCCTCCAATTTCAATTCCCATCCCTCAATTCCAGCGATCCAAACGGGTCCTAAGCATGAGTGGACTTCATGAGAATTTAAGACCATATCAACCCTACACCCCAGTTTCCTTTTCTTCTCGCACTGTTTGTTCAATCTTTGTGCAATTTCAATAGAGAAACACCAAATAGTAGCATCTTCTAATAAGAAATTCATCATAGAACACATAAACTACTTAAATTTCCATTATTGATAATTAATCTCAACAGATAAACCATTAATCATGGGATTTTGCGTGCATCCTCGGGATTACTCAATGGACCATATGCCATAACGATGCCTGCCTTAGCATTGATTGTAAGCTTATATTTTTTTATATCAAAATTAAGAATTTTCTGGATGAAAAGAAAATAAAGGCATGGTTTTTCTTCATTTTATTAAACTATTTTATTCAAAAAAATCATAATCACATAAATTCATTAGAGAAAGTGAAATCAAACCATATGAATCTGCACCACCCTTAATCCAATGGAGATAAATGTGGGGCCAACATGAGCCATCTGCAAACCCTAGCTGTTGGGGAGAATCTCTGAATAATCAAAATAAAAATGGCAAAAAACCCTAATTTGAATAACTTTAATTAGCCTCACCACCACACCAAACTTGATCAAATGAAGATTCAACTCTTTGAACTAAATTACAAAGGCAACCATGTGACCTATCCATAATCAAGTATAAAAAAGCGTGGTCCTCCCCCTCTTGGGGTTTGTCTATATGCCAGTTTGTCAACTATGACACAAAGACACAAGAACCACCCAAAGCTAAAAAAAGATGCCCTCAACCGATTCCCCCAACCTGGACAATGCATACAATTCGAATAAAGGAATAAATCAATATTAATGGAAGAATAAAACCCAAATATACATGATATATAGGGAATATATATATGTATAGAGAAAGAGAGAGAGACAGAGACAGAGAGAGGAGGGGGTAGGTGTCCTTGTCAATAGCTGTAACAAAAGACAAAAACCCACCATTAAAAACACTGTATGAAACAGTACAAGATGTGGGAGGTGCATTTATATAGATATGGAGAAGGGTCACGAGAGGTTTTCTAGCAACAACATGCATGGCTCGTGTTGTTGGCTCTCAATATCAATGCTAGGAGTGAAGTTTCTGGTAGTCGCTTTTGATGGATCCTACTTAAAAGGGTTGCCAAGAGAGGCTAAATATGTGCAACATTTGGTTCTACCCCTTTTCTGGTATGTTGGTTTGAGAGGTTGAAGCTGCCAGCATGATCTGGTTAGGAAGAACCTTTCCAGGTTCCAGGTACATTCCATCTCTTCTTGTACCCCATGTCATTTCCGATGTATTTCCATGAAATAAATGGATAGAAATAGATTAGATAGGCAGATCGTATCGCCTGTTCAAATAGATATATAGATCGTATTGACTATTCCCGGATGATTATATAGTCAGATCGTATCACCTATTCAGATATATAGATAGATCGTATCACATATTCCCAGATGATTCTCTTTGAACCCTTGTGGATATTATGGCATCATGGGTGAATGTTCTTATGATATCATACAGACATAGTAACAAAGTTCTTCGATTTTTTGTAACAAGTTCTCCAATTTTTTTTTAAAAGCCCGAATTAGTCACGACTTTTTGGTTGAATGATTAATTCTCAAAATATACACGACTTTCTAAAGAAAAAAATGTGACTTTTCCAAAAAAATCTCTAATATTGTAATTAAATGCAAATTATTCACTTCATGAATTGTTTTTGAATAAATATCTAATATATGAAATAAATTTCTTATAAATTTTCATAATTAAAAATCTTATTCAATTATTGATTTATCAATTGACTGGCATTTTTTCGATTTATTCCCAAAATTTGCCGATTATTCTGAATTTTTCCCTCACCGAATAGTTCTTGAACCCCAACCTGATAACTATGCATACAGATACAACATGGCCTTTTCTTGATCGAGTATTTAGGCACAGCAAACCCCTTCATGGAATAAAATTAGGCAGGCAAGCAAAGAGGCAGATGGGTAGGTAGATAGTAGATATTAAATGAATGAACGGATGATTGGGGATATGGAGATTCTATGGTGTAGGGAGTGCTAAGAATGCTTAAACCCTAATTAACTGAGCATAGTAGGTATGGTTCATTGATCAGATCATCTTGCAGCTTCAATCACTCACTCACCAATATTGGGTTCTTGTTCTCTCACCTGCACCCCTTAATATCACACTGTTCAGGTATGATATTTCTTATTATGCATTCCATTGCAATTATTGATATTGCACTCCCTATTTTGTTTACTTTCAACATGATTTCTAAGTTGCAAATTATTCATTATCTTCTCATTCATCTCCTTATTTGTCTGTTGCAAGGTATTCCTTTGTTGCATATATACCTCACATACATGCACAGAGCCCAAGGGAGGTAAAACAAATATCAAAAATGAGAATGCATCTACATTTATTTTTCTCTTTTGTTTTTGCAGCTGCATGCTGTTTGTAACTAAATATTCTGTCCTTCAGTTCTATGAGTCAATAGGGATATTGGTAAGCTTATTTACCAAAGGACTTTACTAGTAGGAGTACCACACAGAGTGTCGTGCCCCAAAACCCACCCTATGAGTTAGAGTGAATCTTGGACGACTCATCATGACTTGCATGACTTGCTTGACCAAAATAACCTGTAAAAGACCTGGAGTATATACCATAGAGGACATAACAGCGGAAACATAACTACAAAGCACAGCAAAAGACTTAACGAAAAACCTCTATGTGTATATATATATACATGATCCAAGTTTATACAAAAAGATACACAAAAAAAAGTGCGGACAGGCCTGCCAAAATACATGGATATATCTCTCTCATCTCACCCACAACTATTCACTCAGAATCTACCACCTCTAATAATAACCCTCTACCGGAGGTTCCTCTACAGGTTCCTCGACATACTCTTCTTCTACCCAAAGTCTGGGAGCACAAACATCAAAAGGGGCAACCGCTCCACTATCACCTGCCGACATAAGAAGTACGGCTGAGCATGGAATACTCAGCGGGTACCAAATACTAACCAACAGTCATAGTATAGCAATAACAATATATATAAAGCAGGAAGAAATTCATATAATAACAAGAAAGCAGAGCAGTTTATATTTATGCTTGCATCACATAAAAGCCGATAAATCTCTTGAAAATCTTCGTGCACTTGACTTGACTTAAAATACCCTTTTCGTGGAAAACCTGTATGTCTGTTTTGCTTGATCTTGTCATGCGTGTTATGCTGGTATCATGCTGGCTTGCTTGGAAAATAAACATGTTCATGTTACTTGTGAGAGAGGGGAGACCCCTCTTCCTATATGAATGCAACTTGTTATGTCATGTTCTTGCTTGTGATCATGCTTGCTTGCTTGAAAAATAAACATGTTCATGCTACTTGTGAGGGAGGGGAGGCCCCTCTTCCTATATGAATGCAACTTGTCATGTCATGTATCATGCTTGCTTGGAAAATAAACTACTTGTGAGGGAAGGGAGACCCTTCTTATGATATGTACTTGCGAGGGAAGGGAGACCCTTCTTATGCATGCTAGTCTTGTTCTTGCCAAAAGCGAGGTAAAACATATCATACGATATGTCCCACCTCTAATTCTCGTTCTTGAAAAACCTCGGTAAATCATTTCATGCATGTCGTGCTCGTGGAATCGTGTACATACTTGCATTTGAATTTAAATATGACAATTGGGTAATTTACAATACATATAACATCAATAATTTGAGCAAGTCAATATTCATGCCATTTAGGGAAAAAGAAAGCACACTATCATAGGCCCTAGTGATTTCCATAATTAATTAAGCATGCATTTCTTAATTTATAACTTGTTTTATTCACCTTGGCATTTCATCAAACATGGGGTGTGTTCATTATTTATTAAACCTACATCATGCTTTTCTAGGTGGGTTGATGCTCACATCACACATGTATGTTCATTATAGATACAATGCTCTCCCCGTTTCATTCATCACAACCATACACACGGCATCCAATCGCCCATTCACATCCACCAACTATCCATTCATCCCATTAGGTTCATACATTAGGGAAACTATAAAGAAGAAGAAAAGAAAAGAGGTTTGAACTAGGAGGGTAGTAAAAGGTACCGACCTTGACAAATGAGGGAAGAAACCTCTTGCAAAAACGTGCATACGCCGCTGCCCTAGCTTGGGGAAGGAGCTCCTCATGAGCTTGAGCCGAGAACTTAAAGAAGAATGAGCTTGTGAGGATCTAGGGTTCTTAAAACCCTTTGATTTCTCCCCAAAAGCAAACCCTAGGTTAAAATCTCATTTCTCTCCTCTACTCTCTCTCAAAATGTTGCCCTAAGGGTTTATGAAACCCTTAGGCTCGAGCAAGCCTTTATAGGCAAGGTGAAAATGCCCAAAAGACGAAAAAACTCTTAATGAAAATTCTGTAAAACGCGATATACCGATCGATCGGTGGTAAATACCGAGCGATCGGTGTTCTTGACCGAGCTCTCGGTCAAAAACATACTCTCTGAAAAATTTTCCCATACAAAAAAGTTAACCAGTCGATAGCTACCGATCGACCGGTTGTGGACTGATTGATCACTAAAAATGACCGATCGATCGGTTGTGAACCAATCGATCCCTAGCGATCGATGCTCTATAGGTTTTTGACCCATTGCACTGTTTCGGCCATAACTTTTAACTTGTTCGTCGGATTTTGACGATTCAACTTGCGTTGGACTCGTTTTTCGAAGGGACACATTTTTGACATTTCAAAATTTTCAAATTCTTCTTTATTCATTGACCAATTATCCCTAAAGTTAACTGATCTGCAATGGAGTTCAGTAAACCAGATTTTAACATATCCGACTTAGGAATCCCATTTCTCAACACTTAAAGTTCTTTAAAATTTCTCCTTTCATAGAAATGAAAGATTGCAAAGGCCTAAAGCCTTGGCACGGGTTCCAATACATGGGCAAAAGTTTCGGGGTTCTACACCTAGGGTTAATGAGACCTTTCTTTGGAACAATTTTAAAATTGCGTGAAGCAAGCTATTTTTATGCTTGAGGGGTGTCTGGTTAAAGGCTCGAGTTGAGATTGTAGGGCTGTGTGTGTGGGTTTGATGTGTTTACTAAAAGAAAGCAGTTAGCTTCCCCTTAGCCCAGAATCCCACATTGCCTACAGTTGGTAAGGGCCTTCTCCTTAAGTACTCCCACCTCACCCCTCTTTTTTGAGGGGTGTGTGTGGTTAAAGCTTGAGTTGAGATTGTAGGGTTGTGCGTATGTGTGGTTAAAGGCTTAAGTTGAGATTGTAGGGCTCTGGGGGGGGGGGGGGTGTTGTGTATGTGTTTGATGTATTTACCAAAAAAAAAAAAAAAAGCTATTTTGTATTCTGCATATAATTTTATATGCAGCAGATAAAAAATTACGGATTTGACATTCTATATATGCAGCATATAAAATTATGGTTTAAATATGAGCCAGAGCTCCGGATTTTCAGTTGAGGGGTGTGTGTGGTTAAAGGCTTGAGTTGAGATTATAGGATTGTGTGTCTGTGTGGTTAAAGGCTTGAGTTGAGATTGTAGGGCTGTGTGAGGGGGAGGGGGGGGGGGGGGTGTTGTGTATGTGTTTGATGTATTTACCAAAAAAAAGCTATTTTGTATCATGCATATAATTTTATATGCAGCGGATAAAAAATTACGGATTTGACATTCTATATATGCAGCATATAAAATTATGGTTTAAATATGAGCTAGAGCTCCTGATTTTCAGAGCTCCCAAAACAAGCCCTGTTTCAGGTAAATATTTAAGTAATGTAAGAACACTTTTGTCCATACATTTTTATATTTGCCAATGTTATGGGAGCTCTGTAAATGTAGAGCCTCGATTCATTACTCTCATAAAATTATATGCTGCATACAATTTCAAAACTCCAAATCATTTTTTTTTGCCTTAACTTAAGTTGTTCAAGTGAGGTCTCAGTTAACCCTAACACCATAAGGTCCCAAAGGTTTTATTAATAATCAAGAAGTGAAATAAAATAAATTATACGGTCCCAGAAGCTTTATCAATAATCAAGAAGTCTAATAAATTTTCTAACCCATGTGGGAGAACTCATACTCTTTTTAGTCACTCAAGTTCTTACAGCCTTATAGTGCCTGAGAAAGAATAAGAATAGGACAAAAAAGGGGGTTCGATTTGGATGTATCTATTGTACTTGTTATATATCTTGTGTTACTTAAGTAGTGTGTAACATCTTAAACAAAAACTGGATAGGTCCCATTTGTGGTTCACAACCTAACAAGTTGAAATTGAACAGTCTCCGGGATTCCAGCACGTCTTCTCGGGTACGGTCTATGATCATTGATGATGTAAGTGTTGAAGTGGTTTGACAATTAGTTGTGGTTGTTCACAAGATACCAAATCAGACATATGAACATTCATGTCTATACCCATATATCATTCTACTAATAAAAATACATACATTGAATATGCAAAACTCTATTTAGACGTAATTACCTTTTATCATTAAAAAGACAATAATGTATAATAAAAATTATAATATATAATATTATGTGGGACCCATTAGACCTAGATAGAAGTTTGTTAAGAATTTGTTTTTCTTTTATGATTCCATGTTAGATTAGGATTTTTATTGTTATATGTAATTGGTCTCTTCAACCCAAAAAAAAAAACCCTTCTTGGAAACGAATTAGAACAGAACCCCATCTTGAATTTCAAGCCCCAGTGCTTTTTATCCTCTCTCGGCCGCCTCAACTATTCATGTTCCCTCTTCACCGCACGCATAACCGCAATGTCTTCTTCTGGACCTCTATCATCCACGGTCACACCTTTCACGGCCTTCACCAGCATGCTCTTGTCCTATATTCGCAAGTGCTGATCCAAGGAGTAGAATCCAATGCCTTCACCTTCTCCTCCATCTTAAAGGCCTGCCCCCTTGAACCAGGAAAAGCTCTCCATTCGCAAGGGCTCAAATTAGGATTGGTATAACCTCCTGTGTTTGATCAGATCATCAAAGGGACGAAGTGGAACTGAGGATTATGCCAAAGGGCTAAATACTTTCTTCTTCTAGTAAACAAGTTGATCTTGGAATTTGAGTTGGAAGGTTGTCTCTCAGAAGGATTGTTGGAGGCATGGTGTTGAAAGTTTTCACTCAGATTTTCAAAGAGTTCCTGGATCTCACTTTTCATTATAAATGTTCATCCACAAGAGACATCAACCATCTGCCAGTTGTAATGGGGAAATCCATCATAGAATGATTGGACCAGTTGTCATTTAGGAATTTAGTGGTGAGGACATTTACGAAGAAGATCTTTGAATCTCTCCCAAGTCTTATGAAATAGTTCATCATCAATTTGAGAAAAACTCATGATGGTTCACCTCATTTGATTAGTTCTTCCTATAAGAAAGAATTTTTATAGGAACTCTTGTTGCAATTGAGTCCATGAGTGAATAGTGTTGGCCTCTAAAGAGTTAAGCCAATGTTAAGCTTTATCTTTCAGGGAGAATGGGAAGAAGCGTAACCTGAGTGCATCATCTGAAAAATTCTGCAACCTACAGGTTGTACAAATTTCATTGAATTCATTCAGATGCTTATAATTATCTTCATTATTAAGTCCATGATAAGATGACCGGATAAAAATTTATACGGAAATTGGATCCCCTAGATCTTAACACCATAGAAAGCATCAAAATAATCTAAGAGTTTTAGTCACATCACCTCGGTGAGTGCTTTTCACCCGTGAAGCTTAATTCACTCGAACCGTCAGAACTCTTTGTAAAGATTTCTCCGAAAAAATACTAGAAGTTCGATCCTTATTCTTTGCTATCCCCACGAAGTTTTAGAATCTCCTTTGGAATTATAGAAGCAAGAGAAAAAAGATGGAGTAATGGTGTAGACCTTCTATCACCAAAATTATTAAGGTTCAAAACCCTAGAATAAACAAAACCCAACTTGCACCACCTTAGAAGCTCACGAAAATTCCTAGGGGTATCCCCTAGGGCTCACGGTTTGGAGAGAGAGAGGAGATGAGAGAAAAAATTCTGGAAACAAGTGCTTAATGGTCTAGGGTGTTGGGGTATTTATAAACTAGGATCATATCCTAATCCTACTCTAACTCGATCTTATCTCTTAAAGAATTATTTAACAATAATAACTCTTATTATTTAATAAATAATTTCCTAGTTTATCTATAACTACTCTAGTTATAGAAGACCTTCTAATTAAGGAGTCCTTCTAATAAGAGAGTTCCTTAATTAAAGGGATAAGTCAAACAACCAACACAATGTAGGAATCCTAGTCAAACTAGGAGACCACATACAAGGGGAAGCGTGAGCTATGATGGGGTGTGAGATTTGGGGAGTTAAACACTCCATGTTGTAATCCAATTACAACTTATCTTCATCCTTGTTGCAATCCAACTATTGGATTTTAATTCCATAATTAAAAGAGATATTATTCAACAATTATTCAATTAACATAATCCTAATCTAATTAGGATTCCTCAAGTGGGCGCCCTACCCTAGGGTTTAAACCCATGGGCTTGGGCCCTTATTAAAGGTCCATATTAAATGGGTTTATGGATATGGGTCAAATTCATTTCCCCTTTAATTATGTTAATTAAATAATTATTAAAATAATCCTTAGATTTAAATTAACAATTAATTTAAACCATATATTAACTTTTAATCTATTTAATTAAATGATTAACTTTTAATCACTTAAATAATTGATTAAATTTTAATCAATTATTGAGCTTATATTTCTTATGTGAGCACCTCCATTGATTGCTATAGGACATTCTTACCCTAGCTTACCCAATGTTATCCCATTGACCATAAATATGAATTACATCGGAATTGCAAGTGACGTGAGATATCCGTGTTGTAATTGAATTCCAGTGTATGAACATTAACCATTACGGATCCCGCCACATGAACTTTTAAATTTGATTTATCCTTCCAAATACATTATCCCTAATGGGCCTTCGAGATTGACATACTATCTAACCTATAGCCCATTGCAAATCATCCGGGTTTCCAAGACTTATGATTAAGTCATGAGAAACAATTTTTTATGAAAATATTTTGAGAAAATCCTTTTATAAGTATAATACTTTTTAATAAAAGCATATTTCAAAACTTATTTTGATTTCAAAATCACCTACGTGGGATTTGAACTTAATCAACTATCTTACCCGGAACTTGGATAATCTCTCAAATTAATTAGCATGGATTTCTTGTTTGAAATTTATCATGACTCGAACAGCTTTCTAACTATCAAACTGTCACTGTATTGTATTCCCTAAGTTAGAAAATACATTGGTGGAATCAAAACAGTCAGATCATTGCTCAGTCATAGATGAACTTATCAGATCTAAGGATCATCGAAACTGTTCAATGTGAATGAGAGACCAACTATCTGATAGTATGTTTATGCAAGAGGTCTCTCATTGAATGCAATTAGTCAGTGTATATTTAAGCACCCATATGCTGATGTGTAGTCTCCACTACAATAGTTCGAGATAGAACTACATTTCAACTATTGAGAACATCTTACCATTCTGGCAGCCATATAAGTGAAGTACCCAGCTTCACCCACAGCTTTGACTATATAAGGTATAAGGAACCGGAAAGTTATATCTGTCTGTGATAATCTAATCACATAACTTTCCTACAATATATCATATGGACCTTTATCGATATCTCATATCGTATAGATCATCTCATGATCATGGTCAATTACCCATAATGAATACGCAATAGATTGAGAATGAAGTCTTTATTAATCAAATTAAAAAATGTCTAACAATCTAAATGAATTTTCTGGGCATCATGTCTAACAATCTCCCACTTGCCCTAAAAGTCACTGTGCCATAGATTTCAATCTCATACTATCTAAGTGTGTTACAAAAACTTTATCTGATAAAGCCTTAGTCATCGGGTCAGCAACATTAAGTTGAGACCTAATCTTTGTAACATCAATGTTTTGCTTCTCAATAATCTCATTAATGAGAAGATACTTCCTCTTTGTGAAAAGTAAGCACATAATCCCTAGTCCTTTTCAGGTACTTCATGATGCACTTCACAACAGTCCAATTATCTCGTACTTGGATTGCTTTGGAATCGACTAACAACTCTCACTGCATGACAGATATCCAGTCTATTACATAACATAGCATACATGAGGCTCCCAACTGCTGAAGCATGAGGACACCTCTTCATCTGCTCGATCTCATCAGTTGATGTAGGGGCCATCTTTTTAGACAAAGTGACACCATGTCTAAAAGGAATGAGTGTTGTCTTACAATCACTCATACTGCACCTAGACAAAATCATGTCTATGTAAGAAGTTTGGCTTAATCCCAACATTCGGCATTTCCTATCTCTTAGAATCTTTATTCCGAGAATATAGAATGCCTCTCCCAAGTCTTTCATTAAGAAATGCTGAGAAAGTCATATCTTGACTGATGATAACATTCCTACATCATTCCCAATGAGTAGAATGTTATCTACATATAGAATTTGGTATACAACTGCTCTCTCACTGTCCTTCTTGTAAATACAAGATTCTTCCAAATTCTTTTGGAATCCAAATTCTTTGATCGAAAGATCAAATCTTTGGTTCCAGCTTCTTGAAGCTTGTTTCAAACCATATATCGACTTGTTGAGTTTGCATACCATATTCTCCTGGTTAGGAGCAATGAAGCCCTCTGGTTGCTTCATATAGATGTCTTCATCTAACATTCCGTTAAGGTTAGTAGTTTTGACATCCATTTGCCATATCTCATAGTCATAGTGTGCAGTTATAGCTAGCAATATCTTGATGGATTTAAGCATAGCTACAGGTGAAAAGGTATCCTCATAATCAACTCCTTGAATTTGAGTATAACCTTTTGCAACAAGTCTAGCTTTATAGGTCTCCACGTTACCATCGGCACCCTTCTTCCTTTTGTAAATCCATTTGCATCCGATTGGCCTTATACCATCTGGTGGATCTTCTAAAGTCCAGACACCATTGTCATACATGGAATCTATTTCAGCATTCATGGCTTTATTCCATTGAGATGCATCTACATCCAACTGTATCCTCATCATCAGGGGTAACTAGATAAACTTCATTATTGTAATACTGAAGTCTATCCGGTAGTTTAGAAACTCTTTCAGACATTCTCAGTAGAACAGAATTAGGAGAAATTAAAGTAGAAGGATTAGGTTCAGGTTGGATACTAGCTGTGTCGTCTTTCATCTCATGAAATTCAACCTTCTTAAGGAGATCCATTTCTTCCTCCAAGAAAGTGGCATGAAGCCTAACAACTATTGTTTGGTCTGCCTTGGAGTAGAAATAGAAACCCTTAGTTTCTTTTGGATATCCTACAGAATTTCATTTTTCTGTCCTAGATTCCAACTTAGTGGGTTCGAGTTTGCGAACATGCGCAGGACAACCACATACCTTTAGATGTTGTAAACTAGGTTTTCGCCTAGTCCACAATTCATAAGGTGTAACCGGAATAGACTTAGATGGAACCTGGTTCAGAATATAAATGGCAGTTTGTATAACATATCCCCAAAGATATGAAGGAACATCTGCGTGGCTCATCATAAAGCGAACCATATCTAATAAGGTCCGGTTTCTTCTTTCAGAAACTCCATTTTGTTAAGGAGAGGCAGGACTCGTCCATTGCGAGACAATCTCATTATCCCTTAAGTAATCTATAAACTCGTTGGTGAGGTAGTCACCACCTCGATCTGATCGAAGTGTCTTTATGGATTTGTCAGTTTGATTCTCAACTTCTAATATGAATTCTTTGAACTTTTCAAAGGTTTCAGATTTGTGTTGCATCAAATAGACATATCCATATCTGGAATAGTCATCGGTAAATGTGACAAAATACCGGTATTGACCTCGTACAACAATGTTTAATGAACCACATACATCACTATGTATTAGTCTTAACTTTTCTTCGGCTCTTCCTAACTTTTTAGGGTAAGGCTTCTTGGTCATCTTCCCTTCGAGACAAGACTTGCAAGTAGGGAGTGGTTCTACCTTGAGGTAATCAAGGGGACCATCTATTACTAACCTCTTGATCCTATCAAGATTAATGTGACCAAGTCTCTTATGCCAAAGATAAGTAGACTCAGTGTAATGTCTCTTCATTCCAGACATTCTAGATGATGAGACATTGCCACTTTGCAAACATTCATTGTTTACCAAAGGGAATATTAAATAAAGACCATTAATGAGATTTCCAGTAATCAAGACCATTCCATCTTTCTTAATTTCAACAATTAAATTAAAAAACGATAGAGAATCCACAATGTAAGAATCTAGATACTGAAATCAAATTACAATGTGCCGAAGGCACATAAAAGCAGTCTTCTAAAATTAATGTTTTTCCATTAGGTAAATAAAGAGTAAACAAGCCGAGTGACTTCACTGCAACATTTTCACCGGAGCCAACTTTAAGCTTCTGCTCCTGTCTTGTCTATTTCCTGGTTTCCTTGAATCCCTATAACCAATTGCAAACATGTACAATGGATTCAGAATCCATGTACCATGAATTAGGAAAACGATCAAGAAAGTTTGACTTAACAGTAAATAATACTTCAAAGCATCTCATACCTTGAGTATTATCGCCACCCTTCTTAAGAGTTGCGAGATAAGTCCTACAATTCCTCTTCCAGTCGCCTATTTTACTACTGTGGAAATACTTTCCCTTGCCTTTGTTTTCCTTGCCAGCAACTATTGTCTTACCCCAATTGTCTTTCAACTCTCCTTTACCATTGTTTGTCTTCCTTTTCTTTTCAGACACCATCACAGGTATAGGTCTTTCAACAAACATGATTTCACCATCAATATATTTTCTGATCTCATCTTCTACAGCCAACAGTGAGTCCAACAACCCACTTAGAGTCATCTCTAACTTGTTTATATTGTAATTCACTACAAACAAGTTGAATGACCGAGGGAGTGACTGTAGAATAGTATTGATTTTGGTGATATGATCCATCTCTCCACCATACATCTCCAGTTTTTTAATAAAACCCATCATCTTCATGATGTGTTCTCTGACTGAAATTCCCTCTTTCTCTTAGTGGTAAGAAGAGACCTTAATGATGTTTGTTTAGCAAACTTATTCTCTTCACTAAACATCTCATGTAGGTGATGCAATATGTCTGAAGTATTATCCATATGATTATGATGGTTATACAATATAGTGGATAATGATGCTAACACCCAATTTCTTACTGTCTGATTGGAACAATTCTATAAATCAGCTTCAGCTAATAGATCTAGTGTTGAATCTAGGAGAACCTCAGGTTTAGGAGTTGTAAGATACAGGGTAAGCTTTTCAGCAGAGAGAATATCACGCCCCAAAACCCTACCTAAGAGGATGTGAGATCTTGGCACGTTACTCACTTAATAATCATCCTGTTAGAAACAATTAAGGCACAAAAATATGGACCTAAAAAATTTTCTTCAAATAAACCATCAACTAAAACTCCAATACCATAATATAACTGAAAAGTAATAAATCCTAGTCACCCATCTGGACCATAACATAAAAGACTAACTAACATGTGTCTATCAATAATTAAAATCTTCTGGAATTTAAATAACCATAAAACAACTTCAATAATAGGGCCATCGATCAAGGTCCTTTTCTTCCTCGGGATAATCACCTTCAGGTTCCTCGATGTACTCTTCTTCTTCCTAAGGGCCGGGTGCACAAATGTCAAAACCTGGACTTGGACCTGGACCTAGACCTGGACCTCCCGACAACAAAAGTCATCGACTGAATAACGAGTTACTCCGCGTATATAACAGATCATGATAAACAATATAAAGAATAACTTCTTATATGCATTTCATCGTTTCATACATTAACTTATATATAAAATCAGAGTGCGGAAGTTAAACATTTATATTATGCCAGTTTCTTTCTTTCTTTCTCTTTCTTTCTTTCTTTCTTTTTCTTTCTCTTCCTTCTTTCTGTTCTTTCTTTCTTTCTTTTCTTACTTTTCGTATTTCATATATTATCATCACCCAATGTCCATTCACATGCATTGGTAATAACTTAAAATATCATTTTACCGTATAAGGAAAGGGGTTACTATACTTTACTTTACCGAGATACCACCCTTCGTACATTATCCGGTACGGACGGCTTAATACATTTTCCGGTACGATGGCTTACTTACTTTCGCATATATCTCGTCCTTTCTAATGGTATCCGGTGGTGCACAACACAACATACATTATCTCTTTTGTGTGTCTTTCTTTCTTATTTACATACTTTTCTTACTTTGCTTTTGTTCTTACTTACATTTCATTAATATCTTTAATTCTTTATTTATACTTTTACATCTTTTTCATTCGTGAGTATACAATGATACACCTCTTGTTTAAATTTCACCTAAGACTAACCGTCAAGGGCCATAGGACATCTCACCATAGCATCCCATACCACTACGTTAACCAGGCCTAGGCAAGCTTAACTTTCATCAGAGGTTCGTTTACCCAATGGCATATCACGTATTAGGAATATAAAAGTAATACACAAACCATCATATTTCTAATGATTCAACAATATAAAAATCACAGTTGGTCTTAAAAATATTCTTAAATCACAATCTAATTTCATTGTCAAAATCTATTGTTTGTTTAATCAAGATCAATATCCTAATCGTAATCCTTTTTGATTAATAATAATTTTCTTAAATTGTTAAACATAAAATCAACTCAAACATCATTAAATATCACAATTAGATCATCCATTCAATCCATCCACCATCTCATTCTTCTCATAAATTTGCACACTTCAATAACTTTCCCAATCCCCATGTTGAATCTTAAATAAATTATACATAATTCTGCACATCCTAACATAATAATTCCATGATAATAAAACAATATCTGCAATATGTTCTTCACATCTATTTTAACATTCCAATAATAATAAAATTATATCATCAATAGATCCTCTACTTCAAATCAATAAATAATAAAACTATATAACAACTGGGTTCTTCACATCCTAATTTAATCATTCACTAGTAATAGATTATGATCATAATTACAGCTCTTCACATCCTAGTTTAATCATCCAGGAATCATAAACTGGAAACTAAAAATCTAGTTCTTCACATCCTATTTTATCATCCATAATTAATAAAATAGGAATCAAATATAGTTCTTCACATCCTATGTTCATCATTCAATAACAAAGATTATAATCATGGTTTTTCACATCCTATTTTTATCCACCAAAATAATGAGACAAACTCTTCACTAAGTTCTTCACATCCTAATTTAACCATCAAGAACAAATAAACAATTTCATAAATGGGTTCTTCACATCCTATTTTAACAGATCAACCATAATAAACAAAAATCATAGACATATTCATGGATTCTACCCATCTTTATATCTTTCATTTGATTTACTCCTTTTTATTCATTATTTTAGGTTAACTATTCAAAATATTGGATACTAGATCTGTTATTTACCTCACTTGATCGTATCCCTACGATCTATTGTTTGCGAATAGGATTCTACTTGATCTTCACGCCTCCTTTTCCCTTTTTTCTGACCGAATCTTTGAACTCCTTCAATCTCTCTCTCTTTGATCTCTCAAAAACTCTCCCCTTTCTCTATTTTAGGTTTTAGAAGGCCTTGAAAAACCCTCGCCACGAGTATAAAGGGGTATTTATACATTGGGAGTCCTAGGGACTCAGAACAAGAGAAAACACGCAAGATCGTCGCCCAGCCGGCGTTTTGGGCGATCGATCGCCAGTCGGCCGCGATCGATCGCCGGCGCTTTTTTTTTTTTTTACTTTTTCGCTACTTTTTGTTCTTCTTTGATTTAGTGCAATTTATCTCTATAAATTCACTAAATCAAATGAATTAAATGAGTTTTGAAATTCAAGATTTTTAAGACTTTAATTCTCTCATACGATTTACTTAAAATTTTAAGTACATTTATTTAGGAAATTAACTCACATGATTATGAAACTAGTGAACTAAATGTGGGTCATTACAGAGAACTAGGAATATCCTAAATTCCCAGTCTACATAGTTAGTTCCGACTAACTTTTCATCATGCAGACTTTCAGTTATAGGGTGAAGGCCTGTCATAATCTAATCAAATGACAAATAAAATAGTATTACAGATCTATTGTATTCATTAATACCTATTAGATTATGGGTCTGTTTCCAATGGTATTGCCAATTTGGGAAGAATCAATTGACATCGAAAACCTAGACACTGGCTTATGTATTCCTGCCTTTGGGCACATCATCACATCGCCTTGAATAGGCAGATAGAAACTATCTTCTCTAATTTCACAGATCTCATCTTGTGAATTCTGGAGTATTCGATCTACTATCTGATCTATAAGGGATGTTATACTCACGCTTTGGCGTTATTGTATAATGTCTCTTATTCATGTGCCCACCTACCATGAGCCTAATAAACACCTAACGAAAGCTCACGCTTTGGCGTTATTGCTCCCACTATCTGCTTATTCAGTTTTCACCATGTTCACACATAGGTGAGAGGGATTGGGCCCGGCTTTGGCCTGTCAGCTTACTCACACTCCCCACTATAGGATCACATAGTGTATGACAGAAGATCATAATACTTAGGGACTTGTCCCCAATCTTATATATACATGATATAACAAGGGCAATTATTTCAATAGAATAATTAAACATATAAAAAGATATCATCTCATGATAAAATAAATAGCAGTTATCATCTCATGATAATTAAAACAATAATATACGAGATTAATCGTTATGGGTCAATGAATTAAAATGCATGGATGCAAGAGAATGAGATAAGAATAAAGGCAGCTCGCAAACTCCTTCGCGATCCCTTCCTTTATCATCTTATCGAGATCACATCGCAGCATCCTCCTTAACAACATCACCACCAATGCATTAAACAAAATTTAAATGGCATTAGGGAAACCAGTATTCCATTCGCCATTTTCAGGGAAACCGAATGAATCTGCTCTTTACAGATTGTCAAAACCTACTATATATTAACCTCTAATATGAATGTATGAATGATAAACAATTTATTATAAAATATGACCCATAACTATAATCTCATTTAAAATAGATGCTACATGGTGATGGAGTAATTTTTCTTATTTTAAAAGGATTTAAAATTTGATAACAATTATCAAATTGCTCGATAAAAATCTATATCTTATACAGATGTAACCCCGGAAAAAATAAAATAATTATATTTTCCATAAAAAAATTTTCATAAAATTATTTTTAAAATATGAGATAGAATTTTCTTAAAATTTCTACAAAATTTTATTTCTTTCCCGAATGCAAGTTCCTTTCTCGAATGCAAGATCCTTTCTTATAGATTGGTTTTACTATTATCCGAGATTAGTTCTACTATTATCCGAGATTAAAAATAAATAAATAAAAAATAAGAGAATCGAAAATCCTAAATATGATCACATCATAAATTAGGGTTTTATAATTTTCTGAAAAAAATCTATTTATGGGAAAAATCATTTATTAATTATTTTAAACAATTAATAAATATATATTAAATGATCAAATCATTTAAAATGAATTTCAAAATAAACTCTTTATTTCGAATTTAATTATATCACATATAATACTAGTTTTTAAAATTTATTTAATTATCAAATCTCATTCAATAATATAATAAATATTTATTTATTCTTCTCATGCACAAATAAAATAATAAAAACTACGAGCAAAATTAAATAAATCTAAATTAAATTCATCTCATGAATAAAATTATCCATTTAATCACCTTATCAAAATAAACAAAAAATACTCCTAACCATGAGCTCTGATACCACTTGAAGGGGGATCCGGATAAAAAATTATGCGGAAACTGGATCCCCTAGATCTTAACATCATAAAAAGCATCAAAATAATCTAAGAGTTTTAGTCATATCACCTCGGTAAATACTATTCACCGGTGAAGCTTAATCCACTCGAACCGTCAGAACTCTTTCTAGAGATTTCTCCGAAAAAATACTAGAAGCTCGATCCTTATTCTTCGCTATCCCCACGAAGTTTTAGAATATCCTTTAGAATTATAGAAGCAAGAGAAAAAAGATGGAGTAATGGCGTAGACCTTCTATCACCAAAAGTACTAAGGTTCAAAACCCTAGAATAAACAAAACCCAACTTGCACCACCTTAAAAGCTCACGAAAATCCCTAGGGGTATCCCCTAGGGCTCACGGTTTGGAGAGAGAGAGGAGATGAGAGAAAAAATTCTGGAAAAAAGTGTTTAATGGTCTAGGGTGTTGGGGTATTTCTAGACTAGGATCATATCATAATCCTACTCCAACTTGATCTTATCTCTTAAGGTTTTTATTTAACAATAATAACTCTTATTATTTAATAAATAATTTCCTAGTTTATCTATAACTACTCTAGTTATAGAAGACCTTCTAATTAAGGAGTCCTTCTAATAAGAGGATTCCTTAATTAAAGGGATAAGTCAAACAACCAACACAATGTAGGAATCCTAGTCAAACTAGGAGACCACATACAAGGGGAGGCGTGAGCTATGTTGGGGCGTGAGATTGGGGGAGTTAAACACTCCATGTTGTAATCCAATTACAACTTATCTTCATCCTTGTTGCAATCCAACTATTGGATTTTAATTTCATAATTAAAAGAGATATTATTCAACAATTATTCAATTAACATAATACTAATCCAATTAGGATTCCTTAAGTGGGCACCCTACCCTAGGGTTTAAACCCATGGGCTTGGGCCCATATTAAAGGTCCATATTAAATGGGTTTATGGATATGGGTCAAACCCATTTTCCCTTTAATTATGTTAATTAAATAATTATTAAAATAATTCCTAGATTTAAATTAACAATTAATTTAAACCATAAATTAACTTTTAATCTATTTAATTAAATGATTAACTTTTAATCACTTAAATAATCGATTAACTTTTAATCAATTATTGAGCTTGTATTTCTTATGTGAGCACTTCTATTGATTGCTCTGGGACATTCTTACACTGGCTTACCCAATATTATCCCATTGACCCTAAATAGGAATTACATCGGAATTGCAAGTGACGTGAGATATTCATGTTGTAATTGAATCCTAGTGTATGAACATTAGCCATTACGGATCCCGCCACATGAACTTTGAAATTCGATTTATCCTTCCAAATATATTATCCCTAATGGGCCTTCGAGATTGACATACTATCTAACCTATAGCCCATTGCAAATCATCCGGGTTTCCAAGACTTATGATTAAGCCATGAGAAACAATTTCTCATGAAAATATTTTGAGAAAATCATTTTATAAGTATAATACCTTTTAATAAAAGTATATTTCAAAACTTATTTTGTTTTCAAAATCACCTGCGCAGGATTTGAACTTAATCAACTATCTTACCCGGAACTTGGATAATCTCTCAAATTAATGAGCATGGATTTCTTGTTTGAAATTCATTATGACTCGAATAGGTTTTTGACTATCCAACTGTCACTGTATTATATTCCCTAAGTTAGAAAATACATTGGTGGAATCAAAACAATAAGATCACTGCTCAGTGATAGATGAACTCATCAAATCTAAGGATCATCGAAAATGTTCAATGTGAATGAGAGATCAATTATCTGATAGTATGTTTATGCAGAGAGGTCTCTCATTGAATGTAATCAGTCAGTGTACATTTAAGCACCCATATGTTGATGTGTAGTCTCCACTACAATAGTTCGAGATAGAACTACATTTCAACTATTGAGAACATCTTAGCATTCTGGCAGCCAAATAAGTGAAGTACCCAACTTCACCCATAGCTGTGACTATATATAAGGTATAAGGAACCGGAAAGTTATATCTACCTATGATAATCTAATCACGTAACTTTCTTACAATATATCATATGGACCTTTATTGATATCTCATATCGTATAGATCATCTCATGATCATGGTCAATTACCCATAATGAATACACAATATATTAAGAAGAAATATTTATTAATCAAATTAATAAAATTCTAACAATCTAAATGACTTTTCTGGGCATCATGTCTAACAGACAACATTTGAATTATGTTGGACTTAATTTCATGGTGGGCTGCTGTAATGTATGCAGCCAGATGTAGGATGGTGATGAGTATGTGGAACGAATAAGGTATTCATTCAAGGACTTGTTTGGGTTTTTGTCTTTTGCCATTGCAGAGAAAGGAGTAGCTTTTAGGTTGGAATAAAATCGGGCTGAGGCCTTGAGAAACCTAGCAGTATGCTCTAACTCAGAATTGATAGGGATTAACTTTGGATTACAAGATTGTCTACCCTGCATACACCCTAGGGCAATACTCTATGTGTGACCGATATCAATTTACTCAAAGGGGATAGATACTTATAGTGCAATCTCCCGCTTTCCAGAATTTGATGAAGCTGTTGCTAAGCGGTTTTCAAGTCAAGCAAGTTGGTACCTGCCAATCAAAGGAGTTTGAATTTAGCAAACAGAAAATAATTTTTTTTTTTTTTGTGGATAAAATTGACTCAGTCTTAATCTCCTGAATTAAGCAACTAAGGCGTTTCAGCGATCCCCGGCAACGGCACAAAAAATTGATCGTCAATTAAATAAACCTCGTATTAGCTACAATTCCGTAGAATAGTGACTGGTATGGGGTGTCGAACCATAGAAGATTGCGCTAATTTTGTTGTCATTTTCTCCAGATTAATTCTAAGTCAATGGGTAACAAGATTAATTGATTTGAACCTAAGAGCAGAAATTAAACTAACATATTTTATTTTAACTAATTAAACTAAGAATTTTTGGTAATATATCGGTGAGAGAAGATCTAAGGTGTTTAAATCCGCCACTAACTTCATAATTAAATCCTAATGTATTCATTCAGGCCTCTCAAGTGTAAACAGTATGGATGAGATTAACTACAAGTCTCAACTCATCAAAACAAGAATGATTTGATGGATCAAATTTTAGGCATATCTTGTCTTTGGTTAGCACGAGTGATACCCACTAAATTAAGGTTGTGAAATCACTGGTCTTTCCTAGGCATAAAATATCCTATAATTCAATTCTTCGACAGTAATACCATTGCATAAAATCCATACCAACAATCACAGAAAGATGATATGAATATTTCAATCTCAACACAATAGAACCTAAGACAAGGAAATAATAATATTGAAATCGATTATAAACTCGAATAATTTGGTCAAAGAACAACCCTCTCATTATGCAATCATTGTTTACAAAAATGAGAAAACCTAAATAAAATACAAGGGATACAATTACTTGGCTAGGGTTTCATCTAAACCCTAGAAAAAGAGATTAGTTCAAGCTGAGGGCAAATAACACATCTTTTGACGAGGAACACGAAGAACCCATCCTCCAACCTTCACAGATCTTCAGAGCCTTCTTTCTTCAAAATCCTCAAAATTTAGAACTCTTGCATGATGATTTACTTTCCTATTTATAGAGAGGAGCCTGCTAATTCGGCTTTAGAAGTCCCCAAAACGGGTCCAAAAACAAAGGTTTTCGCGCATTTAAAATTGGTCAAAACGGTGCTCTCCGATCGGTCGACCAAGGGATGGCCAATCGATCCCAGCTCGGTTCGATTGATCAGCCATCCCTTGGCCAATCGATCTCAAGTATTTACGATTTTACCACTAAACTTTGAATAATTCTAGATAGCTCAATTCTTATCGGATTAACCCGAAATTTGAACCATAGTTACATCAAGTTATCTAGAATCTAGCCTAAAAGTTTCTTAAATTTTGGATGAAGTAAAATGACCAAAATACTCCTCTATAGAAAGGTGGTTTTGGTCGATTGATCCATCAAACCAGACTTTTGCTCTTTTGCTCATTTTCTTCTCATTTGTTTTTCCTTTGCTCGATTGAAGTTCATATGAGCCTTTAAAGCTTGTAATTCATCAATTTAGTCTTCTTTTCTTCACGTGAACCTGAAAACACTAAACACACCCAAGTGAAGTAACGTAATGGATAAAGGGGCTCAACAAGATTAACAAATGCAGTTTAAGGTTCATAAATGTGTAACAATTAACATCGATTAGGTAAAATGAAGTGATTCTAAATTTCTAAATTTATATAGTAAGGGTATTTTTGTAAATTCTTAGTCTAGGGGTATGTTGGTAAATATCTTTATAGAGCTTTTGGACATGAGTAATTGTTTGACTAGTGTAGAATGATTAAAATAGCATAATACACTAGAGGGTTTAACTTAGGCTTGTAACCAAACATAATTAGTAAGGGTATTTGAGTAAAATCCCAATTTAGTGCTTTTGTTTAAATAGCTAATGTTAAACCTAATTTACTCATTTTCTTATAAACCTAAACTAAGAGAAGACTTTTGGAGGAAGGAGAGGAACTTCTAGGGTTTGGGAGTTGTCCAAGCTTGAAGATCGTGGTTTGAGGCTCGAGGAGCTTAAGATTGAATGGTAATTATAACCGGGGAGTGGTTTTAGCTGATGTGAGTCTGTCTGATAGAAAATCAAACACCCAAACCAACAAATAAATTGATTTGGGAACCCAATAAAGTCCCCCACTCCCACCAAAAAAATGTGAAAATTAAATCAAAGAAAATATAAGAAAACAAAATCAAAAATCAAGACCGCATATAATCATGAGACGAGATGTTCTTGATTCACCCGAGGGGGGGGGGGGGGGGTTTACAACCACGAGCAGTTTGGCAAGAGAAAACCCAGTAACCAATATGGAAACTACAATAAAAGGGAGTTAGAGTTCACCTCCCCCACAACCTTGCTGTATCCCACCAAGAAATCTCTCCAACCAACTTTGCCAAAACTATTATTAGGGCTGCACAAAGCCCGATCGGCCTGTTGGTGTGGATCGGCTCGGCCCGAGATCGGCCCAAATTTTTAGGCTCGAATGGGCCAAGCCAAGCCTAAAAAAAAGCTCGAAAAATCAATCAAGCCGACCTCCGGCCAACCTTTGTGTGGCTCGGCCCAACTCGATTAAGGTTTGGTTCGGCCCTAACTCGACTTGGCTCGAATATTATTAAAAAAAATAATAAATAAATAAGAATATTATTTATATATATCATTATTATATATATAAATAATATAAAATATTATTATTTTTAAAAAAAGGATTCAAGCCAAGCTCGAGCCGAGCCAAGCCAAGCCCGGCTTGAGCTTGAATCAATTCGGCCCGAGCCTCGGGCCGAGCCGGGCTTCAAGCCTAGAAAATTTTCTTTCAAGCCGAGCCGAGCTTGGCCAAGCCCGGCCCGAATACAACCCTAACTATTATACCTTTGCTCTATCTTGCAACCCAACCTTCAATCCCATCAATCTTGGACCTCTAGGGTCTTATAAGTGGAAGAATATAATTTGTAGAGGAGAAAACGAAACCAGACCCACCTTAAAATAAATTCTCACCAATTGACCACAATAACTATTTCCCCATTTTGTGAAACATAAGCCAACTCTGGCTTATTCAAAATACCTATTAGTTGAGAAAACTTTCATCAACCCAAAGAAAGAAAATTAAGGGGTGATTTTAAATCACCATCCCAACAGTGATACTTTTCTGGACAAAAACATGGTTTGGGTTAATTGATTTGGGTCAGCCAATGTAATAAAGTTAGTGTGAACGATGAGAGGAGTGTAATGAAGGATATCATGCTATCAATTACACTATGGTTGCAAGGTAAGATAAAGTAACGATAATGCAGTTAAAACAATGGGAAGATATCTGAGGACCCATTTGGACAAGCACAACATTTCAACAGTTAAAATCGAATCAGTAGGAAGCTTGTTACATGGCCAAAAAAAATTAAGGAATTTTTTTTTCCCAACAATCTGCCAATTTTTTTTGGGCTTTTTGCAGGTGGAAATTACAAGATCAAAATGGGAGAAGTCTAAATGAAGGGACCATAGATTCGCAGTTGGTTCATCTTCAAGAAGTGTTCAGCTGTGTTTCACAGTTTTGGGGTCTATTTAAACAGGCTCCAAAATGGAAATAGTAGAGGGAGGAGTGTGGTGGGAATAAGAAATGATGAAAACATGAAAACAAATCATTATGAGAAAACAAAAGACCGTTAGAAATGTTCAACAATTGACATTTTATGTGCCTCAGTTGAAATATAAGTTTAACAGTGAGCATAAATTAAAAGTTTGTAGTTGATGGTGAACTGAATTTTTATCTACTCAGCATCCGAGTGCTCCATATTTTAATTAATTGGATTTCTATTTTTTTTTTTACAGCATATGACCAATGTTTTGGTCGAAATTATGAGAAAGGACTTTGAGACCGTCTTAGGACCGAGACCACTGAGACCGGGCCCATTTCACATGGCGAGCCCCACTGAAAATCTCGTGCTCAGGAGCAGGTCTCGGCCCTAAGACGGTTTTATCCTATGGGAAAAGTACCGCAAATTTTATATACTACACATTAGTTTGATTTATTTATTTTGTTTCTACAAGTACTTTTTTCCCTCTCACTTATTATATTCATTTTTCGAGTCCGATCTCATCTCTTGCGTTGCTCGGGTGTTTGCTAGTATAGTATTAAGTATAGAGTATAGATAGATAGATTATAGTTCTGTTAGGCATTCGGCCGGGTTGAATGTTTTTGGTGGATTAGAACCCATTTTGTTTTTGTATAGTTAGCAGCTTAGGATTGAACTTTGAAGGTAGTTTTACCCGACCCAATTATGGAATTACCTAGGGCTGCACAAAGCCCGATCAGTCCATTGGTGCGGCTCGGCTCAGCTCGACTTGGTTCAGCCCGAATTTTAGTCTGGAACCGCCAAGTCAAGCCTAAAAAATAGCTCGAAAACTCAATCAAGCCAAACTCAGGCCACCCCTATGCGGCTCGGCCTGGCTCGAAGCTCAGCTCGATTGAGGTTCGGTTCGGCCCGAACTCGGCTCAAATATTATTAAAAAAATAAAATAAAAATAAAATATTATTTATATATATCATTATTATATATATAAATAATATAAAATATTATTATTTAAAAAAAAATAAATTCAAGCCGAGCTTGAGCAAAGCCAAGCCCGGCTCGGGCTTGAATCAATTAGGGCCGAGCCGAGCCAAGCTTCTAGCCACGATTTGAATTCGGGCCGAGCTTCGGGCCGCACTTTCAAGCTCTATTTCGGGCCGAGCCGGGTTTCGGGTCTCCCGATCAAATCCATTCAAGCCGAGCCTGGGTTGGGCAAGCCCGCCCCGAATACAACCCATTACCTGTATAAGAGCATAGTAGAAGGATAGAAAGAAATAGATTCTGAGAGATCCTGAAGTGGGACAGAGCAACATGGCAGAGAGAGAGAGCGTTAGCGTTGGCAAGTGCGAGCCACTGGAACGTGCGTTCATGGAGTGTCTCCGGCGAGTCCCGGCTGGGGTACAGCGCGATATGGCATGCCGGCACCTGAACCAGTCGCTCGCCAACTGCCTCGTCTCCGTGGCTTGCCCGCGCGAGTGGGAAGCCGTACAAAGCCTCTGCTCGAGCACTGGTACCTCTCTCAAGCGCTCTCAATGCCTTCAAGCCCAGCACTCTCTCTCCTTCTGTCTCTCCTCTCTTCCACAACCACAACTCGAAACCCAAACCCTTTTCTAGTTTTCAGGAACCCATATGGGTAAGCTAAGCTTGTTTTTAATTCAATTAAGCTTTTGTTTCTTCTGGGGTTTTCGTGTTTCCCATTTTTTGTTTTTATGTTTTATTTTATTTTATTAGGATCAGATTTGTAAATGCTATTGTTTCTGGGTTTTGGAGATGGGATTGCTTTTTTTTTTTTTTTAATGTCAGATTCTATGTTTCTGAGGTTTTTGTTAGTTCATGTAAACGTAAAACCCTAATTTTTTTTTTTAATCATATAAGAAATTTTTATGATTCTGTTGGTGGGTAATGGTTTCTCTTTTGCGGGGTTTTGTTCTTTGTTCGTCTAGATTTATGCTGTATTCTAGCTCTTTATTATTATTATTATTTTTATATCAGATTTTAAATATTACTTTATTTGATACTGTAAGCAACCGACAAAGAAACGAGCATATTTTCTTTTTGAATTGCTTTAATTTCTCTGGGTATTGTAAAGAAGATGAGTTGTTGTTTTTGAGAAAATAGTTTGAAATTGAATTGGATTATCAAATTTCATGAGCATCGATCTTTTGAACTGAGACTGCTTCTTTCCAGATATTTGCAGGACTTTTCCGTTTGCTTAATTTTGGGGTCACATGAAGAGAATCACAAACCAGGCAATCTGGGAAGTCACGGAATATATACTAACTTCGTTATGACTTGGGGATGTATGTATGTAAGCCCCATCTGTAAATCTTTTTTTTTTTCTTCACAAAATTTAGATTACTAGATGTTTTTTGATTGAAAAGAAGGAATCTGTTTGGGGAGTGAAGAAATGCTACCAGATTGTAAGTATGTAATGACTCAGTTTTACTCAAATTGTCTTGTGATGTGCATCTTTGCTTTCTCCTAAGCTCTGCTTGTTTAACTCATTTTCTCACTGAGTTCTGTTATCCCAAATTCTTTTGGAAATGCTAGTAGAGGAGTCATTACTTAGGCCTTGTTTGGTTTGGATTGTTGTAGTAGCAATTGACTACACAATAAGAGTTGTCATAAATAAGCGCTATCGTGAATACTATTTAGTTAGCACTCAATAAGCTATTATTTGGTTATTTTAAAAAGGTTATTTAAAAAAAGAAGAAAATTTTGGGAAACCTATCTCAAGCTTTATGGGTCGTATAGGCCTCACTGGGTGTGCAAAATTGGGAGGTTACAATAATCCCCACATAATCCTAAAGGTCACTTGGTGTGCAAAATTGGGAGGTTACAATAATCTCCACATAATCCTAAAGGTGCATAAGCGGTTATGATCCCCCATAATCTCTCGGCGAGATTATGAAATTATTTGTTATTTACATAATTTTTTTTTTAATCGCTTATGACAGGTCGAACCAAACACTATTATTCCGATATAATCACAGCATAAGCGGTTATAAGTGATTTAATCGGTTTTGATAATTCGAACCAAGCTACTCCTTAAATGCAATGTAATAATAATTTCATAGAAAAAAATTTTCAAAACTGAAAATAATATTTTGAGTTACATTTCGTAACTCTATAGGTGGATATGAGTCTTATGGTTGATGTGATGTACTCATATTATATTATGAGTCAGTCTATGGGTACTCCTATTTATACTCCTTAATCTTAACCGTTTATAATCAATCATTAAGGGTTAGGATTTCAGTTGGCTTAGTTTGTCCTTTTTATTGCCATATCACCAGGAATCCTAACCGTTTAATAATTGAGATAAAAGGTTTGGATTTGGGAGTATATATGGTAGTACACTTTGGGAGTATCCCTAGACTAATTCTTATATTATTTTAAGGATGTGTTACTTTGTGGCCATGATTATAAACCATTCATTATATTGTAAATTTGATTTTTAAAGCTTCGTACATGCACGACAGCTTATGTCACCAGTTATTTATCTTACGTCTCAGATTTTGGATGCTTGTTTTTTGTTAGACAATGATTTTAAGTGTAAATTGATATTTATTCTATCATTACCTAAAATATCAATGCATTTTTATTTATTTTCAAATTTTTTATAAGATATCTATAAATATTCATAAATCGTTTCTCCTTCCTAGCTGAAAAAAGTTTGTATCGAAATCAAAGTTTTAAACTTTGAATTGTTCCCGGAAACAAACTCTTAACAAGAATCTTGATTGAAAAGTGTGTTATACTATTCCACAAACTTAATTTTTTCTAGAATGAGATACACATTTCAAGAATCTTAGTCTTTCCTCTATGATCGTCAAAAATTATAGCTCGAGTTGCATCTCAAGTGGTTACTCCCCCTCTTTTTACATGGGTAAAGAGCAGTGATGCTACCAAGGATTGGGTCTCTATTACTTCATTTTCTCCCCTCGTGGTTCTTAGATCTGTTAGTTGGAGCACCCCTCCTGATGGATTTCTTAATCTAAATTTTGATGGTGTTCTTTGGGTGACCCGGCCCATGTTGGTGGGATGATCAGAAGTAGCGAGGCCAGCCATGATTCTTTGGTTCTCAGCTCCATTGTTCATATTAACTTCATTTTCTACACTATCAGTTGTTACAAACCTGCCTCGCTCGGTTACCAGATTTATATGGTATTATATTATACATGGTGATCTGTTATCACCGACATAATGTTGGAACTAATCTGATATGCGAAAACAAATGCAGAACTCTCAATTCCTTGTCTTACACTAATGCTCCTTTTGTTTTGATGTAAAATAGAGGAAAACAAAAGAATTCCACAGAAAATGTCATTTTTCGTGTGTTTTCTGTAGGACAATTGACATTTTCCATGAATTTCATTTGTTTTCCCCTATTTTCCATCAAAACAAACAGAGCATAAATCATGGTAGGCATGCATCATCCAAAACCCGCGGTATGGCAAAATGTTGGCTTCAAACACTTAAAAATAGTGTGTACGGTAAAATTTCTTGAATGTGCTCACTAGGCCGAATCATGAGTCTTTCCAGAACCTTGAATAAAAACTTAAATCAAACAGCTCACAGAGAAGTGAGATCAGAAACTGAAGTATTTGCAAGACAGATACTCAAATAATTATACAAACTTAAATACAACAATCAAATGTATAGACCCGCATACAGGTAGGGGTGGAATAAATCAAATTCCCTACTCAACTTCAAGACCTTAACTCAGTGCATATAAGCAACCATTTCCTCAACTATGCAGAAATAAATAGCAGATATACACAGACAAAACTATAGAATACATAACCGGATCTAATATCTTTTTCCGAGGATAATGCCAAGGATGACAGACAGCAGAGCTACTCCCAAGATGAACTTAAAGGGCATGGCATGAGAAACCTCAGAGGTTTGAGTATGACTCACTGAAGCCAACGAGGTTTGTGCAGACGTTGGTTCCGATTTTTTCTTACTCTTCCTTTTTGATGGAGTTGAGAAAGTTAATCCGAGATCTCTAGATTTCACTTCTAATCCATCCTTCAACTCGCCTGGATTGCCTATGGCACTCTGAAACATATACAAATATAGATATTCAGATACAGGTGGAAAAACTGATCTCAAAGTAAGAACACAATAAATTTTTAGCAGATACATATGTCTGAAATCTGAATATAATTTGTTGCTTTCATTATTTAATTACAGAGTAGACTACATTCTTTACACATAATAAATGTGGGATGCCCTTTCAATGTGCATTATTCTAAGTTCTTCTCCCCAGATACTTCCAGGAGAACCATCCTGAAACTTGCCTATGTATATTTCTAATCTACTTAGAACAATGACGCAAACATGCACCTACTCACCTGACACCCAGCATGTAGGCAAAGCAATTATAGCTTCTATAACAAAAGATAAATGTAGCTATTACTGCATTTTTCATGTGTAAGGTTAGATCAAATGTATGATCCCTATTGTCTATGACGAGATAAATGCCCATTGGTTCATCAACTTCTCTCTAAATTTTTTCTAAAAGACCCATCCTAAATAGAAATGTGTAGAAAATTCATGACCTTAAAACACCAATATATAAATATATTGTCCAATGGATGAATGCTATGTGTAGGTACATACTTTTAAAATCTATTGATCCATACAAAGAACTTCCACAAGCATGTCTAAAAATTAACCTAACCCTATGTTTGGTTGCCGAGAAAATGAGTAAAAACATGGAAAATAAAAGAAAATGAGACAAAACTCAACTAAAAATTGTATTAGAAATTCAAAATTTTCTTTTCTTTTCCATATTTTCACCTATTTTCTCGACAACCGAACATAGTAAAGGAAAAAAGGAGGAGAGAGAGGTCAAGGTCACCATAGGACCATGGAGTTGTACTTGTAAGCCTTGCTGCTATATTTTGGGATTAAAAAAAGCTTCTATAATTACTATTTAGTCTGCCTTAATCCCCATAGATTACCTACAAAAGAATATAACATAATAATAACTAAAATTACCTGATCCAAGGAGTTGATATTTGTCAACTTCAACTTGTTCTCCAGTTCCTCGATCTTCTTTTCTAATACATCGGTCTGACAGGATCTCTTCTTCAAATCATCCAACTCCGTATAGACAAGAGCTAGTTTTTTCTTGTCTTCTTCATCCTGCAAGAGTTGTGCATAGAAGCGATGTAGTGAGTAAGAAAAAGCCTTATAAATAATAAATAGGAAATATATGAACTAACAAGAATGCATTGGATAATGGGTGTATTCTTGAAATTTTGATGGAATTCAGGTAAGCTAGCCAATAACTGAAAATTGACATGTTTATCATATTAAGCGAAGATCCAGGTTTTGTGTTGAATTTGAAATATGTAGTTATATTGAATGTTTACTGGTGAATGACAGAACTAATTGGACTCAAAAGGAAAAATTCATAAATTAAAAGGCTGACATTTTCTTTTGATTTCAAATCAGCTAGCTGCATTTTCTGCTCGAGCTCTTCGACTTGCTTTTCTAGAAATAGGACTTGTTGGCTTTTGGCTTCAAGCTCCTCAAATGAATGCTTCACAGCAGCTTCTTGTTCCAACTCTTTTTGACAATCTGCTTCTTTCTGTTTAATTGGAAATTCAAAAATTAAAAAAAAGCTCTTCAACAGGCATTTTTTCCATTTCTTCTCTTTTGAAATATTTTTTTGATCGGATTTTAGACATTAAGAATCATTCAGAATATTAATTTCTATCTTGATTCGTAGAAATAAAAGCATTTCCATGGCATTCCCAGAAAAGTGCCATTCGTATGTACATTATCTACAGTTCAGTCTGTCAGCAACTTTTTTACTTTGAAATTATTTTTCACCACTCTCCTAGATCATCACGGAAACTGAACAGAGACAATAAAAAAAAGTAGGAAACGATCTTAAAATTTGACCCAGGGATTACCTGTTCAGCAATGGTTGTGTGAGCAAGATGTAGCTCCCTTTGAAGTTGTAACACTTGTTCATCAAGAGCATCTCTATCATGGAGTTTGTGCACATGCTCCTCCAATCTGGAAGCTAATTCTGCCTCTTTTCCAGCAGCCAGTACCCGAACACTTTCAACCTATAAGCAGTCAAAATTGTTATAATTAATCATTCAAGTTTAATTGATCAAAACATGCAAATCCTAGGCATGTGTTTGACGAGGCTTTTGCTCGTTAACAATAACACCAATACCTCTTCTTTCACTCGATTCTCAGCCAATATTAGTTGTTGTTCGAGTTCCGTGACACGAGTTTGCAGCAGAGACTTCTGAGTGAGCTCAGCCTTGAGATTTTCCATCTCAGCGTTTAGAGCATCTTCCCTTGCCTTCTGTTCATTAAGTTGTCCTTCTAACTGATTTATTACAGTTTGAAGTTCTTTCCTTGCATCTTGGTATGTTTCATTGAGCATGTTGTTCTCTTCCATAACTGAAGATATCTGCGATATGAGAACCTATTCACATCAGAAAGCTGACAACAAAGATCTCCAAATTTTTATTATTATGTCAACTATAAAAGTTAACTAAAAATTATTCGAGTAAAATGTTTTTTAGAGAATGAAAAGGGAAAGAAAAATTCTCAAGGTGCAAACCTGAGATTGTAGTCTTTGCCCTTCAGCAGTAAGCTGCTGCATCAAACCTTCATTTGCCTGCTTTGAAGAGTTAAGCTGTTCAACTGTTTCATCCTTCTCAACAAGGACGCCGGACAGTGTTGTTTGTAGCTCATTCATTTTGAACTCATACGATGCCAGTTCCTGATTAAGCTTCAAGTTCACCTCGGTTAGCCCTTCATTCTCCTTTTCAAATTGACCTGCCTTGGTTTGCAGTTCTTCAACAATGCTTTCCAGATGCTTTAATTTCAAGTGAGTCTCTTCTAGCTCGTTCTTTTGAGTTTCAGAAATTGCAGAGGTTTCATGAGCTTGTTCTTCATAAATTCTTATCTGGGTTCCAAGTGCATTCAGCTTCTCATTCAAGTCTTTAGCTTCCAAATCTCTCTGAGTGAAGCTCTCAATGGCTTCTTGTAACTGTAGTTCTGCTTCCTTGACACGGGATTCAGTTGCAGAGTGAAGTTCCAAGACTCTTGAGTGCTGATCTGTTAATTCACTTATAGTGTTCACATGAGAAGCAAGGTGTTGAGAAGTGGCTTCCTTTTCAGCACAAGCGGAGCTCAGCAGTTCTTGAAGCTCATTAATCTTGCTTTTGAGCTGTAAGTTTGTCCCAGCTAACAGTTCGTTCTCTGAGAATGACACTGCAGCTCTGTCTTCTGCTTCCAGGACCTTTCTTTTGAGTTCGTCGATGGTGCTTTCCAGAGCTACCAGTTTCATTGAACTCTGATCCAATTCGGCCTTCAGAGATGCTGATTGTTGGGATGCTTCAGCTGCTCGCTCTTCGTAAATATTCACTTGATCTTCAAGAATCTTTAGTTTTTCATTCAAGGATTTTGCCTCGGAATCCCTGTTGGTGAAGTTTACCATTGCTTCTTGGAGTTTCAGCTTTGAATCCCTTGATAGAGATTCATGTAAAAGTTCTAGCTCTGAGTATCTTGTGGCAGCTTGCTCAATTAAACTTCCCTGTTGCTCTAGCTGCGCCTCTGCAGATTTAAGCTTCTCTACTATCTCACTCTCTCTCATTCCAGAAGCCTTTATATCATATTCTATGCTTTCCAATTTCTCATGTGCAAGTTTCAGTTCGGTCTGCAAAACCTCCAGAAGATTTTCGGCTTCGGAAAGCTTTGCACTGGAGATGCTCGATGCCTCTTCAAATTTGGTCTTCTCTTCTGTAATTGCATCCAAGCATTCTGTCAATTTCCTCTCCTTGTCATTTGCTGCTTGAAGTTCAATTTCAAGGCTTGATGCTTTTGCTTGGAACATCTCTAGTTCTGCTCCAAGTTCAGATAGTTTGTTGGACAATTGCATGGATTCTGCTTCTGCATTCCCACATTTTGTTTCTAATGTGCTTGCCTGGTCTTCAAATTCCCTAATTCTGTTGTTCGCTGCTTCTAATAGTAGCTCCAATTCACCCACCTTTTTCGCAGCATCCTCCACTTTGGAATGAGATAACTGGATCAAGTCTTCTAGTTCAAGGCCGCGCTGATGGGTCGTATTGGCTCGACCCTCATGTTCCGCACATCTTTCTGCAACATCTTTCAACTCCATTTCAAGCTCTGAGTTCCTTAAAGATGACTGGCTCAGAGTAGATTCCAGTTGGACTATTTTATCTTCATACTCTTTCGTTTGGCTAGTCAATTGTGTCTTTTCTTCCTCAACCCCTCTCAGCACGGCGTTGATCTCAGACATTTTCTCTGATAATTCTTTAAGCTCTCTTTCAGCATCACTACTTTTTAGCTCCACCAAGTTGAGCTGCTGCTCAAGCTCTACATTCCTCTTTTCTGCAGAGATGAACTGTGTTTCAATCTCTCTGAGCTCTGATTTTGCTTCATCAGCTGCTGCATTGGAAGCTCGGACTATATCCTCAAGTTCAACGTTCTTTTGTGTAGCAGTAGCAGCAACCACCCCAGATTCTTGATGGAGCTCTTCAAGAGACTTCAACTTCTGTTCCAATTCCGCATTATTTGACAAAGCTTGAGAGAGAAGAGAATCTGCTTTGCAAAAATTCTCGTCTGACAGCTTCAATTTGGTCTCAAGATCACTGCACAAGTCCTTCATTTCTGCTACAGTACTATTAAGATCTGCTGAAGCTACTTCCAGTGCATTTTTCTCTCCAATCACTTTAGCCAATTCTTCCTGTACAGTTGAGATATGTGTTTCCTGGGTTTTCAAGCTAACTTCAACGAGTTCCCTCGTATTCATCTCCTGCTGCAGCTTCAACATGATTTCTTCCAACTCAGAAACCTTTTTCTGAAGATCTTCTTTGGTCGAGGAGACCTGATTCTCTAAAGCTAGGATATCTTCCTTCATCTGCGCTTCTAGAGCTTTCCGCATATCTAGTTCTTGGGCTAGTTCATTCATAACAGCTTCCTTTGAAGTAAGCCTCTGCTCCAAGTCCACAACTTGTGATTTCGAAAGCTCCAACTCCCCTTGAACTTCAGAAAGCTCTGCTACACTACTCCTGAGCACTTCTTCGACACGCTGATTTTCAGCGATCTTCTCGTACATGCCCTTGAGTTCTTCCTGTTGGGAAGAAATCTGATCTTCCATTTCTTTTGTGCTTAATTTCGCCAATTCAAGCAGCCTCTCGAACTCCAAGGCTCTTTGTGTCTCAGACTCGGCATGTGACCCACTTTGCTTGCTCAGCTCTTCAAATTTCTGTACCTCGCCTGCCGAAGATTCCAACTCTTGCTCCAGCTCCTGCATCTTCTTTCTTGAACTCTCGAGCTCAATGCTGAGCCCATCATATGCTTCCTTCACATGGGTCAGCTCCTTGTACTTTGTTTCTTGAGCTTGCAATGCCTCTTCTAAAGTTTTGAGCTGTGAATTGTATTTCTCTTCGGCTTCTACAATCTGTTCCTTCAATCTTTTCTGACCAAGTTCAAGCTCTTCACAGTGCTTTCCACTGTCCTCCAACTTCTCCTTTGTAAGTAGAACTTCCTCCTTCAGCAGAGCATTGTTGGAGTCAGAATGCTTTAGTTCTCCAGCCATTTTTTCCAATTCAAGCTCAAGTTCTTTCATCTTCTCTTGGGCTTCTAGGAAATCTCTGCTTGCTATTGAATTGCTTGAGGTTCTTTCAATAACAGATGGCTTATCGTCGTTTCGTGACGCTGCTTCATCTGTATGGAAACTGTCCTTTACATCTAATGATACTTTCTCTACTTTTATGAATTCCCCATCCATGGCAATTTCTTCTTCTTTATTTCCTTCTTGATGCAAATGGCCATTTGTTATGTTCTTTCTCTCCCCTCCTACCTGTGATGAGATATTCAGAATCAATACATAGCTTAGCTATGATAGCTATCAAGCACTAAATTATGGATGAAACATTGAATTTTCTCCTTAAATGAAATTTGAATTGTTTTTAAAAGAACTACCAGTTAAGAACATCCATCTTTAAGATGGATAAACTAAAATCGGCAGCAACAGATCGCTAACTATATAACATAATGGAGATGACAACAAAACCATTATACTGGCACTGGCCATTGATTGTTTTTACTCAAAACCACTGTTCTGAAAACTGGACCGAACATTGGTCCAGTCAAGGGGGTGCTTCTGTCCAAATCGGTCGGATTGTCGGGTCAATTGGATCAACCCAGTTTTCATCACGTAATGCTACAAATACAATTAATACGAATAAATAAATAAAAAGTTTAAAATATGGATTATTTTTGCCGGGTCAATTGGATCAACCCAGTTTACATCAAGTGATGCTAAAAATACAATTAATACGAATAAATAAATAAAAGTTTAAAATATGAATTATTTTGTCAGCAATAATACTCCTTTATTTTCTTCATGTGTTTGGAGATATTGTTCTTATTTCTCTTGTATGACTTGGTTTTAAAATGAGATTAATTTTGAGCCGGTTCACGGTGTTGAAGCAGAGCTCCCGTTTTTGCACTATGGGCATGGCAGGGTTGTAATTTTAAGCTCTGCTGGGGTAATTTTATAAAACATGAAATTACAAGGTTGCCATTTGGATAGTGTAAGAAGGGGAGCCTCCTCTTTGTATTTAAACTGTTTCAAAATCTCTTTTTTTTTCACATTTATTGTGTTTAGTAATTATTAATTTTAATTGGGCTTACATCTTAGACTGTATAAATTTTGGAAAAGTGTATACTTCGCTTTTGTAGTGAACCAAACGTTTCAAAAATTATTGTTCTGAGTCATGCTGGGTCAAGCGGTCTAAACTGGTTTCTCCTGGTTTACACTTTTGACCCATTGAGGATTTGAACCAAATCGGTGAGGGGTCCGGGACCTCCGTGTACTGTTAGTTGGGTTGACCTAGACTACGTCAAGTGATGCCAAAAATATAGTTAATATAATTATAATAATTAAAAATTAAAAACTCATTTGACCCATACGGTTCCTTCATTTTCTTCATGTGTACGTAGAATTTGGTTCTTATTACCCCATGATTTCTCTTCTTTCTTTTTTTTTTCTTCTACTTTTTTTGTGTTTAGTAATTATTAATTTTAATGTGGCATTTTCGATATTACTCCCTTTAAGAGCTTATAGGCTTAGTTTGGGCTTTACACCTAAAGACTATATAAATTTTGGAAGGTGTATATTTGGCTTTTACACTAGTCCAAACGATTCAAAGAAAATCATCCAGGTCACATGGGTCATGCGGTCTAAACTGGTTTGTCTCGAGTTAAAAGATTGACCCCTAGAAGATTTAAACCAAATCCGTGATGAGTCCGCATACTGAGTTAGTTGGGTTAACCTAGGGGCCGTTTGACATCAATTCTGACGATTCTCTCATTCTGAAAAAGAATTAATTCTTATAATTTTTGATTCTTATAATCAATTTTGTATTGTGAATGCATTTGATAACTGTCGGTTATAATCAATTATGAAGAAAAGATATAACATAATTACGTTTGGATGAAAAAAAGAAAAAGAAAAAGAAATAAAATTAATTTAGGCATTAATATTTTTATATCATCAACACATATATAAGTGTCATAAAATACTAATTTTTTTTTTTTTTGGTTTGTTTTAAGCGTGTTTTTCAAAATTGATTCTGAAAAACGGCTTTTTTTTTTGTTCCTTAAAAATTGTGCCTAAAGTAAGACAATTCTTAAAAATGACTTGTCAAACGCGTTTAGACTGTTTCTCTTCCCGGGATAAGAAAAATCGTTCCCAAACATCCCCCTAGTTTACAACAAGTGATGTCAAAAATATAGTTAAGGTAAATATAATACAAAAAATTAAAATGTTACAAATATAGATAAAAATATTATTTAATCAACAATGCTAGTAATTACAAGTCCATTTTCTTCATACGTAATGATTTTTTTTCTACAATTGGTGTTTAGCAATTATCAATTTTAATGTGGTATTTTTAATATGGTTCCAGGCTTAGTTTGAGCTTACATATGAGGCTGTATAGATTTTGGAAGACGTATATTTTGGCCTTTTTTGTGACGGAAAGGTTCAAAGAACCCGTTTGGGTTACATGGGTGATGCTGGGTCAAGCAGTCTGAACTGGTTCGTCTCGGGTCACACGTATGACCCATAGAGGATTTGAACCAAATTGGTGAGGTCTGTCTTGGTTTTAAACATGCTTAAAACTAATAAAAAAAAGATCTCAATTATATAGGGAGGTTTTGGGCTGGGCTCAGGCTGGGTTGGGGCCAGGAGGCCACAGCGCATAGCGGCACTATGCAGTAGGCCAACGCGATCAGCTGCTGGGCTCTTCAGCTGGGAGGGTCCATGGCCAGTTTGCGAACCCAAGTTCATAACCCATAAACCAAAGGACAATTAATTAACTACCCTATAAGGGCAAATTAAATTGGTCCAGCCCACAGCTTAATGATAAACGTTCGTGGGAGTCATGATGAGTCAAGGTCAGTTTGTTCGACCGGGTCTATTTATGTAAAGCACAGACCTTGCCCGAACCCGGGCCGGCCCACTGGGCCTGAATCCCAAAAGGGGAAACTCCCATTCTCCCAATGAATTAGTAGTAGTAACCCAATGCTGCAGCTCTCTAATCAGTTAATCGGTTAGACCGGAACCCGGGTTAGTAGTGTTTTAATGACTTTTCATTGGTTAAAAGTTAGATACGGAGCATATTTTTTTTTAGCTTGGCCAAATAGTGGGTTTTTCAACCGCCACACTAACCCGTGAGAAGTGATCTTAGACAATACAAGCAAGTGATACACATCACGATCAGATTGTAACCGCACAGCTTTGGATTATTAACCTATAATGCAACAACAGCATCACAAATCCTGTTCTGCCATTTAAGTCAATCAAATTCAAAAACTATTAAGTGAAATTTTAATAAAAATAAAGCACTGTAATTACCATGATAGAAGCAGCAGCGTTTGAGTCAGGATCGTTCTCAGTGTTATCAACCACTTTCACTTGAACTTCACTACTTGCTTGAGTCTCTTCTTCCATTACTATAACTTTTATTTCCGGGCTGAGAAGCTGTTTTGGTTTGTTCCAAACCTGGGATAGCATAAATTTGCTGAGTTACTTCAAAGAAAGTTGTATTTAACTCATTAAGTAAAGCGAATAGGACCCCATGCGGACCACAAGCCAAACAAGTACCACACTGGTTTGACACCTAGTTGTGTGATCCACGCTTGGCATGCAGTCGTGGACCTCGTGGTAGCAAAGTTTTTAATCAACAACGTAAAACTCCTTGGCTTTTCGTCCAAAAACAGGAAAATGGGCGTTCATAGTCGAGCTGCTGCTGCTCTATTTGAGGGTAGGGAGGGGATTTAACTAGGGGTATCAATGGCCCGGCCTGAGAAAAGCCCACCCGTTACTAGGGTTGTATTCGGGCCGGGCTTGGCCAAGCCCGGCTCAACTTGAAAGGGTTTGTTCTTGGCCCGAAGTCCGGCTCGGCCCGAAATCAAGCTTGAAAGCTTGGCCCAAATCTCAGCCCGAATTCAAAAGCCTGGCTCGAAGAGCTCGAGCCGGGCTTGGCTTGGCTTGAGCTCGGCTTGAATACTTTTAAATAATAATAATAATAATAATAATAATAACAATAATTTATATTATTTATATATATAATAATGATATATATAAATAATATTTTAATTTTTTTAATAATATTCAAGCCTAACCGAGCCTCAATCTAGCTGGGTCGAATCAAACAGGGGTTGACCCGAGCTCGGCTTGATTGAATTTTTAAGCTTTTTTTTAGGCTCGACTTGGCTTGATTGAGCCTAAAATTCGAGCTCATCTCGGGCTGAGCCGAGTCGCACAAACAGGCCGTTGGGCTTTCTGCAGCCCTATCCGTTACCCATATTTTAGGCCCTTGGCTAGGGCCGGGTCAATTCCTTGGGCTCATATAAATGTGGGGCAGACTAGGGCTTGACTCCTTCAAGCTAGGCCTATGTACATATATTATTTAATATGTAATTTTAGTTATATACAGAATATAGTTTGTATACATTGCATAATATTATCTACTTAGTAAAATTTATAGTATAACACACTCTTATAAGTTATAACAGTGTAATATATATATATATATAGAGAGAGAGAGAGTGAGTAGTATTCTAATGCGTCATGTTCATTGAAGATTATAATGAGCGATCCCTAATAATGTGACACCTGACAAATTTTTTCGCAATCTAACCGTTAAATGTCAAAACATGTTGCTCCAGAGACACATGACAAACAATTAACTCGATCGAACATTTATAGACTAACCGATCCAAGAAGGAAAGATGAGTCATTTCTATATCGTAGGCAGGGTCTAGTGAACCCCAAAGGGTTAATGCTGCAAACAATGATCTAATCAGATGGTCTAAACATGTCTGATCAGATTGAAATTTTTGACACGTGTCTCCAATTGACCCAACTTAACATCCAATGGTCAGATTCAAAAAAATTATACCACGTGTCATCATTCTAGAGGGACCGCTCATTACAAGCTTCAATGAGCTATATCAATGAGCCATGTCCATTAAAGTCTTTAATAAGTAGCCTCTCTAGAAGGATGAAATGTGACAGTCTTTTTTTAATCTGGCCATTGGATGTTAAGGTGGGTCCATTGAGATACACATTAAAAAATCAGTTTGGTTGAATGTGTTTAGACCATTTGATTAGACGTTACTTTGTTAGCATTAACCTCCAAAGGTTCACTAAACCCTACCTAGGATATAGAAATGGTTCAGATTCACATCTTCTATCAGACTATTTATAAATGTTTGATCGACCTAGTTTTTTGCCATGATGTCTCGCTAGAGGCCCATATTAACATCCATGATCCAACGATTGGATTCTGGAACAATCCGCCACGTTCATGTTATTAGAAATCGCTCATTAAAGGCTTTAATGGGCATGACTCATTAGAATGTTACTCATTTGTGTGTGTATATATATATTCACTCAATGTATGAACTTGGTAACCTTCACCAATACATTTTTACCCTTATATTAATAATCAACTTCACTAAATTAAGGTAAGGGCAGTTAGTCTTTTTGGAGGGACGTCCATAAATGTAGAAGAGAAGAAGAACATTTTGAATTTTCTTGTATATCTTCATCTTACCTCCTTTATTTAATGAATTATCCCTTATGAAAATACTAAAACATTCTTATATTTAATAAAATGATATTCAATACATAGGGGTAAAAAAGACTAGTGAATATATGTGTGTGTGTATGTATATTGTCTAATATATATCTAACATGTTTATAAGTGTTATAAGTGTATAATAGTGTTATACACTATATTATATATAATAGAGTCAGGCTATGGGTACTCCCTAATCCTAACCGTTTAACCACTAAAGGTCAGGATTTGAGTTGACATATTTTGTCTTTTCTAACAAGACATCATCTCGAATCCTAACTGTATAATTGAGATAAACGATTAGGAATAGAGAGTATATTTAGGAATACATTTGGGAGTATCCCTAACTAATTCTATATAATATAGACACTATGTATATCAGTGTTATATATTGTTAAAAATAACACTTATAAATATTATATAATATTTTTATATATTATATATAGGAAAAAGACAATGAACTTGACTGTCTTTTCTTACCCCATATGTATTGAATATCATTCTTAAACATAATTGTACTTTAATATTTTCATAAGGGAGAATTCATTAAATACAAGAAGTCATTGAATACAAGAAGTATAAGAAAAGTCAAAATATATTTCTTCTTTCATGCATTTAATGACTAGTCCATGTTAAAATATCAAACTATCCTTAAAAGAGTTTGATAATTAATACAAAGTTAAAAATGTCTTGATGAAGGTTACCAAATTCACTAATCTAGTGAATATTAATAATACTCATTAAATATCATAAGAGGAGTGCTACCATGTCGCACAATTCAAAATATTTTCCAATGTCTCATAGTGGGTGCAACACGTGACATTGCTACCCCTTCAACTGAGTTAAAAGAATAAAACTTTGTAAGAAAAATTGATGGCTTATACCGGTTCTTAAGGTAACAGGTAAAAATAGTGACATTTGTCGCTACCACCATTAGAGCTTGGAAATCTATAACTAGGGCAAGCATTTCTTATATTATGGTACTTTTCTTACTATAGTTGCAACATGTGTCAGCTACTTTTCCTGCGTAGCAACATGTGTCAACTACTTTTCCTTGGTATCTTAGAACCGCTTGAGGCCATAACATCCTCTTTGGATAAAAAGTTGTTTTCTTAACTAATTTAAGGTGTAGCAATAGCAGATGTTGCACCCACTGTGAGTACAGAAAAAAATTGAAATATTGAGTCTGGGGCTAGCACTCCTCATATATATATAGATTATATACACATAATATTATAACATAATATATTTAATAACTAGAGATCAGGTGCAACACATGACATTGTTACCTCTTCAACAGTTTAAAAAAACAAAACTTTCAAATGAAAAATTGATGGTTTATATCGGTTTTCAAGATAACAGGTAAAAGTAGTGGCACTTGTCGCTACTACCATGAGAGCTTGGAAATTTGCGACTGAGGCTAGCATTTCTCATATTAAAATGGGTACTTCTCTCACTATAGTTGCAACATGTGTCACTACTTTTCCCTGTTACCTTAAAACTATTTGAAGCCATAATTTCTTCTTTTGAAAAATATTATTTTCTTAACCAATTTAAGGGATAGCAATAACAGATGTTCCAGCCACTGATTGTGGCAAAAATCTGAAATATTGCGTCAGACTAGCACTCTTCATATATATATTATTTTGGTAGAAAGCAATCCTCATATAATTATATACATATAACATTATAACATAATATATTTAATGATTAGACATGGGCTGGCCTGAGCCCATCCAAGTCAATAATAAAGCCTGGACTGACTCAGTATAAAAAAATTCCACATTACACATCGGGAAGCTAAGCTTTCCCCATTGGTTGTGGTGGTAGTCACCATACACTTGATCCGGGATCATTCCTGAGAGGGTGAGAGTGTTGTAATCTCCACCCACCCACTAACTCAAAACAGATACTAACTCAGTAATCGGGGTTGCTGCCTAACTGCGTATCAATTAGCAAAAAAAAACATTAACACATCTCCCTGGTTTTTCCGTGTGGCCCTAAGAAGACTCACGTTCGAGTCTTTGGAATGAACCTGGATTGCAACCTAATTCCGTGACATGTATCCAAAATAATAATAATAATATATATATATATATATATATATTTTTTTTGATGTTTCCGAATAAGGGCCACTGGTGATGGTGATTTTTTGTCTTCTACAAGGGGTCCAACAAAAATAATGACAAATAACAAAAAAGGAGGTACAGTTCCCTTGCCAGTATATGGTACCAGTAGTATTCGATAGGAACATTCAAATTTTTATGGATAAAGCTTCTGAGACCCCTTTACGACCGAGACCATTGAGACCGTGCTCTAAGAGCATGAGATTTTAGGTGGGGCCTACCATGTGAAATAGGCCCCACCTGAAATCCTGTGCTGCCGGATGGCAACCAATTAGGTCGTCGGGTCCAACCCAAAGTCCAAACCTATCCTGTTTGTAAACAGATTGAAACCGGCAAAACCAAACCTGAACCCAACCCTAACTTGCACGCCGAAATAAATGGAAAACTTAAAGTATATTGTATATTCCAATTCATAGTAACATTCAAATTTAAATTTAGTCTTGTGTTTATAATATATGTAGATTAACTAGCTTATTATAAATTTTTAAAAAAAGTACATTAACTAACTTAGGTATCACAGCCCGTGGGAGTCAGTTTGAACCCTACCCAAGTATAACGTTAACGTGCTGGTAAACCCAACCCACAATAACAAAAGCCTAAACCACATCTCTAAAAATAGACGGGCTATCGGGTCGGGTAAATTTCCGGCCTACCGAGGTCCCACCAAGATGACAGCTTAAATCAAGATTGACTAAGTGGGTGATCCTAACCGAAAGGGGGAAAAAAAAGAAGGAAAAAGTGACAATTCAATTGATTATTACCACCATTATTTTTTTGTTTTTTCTGTTACTAAGCCACCATCTGGTATAGTTGTTCAGACCTTTTTGATGGAATCCAATCGCTGTGGGGCCCAAATCCCATTTCATTTTTCATACAATCATCTACCACCACTGATAGAGACGGTTTCAAGTATAGTAGATCCGATAAGCATAGTCGGAAGGACGGATTTTAGACCCATATTCAGCTTTCTCAACCCATTAGTAAATGGGTCGGGTTTGAATTAGCTGTCGTACTCAAGTCATAATACCATGTTAATATAATTTTAGATTAGAGGATGCTACTATTAATCTCGTTAATCATTAATCACCCATTAAAACAAAAGTCATAATATTTTTCTAATGGAGATCATATTCAAAGGTGGTTTGACTTTACCATATATATTAATTTAAGTTGTAGCTGAGCTCAACTTCGCACAAAATTGGGTTTTTTTTTTAAATAATAATAATAATATTATTATTGTTTTATTTATATAAGTTGAGAGAGCCGAACTCAAGTCGAACCTAACTTCAAACAAGCCGAGCTCGGAGTCGAACCAAATTAAATAGTGCTTGACTCGAGCTCAACTTATTCATAGTTTAAGCTCAAACTAAAACTCGCCACTTAAACAAGCCGGACTAGAACTAGATTCGAACTCAAATTAATTTAAGCTGTAGCTGAGCTCATCTTGGCACAAGATTGAGTTTTTTTTATTATAATAATAATATTATTATTATTTTATTAATATATATATATATATATATTATAATATTTAAGTTGAGAGAGCCGAACTCAAGTCGAACCTAACTTCAAACAAGCCGAGAACCAAATTAAATAGTGCTTGACTCGAGCTCAACTTATTCATAGTTTAAGCTCAAACTAAAACTCGCCACTTAAACAAGCCGAGCAACGATCCAGCTCAGCTTTAATAAACCCTTAGGCGCTGGCACTTCCCTGTTATTCTCATGTAGGTTATATCGCGGCCTCGGTTAGGAATTCTCCTAGTGTGCTATGTTCAAGGTTTTTTTTTTTTTTTTTTTTTGAAAGAGCAGTGCTTAGCGGACCAGAAGTACATTTCATATCTTACTCGTGTCCCTTTTAACACCCCTAAAAGCTTAAACCAAATTAAAACTAAGATTTTGTTTTTGTTTTTGAAACTCTTGATTGAATTGTTTAACCCTAAAGGTGAGTGAATATTAACCATAATAATTAAGTATTTAAAATTGGGGCATGGACGAATGACTACGGGTCATTCCATTATAAAATGGGAACCCGGATACGATTACTATTTTCGTCTTTTCTAACTCAATTTATGAATGGAAAATTTTGACCCGATACAAATCCGAACCAACCAACCCAGCCCGTTCCCACAGTAATAGTAACAGTGTGCCAGTATCTCAGTTATCTCTTCTCTGCTTTCTAGTTTCTACAAGTAACGTTTGTAACCTTTGGGAAAATAATATTAGTTAAAATCATTTACAAAATTTTTATTTTTATTTTTTTAAAAAAATGGGATGAAATTATGAAAATACTTAAGATACGACTGTTTCACCGAAATTAAGCTGTAAAACGGGTTAAGAATACCTAATTAAGCTTAATAAATTCCGGAGTTGGAAGAGAAGTGCAAAACCAGAACTAAAAGCTAAGATTTCAGATCTAAAGACCAAAAAATAAGGAAGGAAAAAAAAATTCGAGTTCTAATTCAAAGATCGCTGAACAAATCAATCGATCAGAGGCGAAATAACAGAAATAAGTTAATTAAATATCAGGTAAGAAGCAGAGAGCTTCTTGCTTTGTACGATTCCTAAAAAAGAAAAGAATAATCCATAGATCGTTCTAAGATTCGCAGAAATGAGAAATAAAGAATCGATTCTGAATAGAACCGATTCGAAAATGAGTATAATTTGATCACAACGATCTGAAATTTAAACTAGCATAACTAAAAAACACTTCCTCAGATTGAGAAAAGCAGACGTAATGAACTGATTCAGATTAAATTTCGATTTCAAAGAAACCGATTTTCGCACATGGATCTAAATTATCACAACACGAGAATCACATCAATCTGACTACAATTCATGAAAAACAAAAAACAGAAAACAATTCAGTTATTTCATTAAAACATAATCAAATTCGAAATTCTGATTAATAGAAACACTTGCAGAGTAGTAACTATTCTTCGCTCCTCCAATTAATATATAAACAAATGGAGATCGAAAAGGAGAAGCTACAGAGATTCACAAAAAGAAGAATTGCATACAAATCAAAATAAAAAAATAAAGAAGGAGAGAGAGAGAGAGAGAGATGAGAATTGCTTGCCTGAAGATCAGCAGACGAGCACTTTCGGCGCGCCAAATGGGTAAGTTGGTGAGAGAGAGAGAGAGATTCCTCGAATAAGTAGGAGTGCTGTAGGTGGACCCTATAGCAGCCAATAAGATAAGAGTAGGTTTCGAAGGTCTAAAAGGTCATAATGACTAGACATACCCTTTCTGCTAATTTAAAAAGAGGAAGAGAAATGCCACTGAAACCTTACCGTCATTAGTAACCCGAGATCGGAGCCAAATCGTATACGGCAGGTGTAAAAAACATAGAATGATTATGTGAGTATTAAATATTTGGGTCCAGGAGAATCTGGGTTAGTAGCTTTTTTTTTTTTTTTTTTTAGACTACTAAATTCTTGGGACATTCCTTACATATCTTACGAGTCTTGTTTCTCCTTGTTTACAAGATAATTGTCTCTTTACCTCATGGACTTATTATATAATTAAGACTAAATTGTGTTGAACTTGTTGAAGTTTGGTAGTTTGGTGAAATTTCATAAACTTCTCTTATTTCTAAAATTATTGGGTGATATAAATATCTGATCGAGCTGTTTTTTGTCACGTGTTCCTTAGGAGACTCATCTTGACATCCAACGGTTCGATTCTAGAATAATCCACCAGATGTCATGTTATTATGGGTCATTCATTAAAGACTTTAATAAGTATGACTCACTAATAATGTGACACATGGTAGGTTGTTCCAGAATTCGACCGTTAGATAAAAAGACGGGTATCCTGAGAGACACGTGACAAAATATTAGCTCAATTGAATATTCAAGTGACAATCACGTGAGCACAAGTTGCAGAGGAAGGAAACAAACCTTACATGCAGCGAGCTTTGCTTGAACAAAATTTCAGGAGAGTCACATGATACGGTAACGAGGGGGTTCGTGTCTATTCGTGATGTGGTGGTTGGGCCTACCCACCCTATTTGTTACATGTCTATGGGTCTACTGGAGCTACCCACTTCAATCAATTAGCCAAGATTTTGACATGTTTAGGCTTCAGTTTAATGTTTCTATTCATGTCATGCTCACTAAAGTCTTTTAATGTGACAGACACATGGTAGGTTGTTTCATAATCTAGCTGTTGAATGTCAAGACAAGTCTCCTAAGATACACGTGACAAAATATTAGCTTGATCGGACATTTATAAGTAAGTCATGCTCATTAAAGTCTTCAATGAACGGCCTCTATAAATATGACACATGGCGGGTTGTTCAAGAATCCGGTTGTTAGATTGCAAGATGGGTCTCCCGAGGGATACATGACAACAAATTAGCTTGATCGGACATTTATAGACAATCCAATCAAAAATAAGAATAATAAGAGAGTGCCTAATTTGTTATCGAGAATTTAAGTAGAGAATAGGGCAGTGTAATTTTAGATATAAGAGGGGAGGTTTATGCAATTTTGCTAAACCTCAAGGGAGGTCAGTGTAACCCGAGATCGGAGCCAAATCGCATATGGCAGGTGTAAAAAACATAGTAATAATTGTTGATAAAATAGGGTGAAACTTGTGAGATCCTCTTAGGCCGAGACCATGCTCTAAGAGCATGGGATTTCAAGTGAGGCCTACCAAGTTAAATGGGCCTCACTTGAAATCCCATGCTCTTAGAGCATCGTCTCAATGTTTTCGGCCCTAATGGGGTCTCAGTAGCAAAGTCCTATAAAATATTTGGGTCTAAGGAGAATATGGGTTAGAAGTATATCTCTTTTTTTTTTTCTTTGAACAACTAAATTCTTGGGACATTTTGTACCCTATCTTCCGAGTCTTGTTTCTTCTTGTTTACAATATAGTTGTCTCTTTACCTCATGGCTATAGCCTATTAAATAATTAAGAGTAAATTGTGTTGAATTCTATTAAGGTTTGGTGAAATTTCATAAACTTCTCTTATTTCTAATATCTGATCGAGCTTTTTTTGTCACGTGTTCCTCGGGAGACTCATCTTGATATCTAACGGTTGGATTTTAGAATAATCCACCAGATGTCATGTTATTAGGGGTCATTCATTGAAGACACTAATAATGTGACACAAGGTAGGTTGTTCCAGAATCCGACTGTTGGATAAAAAGACGAGTATCCCGAGAGACACGTGACAAAATATTAGCTCAATTGAATATTCAAGTGACAATCACGTGAGCACAAGTTGCAGAGGAAGGAAACAAACCTTACATGCAGCGAGCTTTGCTTGAACAAAATTTTAGGAGAGTCACATGATACGGTAACGAGGGGGTTCGTGTCTATACGTGATGTGGTGGTTGGGCCTACCCACCCTATTTGTTACATGTCTATGGGTCTGCTGGAGCTACCCACTTCAATCAATTAGCCAAGATTTTGACATGTTTAGGCTTCAGTTTAATGTTTCTATTCATGTCATGCTCACTAAAGTCTTTTAATGTGACAGACACATGGTAGGTTGTTTCATAATCTAGCTATTGAATGTCAAGACAAGTCTCCTAAGATACACGTGACAAAATATTAGTTTGATCGGATATTTATAAGTGAGTCATGCTCATTAAAGTCTTCAATGAACGGCCTCTATAAATATGACACATGGCGGGTTGTTCAAGAATCCGGTTGTTAGATTGCAAGATGGGTCTCCCGAGGGATACATGACAACAAATTAGCTTGATCGGACATTTATAGGCAATCCAATCAAAAATAAGAATAATAAGAGAGTGCCTAATTTGTTACCGAGAATTTAAGTAGAGAATAGGGCAATGTAATTTTAGATATAAGAGGGGAGGTTTATGCAATTTTGCTAAACCTTAAGGGAGGTCAGTGTAATTTACCCAATAAATAAATGGCATAGTATAAAAGTTATATTCTGTTTTCAAAAGTTTGTGCGATAGTGCCCCCTTGTCCCATGACTAATTCCTATTAAATATAATATAATATTTTTAGGGGACAACTACTCCTTGTCTCATGATTATGCCCAATTAAATAACTTAGTATAAAAATGAGAAATTTTTTGGCTAGCCGTCAGTCCTCATTGGTCCACCAACCCCTTTTTACCACCCACTAACTTTGGTTAAGATTCACTCACCCTTAGGGTTCATCCATTTAACTTTATTCTTTAGAAAAAAAATATTAACCTTAATTAGTTGAGCTTAACCACTATTAAAGGGAGACAAAATGAAAAGGCATTCATCTAGGCAGCTGAATGATTACTTCTTTTTCAAAAGTTTAGGGGGACACCTACCCATTCCCATGACTATACCTAGAAAAACACTTTTTTTTTTCAAAAGTTGAGCAGGGCACATGCCTGTCCATGCCCTCTAGCACTGCCCCTGGTCTATGCCTTCCCTGCCTTTAGGGAAGGCAATGCACGTTTTGCTTCCCCTTTTCGATAAGATGCCATCTTAGGCCCTAAAAAAAATTAGGGGTCGCCCGATAGTAGCCCCATAGTAGGGGTGTCAATGGGTCAGCCTGGCCCACCAGTGGTTCAGCCTGGCCTAAAAAAAGGCCGCACATTATCATAGTTTTGGCCATATGACTAGGGTTGAACTCAATTTCTTAGGCCCATATTAATGTGGGCCAAGCTAGGGATTGTCTACTTAAAGCCTAGTCTTGGCCGATATATTTACTTGTATATATATTGTTTATTATTTAAATACTTATCATTACTAACTTATATATATATATATATATATTTTTTAATACATAATATAAATACAAAGAATCTAACACTTAATACCATTGTAACATATAAATATGTTTAAAATATTTCAACTCATTTTGTTATAATAATAAAATATTAAAAACTTAGAGACCCAATGCTATAACAGTGTGTATATTGTTATGTAACACACTTTGTACAACAGTGGGTTTTTGATTATTAATTTTTAATTTTTTTCTCGATTTTATTATTATTGTTTTCAATATAATAGTAGACATACTATTATTATATTATATAACTAGCAGAGACCCCATGCGATGCACGGTAATAATTAAGAATATCTAAAATTAAATGATATTATTTATTTATTTAAATATTAAGTAATATATTTTAAGAATATTTCATAAAATTTATTTTTAATAGTATTAGTTTTTTATTATTTGATATATATTATTATTTGTATTAATTAATTAATTTTAATTTTTTATTATTTTAATAACATTTATAGAAAAATCATAAATTATTTAGTATTAAACTTAAATTAATACACCCAAGAGTTGGAGATAAGAGAGAACTCTATAATAGTGGAGATAGATAGGACTCTAGGATAAAATAGTGGGTCCCAAACCAGTAAGAGTTCAAGATAAGTGAGGAGTTTATAATAGTGGAGATAGAGAGGGCTCTAGGATGAAATAGTGGGTCCCAAATTTGAATGGTGGAGATCAAAGAGAAATCTCACATGTCATCTCTAAAATAGAACTTGTGAGATTGGAAGGATTGAAGTTTAGAGAGCAAAGAGTTTGATAACTGATGACCTAAATCAAACGGTGGAGATTAAAGATGGAAGCCACATGACATCCCTATGATTGAACGTATAAGTGTTTTGGGAGATAGAGATGTGTAGGAGAAAATTTAATTAGGAGAAAATTTAGGAGATGTTAAAGGTTGTTTTGTTTGATGTCAGTTTGTAAAGACGTATTGTTTGATAACTGATGACCTAAATCAAACGGTGGAGATTAAAGAGAGAAGCCACATGACATCCCTAGGATTGAACATATAGGATTCGAGAGATTGGAGTTTGGAGAGCAGGGAGAAATTCGTATTTCTTTATATTATAGTATAGAATATGTTATATAAACAACATTATATATTTATTGGGGTAGAGTGGGTTAGTCTGACTCCAGCATGGTTCAACCCTTTTAATAACAAAGCTTGGCCCAACTAGCTAAAAACAGATAGAGCTCGGGCCTCTATATATACAAGCTCATTTTGAATCGGCTCGGCCCAACCCTAGTCTTGCTCGATCCAAGCCCGGTCTTGCCTGGCCCATCCATTGACAACCCTACCCCACTGTCTTCTTTTACTCACTTTTCTCATAAAAGCTTTTTCAAATTATGTTCTTGAATTAGGTTATTCATTTACTTGACTGAATAATAATATAACTTTAAATAAGTTATTTTATTATGATGGAAAAACAAGTAACAGGGACTCCAGGAAAAAACGAGGATTTTGCAAGCATTATTTACGGCCAAGCTTTGCTTGAGGTATCTTTTCTTTTTCGGGTACACAGCATAAATTTTCTAGGGCTACTTGGTTAAAAATGGTTAGTGTACTCTTTCTTACCACATCTTTGAGGAATATATTACCTCCTCAAGACTCGATTTTAGGGCACCCTCTTGGGAGGCATACCCTCCCATTACCCTCCTAATTTGAGCTACACGCACACTACATACACAACCCTCAATTTTCACTTAATCCTTATCTTATTACCTTGAATAGGAATATTCTATTAGTCAAGAGAGGCCCGAATGGTTTTGAGCCCCCTTCGTTGTAAGTGTTATCTTCCATAAAAATTAAAAAAAAAAAGGGGGAGAGTAGAATAGGTGTGAGTGGGTCTAGCAAAATCCTTCATATAAGTAGAGCCATACTTTCACCACTTTTGGGTTCACAATTACTGAGGGTAATTTTGTCACTGAAAAGAAATTCTAGAATAATGTTTTTGGAAGTTGTGAGACATATAGGGAGGCTAGTTTGGTAAATATACAATTAGAAAATTGCTTTTTGGTTACTTAGTGGCTGCCAAAGCCAACCCTCACCGACCAAACCGACCTCCACCCTACCAACGCAGTCCAAACAAAGAAATACGTTTTCTCCTTTACTTTTCTAAGTTTTTTTTTCTTTTTAGGAATGCTAAGATCACTCGCAATTATTGAGCATTGCAAACATTATATTTTTTTAATAAAACTACACATTTCACAACTTTGGAAAAACGCATGTACAGATGCAAGCAAAAACTGTATTTGTGATCACGCTCCTTTAGTGCGCGTGACGTTAGTAGTCTTTTTTTTTAAAAAAATTTCTTTTTGTGGTGTCCTAGGGTGAGAATGTAGACTATTTTAGGCTCATCTCACAAGCTGACTTAATCACCGACGGCCGAAAGGCCTTTGACAGGTTGCTCTGGACTCGAAAGTCCAAAGCCCGTTAGTCAATTAATCGGCGCTAACTCGAAAGGTCGGCATTAAATCGGCATTCTTATATGAACCGCACGCATCAGGGATTCAGGAGACAACTTCTTTGTGTGATGCTGTACTTGGAGATTCCTTTTTTTAAAAAAATTTTATTTTTGGATAGAAATTCTTAAGAGTCAGACTGTCACTAGGGGTTGGGGAGCTCTTGCATACTGATACCCGGGTGAGATTAGATCCCTAGACCTCCAACATGGGAAGGCCACACCCCTACCACTCACGCAAGAGGTGAGGGTGTCTTGTGCAGGGTTAGTGGGCCCATTTGTTCATGCAACACACGAGTTTGGTATGGCACTCCCATTCCAGTTGGAATACAAAGCATAAAGCTTAGACTAATGTGTACAATTTTTGTAGCAGGTTCGGATCTTACCTTCTTTTGGTACAAGTGTCCTTTGTTTACTGGTCATTGTATGCGTCGCCTTCTCTATATTCAAGAGGTGTTGTCCTCCACCTGTAGAGGACACTCATACTCAACTCAGTTTTTTGTTCTACCTTGTTCAACTCTGTAAAAATTGGAGAGAAAAATCCTAACTTTCCCCTTGATATTATCTTTCATGTTTTGTTGTCTTGTCTCATCAATTGTCATTGTCTTAAGTGCTCCATAGCTTCTGGTGTCAGGGATTTACAGGCTCTTGTTATGTCAGCAGTCTGCAATATTGGCCTGTTAGGTCTGTACGTTGATGTGACATAAATGTGATTGAAGATACACCTCCGATTTTGATCGAAAATAGCATTCACGATCAAGAAATGTGGATTTAACATTTTGCTCAGCTCGGGGAGGATGGCATGATGAGGAATGCACCCAAGAAGGAGTATTCCCGAGCATGGTGCCTTGTTGAAATATTTGGATGAGTGAGATTAATTCTGATTAGCCGAGATTGACTGAGCTTGATGCCTTAATCATTTTCCCCCTTACAAATGTCCTCTCTTAGGGGTTTGGGCATGGCCCGATATAGAGACCCAAAACTTCATTTCTTGATATTTGTACAAATTGAATAAAATCTGGAAATTTGGGTTCAAAATATTGCATTTAATGTTATGTTTATATATGTTGTATAATCGATAGGTAAGTGTTTAAACAGTTCAAAATAACCAAAACATAGGAAGTCAAAGTCCAGCAGTTGACAGCCCGTAGTAGATTTAGCCTATAATCTTTCTAATTTTTGGAAATTTCAAGAATTAGAAGTTGCCTAAGACTCATGGGTTTATAAATAGACCACTAACTCGTGGGTCTTAGGTTTACAAACATTTCAAGAGTTTTAGAAATCTCAGAGAGAATTTTGCAAGGGGTTTTACCTATAGAAGAAGGAAAGTATGGAAATTAAAGTCCAATGTCATTCTCAAGCGAGAGATCGTAAGGAAGCAATCTTGAGAGACCACTATATACTGTTCTAACCTAATAATAATTATAAGATAAGAAATTTTAAGATCTGGAATGATGTTACATGTTGTTATGTTTTAAGGATTATGTTAAGGTAGGGTTTGCATGATTTCAAAAGGATTGCATATTGTTAATTTGAATGAGATAAGGGATATGAGATTCAATATGTTACTGGTTTTATGATTGTAATTGGAAGATGGTATTGATGATTTATTTATCCCCATAAAAGTTATTCCGGACTTGTTTTAAAATTACATTAGTAATATAGCATATTTACATTCAGACATTGTCTTCTGCATTGGGTGATATATTATACAAGTATCTCATAAGATGAGATTACTTTGTCCTTAGGTTCTATTTCTTTGCAAGGAAAATGGACCGAAGAAATTGTTTTTGAAGGAAAAGAATATTTTTCCCGTGTTTGGTATACTGGAAAATGTATTTCTCCCCTGAAAATTCTTCTCTAAGGTAAAAGTTTTCCGTCATATATTAGGAAAACTTTTACTTAAAAATCGGGGAGAAGTTATTTCCCTCATTTGCTCGATACTCACGCTCAAACTCAGATAGTTCTTCTTTCTCCACCGTGACGACAATCAAACTGAGATCAACTTCGACTTTGAAGTCGCCACATCAATATCAATTTACAGGTATAAACCACTACTCTAAACTCAATTTCCCACTCATCTAGGGTTTGAATCTTGACTCTCAAACCCTCGTTCTTCCTTCACAATCTCTATTATTTTGTTTGACGAGTGTTGAAATCGATTAAAGAAGTTAAAAGGGTATCCACTTGCATGATAGAGAGAGACAGTAGGTTGAACTGGATCAACAAGGAATTGGGGAAGTATTGCTGATGCATGTGTAATGCAGGATGATCATTGATGCGCTCCAATTTTTCCATGAAATGCATGAAAGAAACCTAGTTTCGTGGATCACATTTATTGGGGGATTCGTTGATTCGGCGGATTAAAAAGAGTAATTAACAGTAAAAACACTGATTTGTTGGGATTTTTTTTTATGAATCTATGCATTGATTGACAGGGATAGCAAGTGTGGGAGGTTTAAAGATATCCTTTTTTTTAGATGCTGACAATGGTTGGATCGAATTTCAACCATTCAAATGCAAAATATTTTTGTAATGATTTCCACAGATTTTTTTTCCTTCTCACCAAACAAAAGAAAATAGAATATTAGGAAAAAGATTTTGGAAAAAATTTATAGTGGAAAAGTTTCCTTTTGATTCCCATTTTCCATGTAAACAAACACAGCCTTAGGTAACATTGCAGGAAAACCATCCAGTTGGTTTTGAACCAAATGCTAAGGAGATATGGTTTTTCGGTTCCTTGTAGGCCTAAAATTGTTCTAAGTTATTTAGGATACATCTGGACAATGTATTCCTACTAACTTACACATGGTTAGTTCTATAAGATAGAACGATGAATCTCAATCACTGAGAAAAGGGTCTCTCGACTAAAATGTGGATATAAGTAACAAGTACTTATATTGTAACATGATCGCATAGTGGATACCCTTATAAATATACTATCTATATATTTAGCGTAGTCCATTTGACAAAATGTCCTTAACTTGAGAGGTCGACATCTTCTCTGGTATTTTCTTATATAGCTTTGATGTAACCAATCGTCAATATCCAACACACCGGAGAAAATACGGGCTCGTTGGGTTATGTACACTACACTTGAAAAAGTGTGTGCACGCTCAACAAGGATTCCACCGCTCTTCATCTAAAGTTATTTATATTGAGTTGATACTTATCAAACCGGACTTGGAAATCCAGATGGTCTTTATCGATGAAATTGTTTTATCGAAATGATTATTTTCTGAATAAAATAAAAGTAATTATTATTATTCTTTTAATGAATTTTCAAATTATATTTAAAAGTCCAAGTTTGACTAAAGGTATCAAAGAGAAAGAGTTCTCAATATAAGTTAGGGATTACAAATAGTATAAGATATTGTATCGTAAGCTTATAAGATAGTGGAAGGACATGTCTGTAAACTAATCCTGTGATATTTCGAATATACTTATAAGTAATTCTCTAATTTCTAGAAGTTATTCACATTATGTTAATGGACATTATTGTAATTAGTGGAAGTCCAAGGACTTAGATAGCTTTCTATGATCCTAATGGAATTATTGGAAAGTGTTTCCTAACAACAAGGCTACACCCTAATAGGTGAAGAACTTGGTCCCACAACTGGAAGTAGGAAATCCCTTTAGATCCCACACACTAGGACCTTCTGAAAACTTTTAATTTAATTGAGAATTAAATTAATTAATTTCTCAATGTATTTCATTATATGGTATAGTGAAGCTCTAATAGGTGAAATCACATAAGATGTGATTAACCAAATGGGTAGCACTCATATGAGATTTTGATAAAGATTAAAAGGTGACCAACATAGGGTGTAACACTAAAAGGGGCGTGAGATTTATGGGGCCCGCCTAGGGTGGGACGCCCCAGATGGTCTCTTTAATTTGTTACTAAAAGTTAGTAATTAATTAATTAATTAATTAATTATTTGTTTCATAGAGAATAAGAAAGAGAAGATGTGGAATTAAAATAGAAAGAGAATTCTAATAGGATTAGAATTAGAAAGAGAAGATAGACTTGATCTACAAGTTAGCAATCAAAGGGGTTTATATAGACCCCTAGTGTGGAACGTCCAACACTAAGATACAATTCAAGAGATCTAAATATCTCTCTTTCTCTCTCCCTCAATGGTGCACGCCCACCTGTCGCACCCCAAAATCCCCTCTAGGAGTTAGGTGAGACTTTAGGTGTGACTATACCTAACCTAACAACTCATCCTGTAATGAATAAGGCATGACATAATATAATAGAGACATGAAACAGAGTACAGAAGCTAAATCAATGCGGAAGCGTAAACTAACTTTTTCTTTCATATTCATGATCAGTATTCCAAGTTATATACAACAATTTCCAGTGTAGGAGTGGACATGCCCACTCATCAAAATACAAAAGACTCCCTGTCTCTCTCTCAGTAGTCATCCTGGTACGGCCAAATGTCTAAGTCTCTAGCCTCAATCCGAGGCTCCACTACAAGCTCAATAGGAGGCTCCTCCTCACCATAGTCCTCCTCGACCCATGGACTAGGAGCACAAATATCGAATGGTGTGTCTGCCGAACATCAATATGTACGACTGAGCATGAAATACTCAGCGAGTACAAGCTACTAGCTAATAATAGTAATAACATAAACAACTTCATGATTCTGCTTTAGATGACATAAATGTATATGACATGCAAGAGACTAAATGCGAAAACCTGTATAAAATTTCGTACGCATAATTCATACTTATTTGAGAAAATATCGGTTTGTATTTCAAAACATGTTCGTCGTTCTTAAAACTCATTCTTGTCTTGTTCTTGTCTCGTGAGAATCATGCTTGTCTTGTCGTGTTTGAATCATATAGTCTTGTCTTGCTTGCCTTTTCTTATTTTCTTAAAGCCAGATGTTAGTGCCCCGGGTGGCTAATAACCGAACTATGAAATGGACGGACATATTAGCCTCACTAACATCCTTGACTGGCCTAATGTCCAGCATTATCATGTTTTTCCTTGAAGCCAGATATGGCATATCCTTGGATATGCCCTATCCTTGACCAGCCCAATGTCCGGCATTATCATGCGTTGTGTGGAATCACGTGTCTTGTCTTGACTTGTTTTCATTACTTATACTTAAAAATTCGGTTATACATGCATGCATGCTTGTGCATAGTGCATTGTGGACAACATAATGGCATGAAAGTACTTAAAGGAGTAACATATTGCTTTAAACCATTTATATAGACATGGAAGATCTTAAAGAAAGTTTATATATAGGCATGATGGAAATGGAACATTTGTGGAAGAACCCTAAACACCCTAATGCTCTTGGACAAGCTTTAAACATGTAAATCTTGGCACTAGGCATTATACATTTGGCATACATAGCATACGGCATGGTTACTTAGCCTATTACACTCCAATCATGCTTAATAATCAACACATTTTTGGGAAACATGCTTGGTTTGGTAATTGTACACAATATTACAAAATCTTAACATTTAAAAACTTGAAAACCTAGGGTTGGAATCTAAGTTATTACTAAGTTAGGTAGTAGAAAGTACTAACCTTGAAGATTGGAGAAGATCTTGAGTATGCATAAGAAATAAGATCCAAGCTCCAATTGATCATCCCATAAACCCTTGCTCTAAAACCTTAGTTCTTCCCTTCTTCCTTCTCCAAAATCTCTAAAATGCAAGCTTGAAAGTTTATGAAACCCTCAACCCACGAAATTGGGTTTATGTAGGAAAAGGAGAGGTCAAAAGACCAATCTACCCTTAATGATTTGGTAAAAGAGACCAAAATGGCAAAATTTCAGAGGATCTGTCGACTGGTAATGAGGAGCCGTCGACTGGTCCAAAAATATCTCTGGAATAAATTCCCATACATTTAGTGCGATATTCGGTCGACCGGTAGCAAAACCAGTCGAACGGTTTTGCCCTGTTTCTTGTCATTTTTGTTGTTTTTCTCATTTTTAACACTTAGAACTTTTCCAACCTTTCTCATCTAACCCAATTGAACCTTGGAACCATTCTTAAGACTTTAAAAACACAATATTCCTCAAAATAGAAACACGATATCTCATTATCATTGAGAACCATCCAATCACTTACATATGGCATCAAGCCTTCACTGGCACTATTCACACACTATGCATAGGCTATACACGAGATTTTTGGGGTTCTACATCCTCCCCCCCCCCCATTACAGAAATTTCGTCCTCGAAATTTGAACGAAACACAAACATGAGGCACAACCTACAAAAACAAATCAGGGTACTTTTCCTTCATTTCCACTTCCCACTCCCATGTGGCCTCTTCCCTTGAATGATGTTCCCATTGCAGTAGCAGTAGGGGAATTATCTTGGTGCGCAAGACTTACTCTTTGCGGTTCAAAATTCGGGCCGACTGCTCCACCAATGTGAGGTCTTCCTGAATCTCCAAAGGGTCCAACTCAATGACATGCAAGGGATCCGGGATGTCTTTCCGGAGCATTGAAACATGAAATACATTATAAATGGATGCTATATGAGTGGGTAGAGCTACCCGGCATGCAACCTCACCAACTCTGGTGATGATCTCAAATGGACCCACATACCTAGGGCTGAGCTTTCCTCTCTTGTCAAATTTCATAATTCCTTTGCTAGGTGAAATCTTCACAAAGACTTGATCTGCAACCTGAAATTCCAAGTCTCTGTGGCGATTATCTGCATAACTCTTTTGCCTATCTTGTGCTATCTTCAATCTTTCTCTGATGATCTTAACCCTGCCTGTAGTCTGTTCAATTAACTCAGGGCCCAATATCTTCCTCTCTCCAACTTCATCCCAGTATAGAGGAGACCTACAACTACGCCCATACAAGGCTTCAAAAAGTGTCATTTGGATGCTCGCCTGATAACTATTATTATAGGCGAAGTCAACCAACGGTAGATGATCCTCCTAATTGCCTTGAAGTCTAGCATGCAAGCTCGGAGCATATCCTCTATAATCTGGTTTACCCTCTCGGTCTGTCCATCTGTCTGAGGAAGAAAGACGGTGCTAAAATTCAAACGAGAACCCATGACATTCTGAAAACTCTTCCAGAACCTGGAAGTAAATCTAGGATCCCTGTCTGACACAATACTCACCGGCACCTCGTGCAACTGAACCACATCTTTAATATACAATGCCACTAGCTGGTTCGCGTTGAACGTAGTCCGATAGGGAAGAAAAGTTGCAGACTTAGTCAACCTGTTGACTACAACCCAGATATCATCGGAGTTCTTAGTTGTCCGTGGCAATCCAACAATAAAATTCATAGAAATGTTCTCCTATTTCCACTCAGGAATAGGGAGGGGCTGCAAAAGACCTGCTGGCCTCATATGCTTGGCCTTGACTTGTTGGTGCACCAAGCATTGAGACACATATTCTGCCACTTCTCTCTTTATGTTCCGCCACCAATAGTGCATTTTCAAGTTCTGGTACATCTTCATACCACCAGGATGCACAATGTACTTGGACCGGTGGGCTTCATTTAAAATTTTTCTTCTCAACTCTGCATCTGCAGGAACACATAACCTTCCCTTAAATGTGATTTTTTCATTACTGTTCAAAGAGAACTCATCACTCCCTTTGCTAACCACCTTATCTCTGTAAGCAAGTAGCTCTGCATCCAACTCCTGCAACTCTCGGATCAGAACTTGGATATAAGGTCTGACTGTAAGATTAGCCATGATTGGCCCAAATGTAGGAATACTAAAGCTGGTATTGAAGTTTGTCATAACCTCCAACATCGTCTATTCTTGAATCATCATGTGGGCTATAAGTCCAGGATGCTTCTTGCTAAGAGCATCTGCCACCACATTTGCCTTGCCCAGGTGGTACTGAATAGAACATTCATAATCCTTCAAGAATTTCATCCATCGTCGTTGTCTCAAGTTCAACTCTTTTTGGGAAAATTGGTATTTTAAGCTTTTATGATCCATGGACACATCAAACTGTTCCCCATAAAGATAGTGTCGTCAAATCTTCAATGCAAACACAACTCCAACAAAATCTAAGTCATGTGTAGGGTAGTTCTTCTCATGATCTTTCAACTGTCGAGAAGCATAAGTCATAACCTTCCCGTTTTGCATCAGAACACACCTTGATCCGACGTGCGAGGCATCACTATAGACTACAAATCCACCACTCCCTTCTAGAACTGTGAGGACTAGGGCTGTAGTAAGCCGCTTTTTCAACTCTTAGAAGCTAATCTCGCATCTGTTATTCCATGTGAACTTAGCATTTTTCCGCGTCAAGTATGTGAGTGGTGCTGCTAAATTGGAGAATCCCTCTACAAATCTCAGGTAGTAGCTTGCCAAGCCGAGGAAACTTCGAATCTCTGTAACACTCTTGAGTCTTTCCTACTTCATCACTACCTCTATCTTGGTTAGATCTATTTAAATGCCCTCGATAGACACCACATGGCCAAGGAACGCCACTTTCTCCTACTAAAATTCACATTTACTCAACTTAGCATACAATATATGCTCATGAAGAGTCTCAAGTGCAAGGCGAAGGTCTCGATTATGATCTTTCCGTGTCTGAGAGTACACCAAAATATCATCAACAAATACAATGACACACCGATCAAGATAAGGTCTGAACACCCGATTCATCAAATCCATGAATGCCGCTGGTGTTTTCGTCAAACCGAAAGGCATGACAAGGAACTCGTAGTGCCCATAGCGAATCCTGAAGGCAGTCTTGGGAACATCTTCCGCCTTGATCTTCAATTAATGATAACCCGATCTCAGATCAATTTTGGAGAAAAATCTCGCTCCTTTTAGCTGATCAAACAAATCGTCTATCCAAGGTAAAGGATAACGATTCTTAATTGTGACTTTGTTCAATTGCCTATAGTCGATGCACATCCTCATTGACCAATCCTTCTTCTTTACGAAAAGTACTGGAGCTCCCCAATGTGACACATTTGGTTAGATGAAACCAAGTTGTTGTAACTCATCTACCTATTCCTTTAATTCTTTAAGCTCTATTGGGGTCATCCTATATGGAGCTTGAAAAATTGGGGTAGTACCAGAAGCAAGCTCAATAGTAAACTCTATCTCCTTATCTAGAGACAATCCTGGCAAATCCTCTGGAAATACATCCATGAACTCACTTACAACTAGGATAACTGAGGAGTTTTATGCCTCTGGGTTTGCTAAACTGAGAGCTACAAAACGAGCAATATGTCTTCTATGTAACCCTCAAAAGTGAAACAGCTTAATTCCTTTTGGCCTGAAATTCACCATCTTCTCAAAACATGCTACATGTCCGTGGTGAGTCGATAGCCAATCCATCTTGAGAATGACATCGAAGTCTAAGTCTTGGAACTCTAGGATGATCAAGTCAACTGGTAACCCATGTTGCCCAACTTGCATGACGTAATTTCGGTACACTCTATTGGGATCAACCGACTTGCCCAGTGGGGGTGAAATCAATAACTCTCGCTCTAGCTTGTCCGGTTCTCAAGCGAAACCCTTAGCGAAATTGGGTGAAACGAAGAAATGAGTGGTTCTTGTATCAATCAACACTCAGGCTAGACATTCATTTATCAATAATGTGCCTGTGTATACCGGTAATTCAATCAATAGGTTTCAATCAATACCATACACAAGGTCTAAGTTACATATTGTAAACATAAGTAACAATGTACTATAATAGTAGACATTTACAACTTGGAAAAATCTTAGCACTTTAGTGTACCTTGCACAACATCGTCAGATGCTTGTGCGTCCCATTCTGTAATAGCAAATACTCAGCCTTGGTTTGCCAGGCGAGGTAGCTGTGTCGATTGTGATGGCCTAAATACCTAAGAAGAGCCTTGCTGAGAAGGCTGCCGAATCAGAGACCTACTCCCCTAAGATTGAGATGACAAATATCAGCGGGGAAAATCTCTAATCATGTGACCGTGGTCCCCATAGTGAAAACATCCACCTAACAATTTTTGATAATCTTCGGCTATATGCCTCCTTCCACAATGAGATCACACCTCATAGGAGAATGTAGAAGGCGTGGTTGGCGCATGTCTGGGAGCCTGAGTAGTGACGGGGCGAGGAGCCTGTGTCACAGTCAGTCGGACAGGCGGTGGGGCCATAAGGTGAGAAGTCTATGGTGCCAAAGCCTGACGAGTTTGTGATTGTGCTGGCCTAGTAGCCTGATATGTGGTAGTCCTGGCCCTCTTCTCCACTGAGCCACTAGATTGGCCTCTCACCATATCCCTTCTTTTAAATAACTCCTCGAAATTTGTCTCTGCCAACAATGCCTTATCCACCACTTTTGAATAGGTCTCATGTCTAAACAGAGAGACTCTCTCCTTAAAGTAGCCCTTTAAACCTCTTTCAAATTTTCGGGTCTTCATAGCCTCTATGGCTATCATGTGTGGTACGAATCTGGATAACTCCGAAAACTTGGCTTCATACTCGGCCACAGTCAATTTCAAGTAGGCGTTCATGCCAGTCCCATTTGCTTTTATCCATAACTTTCTTGAAGATTTTGCACAAAGTCTTGTTGAAGGCTTCGGTGAGACCATTCGCAGCTGTATAGTACTGGGTGGAATGGTTCTCTCGGATACCAAATTGGGCATACAATTTATGTATAGGGGCGTTTCGAAAAGGTTGCCCATTATCCGTGATAATATTTTCTAGAATCCCGAACCGATATATGATGTTGGTTCGGATGAAGTCTATCATTGAGTGGTGTTTGACCTCTTTGAGAGTGACGGCTTAGGCCCATTTTGAGAAGTAGTTCATCCCAGCTAGGATGTATTAATGCCCAACAGATGATGGTGGAGTGAATAATCCTATGATTTTCATTCCCCATGCCACGAAAGGCCATGAACATATCGTCATGTGAAGAGGTTCGGGAGCTCGATGTATGAAATCAGCATGGAGCTGACAAATTTTCCATTTTCTTGCATAGTTGAGACAATCAGTGATCATCGTAGGACAGTAGTAGCCTAATCTTTTTAGCTGCATTTGAAGCTTAGGCCCAGCTTGGTAGGCATCCGGGCATGAGTTTCTTCTATGGCCTGCTCGATTTCATTTTCTGAGATACACCTCATTAAGATGTCATCCAAAGACCGCTTATACAGAGTATCTTCCAGCATTATAAATTTCGTGACGCATCTATGGACTTCAGTGCGTTTGGCGTGAATATCCAGGCAATCGACCATATTGGAAATAATCGATGAATGGTTGTGTTAGACAGATGCCCAAAAAAGTCATTTAGATTATAAGATTCTTATTAATTATATTAATAGAGACATCTTCTTTATCTATTATGTATTCATTATGGGTAATTGACCATGATCATGAGATGATCTATACGATATGAGATATCGATAAAGGTCTTTAGGATATATTGTAGGAAAGCTATATGATGGGACTATCATAAGCAGATATAGCTTTCCAGTTCCTTATACCTTATATAGTCACAGCTATGGGTGACGCTGAGCATTTCACTTATACGGCTACCACAATGCTAAGATGTTCTCAATATTTGAGAAGTAGTTTTATCTCAAACTATTGTAGTGGAGACTACACATCAGCATATGGGTGCTTAAATGCACATTGATTGATTGCATGGAATGAGAGACCTCTTGCATAAATATACTATCAGATAGTTGTCACTCATTCACATTGAACAGTTTCAATGATCCTTAGATCTAATGAGTTCATTTATAACTGAGCAGTAATCTGATTGTTTTGATTCCACCAAAGTACTCTCTACCTTAAGGATTATGATACAGTAACAGTTGGATAGTCAGAAAGCTGTTCGAGTCATAATGAATTTCAAACAAGAAATCCATACTCATTAATTTGAGAGATTATCCAAGTTCTAGGTAAGACAATCGATTAAGCTTAAATCCTGCGCAGGTGATTTTGAAACAAAATAAGTTTGAAATATATTTTTATTGAAACACATTATACTTATAAAAAGCTTTTCTCAAAATCTTTTGCATAAGAAAATGTTTCTCATGGCTTAATCAAAAGTCTTGGAAACCCGGATGATGTACAATGGGCTAATGAGTTAGATAGTATAAATAATCTCGAAGGCCCATTAGGGATATTGTAAATAGAATGATCAATTGAATTAAAAAGTTCATGTGGCGGGATCCTTAATGGTTAATGTTCTTACACTGGGATTCAATTACAACATAGATATCTCATGTCCTTGCAATTATGATGAAATTCCTATTTAGGGTCAATGTGATAACATTGGGAAAGCCAGGGTTTGAACAGAGCAATTTGTGGAGATGCTCACAAAGAAATACAAGCTCAAACTATTGATTAAATATTAATCAATTATTTAAATTATTAAATATTAATCATTAATTAAATAGATTAAATGTTAATCTATGGTTTAAATTAATTGTTAATTTAAATTAAAGGATTATATTAGTAATTATTTAATTAACCTAAAGAAAGAGGAAATGAGTTTGACCCATGTCCATAAACCCATAAAGTATGGACCTTAAATGTGGGCCCAAGCCCATGGATTTGATCCTTAGGGTGGGGAGCCCACTTATGCTTTCCTAATTAGATTAGGATTAGGTTAGTTGAATTATAACTCTTTTATTTATGGAATTAAATTTCAATGCTTGGAAAGCAAGGAACAAAGAGATAAGATGGAATTGGATTTCAATTGGGAGTCCAAGACTCCCCTAAAGCTCACGCCCCCCGGGTTGGTTTCCTAATTTGATTAGGACTACTTGGTTTGAGGGAGTTGGTTAGTCCTATTAATTAGGGAATCCTTTTGAGAAAATGACTCCTAAATTAGTAGGTTTACTATAACTAGAGTAGTTATAGATAAACTAGGATTTTATTTTAATTAATAATAATAGTTATTATTAATAAATAATTCATATGGGATAAACTTCTAAATGGATTAGGATTTGGATATGATCCAAATCCTATAAATATACCACAACCCCCCCAAACCGTACAACTCTCTCTCTCATTCTCTCCTCTCAAAAACCGTGAGCCCCAAGGGAGAACCCCTTGGATTTTCGTGAGCTTCATAGGCTTCTCGAAGTTGGATTTTTTGAATTTTAGGGTTTTGAACTCTAGGGTTTTGGTTGATAGAAAGTCTACAACATTCCATCTTCTTCTCTTTGATTCTTCAATATCAAGTAGAGATTCCAAAGCTTCGCGGGGATAGCGAAGAACAAAAGGATCAAGCTTTTAGCATTTCTTCGAGAAATCTCTACAAAGAGTTCTGATAGTTCGAGTTGGTTTTTGCTTCACCGGTGAACATCATTTACCGAGGTAATTTGACTAAAACTTCTAGATAGTATTAGTTGCTTTCAATGGTATAAAGATCCTCGGGATCTAGTTTTCCGCATAAATTTTTATCTGGATTCCCTTCAAGTGGTATCAGAGCTCATGGTTAGGGAGTATTTTTTGTTTATTTAAAGAAGATAATTAAATTGATAATTTAATTCATGAGATAAATTTAATTTAGATCTATTTAATATTGCTCATAGTTTTTTTATTTGTTCATAAGATGAATAAATAAACAATTATTTTTATTATATTATCAAATGAGATTTGATAATGATAATTAAATAATTTTAAAAACTATTATTATATGTGATATAATTAATTTCAAAATAAATAGTTTTTTTGAAATTTATTTTAAATGATTTGATCATTTAATATATATTTATTAATTGTTTAATGAATGATTTTTCCAATAAATAGATTTTATTTGAAAATTTTTTAAAACCCTATTTTATGATAAGATCATATTTAGGATTTTTGATTCTCTTAATTTTTATTTCAATCTTGGATAATAGTAGAACCAACCTTGGATAGTAGTAGAACCAATCTTTATGAAATGATCTTACATTCGAGAAAGGATCTTGCATTCAAGTATGGAATAAAATATTGTAGAGATTTAAGAAAATTCTATCTTATATTTTAATAATAATTTTATGAAAATTTTTTTATAGAAAATACAATTGTTTTATTTTCTGGGGTTTGATCTATATGAGATATAGAGTTAATCGAGCAAATTGATAATTGTTATCAAATTTTAAATCTTTTAAAATAAGAAAAAGTACTTCATCACCATGTTGCAATTAATTATATGAGATTATATTTATGGGTCAAATTTATTCTATGATAAATTGTTTATCAGTCATTCATATTAGAGGATAATATGTAGTACGTTTTTGACAAATCTGTAAAGGGCAGATTCATTCAGTTTCCCTGAAAAGGGTGAATGGAATACTGGTTTCCCTAATGCCATTTAAATTCCATATTATGCATTGATGGAGATGCTATGAAGGAGGATGCTGCGATAATGATCTCGATAAGATGATAAAGGAAGGGATTGCGAAGGAGTTTGCGAGTTACCTTTATTCTTATCTCATTCTCTTGCATCCATACATTTTAATTTTAATCGACCCATAGCGATTAATCTCATATGATGTTTATTATTGTTTAATTATCATGAGATGATACTTATTTATTTTATCATGAGGATATCTGTTTAAGTATGTTTAATTATTCTGTTGAAATAATTGCCCTTATATATCATGTGTATATAAGATTGGGGATAAGTCCTTAAGTATTATGATCTTCAATCATAAACTATGTGATCGTAGTGGGGAGTGTGAGTAAGTTGACAGGCCAAAGCCGGGCCCAATCCCTCTCACCTATGTGAAAGGATGGTGAAAACTTCATAAGCAAATAGTGGGAGCAATAACGCCAAAGCGTGAGCTTTCGTTAGGTGTTTAATTATTTGGTTTATGGTAGGTGGGCACATGAATAAGAGATGTCATACATTAACGTTAAAGCATGAGTATAACATCCCTTATAGATAAGACAGTAGATCGAATGCTCCAAAATTTACAAGATGAGATATGTAGAACCCCGGAATTCGAGTTCACTGTGCTATGAATAGTGTCAGTGAATAGTGCCCTTGTGCTTGTGTGTAAAGGCCTAAGGTCTTCCATTTTGTTCTTGGTAGTGTGGTGAGTCAAGTGAGGGTTTTAGGTGAGTGTGTTGAGTCTCAAAAAGAGAGTATAAGTATATTCTATGTGGGTAAAAGTAAGGATATAAATACCCTAAGTGTTTAATGGGTTGTAAGTGAATAGTGCTAGTGCACGAGGCATAAAGAGGCCAGGGCCTCTCATGCATATTGGCGTGAATTCAATGATCACCTAGGTGGGTTATAAACCTATGGGGTAACGAGTCATGAGGTGTGAGTAGGGTGTTGGACCCGGGAGAAAAGAGTGTGAAAACACTCGAAATGTTCTAAGTGTTAAAAAGAGGGTATGTCTTAACACACCCTCAACTTTATGAAACTCTAGTTTAGTCACCGCTTATCGGAATCGAGTGATTCTTAAATTTTTCGAAAGGTATTTAAACCCTCTTCAAGGTTCATGTTGATCACTTTTCTGGATTTTGAGTTGGGGTTAAGTCAAACGTCCGATTTCCAAAATCGGATCTGCTACAAATATGGGTTGACAAAATCCATTTCCGGATCAGTCACCTTTAGAACCCATTTAGGTAAATAAAAACTCAAAATTAGGAATTTTCCATTATATACAAAATTGTTCCTATTTGAATTACAAGTCCAACGCAAGTTAAATTGTCAATTTCTGATGAGTGAGTCAAAAGTTATGATGGAAATACCAAACAGCAAAAATCCGGACAGCTCACTGGAACTTGGACGATCGATCGTCCCAAGACAACGATCGATCGTCAGGATACCTAGAAATCTGGATAGCTCACTGGAAAAGGGACGATCGATCGTCCCAACTGACAATCGATCGTCAGCACGCGATTTTGTTTTTTTAAAGGCATGAAAAAGAGGGTTTTAACCCCTTTGCCTATAAATAGGGGGCTCAAGTGGGGGTTTTTGCTTACCCTAAACCTAGAAAAGGAAAAAGAGGGAGAAAGGAAGGAGAAGGGAGATTAGGGAGAGATCCAAAGGAAGGCTTTGGATCAAGACCAAGAGGAGATCAAGATCAATGTTGATCTTCCCCAAATCAAGCAAGGGTTCCTCCACCTTTCAAGTTGGTGTTCTTCCTTAAGCTTAGGGGACTCCAAATCAAGGTTTTTCTTCAAGATCAAGCATTGATCTTCAAGGTTAGTACACCCTTCCTAGTTAACTTAGTAATAACTTAGGATTTTTTTGAGAATGATTGTAAAATTATCTTGTGTATCCCCCTTTCTTTGAAATCTATGATATATCTTAAATTTTGAAGATTAGATTAAATGGTGATAGATGTGTGGATGGATGTTGGTTGAGGCGAATAGATGCCATGTGGATATGATGGATGTTGTGGAAGAATGTGAAGGGCATTGTACTCATAACATACACACTCAATGTATTTGATAAAATGCATGAATGAATTTGAAAACTTAGGACTAAGAAATATGAAGTAAATGCTTAGAGAAATGTTGCATGCAAGGTGTTTGATGAAATGCATGTATGGATTTTAGAATCTCAGACGATGCAAACATGAATTAAGGTTTGTTCCCAACTTGGTAAATTTGGTTAGCATTTTCTACATGGTTAAGTTAAACTTCTCATTTGTATATAGAAAATGTTGAACGCCACGTGTTCGATGAAATGCATGAATGAGGATTAAATTAAGACAATGAAAGCATGATTTAAGGAGTTTTCCTAACTTGGTAAATTGGATCAAATGTTCTATATGTTTTCCTTAAATCCCCCATGTCTATGGAAATGTAGAAACGCTATATGATGCTTTACTAATTCATGTCACTACGATGTCACCAATTATTATGTACGAGCACGCATGCATGCATAAACAAAATTTCTAAGTACAATTACATGAAGTTAAACACAAGATAAGAATAAGATGTTAGATACGATTGAAAAATTTATACGAAGAGGAAACTTATAAGAAGAGAACAAATTGCTTACAAGTAGATGATATTGTCAAGGAGGTTGGTAGCCCAAGTTGAAGGGTGCTAACCTCTTGCTCATAAGAAAAGGGTCATAAGTTGAATAAGGAAATGTCAAGGAGGTTGGTAGCCCAAGTGAAGGGTACTAACCTCTTGCTCATAAGAAAATACTCATAAGTGGAATAAGAAAATGTCAAGGAGGTTGGTAGCCCAAGTTGAAGGGTGCTAACCTCTTGTTCATAAGAAAATGCTCATAAGTTGAATAAGGAAATGTCAAGGAGGTTGGTAGCCCAAGTGAAGGGTACTAACCTCTGATTGCTTATAAGAAAAGGCTCATAAGTTGAATAAGGAAATGTCAAGAAGGTTGGTAGCCCAAGTGAAAGGTACTAACCTCTTGCTCATAAGAAAAAACTCATAAGTGGAATAAGAAAATGTCAAGGAGGTTGGTAGCCTAAGTTGAAGGATGCTAACCTCTTGCTCCAAAGAAAAGGCTCATAAGTTGATAAATAATTAAGGAGATTGGTAGCCCAGGTTTTAAAGGGTACTAATCTCTTGCTCACAATAATATCGAAAGGAAGGCTCATAAGAATCTCACAAGACTCACAAGCTCACATGAACTCGTAAGAAATCATAAGGACCACAGATGATGTTTTACTTTTTTGAGAATTGTGATGTGACGAATGATATTGTACATTGCTTTAAGAATGATTTATGAACTGTATTCTCTTAAATAACTGTTTATGATATTATACTTGTTATTACTATTGTTAGCTAGGAGCTTGTACTCGCTGAGTATTCCATACTCAGCCGTACATTTTATGTTGGCAGGTACACTATACGATATATGTACTCTGGTTCCTTGGATCGAGGCGGCTCATGGAGAGCAATAGATTGCTCGGATTGTCACCCAGATATCAGGGGTTAGATATGTGGCCCTACAGTTGGGTTGAGTGAGAGAGAGACATGTATTTTGGGTTTTCATGTCTGGGGATATTGTCTCACTTGAGTTGGTGACTCAGGTTAAGGATTTCTTGTACATGTTTTAGTTTATTTTCAGTTATTGTAAACAGTTGTTCTTGGAATACAGTTAAGTTATTAAAAAAATCTTCAGTTCACTATTTAGCTTGCCTTATATGCTTCCGCAGGATGGTTGTGTGGTAAGTAACGAACCCAAATTATCGCCTAACTCATAGAGGGTATTTCGGGGCGTTACAGAAGTGGTATCAGAGCTTAGGCATTAGGTTTTGTAGGGTCGTTAGAGTTCGGTACCACGAGTAAACCAAAGCATTGGATTCTTCTTAGGAGTCGTATTCCAAGTGTGGACTAATCACTTAGTCTTGGTCCATAATAGGTTGATTTCAACCGAAGTTAGCGTCAATTTTCGCTAGGAAAACCGCAAATTTTATATACTTATACTCTTATGTGTTGTATTGTTATGTGGTATTATATGCTATGTGTTGTGTGCATACTATAAGTTATATGTTAAGTGAAAACATATGATTGATTAACGGGGTTTCCCAATTAGACTCAAGAGTTACGGTGGTACTCAGGCTAGAGTCTATCCCAGGTGAGGGTTGACAAGTCCATAAAGTACATAGTTTTAACTCATTACAATGCTTTATGGACAAGTGGTTGGCTCAGGTTGAGAGTACGGTTAGCATTCCATGGTTTATTGTGGGCAATAAATGTTGCAACCCTCCATACTACACATCATATGACCTATATTTTTAAAGAGCAATGCTAGGTTCATCCTACACTTTCAAAGTGCGTTGCACTTACAACTCTCTGTTTTCTCTTTAACCTCTTATATGGATATGTTTCTATACAAACTCTCCTTAGGCCATCTGCAGGTTTTTAGCGAAATTAATTTACAAGTTGACTTGCATCAGATTATGAACAGAAGGTTGAAGAGATAACAAGAGCAGCTTAAAATGTGTCTTATGTAAGGGATAATTTAGTAATTACAAATATTAGAAAGGGGTATTTTTGCCAACTAAACTTTTTCCAGAGTTCCTAAAATACCCTTGTCAAAGGCATTATTTGGTTTGCTCCGGTTATCTCTTCAACCAGAACTCGTGTTCATAGTTAATCTAAAAATTCAATAAAATGAGAAAGAATCCTTATTCGAGTTTGATTAGAAAAGATGAATCATATCCTAAATCTATATTAGTAAGTTAAGGAGGTCTCCAAATCGTCTAAATTTAATTTTATTAGTGTGAATGTCTTTTATAAAGGTTCAGAGCAAAGTAGTGGGTGAGTTATGGTAGGTTTCTTCCTGTGACCATGAGTGTTTGAAGGCTATGATCAAATTATCTGCATGACCATAGGGAATAACCCAGGGAAGAGCACAGACTATTTGGTTCCGTGAGTTCTCATGCTTAAATGTATCTGATACGTACGGCCAAGCAAATCACTAGTGAAGAAGTCGTTGCCAAAAATGTATCTGATACTCCTCTTTTGAGATCTTGAACAGAGCTGTTTCTAACCACCCAAACAATAAAGGAAGACAAAAAAAAAAAAAATCTTAATAGATTTGTGAATTGTGAGATTGGTGCAGCCCTGGTGAGAGCCACAAATAGGTAAGTCACTGGGACTCGTTAGTCCCACAACATCTCCAAAATTTGCATAAACATAGGTGATTTGTGTAAGCATATTAACACCCTCGACCCTGGTATGCATCCGGAATTTACTGATGATCAAGAAACCTTCATGAATTATCTTACAAACACTCATTAATATACATGCTACACATGCTAACATGGAAAATAAGGAACAAAACCAGTTGACATTCACAAACCGTACAAGTCAAAAATTATATGAAAGATAATACCCATATATATGTATATATATATAAGAAACTTCGTAAGAGATGTCAGCGAGGTATGATGGTCGGCACGGCACCACTGACAAGATCACTTCCCGATACATGTGATGACATGTATTGGTCCCTACTTACATAGGCCGATGAAGATGGTGATGAAGAATTCCTGGTACATGAGGCTGTGGATTCCGAGAACATGGTGTCAGATTCTGGCATCATATGGAGTATGTTCTCTAACTCCCTAACCAGAATACATAAGTTGTGTCCTTCAGATCCTTACATTTGATACAAACCATTCAAACTAGAATGCCTCCTCTTGTTGGGCAATGCAAATCAGTAAACCCTAAAAGACATCCAACCCATCATATATTGGCATTTTTAGACCTTTAAAAAACACATTTTTTTTTCTTGCATTGGGTCATTATTGTGCTTAAGAATTTCCAATCAATATGATCTTTGCATTATGACCTTTACACCAAGTGAATGCCATGTAGAGGGATACATAGACAGTGCTCTCGTACAGTTCAGCCCGATACCAAGTATTGGACATTTTCCCATGTCAATAGCAGTCATTGAGTTTTTAAACTTTATAATAAAAAAACAGGGGCAAGAAGTGAAGCTCTCTTTGCCACATGGCAGAGGTCCCCAGGGCTGAAACTTGGTACGCGGAGAGGAAGTGAAATATTGAGCGTACATGAATATTTATTAGATCCGACGAGGTTGGGTAAATATGCTTGTCATACTTAACTGAGGAGATATATAATACAAGGGAAGGCTTCTGAGGTTGCAGTCAAAGGTAAGAAAGTACCTCAGGGACAATGTTTTTACCATGTGATACTGGTTTCATCCCCGTCAAGAGCTCCAGAAATAGAACTCCAAGGCTATAGACATCTCTTTTGTCCGTCAACTTATTGGTTAAGAAGTATTCTGGATCGAGGTAGCCGTGCATGGAAGATAATGCACTGATAGAGTTGCCTTTTGAACAAAGAAAAATAATTGATGTGTATTGCCTTTTCCACATGAACCAAAATAGGAAAATTTGATGTTAAAAGAAGAACAACTGCTGCTTCAATTCAATTCAAAAGCTTTTGAGGTCAACCCTCTACCACTCCTGAAACTTCCCTTCAAACCTAATGGTCCCTTTAAATGCTTCTTTCTCTGTGAAATTGTGACTCCCTTCAACTCAACTTCCCCATCCAACCACAACCATGGCTCTTAAATCCTTGCAATCTACGATTTAAATCCTACCAAGCAAAATGATTCAAATCGGAGGTTAAAATCTTAATTTGGTAATTCTTATTTGATTTGCGATTCCTATTACGATTTGCAATTCAAATCGTATGATTCATATGATTCGAGCACGAAACCCCTTTTACGGACCAATTCTTAAAAAATATTTTTTATTATTTTGATTTTCTAAAGGTACTTTATGTGTTTGAAGAAGAGATAAGAAACAAGAAAACCCTGTTACGGACATGTCAAAACCCTATTTGGGTTGTCTCTCTGATGCTGTAAAACAGGAAAAAAAAAAAAAAAACAAAAGAGAAAAGAGGAAGGAGAAAGATGATGAAGTTGGATTTTGGGAAAACTTGATAGTTTATTTTATTAGTCTTTTTAATTTTACAAGTCTTTTGATACTTGATCACATATAACATGATTATATGTGTTTCCTTTTGTTGATTTATCTTTAATGATATTGAGTTTTTTTTTTTCATTTTATGGGAGATCATTCGTGTTTTTTATAGTGTATGCAATGAAATATTCATTACTTTTTTTTATCAATAGATATGAATCAAATATTTTGGATAATAGATTATTCTATTTTTATGATTTATCAAATAATTTTTGTAATTTTTAAATAATTTTTTAAAAAATAAATTGAATCTTACGATTTACGATTTGAATCCCGATTTAAATCGAATCAGTCTTAAAACGATTTTACAATTTAACGACCTTGGCCACAACTACCATAGCTGTAACCTTGATCCAACTTCAAGTACAAGATTGCCACCCCTTTGAGCCACAGCAGGTTGTTTGATGCCTTGTTGCAGGAAGGTGGAAGCTAAGCTATGGTGGGGACTAGATCTCTGGAGAGAGAAGTAACTGGTCAGAACCCATTACCAACGGAAAGTCACCATTTAGATGAGTCGGTACACAATTCCAGATTGGACACCACGAACCTGCTGGGGGAATTGGCATTTTAGTCAGGTAATTCAAGATCCATCCATTTTCTGTGAATTTTTTTTTGGTAAATTTGCATCGAACCTGTTTTATAAAGACTGATGTCGATTGCAGATATCTGTTAGGCATCTTTTTATTTATTCCGTTCATTTTGTCAGAGTCATTTTGGGGAAAATGAGGGGAATTTGTCCAAAAAGATTGGGGATTGAGAGGAGGGAGGTCCACAGTCCTTGGTGAAGTAGGTTGTTGGGATTACGAAAAAAAAAAAGGCAAAATGGAGAAACTAAAAAACAAGACTGAAAAGAAATTCTATCTTCACATTTTCGCTGACAAGCATGGTCAATTCTGACCATAGCTGATTTGGTTTGGCTGGGTACGTAGAACTGAGTCTGAACTTTTGCTATATAAAGAACAGTGAGTCACTCTAAAATTGAAAGACTGTTCCAAATTGCTAGTTGAGCAGTATGAAATACCGGTATGTTACTGGTATCAGTATAGACTATAGACTCGACATAGAGTAAATACAAAATAATCGTGCTCCAAAGAACATATAGTGCTACCCTCCTTCCCAACCCCACCTCCCCCCAAAATAATAATAATAATAATAAATAAAATTTTCTACCTCTGGCACAGATATATCTGGCATCTTACAAAACTAATAACGCAATTCCTCATGGGAAAGAATAGATTTATGAAACCTTTCCCAGAGTTTTGATGCATAAAATTTGCACAATAATGTGAGATTTTCACAAATATTCCCTCACCATACATACGTGTATGTATGTATGTATTGCATGATTTTTTATAGATTTTTTGCATGCATAATCCAAATATAACCACAGAACATAAAGAAAATTGACAGATCTTCCAATAATTTTTCATTTTCCAAATATTCCTGGAAATTAAATGTTAAAACTTCCAATTGTTATTTCAATGATTCAACACTGTTTTAGCAAAGTTAGCCTTACCGGAGTTCCCTTCACAATGGTGGACACGTGACCAGGCACAACCCCTTCATCATCTCCAACTGGTGCAAGCCGTGAAAGTCCAAGATCAGCGACTTTAGCAGTAAGCTTGGAATCCAGAAGTATGTTGCTGGCTTTGATATCTCGGTGGAATATAGGAGGGTCTGCTTCTGTATGGAGGTACAGAACACCCTTTGCTGAATCCAATGCAATACGCAACCTCATACCAAAACTCAGCCTGATTTAGCTGCCATATCACACTAACTATCTATTTAGAGCTAAGAGAAAGAAGAATAAGTTTTAAACTCTGAGATATTTCCAATATTCAGCCTGTTGGATTTTCCGACGACATGAACATTTAAAGATTGGCGAGAGCATTCATAACGAAAGATATGAGTTGGTACATCAAAGTGTAACACAAACATGCTCACATCCACACACAGGCATGCATGGATATATGGGCAATTGGGCATACATATGCATGCGCAAATGCCTGCATTATATCCACATATTTCTTTTTCTCGTTATTCTTTTCAATAGGTAAGCAGGGATTTAACCCACAATTATGAGATAAAGCACCACCAAATTGAGCTTAGGATTAAACCCTTAGGTATATGGTGGTCCATCCAAACTAACACCAAACGAAATTAAATATTGTGGAAACGGTAAAGAGCCATATATCAAAAGAAAGTATGATACAGGGATTAGACAAAATTAGATGATAGAGAACAGAACCACGGAATGAATATAATAAGAATTACCAGAAAGCCAATCCCACAGTGTACCATTAGGCATGAACTCATAAATCAACATCTGCACATTCACAAGAACATAACCAGATAATAATTTTTCCTATCCAAATTAGAAATGATTAAATCCTTGAAAAAATTTATACTGCACATGCCACACCATCATGTTTCTTGGACAAAAACAGCATTTAGATAAGTTCAACCTTAATGGGACACAGAAACCTCAAGTATTTGAAAGAATAAAATTAATCTATATAACCCACTAAACTGCAATAATAGCCAAGTGTGGCACAGGTAAATGAACATAAGGAAGCAACTTTGTGATCTGAAAGGACGATGGTCTATGATACTTGAATCCTTCAATGCCCCAGGAATAACCTGACATAGGAATTTGTGTGGGATTCAAGTTGCATATGGCTCAAACACACTTGAATATTTTATAAAATTATTTTTAAAAGGTACAATAACATTCTATAATTCATATAGAAATTATATAGTATCTGTAAGGACCCAATTTTTACACCTTGTTTAACCATGGTTAACCCCCTAATAAACATGGTTATCACCGGCCAAACCCTAGTAGTCCTAGGTAGATGATAATCCAAGCTCTAGTAGCCTTAGGTAGACCCTAATCTAAACCCTAGGAAAACCCTAAACCCTAGGCTAACCCTAAAACTAACCCTAGGTAGACCCTAGAACTAACCCTAGTCTAAACCTAGGCTAAAATCCAATGGGCTCAAGGCCCATTTCAAATAAAACCCCTAAACCCTAGACTAAAGACCCACGGGCTTAAGGCCCATTTTAAGCCCAAAACCCCCCAAAAAAAAAGAAATTTTTTTTTATTAAAATCCTTTTTGGTCCATGCATGGGCCCACTAAGCCCAAATGGGACCCACATTACCTCTTTCAAAATTCAAAATTTTTTTTTGCAAGATATTTTTGCCTTCCCCACATGTGTGGTGGTTAGGCCCAAAATGGTAAACAAGAACAAAAACTCAAAAAATAATAATAATAATAATAATAATAAAAAAGGTTTTGATTGGGCACCAACCCCATGTGGCAAGGCCCACATGAGGGTTGGGCCCATACCAAACACCCAAGTAACCAAATACAAAAAAAAAAAAAAAAAAATCAACCAAACAACAATTTTTTAGAAAGAAAAAAGGAAATAAAATGATTAAAAAAAAAAAGAAAGAGGTTTGATTGGGCACCAATCCCATGTGGCAGGGCCCACATGTGAGTTGGGCCCAACTCAAATAACCAAATTCATGTACAATGCATGAGGCTAAGTCTTTGGGAAACAACAAAAGAAGCAAAAAAAAAAAATCGTTTTTTTTAAGGGGTGGTACTGTTCACCTTCGTCCCCAATGGGACGGGCGTACAGACCACCTTGATCCCGCCAGGCCATCACCTGTGGCTGTTGCCCCTGGCTCCCTTGACCACCTGGCTCCTCTTGCCATGTCCCCCACGCCTACAAACCTTATCGATCTCCTTCCCTTCTCCTATAAAGCCCCACAGTGGCCACTGTTCAAGGGGACCCGAAAAAAAAAACAGTGCAAGCTTCATACAGCCACTCCATCTCATCCCCCATCCTCATAACCACTCGGTCTTCATCGAGTTAGGCTTTAGACCACTCCCAAATACCACCCTTGCAACCACCTAACCTCACCATCCGCCACCACGACCACTGTTGGAAATTTTTTTGCAAAAATTACAGTGAACTTATCCCCCTTGGGCCAGCCATAGGGCTGTCAATGGACCGGATCATGATCCGGATCCGATCCGAATCCGATCCGATTAGCCGGACTTTGGACCCTATATGTGATCCGTCGGATCGGATCGGTGGAATCCGATTATAATCGGATCGGATCTGGATATAGGGTGATCCGATCCGATTAAAATCCGATCCGATAATAATAATAATTTTTAATTATTTCAAATATATTATTTAGATTTTCTATGCATAAAATATTAATTTTTTAAAAAATTAACATTAATTAGTATTAATTAAGGTATTATTAGATTTTTTATTATTAAAATAGATTATTTTTAAAAAAATAACCTTACTCGGATCGGATCGGATCGGATTCGGATCGGACGATATATAATCGGATCGGATTCGGATCGGTTATTTCATGATCCGACGGATCTCGGATCGGATTCGGATCAGTCGGATTCTTAATCGGATCGGATTCGGATCTAGGCAGATCCGGTCCGAATTCGATCCGTTGACAGCCCTAGCCAGCCATCCACACCTCTCCAACCCTTGAAACTTCATATAATCAAACCATAGGCCGCCCCAGATCATCCTCGCGCATCTCCAAGCCTGCCCCGAACTGAGTTCAATCGCCACCGCAGCATATCGCTGAGCCTCCGCCACGAGTACACGGCAGAGGGTATACTTACCCCTTCTCCTTTTTTGCTGCTGTTTTTTCTTGTTATTGTAAGGGACCCCTGGTCCCATTCCAGGGGTCCCCATTTTGTTTTTTTTTTAAATCTTTAGTAGCTCAAAAAAAAAAAAAAACAGTAGGCAGGGGCGGTTTTTCCCTTTGCTGCGTGGCCACTGTACCACTGCCCCCCGCCACCGCAGAGTGCATGGTCTTTCCCAGAGGTCTAGGGGGGGTCCTCAATCCATGAGGAATCGCCCTGGACCCCCTGGTTTACAACCAAACAGCACCCACAAGAGTTTTTCAAAAAAAATTTCAGAAAAACGCAATTTTGACTAACCACCTTTAACCCCAGTTTAACCATGTTTAAACCCATCCTTGTTTGAAATCGAGGCCATGTTTAGACTCCCCACACACAGGGCTACCCCCTGTGCAATTTCAGCTTTTAATTCATCCGTTAACCATAGTTAAATCGACCCCAAAGTAGGGTCGACAGTGTGAAAATCTATGCAATGGGACAACTTTGGGCCTCTGTGGGGACCACATACGGCCTCCCCATGGGCCCCACAAGGGGCCAAATTGTTCCCCTCATGAAAGACTTCGCGACCATGGTCTCGGATCCCCTGGGGGTTGGGTCAATCAGTGGCAAAATCGCCGCAAAGTTTGAAAAAAACACTGTTTTGGGGAAATCATCATTTTATGTGAATTTCAACGGGGCAACTTTGAGTCTTTGTGGGGCCCACATACGGCATCCCATTGGGCCCCACAAGGACTCAAATTATTTCCCACATATCAGTCTACCCACTGGTAGTCTCAGATTCCCACGATTCCCCCGTTAACCATGGTTAAATTCATGTTAACTATGGTTAAAAATTTGATGGAAATTTTGGGTTTTGCGCAATTTCTGATATTTTTGAGAGCCCAGGCTGGGTAGGAGGCCAGTCTAGGCCCTGCCATGGACCCTAGGCCCACTTTTACCTCGGTTGGCCCATTAACCATGGTTAAACTCACCCGTGGTAAACATTTAACCATGGTTAAGCGGCCCATGACCCAGCAAAATTCTGGAAAAATCATAAAAAAATCAAAACTATTACATAGAATCCAGAAATGTCTTCTGTGACTTTTTTTCCTGTGATTAAGACCCTTAATCAGAGTCAACCCCATTTTTGACCCTTAACCACGGTTAAAAAATCCTTAACTGGAAAAAATCTGGACAAATGCTCAAAAAATCTAAAATATTAGGAGAAACCCAAAAATGGTCTCTTTTAACCTTTTAACCATGATTAAGACCCTTAACCATAGTGACCTCTCCTCCTTAACCGCGGTTAAGCATCTTTGACTGCTGGGAAAAATCAGAAAAAATCCCAAAAAAATCAAAAAAATTCAAAAAGACCAAAAATACTGACTTTGAACCTTTTAACCATGGTTAGCACCCCTAACCACGGTTGATTACCTTTTTAACCCCGGTTAGCAACCCTAACCCTTGGTTAAGACACCCTTGAGCCTACCGGGCCTCACCCCTTGGCCTACCAGGCCTAATCTCGGCTTACCCGGCCAAACCCTAACCTAACGGGCTCATCCTTGGCCTCTCGGGCTTAATCTCGGCCTACCGGGCCCAAACTAGCTTACCGGGCTTCACCCTTGGCCTACCGGGTCCAACCCTAGTCTATCGGACTTACCTTAGGCCTACCGGGCCCAATACCAAGCACTTGACCAACCCGGTCAACCACCCCTAGCCTTCCGGCTAGACACTAAGCCACCCTTGGTGCACACACACACACCCCTAGCCTTGACACGGGCTCATGTGCCAGAACTACGCTCGGTCTGATCTCACCCCTATGTGAGTACGTAGGCAGCCCAACCCGGGTTCGACCCTAGTCAAGGGTTTTCTCCTTCTTAGATTAGCTTTCTTTTAAATACTTGAGGCATTTGATTAACATTGAGATTAATTTGGCTTCACCCTAGCAAGTAGGGAACCACTGAAAAGTGGAAGTGCCGGGGTTTCTAACCCCTTCCCCGGACTTAACCGAACCTCTTACCCTGACCTCTGATCGCAGACCAAGACCTTATCCAAATCCCGGGGACTTATCCGTGCCGAATGAATAGGTGGCGACTCTATACTCACCAGTGAGATTCAAACGAGGGTTTCCCCAAAACCCGTGCTCACAGCTCTGGCGACTCTGCTGGGGATCTTAAGGTTCAACCCGGAACCTAGGTTTAAGCCAAACTAAACCTTAAATTAATCAAATGCTTAAGTATTTAACCTAATACTAATCATTTAATATCTCATTGGTAATTTGTGTACTGTGCATCTCATTCATACCATAGTAGTGTAATCAACCCAATACCTATTAGACAAGCTTATTACGCTCACGGCTGTTGGATGACTATCTTCAGTGACAGGGGCTTAACAGTCTTAGAGGTCTGCGGAATTTGGCATGTTGGGTGACTATCCTCAGGAAACGATTCTGAACGCTCCCGCTTACACCAATCGTCCCTTTCAGGGAGTCGCATATACGGTGGTAAGTGATCCCCCCATCCTTAGGAATACACTCTTGCATACCCCAGCATGCATGCATATAGCCTAGGCTAGGGTATAGTCTACAAGCAGCCCACCTGGAGGGATACTCTAAACCCTAACTTGCTTGCAGCCTATACCTGTCCCCAGTCATGGTTGACTACCCGGGCCCACTCTACTGGGATAACCACCTATCAGGGGCATGTAATGAGCCAAATTTGTGCTTGTAATAAAACACATCCTACCCTTCTTCCGGACATCGCATATGAGGTTCAAATTCCAGTCGATTAGGTTTTTACCAGACCTATACCCAACCTTGACTGATAAGCCCCCGGTTCCCAACAACCCGGGAAAAGCAAGCTGGAACTCTGTTCGTTTGCCCTATCGGATCACATGCGCCTTGTCACACCCAGAAAATATTACATCATTTTTGCATATTTCATCTGCCTACACAGTGCTCTCACATCGAGTCTACATGGCACGTCCTTCAGGGATAACCCAGTCAATTGGTCAACCGATCCGGCCCGTGCATTTGACTTCTTAGGGGGCATGTGATCACAACTTCCAAAAAGCAATTGAGGCCTTTACCCCCAGTCAGTGTATCGCTTGGGCTCAGTACTTCGAAACTGGGACTATCCTAAACCTATCCATGGTTAAACCGAACTCGCGCCTCATGTACGCAACTATCCAGTGTCGGAACCCATCTCACATGGTGTTTCGTTTTGGAAAGAACAAATTGTATCAAACACTGGAAGAGATTCAGCGCATCTTAGGGTTAAACATGGACGGCGAAACCATAGTACCGCGCTACAAGACAACATACCAGGCAGACCTATCCAGGTTTTTGCATGTCAAGCTTGCCTGCTTGTAGCCCGGTCCTAATGGCTCTTTTGATCTAATACCCGTAGAGTATCTCGAGAAGCAGTACAAGCACAAGTGAAACCCTGACTCCATTATAGCAGAGCTTCCGGGTCTCAACGCCCTTGCACTATTAGCTATGCCCCAGCTGGTATTCCTGAAGTGTTGTACACTTGTCGAGTTAGTACTAATGGGGATCCTCGAAAACATGCGCAACTCCGATTCAGTCATACCATTCATCCTTGCAAAGCTTCTCAGGGCTCTCAACTAGGTAGCAAACTGCAGAAGGGGCCTCTTCCATGCCAGTACATCCTTCCTACACCTATGATTAGTAGGACACCTGCCTATGATCATAGTCGCACCAATTAACCTCCGTGAAGCCTACAGAATCAGGGCCCGATAGCAACTACAGACATCAAAAAGCTCTACTAGCCTCTCCAAACCCTATCAGAGGAGGAGATCATACGGCAGTGTGTTGTCATCACCGAAAGGCGATGCATGATCCTTTGTGGTTACTTCAGGACCACCAATAAGTATAGCATACCGACTTTGGGTGGAAAAAACAGACATTCCATCTCCCATACCTACACATAGGGAACTGCCCACACCCGTCTCAGCTCCATCACACGGGACCATACCCTTGGCTGAAAAAGTAATCCACTAGAGAAACATCTTTTTGGAGAGACAGCTCCAAATGCAGATAAAAGAGAGTGACTACGGAAAGCTCAACAGGCATCCAGGCTACAAGGAGCAAAGCAGGACATCAAACCTCAGGCCATACGGGAGCAGATCGAGCATCTCAAGCAAATACTCCAGTTTTACCAGAAGAAGAGGAGAGGCGACACCAGAGAAACAGCCATCATCAGGGCCCAGCTGCACTTCTACCAAGAGCAGCTCGGTAGTGCAAAGGCTGAGATGACCGCTTAGATCCAACAGTTCGGATCCCAGATGTTCAATGCTACTGAAGCCATTGAGAACTGTTGGATCTAAGCGGTCACATCCCCCCAACAGTAAATCATGGACCTAGATGGTGTGCCCCGACCTCTTGATTTCATGATCCCTGACGGGCCTGCCTAGGATCGAGTCTTTTTTCTCTTTTCTTGAGTTACACAGTCTTGTACTCTCTTCCCGCTCATCAAACGAAAAATCCTTTCTAGTATCTTCTTCCTTGCATCATAAACATGCATGTTTAACCAACAAATCACTTTGTTCACAATGATACCACGGCATTAGGCACAAACAACTGCATTGGGCCCCTCTAGCATTACTGCATCATCTATGCACCCTCATCATTGTCCATGCATTGCATTTGCACTAGCTAGGATCACTGCACATACACTACATGTACACTGCACCTTACACTTGCACTTGCATCACCGGTACGCTACACTAGCAGCACCGGCACACTACACTAGGCATTTACACATGCACTACCACCGCATCTGCATTATTAGGGCACTGCACTCTTACCTATCTAAGAAAGCATAGAACCCGGTCTATCCTAGTCTAGGCATCGCCCTCCAAGCTGAAAGAGTCCAATCTATCCTAGCCAGGGCATCATTGTCATTGCATTCACTGCATCTAGTGTCACCCGAGTATAGCCCACACATCATGTAGTCGACAGCACTCCTAGAAGTGACCCAACTACAAGAATCAATAGACCCTGTCTATCCTTCACTCAATCTCATTAGGAGCGCTGCTTAGGCTCGAGTTTTGTTTCTCTTTTTGAGTCTCACCTCATTCATTGGGTTTTTACCCTCACATGCTCATGCATTTTTGATTCACATACCTTACCTTCGATATTGACTCGCTCTATCTTTCCAGATCTCACCTTACTGAAGCGGTAACTTAAGGACTCAAGTGATGGAATGCGGAGAAGCATCAAGCAGCCAAGAAATCATATTGACAACCCTTCTCCAACAAGAGCAGGACATCAAGGAAATCAAGTGTATCCTCCATGATATGGCTACCGCTCTCGATAAGCTCCAGGTGGCACAAGGGCAAACCCAGATCCGTCCCCCTACCTCTCAGACAAATGCATCCAACTCAGTGGCACAACCACAGAAACCTCCCTCTCACCCGCTCCCCAAGCCTAAGAAAGAGCGGGCACCACCCAAGGATTTCACCCCTTCTCCTCTCAGCCAACTCCTACCAGTTCTTATTGATAGGAAATTGATCACACTCCGTGGTCCTACCGCATTTCAACCTTTAGCCAAACGGAACCACAACTACAAGGAGCACGAACACTGTGCTTTTCATCAAGGCCCTGGGCACTCTACTGATCACTGCATCGCTTTGAAGCATATAGTTGAAGACCTAATCAACGAGGGCAAACTTGATTATGTGCCCTGTAGCTGGAGTTCCTGAAAACCCTATCCCCTCATCAACCCATCATCAAGCCGCCTTCATGCCACCTAGAGCAGTGTCTTCACCAACTTATCTGAAGAAGGAGACCTGAAAGCGAAACGCTGAGTTCGGTTGATCAGAGCTAAGCCCAGTCTAAATCAGTCTTAGTTAGGATTTCCTTTTTGTAAGAGTCGGCCACTGTGGCCCTTGTACGAGTCCAGTTAAACTCTTTCCATTTAATGAAATCACTTTCTTTAAGAGTTTCATCTCCATACTTGCGTAGCATAGCTGAATGCTTCCTAAGCTTATCTGCCTTAACAAGAGATCATCTAAACAGATAATCAAACTCATAATCCCCAGGTGAAGAATATGATGAAAAGCAGAATTCTCATCCAGGAACCTTGTCTTGCACAGAGCTGGGTAGCATCTCTGAATGTAAAGGTCAAGACCTCGCCACACCAGGGGCAGGGAGGCAATCAAAAGCAAGGGACAAGCCCATCTCCGGTCATCCGACGTAAGCTCCCCCAGGACAATGCTTTTAGCAGGGGGCAACTTGAACCAGAGCTGACACCCGAACAAGTAACTGATAACTGCGTAAAAAGCTGCTCAAATTTACTGGGGGGCAAATGTCTCACCCGATAAAGCAAGGGGCAATATCAGAATGACCACCAGATCCCGAACCAATCAAATGGGCAAAATCAAAGTACAGCGCTTAAGGCTTTCCCTGATAACGCTTGCACTTTTAGCCGCTTCGGGAAAGGACAGGAAGCCATCCTTGGCGCCCCTTCATCCCTTTCAATGTAAACCTGTTTTACAGATCAATGAAATCCACTAGTTAGCCCCTTTGAGCCTAACAACATTCATTTCATATAACCTTTTCAGGGACACCCTCCCTTACCAATCTGTGGCATTTGCCTGAACTACGTCATGACCTGATCCTAGGTAACCTGAAAAATTGGTATGGTCACAAAAAGGGATCATACCTCCCTCAATTCACACTACACAGAGTCAAACCATCCCCATTGGAACCAAAGCCTCTTTAAAACCTTTTCCCACAGAGTCCGACAGAGCAAAAATCCCCTCAAAAGTCCTCAGTCGAGTCGACTCTCAAGGGTGTAAAAAAAAAAAACTTTCATCAAAGGAAGACCCAAAATTGAAGCTGAAATATTTTCAAGAGTCGAGACTCCCTACAGAGACAACCTCTCCAGACTTTGTCCCCAACGGAAACCTTTCAGGGAAAATCTCTAACAAAAAACATCCCCAGTAGAGATAACCTCTTTCGAAACTCTCCCCAGCAGAGACAACCTCTCTCAAATTCTGGAAAAAAAAAACTCTGCTGGAAATCCAAAAGGAAAAATCCTCAGGAGGCTACAACGATTAAAATGGAAGAGATCCCCAAAAGAGTAATTGCGAAAGAGAAATCTCAGGGTGTCCCAAACTTCAATCCCCCAGCCTACATTTCATCCAATCACAAGTCTTCTTAGATCCCCTAGAGACTGAAGGTGCAAGCAGCTTATCATAAAGCAAGATACCAATATCTAAGGCAACAGAAAAAGAACTCCGTTCAAAACCATCGTGGGCCCAATGAAAACCAGAAATGGCATCGGTGCACAAAAGTTACGCGAACCCCAAACCTGGTCTCGAGATCAGGGGCAAAAAAGGGAAGAAAACTTATCAGCTTCGCAGGCATGAGGAAAACCGACAACGGCCTCATTGCACAAAAGTTATGCGAATCCCATGACTTGATCATTCCAAGGGTAAAAAAGGGAGAAAAAGCTAAAGAGCGATTTAGCAATAGAATCTGGTAGCAATCAAGCTTGCCAATCCCCCTTAAGTCACTAGCAGATAGACTGGAGAAACAGACCCCCGACAGTAGCTTCCAGCAGAGCTCAATTCCTCAATAAACAGCAGATCATCAGCAGTGGTCCGCAACAGTGTCACATTCTCTAGTGGATCCCTAGCTGAAGCCTTTAATTGCTCTCTATAAACATTCTCCCCTGCAAGAACCTAAAAGCATCCAATTTGCTTTTCAGCAAGCTTCTCCCCAGCCAGATTACTCAATCTCTAGTAGCAGCAAGGCAGAGCAACTCTTATTGGCAAAGCGACCCCAGGTCCCCGGCAAAGCCCAACTCCGCAAGATGCAAAACATAACTTCATCAATGTCACAACAGGACAAATTTGCTTAGCATCGTACTCTACCCCTAAAGATAAAATCCATTCACCCTGTGAAAATGATCTCCTGGTTAAATCACATAAGCAAATGAAGCATTCAACTTCTGAGTCTCCTTCTGGTCACCACCAGAGTTCCCATACTCGTCGGATCAACCATCCTCAAAGTCTCCCGAGTCTGTCAAATCCTGTGACGTCTCCTTGTCACCACCAGAGTTCCCATTCTCGTCGGATCAACCATCCTCGAAGTCTTCCGAGTCTGTCAAATCCTGTGACGTCTCTCACCAGGTCAATCATCTTCTAAGTGTTTTTCCACCGGCTTGGCAAGATCAAACAGAACTCAGTAATCACCTGAGATGCATCATGGTTCTAACAAGAAGCGAGAGCAAGATTGAATGCCTCCGGAATCTTCAAACAACAAAGGACTGGTCTCCAAGAGCGAGTCAGATACCCAGCCCTCCTTTAACCTACATGCCACACTATGAAAACCAGGACTAGTCAAACCTCTCATGCATTAGCATAAGTCCAGTCGTGCATGTCATACACTAAATGAAGCTACACACTAGATGCACACACTCAATCAAGTCACACATAATGCACTCTAACTACATAGATCCAATCAAGCTGCACACTAGTTACACACACTCAATCGAGTTGCACATAATGCACTCTAGCTAATCAAATCCAGCTGCACACTAGTTGCACACACTCAATCGAATCACATATAATGCACTCTAGCTAATCAAATCCAGCTGCACACTAGTTGCACACACTCAATCGAATCACATATAATGCACTCTAGCTAATCAAATCCAATTGCACACTAGTTGCACACATTCAATCGAGTCGCATATAACACACTCTAACTAATCAAATCCAGCTGCACATTAGTTGCACACATTCAATCGAGTCGCACATAATGCACTCTAGCTACTCAAATCCAGTTGCAAACTAATTGCACACACTCAATCGAGTCGCATATAATGCACTCTAGATAATCAAATCTAGCTGCACACTAGTTGCACATAATGCACTCCAGCTACTCAAATCCAATTGCACACAAGATCGAGTTACGCACTCTAGCTACTCAAATCCAACTACACACTAGTTGCACACACTCAATCAAGTCATTCACTGCACTCAAAGTAGCTGCATCCAAGTTTCACATTACACTCTAACTGCACACAATCAAGTTGCACTCAATACATCATAGCTACATATTAGTTGCATACAAGGTGAAAGTCTCATCCAATACATTCAAGTCGCACAACAGATTGCATGCATTTAATCAAGTCGCGTACCTTAGCATCAATCATCTTGATCAAAATCCAGTGTCTTTCGGCCATATCAACATCAATCTGGCTAGTGCCTCCTGGCCATGCCTCAAATCTTTGAACTTTCTGTGGGTACCTTTACAGTGTACACCAATAGACATCTTGTGTGTGCCTTGACAGTGTACACCACCAGCATGTCTCCTTTCTGACACCCCCGTGTGTCCTGGGCATCCCAGGTGAGCGTCGACATAACGCACTTTATCGACACCTCGCATGCCAGACATCTCGTGTGTGCCTTGACAGTGTACACCACTAGCATGTCCCCTTTGTGACACCCCCGTGTGTCTTGGACATCCTAGGTGAGCGTCAACATAACACACTTTGTCGACACCTCGCATGCCCGACATTCCGCGTGTACTTTGACAGTATACACCACCTGCATGTCCCCTTTGTGACAGCCCCGTGTGTCCTGAGCATCCCAAGTGAGCGTCGACATAACACACTTTGTCGACACCTCGCATGCCCAACATCCCGTGTGTACCTTGACAATGTACACCACCCCCATGTCCCCTTTGTGACACCCCCGTGTGTCTTGGGCATCCTAGGTGAGTGTCGACATAAAACACTTTATCGACACCTCGCATGCCCGATATCCCGGGTGTACCTTGACAGTGTACGCCACCCGCATGTCCCCTTTGTGACACCCCCGTGTGTCCTGGGCATTCCAGATAAGCGTCGATATAACGCACTTTATCGACACCTCGCATTCCCGACATCCCGTGTGTACCTTGATAGTGTACACCTCCTGCATGTCCTCCTTTGTGACACCCCCGTGTGTCCTGGGCATCCTAAGTGAGCGTCGACATAACACACTTTGTCGACACCTTGCATGCCCGACATCCAGTGTGTAACCTGACAGTGTACACCACCTGCATGTCCCCTTTGTGACACTTTCGTGTGTCCTTGGTATCCCAGGTGAGCGTCGACATAATGCATTTTGTTGACACCTCGCATGCCGGACATCCTGTGTTCTCTGTGACAACCTCGTCACACTGCAGCACTACCTCCAGCATGTCCCCCTCTGTGACATCCCCGTGTGTCATTTGTCACCCTATGTGAGCGTCAACATAACACATTTTATCCACACTTAGCATGCCGACATCTTGTGTGTACCTTTACAGTGTGCACCACCTGCAACACTTTTCTTTGACACCCCGTGTGTCCTTGGCATCCCAAGTGAGCGTCGACATAACACACTTTGTCGAAACCTCGAATGCCCAATACCCCGTGTGTTCTCGACACCCTAGATGTCTTCCAATCAATTCGGTTAATATCCTTTGGGAAACACTGCTTCGATCAATCCCCCTTGCCGCTTCTGAGCGACACTTTCTTTTGGTCAGCGCCTCATGGCCATGCCATCCATGCATTCATAGTCTTCCCCTGCTACTCGCTATCCTCTAGCAGTAGTCTTCATCACTTTACCACACTCACTATTTGCACAATATGCATTATTCCAAACATCCATCTCGGTGTAAAAATAGGATGTTTCCAGTTTTTGCCGTTTAAGCGTCATCTTGGCGCTCTCCGGCAAAGGGAGGCAGCTGTAAGTACCCAATTTTTACACCTTGTTTAACCATGGTTAGCCCCCTAATAACCATGGTTATCACCGGCCAAACCCTAGTAGCCCTAGGTAGATGATAATCCAACCTCTAGTAGCCTTAGGTAGACCCTAATCTAAACCCTAGAAAAACCCTAAACCCAAGGCTAACCCTAGCTAAACCCTAAAACTAACCCTAGGTAGACCCTAGACCTAACCCTAGGCCTAACCCTAGCTTAGCCCTAGTCTAAACCTAGGCTAAAATCCCATGGGCTCAAGGCCCATTTCAAATAAAACCCCTAAACCCTAGTCTAAACCCTAGACTAAAGACCCATGGGCTTAAGGCCCATTTTAAGCCCAAAACACCCAAAAACATAAAAAGATAAAAAAAGATAAAAATTATTAAAACCCTTTTTGGTCCATGCATTGGCCCACTAAGCCGAAATGGGACCCACATTACCTCTTTCAAAATTCAAAATTTTTTTTTGGGCAAGATATTTTTGCCTTCCACACATGTGTGGTGGTTAGGCCCAAAAGGGTAAACAAGAACAAAAACTCAAAAAATAATAATAATAATAATAAAAAGGGTTTTGATTGGACACCAACCCCATGTGGTAAGGCCCACATGAGGGTTGGGTCCATACCAAACACCCAAGTAACCAAATACAAAAAAAAAAAAATCAACCAAACAACAATTTTTCAGAAAGAAAAAAGGAAATAAAATGGTTACAAAAAAGGAGAAAAAAAAAAAAGAGGTTTGATTGGGCACCAACCCCATGTGGTAGGGCCCACATGTGGGTTGGGCCCAACTCAAATAACCAAATTCATGTACAATGCATGAGGCTAAGTCTTTGGGAAACAACAAAAGAAGCAAAAAAAAAAATCGTTTTTTTTAAGGGGTGGTACTGTTCACCTTCGTCCCCAATGGGACGGGCGTACAGACCACCCTGATCCCGCCAGGCCACCACCTGTGGCTGTTGCCCCTGGCTCCCCTGACCACCTGGCCCCTCCTGCCATGTCCCCCACGCCTACAAACCTTATCCATCTCCTTCCCTTCTCCTATAAAGCCCCACAGTGGCCACTGTTCAAGGGGACCCGATTTCAAAAAAAAACAGTGCAAGCTTCATACAACCAGTCCATCTCATCCCCCATCCTCATAACCACTCGGCCTTCATCGAGTTAGGCCTTAGACCACTCCCAAATACCACCCTTGCAACCACCTAACCTCACCATCCGCCACCACGAGCACTGTTGGAAAATTTTTCGCAAAAATTACAGTGAACTTGTCCCCCTTGGGCCAGCCATCCACACCTCTCCAACCCTTGAAACTTCACATAATCAAACCATAGGCCGCCCCGGATCATCCTTGCGTACCTCCAAGCCTGCCCCGAATCGAGTTCAATCGCCACCGCAGTATATCGCCGAGCCTCGGCCACGAGTACACGGCAGAGGGTATACTTACCCCTTCTCCTTTTTTGCTGCTGTTTTTTTTTAATTATTGTAAGGGACCCCTGTCCTATTCCAGGGGTCCCCATTTTGTTTTTTTTTTTAATCTTTAGTAGCTCAAAAGAAAAAAAAAAAACAGTAGGCAAAGGCGGTTTTTCCCTTTGCTGCGTGGCCACTGTACCACCGCCCCCCGCCACCGCAGCGTGCATGGTCTTTCCCGGAGGTTTGGGGGGGGGGGGGGGGGGGCCTCAATCTATGAGAAATCCCCCTGGACCCCTGGTTTACAACCAAACAGCACCCACGAGTTTTTCAAAAAAAATTTCAGAAAAACTTAATTTTGACTAACCACCTTTAACCCCACATTAACCATGGTTAAGCCCGTCCTTGTTTGAAACCGAGGCCATGTTTAGACTCTCCACACACAGGGCTACTCTCCTGTGCAATTTCAGCCTTTAATTCATCCGTTAACCATAGTTAAATCGATCCCAAAGTGGGGTCGACAGTGTGAAAATCTGTGCAATGGGACAACTTTGGGCCTCTGTGGGGCCCACATACTGCCTCCCCTTCGGCCAGAAAAGGGCCCAAATTGTTCTCCTCATAGAAGGCTTCGTGACCATGGTCTCGGATCCCCCGGGGGTTGAGCCAATCAGTGGCAAAATCGCCGCAAAGTTTGAAAAAAACACTGTTTTGGAGAAATCATCATTTTATGTGAATTTCAACGGGGCAACTTTGAGCCTTTGTGGGGCCCATATACGGCATCCCCTTGGGCCCCACAAGGACTCAAATTGTTTCCCACATATCAGGCTACCCACTGGTAGTCTCGGATTCCCGCGATTCTCCCGTTAACCATGGTTAAATTCATGTTAACTATGGTTAAAAATTTGATAAAATTTTAGGTTTTTTGCGATTTTTGATATTTTTGAAGGCCCAGGCCGGGTAGAAGGCCAGTCTAGGTCCTGCCATGGACCCTAGGCCCACTTTTTCCTTGGTCGACCCCTTAACCATGGTTAAACTCACCCGTGGTTAACATTTAACCTTGGTTAAGCGGTCCATGACCCAGCAAAATTCTGGAAAAATCATCAAAAAATCAAAAATATTACATGGAATCCGGAAATATCTTCTGTGACCTTTTTTCCTGTGATTAAGACCCTGAATCAGAGTCAACCCCATTTTTGACCCTTAACCACGGTTAAAAAATCCTTTACTGGAAAAATACACAAAAAATCTAAAATATTAGGAGAAACCCAAAAATGGTCTCTTTTGACAATTTAACCATGGTTAAGATCCTTAACCATGGTAACCTCTCCTCCTTAACCGTGGTTAAGCATCTTTGACCATTGGGAAAAATCTGAGAAAATCCCAAAAAAATCAGAAAAATTTAAAAAGACCAAAAATACTGACTTTGGACCTTTTAACCATGGTTAGCACCCCTAACCACGGTTGATCACCTTTTTAACCCCGGTTAGCAACCCTAACCCTTGGTTTAGACACCCTTGGGCCTACCGGGCCTCACCCCTTGGCCTACCGGGCCTAATCTTGGCTTACCGGGCAAAACCCTAGCCTACTGGGCTCATCCTTGGCCTCTCGGGCCTAATCTCGGCCTACCGGGCCCAAACTAGCTTACCGGGCTTCACCCTTGGCCTACCGGGCCCAACCCTAGTCTATCGGACTCACCTTAAGCCTACAGGGCCCAATACCAAGCACTTGACTAACCCGATCAACCACCCCTAGCCTCTCGGCTAGACCCTAAGCCACCCTTGGTGCACACACACACACCGCTAGCCTTGGCACAGGCTCATGTGCCAGAACTACGCTCGGTCTGATCTCACCCCTATGTGAGTACGTAGGTAGCCCAACCTGGGTTTGACCATAGTCTAGGGTTTTCTCCTTCTTAGATTAGCTTTCTTTTAAATACTTGAGGCATTTGATTAACATTGAGATTAATTTGGCTTAACGCTAGTAAGTAGGGAACCACTGAAAAGTGGAAGTGTCGGGGTGCCTAACCTCTTCCCCGGACTGAACTGAACCTCTTACCCTGACCTCTGATCGCAGACCAAGACCTTATCCAAATCCCGAGAACTTATCCCTGCCGAATGAATAGGTGGCGACTTTATATTCACCCGTGAGATTCAAACGAGGGTTTCCCCAAAACCCGTGCTCACAGTATCAGAACACAAAATATACAACATTGTTCTTGTAACCTCTAGTAGGAGTCAGGAAACTCCAGAACCTACACCCATGCCCATTCCCTGTTCAGCATCAATACCCGAGAGAATCTCTCGAGTTGGAACCCCTAGAGGCCGCCACGTGTCTCCTTTGACACCCCTTAACCATGGGTAAGGTTCACCCACCCATCCTTGGTTTTTTTTTTATATATTAATTATTATGTTTTAAATTTAAAAAACTGTTTTTAGAGTTTTTCAATTTAAAAAAAAGTTTTTAATTTAAAAAAAAGAACTAATATTTTTAAAAAAAAACCAAGGATGGATGGTTGAACCCTAGGGGTGGGTGAACCTTACCCATGGTCAAGGGGTGTCAAAGGAGACACGTGGCGACCTCTAGGGGTTCCAACTCGAGAGATTCTCTCAAGTTGAACTCGAGAGGATCCTGAGCCATAAACGAAATACATTGCATGCGGTGTTGGTAATTGTTGATTGACACAAAATTTCGCGGACGAAATAGTGGAGGATCAAATAACAATTTAATATTAAAAATAGTACACTATCAAATATTCCTTTGATTAACAGTTAGAGTTTCAAAAACTGAATTTGATGACAAGAATAAGGGGCCGATGGACGTGTTTCTCACTCTTGAAGAAGTTGTGCGACTCTCTTCTCTTTGGTAAAAACTGGGCTTTAGCTTTGGTTTGATCTTTTTTGGAGATTGTAGTAGTTTTTTCATTCCTTCCGTGTTTCGCGCGTTACCGGCTAGGGATGTGTTTTTCTCTTTGGAAGACTTGCTTTAGCTTTGGCTTGATTCTTCTTTGGAGAGTTTTGAGCCTCTTCTTTGATTTTTTCTTCTCTTTTCGAATCCTTGTCTCTTCTCTAATTTCTCTCTTGAGGTCTTGTCTTGATTGTTTCTTTCCATCTTCTTTGGATTGAGAGTCTTATTTATAGACTCTTGAGATAAAGATCTTGTGGGTCCCACTTCTTTAAGTGGTTTTAAACTCACAAAAGCTTTGATGTTAGCAGACCGACCCATTTGGTGGGTTTATGGCTTCTTCATGGACAGACCCATTTTGGTGGGTGTAAGGCCTATTTTAACTTTGACTTCGGATTGTGGGTTTTCTTCTTCGTTTCCAAAACTCGGGCCGTCGGAGGCTCATTTGAACTTGATCTTGGATTTTGGGTTCTCTTTTTCGTGCTCAAATACGGGCCACATGAGGCCCATTTCCTGCCATTGGGCCCAATTTAATTGTGTAGAGCCTTTTTCCATGGTCTTAAGGATCTTTTTCCAACTTTCCGGAATGTAGGGTCCTTTTTTGTAAAGTTGACAACTTTTAGGCTTCTACAGTAATCTTTGGGGTAAGTAAGGGCCTATTTGACATCACTCCCAAGGAATAATTCTCTATTCCCTGGGAATAGACATGCATGCACACTCTTCCGTACCCTGTGTGAGCAAGTGATCAAAGGAAAATCCCTACTCTCTCACGTCTTTGTAACTTGTAAGTGATAACCCAGCTTGCCTTCCAAAAAATAAAAAACTTGCAAGTGATAATTATCCCATAACGTGAATTGTGCTCCTATGAATCTATAGAGTAACCATTTTCTCATTTTACCCCTATTACTTGATTGGAAAACACTTCTTTTACCATTTGAAAGCTCTACCAAAGAAAAACATAAACTCCCAAGCCACCACGTGTCCCTTTTAATACCCATTAACTATGATTAAGATTTATTCACCCCTAGGGTTTATTCATCTAACCTTAGTTTTAGAGAAAAAATATCCTTAGGTTGATTATGCTTAACCGCAATTAAAGAGGGCTCGACAAGCTGTCATGTGTCCCTTTTAACACCCATTAACTGAGGTTAAGATTTACTCATCCCTAGGATTCATTAATCTAACCTTGGTTATAAGAAAATAAAAAATAAAAAATTAATCTTAGGTTAATTATGTTTAACCATAGTTAAAGGATCTTTATAAGCCATCACATGTACTTTTTAACACCGACTAACTATGGTTAAAACTCACTCACCCCTAGGGTTCATCCATCAAACCTTGGGTTTTTTAAAAAAAACCTTAGGTTGCTTATGCTTAACCACAATTAAAGGGAGCTCTACAAGCCGCCAAGTGTCCCCTATAATGCCCACTAACTATGGTTAAAATTCACTCACCCATAGGATTCATCCATTTAACCTTGAATTTTAGAAGAAAAAAAATCTTAGGTTGATTATGCTTAACCACAATTAAAGGGGGCTCTATAAGCCGCCACGTGTCCTCTTTAACTCCCACTAATTGTGCTTAAGATTAACTCACCTTAGGATTAATCCATCTAACCTTGCTTTTAAGAAAAATAAATAAAAATAATAATCTTAGGTTAATTATATTTAACCACAATTAAAGGATTTCTATAAGTCACCATGTGTCCCTTTTAATACCCACTAACTATGGCTAAGATTCACTCACCCCTAGACTTCATCTATCTAACATTGGTTTTTAGAAAAAAAAAAAAAATATATATATATATATATATACCTGATTTTGGAAATATATATTAACCTTAAGTTGATATTATTAACCTTAGTTAGAAATCAATTATCATTTATTTTATTAAATTAACTAATCTTGTGATGAAAAAGGTAATTTAGATATTTTAAAATATTTAAATGATGAAATCATCAAAATTCATCCATAAAGTAACGGTAAACTTAAGGAAAAGAGTATCTATTACAAAATCAAAGTTGAGGGGAGGACAGTGTAATTGCAGAAACTAGAAGGGAGGTTTCTGAAATTTCACCAAACCTTAACGAAGGTGAGTATAATTTACCCAAAAAAAAAAAAAAACATATTAACTTTATTGATGTGATGCACAAAAACATATTAGCTTTATTGATGTGATGTACCATGTTAAATCATTTAAAATATTATATTTAAACAATAAAAATACTAATGAGATATAATTTGTTTCATATTAAGCTTAGTTAGTTTAAGAGCAGTGATTTGCGAACCTGGGTCCGCTTCCTAGTACCCCGTGTCCTCATGTCCCTTTTAACACCCCTTTAACCCTGGTTAAGCTTAAATTTGTGTAAAATTAAGATTTTGGTTTGTTTGAAAATTAAAGACTGGATTGCTTAATCTTAGGGGTGAGTGAATCTTAACCACAGTTGATGAGTATTTAAAATTAGGGCATGGACCAATGAGAACGAGCCATTCCATTACAAAATGGAAACCATGGGTAAGTTAAGTGTTTTCCTTAGTAAGGAGAAAATACATTTACACCCCTGAGGTTTGACGAAAATACACATAGACCCCCTCAGGTATCAGAAAATACATTAGGTACCCTTACTTTTCAAAGTATTGACACTTACACCTAGTTGACTGTTAGTTAACTGATGGAATGATGATGTCATGAGATAAAATGGTATGAACTACCAAAAATACACTCTAAAGTTGTCATTTTCCATTTTTCTCATATACGAAATTGCTCCTTCATTTTTAAATGAAATCAAATCCTCTAGGGTGACCACGTGTCCTTTTGACACCCCTTGTGGTAGCCAAGTGTCCTTTTTGACACCTTTTGAGGTAGCCACGTGTCCTTTTTTGACACCCCTTAAATGGGGTTAGATTCACCCACCTTTATGGTTCATCTGCCCATCCTTGGTTGTTTTTTTTCTTAATATGTTTTTTTTAGAAACCCCCAAAAGAGTAACTGCAAAAGAGAAATCCCACGGTGTCCCAAACTTTGGTTCCCCAACCTACATTTCATCCTATCAAAAGTCTTCCTAGATCCCCTAGAAATTGAAAGTGCAAGCAGCTTATCATGCAAATATCTGAAAGCGAGATACCAATATCCAAGGCAACATGAACAAAATTCTGTTCAAATCCATCGCGAACCCAATGATAACCAGAAATGACATTGGTGCGCAAAAATTACATGAACCCCAGACCTGGTCTCAAGACTAGGGGCAAAAAAAAGAAGAAAACTTATTAGCTTCGCAAGCATGAGGAAAACCGGCAACGACCTCATTGTGCAAAAGTTATACGAATCTCATGACTTGGTCATTCTAAGGGTAAAAAATGGAAGAAAGCTGAAGAGTAGTTTGACAATAGAATCCGATAGCAATCAGGCTCGCCGAACTCCCGACAATCCCCCACAAGTCACTAACAGATGACCTGGAGAAATAGATCCCCTAGCAGTAGCCTCCAGCAGAGTTCAATCCCCCAACAAATGATTGATAGTCTCCAACAAAATGCCACTCCCAGCAGATCATCAGCAGTGACAACAGCAGTGGTCCACAATAGTGGCACATTCCCCAGCAGATCCCTAGTAGAAGCCTCCAATTGCTCTCTATAAACATTCTCTCCTGCAAGGGCCTAAAAGCATCCAATTTGCTTTTCAATAAGCTTCTCATCAGCCAGAGTACTCAATCTGTAGTAGCAGTAAGGCAGAGCAACTCTTATTGGCAAAGCGACTCGAGAACCCCAGCAAAGCCCGACTCCGCAAGATGCAAAGCATGACTTCATCAATGTCATAACAGGACAAATCTGCTTAGCATCGTACTCTACCCCTAAGGACATAATCCATTCATCATGTGAAAATGATCTCCCTGTTAAAACATATAAGCAAAGGAAGCATTCAACTTTTGAGTCTCCTTCTTGTCACCACCAGAGTTCTCATACTCGTCGGATCAACCATTCTCGAAGTCTTCCGAGCCTGTCAAATCCTGTAATGTCTCCCAATCACTGCCAGAGTACCAATACTCACTAGGTCAATCACCCTCCAAGTGTCTCTCCATCGGCTTGGCCAGATCAAATAGAACTTAGCAATCGCCGGTTCCAGCAAGAAGCAAGAGCAAGATCGAATGCCTCCAGAATCTTCAATCGACAAAGGACTGGTCTCCAAAAGCGAGTCATATACCCAGCCCTCCATCAACCTGCATGCCACACCAGGGTAACCAGGATCATTCGAGCCTCCCATGCATTAGCATAGGTCAAGCCATGCATGTCATACACTAAATAAAGTTGCACATTAGTTGCACACACTCAATCGAGTCGCACATAATGCACTCTAGCTACACAAATCCAGAAAAATTGCACATTAGCTGTATACACTAAATAGTGTTGTACATTAGTTGAACACACTCAATCGAGTCGCACATGATGCACTCTAGGTACTCAAATCCAACTGCACACTAGTTGCACACACTCAATCGAGTCAGTCACTACACTCAAGCTAGCTGCATTGAAGTTTCACATTGCACTCAAGCTGCACTCAATACATTCTAGCTACATATTAGCTGCATACAAGGTGAAAGCCTCATCCAATACATTGAAGGCGCACAATACATTGTACTTTAACCACATGCACTTAATCAAGTTGCCACTACAGTTGTGTACCAGTTACTTCTCAACATTATTCCAAACATGATCAAATCCAGTAACTTTCGACCATTATATACATCAATCCGACTAGTGCCTCCAGGTCATGCCTCAAATATTTGAACTTTCTGTGGGTACCTTTACAGTGTATACCACCCGACATCCTGCGTGTACCTTTACAGTGTACACCACCCGTATGTCCCCTTTGTGACAGCTCCATGTGTTCTGGGCATCTCAGGTGAGTGTCGACATAACACACTTTGTCGACACCTCGCATGCCCGACATCCCATGTGTACCTTTACAGTATACACCACCCGTATGCCCCCTTTCTAACATCCCTGTGTGTCTTGGGCATCCTAGGTGAGCGTCGACATAACCTACTTTGTCGACACCTCGCACGCCCGACATCCCGTGTGTACCTTTACAGTGTACACCACCCGCATGTCCCCTGTGACACCCCCGTGTGTCCTGGGCAGCTCAGATAAGCGTCAACATAACATACTTTGTCTATACCTCGCATGCCCGACATCCCGTGTGTACCTTTATAGTTACACCACCCGCATGTCCCCTTTGTGACACCTCCATGTGTCTTGGGCATCCCAGGTGAGCGTCGATATAACACACTTTGTTGACACCTCGCATGCCTGACATCCCATGTGTACCTTTACAGTGTACACCCGCATGTCCCCTTTGTGACACCCCTGTGTGTCCTGGGCATCCCAGGTGAGTGTCGACATAACCCACTTTGTCAACACCTCGCATGCCCGACATCCCGTGTGTACCTTTATAGTGTACACCACCCGCATGTCCTCTTTGTGACACCCCGTGTGTCCTGGGTATCCCAGGTGAGCGTCGACATAATGCACTTTGTCAACACCTCGCATGCCCGACATCCCGTGTGTACCTTTATAGTGTACACCACCCGCATGTCCCCTTTGTGACACCCCATGTGTCCTTAGCATCCCAGGTGAGCGTCGACATAACACACTTTGTCGACACCTTGAATGCCCAATAGCACGTGTGTTCTCGACATCTCGTGTGTCCTCCGATCAATTCGATTAATATTCTCCGGGAAACACCATTTCAATAAATCCACTTACCGCTTCTGAGCGACACCTTCTTCCAGCCAGTGCCTCGGGGCCACGCCATCCTTTCATTCATGGTCTTCCCTAGCTACTCGCTATCCCTTAGGAGTAGTCTTCATCACATCACTTCATTACACTCACTATTTGCACAACATGCATATCATCATCCCTAACATTGATCTCGGTGTAAAAATTGGATGTTTCTAATCTTTGTCATTCAATCACCATCCTGACATTCTTCGGTAAAAAGGGGTAGCTGTAAGCACCTAATTTTTACACCCTGCTTAACCATGGTTAACTTCCATTAACCATGATTATGCCCGGCCAAATCCTAGTAGCCCTAGGTAGATCATAATCCATGCCCTATTAGACCTAGGAAGACCCTAATCCAAACCCTAGTTTAACCCTAGGTAGTGCCCTAAGCCCTAGCCTAACCCTAGGCTAACCCTAGCTAAACCCTAGGACTAACCCTAGGTAAACCCTAGACCTAACCCTAGGCCTCACCCTAGCTTAGCCCTAGTCTAGACCCTAAGCTAAATCCCCTACGGGCTCAAGGCCCATTTCAATCAACTTAACCTAAACCCTAGCCTAAACCTAGGCTAACCCTAGCTAAACCCTAACACTAACCCTAGGCAAAGACCCCATGGGCTCGAGGCCCATTTTATGTCTTAAAAATCCAAAAAATGGCTAAAACCCCCCTCTTAGGGCCTAAACATGGGCCCCCAAGGCCCAACCCAAGTGGGACCCACCTTACTTTTTCAAATTTTGAACTAAATCGCCAATAGGGTAAAGCCCTTGCTTGCCTTCCCCAAATGTTAGATGTTGGGCCCAAAACATGAAAGCAAAGAAAAACAAAAAAATATTTTTAAGGGGAAGACACTGTTCACTGTCTTCCCTAGTGCACCAGCCACGGTACCAGCTACCCTTGCTCCCCTGGCCTCTACAGGCTTGTCCCCCACGCGTTCAATAATCCTCGAAATACCCTTGGCTCATCCCCTACTGTCCTATTCAAAAACCACCGTAGCCACTGTGCTGAGGGGAGGTTTTTTTTAAAAAAAAACCCTGCCCCATCTCAATCTGCCAAGGCCTTCCACCCTAAGCCTCACCACCCTCTCCTCTCCAATACCACCCCCTCCAACTCCCTTAGATCCACCACTACCTCACAGCAACACCGCCACAATCACTGTTGAGAAAACCCCATTTTTTTGAGAAAAAATTAGAGGGAGAAAGAGAGCTCTACCCCCTTCGGCCAGCCCATCCACCAACCTCCATACCCTTAATCTCCACTTAAGAACAAACTTAAGGCTCTCCTAGCCTCGCCACTACCACCTACAACAGCCACCACGAGCTCGCCACTGTCACCACTGTAGCCGAGGCTATACACTCCCCACCTCTCCTTTACGGTTTTTTTTTAACTCTGGTATTAACATTGTAAGGACCCCTGGTCCTCTCCCAGGGGTCCATTTCACTTTATTTCATTCCTTTTTATCTTATAATAGACCAAGGATAGGGGGACTCCCACCTTCCTCATAGGTGTGGAGGAATCCCCCTTGAGGTACAATCACGGGTGCAACCACCCTCCACCACCATGCACGGTGACTTCACAGGGTCTGGGGAGTCCTCAATCCATGAGGAAACCCCTGGATTCTTCCTTAGTTAAACACTCAACAGCAAGCAAAGTACTTTTTCAAATTTTTTTTGCAAAGAGCGGTTTCAGGTAGGCACCTGTAAGCTCGGTTTAACCATGGTTAGACCAGGCCTTGGTCGAAACTAGGGCCATGATTAGACTCTCCACACTCCCAGCTACCCCCCTGTGCAATTTCGGCCCCTAACTCCATCGTTAACCATGGTTAAATCGACCCTAAAGTGGGGTCGATAGTATGAAAAAATAGCTCAAGTAGGTGACTTTGGGCCTCTGTGGGGCCCACACCCAACCTTCTCTTGGGCTCAACAACGGCCCAAATTGTTCTTTGAACTACAAGTTTCGCAACGGTAGTATCAAATCCCCCGAGGGTTGAGCCAAACCGCAGATAAATCGCCACGAACAGTGGCCAAAAATCTGTTTGGTTTTTTCCTTAAAAATCATCATTTTATGTGATGCTCAACTAGGCAATGTTGGGCCTTTGTAGGGCCCACACTCGACCTCCTTTTGGGTCCACCAAAGGCCCAAATTATTCCCTAGACTTCAGGCTACCCTTCGGTGGTCTCGGTTTCCCGTGGTTCCCCCATTAACCATGGTTAAACTCGTACTAACCACGGTTAAAAATGTGTTGAAATGTTGGGTTTTTTTTTCGCGATTGCTGAACTTTGTGAGAGCCCAAACCGGGTAAGAGGCAAGTTTATGCTCTGCCACGGTCGCTAGGCCCATTTTTGACCAAGCCAGCCCCTTAACCACGGTTAAACCTACCCATGGTTAACCCTTAACCATGGTTAAGCAATCCATTAATCCAAAAAATTCTGAAAAAATCATCAAAAATTCAAAAATATTCCCTGAAATCTAGAAATGTCTTTTATGACCATTTTTCATTTTGGTTAGAGCCCTTAACCGTGGTTAAACACCATATTTGGTTAACTTTTAACCATAGTTAAGCAGCCCTTAACCATAAAAAATTTGAAAAAATGCTTAAAAATTTCAAGATAATCTGGGAAGCCTAAAAATGGTTTCTTTTGATCATTTAACCCTGGTTAAGAACTTAACCATGGTGACCAACCCCCCTTAGTCATGGTTAAGCAATCCTTAACCACCGGGTAAAATCTGGAAATATCCCGAAAAAATCAGAAAAATGCAAGTAGACAAAAAATACTAATGTTGAACTTTTTAATCTTGGTTTGTACTTCTAACCATGGTTAATCGTATTTTTAACCCCGGTTAGCAACCCTAATCCTTGGTTAAAACACCATTAGGCCTACCGAGCCTCACCCCTTGGCTTATCGGGCCTAACCTGGGCCTACCGGGTCAGACCATACCAATCTTAACTATGGTTAGTAACCCTAACCATAGTTAGTTTGATCGAATCCTGGTTAACAATCCTAACCATGGTCAAACTTTGCCTTAGCCTATCGGGTTTCCCTCTTGGCCTACCGGGCCCAACCCTTGTCTACCAGACTTACATTAGGCCTACTGGGCCCAAACCATGGACTTTGACCAACCCCGATCAACCGAACCCTAGTCTACCGGACTAGGCCCATTAGCCACCCTTGGTGCACACACACACCCCTAGCCTTGGCACGGGCTCATATGCCAGAACTACGCTCGGTCTGATCTCATCACAATGTGAGTATGTAGGCAATCCAACCCGGGTTTGACCCAACTCTAGGATTTTCTCCTTTTTAGATTGACATTACATTAAACACTAAGGCATTTGATTAAAATTGGACTTAATTTGGCTTAACCCTAACAAGTAAGGAACCACTGAAAAGTGGAAGTGCTGGGGTACCTAACCCCTTCCTCAGACTTAACCAAACCTCTTACCCTGATTTCGGATCATAGACCAAGACTTTATCCAAATCCTGGGGACTTATCCCTTCTAAATGAATAGGTGGCGACTCTAAACTCACCCCATGAGATCAAATCAGGGTTTTCCCGAAACCTGCGCTCACAGTAGTTGTTAGGAAATTTGAGTCACTTTATCAAGGTTTTTAATAAGATTAATTCTTACTATCATGAGATTTCAAGTCTTGTCATTTTTTATGAGACTTGAAATCATCCATTTTGCTGCATTTGAAGTTTGATGGGAATTGCGACCCAAAAGATGAAAAGCACAATACATCTAGTTTTCAAAAGACAAGGCAAACTGCCCAGTGATAAAACTTTGTAGAACTTGAAAAGTGCCAGACTTTATAAGTCTCCGCAAAAGAACGGACTTCTAAAGATAAACTTAAGGAATAGTAGGAGTTCTAAAGAAAGTCAAATCTTCTAAAGAGGAAGGCTGTTGGCTGCTCTTTAGGATCTCACTCTCCACTACAATGGTAATGCCCTAGACTAGATGGACAATTCAAGAGCTGGACTTCCAGGCTTACTGGGCCTGCAGGGGTCGGGCTGGGTTTATGTGCTTTTAGGCTCACAATTTCATTTACTTCAAACTCTTTAGAAAGTGGAACTTGTTAGAATTTTTAGAAGATAGTTTTGATTGAATGGACTGAAATTCCCCTATAATTTAAATCATTATTAAATTTAGAGGCTTAGAAAGGTTATGTGCATGATTGCACTTCACCTTTTTTTTTTGTTCTGTGAGTGAGTGTTTTGTGCAGGTACTTCTATATGGATTTGTCTAATGATGGTAATTTTTAGCAGGTATATTTTCTTGACGGTGAGTCCATTTTGGAGGTGAGTCTCTGCTTACATCACTTTGTTGAGCTCCAGAAAGAGGGGGAAAGTTTTACAAATATGCCTCTTTGGAGGGATCCACTTATCCATCCTTGCCTTTTCAAGGATCTTCCTCTCCATCTTTTTGTAAGTCAAAGGTAGCTCTCCTTGTTACTTAGCTTCTTGTTTTACCTACAAGTTTTGAATTTCCTTTTTGTAAATCTAACAGTCACCAGCCCCCCCCCCCCTCCCTTTCTTTTTTGTGAAGAAGCAAGCTTAACCCCCCCGGCCGGAAGCTGCTGGGTCTACCCATCTCCCATAAACTTCCCCAGTCTTCGGCCCGAGGTGTATGAGGCAAAAAATCGTCCCATGTACGGTTCGAAGGCCGAACCCCACCCAAGCTTTAATGGTGCGCCTTAGCTCAACTAACATAAAGAAGATACAGTTCACTCAACGATTGTCTTTGGGTTCCGAACCAATATGGGGAATGATTGGCTCATGTTTGAGCATGAAGAATCACTTTGTGCTGACCTGTTGCCTGTTGGTGTAATTAGGCTAAATTCTTGCACACATAGCCACTTAGCAAATACAGACATATAATAGTGCAGTTAAATAAATAATTAATTATTTAATTGATTAAGGTAGAGAATCGCTTCGCTGAGAGGCGCTACAAGTGAGTCTTTCTTGAAGATAGTCGAGGCCTCCTATGTGCAAGGGATATGACAGCTCTATCTCCGGGATACAACTCAGCTCGGATTCTCTCCGGTATTCCCAACGAGTTTGCACTACTCGGGAGAAGACGGAGTACTGATCTTTCTTTAGGATGCCCTTCAAAATAACTATATAAATATATGTATATCCATTTTAATTAGGGTTTGCCTAATTATCCAAGTGTCCTAAAGTCCCATCGGATTTACAGTAAGAGATAATCTAATTAATTGGACAATTTGTAAAATTACCATTTTACCCTTCAGGGTTTTAGGGTCTGTTTGGTTACAGGGTTAGGTCCACTCTGGTTTGGTCTAATCCTGGTTTAACCTATTCCAGTTTAGGTCTGTACCTATTCTGTTTGGTTACAGAATCTAGTTCTGTCCAGAATCAATTCTGCACAGAATCAGTTCTGCCTTAAAAACTGTTTGGTTACAGTTTTAAGTTAATCCATTTTAACTTAATCCGAGTCTGTTTAGTGACAAGATTATACTTAATCTGATTTTATTAGTTCGAGTTCAGTATGGGTACAAGAATAGGCTTGTCCAGATTAATCCATTCCACAAGATACCCCTGATTAGGTCCATCATGTGGATATGGTAGGATCACCCGAAATCAGATGGTCACCAAGATGGTTCTGCCCATGTAGGACAGATCCACTGTTCTACTCGATCTGGAATCCTAGATCGGGCAACCGAACAGTATGGAGGGTTGAGAAACCCGAAGGCATTCTGCAACCTCATCAAGAGCTAGACAAAGCTGTCCATTTCCTGGTATCCATGGATCTGGATCGATTTGGATAGCATGTTGGGTTTGGTTCTAGGTTCTGGGCCTCTGGATAATGGGTCAGGGTCACCATCTTCTCCATCGAGCTCAAGGACCCCCATTAATGGGGATCTTCAGGTTAGGGTCTTCCTAAGAGGTCCCTGGTACAGAGTCATCCTGATGGACCATGGCTACTCGGAGTAGACTGGACCAGGATGCACCTACTCTGGTCTGGTGGCTCCCTGGACTGGGTCCACGGATCAGGCTCACTGGTCTCTAGGCTCCGTGGTCTGGACTCACGGATCAGGCTATGGTCTGAGTTCCAACAACTCTCAAACCCTCCCCAAGCCCCTCTATTTATAGAGGACCGAGGTCCCCTTGCATGCGCATGGGCTCAGCCACCTGGCTAGGCCCTCCTGCACCAGACAGGCCACATGGCACACAAGGTCAGGCCTTAATAAGAGCAGCCCATCATGGGCCTGCACGGGCCTGCACCCACTGACCCAAGGCACTCATGAGATCTGATCCACCTGACACACCCATGTGTCTCCTCGGATCTCACACACCCAGATCCGACGGCCTAGATCAGTCCTAGCCTGAGACTTGATCAGACGGCTCTGATCAACCACACTGATCATCCGATCATGGTCAACCTAGATCTACAGTGGAGATTAGATCAACGATTCTGATTTACTCAAAAGAAATAACGACCCAAGCGACTCGCGACACGTGCGAAGTACAAAGTGCGCCTCATAGTGCCCAAAGCCCTATGCCCTCACCCGAGCCCGTGCCCGTGCCCGTGCGTGTGCGTGTACGCTCTCGCTCGCTGTGAACGCAGCTCGGACACCCTAGTTACGGCTAAAGGAATTGGTGGGTCAAAGTCTACACCTCACTCTTAGTTGTTGAAAACTAAGCAACCAAGGGGGTAAATAAACTCTTTAGATTTTCTCTACTTTTCTGATGTGGGACTAAAGAACTAAGGGAAATGCACTAAAAGTGTGTTTTCTCTCTTTCAAGAGATTAAACACCCAACCTAAACGGGGGGTTTTAGTCCATGATTAAAATCAAAACCCCGGATCCTAATGATCCAATTTTTATTAATTTTAAATATTTTTAAATCAAAAATCAACATTGCCTACCAACTTTCTGGCCTTATGAGAATGGAAAACTTAAGCATTTTCTGCATCGGTGGATGAATAATCGTGAACATAATAATTTCTAGTTGATCATGTTCCTAGAAAAAAGATACTTTCGAGAGACAACAAGCACGACTGAAGTGTCTATACATACCAATCCATTTATGGATCTATATGCTCTGATTGGAACTGTTTAGGCCATGTTTTCATCTTCGGGCATGTGATCTTTAATGATTTACCATTGTGAGAGAGAGAGATCTTCATGTGTGTGTGTGCCCTTCTAAATTTGTTGTCCAAACATTTAGAACTAGTTACATGGCACGCACTGGAAGGGACTCTTGATCCTGAGCCTTCTTACATGAGCTTAGTTTGTTTTACAGGAAACTGGCTATATCTTTCGACCATTTTCCAGCAGCCGATATACACACATATGACATAACGTCTCCAAGTGAAATGAAAGGAAATATACAGCTACAGCAGAATTTGAAAAAAGGAATTGATTGTAATTTTGAACTTTTTCTTTCCATGACCCCTCTTAACTGAGTCTTCTAGTGCTAAAGCTGTTGTTTTACTTTCATTTTTAGCCCTTTAACCAGGTAATCAGAATGGAAATACTCGTACCCAGAACTGAATTTGAATCAAAATATATTGTGATGAATTGGAAAACCGGCAATGAAGTAGAGCGTGTACCTAGATTCCAGAATTAATATTGCAACTTTACTATAACTCCGAATGCATGAGAAGATTTATTTGAAACTAAATAGTAAGAAGACTTGTCGGTGTTAAGTAGACAAACATGTTTTGGAACGTTGAGATCAGTAGTGAGAGAATGCACTCATTTGGATTGAATTTATTTTTATAACTCCATTTAGACACCGTGTTTTGTATGGTAAGCCTTTTTCTAATTTAATTCTTCTAGATTTCCTTATTCTCTAAGGCAAGGTTTACTCCATAGGATCATTCTAAGACCCCTCATTTCTCTTTAAAAAGAACATTTTACCATTTAAAATCATCTCATTACCCCTTGAAATTCACAGACCGTAAACTTAATGTAGGGATCATATTTTAGTTATTTTGGCATCTGATAGCGAGACCCGGCCCAAGTTGGTACATGTAAGGTTTTTATAAACTCCAATGAGTCCATTTCATACTTTTAAATCCCTTTTTAATGGTTTACAAATCAATCTTCGAGCGCAAAGTCGTATTCATAATTATGTTGAAACCAAAATGGTTGTAATTCTATTACTGCAATTTGCTTTTATGTTTAAGGCGTATTGACTATAATTAAATTGTAGCCATTTAAAAGTATTTCAATTTCTAAATGAATGTAAAGTGATTATCCTACATCCATTTTTGCCAAAAATTTAAATGGAGGTAAACTTGTTACTCATATTTGGAGACAATTTATCAGAGGCGGTTAGCACCTTTAGACGTCAAAGTGTTGACATTATAAAAATTCTCTGTTTAGCTGTACTTTAATTACAATAATTTCACAACCATGCATAATTTCAACTGTCTTCATTTATATTATCGTCATTTTAGGATTGTCCCAAGATTCAGTTACAGAACCATGTTCCAAACTCATTAGAGTCATTGAGCTATTCCTATTTGACAATTAGACTGAAATGGAGGTGGATACATTATAGACATTATGAGACTTACCCTATTTTTGAAATGAAGGTAAATGTATTATGTCTACTTTTTCATTTATGCACTTATATAAGTTCGTCTAGAATATTCTTGCACTTTGGACGAGCTATGCCCTTGACAATCTAGAGAATTCATGAGTTTTAATTCCATTTTAGTTACCAAAGTGCCATAAAATGACTAAAATACCCCATCTCATTTTAGTCCCACATTGGAAGTGAGAGATTTTCTCCTACCATTCTCATCCTATAAATCCCATACCTCACCACCCACTTTAGACACCTTCTTCTAGCATTCTTAGAAGGCACACCCTGGTCTATAAAGTTTTTAGCATTTCTTTTCCTTTAAGCCCAAAAAAATTTCTCAAGTCCTTTAGCATTTCATTAGTCTCCTAAGTCTCTAAGCTTTGAAAGAAGAAGAAGAAGAATATCAGAGGAGGAAAGGGATTCTAAATTCAAACCTACACTAGGTATGTTAGTTTAAATTTAAGTTTTCCAATTATGCATATTCTTCTTCTAATCCTCCATTTTTTTTAAATTTCTTTTTATGTGTGCCTTTAGATTGGATAGCAAATTCATAACTCTCCCAATATGTAATTTGGACCCCCTATGTCTCCTTATGAAAGGAGGGATGGGAGCCTTTTGGCCAAAGTACCCATTTTAATTTCCTAATATTTATTATTTGAGCCTAATTAAAGTAAAATCACAATCCCCTCTCCGAAAATTCACCAAGGACCTCTTTTGGCACGTTTCGCTGAATAGGGACTCCTTGTGAAAAATGGGAAAAAGAAGATGTCTCTTTAGCCTTAGAACCATTTTTAAGTTCTTTGTTTTGTGCATTACTTTATATTTAAATTATCTACTTTTATCTAAATTTCACTAGGGAATCCCTTTGACGCGTTCCACTAAATTGGGGCTCCTTTTGAAGAATGAGAGGAGAAATATATTTCTTTACTACTAGAATACATAGATTTTCAAAACTTGCATTTTTACACTTTTCCAAAAAAATTGAAAAAATGAAAAAAAAAAAAAACAGAACAAAAAAAAACCATGCATTCATTTCTTATTTCTAGATTTTTTTCTACTTAGAATTCATATTTATTTTGTAGTCACCCTTTTAAAATCTAGCTAGCAATTAGAACTCCTTTTGTCATATTTGTTTTTAAGTAATTAAGTTCTTTTAAAGTATTTCCCTGTAAAGTCATTAGGTTCCCTTTTTATGTACAAGCCACTCTATAGTATTTTGACTTTTCCTAGGGGATTTAAGACGAATATTAAACTTTTTTATTTCCTTAAGAAATCTCTTAATTCGATAGAATCTAAAATCTAATTATGATTCTAGACCTTTCTTTTTTAAAGTTTAACTTTAGAATCATTAGATGTTAAGTTGTTTAGGGTTTTTCTTTTTTAGCTTAGTTAAGTACATTGTAGGTTTGTTTGACCATCTTTCCTTTACATTTTTTTTTTCAAATCTAAAATCTCCTCATGCATTAGTCTTGTATTTTCTCATTTTTCTTCTAAAGCCGATTTCTAAAATAAATCTTATAGGGAATTTAGAAAGTTTAGGTTATCGTCTTTTGTCTTTAATAGAACCTCCCTTTCCTACAATCTCATTTTTTTTTGTATTCATAGAACATAGTTTGTTTCATTTTCATCAAAAAAATGTTCTAAGCCACCAATCACACCTCAACTCAATAATTGATGGCAACTCGGGTATTCACCATATTAGTATGCTATGCGTGCTAATGTGGAGAACATTTTAGACTTTTAATTTTTTTTATTTTTCAAAAAGTCTTCATATCACAACCTACCTAATGATTCCGACAACAAAACCTTTAGTCAAACTTCAAAATCTGTATTAAATAAAGAATGATTTTTGACAATTAAGTCCTAAAGTGTGGCATCATAATGACTCACAACAAGAAATTAAAAACCATAACAAAATGTTGATTACCCTTCAAGCATAGGGTTCTGACAATGTTTCCTATTAAATCCTATCTACTTACATCGACCACATCTTATAGTCCTCGTTTCTTCGTGTGAAATAATCTTTTCTTTTTCTCAGTCTTCCACCAGATTGGTGGTTTTCATGATAAATTGGTGGTTATTCTGATCTCAGTCGGTGGTTGTTATATTGAGCTTCTCTACGCCATTAATAGTATTTTGAGCTTCTATGCGCCATTATGGTGTCATGAGATTTCATTGCACCATTAATTGTGCTTTGAGCTTTTCTTTTTGAAAAAAATGAGGATAAAAACTCATAAATAATGGGTAATGACCAAAATGAGAAGAAAATGTTAATGGTTTCCAATTAATGGTATTTAGAGGTTTTTTTAAATGAAAATAATGGCCAAAATGATTAGAAAATATGAGTTCTTTTTTCTCTATCAATGGTTTTTTTGTATTGAAACAAATTTCAGGAAAAAATTTCATTTACCTCTAGGGTTTTGGATCTTACAAACCCTACTAAAGGAAGCTTGAATGGAAAAAAATGTCTCAACTAGAGCAAGAAAGATTCTTCTTCAATCAATGGAGAGCACTACTAGTGAAGAAGTAAAGAAAGTGAGTTCTCGTTGGGAGGAGAGGTCGTGCGCATGGAGGAGAATGAAAACCTCCTCTATAAAAGATGACAATTAAACTTGAACAAATCAATTCAAGTGTAAGATTTTTCTCATTTATCACTTTTCTTAAAATTAATGTCTCATCATAACCCAGCTATCGATAAATTGGTATGGTGGTTTATGAGTTTTACCAACCCAAGAGATTGGGCTAATCCTGATCCAGATCCAATACGACCTACTCTGGAGTGGTTTTTCGGTTGTCTATTTCGCCCTCACGTGAGAAGCACTCCGAAGTAGACTGTATTGGATCTAGATTAGGACCAGCCCAATCTCTTGGGTTGGGAAAAGCCATAAACCACCATATCAATTTAGCGATCTCGCTGCTTAAGGCCACTACGCAGCAAAGTGCAATGCCAACACTTCCATCGAAGAACTAGAGCACCAGTAGCAAATGAATAATAACCAACCAATGCAGATTTATCTGCACAATGAAGCTAATCAAGTGCCAATAATATTCTTGCTTCTATCGGGGATAGCCTATCATATCTGAACAACTATCACGCACACTCGATTTTCCTTCTAATGTTAGAAGAGAGCTTAATACATCGTTTGGTAGATTTTCTCTGGTTTGCTTTTTTTTTTGTTTTTGGATCTAGCTAAAATAGATCTATGACAAAAAAATCTTTAAAGAATAGACTTGTAGACAATAAATGTTTTTGGCAACACATAGTAATAGACATAGCTTTTTTACAATCCCTACTCTCACCCTTTTCAGATAATAAAACAAATCATTTAATGTGGGGTCATAAGTGGGCTGACATAAAGTTATTTCTTTTGTGAGTTTAAATATGAGGCGGAGATATGCTTCATGATATTTGAGCAGAACTCCCCTTTCAGTGTGAAGTCGATGATAATTTTGTAATTATGAAAAAAAAAATTAATAATTACAAAACTACCACCTGGCATCTACTCATTACAAAGCTTGGCAAGTTTGAGCCAATTGGCTTGAACAAGTTTGAGCTCGAACTTTATTTAAATCAAGTTAGCTCAAGCTTGATTCATGAAATTATTTGCTTAATTTTTCATGATTTTAATAAAAGTATTTATTAATAAATTATATAATTCGAGAAAACTACAGCATATTACTATATCTATATATCATGAAAATAAAATCTCGGGTAGTCCTTATGTCCAAAGAGTAGAGAGTTGGTTTAGAGTATCGGCTTTTAATTCATTCTTAAATTTTTTTGTTACTATCATCTTTTAAACTGATTTATTATAAATTCAAAATTATTAGAATTTATGATAAAAAAAAAGTATTTTGTATTAATATGAATAACATTGTCAACAATATTATATATATATAATATTTTGGGCCGAGCTCAAGTCAAACCAAGCCCTAAACGACCTAAGCCGAATCAAATTGGATATGGCTTGAACTTGGCTTGTTTAAACATTCGAGCTCAAATAAAAGTTTGGCTTAATTCATTCAAGCCTGAAATGTCAGCTTGAGCTAAGCTGAGTTGAACCAACAAGCTAGCTTGGCTTGAGTGTAGGCCTATTAAAAATAATAAAATATACAACTATGCTCAAACACCTTGAATCGGAGTTTCATATTTAAGCTTGTAGAGACCCAAACTTTATTTCATGTCATCAATACGATTAATAAGGGTTTATATGGTCAATGACGCATTTTAATATTTGTGATGCCTTGTTCCTTAATGATCTTAAATAAAAAAATTTAAATGACTAAGTGCAAGAATGTCAGAAATTCTAGAAGGGGTGTGGTTTTAGTAAAAACATGAATTGTTGAATTTTGAGACATTTTTCCCATAAATGGATGTTTATAAGTTAAATAAAGGTATGTGATTTTATGAGATTTTATTATTAAGTATAGAGTGGTTAACTCGACTATCGAAAATCTTACGACGACGAGATTTTTAGTTTTTAGTCTAAAATTGGAAAATGAGATTTTGATTTATTAGGAATTGAATTTTCTAATATTTTTTTATTGAATCCAAATGGGGGGTACTTCCTTATTTTAATTTAAAACTTAAAATAAATATATATTTACTTAAATGTTTTAAAGGAAAATAAGTATGCTAATGGACTGATGTTGAAGAGGAAAGAGTGTTGGTGCTGTTACTGTTGAGAAACAGGAACTATGTTAGTTACAATCGATCGTATGTAATCTACGATTGATCATACTCAGTCAAAAATTTGGAAAAATTTTTCTGTGTGTTATGTGACAGAATACCATCAGGTGCGACATATCGCACTCGGGGCTACGATCAATCACAGTGTAATTGCAATCGATCGCAGTCACGCAAAAGAATTTTTAAAAAGTTACAAAAATCAGGGTTTTAAACTCCTAGGATATAAATAGAGATTCTATTTTGAGGGTTTTAGGGTTCTAACTTTTCTAAACCTAATTTGGCAAAGAGGGGAGAGAAAATCTAAGGTTCTAAGGAAGAGATCGCTTGGAGAGGAAGGAGATTGCAAGGAAAGCTTGAAATTCAACATCAAACCTTTTTGGGAGCGTTTGGATCGATGGAAACGATCTCAAAGGTTGATATACTATCCAACTTAACTCTATTAAGATTATATGTATGTTTTAAGATTGATTAAAATAGAAATGTTGGATTATTAGCATGGTATAGTGATATTATGATAAATGGACTCTAGAGTATGTAAATAATTAATGTAAATAGCTTTGTGAATATGGATTGGGGTTCTATGAACTATTATGTGATGATTAATACTATGGATGGGTGAAATAAAGGATGAGAATGTATGTGAATAGATTTAATTAGATTGTTTGGTTATGGATTGATGTGAAATGGAGGATGAAAATATATGTGGATGAATTTTATGGTTTATATGACTTATAAATGGTGAGAAATGGAGGATGGGCCAATGAAATGGAAAATGAATAACTTAGAAATGAATATTTGTGAAATTGATTATGAATTATGCTAAGAATCATGATAAGATATGTATATGTGATTGTTTGTTAAATTATGTCTAATTATAGTGCATTGTAATTGATATTCGAGAAGGTAAGAACTTAGAGGAAAAACTTCCATGTTGAGAATTCTCTAACCAGGGAGATGTAACCTGATAAAGTTTCTTGACGGATGTTTGAACCTAAGGGATGACCGATTCGAATGCTAATTGTGACACTTATGCACAAACTCACATGTGTGTTAAGGCAAGAGTCTCACAAGTCACACATGTGGACCACAAGCATAAGCATTGCATACGTCTGATAGACTGAATAAGTCCATTAAGGGATCTGAATAAGTGTATGTTCTGAATAAGTTGCTCAAAGACTCATAAGCGTAAGTCCTACATATTCCCGAGAGGAATCTGAATAAGCCCGATGAGGGATCTGAATAAGCTGCTCAAATACTTAAAAGCATAAGCATCTCATAAGCACGTGGTCTCATAAGCATAAGCATTTCATAAGCATGTTGTCTCCTAAGTCTAAGGTCCTCACAAGTACACGAGTCAAAGTGATAATATGATGTATATGAGCACATGTTTTTCTGCACTCAGATTATGTTATTATGCTATTGGTTATGGTTCTAACAAAGTGCATGGATATTATGTTGTTAGTTGGATTTTATATACATCGAGTGCTTTTGTATTCAACCGGACTTTTGTCTTGGCAGTTGTGGAGTGAAGGGACTCCAGATAAAAAAAATATGTGAAAATCTGGATCCCAAAGATCTTTACACAAAAGAAAACATTTAATATAATCTACATTAAAGAAGAAGAATACCTCAGTGAATGATGTTTACCGGTGTCGGACAAAACAATAGAACTTCAGAACTCTTTGTAGAGATTTCTCAAAGAAATAATCTCAACTCGATTCTCACTCTTCGCTATCTCCACGAAGCTTTCGAATCTTTCCTCAGCTTTATGAAGAGCAAAATAATCCTTAGATCAATCCTTAGAAGAAGATCCTAAGATAAAAAGAGGAGATTATGGAGTTCTAACTATTTAGAACTCCACAAGAGGTTCATGAAAATCCCTTGAGGTGTTCTCCCTAGCTCATGAAAATGCTTAGGTGTAGACTCTCTAGCTCCCATGAAAATCCTTGTGATGTCTCTCTTCCCTCACACGTTTTGGCTTGTGGTATATATAGATGTGGATCTAATCCATATCTTGATAATTATCTTATAGAGTTTCTAATAATGATAATACTTATCATTAGTAGACTCCTAGTTAATCGACAAGAAATTTGATATCACAAAATTTCTATATTAAGTTTCCTTTTCCAAAAAGGACTCCTTAATTAAATGGATATAACCAACTCCCTAAAAAATAGGGATCATAGAATCTAGACAATCTAGATTCTCCACAAGGGGGGGGGGGGGGGGGGGGGGGGGCGTGAGCTATATGGATAAGGGATTAGTGATTATCCTTATCTCTCTTGTTTCTTTTGAACCAAGTAATTATCTAATCTCATTAGATAAGAGATAATTATTTCATAATTATCTACTAACCAAAATCCCTAAAATATAGTGAACATAAAAGTAGGTGCCACTTTTAGGGTATTAACACCGTGGGCGTGAGCCCACTAATAAGGTCCATTTTAATTGGGTTTTATGAATATGGGTCAAACCCATATTCCCTTATATTTGGTTGGTCAAATAATTATTATTTTATCTCTTTAAATTAGATTAACATTTAATCTAAAATATAGATTAACATTTAATCTAATAATATACATTAATATTTAATCTATTTGTACGAGCTTGTATTTCTTTATGAATACCTCCATAGATTGCTCTGGGACATTCTAACCCTGGCTTACCTGGTGTTATCGTATTGACCCTTTAATAGGAAGGACACCGGAATTGCAAGTGACATGAGATATCCATATTGCAATTGAATCCCAGTGAAAGAATATAAACCAAAAGGATCCGGCCACATGAACTATTGCATCCGAATAATTCTTCCATTAACATTATCCCTAATAGGCCTTTGAGATTAAGATACTATCTAACCCATAGCCTATTGCACATCATCTGGGGTTCCAAGACATTTGATTAAGCTATGAGAAAATATTTCTCATGTTAAAACATTTTGAAAAAATCATTTATTAAGTATAATATATTTTATTAAAAAATTTGTTTCAAATATATTTGATTTCAAAATCACCTGCACATGCTTTTAGCTTAATGGATTGTCTTACCCCGGAACTTGGATAATCTCTCAATTTAATGAGCATAAATTTCTTGTTTGATATTCATCATGACTCAAACAACTTTCTGATTATCCAACTGTCACCTTATCATAGTCTCTCAAGTAGAGAGTACTTAGGTGCAATCAAAACAACCAGATCAGTGCTCAGTTATGAATGAACTCATTAGATTTAAGGATTATCAAATCTGTTCAATGTGAATGAGAGACCATCTATTTGATAGTATGTTTATGCAAGAGGTCTCTCATTGTATGCAATCAGTCAATATACATTTAAGCACTCATATGCCAATGTGTAGTCTTCACTACAATAGTTTGAGAAAAAACTACATCTTAACTATTGAGAACATCTAAGCAATGTGGTAGTCATATAGTGAAGTGCCCAGCTTCACCCATAACTATGACTGTATAAGGTATAAGGAACTGGAAAGCTATATCTACCTGTGTCAGTCTATAACCAATCACATAGCTTTCTTACAATATATCCTAAGGACCTTGTTCGATATCTCATAAGATCTTCTCATGATCTTGGTCAATTACTCATAATGAATTCACAATAGATAAAGAAAATGTCTTTATTAATCTAATCAATAAAAATCTTACAATCTAAATGACTTTTCAGGGCATAATGTCCAACATGGAGCCTGAGTTTGTAACTTTTAACCACAGGTAACAAAAATTTAAAAAAAAAAAAAAAAACCAAGGATAGGTGGTTAACCCTAGAGGTGACTGAATCTTAACCACAGTTAAGAGGTGTCAAAAGGGACATGTGACCACCTCAGGAGTGTAACCAGTTTTGGCAAAACCGGTTACAACTGGAGAAGAATACGAGTCTAACAATTAATACTCCTCCTACAGTTAATATTCGCTGCTTGAATATCTGCAATTTTTTTTTTTTGGAGACTCAGGATGTCCCTAACCCTTTGGGTCGGACTAATCCCCGAGGGTGTGACGAGAGCCTGCAACACCAACTAAGCCCAGGAAATCCATGTTGGACTGGCCCAAAGGAGAGTGGAAAGTTGAACCCAGGACCTTCCACTTCACGAGGGGTAATTCCCACAAATCACTTGTCCACCCTGCATTTTGCGAACACACAAACACCTAAAAGATTTTCTCTCTTATTCCACCAAGCCTGAGTTAAATTTTTCAGATTTAGAACCGTTCCAAGTCAACGGACCCTTCTGTTTTTACAACATACAAAGAGGGATGTCAACACATACCCTCAACTTTAGGGTATGTTTGGACCCTTAATAATTCAGAATTAGGATTTATACATTATATATGAATTTGTTCCCCTTTGAATTTTGAGTCCAATGCAAGTTGAATCGCCTTAATCTGATAAGTGAGTTAAAAGTTATGGCTGAAACAGTGGAGCAGGGTCAAAATGGACCCATTTCAATGCATACTGGTCGACCGCGCTTGAGGCCAGTTGAACCCTCCACTACCGGTCGACACCCCCCCCCCCCCCCCCCGCGCCCGCTCTGCCCAATGGTAGGGGTCGACCCCCCATGCTCTTAAACACCCTGTTTGGGTGTTTTTCACTCTATTTTCCGAATTTCTTGAGATTTAAGCACCTCTAACCCATCTTACTTCAATCTCAATTCATTTTCACTCTTAATTAGGTTTCCATTAGGGTCAAGCAACCCTATTAAAGCATTCACTTCATAATTATAACATTTATAATAGATTTGAGCTTAAAACAAGACATCTTTACATGTTCAAAACCCTTTTTAAAAGACCATTCCAACATAATTATAATCACAATCACACCATTCTTAAACGATTAATCATATTAGGAGATAATAGATGAAATGGAGAGGAATATTTACCTCTCCTAGAGCGCGGATTCTTCGGAGAAACGGCGTGAGCGGTACAATCACGGCAAATCCTCCATTTTTTTTTTTTCTTCTTCTTCTTCTTCTTTCCTCTTTCCTCTTTCCTTCTTTTCCTTCCTTCTTCTTTCTCTCTCTCTCTCTTCTCTGGTCTCTCACTCCCTTGGATCGTGAATTGGTGGGGTGGGTGCTTATATAAGTAAGAGAGGAGAGAGAGAGGGGTGTGTGTGACATCATAATGATGCCATGGGCATCGTGGGGCATGGGGTTTGAAAGAGAAAGGAAAGGGGAGGGGTATGGTCTTTTTTTTTTTTCCTTTTTCTTTTAAACTACCCCACTAACCACTGTACTTAAGGTACTTGACCCGACCCGACCCGACTAATCGACGTGACTGATGTAATGGACGTGATTGATGCGACCCCCAACTGCTTTGACAGTGTGCGGACGCGCAGTATTGGGATATCGGACGGGGTAAGGCTGGGTCTGTCAAAAAATTATCTAGGTGCAGCCACGGTTAACCGGACTAACTTAACCACGGATAAAAACCCTAAATTAATTCAATAATATTAATTAATTAATATAGGCCCAATAATGGCCTTAATGACTGTTACGACACCAAATTTTTATTTTAAAATTTTGGGTCATGATAGGTTTTGCATCAGAGTTTTTTGGGGCTGCAAAATCAGCTTACTATGGATTTCGTAAACCTAGTTTTTAAGTTACATAAGGCTGCAAAATAAATCTATTTTGGGTTCTTTTAATTCAGATTTTTCAGGATATTTGTGGTTCGATTTTGGATAAAATATCTATAAGTTAATAATTACCTAACTTTTATATATATATATATATATATATATATATATATATATATATATATATTCCAAATTAGACTGAGTAGATTTTTTTTCAAATTTTCGAGTTTCTTAACCCAACTAACTTTCGAGTCAACATGAGTTTTTTGAACCATGCTTTAAACATATAATCATAAAGCATTAAAATGGATTTTCAATTTTCACAAGGAACCAAATCCTCTACGGCAAATTCGATTATCACCCATGAGGTTGCCATTGTCTCTTTTGACCCCTTTAACTGTGGTTAAGATTCACCCACCCCTAGGGTTCATCCACCCATCCTTGGTTTCTAGAAAAAAATATTAATTGTTTTTTTTAATATTTTAATATTAAAATATTAAAAAAAAAAAACCAAAGATGGGTGGGTGAACCCTAGGGGTGGGTGAATCTTAACCAGGGTTAAGGGGTATCAAAAGAGACACGTGGCGATCTCAGGGGTGATAACCGGATTTATTTGATTCCTTTGCACAAAGTATTGAAGTACTATAGGGGCAGATTTTGGGGAAGCATGATATTTCTTCATTTGTTAGTAGCAAAAACTTAAAGACTTCTGATACTTGCTGTATCAGAGGGCCTGATACACCAATATATAAATGTGTTTCCACCACAGGGAAAAAAATTTAGTAATAATATTGTTATAAATGTATTTCCACCACATGCCGAAAAAATCTAGTAAATATATAGTTGTTCTATTGATGGTTTGCCTTGTAAGAGCTAGCTGAGCTTGCAAAATTCAATTTAATCTGCAGTTATGGAAGGACTTGAAACTATTTTATTTATTTTTTGTTAAAACCAGTTTGCATTCACTCTGGATCGTTCTTATTGGCATTGGCGATGGACCCTGGAAAGACATGAGGAATTTTGATGATAAGATCCCTGCACGCAAATTTGATGATATTCAGGTATCACACATTAGTATCCCGAATTATATTAGAAAAGATGAGATCAAAAAAATATAGGAGCACAGATTGACTATATATGTTTTAATTTTGTGGGTACTGAAGTAACATTCAGCAGCTCTCTGATAACATGTTTCCTCTTGCAGTTCGTCAACTTCACTGCTATTATGTCTAAAGTTGCAACTCCCTCAAAGAAAGAAACAGCATTTGCTCTTGCTGCACTCATGGAGATCCCCATTCAGTATAAAGCAGCTATGGAATTTGGTATTCTTGGGTAGGCAGAAACAAACCGTATTTTTCTTTGTTAAGCTACAAGTTTTTTAAAAATAAGCAATTTTTGTGGAATTATGTACTGGGGTCATTTTTTTTATATAGTGGTATTGTGGATGTAGGTTTGCCCAATTTGCTTGAGTACTAATGCGAAGTATTTGGCCTTTGGGTGTGGGCATAGGGTAATTGATGCACCTATACCACTAACTCTGGTCCTGAAGAAGATCAATGACATATTCTTCTTTTAACTGTTCTTTTAATGACTTCTGATCGAGTTAAACTTCTGACTGGCAGACTTGTGGAGAATGTGCACCAATGTTAGCTATATGTCCCATATGCCACACGCCGATCAGGAATATCGTATCAGACTTTATACTTCATGAGCAACCCACATTAACTGGTAATTTTAATCTCGCTTTTCGTTTCCTGGTAATGTGTTTGTGTTGATAACAACTTTCTGTGTAGGGTTGATTGCAATGTAATTAGACTGCAATGAAGGGAAGACGTTTCACGGTAGCTTGAAGGTTTCTGAGACTGGCAGTAGCTCCAACTAAACTGAGGTCATTTGGAACTGAATGCATTAGTAGAGCTATGATACCCATGTGAACATGACTTGTGTATGGGTATTGGATCAATGTATGATATGGTTTAGCAGTACCCCAAGTATTATTGGTATATTAATCTTTGTTTCTTTATTGTAAGATAAGAGATATTGTTAGAGAGTGAAAAGACCAACATTGTTTTGAGTGTTGAAAATAGAAATTACTATTTAAATCAATGTCGAAAGAAACATATAAATAATTCGAATTAATGTAAAAGAATTAATAGATCATTATGATCACCTATTCTTGTTTAAGCTCCATCTCCTTCTCTAAACTTTCTCATTCACTTTCTTCTTGCTAGTGGGCTGCACCTGCGACCGATGCACGTGATTGACAATGAAGGGGATAAGTTTAAGGGTAATTTTTTTAATAGTGATAAATTCAATCAACTTTAAATGTGTCATATTCTCATTATAATAGGAGAGATAGTAGACATTTGCTTTTGTTTTTGTTTTTTTATCTTGTGAGAGATTTGTTCTTTTTTATTTTTGCTTAAGGTAACAACACCACAAGCCGAAGCTAGAGTCAGGATCAAAGAAGATCACACACACGCACTCACTCACAAACACAAACACACAACCATTACATCCTCAGCCCAAATAAGCTTCACCCAAACACTCCTCAAAACGGGTACCAACTGTTTGAGGCGTGATGGAACTTATAAGGGAGTGAGGGCTCGGATACACATCCGATGTGGGACTAAGACCTGAGCTAGGTTTTTTTTGGTTAAGGTAACAACACCACAAGGCGAAGCTACACTCAAGAGCAAAGAAGACCACACACACGCACTTACTCACACACACAAACACACAACTACTAAACCCTCAACCCAAACACTCCTCAAAGCGGGTACCAATCATTGAGGCGTGATAGAACTTATAAGGGAGTAAGGCCTTGGATACATATCCGATGTGGGACTAAGATCTGAGCTAGGTTTTTTTGGTTAAGGTAACAACACAACAAGACGAAGCTACAGTCAATAGCAAAGAAGACCACACACCCTCACTCACTCACACGTGAGAGATTTGTTCCAAAATCCTTAATTTTATCTTCTATGTGCATATATATTTTAATTTTCCTTTAAGAGCCGCCTATGGGCCTAATTTAGGCTTATATATGATACCTCATAAATTTGAAAAGTTTATTCTTTTGTTTTTGTAACAATCCGGACAATTAAAAAAACTATTTGGGTCACAGGGGTCAAGCGTTTCAAATTGGTTCATCTCAAATTAGACATTTGCTCTATATATAGAGAGTTTGAATTAACCAGACAATTGAGAGAGCCTGATCTGAGTCAACCGATCTAATCGCCCCAGTCGGTTTGGGTTGTAAAACACTGTCAAGTTCCAACTTGAGAAGGGGAATGGATTTCGTCTGGGCCTTACCAGACGAATACTATCTTGCCCTTAATCCGTAGGTCTTTTGACACTCATGAACTATGGTTAAGTTTCACTAACCCTTTAGGTTCAACAATGTAACATTTTTTTAAAGGAAAAAACAATAAAGAAAATTAATCACAGGAGTTAGAATTTTTTTAACGAGGGTTAAAAGGGCAGTTACAGGGATTTGTGAGTAAGCCAGGCGGATTTGGTGTGTCATCACATGGTGGTAGTGTATCCCCCACTTAGGGGGGAGGTCCGGGGTTCCATTTCCAAGAGGGTGGGAGTTTGTATATTCTCTCCACCAGTCCACTAACTTAGAACAGATACTAACACCTAATCGGGGTTGCGGCATAACCGTGTGTCTCATACCAAATAAAAAATATAAAAAATTTGCACATGGTGTTCTTAGGTAGTGCCAAGTGTCCCATAACCCTAAGCTGGTTGAGTAGTGCTAAGCATACTCTCAAAACCCTTACTCCCACCCTTTTTATATAATAAAAAAAGGGTGGCATTAGGCACACCCCAATACTTGATGATGGTACTCCATTATTAAAAATTAGTAACCACACACCATTAAACTCCTAAAATTACTTATACACACCAAAAATAAAAAATTAGCTTATAAACTATATAACTACACACCAATCCAACACAAGAGAGTGAGGTTTAATTTTGTTAACCGGTTGAGAACTGGTGAATGTTGTAAGCCCTCATAGGCATGGGTTTTTTTTTTTTGGGTCATATATTTTCATTTAAACATTCAAAAGTACTGCAAACTGATCTGCCAAATAGGTTCATTGGATCAAACGGATTCCCACTAGAGGGAACACGCCAATGTGAAATCCAATAGAGACGTTGTGATGCACATAACAATAATCCATTAAGCAGAAATGCTTCACAACTATGGATTTTACTTCTATGTCATATTCCCAATGCTTTATAAGTGTTAAAAACAGGATCAATTCTACAATTCTTCTTTGAGAGGAAAACATCTCTTAAAAGTTGTTTTCTGGCAAACCCTTTTCCGTGTGAATCTTAGATCAAAGATATAAAGCTCAAATTTCAAAGACCTTAAAAGGATTTGGTAATTTTAAAGAGCTGGAGGGTTTCACACATGATGAGAATGGAGTAAGGGGAATGGCATGTATAAAAGTTTAAGGAACTAAAATTATAGGGACATGAGGGGACGAGGCCCCCAAGGGAAAAAACCAAAACCTGAGGGCAGACCACGGATGCTATCATTTAGAGCTTTCTGGGCTATAGTATGGGCTGCCTCATTGGCCTGCCGGTACATGAAAGAGAAGTCAACTGAACCACATTAGCTGTTGAGCAACTGGATATCTGCCATGATGGCATGAATCTCCCAATGGTGATTAGAAGCTCTATCCTTCAGTGCTGAGATTATTTCCAGGGAGTCTGATTCAATGATCACTTGGGACCAACCATTTGAGATTGCTACTTTCAATCCCAGCCTGATCGTCATTGCTTCAACAACACGGCTACTACCCCCTTGAAAGGGCTCTAACACAGAGTCTAAGATAACCCCCCTATGATTGCGGGCAATGGCACCTATTACCGCTGCTAAATTGGAAGACAATGCAGCCCCATCCATGTTAATCTTAACCCAAATACTATCTGGCGGGCTCCGCTTTGAGCAAGAATTAATATCGATACTGCTTGAGGATAACTCTGCCCCCCTAGACACAGGCAACTCCCCAATGAACCTTTCCAACTTCTGAATGATAATGATAGGATCAGGCAAGACTCCTCTAAAGAGAGCATCATTTCACAACTTCCAAATAAACCACAGAGTGCAGCATACACGGATTGCCAAGGGGGAACGACCTCTACCAAAATCTGCTCGGTCTGCCTATCCCCACCACCAATCTTGGAACAATAGACCCTTCCTAGGAGGGATTTGAAGACTGAGATTAGAACCAAACTAGATACTTCACGAGCACTGACAATCCAGAAAGATATGAGTAATAGTTTCTGGTTTTGACTTGCACAGGACACACCCTTCATTGACCATCAGCTTTCTACACTGAAGGTTTGAGGCCACTGCAAGAGAGTTGTGACACACCCGCCAATAAACACTTGCATTTTGGGATGAAGAGGGATCTTCCATATATCTTTCCAGAATTTATCATGAGGCGCTTCTATACTGGCACTGGTGGATGGCCTTCGGTGGCGAAGGAAGGTGGTGGCGAGATGAGTGGCTGATTTCACTGTGAATTTTCCAGACTTGAAAAAATGCCACATGAGTTTATCAGATGCATTGCTTGAACTAATAGGAATTTTCTGAATCTCATCTATGATATGCCCCGAGAATAGACGACTAAGAAGGGGGAAATTCCAGCGAAGGAGATCAGAGAGAGTGAGTTAGGAAACCTTCATATGCTGAATTGACGACCCTGGAAGAGGGGTAGGTCTAAACTGAGCAATGTTTAGGATCCATGGTTCTTCACCCACTCGAACTGAGTTCCCCGATCCAATCTGCCACCTCACCCCTTGAAGAAGAACCTCTCACTCGACCATAATACTTCACCGCACCCAAGAGGACGGAGAGCCCATTTTTGCCTCCAAGAATCCAGATCTGCTATAGTAAATAGCTTTTAATACTTTTGCCCATAAGGACGATGGCTGGGCTATCAAATGCCACCCTTACTTAGCCAAAAGCCCTAGGTTGAAAGCATGGAGGTCACGCAATCCGAGGCCCCCTTTATCCTTTGGATGACAAAGTTTGTCCCAACTTAGCCAATGTATTTTCCTCCCTTGATCTTGATTCCACCAGAATCTAGCCGTTGATATGTTTATCTCTTAAAGCCACGTCCACATCCATCATGGTATCAATTCAGATTTAAGACTAATTCATTTGTCTATCTTGGTAAATCTCCTTAATCTTCATGTTCGTAATATTATCCCATACAAGCCTAAAGCCTTGGCTCTGATACCACCTCTGTAACGACTCCAAAACCCAACCTTAGTCATAATGGGACTTTGGGTTCGCTACATTACTTATCACTGCTTAACCTTCGTAGCACTAAGGCAGAACTAAAAGATAATTGTCCATAAATAATGACCATAAAATTTCTTTCCCAAGGACTTCTTGCCATCGGAAGCATGTCTGCTAATTGCAAGGGACGGATAAGGGAGTATCTCCCCCGACCAATGTAAGATTCCCAAAGCCCACTAGACCAAAATCTCAAAAGGTGGTCTAAGCAAAAATAGGGCACCAAAATACCCGCTAAGTTGAGAATTCGAAAGGACGGCTTAGGCAAAAGTTAGGGTAACGTGGCTCGCTAAGTTGAAATTTCGAATGGACGGCTTAGACAAAAATTGAGTCAATACAAAATGCCCGCTAGACTGATACTCCAAGAGTCGATCAAGGCAAAAATTAGGGCAACAAACGACTCGCTAAACTAATACTCCAAGAGTTAGTTTAGGCAAAAATTAGAGCAATTTGACAAGCTCCTAAATACAAGCTAAAACGATTTGTCAGTTCTCAAAGATTTGCCCCTAAATTACAAGCTTAAACCTTCCTAGATACGAATGGAAGCTATCTACTCGTAAATTACGAGTCTAAAAATTGCCCCTATTTGGAACTACGTTTGGCTTGATCCTATCATGAGTACGTAGGCAGCCTAAAAATGGGTTCAGCACGTTCTTTTAAAAGAACGTCAATTCCTCAAATACAAAGCAGAAGTCATCATATAAAAAGGCAGAAGAGTACAAGATGAAAAATAAAATAAAGTATTTTATTCATGGATAACAAAATGAGGGAACTCCACATAAATCGGAGAAATCACTCAAGTTAAACAAGCAGTATCTTGAGAACATGTTGTCAGCCCCAACAAGCTACTGGATCTGACAAATACGGCCTTGAATATAAGGTCGGAGGTCCGAACGCCGTATTGATAGATGTTATTCAAAGTAGAATCCCTCTCATGTCCGACTTCTTCACCATCATCTTTGGTGTTGATCTATCTCTAGGGGAGGATTCTATCCCATCAATAGCAGCAGAGGTGACGTTTGGAAGCAGAGCCAGGAATTGCCTCTTAGTGTTGCCGACCGCGGCAAGTTACAAAGCTGAATAAGCAATACCTTAAAAAGCGTGCCCCTCGATATCAGTGAGGTGGTTGTTCAACAACCTCAAGCAACCCAGGCTAGCTTCATCCAAATCAATGGATAGAATACAACGTATTCCCTTCAATGCATGCTCAAGCTCACCGTTAAGAACATCTGAACTTTTAACAGGTTCTAAGATATTGAGTTTGTCCTTATGGCATTCTATCATTAAAATAATGATAATGTTGTAAGAGAACATTAAAGCATCATTCGCTGCTATCTGCTTTACCAAGTCACACAACTTGACAGCTTTGGTCTTCTCAATGATGAGACCCCTTGTAATCTTCAGGTAACAAATGAAGGCTGATCCATCTTTGTTAATCTTCAACCGATCAAGGATGTAACTTCTTGAAGCATTTTGAGGTAAAAAGTCCATTCTACGAAAGAAGATAAAATTTAAATTAGCTAAGAAAGAAAATTAAATACAATTAAAATTTAACTTTTGAATGAACATATATGTTTATATCAGAGTTAGTTGAGCTTGGGAGTAAGGGATAAATGTTAATTCTTTATCATCTCTAGTGAATATGCTTGGGAATAACCTTAAGTCTTAGAGGGATGAAATAGCATGGTCAGCTTTGAGACAAGCGCCCAAGGACGAAATGTCTAAGGCGTCTGCCCACAGACAAATACTAAAGTTGGGATCCGTGGATATAATGTCTACGAATACTTAAAGAATCCACGGATAAAATCAATGAACATGAAAATATCTATGGGCAAAAGTCTGCAGATAGGAGTTATGGCTCACGGAAAAATCCTAGTTTCGCTCAAGCTTTCCCTTCAGAGCCAAGCCTGTTAGACCGTAAGCTAGCTATCTCCACTCTAGTTGGTAATTCAGTCATCACGGATAAGATCTATCACGCCTGTGATATTCAAGTAGGTCTTAGTGATTTGTCAGCCAATTTGATTGTCCTGGATTTTCAAGATTTTGACATCATATTAGGCATCGATTGGTTTTCCACCTACCATGGCCATGTGGACTGTTTCGGAAAAGTGATTAACTTCAAGCCATTCAATGGACCTCCCTTTCACGTCCGGGGTTTAAACAAGAGGGATGTAGCTAGATTTGCATCTTTGATATTTTCACCTCAAAAATGTTAGACTTATCTACTATCCCAGTGGTAAACGAATTTTTGGATATCTTCCCAAAGGACTTACCGGGTTTGCCACCGGAAAAGAAGATCGAGTTTGTAATTGAATTAGCTCTGGGCACGGCACCCATCTCTAAAGCGTCGTATAGGGTGGCTCCAGCAGAGTTGAAAGAGCAAAAGGAGCAGATTGAAGAGTTGTTCAATTTTGGATTCATTCGCCCAAGTGTATCACCTTGGGGAGCTCCGATTTTATTTGTGAAGAAGAAAGATGGTTCGATGAGGATGTGCATTGACTATCGACAATTAAACAAGGTCACTATCAAGAACAAATATCCTTTACCGGATCGATGACTTGTTTGATTAGTTGCAATGAGCTAAGTATTTCTCCAAGATCGACTTAAGGCCAAACTACCATCAATTGAAGATAAAGCTGAAGATGTGATTAAGTCTCCATTTAGAACCAGATATGGGCATTATAAATTTCTAGTCATGTCATTCGGTTTGAAAAATGCCCCAACAGCCTTTATGGATCCATGAATAGAATCTTCAAACCAACTCTTGACCACTTTGTGATCGTGTTAGTGGATGATAATCTGGTGTACTCCCGAACATAGAAGAGCATGAGATACATTTCTGGGTCACACTGAATACACTCAGGGAGCATAAGCTATAATCTAAGCTTAGCAAGTGCGAGTTTTGGCTAAAAAATGTAACATTTCTAGGCCATGTAGTGTCAGAAGAGGGGATTTCTATGGATCCTTCCAAGATAGAAGCAGTGGAAGGATGGGGAAGACCAAGGAGTGTTACAGAGGTTCAAAACTTCTTGGGCCTAGCTGGATATTATCAGAGATTTGTAGAAGGATTTTCCATCTTGGCAGCTCCACTCACTCATCTAACTCGAAAGAACGTCAAGTTCGAGTGGAATGAGAAATGTAAGAAGAGTTTTCTTAAGTTGAAGAAGCATCTCACCACCTCTCGAATCTTAACAGTACCATCCGATAATGAGGGATTCGTGGTGTATAACAATGCCTCACTCATTGGGTTAGGTTGTGTTCATATGCAACACGTGAAGGTGATTGCCTATGCTTCTCGACAGTTGAAAGACCACGATAAGAACTATCCTACCCATGATTTGGAGTTTCCAACATTAGTCTTTGCTCTCAAGATCTGAAGGCACTACTTGTATGATGAGCAATTTGAAGTATTCACCAATCACAAGAGTTTAAAGTATTTGTTCTCGCAGAAAGAACTAAATTTGAGGCAACGTCGTTGAGTGGAATTCCTCAAGGATTATGATTGTTCTATCCAGTACCACCCAGAAAAAACAAATGTGGTGGCAGATGCGCTAAGTAGGCGACCTATTAGATTCTTGGCACACTTGATGGTCCAAGAATTGAAGCTACTTGAAGAGGTGTCTAGCCTTGATGCGGGTGTCAGTGTTGGAACGTCTGGAACTTTGATGGCCAACTTTATGGTGAGGCCAACCATTGTAGACAGGATTAAAGACCTACAGTGGAATGATGGAAAATTGTACACTGCCATGAACAACTCTATTAGCAGCGGGTTTGAGGATTTCTCTTGGAGAGATAGTGGAATCTCTTTCAATGATAGACTTTGAGTTCCGGATAATGAAGATTTAAGAAGAGAGATTCTGAATGAAGCACACAAGTCCAAGTGTACTATGTATCCAGAATACACTAAGATATACTAGAACCTCAAGAAGTATTTCTGGTGGAGAGGTATGAAAAAGGATGTGGCCACCTATATATCCAAGTGTTTGGTGTGTCAGCAAGTAAAAGCCGAACACAAGAGACCGGTAGGACTCCTTCAATCACTTCCTATTCCCGAGTGGAAGTGGGCTTGATATGCAGATGAGTTCCTCTATTGTCCCGTAAGCTTATAATAATATTAGAAGTAGAGGGACGCATCTGTAAACAAATCTTGAGATAGAAATACCTACAAGTAATTCTCTATTTTCTAGAGGTTAATCACATTGTGTTAATGGACATTATTGTGATTGGTGGAAATCCAGGGATATAGATGAAATTCTATAATCCTAATGGAGTAATAGGAAATGTGTTTCCTAGTAACAATGCTTTAACCAAAAGGTTGACTACTTGGTCCCATAACTAGAAATAGGAGATCCCTTTAGATTCCACACAAAAGGACTTTCTTAAAGTGTTTAATTTAATTATTAATTAAATTAATTAATTTCTCTAAGTAATCACTATATGGTATAGTGAAACTCTAAAAGGTGGAATCACATTAGATGTGAAAAACCAAATGGGTAGGACCTATTAGAGATTTTGATAAAAGATCAAAAAAAGAGACTTAAAAGGGTTTGGAATCCTAAGGGGCGTGTGGGAGTGGGGCCCACCTAGGGTGGGACGCCCACTTCAAGGAGATACCTAGTTTTATTTAGTTTCTAATAACTAATCTCCTTATTGGATAAGGTTAGTTAGTTAGTTACTAATTAAAGATTCCCTAATTGTTAGGGATTCTATTAGTTTGTTACTAATTAAGATTCCTTATTGGATGAGGATATAATTAGTTAGTCACTAATAGATAAGGTTAGTTTCTATTAATGATTAATCCTAATTAATTAGGAGAAATCAATAATGAAAACAATTGAGGAATTCTAATTGGATTAGAATATGGAAACTTGGGTTACAAGCAACCCAAGCCTAGCCTATAAATATGGTTGGACGTCCAACCCTTGGGAGACAATCTTATTTTCCAGATTTTTCTCTCTCCCTTTCTCCTCAATCTCACGGCCCTCTCTCTCTCTCTAGGTGTACGGTCACACCTCCCCTCTCTCTTCTTTTGTGTTCTAAGTTGTGAATTTCAAGAAGAAGAAGATCAAGCCTATTTTGCTCATCAAGATTGGATCTTTATTTCAAGATTCAACAACTGCAATTTTTGGAAGGGCCATTAGCTTCCATTAGAGAAAGCTTTAAGAAAAAGAAAAAGGTTCGTGTGGATTTCGAAGGAGACTTGACACTTGTGAAGTTTTATCGGTCTAGCATTCTATTGTGGATTTGACTTAACAATTTTAAAGTCACAAAGGTGATTGTGATTTCAACCTTCATTGAATAAAATCAATTAGAATCTTAGTCATATCTTGGATTCGATGTATGCCCTCCAAGAACTGTTTTTCTAAAATTCAAAAGAGGCATGCTTTCAAGATTTTCAACTTAGCGGGTATTTTGGTGCCCTAATTTTTGCCTAGACCATCTTTTTGAGACTTTGGTCTAGCAGACTTTGAGAATCTTACACTGGTCAGGAGAGATACTCTGTTGTCCATCCATTGTAATCAGCAGATATGCTTCATTTGAGCACGTTCCCTTAATGATGAGAAGTCCTTCACTTGAGTTTTGGTTTCTTATTCATACACCAGGTAACAGTTTTCCTCGTTTCATCCGTATTGAGGGACAATAACGATAATTTTGTATCCCAGGAGGATAGTGTTCTTTTAGAAGAACTAGCTGAACTCAAGTTAATTTTCTTTGGCTGCCTACGTACCCAAGATAGGATCAAGCCAAACATAGTTCAAAATAGGGGCATTTAGATTCACATTTTAAGAGCGAATAGGTAGTTTCCATTCATACCTAGGAAGGTCTTGGCTCCAGTCTTGTATCTTGAAGACTTTTGAAGCTTTAATTCGCATTTTGAGAGCAAATAGGCCGTTTCCGTTCATACCTAGGAGGGTTTTGACTCCAATCTTGTATCTTGAAGATTTTTGAAGCTTTGATTCGCATTTTGAGAGCGAATAGGCAGTTTCCGTTCATACCTAGGAGGGTTTTGACTCCGGTCTTGTATCTTGAAGACTTTTGAAGCTTTGATTTGCATTTTGAGAGCGAATAGGCAGTTTTCGCTCATACCTAGGAGGGTTTTGTACTTCGGTCTTGTATTCTGGAGACTTTTAAAGCTTTGATTCATATTTTGAGAGCGAATAGGTAGTTTTCATTCATACCTAGGAGGGTTTTGACTTCGGTCTTGTATTCGGAGACTTTTGAAGCACAGTGAACAGTTTTAGCTCGTATTCAGGAGCCTGTCAAATTGCTTTATTTTTCGCCTAGACTGACTTTTTGAGTATTAGTCTAGTGAGCTATTTGTTGCCCTAATTTTTACCTAGACCTTCTTTTTGAAGTTTTGGTCTAGCGGGCTTTTTATTTTGATTCTAATTTTTACCTAAGCCGCCCCTTAGAGTTTTTAACTTAGTGAGTCACTATCGCTCTAATTTTTTCCTAAGCCACCCCTTAGGGTTTTCAACTTAGCGAGCTTCAATTTTGACTCTAATTTTTGCCTAAGCCGTCCTTTCGGATTTTCAACTTAGCGAGTCTTTTTGGGTGCTCTAATTTTTGCCTAGACAGTCTTTTAAAGTTTTGGTCTAGCAAGCTTTTTGATTCCTAGGAATAATATCATTTTAAGAATCTTGTATTGGTTGGAGAGATGATTCGCTCTCCGTCCATTTAAGTCAACAGGTACGCTCCGTTGGAATATACCTTCTCGATGGCGTAGGGCCCTTCCCACTTCAGTTCAAGCTTTCCCTTGGTTTGACAAGTGATGATGATTGGAGTCCTGACCATTAAGACCAAATCTCCCATTTTGAAAGATCTTAGTCTTACTCTTTTGTTGAAGACATTAGTTAACCTTTGTCTACATATCTCTAAACTCTGTTGGGCTTGGAGACGATGTTCATCAAGAGTTTCGAGCTCTACAAGACGAACCTTAGCTGAGTCTTCTTTTGTGATAGACTGCTGAATTGTCACCCGTAGGGAGGTAATTTGAATCTCTAGGGGGAGAACTGCTTCACTGCCGAAGACCAGGGAATATGGCATGGCCTGTGTCAGAGTCCGGTAAGTAGTTTTGTATGTCCAGAGTGCTTTGGGTAGGTGTTCATGCCAGTCCTGTTTGCTTTTGTCCACAAATTTCTTGAGGATTTTACACAAAGTCTTGTTGAAGGCTTTGCAAGACCATTCGCGGCTGTATGGTACCAGGTGGAATGGTTCTCTTTTATGTATCGGGGTGCTTCAAAAAGGTTGCCCGTTATCTGTGATGATACTTTCAGGAATTCCGAACTGATATATGATGTTAGTTTGGATGAAGTCTGTCACTGAGTGGTGTTTGACCTCTTTGAGAGCGACGACTTTGGCCCATTTTGAGAAGTAGTCCATAGAAGTTAGGATGTATTGATGACCAACAGATGATGGTGGGGTTAACGGACCTGTGACATCCATTCCCCATGCCGCGAAAGGCCATGAACATGTTTTCATGTGAAGAGGCTCGGGAGCCCAATGTATAAAGTCAGCATGGAGCTGACAAACTTTGCATTTTCTTGCATAATTGAGATATTCAGTGATCATCGTAGGCTAGTAGTAGCCTAGTCTTTTCAGCTGCACTTGAAACTTAGGCCTAGCTTGGTGGGCACCATAGATCTCGGCATGAGTTTCTTCCATAGCTTGATCAATTTCATTTCCTGAGAGGTACCTCATTAAGATACCATTTAAGGCTCGTTTATACAGAGTGTCTTCCAGTATCATGAACTTTGTGACACGTCGACGGACTTCAACGCGTTTAGCACGATATCTGGGCAATCGACCATGTTGGAGATAATCGATGAAGGGTTGTCACCAGTCTTCGTCTTTTTCCTTGATTGTCATAGAATAAACTGTTTCCAGGAGATCTACATCTGGAAGGGATCTGAGAGTTCTTCTTTCCCCCACTGTGATAGTCAACACCCTATCCGTTGGTAGAGTTAGAGATGCTGCAAGATCGGCCAAAGCATCGGCTTGAATGTTAAGTCCTCTATGGACATGGAAGATGCTACTCCTTGGTATTTTAGCAAGTAGCTGGTCCACTCTCTTTTGATAGGGAAGGAGGTTGACTCTTCGCATGACATATTCACCTCAGACTTATTTGATGATGACTTCTGAATCTCCATAGATGGTTAGTTCATCTACAGGGATCTCAAGAATCAATTCAAGACCTTCTATCAGGGCCTCATATTCAACTTCTTTGTTTGAGCATCCTTCTGTTAGGGCGAAGGAATAGGGTAGGATTGTGTTGTCGGGTGTGACAAAGATAATTTCAACACCTGACTTGTTCTCCTTCAAGTTAATGCATTTGATTTTATCAGGGCTTCTTGAAGCTCTATCAAAGTACATCTTCCAGCCTGGTTTGACCCATACCTGCATAACTTTTTCATCAGGGAGGTCGGTGACCAAAGGCGAGTCTACGGAAACTGGATGTGCCGCAAGGAAGTCAGCAAGGGTTTGTTCTTTTATTACCTTTTGGGGCATGAATTCGATTTTGAATTCAGATAGGAGTACCGTCCATTTTGTCATTTTGCCTGAGAGAGTGGGGCGGGACATTATGTATTTGAGGGGATCGGCTCTGGATATCAGTTTCACAAAATGCTCGAGTATATAATGCCTTAATTTCTTCAGAGCAAAGATGAGGGTCAGACAAACTTTCTCTATCAACGTATATTTGCATTCTTCTCCGACTAGAGTCCTACTTAGATAGTACAATGCGTTTTCCTTTTCTTTGTCATTATGTTGAGCAAGGAGAGCTCCGAGAGATCCTTCGAGCACTGCTATGTAGAGGATAAGTGGCTTTCTTCTAATAGAGCCCATGAGGACTGGTGGATTGGTGAGATAAGTCTTGATGCTATCAAGGGCATCTTGACAGCCTGATCTCATTAGAATGGTATTTCCTTCTTCATCAGCCAGGAAAACGGTTGGCACCTCCCGACCAAATTAGAGATAAATCTCCGAATGTAAGCAAGTCGACCCTGAAGTCCTTTAACTCACGAAGATTTCTTGGAGGGGGCATTTCACGAATGGCCTTTATTTTAGTAGGATCAATCTCGATTCCTCTATGGCATACCATAAAGCCTAGGAATTTTCCAGATGTAACTCCGAACGAGCACTTGAGCGGGTTCATTTTAAGCTGATGTTACCGCAGTCTATCGAAGATCCCTCGAAGGTCTTCCAGATGATTGCTTCGTTACCTTATTTTGACAACCAAGTGGTCAATATAACACTCAATTTTTTCATAGAGGATATCCCTGAATATGATAGTCATAGCCCTTTGATGGGTTGCTCCGAAATTTTTGAGGTCAAATAGCATGACTTTGTAGTAAAACACTCCCTTAGGGGTGCAGAAGGCTACAAGTTCTTCATCCTCCGGAGACATCTTGATTTGGTTGTAACCAGAATATCCATCCATGAAGGACAAGGCTTCAAGGCCGGTTGTGGCATCGACCATCATTTCTGTGATGGGCAAAGGGAAGTCATCCTTGGGACAGACTTCATTCAAATCCCAGAAGTCTATGCAAACCCGGATCTGTCCGTTCTTCTTCTTTACGGGAACAACATTGGCAAGCCAAGTAGGGTATTGAACCTCTCTTATGAACCCAGCTTTGAGGAGTTTATCGACTTTAGCCTCAATCAAAGACATCCTTATACTCTTTTAGGAGGCAAAGATATCCCTCTTTTTCTGTTTGAGAAAGGGAGGTACTTATGAATGTTGGCCTTGGGTCCTGTTCTGAACTAAGATTAACTTCAAGGAGATTATCAACTGTTGCTTGACCTCCTACTTCAAATTCTGGAGGAGCCGAACGGACTTCCGTTTCTTCCGGTGGTTCTTCTATAATCATTTCTTCTCCTAAAGAGGAGTCTTTATCTACCGTAATAGTATTTACGGTCCAGTCTTCATTTGGTGAAGGATCAAAATTTCCTGACTCAAATCTTCTCAAGTTAGAGCCAACCCTTTTACCGGTAGCCAAAGTCTTGAGTGTTGGATAATTTCATGCTCAACCTACTCTTTTCCTTCAGTATTAAACCCGAGTTTCTTAGGCATTTTCTTGATTGCCAGATTATACATAGGCTTCTTCTGGTAAGGGTTCATTCTTCTGTCCCTTCTATTATTTCGAGGGATGGCTTTGCCTACTTGCCCTGCAGAATAAAAAATAATGGACTTTTTCCCTACTCCTCTGGACGGGACAATGACACTAGGAATGGTTTTCATTGTCGGTCATTTTTGTCATGCACTGAGACGGACCTTAGCCAGGCTATCAATCATATCTTGATGTGCCGCTTTAACCCATAGGGATGCCTGTCGAAGTTCCGCTTCTTCTAGAAGTCATTCCATGGAGAATTATTCTGACACATAGCCTTTTCTAGTTGTTACCATAATGACGGTGCAAACCTTATCTTCATCTGACGAGTAATCAGAATTGGGGAACTATGGGCAGTGAAAATCTCACCGTCCATTGCCCAGGTGTGTGTGCAATAACACACACCTGATCACAGTCTCTCAGAGAGACGGTTTGGGTTCACGCGTGCCTGTGGCACGCGTAGTACCTTTAGCTGTTAGCATTAAATGCTGATGGCTGGCATTATGCTACCCAGTTAAGCAAGGGTAGGATTAATCCGTGAGGATAAATCTCACGGATCCATCCTAAATGGTATCTCCCAAACGGGCTGATACATGCCCTGTCCGTGAGGATCAAAACCTCACAGATCCAATATTAAGTGTTGGCCTCCGAGAGGCTGACACATATTCATCCTTGAGAACCAAAACCTCATGGATCCAACTTTGGTGTCAGCTTCCGAGAAGCTGACACGTGTTTACCCGTGAGGACAAAACCTCATGGATCCAACACGGATCATATTTAGTGTCAATTTCCAAGAGACTGACACGTGTCCAACCGTGAGGACCAAAACCTCACGGATCCATCTGAGAGGTTGACACCTGTCATATTCGTGAAGATAAAACCTCCACGGATCATATCTAGTGTCAGCTTCTGAGAGGGTCCAACTCTTGAGGATAAGTCCTCACGGATCAAATATAATATCCTGGATCTAGCCCAGACCACATGCACCACCTTGTGATCCGTGGTGGAGACCTATGGTCTCACCTCGTGATCCGTGGCTGAGACCTATGGTCTCACCTGTTGATCCGTGGTGAAGACCTCTGGTCTCACCTCGTGATCCATGGTTGAGACCTATGGTCTCACCTCGTGATCCGTGGCTGAGACCTATGGTCCCACCTCGTGATCCGTGGCTAAGACCTATGGTCTCACTTGTTGATCCATGGTGGAGACCTGTGGTCCCACCTTGTGGTCCATGGTTGAGACCAATGGTCTCACCTGTTGATCCGTGGTTGAGACCTATGATCTCACCTCGTGGTCTGTGGTTGAAACCTGTGGTTTCATCCTTTAATATGTGGTTAAGACTTATGGTCTCACCTGTTGATCCGTGGTTGAGACCTATGATCTCACCTTGTGGTCTGTGGTTGAAACCTGTGGTTTCATCCTTTAATATGTGGTTAAGACTTATGGTCTCATCCTGGTCCGTGGACTGTCCTAGGTTAGTCTGTCCCAGCTTACAGCCAGTATTTGATTGTCATGGAACAGAGAATCCTTAATAAAAAAGGATCCTCTGTCAAACTGTGGGGGGATCCCAAGATAAGGGTCCCCTCTTTTAAAATCTCATAGGATGCCACATGGTACTCCCATGATTATTTTAGGATTAGGCTTATGTCCTATATCCTAGGAGATGATGTGATTAAACATCCCTATTTTTGAAAGGTACTAGGATTCCTCCAAAACAAGAAACCTAGTACAAGAGTCCTCAAAAGAAGAGGATTCTCTTGAGTTTAAGGACTCTCCCAAATAAGGGAAAGCCGTAAGCTGGCATCCTCTAAGAGGAGAGCCCCTTTTGACTTTCCTAAAATAAGAGAGTTTGAGGGAGTCCCAAAAAGGACTCTCTCAAACCCATAAAAGGTGTGTTTCTCACAAGAAATACACGGGAACATAGAGAAGATAGACACGAGAGCAAGAGAAAAAAACTCTCTTTCAAGCAACAGCAAGCAAAAAGCAAGCAACTGAAGAAGAAGACTCCCTCGACATGGAGAATATAAGGTGAGCCTCATAAAACGGCCACCATTCTTTTTCTTTATTTGAAAAAGACCTCAATGAGGCACTTGTAACGCCTACATGGGAATTGGGCAACCCCATTAAATAAATACGTATACTTTATTCAATATATTGTTCTTCTTTTTATTCTTCATCTTAATCAGAGGTTCTTCCCCAATAAAGGGAAGGTAATTTAACAGTCTGAGTTTACTCAGATTGGAAGGATAGTCCCCACAACAAACAGTAAACTCCATACAACAATGGAGGAAATTTGAAAGCAAAAAATGAAATTTGTGCTCACAGGAACCCTGATCCGTGATTGTTATGTCGGATTTTTTTACTGGTTGCCAAAGCCTTCCTCTATTTGGGAGTGAATGCTGATTCATAGGTGGGCATTGGTTCGCCTTCGACCTGCTCTTTTTCTTCGGGATTGAACCCTAGTCTCTTGATTAGTCTTTTGATTACTGGTTTATACACAATATTTTTTCGATACTGGTTCATTTTCCTGTTCCAATCAGAGCTATGGGAAGTAGTGGCCTCTTTTATTTGCTTTGCACGACCAAAGACAATGGACATTTCCTCTTTTTTTCTTGGTGAAAGTATAAAGGTAGGGCTATTTCCCGCCACTGACCATCCTCGCCACATGTTGTGTCGTGCCCCAAAATACCCTTACGAGTTAAGGGATACTTTAGGTGTGACTATACTTAACCCGACAAAACATCCTGTAATGAACAAGGCATAACATAATCTAATAGAGACGTAACACAGAGTGCGGAAGCTAAAATATTGCGGAAACGCAAACCAACTTTTTCTTTTCTATATACCTGACAAGTATTCTAAGTTCATATACAAAACATGTCAAGTAAGGTGGACATGCCCACCCAAAATACAAAAGTAACATAACTCTCTCTCTCAATAGTCACCCCCATGGGGCCAATGGTCTAAGTCCCTTGCCTCCACCTGAGGCTCTACTACAGTCTCTACATGTGGCTTCTCCTTGTCGTAGTCCTCCTTTATCCAAGGACCCTGATCACAGATGTCAAAAGGGACCCGTGTACCTACCGACATAACATGTACGGCTGAGTATGGAATACTCAGCGAGTACAAGCTCCTAGCTAACAATAGTAATAACGAACAAAATATCATATGCAAGTGCTGGAAAGAGTACAGTTCATAATCATTCAAAACAACCTCATAGAAAAGCATTTATCAATTCATAATTCTCATGAAAACCAAAACACGTCTGTAAGTCATATGCATCCTTATAAGCTTTCTTGATGAATTTTCTTTTGAGTTCCTTATGAGTTTCCTTATGAGTTTCTTATGAATTTCTTATGAGTTTCCTTATGAGTTTCCTTATGAGTTTCTTATGAGTTTCCTTATGAGTTCCCTTATGAGCCAGAGGTTAACAACCTCCTTGATAGTTCGATACGTTTGAGCATTTTCTTATGAGCAAGAAGTTAGCACCCTTCACTTGGGCTACCAACCTCCTTGGTATTTCCTTATTCAACTTATGAGCAAGAGGTTAGCTCCCTTCACTTGGGCTACCAACCTCCTTGACATTTCCTTATTCAACTTATGAGTCTTTTCTTATGAGCAAAAGGTTAGCACCCTTCAACTTGGGCTACCAACCTCCTTGACATTACCATCTTTACGCTTATGAGGTCTTGCTTATTTTTCCTTTACATTTACTCTCATTTGTTTCACTTCTTAATGCTTATGAAAACTCATTTTATGCATAGGTGCTCGTGGATAGCAATTTGTGAAATCATGATGACATATTGCATTTAAACCTTTCCATAATCATATGAGAATCCAAGAAGCGAAATAAGCATATGCATACAACTTACGAATTGGGAAACACTATGTAACTCATGCTTTCAAAATCTTGGTTTATTTATTTAAGTTCTCATTCGTGCATTTCATCAAACACATTGAGTATGTTCATTATGAATACCTTGCCCTTCCTATTTTTTCATCACACCACAACATTCACATCTCCCATATTCACACCCACTTGATATATCTTATTCATTTGTTGAGAAAAAACACATATTTAATGAAAATGAATTACATATAATCATTCACATGCATTCTTTAGAGAAAACCTAGGTTATTACTAAGTTAACTAGGAAGGGTGTACTAACCTTGAGGATTAACTTCTAAACTTGAAGAAAAATCCTCCTTGATTTGGAATCCCAAGCTTGAGGAAGAAAATCCCAAGAAGATGATCCAAGCTCTAATTGGAGGGTCCAATCTTGATCTTGATCCCCACTCTCATTAATCCACTCCTCTTGCAAATCCCCAATCTCCTTCTTCTTTCTCTCATTTTCTCTTAGTCTCTCTAGGTTTAAGGTAAGCCAAGACCCCTAAATGTAACCCCCTATTTATAGGCAAAGGATAGAAACCCTAAAAATCTCCTATAAAAATTATGGGTTCAAGACCTACGATCGATCGTAACATTTCTACGATCGATCGTAAATCTGCTATGATGGCTCATAGTTTCCTACGATCGATCGTAAACGTTATAGAGAGTTTTGCCCATTTCTGAAATTCTATGATCGATTGTAAATTTTCTACGATCGATCGTAGCTCACTTACGATCGTTCGTAGGGTCTGTACGATCGTTCGTAAATCTGATAGTAAATTTCCAGATTTTTCCATTTTGGTATTTCGGCCATAACTTTTGACTCGTTTGTCAGATTTTGACGATTCAACTTGCGTTGGACTCGTCATTCGAAGAGGAACGATTCTAGCATTTTAGAATCTTCTAATTCTTCTTTATTCATGGACCAAATTATTCCTAAAGCCGACTGGTCTGGAATTAGGTTTCAGTAGCCCGGGTTTTCAACATGTCCGCCTTAGGAAATCCCACTCTTTAACACTTTAGAGAAATTTCCATTTCCATTTTGACTCCCATGAACATTCTTTACTACTGAATTAAGACTACCCAACTTTCAACATTCTCATTTCATACAAAATGGGAGATTACAAGGTTTAAAGCCTTAGCACGAGTTCCAATGTATAGATAAAAGTACAGGGGCGCTACATGTTGGGACTAATTCTTGTCAAATTATCAGTCATTTCTCGACAAACTTCTTTGTTCCATAGAGGCTCTTGTGGAGGTTCTATTTCTTCTTTTGAGGACCCTTCTATAGAATCTTCTTCGTCTGATGAATACTTTACTCTAATCATGACTATATTTACAGTCCGGTGATGATTTTCTCCAAATACGAAGATTAGAGTCTCATATCCTAGTCCTGGCATAGCTGTATCTAACTACCAGTATCCATGGCCTTATGTTGCTCCATTTTGAGTGCAGCATAAGCAAGTAGAAGAGTCCATTTGACCTGCTCTCCTTCTTCAGGATTCAGTCCATGATTTTTGAGGACTGTGAGGGTCTGTTTTCCATAACTTGACTTCTTCCTATAAGGATTGATCACCCTGTACCTTTCATCAGTGTACGTAGGATTAATTCTTTCATATTGACCGAAAGAATTATAGAGTATGGACTTCTGTCCTCTTCTCATGACTGGAATAGTACAACTGGAGGTAGTTTCTTCTATTGTATAGTCCATCTTCTTCAAAGGAACTAGATGTCACCTTTCAGAGCTTAAAGAGGTCAACTTGCTTAACCTCGCAAATCAAGAAAGGGTCGGCCAATTTATATTTCTCGAGATTCTAGGGAGATTCGACCAAAGCTGGGGTCAATTTGCCCTTCTTTTCTCTGAGACTTCGAGGTATAATTGAACACCCTTTTTGGAACTGCAATTTGAGCAGGTCCATGATTGCTTTTTCGGTTGCTCTCAACCTTTTACCACTTGGGCTTTTGTTGAATGCTTCTTTGGGCACTTTTGATATAAAAACGCACATCTACCTAATACGCCTCTGCATCATTGAACGGATCATCATCAGCGTCAATCTTCGTTTACCTGTTTCCCAGTTAGTATTTAAGGTATTAGTGATAAGTGGAGGGCACAATAAGATGGTTATGCATCCACTAGCACCCCAATAAGGAGTTGTATGATGTATTAACATCAATCACCAGAAACGTTGTAATTTCAGCAATATCACCGAACCTAGTTTTAAGGTTAACCATGCTCATGGGCTTTTGCTTATTTTGGTTGAAACCTTGGATGATCAGGTTACATTCATGAAGCTGGCTTATTTGTACGCCTAGGTTGGACAACATCCTTTTTGGGAGGATATTGATGACCAAACCACCATCAATCATTACTCGAGAAATGCTAGTTTAATTAACTAGATCCGTGATGAACAATGGCCGATTGTGTTGAAGAGTCTCAGCTCTCATGTCTTCATCATCTAAAGTGATTGTTAAGAGGCAGGAAGTCCCTGTTTCAGGAGACTACAGCGGTTGACTTGTAACTTCTTCAAAAAAGTCCTCCAAATTAGAAAGGACATATATAAGAGACCTTCTCAATTCAGGGGATATCTTGAGAGCATCATAGAAGCTTAGCAAGGAGGAAATTTTCTTCAAATGAGTCGGAATGTCGTACTTGACCCTCTCATTACCGGGAGCTGTTTGGGCTTGGGCCGATTGAGCTCTAGTCCAATTTTCATGTTGGACTGGTAAACCTTGGTTGTAGCTTTCTACCTGACCAGACTTCTTCTTTCACATTGCTCTATTGGACTTTTAGGTTGGATTGAAATTTTTTCAGACACCTGTGAATGGTCAGTTGACCTTGAGTTTAGGACTACTTCTTCTATTAGAGGGTCCTTATTCAAACCGACTGCAACAAGTGAATCTTGATTCTCAATCTGGCTTAAGACTTGCATTCATCATCGTATCTGACGATGATTTTGATTTGGGGCCTCAGGTATACCTAGTCTCTCTTGAGGAGAACCAGATTATACTTGTTCATCATCTACCTCTCATTCTCCTCCAGATTTCAGACAGATTTGAGAGTCTTGTAGGTATCCATCCCAGTGTGGATGGTCTCCTTTCTGGGAGTTCAATATCTTCAGATTGATCTAACCAATCTTGAAATATTCGGTGTCTTTTTGGACTGTAGGCTATCACTTGTCTCGGAACATTAAACCATGAAGGGTCTTCATTCAGGACCGCATCAATGACATAGCAAGAGAAGATATTAGATTCATGTCCCGAGTCCGTTGACTGGAAGCTATCATAATCGTAGTCGGAGTAGAAGCCTGGCGGGATAAAATCCATCAAATGATTGCCATTAATGGCTTTTGTTCCAAAAGAGTGTCTTGGGTAGAGTCATTTTTCTTGGCTTTCCTTATTATTTCCTTTTTCTTCTACTTTTCAGTCTTGGCTATACGCTTCCTTCATTTTCTTTGGGCTTGAGTCTGCCTTGAAGCCTGAGCCTGCCTTTTAGCATCGACATTTTGAGCCAATTTTTTTTTCTTCTTGGCTCATTTGCTTTTAAAGAAAGCCCAATCTTCTTCATCTGACAGTTTTTTGCCAAAAAGGTTGTCACTTGAAGATGCTTTATCTTTATCAAATGGTTTTGAAGTCACCACCATATTGGATGTATTTGTCTATTGGAGATCTTGACCAATGAAAATCTCTTTATTATCCAAAATTTGTTAAATGATGTCCTTCAGTAAAAAGCAGTCACCTATCTTGTGACTAATTATACGATGATAAGGATAATATTTAAGATCATCTTTCATCCCGATCTCTTGAGGTCTCCTATTTTTTGAGAGAGTGATGAGTTCATTGACGAGAAGGTTTTCAAAAAAATATTCGACAACATCATCAGAGAATGAATATGTTTTATTCATTCTTTCTTCGATGGTGACTCTCTTCGGTGGGTCGCGCTCATCTTGCTATTGTGGCCTTCTGGCTCCACCTTGAGCTGATTTAGTACTAATTTTGACTGGTACTTTACTATTGTTTAAACGATCAATTGGTCTACTCGCACCTGGTGCTGGTTGCACAGTCTTTTTCGTTTCAACTACTATAGTAGTTGAAGATTTAAGGTAATCAGTGCCTCTACCTCGTCTTCTTTTTCCTATGTGGCTCTCTATGTCGTGTTTTTTTTCTACATAGGTCTTCGAAACCTACAAAGGTTTGGGCCATGAGGGAAATCGACAGATCATGCCTGAAGTTATTGAGACACATCTTGATAAGTTCTAATTGAGTGAACTTTTGAGGATAGGAGAAAGCAAAGCTCTACATCTGGCAATGAACTCTGACACAATCTCATTGTCTCTCTGTCTGATTTCAATTAATTTTGGAACACCCACTCTTAGTTTGATTGTTGTAGAATTATTTGCTAAATTCAGTCACCATTGTACCCCAATCTAGTATTGAAGCCTCGGGGAAGTTGTCATACCATATGAAAACAGCACCTTCTAGGGATTGCACGAAGAGTTGGAGGTAAAGAGCTCTAATCTTGGATATCAATCCACATCTTGAGAGGAAATGAGACAAATGTTGCCTCGGATCTCTAGTACCATCAAACATTTTGAATGTTGGTTGAACGAAACCTAGCAGGAATGGAACCGCATCCATGATAGCTGGATAGGGCTTCATGATCATCCGAACATCTTCCTTTTCTTTGGCCTGCCATATTTGATTGTGAATGGTCTATTCAATTAAGCGAGAAGAGATGGAAAAACTCCTCCTATAAGTGTGGCCTAATCTGGAATGGGACCTGTTCTGAGTACCATTAGATGATTTGGAGGTACAGGGACTGTACCTTGATTACTGTTATCTCCTTGGTACAGGAAATGGGGTCCTGGTGTCGATACAGATTTGAGAGCTGACAATTGAGTAGCCAAATCATGCATTTAAGACATTATAGCCGTGATTTCATCATCTTTATACTGGAGTTGAGTCTGTAAGGCCGTTGTTTGATCACTTGATGGTGGAGGTGCCAAAGTTGAAGGGTTATTCCCTTTACCTGCGTTCCCGTCCAAGTTTGTCATCATAGCCGATACTGGTCATTCGGATGTTGGTCCCCATAACTGGAACAAACTGGAAAATTCTTCTTTTATGAAGTAAGTGCTAGGCATCCCGTATAGAGGGTTAGGTACATTGAAAACCGTTTGAGGTATTTTTTACACTGCTTCCGGCATTGCTGGCTGAACCATTGATTCGTCAGAGTCATAATCCTCGATTGGAGGGATTCTTCCCAATTCTCTTGGAGAGGTTATTGGGGTCGCTTCTCGCTCTGATCCATCCTGGGATTCACTGATGTTAGGTTCTGGAACTTACTGAGTTGGGTCTTGGGTTATCTTTTTGCCTTTGGCCCTATTTATACGGCTCCTCCTTCTTCTTGGAATTGTTTGACCAGGAGTTACTGTTTCAACAGATCTAGAAGATTCTACTTCATCCAAAGTAGCTAAAATGGTAGCAACCGAATTCTAAGAGCGCTACCTTTTCGAGAGATTTTGCTCGAGCAGTGTACTAGTTCCTTTGAACAAAGGAGTTGTAAACTGCTCTGGATCGGAGTTGCTCCTTGTACCCACCACATTAACGTACACCATTTTATAATGGGAGTATGATGTTCTGGTTCTTTGTTCTCCCCGAATATGATGAGTATGAGTTGGCCTCTGCTTTCTAGACCTTCTTGGCTTTGATCGGTAATTGTGTGCCCTCTTTGGCAGAGCCGAGGGGTATTTCCGGCTTCTAAGCTGGAGGATTTCTTCAAGAGCTTTCTTCTTTGGCATTTCTAAGGGGGAAGAACTTATATTCAGCACTTTAACCCGAAGGTCATACGGTGCTTTGGTTCTTCTTTCTGGTTTCTCATTTGTTCGGCCTCAAAATGGGCTGACATCTCTGGACGAAGGATATTGATGTTGATGTTGATGATGAACAGTTGTCATCATTGCTGTGAAGGTCACCGGATTAACGCCTCTGAATGCATTTGGACCTAGCCTGAACAACAAGTTCCTGTCTTGTTGCGCTAAGTCCATGTCGAAGAAATTTTCAAGTTGAATCCTTTCTTTTCTTACTCCAACAACATCGTTGATGATGTCATCGAGTGTTGAGTTATGTCCCATGGAGACCCTGATCCTGTTGGCCTTTAACTACCAACTTATCTCTTTCTCGGAAAAGAAAATGTTTATGGATAGACATGTGTCCATCTGCTGCTCCTTCTCCCTCTTGAGATGGACTTATCCATGGACTCTTTTGTCCGTAAACTCAGATTTATTTCTAGACCTATCCGCGGAGTTGCATACAACTCTGCCCGTAAAATGAACTTGGGCTAGACCTTTAGGCTTGACTGAGCCTTGGGTCCACGAACCCTGATTAGTGTTCGTGGGTGGGCACTGCCCCTTGCCCGCGGAGTGGCCTTGGCCACTTCTCCTTCTATCCGTAAGATTGGCCTGCGGACTTTGAGCATGGGTTCGCGGACTCAAAGTCCTGTCCGTGGACTTCTCTTGTAGATTGCTTCCCTATACTTGGTTATTTTTGTTATTTTTAACCAATTTGTTGGGGAATTTATTGTTAAGTCTTTTAGGCCAGTGACCTTGTTCTTTTGCTCTGAGAGAATTTGGGCAGCATCTCTCCTCTGTTGATAAACTTTTAAGGGGTGAGTTCTAACAACCAACTTGGGCTGAGGACTCTCAACAGTCTGTCTTAAGGTTGACCCATAGGGCTTTTCCCGTTTAGATCTTGATTGGATCATGGTTTGAGCCCCAAATAAGCTTGCTCCATTAGTTGACCTCGAAGGGTTAATAATTTCAAAATCCTCTTTCAGGTTTTCCAATGACATAGGTCTACCTTTTGGGCTGACCTATCGTGAAGTGCTTGAGCCACTCTGCCTTGTGTGCACCCGGTTGGGTACACCCTCCTTGGTATCCACGGACAGAGATGTCTGCGAATGGGCACTTCTTTTCTGAAGCACCTGTGGTTGACCGGCATCCTCTGGGATGCCCGCGAGCTGGCGACACTGTTGGCAAGTAGCCTGATGTGGGCGGGCTGCCTGCCTTTGAGTTAGACGGGTAGACTGCATTTCCACCCCTGAGTTAACGGAGTGGGTCCTGCTTTTGCTACGAGCTGGAGCATCCTCAATAGAGACATGGCCTGGTGACCGTGGCCTCTTTGCCGAGGTCTTACCAGTTAGTTGGACCTGCCTGGCTGGAGCTGCTGTTATCTTGGCCTAAATCAATGGATGAGTCACCGGAATCTAGATTGGGGGTACATACACCTGCCGATTGATGGTCAACACGTAGGCCCGACGGACACAGATGGTTTTGATTATCCTGAACAAAATCGATAAGAAAAATAAAAGAAAGGATCACTCACTTTCCTTTTTTTGTTCTTTTTTTATTTTTATTTTTATTCTTCATCAAAGATGAGAGGAGAAGAAAATCTCACCAGGCATGCCAGAAATTTGTAAAGCTTTATTTCATCTTGCGTGTCAAATTACTTCCATTGTTGTATGGAGTTTATTATTTTGTGTAGGGGACTATCCTTCCAATCTGAATAAACTCAGACTGTTAATTATCTTCCCGATTTGGGGAAGAACCTCTGATTAAGAAGAATAATAACAAGAAGAACAGATATTTGAATAAAATATTTATTTAGTCAATGGGGTTGCCCAGATCCCATGTAGGCATTACAGGATACTTCAAAGAGGTCTTTCTATCCAAAAAAAAAGAAAAGAAAGAAAGGTGGCCATATTGGGGGTTCACCTGATGTTCTCCATTGGTGGGAGATCTTTCTTCTTCCTCCTTGGTTATTGTTTTCATGCTTCGAAGGTTCTCTGCTTTGTGCTTTCCTTTTTCAAGTTCGTTCATGCATTGTAGGAGTTTCTTGTGAGAAACTCCCTTTTCATAACTTTTGAAAAGTCATTTTTAAACTCTTTTTTGACTTCCTCTTTTTTAGGAAATCAAAAGAGGCCAACTCTCCTTAGAGAGGATCATCTGTCCAAGACAGTTGATTTCTCTTATCTTAGAGAAACCTGGTATGAATGGGAGTCCTTTTTTCTAGAAGGATTGTAAATGGGTTTCCCTTTTTGGGAAACCTGAAAGGATAAGATTTCCCCCCAAAGGGGAAAAGAGTCTTATCTTCCTAGAAAAGGGAAGTTATTACTTCTCCTTTCTAATAAGGTACCACATGGCACTCTATTATTGGAGGAAATAAGGGGATCTCTATCTTGGGATCCCCCAAAGCTGACAGAGAGTCTTCTTTTATTAAAGATTTTCTACCACATGGCAGTTAGTATCTGACTGCCAGTTGGGAAAGGACTAACCTTGGTCAATCCACAAGCTAAATGGGTGAGTCCAGAGTCTCACCCAAGGTCTGGGTCATGACCAAAGCCTATTTGGGTTGCAGACTAGGGTCTGACCTTAGTCAGTCCGCGGACCAATACAGGGTGGGACCATGGGTCCAACCCTTGGTTTGGGTTAGGTCCATAGCTTTTTATGGTCACAGACTGGGCTAGTCATTGACTGGCCCGTGGATAGACTTATAAAGTCTATCCATAAAGCTTGAGTAGGGGTCTGTCCGCGAGAGTAAACCCTAAGCACGTGTCAGTCCCCTATGGACTGACACAAAGGGGTATTCATGGGGCATTATTAACTTGCTACGAACATTTAATGCTAGGTGGGTTGGTGATAAGCCAGCCCATGGCCAACTGGCGCATGTGCCTTTAGCATGCGTGAAGCCTAACCACCCATTCCATGGGTAGTGATCCTGTGTAGGCAGGTACACCATGTACCCACCTTGTGAGCGATGAGATTTCACTGCCCATATAGGGTGCCCTGGTTCTTCTTTCCAATTTTGTGCTTGTTCGGCCCCAGAATGGACTAACATCTCTAGGCGATGGCCGTTGACGATGAATAGTCGTCATCATTGATGTAAAGGTTCCAAGATTAATGTTTCGGAGGGCATTCGGACCTAGCCTAAAAAACAAGTTCATGTCTGCTTATGCTAAGCCCATAGTAGTCCTTGAATTAACAGTCAGATGACTTTGATCATTACTATTAATGCCCCTTGCGTAGTTGAATAAACCTGCAAGTTCGTCATTTCCTTTCTTGATTCGATGACATTGTTAATGATATCATCGGGTGTTGAGTGTTGTCCCAAGGCTTCCTGCTTCTGTTGGCCTTCAGCTGCCAAATTTTCTCTTTCTTAGAAAGGGAATCATCCGCGGATGACAATGTGTCTATCTGCGGGTCTCTCTCTCTCTCTTAAGAGAACTCTGTATGTGGACTCTTCTATCCGCGGACTCAAGTCTGCTCCTAAACTTGTCCGCGGAATTACATGCAACTCTGCTCGCGAAGTGAGCTTGAGCTAGACCCTTAGGCCTGGCTAGGCTTTGGGTCCATGGACCCTGATATGGGTCCACGGATGGGCATTACCCTTGCCCGCGGAATGGCCTTGGCCTCTGTTCGCGGGGTGGCTTTGACCACTTCTCCTTTTATCCGCAGGATTGGCACAGGGATAGGTCTTCTGGTCTACTAACTTAGTCCGCGAACGGGCTCCTCCCACTTGATTCCCTTTGTTATTTTTAATCAAATTTGTTGAGAAAGTCATTCTTAAATCCCTTAGGTCAGTGACCTTATCTTTTTGCCCTGAGAAAATTTAGGCAGCATCTCCCCCTTGAATTAATGGGGTCTTACTGCTACTATGAGCAAGGGCATCCTCAACTGAGACCTGGACTGGTGATGGCGGTCTCTTGGCAGGGGTCTGGCCAGTTGGCCAAACCCTCCTGGCTGGGCCTGTTGCTACCTCAGCCCATGTGAGTTGCTGAGTCACCAGAATCGGCATCGAGGGTATGTACACCTACCGGTTGATCGTCAAGGCGTAGGCCCAATGCACACACACGATCTCGATCATCCTATACAAAACAGAAAGAAAAGAGAGGAAAAGATCACTTCACCTTTCCATTTTTGTTCTTATTTTTTTACTCTTCATCAAAAAAGAGCGGAGAAGAAAGTCCCATCAGGCATGCTAGAAATTTGAAACACGTAAATTTCAAGCATCTTTTTATGGTAGACATCTTGAACCTTACTGTCAAATTACGTCCATTGTTGTATGAAGTTTATTATTTTATGTGGGGGATTATCTTTCCAATCCGAGTAAACCCGGATTGTTAATTACTTTCCCGATTTGGGGAAGAACCTCTGATTAAGAAGAAGAATAAAAGAAGAACAAATATCTTAAGAAAATATTTACTTATTCAAAGAGGTTACCTTGATCCCATTTAGGCATTACAAGGTGCCTCATTAAGGACTTTATATCAAGAGAATGGAAAAAGAAAGAAAGGTGGCTATGATGAGGGTTCACCTGATATTCTCCATTAATGAGAGATCCTTCTTCTTCACTAGATATTTGTTTTGTTCATATAAAATAAAATAAAAGCTCTAGGCTTGTGATTTTCTTTAGTGTGCTTCTTCGTGGGAGTTTCTTGTGAGAAACTCCCTTTTTATAGGTTTTGCTGATTCCTTTTTGGACTCCCCTTTGACTTTTGATTTTTGGGAAATCAAAAGAGTTTCCCTCCTTTTAGGGAGGGACATCTATCTTTGACAGCTGATTTCTCTTATCTTGAGGAAACCTGGGACAGTTAGGAGTCATTTTTCTTGAAGGACTCTAAATTAGTTTTCCTTTTGAGGAACCCGAGTGGATAAGACATTTCCCCTAAAAAGAGGAAGAATCTTATGTGGCACCCTTTTATTGGGAAAGAAGGGGAGATCCCTATCTTGGGATCCCCAAAAGCTGATAGAAAGTCCTTTTTATTAAGAATTCTCTACCCTATGACAGTCAAGTATTGACTACCAGCTGGGGAAGAATTGACCTAGGTGCAAGGCCTATTTGGGCTTCGGACCAGGGTCTGACTTTAGTCAGTCCGCGAACCAGAGGGGTGGGACCATGGGTCTTGCCCGTGGTCTAGTTTATGTCCATGGCTCATATATGGTCACGGACCAGGTCCAATAGGGCTAGCATTTGGCTAGTCCAAAAACAGACTCATAAAGTCTGTCTGCAGGACTTTCATTGGGTCTGTCTGCAAGGACAAACCCTAACCACGTGTCAGTCCTATAGGGACTAATAGAAAGGGCGTCCGTGGAGCATTATGGCCCTACTACTAGCATTAAATGTTGGCAGAAAGTCAGCCCTTGGTCAGTTAGTGCGTGTGCCTTTGGCACATACGAAGTCTTACCGCCCATTACATGGGTGGTGGTCAGGTGCGGGCAAGTGCATGGTGCACCCACCTTGCAGATAGTGAGATTTCAATGCCCATACTAGTTATGTCAAATGTCGCCATGTGTCTCTTTTAACACACTCTTTAACTGTGGTTAAGATTCACCCACCCCTAAGGATCACCCACTTATCCTTGGATTTTAGAAAAAAGACGAATGGATTTTTTTTTAACCCCAGGAATTAATTTTAACTAGGGTATAAAAAAATTAATATTTTTTTTCTAAAAACCAAGGATAGGTGGGTAAACTCTAGGGGTAGATAAATCTTAACCATTGTTAAGGGGTGTAAAAAGAGACACATGGCAACCTCAAGGGCGTAACGGGACTCCAACTGTGGTTAAGATTCACCGACCCCTAGGATTCACTCACTTATTCTTGGTTTTTAGAAAAAAATTATTAATTTCTTTTAAACCTTGGTTAAAATTCACCAACTCCTAAAGTTAATATTTTTTTCATATATTTTTTTTCTAAAAACCAATGATAAGTGGATGAACCCTTGGGGTGGGTGAATCTTAATCACAGTTAAGTAGTGTTAAAAGGGATGCATGGCAACCTCAGTGGCGTAATTGGGCTCATTTCTCTCTTGGAAAAATACTAAGAAAAAAGAACGTCTCACCAAGCCCCACCCACCCCCTTTCTTTGCTATACCCAAAATGTCTCTAAAGCCTTTTGGTTTTCAAAATGTCCCAACATTATAATTCAATAAGCAATGTGTCTCTCACAATTTTTTATCCAAAATGTCTCTCAAGTTTCTATACCCAAAATATTCCTTAATTTTTTTTCGAAATGTCATCACTAGGGTCCCTCTTTCCATTCTCTCTCCCCTTCCTCTCTCTCACTTGCATCGCACGTGCCGCTCACTAGTAATATATAATAAATATAAAGAAGATATAAGTGTAATGGTAATTTTTGTCATTCTCATTATAATAGTAGAGAGGATAGAGAAAATACGTGTAAGGTTAATATTATCAATAGTGTATAAAAGTGTAGATAGAGAAGATATAAGTGTAATGGTAATTTTTGTCATTCTCATTATAATAGTAGAGAGTTTAGAGAAAATACGTGTAAGGGTAATATTGTCAATAGTGTAGATAGAGAAGATATAAATGGGAGGGTAATTTTGTTATTCTCATTACAATACTCATTATAACATTAGAAAAGATAAGTGTAAGGGTAATTTTTTGTTTCTCATTAGAATAGTAGAGAAGTAATTTTGTTAATAGTGATTACAATAGCAGTGATAGTGTAACGCCCCAAAATCTCACCTACGAGAAATGAGACTTTGGCGACGTGACTTATACTTGAAACCATCCTGCAAAGAGTGTACAATGCAGGACAAATAGTGAACCTGAAAATTTCTTATAACATCAATTGTATTCCAAGTACAAAAGTCAACAAAAAACTGAAATATAAATTTTTGTATCTACACATATAGATGACTCATGTTACCTAACCCAAGTTTAATCAAAACCCTACATGAGATCCCAAAATACATGTCACTATCTCTCTCAAAATCAACCATAAGGCCACATGTCGAGGCCCCTATCATTTGCATGCTGATCCCTAGCAAGCTCTTGCTGGACCCTCGGTTCTGTAGCATGATCATCCCACCTGGAACCTACCAAAATAACAATTCGGCTGAGTATTGAATACTCAGCGTTTACTAACTACTAACTAACCATGTTATAATACATTAATATGCCATATACAGTTTATCAAAATATACACATGATCAGAGTGCGGAAGTTAAGACAAGATAACATTGCATACTCTTAAGTTCATACTTTACATCATACATTAAGTTCATGCTTTAACAATACTTATTTCATTTATCTTATGAGCCTTGTGAGTTCTTTATGCATCTTATGAGATTCTTAGCTTATGAGATCATTCTTAATTATCACTTATCTTGCACTTACTTTGAGACGGATGCTAGTACCCGAACCTGGTCATAGTATACTAGCATCCTCTCTTGCTTTCTTGTTAACTTGCTTGTGAGTTTCTTATGATCTTGCTTGCATGGAAATAGATGATAGTGCCCGTACTTGGTCATAGTACACTAAACATCCTTTCATGCTTATCTTGGAAACAAATACTAGTGCCCATACCTGGTCATAGTACACTAGTATCATTTCATATTCTTTATTTTACTTGGAGACAGATACTAGTACCCGTACCTGGTTATAGTATAGCAGTATCCTCTCATATTCTTGGAAACAAATGTTAATGCCCATACCTGGTCATAATACACTAACATCCTTTCATACTTTATGTTTCTTACTTTTTTCCTCGTGAGCTTGCATTTCCTTTTTATGAACTTTCTTATCTTTCTTAAAACTTTATTTCTTATTTCTTATAACTTGTTCTTATGATCCTTGTACTCATGAGTCCTATAAGACATCTTGAAAATACCCCCATACATGTGCATAGTGCTTGTGAGCATCATGGAGTAATTGTGAACATCATAATCATCATATAAAGTATTTAAAAACATTGAATACAAACCATTGAGTATTGTGAGCATCATAAAGTACGAACATCGAATCATATTATGGAGCATTATGGTTTTCTTCTAGAGCATGTAAAACATGAAGACATGCACATGGAATTTCATTCATAGCATGGGCATACACATACATGGCTACTTAGCCTTATTCCATGTACCGTCATACTACTTCATACAAAACTCGATTATAAAAGTATGTAGATCATTTAAAAGCAATAAGGTAAACTAGAAAAACCCTCAAGGATTATAACAAACCCGATTTCATTTCATTTTCTTTAATAGCATGCATATGCAAGGTTATACACCTTAAGTTTCTTGAAAAACCATGAATTAATACCTTACAATCCATTCATCCATTCATAAGTCATAACTATAATCCTAGGTTACAATGAACAAGGTTCTATGTCTTGATTTCGTGTCATTCATATCAAGAATATGTACATCCAAGTCTGTATGCTTTAACTTCATCCAAAATCATGACTTACATCTTACTTTGTCCTAAAAGAACACAATAATAACAATACATATCAATAGATTGTAGCAAGAGAGGTTAGTAGAATGTATCTACCTTGAAAAATCTAAGGAAAGACTTGAGGATGCTCGTGGAGGTGAAATCCAAGCTTCAAGTGGCGAAATCTACGCGTGAGGAAGAAGATCCAAGCTCGTGGAAGCTTGGGGAGTGAAGATTTGAGCTCCTCCTTGACCTCAATGAAAAATCCCTCTTTGGAACCCTAGATTTCCTCCCTTCTTTCTCCCAAATTCTTTCTTAGATATTGGTAACCCAAACCCCCCCAATTTGGGTGGGTATTTATAATCCAAGAGAGTAGAAACCCTAAAAAAACTCTCACAAAAATTCTGATTTGTGCGCCTACAATCGTTCGTAGGCTTCCTACGATTGATCGTAGGTTTTACAGTGAGTTTACCCAGTTTTCAGAACTCTACGATTGTTCATAGCTACGATCGTTTATAGGTCTTCTACGATTGTTCGTAGCTTTTACAAAACGTTTCCAGATTTTTCATACTTTGGTATTTTGGCCATAAATTTTGACTCGCTTATCAGATTTTGACGATTTAACTTGTGTTGGACTCATAATTTGAAGTGAAACAATTTTGTCTCTAATGGATAAATCCTAATTTTGAGTTTTTAATTACCTAAATGGGCTCTAAAGAAAACTTATCTAGAAATGGATTTCAGTAGCCTAGATTTTCAGCAGACCCAGTTTGAAAATCTAACTTTTAACTCAACCCCGACTAAAAATCTAGAAAAATGGTAAACATGAACCTCAAAGAGGGTTCCAATAACTTTCTAAAAATTCAAGAATCACTTGATTCTGAGCAACGGTGACAAAACTAGAGCTTCATAAAGTTGAAGGTATGTTAAGACATACCTTTTAACACTTAAAATATTTTGAGTACTTTCACACTCTTTTCCCTCGGGTCCAAAACCCTACTCACACCTCATGACTCGCTACCCCATATGTTTGTAACCCACCTAAGTGATCATTGAATTCACACCAACATGCATGAGAGGCCCTGGCATCTTTATGCTTCGCGCACTAGCACTATTCACCACACCATCCACTTACAACCCATTAAACACTTAGGGTATTTTATACCCTTGCTTTTTCCCACTTAGAATATATTTATACTCCCTTTTTGAGACTCAAAATATGTACCTAAAATCCTCACTTGACTCACCATAGTACCAAGACACAATGGAAGGCTTTAGATCTTTACACACACCGTATAAGAACACTATTCACTGACACCATTCATACGCTATTCATAGCACAGTGAACTCGAATTTCGGGGTTCTACAGATAGAGATGATAAAAGTAGAAGGTAATTTTATCATTCTCATTATAATAGTAGAAAAGATGGAGTATAAGGGTAATTTTGCTAGTAGCGACAAAATTCAATAAACATTTTTATGAGCTCTATTTTGGGTAATTTGTGAATAGTAATCATAATAGTAGAAATACATATTCTCTAGGGATAATTTTGTCACTAGTGTATAATAGTAGAGATATAGAAGATATAAGGGTAATTTTGTCATTTGTGTTATAATACCATGGAAAATAATAATAACGGTAATTTTGTTATTATGATCAAACTCAATCAACTTCTTAACTGTCATTCTCTTTATAATAGTAAAATTATAATAGTAAAAAAAAAAAGATAAGTATAAAAGTAATTTTGTTATTATCACAAAATTCAATCAATGTTTTTAACTGACCCATTCTTTTCATAAGTAGGAAGAGGGACCCTAGTGAGACCTTTGTGATGCACGTCATTGAGAGGGAAAGAGACATGGAAAGTATGGAAGAAGAGAGGGGCGTCAAGTAAAAAACCCATGAATTAATCTATAATAGAAACATTTTTAAGAGCGATTTTGTCATTTTAAAATATTCAATCTACGTTTTTAATATGCAAATCCTCATTATAATAATTATTTTCATTAGCAAAGATATAAGTGTACGGGCAATTTTGGATCCAAATATAGAAGATGCTCTAAGGCTTTCATCCCAAACTCCAAACTATCGTGGGTGCTACATGCAACCAGCAAGCTCTGCCTACACACAAGGTCGCACCATTAAGGGGCTGTTTGGATGAAGTATTTTTTTTTTTTCTATTTTTTAATTGAAAACTACTTTTTTTTCAAAAAAAAATTGTAAGAAACATGTTTGGCATTACTAACTATTACTTGTTTTTTAAAAACAAATAACAGAAAAACACGTTTGGTAAATATGATTAACATAATAATTTGGGTAAACCATTCAAATTGTTGTGGTGGTGATGAGTGGTGGTAGGGGGTGCGGAGCACTCCTTGCTTACTACATTTGTTTTCTATTTCTACTACCTTGATTTTCAAAAAAGAATGTTATTAGTTTTTTAAAAAACAAAAACATATTTACCAAACATGATTTATGCAAAATTTCCAAATTCTTGTTTTTAAAAAATAAAATAGAAAATAAAGGGAAACCATACAGGGATTAAGTAATATCTCTTTATCACACCATTATTATATTTATTATATAGGATTATAAATTTTAATTAAGCCAGAAAAAATTTAATTATAAAAGTTTAATATTTAAACTCTAGGATCACATGTTTACTACAGACAATTTCAATTAAAGATTGGCTTAATTATACAAAGAACTTCCCCATGTTGCACTTATACCTATTAGGAAAGGAGAAATTAACCGCATAATAGGTTTTTTTGAAGGCTCAAAGGAATGCCACATATCACTTGAATGTGTGACACATAGGCAAACTATTACTAATTGGTAAAATTGATATCGTTACTTAAACGCGTGACACATAGGCAACCTATTACTAATTGGTAAAATTGATATTGTTCATATAGTTGGTGAAATCCTTTAGCTGTATAGTCCATGTAGTTGGTGGAATTAGTATCTATGAAATTTGACGTAATTTCACATGAATTCTAAATACTCTAGGATGGAGGTGCAAATCATATATAGCAATTGCTTATATTATGTTCTTTTGGTGAAACTTTAGGGTGAAACTTTTAAAGTTCTGAAACTTTCATTTTTCCATTCTTATTATTTGCTTAATGTATGAAACTTTATTGTTCTATTGCATGCAAAAGTTTCACAAATATATAACTTTCATGTTCCACCCAAAAGCACCTTTTAAGTTCTACATTTGTGGAACTTCTAATTAAGTTGAAACCTAAAATACCACTAAGTTTCTATACTATTTTATAAGACCCATCAATTCTTTTTCCCAAAAGACACCTTAAGTTTTTATAATATTTTATACATTTCAAAATACTACTAAGTCTTTTTTTTGTTCGCAACATGCCCCTCAAGTTTTTTTCGGCTTCTCAATTTTTTTATTCCCAAAATGTCATCATGTTTTTATAATATTTTATGCTATTATTTAACTAAGAAATGCCCTTCAAACTGCTATAAGCAAAATATCCATAAGCTTTTATAGTATTCTATTTGATCCCACAAGTTTTTTTATTCCCAAAATGCTCTTCAATTTTTTTTAAAATTTTTATAGTATTATTTAACTTGAGAAAAATGTGTGTCCAAAATGTCCCTTAAGTTGCTATACCCAAAATGATCATAAGTTTGTATACTATTTTACTTTTTTTAAAAAAATTTCAAAATATCCTACAAGTTTCTATAGTATTTTATACTTTTAGAAATACCCTTAAGTCATTTTTGTTCTTAACATGTCCCTCAAATTTCTAAACCTAAAATGCCTTCAAAGTCTTTTTTTTTTGGGGATTTTTGGTTAGAAGTATGTTAATCATTACATTGTAAGCAACTCTTTGATTTATAGTAATTGTCAAAGACTATTTTATCAAAGTTATTACAATAAATATATATATATATGTTTTGAGATCATCATAAAGACTATCTTTTGTTTTTTCAAAGTTTCACCCAATAATGTTTCATGTAAAAAAAAAGTGAATTTCAAAGTTTCTAGATTTTCAGTCAAAAAATTTCGCCTCAAATAAACAACGAACTCAAGAGGTCTAAAATATTTAAAGTTCTGGACTTTTATTATTATAAAACATTAATGTTTGGAACTTTTCAAAGTTTTATCAAAAGAACGCAAGATTATAGATTTTCCTTCTACATTCAAATTCTATTGGCACTATTCCCAAAAATAGTACACGTCATATTTTTGGTCAGTCTTTTTCCTTGAATTTTACTAAAATCTTAGTTATGTCACAGTTAATGTCACGCTGCTCAATTGAAAGAACAATATAATGCCACATGTCAAGCTTTTAGTGGGTCAGTTGCTATAAGTTGTAATGTGTGTCCCATTATAATCATATTATATATTTTATGTGTGTGATGCAAACATTAAAGGTCAATGGAGTCCAACCCCAACCCTTAATTATAAACAAGTTGAGAAACTATTTCTTATCACAACCCTTCTTCGTAACAAAAGTAATTACAGTTATCGGGCCAACCCACATTTCCAAAAGGGCACAAGATTTCCTCTGGCTGGGCCATACTCAAACACCTTTTAACTTTGAATTAACTCTAGTTAAGAAGTTTTAACTCTTATAGTTAATTTTTTTTTTTGATTTTCTTTCTAATATTCAAGGTTAGAATCTTTAACCCTAAGGATTAGTAAATCTTAACCATAGTTTAAAAAGTTAAAAGGGACAGGATGACAAGTTGGAGAGGTTGGGCCAGAGAATTTTACTCTGGCTCCAGCCATAGGAAATCCTATGCCCTCCAAGAGCTCAACTTTACAAGAAAACCGCCCCCTTTAAGCTTGCCATTTTTTAAAATGACGATTATGACCCCAGGACCTTTTTTTTTTGAGTCAAGAAAATAATAATAGCATTACTCAGAAAGATTAGCTACAAGTCCCATTGAAAGGGAAGGAACTTGTCCCACAGACTCACTATGGGGAAGGAGAAAACTTCTATTCAAAGCAATTTGAGCTTGAACATACGCCTCAGAATTTAGCTCTCGACTCACATGGATGAATCGCACATTGCTAAAAGATGAGCGAAGGCTAATAATATCCAAAACCAGAGATTGGATATCCGAGGGGCTAATAATGTTGTTTGAGTTTGCGATGTAGATTGGCTTTGACAGCTATTGCATTGTGGCAAATCCTCCATAGGATTAACTAAATCGATGGTTTCATAGATCTAGTGTGCCAGATGAGATGTCGAGTTAACTTTAAACCTTCCATTCTTGGCAATTTAATAATTTCTTGAATTGAGTCATTTTGGAACAAGAGCTGAAGCCTTGACAAATTCCGTACTCTCGTCCCTGAATCCATACGATCATTCACCCTCATAACTGCATACAAGATCCCGGATAATGGAAGGGGTCGGAAGTTGGGGAGATTTGGAACCCAATGGTCATACCAAACCCCAAGACTTGCCCACTAATTTATTATTTATTTTGGTACTCAACTGTTTTATTAGTGGTGTTAATACATGTTGTTAAATGCTTAACATTGAAACTGTGCTTACATATGGATATGTCAATTGTCGCACTTAATAAAATAAATCTGAATCAACATAATAAGGAAAAACATTGCCACTGCCACTGCCACTGCCACTGCCACAGCCACAACTCAGAACAATAAGGTATGACCTGCCCATTATTGGAGACCCTTCCATGAGAGTGTTTGCAATTCACCCATATTATCCATACATTATGATGTAAATGTATGGCAATGGCAATAATTTTTTTTTGTACGATTGACACGCGCATACATGTGGGAAGAGACAATTTTTATTTTTGTTTTTATTTTAATTATAATTCAAACTTCAGAGAATATTTTTTTTTAGCTGAGTTAGATTCCTAAAAAAGTGAGGCCCACTCACCAACTTTAGGGTTGGTGGGTTTGTTTTACAATTGAAATTTGGTGGATTTGGTGACACAATGACACCCCCCACCTAATATATACCCAAAAAAAAACTTCAATATTTATTTATTTAATTCCCAAAAATATACATACTCTTTATAGAGAGCCTGTGTGTGCGAGAGAGAGAGGCAGAGTTTTGATTCTAATGGCGTCGAGGTTGTGGGCTTCAAGGGCTGCTTCTCATCTTAGGATCTCTGCTTTCCACAGGGGCTTTTCTTCTGGTATATCAAAACCCACTTTTTAATCCCTTTTCATGTTTTCTTGATTTAATTTTTCATCTTTATACTGATCAAAAGAAGACAGCGGAAACGAAAACATGTAGATCTCGTTTATAAGTGTGCTAAAATGCTTGATCTATGGAAAGATCTGATTTTTTCAAAATGGGTTTTGTTTATTTTTGTCTATAGTTCTATGTAATCCAAGTATGGGAGTTGATCAAAGTATTAGATTAATGGGTTCTTGAAACTTTTCTTTTCTTGTTTTGATTTGAGAATTTCTGATATATATATTTTGATGTTTTTCTACTACTGTTTTGTTGGTGTGGGATTGTTAGGGTCTTTATAGAATTGAATGGAATGCTCCTCTTAGAGAAAGAGAATGAAAAATTATCAGCCCAGTGCTGTGGTTAATCTTGTGTCTATGATTAATGCTTCTATGATTCAAGGGATTACTGTGGTTTGGAGCTTTATTGGGTTGTAAAGTGCTGTGGTTAATCTTAAGCTGATACTGATGAAGGATATAATATATGGTTTATTGGGTGAGAATAATTAACAATGGGTCTTGGTTATCATTCTTCAATAACGAGTGAGAGTACATATGAGTGTTTGCTCTAGTGGTATGGCATATTTCTCCTTTGAGGGAGGACTCGAGCTCAAGTTTGTTGGTGTGGTAGTTGAGAAGCCTATCTTTGAACCAACCTATCCCAAGGTTGTTAAATCATAATTGAATCGTAATTTTACTTTAGGACCGATTTGATTCAATTCAAATCATAAATCATAAGATTAAATCATTTTTAAAAAAATGGTTAATAAAATACATAATAAATCAAAAAATGGAATAATCTATTATCCAGAAGATTTCATTCATATCTATTGATAAAAAAAAGTAATTAACATTTCATTTCATATACTATACAAAACGTGAATGAACTCCATAAAATGAAACATAACCCCTAATATCATCAAAGATAATCAACAAAAGTAAACACATATAATCATGTTGTATGAGATCAAGTATCAAAAGACTTGTACAATTAAAAATACTAATAAAATAAAGTATCAAATTCTACCAGAGTCCCAACTCTCTTAACTCCATCCCCTTTTTTTTTTTTTTCTTGTTTCACAGCAACATAAAAAAAACTCAAATAGGGTTTTGGCATGTTTGTAATAGGGGTTTTTCTATTTCTTCTCTCTTTCTAAAAGACATAAAGTACATTTAGAAAATTGAAAGAATAAAAAATATTTTTTAAAATATTTTTTTAAGTATCGGGGTTTCATGCTCGAATCACATGAATCGTACGATTTGAATTGCAATTCGTAATCTGAATCAAAAATTGAATGAGATTTACCCAATTAAGATTTTTACGTATGTTTTGAATCGTTTCGCCTAGGATTCGATTTAAATCGTAGGATTTGAATCGCAAGAATTTAACACTATTGCCCTACTAACCTTAGATAAATGATGTCATCTACCTAAAAAAAACTAGCAAGGGTTATATATTTTAGCGTGATTGTCAAGGTTTTAAACAACAGTTTTAGCATGTGTAGCAAGTCTGATTGAAACCTTCACATAATGGTTACGGTCGAAACCCGTAACAAATGCACCTTATTTTAGAGAATTTTTTTTAAGGTTAAAAAGTCCAAAAAATATTTATTGAAAATGATTAAAATCTATAAGCAAGCAAAACAATCAATATTAAATGCATATTTTTTAAAACCAGGGTTATATGCTTTATCCCTAAGGGTGTGAATCTTAATCACAAGGGTTAAAACTTATTAACCATAGTTCAAGGGTAGTTAAAGGCTTTGTGAAGTTATGAAATATCATAAGGGCACAATGGTTATTTTCCTAACAATAGCAAACGGAAGCCTAACGAAACTAGGGATTGAGGTTGTTTGTCTAATGGTTGCAAAACAATGAGTTAATTTGCAAAACTATTACTCATAACAGTATATTTGCAAAGCTGGTAGAACCAGTGTTACCTAGGCACGTGGTACGGGTGCTAAGTTTCCAGTTGTCAAGGGGTATTCGGCACGGCAAGCTCTGAAAATCTCAATATGGTGGCACGGACGTACAAATTTTTTAAAGTGATTATATATATATATATTATAACTCAAAATTTTTAAATAACAATAATAATATAAAGAGTGGGATCACCGGTCCCTAATTTTTTTTATAAAATATATACCTAAGTTATAAAAAATCCTCTTATAGGTAGTAGAAATGGGCAACAAGAGAGAGATGTACATATTGATCGTTGTTATTGTTGCTGATCTCCTAGTAAAATTGTCTATGTTTCCAAAAAAGCAAAACAATTTGACAAAAAGTTCATTACAATTGTATTTTTAAAATGACACGACATACTTGAATCACCATGTGCCTAATCATAATGATGATGTCACCATGACATGATATAGATACATACCAAAGAGTGTCGTGTCCAAGTGTCGGCACGACAAAATTTGGGAAAACTGAAGTGCCTAGGTAACACTGGGTAAAACACAACAGTTGATATGCAAAACCCCCTATATTTTATATGTGTGATATAATGACACTCAAGGGCAATGGAGTCCAACCCTTAATAATAAACAAGTTAAGAAATTGTTCCGAAGCAAAATTACTTACCAGTTTTGGACCCACCCACATTTTCAAAAGAGCACAAGATTTCCTCTGGCTCAGGCCATAGTACTCTGCCCCATACCCAAACTCCTTTTAACTTTGAATTAACTATAGTTAAAAAAATGTAACTCTTATGGTTAATTTTATATAAATCAAGGTTAAATTCTTTAACCACAAGGATTAGTAAATCTTAACCACAATTAAAAAAGTTAAAAGGGACACATGGCAAGTTGGAGAGGTTAGGCTGGAGAATTTTACTCTTGCTCAAGCAATCGGAAATCCTATGCCCTCCAAAAGCTCAACTTTACAAGAAAATTGCCCCTTGTTTTAAAATGATAGTTATGATGCCCACAAACCTGCCCACTTATTTATTTTTATTTTTTTATGGTACTTTACTCTCTTGTTAGTGGTGTTGGAATATGTATATGTTGTTATACCATCTCCAAGGGGAAGCCTATAAGCATATTTGTCATGGTTTAAAAAATCGCCAAAACCATTACGTAAAGCCCGTTATGTAAAGGTTTCGGTGGCCTCCGATACCCGATACCGTACTTTTACAAGTTTATCCCGAAACAAAACCGTAACACCCGAAACCGTTATGTAACGGGCGTTACGCCCGATACGTAAATGACACAATGACACCCCCACCTATTCTTAATACCTTTTCTTTTTTCTCCAAAATTTTTTTTTTTTGTTGATTAACAACTTGATTTGGGGTTTGATTCATAGATTTGAAGGAATCCAAGGCAAATTCTTTATTTCAGGTATGTTTCAACCCTCGACCCATCTAATTTCCTTATTTTTAAATTTTGGCGTTACTTAAAGGTTTCGGCCGTATCCATTACGGTGTCCGAAACCGTTTTTTTAAACCTTGATATTTGCTACTTTTCTGATTTGGCATTCAAATGGAAGTAACAAATTTTATTATTGTTAGGGCTACATATTATGTTAATCAAATAAAATTATAATAGCCCACTTAATATTTTGATCAAATAAAATTCTTTGCCGTATTAAAATTACCATGTTCAGAAGAGGTAGCAAAATTGTTGTGTTCAAATGTTGTGTCCCTTGGAGGTAACTCACGTGGAACAACAAAGGACACTTGGGAGATGTCCTTCCATGAGAATTCACCCATAGTCTCCATATAAATTGTGCGAACACATTTATGATGTAAATGTATTACAATGACAATTTTTATTTTTTTTTGTGTACGACTGATACACACATACATGTGGGAAGAGACAATTTTTATTTTATTTTATTTTTAATTCTAATTCTAATTCAAACTTCAAAGAGAAAAACTTTGATTGCAAGTTAGATTCCTGAAAAATTGAGGCCCACTCACCAACTTTAGGGTTGGTGGGTTTGTTTTACAATAGAAATTTGGTGGATTTAATGACACAATGACACCCCCACCTAATATATACCAAAAACAAAAAAAAAACTTCAATTTTTATTTATTTGATTTCCAACAATATATATACTATTTATGCTATAAGCACCCAAAATAAAGGGTGTCTATGTGTGAGAGAGAGAGAGAGAGGCAGAGTTTTGATTCTAATGGCGTCGAGGTTGTGGGCTTCAAGGGCTGCCTCTCATCTTAGGATCTCTGCTTTCAACAGAAGCTTTTCTTCTGGTATCAAAACCCGCTTTTTAATCCCTTTTCATGTTTTCTTGATTTAATTTTTCATCTTTATACTGATCAAAAGAAGACAGTGGAAATGAAATCATGGTTATACATGTAGATCTCGTTTATGAGTGTGCTAAAATGCTTGATTTATGCTTAATCCCTTAAGGGGAGATCTGGTTTTTTCGAAATGGGTTTTGTTTATTTTTGTGTTTAGTTCTATGTAATCCAAGTATGGGAGTTGATCGCCCTCCAAAAAAAAAAGTATGGGAGTTGATCCAAACATTAGATTAATGGGTTCTTGAAACTTTTCTTGTCTTGTTTTGATTTGATAATTTCTGATCTATATATTTTGATGTTTTTCTACTACTGTTTTGTTGATGTGGGATTATTAGGGTCTTTATAGAATTGAATGGAATGCTCCTCTTAGAGAAAAGAGAATGAAAAATTATCAGCCCAGTGAGGTTTATGTTTTAGCAGCAACTATTCAGTTTATGATTTGAGCAATACAATGTTGGCTATAAAACCAAAAAATAAGAACTTGTGTCTGTGATTAATGCTTTAATGATTCAAGGGGTAACTGTGGTTTGGTGCTTTATTGGGTTGTACAGTGCTGTGGTTAATCTTAAGTTGATACTGATGAAGGATAATGTAATATATGGTTTATAGGGTGGGAATAATTAACAATTTGTCTTGGTTATCATTCTTCAATAACTAGTGAGGGTACATCTGAGTGTTTGCTCTGGTGGTATAACGTATTTCTCCTTTGAGGGAGGACTCGAGCTCAAGTTTGTTGGTGTGGCAGTTGAGAAGCCTATCTTTGAACCAACCTATCCCAAGGTTGTTAAATCATAATTGAATCATAATTTTGTTTCAGGACCGATTCGATTTGATTCAAATCATTAATCATAAGATTCAATCATTTTTTTAAAAAAAAAATGGTTAATAAAATACATAATAAATCAAAAAATGGAATAATCCATTATCCAAAAGATTTTATTCATATCTATTGATAAAAAAAAAAGTAATTAACATTTCATTTCATATACTATACAAAACACGAATGATCTCCATAAAATGAAACATAACCCCCAATATCATAAAAAATAATCAACAAAAATAAATCTCATATAATCATGTTGTATTATTAGATCAAGTATCCAAAGACTTGTACAATTAAAAAGACTAATAAAATAAACTATCAAGTTCTCCCAGAGTCCAACTCTCTTAACTCTATCCTTTTTTTTTTCTCGTTTCCTAGCAACATAGAGAAAACTCAAATAGGTGTTTAGGCATTTCCGTATCAGGGATCTTCCCGTTTCTTCTTAAAGGACATAAAGTACCTTTAGAAAATTGAAATAATTAAAAAACATTTTGAATTTTTTTTTTTAAAGTATCGGGGTTTGGTGCTCGAATCGCATGAACCATACATTTTGAATTGCAATTCACAATCTGAAAATTGAATGAGATTTACCCAATTAAGATTTTTACCTACGATTTGAATCGTTTTGTCTAGGATTCGATTCAAATTATAGGATTTGAATCTCAAATCGTAAGGATTTAACAACCATGCCCTACTAACCTTAGATAAATGATGTCACTTACCCCCCAAAAAAAACTAGCAAGGGTTATATATTTTAGCGTGACTGTCAAGCTTTTAAATAACAGTTTTGGCATGTGCAGCAATTCTGACTGAAACCTTCACATAATGGTTACGACCGAAACCCGTAACAAATGTACCGTATTTTAGAGTGTTTTTTTAAGGTTAAAAAGTCCAAAATTATTTATTGAAAATGATTAAAATTTATAAGCAAGCAAAACCATTAATATTAAATGCATATTATGCACGGAAATGACAATTTATCAAGTTTAATTCACATAATTCACACCGTATTTCATCAAGGTTATGTTTTTAGCATTTGTTTTATATAAATTTAACAAGAAAAGAGAAGAATGTTTGTGGCAATATCATATTATCCATTACCTATCAAATATATACTCTATAAGATTTTGGGATAGCCAGATGTGCTTCAAAACTGATTCTTATTCTTTGTCGTCTGAGATGGTTCTTTGGGAGATATGGTCCTTTGGGAACATAAAAGTATGCCTGAATTGGTGAAAAACAGGCCTGTTGATATTTTTTGTCACCAGACTAAGATTTCAGAGACTTCCCAAATTGATATAATCCTTTATTCCTATAAAGGTATCATGATTACCAGACTACCAGTATGCCTTGCGGTCTTCCTTGAATCATCAGCCCATTCTCTATCACTATCCATCTACTTATCGGTACACGCCAATCATATAGGACTGTATATATATATATATATATATTGTGAGAGCCAGAAGGAGAATCATCTAAGCTTAAGCTTCGGAAAAATTTCAATGCTAAACAGAGGAGAGTCTTACAACTGAGAACACATGCCAGGAAACCAGACTGTCCAGTCACTTTGGACCGTCGATAAAGTTACGGAGAACTGTCAAAATACCAGAAAGTGACGTCCCTTAGACGGATAAGAACACCTGAGTAGGCCAGACTGATGCTCATGTTTCAGTTGTATGGCATCTATATAGCATGATAGAATCTTCTCTTTTTCCCTATATTTAAAGTTCTTTAGATTATGCAGGGTTTAATTAACCCTTAATTATTTCATTTTCTTATTGAGACTTCTTTTTTTCCTCCATTTGCAGTTGTGAAGGATCTGAAATATTTTGACTCTCATGAGTGGGTCAAAGTTGATGGTAAATCTGCAACCGTAGGAATAACCGACCATGCTCAGGACCATTTAGGTGATGTTGTTTATGTTGAATTACCTGAAGTGGGGGCCCCTGTAACACATGGAAGCAGTTTTGGCGCGGTTGAGAGTGTCAAGGCAACCAGTGACATCAACTCTCCTGTCTCAGGAAAAGTGGTTGAAGTCAATGAAAAGCTCAACAGTTCCCCGGGTTTGGTCAGTCACCTAATGCTAGATTATTCCCTAGATAATGGCTCATTAAATTTTGATATTGATTGAGCTGTTTGAGCTTATGCGTCTTATAAAGTAGGCTCTTGGTGATATTTTCATTAATATGTCATGTTACCTATCCAAAAATAACTGAAACTGGTCATGTTGATGTTCTGACTCAGATGCAAGCCGAATTAATGCGTCAAACATAACCTGCCAATAATTCATCAACCATCCTAATCTGTGCATTGGAAAATTGTTATTTTTCACAATTTCTTAGTTTCTATTTTTTTCCATTTAATATTACTTGTAAAATGTGTAGTATACTGGGCCTCTTGGGGAATTGTATCCAACACACAAATGTATCAAACACTAATATGCTTATCAGGATCGAATTAATATACGATTGACACACCAAAATAACTAAAGTTCTAAACAATGAGGTATTAAATAGCTGCTTATGAATCAAGATAGCACTGGCGCACCTTAAAATGAGTTCGAATAATCAGTTTTCCTTCTTGTCTGAACTCAAAATTTCCAGTAAATTATACGTATATGAACATGTCCTTATTTTATTTTATTTTTCATAGAGAATATACATGTGTATATAGTACATACATATCTTGCCAAAGTTAAAGCAAAAGGAATAAGGTTTGGACTCACAGCCTTCCCCTTGAAAGAAAAATTGGTAATACCCTTTCGGAGGTTGACTAGTTATCTAGCCACCATTTAGCTTGTTTTTGTGCGGATCTTATTTCATTTGACACATTGAAATAAACTGTATGCTTCTATGGTTTATCAATTTGTAGGTTTACCTTGGTAGTTTTGTGCTTTGATTCTCTCCCAATAAACCCTCAAAACATTTACCAAATTCATTTTAATTAAACCAGGTATTAGTTATTATACATTTCTAATTCATAGGTGCTGAACTTTTCAAAGCCCTTGACCATAATAGATGGGTTGCTGGGCTTTCGAGCAGCCAGAGTTTTCTTGATCGGTAGCGGAAGCAACTCGCCTAACCTAATCACTAAAGCGAGGAGAGGAAGCGTGCACTCCCATTACTTTGTTAACTTGCCCGTTCATTTAGAGGCTGTTCATTGAAGAGCCTGCAGCTCCTCCCCTTACGGAGGAAACAACAACCAATTCCAAATAAATAGTTGGTTGGGACAGCGCCACAGTTGTTTTGTTGTCTTTTTCATTCATTCAAAGAAGATTTTAGAGAAAAAAAATATCTTTTGTTTTTCTAAGCTTTGGTCAAACTTGGTCATGCAAATAATTCTTGTTTTTCCTCCCTGATATTTGTTAGGTTTCAATCATTCAAGGAGAATTTTTTTTATAAAAAAAATCTCTTGTGTTTCTAAGCTTGGGTCAAACTTGGTCATGCAAATAATTCTTGTTTTTCTTCCCTGATATTTGTTATGTTTCTTTACTCTAGTAAAGAAAACTGGGAAAAAAGTTATTTCATCCTAACATATACTTCTTGATTCAGGTTAACGCGAGCCCATATGAAAATGGTTGGATTATAAAGGTGGAGATGAGCAATGAAGGGGAGTTGAATAACTTGATGGACTCGGATAAATACTCGAAGTTTTGTGAAGAAGAAGATGCAAAGCATTGAATGAAGTCTGGGAATGCATCTAAGTAAGGTACTCCATAAAACGAGGTTGTCTTTAAAATCACTCTGAGCATCCTCATGCTAAATCAGCAAAACCATGAAAGTGCAGATTGTCACTCCATTCTCATATTTCGCTAACCATGTATTTTAATGGCACCCCTCTTTTAATTTTTATTTTTTTTATGGAATGTTGAGTATAGACTTAAAGTGGAGTTTCTGTCCATGCAGCCCGAGAATAATCTGTGATTTTTCTTTAATTTGCATGTTATTTACCCAATAATCAGTGATTTCCAATGAATTGAGTTTGGTGAAAACTTACATGTTCTTGGTGGCTTTGACCTTTGTGGTTGTTGAGATAAATGAGATATGTTTATCTAATCAAGTGGCAGGGTGCAGAAGCAAATGTAACTACTGCTATAACTCTTCCCTTTTTCATTTTCTTTCAGGATCTGATGGGAAGAAGAAAAATACAAGGAATTATTAGAAGAATTTCAAAAGAGCATAGTTTCAGAATGTTTCAGAATGTTAGAATGAACTGCATGAAATTGTTTATGGATTTCCCCTGTTTTAATAAATCAGCTATTAGAAGGGTAAAGAAAAGTGTTCATATGCTCACCAATAATGGAATGCATACATCAATCAAGGTATTTGGAATTTTTTTCTCTAGTATTTTTGGCATCAAATCTGAACTCTTTCACTGGATTTTGATAGAATAAAAATGATTTCTCTTGCACAAATACAAACCATCTTGTTCTTAATTTTTGGTCACTGAATTTTTGTCCCTGAGGTTGTGGAAGTGGGGTTGTTTACTGTGGCAGCAGATGAACTCTGGCTGACGCCGATTAAGTTACTCGGGCCTAGCTTCTTTGACCGTGTTTCCTTCTAACTGTGGTTAAGATTTACTAACCCTTAGGGTTAAAGAATCTAATGTTGTAGAGAATTTTTTAAAAAAATTGGTTTATTAAATTTAAAACTTAACAAGGTTTTTTTCCCTTCTAAAAAAATATGGTTAGATTCATTAACCTTAAACCTATGTTTGGCTGTCGAGAAAATACGTACGTAATTAAGAATTGTAATAGAAATTCAAAACTTTCTTATCTTTTTCATGATATCACCTATTTTCTTGGTGGCCAAACATATACTTTCCTTAGGTTTAATAAATCTTAACAACAGTTAAAAGGGGACATGAAGCTAGGCGCAAGTTTCTTGCCTGGGCTTCAGCTAGAGTAAATCTGAGGGGACATGAAGCTAGGCGCAAGTTACTTGCCCGGGCTTCAGCTAGAGTAAATCTGTTGCCGTTTACTGCATCCATTTCTACGGGACTGAGTATGGGTTTGCAAGTGTACATCCCAATGGGTTGATATCTTAAAACATTATGCTACCTTCAGAGCCCCATACGGGGGAGCTAACAAGAGAACAGAAAAGTGTGGACAGATGTACTTTTGCAACCAAATTGTCTCTGGTTTGGATCTGTTTCAAACCAACCCATAGATCTAACTTAAGATGTGTCGCAAATCAATTCCAACCATTGCAATCTCTGGTTAGAGTCGTCTTTAACCTTAAGACGGGCTTCAAATCTCCACAAATGGAGCTCTGCTTCTTATACGGGTCCTTTGGGTTCACTTGTGTAAAACTTCTCTTCTTGGTCCTCATCATGGTCCGTTAAGGATCATGGAATGATTGGAATCCGAACCAACCAATCTTTCTTAATTGACAATCAGATCAATGGTGGTGACCATCACCCAATTAGATGCACCCCCTTCTAATCCTGTAAAAGATTAGGCGACTCAAAGCGACGTGCAAAGTTCGCCTAAAGCGCCAAGCCTAAACTGCAATCACACTCAGTGTAATGCACCTCACTAGAACACACACAATTGTGTAAAGTACTCACACGAGAACAAACTCTATAGGAGAGGCAAGCAGTATTAGCTAGCCTCAAGTCTTTTCAAATGTGGGACTATTAAATGCAATGCAAAAGGGAGTTTTCAAACATGGTTTCCCTCCCAAAGCAACCAAGGTTCAGAACTTCCTTGTGTCACACACAAGGTTTTCATTTTAATTTATTAAAATCCATTAAAATTGCATTTAAAAATCATTTTAAATTAATCACAAATCAACATTGTGCCCACCAATTTAATAACGCAACTTTTGGAGTGATTTAAATTTTGTTTCTAAATCATAAAATCAGCTATGATCAAGCTATATTTTGGGTTATAACGGATTTGCAAAAACAAGATAAAAGTGGGATATGGTTTTTCCAAGATTATGAGGGGAGGTGATTCTTTTGGGACTAAGATCATCGAAAGCCAAGAACTACCCAAATGGGACTTCCTAACAGCAAATCTAGGGTATCAGAACGTATCGCCATATAATTTTGAAAAATCCAGTGAAAATTATAACTTGCTGTGCCTATCTGGCTGCAATTGGAGGTCAATGGAACAAAGGGTTGAAAAATCCAGGTCTTTTTAGAGTTTGAAGTACACGGGAGATTCAAATCAACTCTGAAGGATCACTTGATAAACTGATTTGGAATCCCAGTAAAGGAAAATCTCACAGTTAAAATCAGCCTATAATCAAAGTGTGGACAGATGAACAGATTTCTGGAGGAAACAAGAGTTCCTCTAATATGTGGAAGTCAGTATGGGCCATGCTAGTCCCCCCTAAATTGATAGCTATTGAGGCTGGAGAGCAAGCATCAGGTTAAAAGTTCCAGGCATCTCTTCCGCCTATGTTAAGAGATCAGCAAATGGTGAAGCCCACTGCGCCACAGTCTATGCTTGCTATCGGATTAAAGATCGTGTTGTCACCTGGGAAGCAACAGTTAATGTATCCCCTCATATCTAAGCCTCTCGCTCCCTATCACGGGTTTTGCAACTATTCTTGGCCTTTCTCGTCCTTCTGATTAATGCATTCCTTGATATGGTTATTAAAAAATAAAAAAGCTACTAAGGAAAGTACCTTTCAAATGGTTCTTCAGTATCTTGCATAGTAATGGTAGAACTGTAGTAACAGTCTTCCTGCAGGTATTCCTCAAGTTCAGCCCTGGTGTTCAAGTGACTGTTTATGGCATCTCTGATTCAGTTCTAGGATTCCATTGTTTAATGGGTGCAAAATCCAGCTATGAAGTGCTTTGTAAAGAACTGAAAAGCATATTAAATAAGACTGCAGATGTTTCTCTACTAATATAAAATGAGAAAGCATGCGACATGTTTGCAAGTAGACTCTTGATAAGTGAAAAATAAGAGTGCTCAATCTATCAGAAGTACTTTTACAACTTTACTTTTGTATAATTTTCCAGTTATGGGATGTCCGGGGCCCACTTGCAATGCCTTCGTAGTATCGAGATTCAAGCTTTTGGCTGTTCCACGCCTTGATGAAGCCCGAAAACATCTCACGTGCAGCCTCAGATGTAAGGTCAGAGAAGAACAATCCTCTCTCCTCTTTCAACCAGGTAGAAAATTCATTATTCTTTGAGAAGTAGTCTTCGTTGGACAGCTCTTGGAGCTTGAGTTTTGGAGAGAAGAAGAACATAGCATCAGGACAACATATAAACCAAAGCATGAAAGCAACATTAAGGACCTTCATCACCCAACTTTACAAGAATACTGTAATATAAAAAATTCAATACTTTATTTTGTATCAGTAAAATTAAAAACTTTACAGAAATTATTAACATCTTGTTTGTGCATTAATAAAACCAACCTCTAATGATTTTCATCAGTTCAATTTTGAATTATAACAAGATAAAGACTCAGGGGCGGACTCAGGAATTTTTCATTGGGGGGGGGAATACACTTTTAAAAAAACCTAATGGAACTTGGGGGGTTCAGGGGCGTAGCCCCCAAGAAAAAAAATTGGGGTAACTTTTTTATTTTGAGAATTTTTTTTCTGGTAATCTCCTTGAGGTCACCACGTGTCCCTATTGATACCCCTTAATTATGGTTAAGATTGACCCACCTATCCTTGGTTTAAAAAACAAATAGTTAAGGAGGGTGTCAATAGGGACATGTGGCAATCTAAAGGGCATAACCGGACTCCATTGGACGGCCCACTACATATCTAAGAAAAAAAATTGGGGGGGCCAAATATAATAAAAAAAATTTAAGGGGCCCACTATTTCATACCAAAACACGATGTTATGTTCTTCTGAAATGAGTATGGATTTGGTCTGGCTCATCCAAGAGAAGACCCATGGATTGAATAATCCATACCCAGAAGTTGATGGACTAGGTCTACAGTATGAAATGTACAAAGTATGGTTTCTGTCACCAGCACAGAAATTATCCAAAACATAGAATTCATTATTTTTTTCTTGTCCATAAATTTGTCTTAATTTTCTAATGTTTAGTAATCCTTATTCAACTAGAAACATTCATATTGACTGTTTATATTATATCCTCATATTGGAGCATGGAGAATACATATGGGTCATTGTGGTGGCTAAGATACATGCTCCAACACATGTTTTAATCCTTGATAGAAGGTCATTGGAAACATCTGAGTCTGCATCACCTGCCTAAAAAGATGGAGTCGATTGAAAGAAAAACCCATGGAGTCCATGGGGTTGTGAACCAGCGGATTTTAGCATTATTTTGACTAAATTTAAATCTAAGAACACTCACTCAGATAGCTAGTTTTAGCCACATCTACCATTTCCCAACTATTCATTTCCAAGATTTCTGCACTTGGTCTACCACATGTTTTTGGCTTTTTGCATTCTAGTAAGTTGTCCACTTACACATTTTCATTTGTTTATTTTAACAACTTACAGCATGGTCCCACAGAGAGTAGACTGTAATCTTAGTCGCACAGACTCCACAATGCCTCTGTAAGCCTGTAATACAAGCAGAGTCCATTCCCAATCTAAAACCCAACAAGTCCAGTACATACTTCCTCATTTCTCAAAACTTAAATCTCTTTCATGCTTTACCCTCCAATGCCCACTGCCATGTTGCTTTTAGAAATCCCAATTGTCAGGCAAATCCACAAGACTAAATGGCTTTGCATGCAAAGACATCATTTTGAATTACAGCTTCTCATCCAAGGAACAAAGCATTGTACCAAAGCACAATAGTAAATGCACCAAGAAACTGATAAATATGAGATGATTCTATGTGAGTTTGATTGAAGAAACTGTTACAAGTTGGAAAAACATGAGCTTACAGACATGAATAACAGAAACCAACAATATATATTCTACAATATACAACAAACAACTGCAGATAAATCCATTAATATAATATCTATTGCAGTGTTTTTTGGTATCAGCATAACATAGTTTGAAAATATTTTAAATCAATGTCCTCACCACTATTTAAATTTCATGACATGGAAAACATCAAAGCTCTACACATTTCTCACATCTATGTGGTCAATAAGAGAACTCACAGAGTGACGGTGGCGTTTGTGACGTTCACGGTCATGCTTCTCCTCCGACTTCTTTCCTGAGGCAAATTTCACAGATCAGTCTGGTTAAGCATTCCCAGATAGAAACCCATCCCTGAAGGAGGTACTGATGAGAAATCATGAAGGTATCTGATAATTAAGCACAAATTGAAGGAAATCTTTGCTTCTTTATAAAATAGATAGACTATAGGCTCAGAATTATACTATTTTATCCCCAGAAATTGACATAATACATCATTTATTAGTAACAAGGTATTATTTAGAAGAAACAGCTAACTCTAAAGAACAAGGCATTTTTAGAAAATAAACTAGAGAATTGGATAGAGAAATACAATTTAGTGATAGTTGCATAATAGAAAAGATGGACAATGGGTGTTTGATCCCCCAACAAGATACTTAAAAGAGAAACAAAACCCACCTTTCAAACATAGATCAGTGTAGGAGCTGATCATAAAGACCTGAATATTCACATGCAAATTAATGAATAATTATCCACCTTTCATTTGTGTCAAGACAGTTGAGGCTACCACATTGTATGTAACATATTACAGTTTCAAGATATGGGCATCGTCTAGTAATATGAATATCAATAACCAAAAGAGATCTAAAAAATTTAAAACAGAAATGTACCCATGGGCAAAGAAGGTAAACTGACTTAGCATTTCATTCCAAATAATCCTAACAAAAAAAGGTATCAGGAGAAAATGATAAGTTGTAGTTCATCATTTAACGCTTATCCAAAATTATAAATAATTCCAGAAAAATATTTGGGTTGTCTCAATTGATAGATTAGGGCTAATTTATTGCGGAATCCCAAACTAATCAATCACAAGTAATACTCAGATCAAAAACCCTAAACAATATTCTCCCGCAAACAACTAAATCTTCTCCAAATAACTTCTCACCAAATTTTAGGGTATAGATAAACTCCAATATTTAACCAACGAATCTCTCCTTCCAAATCCCAAAATTTTATAGATCAAATATGGGGATTTAAGATCTAAGATATTTTCACTCAATATCTAAAATCAAGCAAATTAAAATTTTCCAAATCTGAGTTAACCAAAACATAAGATTTCTTTAAATTTAGAGATTATCATATTAAGCCTCCATCTATATCCAAAATAATTAAAATAAACAATCAACGATCAATTCTTGATGACTGATATATAATCCTAATTCCTAAGAGATATAGGGTTTCAATCAATCCAAACCCTCATATATAGGATTTGTCCAGAGTGGCTGTCCCTAGGAAGAAAGCAACCTTCGAGGCAATACCAAGATTCCAGATGGCACAATAAGGATATTGGGAATTAAGCCTTCCACTCAATGCCAGAAAAAAGATTTGATTGAAAACAGACACACCATGGTATCAATGGTACCGACGAGTAGCGGATTTAAACATAAGGAGCTCAAACAAGCCAACAAAATGGTTTTAAAAAATGCCAAAACCAATACGTATAGGTTTTAGTACAACCCCATACCTAACTTGTACATGTTTTGATAAGGATAATAAGACTCATCCGAGACCGTTACGTATCTCCCAAGTCCTATGATACATAACGGTTTTGGCGTAGGACTCCGTTGACGTTTTGAGATAAAAAGGGGTTACTGTAAACTCCTAAAAACTCCTCTTTTATTTCTCCCTTGTTCTCTGCTCATTCTAAGCCCCAAAATCTAAAATCCTTTTGATTTTTTGTAATTAAAAACTTGATTTGGGGTTTGAATCATCGATTTTTTCAGTTTCAGCGGCTAATTCTCACACGGCTATACCCAAGCCCAACACTAAGAAAACCTCCACCAACAACCTTATATTCAGCCAAATAAAGATGATGATAATGATGTGTCAGCCCATAATTCTATGTGGCTTTAGCCATGGTTCAAAATATCGGTATCGGTCGCCGTATCGGTAAGTCCAAAATAGGATACGTATCGGCGTATCGGTACCGTATCGGTTGGATACGGCGTAAAAATTCAGGATACGCTAAAAAAAGCTTGGATACGCAAGGAAAAACTTGGATACCTTGCATAAAACCTTTTTTAATGCAAATATAAGTTAAAAACAAATTATATGAAGGCCTCCACCTACATTTATAGTCATACATATGAAAGTTAAAACATTTATAAGTTAAAAAGGGCGTGCGCTCTGATATTCATTTTAATTGTTTTAGATGCCTAAGGAATTTATTTTATGCACATTAAAGTTTTTAATTGAAATTTAGCAATTTAGTACTGTTCAAACTTATTTCTATATTCAAACTTATTTCTATATGCAATTGATGAGTTCAATTTTTTTACAGGACTTAATCAATGTGGGAAGAAGAAGAGATAGTTGAATTATTGGAGACCCTGCATCAAGAGGAAAAGAAGATGACTGTAATTTTATTTGGATGTAATTATGTAAATAGAAATTTTTATGTAAACAAGCAGGACATTTGGTTTTTTTTTTAATGTAAAAAAAGACCTCTATGTCTATTGAGTGGTGTTTGGGTGATTACAAGTTTAATGTAAACAAGCGATGTAAAAAAAAGACCTCTATTTTTATTGAGTGGTGTTTGGGTGATTACAAGTTTAATGTAAACACGAAATGTAAAAAAAAGACCTCTATGTTTATTGAGTGGTGTTTGGGTGATTACAAGTTTAATGTAAACAAGGACCTTTATGCTAACATACATATTATATATTTTTTCTATCTACAATATTTTTTAGCTGGTAATAACATTCAAATGTTTAAGAATTTGAATGGTGTTTAATATTTTTTATAGATTACAGAGATGATTTTTTTACAAAATACAGAGATGATCACAGTCAATTGCGATTAAGATTTACTAACCCTTAGGGTTGAACAATATAACCTTGTTTTTTTTAAAAAAAATAATATTTAAAATTAAGAATTTTTAACCCTTAGGATTAATATTTTATTACAATTTTTTAATATTTATTAAGAACCAAGGTCGACATGTGTCTATTTTAACTCCTATTAATTGTGGTTAAGATTCTCTAACCCTTAGGGTTCAACAATCTAACCTTGGTTTTTAGAAAAAAATATTAAAAAAATTAACTCTAGAGTTAAAAATCTTAACCCTAGGCTTAATTTTTTAATATATTTTAAAATAAAAATCAAGGTTAGAATGTTGAACCCTAGGGGTTAGTGAATCTCAACCAAAATCAATAGGAGTTAAAAGGGGCACATGTCTAACCTTGGTTTATTATAAATAAATATAAAAAAAATTAATTATAGAGTTAAAAAGTCTTAACCCTAGGGTTAATTTCTTTAAATATTTTTAAAGAAAAACTTAGATTGTTGAACCCTAAGGATTAGTGACTATTAACCACAATTAATTGTCACTAAAAGGGACATATGTCTAACCTTGATTTTTAGAAAAAAAATTAACTCTAGAGTTAAAAATTCTTAACCCTAAGGTTATTTTTTTAAAAGATCAAACCCTAAGGGTTAGTGTAACTTAACCACAGTTAATAGGAGTAAAAAGGGACACTCCCATGTAAATCGTGTTTGGCTTGATTCAATCAAGTTTTGGAGAAAGGTTAACATAACACACACTTTAACCAAAAAAAAGAAAAACATAATATAAAGTTCATGTTGTGCAGAGTGAGGCTAGCATACCTCCTTCATTTAATAAAAACCAAAGCAACACAATACAGGTTACCGGCTTACGCACTCTCTGTTTTTGCCGAAAGGGGCAAAGGGGCAAAGGAGGTTTCTGAAATCGACGATGGTAACGGCGAAGGTGACGGCGATTGACGACGATGCCAATCTACAGTAAGCACAGGTATGTACCCTAGTCCCTAATCCTCCTCATTCTCTACGCACAAATCTAATTTTGGCATTTTACAGCCTTGCTAGGATCATTTTTTTTCTTTTTAGGTTTGTTCGATGTTTGAAATCATGTAGATCTATTCATCTGTGCGAATTTCTAGCCCTCATTTTTCTTTTTGGATGATTCTCTGTAACCAGGATCATTTTTTTAACTGTTGAAAACCCGTATCGGTAACGTATCGAGCGTATCGCACCGTATCGGTACCGATACGCACGATACGGTCGATACGTTGACGATATGACGAACTTTTTTATTTCCACCGTATCTGTGTATCGGATGTGTGAAAAACCGGTACGTATCGGCCGATACGTATCGATATTTTGAACTATGGCTTTAGCAATATGTTTCTACTTTCGACTCATCTAGACATCTACTGCCCTACTATATTTCATTATTTCTACACTTTCTACTTGATATTGGCTTTAGAAGAATGTTGTTACTTTTTTTTCTCCTTTAAACGAACACTAGAAGAATGTTGTTACTTATCCACTACCTTATTATATTTTTTTTTAATTTTTTGTGATTTTGTGGATTTTTTTCAAAAATATTTATAAAAAAACACCGGAAACCGATACGTATTGGTTTCAGTTGGGACCTTTACGATCCCCAAAACTGAGTTTTTAATCCTTGGCCAACAACCTAACTATAGGTCATTTACTTCCCAATCATTCAAATTAAAGCCTAAGTTACTACATTATCCGATATCTCAAAACACTCATTCACTTTGCAACTCTTGTCTGGTGCTAAGATGTATAGATTACTGAGTTTCCTCTTTAACACACTCCCCACAACAAGGGCCCTCCCAAAATTTAATATCATCCCCTCTTCCGACTTTGAATCTAATTCCAGACCTATGTCAAAAGAAGAAAAGAGGGCTGAAGCTAAGTTGGGAACCACATGGACCCACATAGTAAAATCAGTACAACAGCAAGGTAGGGTTAGGTAACCCCACGGTGGCATTTTAGTGGAGTGGCAATTCCTACTATTTTGAGAGATTTTTAAAATATCAAATCTCCTAGGTAATTTCGTAATCAAATGCAATTTTTCTAAATTTCGTTAGTAGAGGTATTTATCTAAAATTGAAAGTTTCGATCCTTTGGTATTAACTATTAAGTTATTATTAGACTTTAGTTAAAATCTAAAGTCATTGCGAGTTAAGTTTTAGTTGTTTTAGAAGTTGTTTGTTACCAAAGTCAAGTTAGTGTCTAATTCAGGTAAAAGATCATACTCTTTCTCTATAAATATGTTATGTTGTTTTCTCTAGAGAATAGTTATGAAATTTTGATGAATTTTATAGCAGAATTTTCCGTTCTTAGGTCTTCAAGTTCTGAACTAGTTTGAGGGTGTTTGATGTTTCTTATCATCGAGAGGGATTAAGGGATTTATCCAAGGGCGTGGAATCGTCCAACACTATACCAATCATTCAAACAAGGTATTTATTTTGGTGCTCTCCATCCAATTTTTAGATATCATAGCTTGATAAACGTTGATTTTTTGTTATCCGAGTTTTTAGGAAATCAGCTACTTTGATTTTCTCTACTATTTACAACCCAGAATATCTAAAAATAATCTTTTTTTTTATTGGTAAAAAAATGATTTTTTTAGGGCTTGGGCTAATATCTAATAATAAAATAAAATTTTGAAACCCCAGATTAGGGCTTGGGCTAATTTCAAATCACATATAATTTATTCTAGTTGAAGATTACATGATTATTTGAGGCCAAATTGAAGAATTCAGATTTAATTTAGTATTAAAAATCCTAACTTCGGCTACTTAAATATGGGAATATTTTGAGCTTTAATTGAGATCACTATATTGGGAAATTCTTCCTTATATTCAGATTTATTGATTAGGGTTGAAATCCAAATTTTTTAAGGCCCTAATATATCAACTATGAATTCCTGAAGGATTGTTTGAATTTCCCTACAAAATTTGGATAAACCCCTAACTGTCATGGCCTACCTCAGTTTTGGTATCAACGGCTAAAATTTGCGGAGTATGAGGCTTTTGTTATCATGACTACTATAAGTAGTGGATTTTGTTGCCCAAGGTTTGGACCCTAGAGGGGTAACTAGGGTCTATGGCAAATTAAAATTTCTTCCAAATTCCCTTGAGCAGAATTTCAATTATAACAATTAAAAGGGAAAGAAATTATGCAATTCTACACAAGCATTCAAAACAATAAATAAAAGGAAGAGTTAGAGAGATGCAAACACAAAGAGTTTGTTCACGAGGTTCGGCAATCCCGCCTACATCCCCGCCTCAAGCTATACTCGCTAGAGGATTTCTCACGATTTATTCAATCGCACAGACTTTTTCCAGGTGAAGCCCAAACCGTTACAATGCAAGAGAATCCCCTCTCTTGACTTCCTTGATCTTCTTACGGGTGAAGACCCAACCTTACAAAGCTCCCCACTTCAAGGATAAGAATCCACCGATTCTTGATTTTCACATACACTTCAAAGAGTGATGTTTACAATTTAATTTTGCTTCTAAAACAAGCTAATAGATTACTTTCAAGCTCTCTAAGAGTCTCTCAAAGAATAGAGTTGAATAGCTCAAATTTGGACTCTTTTTGAGATTTAAGGGTTTACTCAATTGATTTTGAAATCTAAGCTTTGGAGTGAATGATTGGAAGTATTAGGAGTTCTTATTTTGTTCTTATATCGTTTCATTTTATAGCCCAGGAAATTTTTTGATCGTTGGAGGAGCATCCAAAACGAAACTAGCCGTTACAGAGTATTCTGGTTCCCGCATGAATTCGTCGACGAGATAGGATGAGCATTCTGAATTCGTCGACGAGATTAAGACTGAATTAAAAAACAATAGTATTGCGGTTAATTTCGTCGACGAGATTGAAGTTCCTGTTCAATTTCGTTGACGAGATTTCCTGTTTTATTCTAAAATCTCATCTTAATAAACCTTAATGATGGAAATGAATTCCTTGGTCTTTTGGCTCATCTTTATCATATTTTTGGTCATTCCAAATAATGTCCTAGGACCTTAGAATATTAATCAATTTAGTCTTAGGCTCTTATGGTCATTCTAGGCTTTTGAGTAATTCAAAGCTTTTGAGTAATTCAAACAACCAAAACTTTGATGACTTTTACATAAGTCCTAAAACACTCTCACTAAAAATTTAAAAAACTAAACCTTCTAAGAGATGTCCATTCTTCAACTTGATCATCTTCTTGGATTTGACCATCTTCTTGGATTTGACTTTGTCTTCATGATCCGACTTGGACTTTGGGTAGAATCTTCAATATCTCCAATACGATCCAACTTGACTTGCTAGACTTGATGTTGAATTCCATTCAAGTATGGTATCATTTTCATGCTTTTTCTTCGAATGGTTTTGCTAATGCTCTTCGCAAACTAGTTTTCATATAAACTCAATTGAGACATTTAACACAATGACATTACATTATCGTGTTATCATCAAAATTAATGGTGTTACCTTAGGTTAAAAACCTAATGGCTAACAGATTTTACCGTGGTTGTCTAACTGATAGGCAACAAGATAATTTATTTCAAAAAATTGCTGGAAAATAGATAAGTTCAAGTAGATGAGTGCCATAGGTGCGGCCAAAAAACCCAAGGGACTAATGAGATTTCCTATTAGACTAATAATCCCTAGAATTTCTATTCAAGATGCATATCAAAAAATGATTGAACAAGCTAGATACGATGAACCATTAGCTGATGACATCACAAAGAAGGTAAGATTGGATGTGCCAGATTTCATAGGGAAACTGGATCCGAATGCTTTTTTCGAATGGCTGACTGCACTAGAAGACTATTTTGACTGGTACAACATGTCAAAGGATCGTAAAGTAAGATTCGACTAAATGAAACTGAACGGACCAACACATGTTGTAGCGTAGTATTGAGGAGCACTTGTGAAAACTTAATCAACCTCCAACATCTCATTGGGAGGAGACTAAGTTGAAATTGGGAGAGAAATATCTTCCTCTTGACTACGAACATATTGCGTTCGAGCAGTTGATTCAGTTAAAACAGGGAACCACGTCTGTTGAAGAGGACACAAAAAAGTTCAATGACCTCACTATTCGTTGCCAGGTTGACCAAGAATAGCGACAGGCAATGTCCCCTTACAAGCAGGGTTACATGTAGATATCAAAAGGTAGATGACTACACTTCGGATATATGACACTGAGGAAGTTTATCAGATGTCTATTAAGATGGAAGCAGAACTTAGGCAACCTTTGGGTTGATGTTTTGGTTTCCAAGCAGGGATAATACCACAAAGAAAACAATCAGTGCAACTAATTCATGACCAGCGCCTAATCCAGTTGTTAACAGGCCTAATGTGCCAAGACCTCCTCCAACCAATGGAAACAAGAATCAGGAACAACTGGAGCACTACCTAGATGCAACACACAAAATGAGATTTCACAAGTGGTGGTAAAGGTCACTTTCTACTAATTGCCCTAGTAAACACCTTAACTTTTGTGAAGAGGTCGAGAATAAAGAAGAAACGCAAAAAGAGCAAGAAGAAGTTCATAAGAATGATTAAGTTGTGCTAGGTAAACATGCAGTGATTATGATAGTTCGAGGCATACTGATCGTGCCAAAAGAAGCGATCAAAGAGAATTGGCTTCGTACTAGTATTTTTCACACTAACGTACGATGTGGATCATGTTGTGAAGCTTATTATAAATGTGTGGATGTAACATGAATAATGTTTCTCAAGATCTTGTTGACAAGTTGAGGCTGAAGTCAGAGAAACATCCGCAATCCTACAAGGTCGCATGGGTAAATGATCTAACTATTCCAGTGACAAAGTTGTTTGATGCATTTCTCTATTGGAAATAAATATGAAGATACTATTTGTATTGATGTGATTCCTATAAAGGTTGCACACATGATGTCAGAAGGACTTTGACTTTATGACAAGAAAGTACAATGCGGTGGAGAAGCCAACACGTTTTTTTTATAAGGAGCACAAGACAAAGTTGATGCCAATGTGAGATCAGGAATCTCTAGATAGTCTATAGTGCATCAGAAACCTTTGAATATGTTCAAAGTTGATGCCGATGTGATATCAGGAGTCTCCAGATAGTGAACCTTTGAATATGTTCACTTGCGGGTGATTGCATGCATTCAAAGGGACTGTCCTTCCTAGTCAGGGTTGGCATACCATCCGTTACTGAAAAAGGTGTCCACTTAAAAAAAAATCGAGGAAAGGAACAAGGTATTATCTATTATGTATGCTTTGATAACTTGGAAAGTGTCACCTACAGATGACAAGAAGGCTCTACATAAATCTCTTGTTTGAAGTTTAGATCTCACACTAGAGAAACACCCTAATGAGTTACCTCCTATGCGGATACATCTAGCACGAAGTTTATTTGGTGCCAGGATCGGTTTTGCCTAATTGCAGCTTGACAGATGAATGCTATACACTATACAGAACACAAAATTGAAGAGGCAGGTTGATGGCTTGTTTACTAAGGGGGGAAGTTTAAGTCCTTGAGTAGTGCCACCACTTTTTACTTCATAAGAATTATGGAAGTTGGCAATGTGTGTTGACAGTAGTGCTCTCAACAAGATCACTGTCAAGTATAGGTTTCTGATACTAAGACTTAAAGATATATTGTCGGGAGCACCGTCTTTTCCAACGTAGATCTCTACAAGGGGTATCATCAGATTAGAATATAACTAAGGGATGAGTGGAAGACAACATTCAAGACAAAAGATGGTTTTATGAATGGTTAGTTATGCGTCTCGGATTGACCAACACTCCAAGCACTTTCATGAGAATAATGACTTGAGTACTTCGTCCATTTATTGGAAAGTTTGTGGTCGTGTACTTCGATGATATCTTGGTATACCAGTATACCACACAAAGCAAGGACAGGTACATTAATCACCTCAAACAACTAAAGCCTTTGAGAGTATTAAGATTTGAATGACTAAAGCGCCAGTATTACAATGTTCGAACTTCAATAAAGTCTTTGCACTTTGAAGTGGCTTGTGATTCATCTCATGTAGGAATGGGAGTTCTTAGTCCATTTGAACACCATATTGCTTACTTCAATAAGAAGCTCAAAGAGACAAGGCAGAAATATTCTACCCATGACCTTGAGCTCTATGCATTGGTATAGACACTCAAGCATTGAGAGCATTACTTGATTTCGAAGGAGTTTGTTTTTTATTAAGATTATGAAGCTTTGACGTATATGAACTCTTAAAAGATATTGAGTGCCGAGCATGTAGAGGGCTTATTACAAGAGTTTACCTTTATTCATAAACATCGTCAGGAGTTAAGGGACCAAGGCAACAGATGCACTTAGTCTAAAAGTTGCCTTATTTACTACTATAGCTGTGAAGATGACATGATTTGAAGAACTAAAGCAAGAGTACACTTTTTATAAGAATTTTGGCAGATCTATACTGCATTGCAATCTGGTTTGGATTCTTCATATACTATGTATAGTCTTCAAAGATGGGTATTTGTTCTATGGTACTCGTCTGTGTTTACCGAAGACTTTTATTCGACATTTGCAATCTGGGAATTACACTTGGGTGGATAGGAAAGACTCTTTGGACGTGACAAGACTACTGCTTTGGTGGAACTTTTTGTTGGTCGAGGCTCAGGAGAAATGAGGACAAGATCGCCCAGCAATGTCAGGTTTGTCAGCAATTCAAAGGTCAGCACTAGAATACGGGCCTCCATACACCATTGTAATTCTCTTTCAACATTGGAAGATCTAAGTTTAGACTTTGTCTTGTGACTTTCAAGAACTCCAAGGGGCTTTGATTCTATTTTTCTGGTAGTGGATATATTTTCCAAGGCGGCAAATTTCATGAATTCATTCTATGCCACTAGATACTAGATGCATCTAAGATGGTAGCTTTAGTTTTCAGAGAAGTTATAAGATTGCATAAATTGCCAAAGACCACTGTTTCAGACAAATATGTCAAGTTTATGAATTAATTTTGAGAGACACATTGGCATCTCATGAATACGAAACTAAAGTTCTCAAGTGCATACCATCCACTGAAGACAGACAAACATAAGTTATTAATAGAAGTGTGGGAAATTTACTGAGAAATCTTGCAGAAGAATGAGTACAATTGTGGGATTTGGCTTTGCCTACAGCAGAGTTTGCTTATAACAGTTCAGTGAATAGGTTTAAAGCAGGGTCACTGAATGAAATTCGAACAGGTCTCAAGTCAAGACAGCCAATTGACCGTGTGGAGATACCAATGGGCAGAAAAATATGCAATGAGACAGCTGATTTTGTAAAACATATTCAAGAGGTTCATGAAAACGTTAGATTAGTAATGAAAGACACAGGACTGACTCTAATGCTCACAGAAGATTTACAAAGTTCAAAGCAGAAGAAAAAGTTTTGCTTCGTGTATGACCAGAAAGGTTTCGTAGGGGAGCTTTTCAGAAGTTACATTCAAATAGAGGAAGACCATATACTATATTGAAGATACTTGGGTCTAATGCATATTTGTTGGAATTGTCAGAAGATCTCCACATCAGCCCAATCTTCAATATAGAGGGACTCTTTATCATAGACATCACCAGCATGAGAATGATGAAGAACACGCACTCAAATTTCCGAACATGCCAGAAAGGAAGGACAAGATTGAAGATGTTCTTGAAGATCAACTTGTTTCTACCAGGACAGGCAGATATCAAATATGAATTGTTAAATGAAGAGGAATAAAAAATATTCAGAGAACATGGATTACTGCTGAAGATTTCCAGAGATTAGATCCTAATCTTTATGAGAAGTACTTGAATCTCAACTCGTCAGAGTCAAGTTTTTCTAAGAAGGGGAGGAGTGATCAGAATCAAATATAACTCAATTCAACACCTATCTCCGAAAGAAGAAAACAGCTACGAAACTAAATGGGGCTCACATGGACCCACATGGTCAAACCACCCAACCGCAGGTAGGGTTTTAGGAAAACCATAGGGGGTGTCACCTTAGTGAGGAGAGAACTCTGATTTTGAAAGATTTTAAAAATATCCGAGCTCAACGGTAGTTTCATAGATACAGGTAGTTTTCTAAATTTCGTTAGTAGGGGTATTTTCTGAAATTCCGGTCCTTTGGTATTAAGTAAGTAGCTATTAGATGTTAGTTATAGTTTAAGGTTATCACTAAGTTTTACTTGTTTAAGAAGTTGTTTGTTGCTGAAGTTAAAATTATAGTCTAAATAGGGTAAAAGGCCATACCCTTTCCCTAGAAATATGTTATGTTGTTCTCATTAGAGAATAATTATGAAATTTTGAAGAATTTTAAAGCAGAATTTTATTTTCTTAAGCTTTCTAGTGCTGAACTATTTAAGGATGTTTGATCATTCTTATTATCAGAGAGAATGAGAGATTTATCCAAGGGGGTGGACTCAATCAACACTATCCATCATTTAAACAAGGTACTAAGTACTTTGTTCTCCATCCAATTTTCAGATTATCATAGCTTGATAAGGATTGATTTTCCGTTATTCAAATTATTTAGGAAATGAACTACTTTGATTTTCTCTAACATTTTGAAACCATAATATCTGATATATTCAATTTCAAAACCCTAGATTTCAAAACTCTAATTTATGGGTTAATTTTGGATCCCTTGTAATTTATTTTAGTTGAAGATTATTTGATTATAGGAGGTTAAATTGAAGAATTCAGAGTTAATTTTAATTAAGAATTAAAACCCTAAATTTCGGCTACTTCAATTTAGGAATATTTTGAGCTTTGATTGAGGTCACTATTTTGGGGGTTTCTTCTTTATTCAAATTGATTTCTTAGGGTCGAATTCCGCATTTTTAAGATCCTAATATATCGATTGAGAAGTCCCAGCGGATTATCTGAATTTCTCTAAAAAATCGGATAAACCTCTAGTTGCCCTGGGCTACATCATCGAGCAAGCCTTCAACTCCTTCAAAACCATGGCCACCATGCCCTTATCCACATTATCAAACTTCTCAAAAGCATTTATTGTAGTGTGATGTTGAGGGAAACAAATGTTCAGCTTGGTTTAAGTGTGCTTAATTAAGAACAAGGGTATATTAGTCTTTTTGTGTATGATGGTATTCTTGTAATTCATTTATAGTATAACTAAAGTTGATGTGTCTAGAGAGAACACACAAATCCTCTCCCATTCTTACTTCTTTCACTCTAGATTGAATATGTTATCATTGAACTCTTTGGAGTAGGCGAAGTCCCCCAGCTCCCAATTCTGTCTTCCATCCTAGGTTGTAAACTTGGTACCCTCCCAGACAAATACCTAGGCCTCCCACTAGGAGCACTTTTCAAGTCCAAATTGGTTTGGGCCCAGTCAAAGACAAAGTTAATAAGCATCTGAAGGGTTGGAAATCTTTATATCTCTCCAAAGAGGGTCAGCTCACTCTCCTCAAAAGCGTTCTAAGCAACCTCCAATCGTACTTCCTCTCCCACTTCTCCATTCCTGTGTTGATAGCAAACCATTTGGAAAACCTTCAAAAGAATTTTCTTTGGAACGAGAAAGTTGGCAATCCTGAAATACCATCTCATAGATTGGAAAACAATCTACCTCCCAATCGAAATTGTCGGCCTGAGCATCCGCTCTCTTTCCTTAGTCAACAAGGCCCTTCTTGGGAAATGACTTTGGAAATTTGGCGCCGAACGTGAAAGCTTTCGGAGGCATGTCATCGGGTCTAAGTACGGGCCACACTCCAACTAGGAACCCCCCATAGTCAATGGCCTCCACAGTACGGGCTTGTGGAAAGGCATTATAAAAGGTTTGGAGTTTTTCTCAGACAACATCATCTTTCGTGTAGGAAGAGGCAATGAGGTTCGATTCTGGACAGACAAATGGTGTGGTCCCACCATCCTAAGTGTCGATTTCGGCTCGATTTGGCTCCTAGCATCAAATAAATCTGCCTCATAGAATCCTACATCGAGTATCTCCCATCCAGCAGAGTCTAGTGCCCTCACCTGAGGCGTAACCTTAATGACTAGGAGATAGACAGCTTCCAAAATCTCCTTGCCAGAATCCACCAAGTCCCCACTTCCCTAACCTTAGGGACGTCCGTCTGTGATCTAGAAATAACAAAGGTCAATTCTCAGTGAGATCCCCCTACCAAGCTTTTTCTCTAACACTGGCCACCCTTTCCCTAGTCGTTTGGTATGGAAGGCGGGGCTGCCCCCCAAGGTATCCTTCTACCTTTGGACTGTAACTCTGGATAAGATACTAACTTGCAATCACCTTAAGAGTAGAGGGTGGCAGATGACCAATATTTGTTTCTTGTACCTAGAAGCTGAGGAGACGGTTGATCACCTCCTATTGCATTGCCCTTTCGCCTAACAGGTCTGGAACTATTTCCTCTCACGCCTAGGTATCAGTTGGGTCTTTCCTCTCTCCTTTCGGGACTTCTTATCTTGTAAGCTCCCGGTGATTTTGGGGGAAGAGGGCTTCGATGTGGGGCTAATGCTTCTGGCCTCGGTTGCTTGGTCTCATGGAAGAACGGAATTATAGGCTCTTTGAGGACTCCACAATACACATCATTTTACGGAAGGGCTGGACACCTTTTGAAACATTGGTGTTCCATTCAGGAAAATTTGATTTAGCATGGCTACATAATCTCCTGCAATTCTGTCTTCTACTTTCTGTTTTCTGTTTTCTGTTTTCTGTTTACTGTATTTGTACTCTCTTGCTCTCCTCTTTGGGTAGCCTTTGGGCTAAGGGTCACTGTCTTGTGACCTCTAGCTCCCCTTTGTACAGTTGTAATTCTCCTGCTTGATTATATATACATCTCTATTACCAATCAAAAATATATATATTTTCCCTTTCTCCTTGAGTATTTGGTTGTTTATGTTTTGTGCATGGCTTGAATCCAACTTAGAAGAAATTGGATGATAAGTCTCTTTCATGCATTTTCTTGGAATTTCTAATTCTCATAAGGGATATATGAGCATCCATCTTGTGGTTGAGTATTTACTGTTAAGGATGTAACTCTCTTTGAAAATAATCCCTTCTTTTGTTTATAATTAAATGATCTCTTTGCATATGTTGTTAAACGCCCTCTTTTGCCTTTCTCTCTCTCCGAAATGCTACAATTGAGGTGATCGTAATCGTGCATTGCTATCTCACCCCACTCATCAAGCATCAACAGAATATCCTTCAACTACAGGCATTTCCCCAAGCACTTCTTTGTCTAATCCATTTCTAACCTATTGCTCTTTGAGAAGGTAAGTAGACTTGTACTTCTCATTCTATTGCTTCATTTGTGAAGCATCAGCCTTATTTCTCATCTATTCGGCATTCTTATCTGCTATCTATTATGTTTCTCTTCCTACTGATGCTATCTATCCCCAACAACATGAATCGCACAAGGCTATGGAGGATGAGATTAGGACTGCACATCGGGCAGGGTGGGCCAGTCAAGCCGAGTTTGACCTAGGCCCGGTATCTCTATCCTGAGTCCGAACCAAGCCCGGGACTAAACTCAGCCTGTTACCTTGAGCCTGAACCCAGTTCGGTTAAAATGTTCTGAGTTTGGGCTGAGCCCAAGTTACTACAGCACAAACTCAAATCAAGCCCAACCCAAACTCAGCTGAACACACAGACCTCTCAAAACACACCTGCTGCACTACTGCAATAGATTTTCAATTTCAGACTATTGAAGAAAGAAAAAGGATTTTGAATGCAGATTTCTCAACTTCAAATATGTGGAGTTCGTCTGTTTTATTGTTGGAGAGAGAGAAATAGATCTTTGCGGACTGAAATTTCTCAATGGAGGTCTTTTTGAAGATTTCCCTCTTGTTTTCTGGAATTATTTTAAAGTAAATGATGCTTGTTTCATTGGGTTCTTCTTTCTAAGTTTTCTTTTCTTTGCAAATCATCAATAGAATTTTGTATCTAAACTATTTGGGATGGAGATTTAGTTTGGAAGAGGCAAGGAGACATAAGGGATGGAGATCCTTCATGGTTTTGGAAGCCTAGGGTTTCTTGCTTAAATTAGGAGATCTTTAGGGTCTGTTGCTTAATTTAAAGTTAATCAATTACGACCGTTGGATTTCCAAATCCAACAATTATAATATATAAAGTAACCTAAAAATAAGAAAATGTCTAAAATTATGTATGAGTTGGGGCCGGGCCGGGCCGGGCCGGGTCTTTCAAGCTAGGCAATGGTTGGCACGAACCCAGCCCAGACTCAAGTTCGGGCCCAAAAATGAGCCTGAACCCAGACCAAATCGCTAAAACCTCGACCCAACCTCCCTTAACTTTTGGCTGGGTTGGGAAGACTTAGGGCCAGCCCAGCCCATTGTGCAGCCCTAGATGAGATGCATGTTCTAGAGAAGAAGAGTACTTGGGAGCTCACATTATTAACCAACTGGGATATGTACCATCAATTGTAAGTGCGTGTATACGATAAAACAAAAAGTCAATGGTTCTATTGAGACTATCATGAGATTAACTATCTTGTTGCGATAAGGATCATCTCGTTGCAAAACCTGCAGGATTAACTATCTTGAAACCTTTGCTCCAACTTCCAGCCGCTAAGTTAAATTCTATTCGTGTTATCCTATAAATGGTTGTGAACAACGATTAGCTTCATGTCTTTTCTCATGGAGACTTACATGAGGATGCGTACATTGATCTTCCTCCAAGGTTTTGTATTCAAGGGGAGAGGGTGTTATCCTATAAATGGTTGTGAACAACGATTAGCCTCTCTTCCAGTTAGATGTGAATAATGTCTTTTCTCATGGAGACTTACATGAGGATGCGTACATTGATCTTCCTCCAAGGTTCTGTATTCAAGGGGAGAGGGGGAGACAGGGACGGTATGCAAACTCAAGAAGGCAAGGTATGTAATTTTCCAAGAGCATGGTTTGAACGCTTTAGTCACTCAATTACACAATTGGCATTCTACAAAAGCTCTAATTATCACACAGTCTTCGCTTGTGTTTAGACTTTAGAGAGTACTACTATCTAGTTGGTATATGTTGATGCTATCCTTAAATCAGAGGATTAATCTCCTTTATATCCACTAGCAGCGATTTTAATATTAAAGTCATTTTTTGTTTGAATATTTTCTTGGTATAGAGGTAGCTCGGTTGAGATAAGGTATCTTTATTTTTTAGTATAAGTATCTAACACCAAGGATATCCTACTAGAGAATACAGAGGAGTGTTGCAATAAGGTGAGTGAGATATACCACATCATTCAAATGTATCTCATCACAATATTAGATTAGCATCAATCAAAGATAGATTTGATTAAGTATGATTAGAATATGATGATTTACTTTTCATAAAGTCTATCTTGTTATCTCTATATAAACCCTATTTAGGGTCATTGTAAATCATCCAAATCTATCAAAATCCATTCTTCTACATATCCTACATAGTTCCCATTGGGATTCACCCTGCGTATTCACCTATGGATCCCAATCACCAGTTGGATTCTAGTCAAAGAGATCCTATTCTGAACCAATTTCTTAGCAGCGGCTTGTAGGAAGGCTAATTAATCTCACAGTTACTAGGCTTGGTATTGCATATGTTGTGAGAATTGTTAGTCGGTTCATGCATGCACCACATACTATTCATTTTGATGTCGTGTTTCGTACCCTACATGGTTTGAAATATCATTGATATGTTCGATCTACTGTATCCCTGATATTTCCGATATATCCCTGGTATCGTAGGGGTGCGATATCTCTGATATTTCCAATATATCGCGTGAAATTTTTTATATCTCCGATACACTAAAGTTACGGATTTTGGAGATTTTAAAGAAGTTTTGAGGGATTTGTTCATTTTCTTGAGAAATCACTCACTTTGGTACCCACATTCATCTACATTTGTCATTCAGAGTCTAAGTGTATCCCATTTGCACTACCTTTGGCAAAATCTCCCTAATTGTCTGTCATTATTCCTAAACTAGTGTAAATGCATCAATTTGATACATTTATAATAGATTTTTAAATTCAAAAATAAAATTTCTTACTATAGGGAAGAGAAATTCAAATTTTTAGTTTAACTTCATATAGCTCTAATTGTATTTCTTGGGTGGGTTGGATCATGGATGTATTATGTATGGAATCCTAATTGTGTATTTTTATTGTTATGAATGATTAAGAGATAAATGAAATATTTTATGTCAATTATATCAATATTAGTCAATCATACATTATCGTCAGCGCACATCTTTACCCCTCTTCCCATTGGATCATTTATGTATATTGTTGTTTTTTATTTTTATTCTTAAATGTATATTAATATCTATTTTATCATTTCCCAAAGTTTTATTAAAAATTTTCATATTTTTCCCTCAACGTGCAATATATTCCCCGTAAAATGATATATCCCGCAAAATATCTTTTTTCCAAGGTGCAACATATCCCGCAATATCGACATTCAAATCCTTGGTACCCTGTGATATCTCAAGTCTTCCATAGTCAAGGTTTGATGTATCATCAAACTAGACATTTAGAGGTTGTTGCATATTCTAACACTAAGTTAGATCACTTATTGTTCATCGTTTTACCTTCCGATATTGTACTTTTGTAAGAGGTAATCTCATTATCCAAAAGATAAAGAAACAATTTGTGATTCTCATGCAGAAGCATAATACAGGGTAATGGCTATTGCCACTTGCAGACCTATTTGGCCTTAGATGTTTCCATCAGAGATTTTGTTTGTATTTCTTTCTACCATTAATGTCATTGATATATGATAATCAACCCATAATTCATATAGTTGCTTAACATATGGAACATGAACATCCCAAGTATATTTTATTTTATCGGTAAAGCATAGATTAGATATATTAGGAAAAGAAAATACAAAACATCACACCAGATTAGCACAAGGGATCACAAGCTCATGAACCCAGCAATCCCAACAGCTAAAGAAACATAAAGAGCAAGTAAAACAAACACCATGAAAGAGAGCAGAAAATCAGCCCCCTAAAGAGAAGCAGGAACTAGAGACTAGTATTGGATTACACTAAATCATATAGATCCAAATCCTCCATGTCCCTCCTCAAGTAGCACTAATCCAAGATCAGACGATAGGCGGCAATCCTCTGAGGGGGAGAGATAACATCGTCAAATACTCTCTGGTTTCTCTCCTTTCAAACTGACCAAGCTATTGCCCCAAGTAAATAAGCCCACAAAATGGAGATGGGAGCCTCCAACCTCGCTAAGAGCCAACAAGATCCCAAGTATATTGAAGTTGACTGTCCCTTCATTCATGAGAGGCTATAGCTACACAGTTCGTTTATAATCCTTATGTTCGGACTTCCAATCAGTTGGCTGATTTCCTTAGAAGGCTATTAAACCCATGAAACTTCTACCCTTGCTTGACAAACTTGGCATGATTGACACCAATGCTCCAGCTTGAGGCAGAACGTTAAGGGAAACAAATGTTTAGCCAGTTTAAGTGAGCTCAAGTAAGAACAAGAGTATAATAATCTCTTTGTTTTTATGATACGGGCATTCTTGTAATTGGTTCATCATATGAATAAAGTTCATGTGTCTATTCTAGGCACAAACAAATTCTTTCTCCAAAGTAATCAAAAGCATACAAAGATCCCCTAAAATCTTCAAAGCAAAGACCCCCCCAACTTCTCATAAAAAAAAATTCAACCCAGCACTTCTCCCAAATCCTTTCCTACTCACCGAATAGAACACCATTCTAAAACAAGCAATCTAGGGCCTGCTGCTTCACATCCCTCTCTATCCATTCCACTATTTATCCCTTGGGGTGTATCATACATGATACATCCCACCCACACTTTAACATTTTCACTCACCACCTCCTTTATTCCCACCACTCCACTATTCCCCACTCTCACGTCTCTGTGAGGTCTCTCACAGAGACCAATCTCTCAACTCACCTCACTCCTATATATCACTCATCTCTATGGGGCGTATCAAGCATAATACACCCCACCCAGTTAACACATCGTACACTACACTACTGGGACGCCCTTAGCTGCACCATCACCTCATCATGCCCTCCTCCTATCACCAATGTCTCAAATAATCATTGGGTGATAAGTAGGGGAAGATCAATGATGACGAATATCCGTTCAACGATGCAGAGACATACTATGCAAATGCATGCTTCTACCATGATTTAAAAAATCGCCGAAACTGTTACATAAAGGCTGTTATGTAAAGGTTTCAGTGGCCTCCGATACCCGATACCGTACCTTTACCCGTTTATCCCGAAACAAAACCGTAACACCAAAAACTGTTACGTAACGGGCGTTACGTCCGATACGTAAAGGATTCGGTCGTAGGACTGGGTTTCGAAAATCTCTAAACTCATTCTAAAACCTCATCTTTGCTTCCTCTCTTCTTCTCTACCTATTCTTAGTATATTTTTTTTCCTAAAATTCTTTTATTTTTTGTTGATTGACAACTTGATATAGGGTTTGATTCATAGATTTGAAAGAATCCAAGGCAGGTTCTTTATTTCGGGTATGTTTCAACCCTCGACGTATCTAATTTTCTTTTTTCTAAATTTTGAGCTTCATATTAGCTTTAAAAGTATGTTGTTACTCATTTATTATATATTTTTTTTCTATTTATTAGAATTTTTTGGATTTTTTTAAGCAAAAAAGAAAAAAAAATAAGTAAAGGCCTAAACCATTACGTAACGGCGTTACTTAAAGGTTTTAGCCGTGTCCGTTACAGTGTCCGAAACCCTTTTTTTAAACCTTGGCTTCTACATCAAAAGTGCCCAAGACACCCGACAATTGTCTGAAGCGCCAAAGGATGAGGACAACCTAGATTGCAGCCCCAGATCTACTCAGATAGTGGCTCCGAAAGAGTGTTCCCATACAACTTGGACTATGGGCCCTCATAATCAACAAGCCTTAAGGTTAGCCATTTCGGCGTCTCTTCTATGGGCTTTTGGGTCCACCTATTCGGCTGGTACCATCAGCGGGCCTGCTGCTTCAAACTCCCCTTTCAGAGTGCCTGGTGAGTGGTGACATAGGTCTACCTTTTGGGCTAACTTGTCGCAAAGTGGTAGAACCACCCAGCTTGGTGTAAACCAGGTTGGGTACACTCTCCATTTAGCCTCCCTTTTTAGACAAATGTCCTGATCCGGGGGGATTAACCATCTCGGATAGACTTTGGTGCCAGCCCCCATGGGGTTGACAACTGTCCTGATCCAGGGGATTAAGCCTCTCAGACAGACTTTGGTAATTTGACAGCAAGGTTCGGAAGGTCTCATCATGTTGAGACCGCTCACGTTACAGACAGAGACCTATAAAATCAGTAGAATTTCGCAATTTGACTAACAATGGAGTTTTGCAGGTCCATCCCCATGCCATTCCCGATCATAAAACAACAATCAAATGGTTACAGATGTATATGTTTGCCGAAGTAAGGTCATTAGAGACGTTCATCACAAACAAGTCAGTATTTTCAAAGGAAATCCCAAACAAAGACATGAATTAGAATAAATAACAAATAAGAAGAAGAAAAGAAATATTGGGTATTTGATTTCAGAAGTAACTAATTGAGAAAAAGAAGCAAAACCCAACAAACCTTTCTCAGAATGGTGTTTGGAATGCTTGTGAGATTTCTTGCTCCTCCTCAGCTTCTCCTTCTTCTCGCTCTTATTACTGCTCTTTCTTTCCCTCTCGTCTCTCGTTTTATGCTTTTTGACTTTGCCCTCATCTGCAGAAACCCAGAAGAGATGGGATTAGGGGTTTAGAGGAAATTAAAGAGAAAAAGAGGGTTGCGGACGAATTTGAAAACCTTCAGAGATTGAAGAAGAGCCTCTCTTCTTCGACTTCCTCTCGCTCCCCATTTTTTTATTTATTTAATCAATTCTCCTTTGCTTCCCCAAATAGAAAACGGATTTCCTTCTGTAGATCCCGAGTATACTACTCGAGCATAGCCTCTTCGACCGGCGAAACGTTTCTAGGTGGTTTAACTTAAGAGGGGATAGCACTATGTTTTCATAACCGGACCGGTTGTTGAACCGGTTGGGTGGCCGGTTCTGGTTTGACCGGTTCAACGGATTCGATCGGTCCAGTTTGACTGTACCTTTTTTAAAAAAAATTATTTTCCTAATTTTTACCCGGTTACACCAGTTCCCAGTTTTCCGGTTCTTAAAAAATGGCTGATTTTTAAAGTGGTCTAATTTTGGGGGTTTTGAAAACCGGTGAGGGACCAGTTCCTGGTTTTTTCAATTCAATCGGCTAATCCGATTCTGATAACATTGGGATAGCATGCATGCACATTTTGTTGGGCCGTACATCTCCTCTGCAACACTATGTCCTCTTTGACACCTAGGAGTTAAGATTCATTCACCTTTAAGGTTAAATAATTTAGGAAAGTGATTAAATACTCTCGATAGTACCTACTATAGAGAGCTGGACCGCCGATTGAATATCCAATGGTGTCATGTCTGCACATGCATGCTTTAAATGATGGCCCACTTAATGCTTGAAACAGTTGGATTTTCTATCCAACGGTCGAGCTCTCAATAGTAGGTACTATCGAGAGTTTTAAATCACTTCCCGATAATTTAATCTTAGTTTTTAGAAAAAATATTTTAAAAAATTAACCACATGAGTGATTAATTGTAACTAAGGTCAATTTTTTTCTTAAAAACAAGGTTAGATTATTTAACCCTAAGGGTGAGTGAATCGTAACTACAATTAATAAGTGTCAAAGAGGACACATGACAAGTTGTGGAGATGTGCGCATACCACTCAATGAAACATGTGCATGCATGCTATCACCTCTTAAGTTAAACACCTTTGCACTTGTGTTGGTTAATAAGGCTATGCTTGAGCATCATACTCGGGAATCTGCCAGCGGAAATCTATTGATAGTATTCAAACCTATGGCCCTCTGTACCCAAAACAGATGCGCTGACCAGACTGTGCAACACCTTGCGCGCGGAGTCAATGAATCAACCGATGAACAGCAAAATCAATTAGAATCCTAGGGTCGTATTTCATACTTATTAGTGTACTATAAGTACTAGTCTTAGACCTTTGGCTTATGAAGAGGGGGCCTTTTTCCGAACCACTTTTCTTTCAGGTGGCATCCATAAAATGGGTCCCACATGGCAACGAATTTACTCTAGCAGATGCCTGAGTATTACACTCGAGACATAGCCTCTTCAGTCGACACGTGCAAAGGTGGTTCACTCAAGGTGATAACATGCATCTCGCATGTTTCATTGGGCGGTACCAACACAACTCTCCAGCTCCACACGTATCTTCTTTGACACCCATTAATTGTTGTTAACAAGGCTATGCCTGAGTATTATACTCGAGCATCTGCTAGCGGAAATCTATTGCCCCTAGATACAAAATAGTGAGGCAGGTGGCATCCATAAAATGGGTCTCACATGGCAATGAATTTCCTCTGGCAGATGCCCGAGTATTACACTTGGGACATAGCCTCTTCAGTCGACACGTGCAAAGGTGGTTCACTGATGAGGTGATAACATGCATCTTGCATGTTTCATTGGGCGGTACCAACACAACTCTCCAACTCACCACATGTCTTCTTTGACATCCATTAATTGTGGTTAAGATTCACTAACCTTTAGGGTTAAATAATTTTGTCACACCCCAAAACCCCACCTTGGTCAAAATGGGACCTTAGGCCGTGACACTACTTAATTCCATAAAATACAAGGCATACTAAACACAAGTCTCAAAAATGGCAATAATAAAATTCAATATATACATAAGCCAGCCATCCTCTTTCACCAGACCAATCCAACCTATCCCACCATAAACTAAGGGAGTTTGATACCCACACATAAAAGTGAAACCATCTAAGCAACATCATATATCCAAAAATGAGGCAACATTTAAGCTATCTATTACAATTCCTTTAAAACAAATATAGCATCTAATAGTAAGGGAACTAGCTGAGGTCCCTCACTCCCTCTGTGAAAGGATGACCTTCTTCCTCCTCTACGTAAGCCTCCTCCACCCAAGGCTCTACAATCGGCTCCGGCTCCACACTTGCCAAAAATAACAGTCCGATTGAGTACAAAAGTACTCGGTATATATAAATCCAACTAATCATTATAATATCCCTGCACTTAGTCAGTATCATAATCAATAGCTTAATCACATAATCAAAGTGCGGAAAACATGTGATCATATAATACCATATCATCACCTTGACTTACTTGTGAGACTATGAGACTTTTGAGATAAATGTACTTATGAGATGCATATCCTTGAGATGTACGTGTGCTTGTGAGACTGTGAACTTACCAATACATGCAGTCTTACATGGTCCTATCCTTACCAATACGTGCAATATTAATTCATATCCTTACAAATACATGCAGTCTTAAATCATGTTCTTACCAATATGTGCAGCCTTAAGTCATGTCCTCACCAATACGTGCAATCTTAGGTCATGTCCTTACCGATGCATAAAATTCTACATGTTCGTGTGTGTCCTTGTGAGACTCTATACTTACCACACATATGAACATGTGCATTAGTATTGTAATTAAAATTCAAGTCGGTCATTCCTTACCATTTTTATAACAAAATTCACAAGTATTAATCACTTACACCTTCGTTTGCCCATCATAATACCCTTTCTGCATCATATTGACCCATTCTCTTTTCACAAACCATAAAACTCCATCAACAAACGTATCACTACAACAATTCTCATCCTTCATTTCACCAATCAATAACATTAATCATCACATAATACTTCATAAATCTCCTAATCATACTCACAAAACCATAATTCATACTCCATTACCTACAATCTTACCATAATCATGCCAATGATCCCATATTTCTAGCTTAATCAAACTTAACATGCAAAGATTCTTAATAGGGTTAAGTTGGATAGTATATTGACCAAAATATAAATGAAGGCGGTTTCAACCCGCCGTTATATATTTCCTTAGTAACGGCGGTAGAACCCACCGTTATAGATGGAATAAGTCACGGCGGTTATATACGATGCAATAGAGTATTTTAATAATCATATTAAAAAGTTAATGACAGCGGGTGAAAACCGCCATCAAATATTTATGTATCACGGCAATTAGGTTTAACCGCCATTAAATTCCCTGCTACAGGCTTCCCTGACAAGGTAATCGACGACAGTTTAGTCCACCACCGTTACTCTATTTAAATCTTAAATACTTCTAATTTTAAGTGAATAGTAGATTAATTTTCTAATTGCCTATTTTACTAAGAAAAATGGGTAAGAGATTTATATATACACAATTAATAGTGGGTATCATGTCTAAAACAATTATTATAGTAGAACTTTTAAATAGATTAGATTTTAAGTAGTTTATGTATAATAAAACTCCCAATTGCGTAAACATTAGTTCCATTAATTAGTGAAAATTATTAAGGATTTAAATAGAAATATACATCTATATTAAATACAATAATATTGCACAAAGTTTTGTACTACAAGGATATTAATGTCTCTAATGAAAATTATTTTAAAAATAAAACCTTAGAAATTGCTTGTTCTTGCAATAGTAGAATGATATATACCAACACCCTTTAATGTTCCCTAGAAAATAGGGTGTGGAAAAGAAAAGTGGACATGCATCCAATTTTTCAGTGTTTGCTTACAAAGAAACTTTTTGTGGAAAAGAAAACGAAGCCCCTAATTTTCTTCCAAAGTGAAGATGTCATTTTCCTCCTAAAAAACTTGGATTTATGAAGAAAATAAAGAGAAAATCTTTGACTTCATGTCTTGTCTCAAATCTCAACTACAACCACCACTTTAATCGCCGTCGCTGCTATTAGAGATTGATTTAGAGAGTTTACACCACTCTATTATACTCTCTAAATCTATCTCTAATAGCTACCACCACCTCCACCCGCCATCACCACCGCCACCACCACAACTTGTCACCACTTGCACCACCACCTCCACTGCCACCACCATCATTGTTGTCTCTACCATTGATATCACCATCGTCATGCTTTCCCTCCCAAACCTTTTTTTCTTTGCAACCAAATAAGGGTGTAAAAATTAATTTTCTTTTATTTTCTTTTCTAGTGTTTTTAATTTTCTTTGCAACCAAATAGAGGGTAAAGAAATTAGTGTTTGAGTTGGCACCACTCTTTGCTTTTGATTTTCAGGTTTGTGGTGCCTCATATTTGTAGGTTTGTGGTGCTCATAATCTCCTACCTTATATTATGCCACTTCAAAAAAGTGTGTCACACAAAAAATTGGCGATAATAGAGGATTTTAGGAAAATTTCATAACATGTCTTGCTTATGGGTTGTGATGGAAGAAGTGGGGTATTCTTGACGATTAGAGAGTGGGGGCTTTAAAATCTATCTTATCTGTTTACTCTCCTAAATTTTCTCTTTTAAATAAGGATTTAACTTTTTTCTGCATGCGCGTTCTGCCCACAACGTATCTCTTTTAACACCCATTAACTTTGGTTAAGAATCACTCACCCTTAGGGTTCATCAATCAAACTTTGGTTTTTAGAAAAAAAAATTAACCTTAAGCTAGTTAAGATTAACAAAGCTTAAAGGAGGACAAAAGGGACAAGTGGCGGTTTGTAAAGGCGCGTGTTCCTCTGGACAGAACGCACACGTAAAAAGAAATATGGTCCTTTAAACAATTATATTTTTTATGGGATTCTTTTCAAACCATTCCATCTCTTACTTTCCATTTTTTTATCTATTCTCTAGGCATCTTCCATGCATCGCATGAGTCTTTACTAACATATATATATATATATATATAGGTGATGATAATGTTTAATATGACTAGCAAACTTGGTAACCTTCCCCAAAACATTTTTACTCTTGTATAAATTTCAAACTCACTAATGTTAGTGATGATTTAGTTTTTCACAATGGACTAGCCATTAAATGTAGGAGATAAGAAATACAATTCGACTCTTCTTATACTTTTTATTCTCTATTTAATAATTTATCTCATATGAAAATAAAAAGTATTTAATATATACATATTTAGTACATAGGGATAGAAAAGACTAGCAAACGTGTACACACACACACAATATATATATTGTGTGTGTGTGTGAGTGTTCTAGAGACTCTTCGGGCATAGATTCCACCCAGATGCAGTAATAATAGGACATGTGGACCATCGGAGTTTGACCATATATATTCTTTCGATTATACAAAGGTTGATCTCAATATGGACCACCTTATTATCTCCTAATATCTTTATATTGTGCTATGATGTTGGCACCTATATAAAATGGTGCTCCACTTTGATCTTCCTATTTAATTTTACATTTCATTTTTCTAAACTACCATTTTTATAATCTCTTATTAGATTTGTATAGTCACAACTAAAGTTGCTTCAGCTATATGCATGATTTTTCATGTTACTTTTTCCTAAGCTACCATTGTTATATTCGATTATTCTCTACACTTTCTTATCTACTTCATATATTCTCAAGTTAACCCATTCTTTAAATAATATTTATTTTGTTTTTTACTTACACTATAAGATAATAAACTCAGTGAATTATTATATAATATACTTATACATTAAATCTTATATATTTTTTGTTGTAAAAATATTAAATCTTATATTGGAATATACTTAATTTCACCTTAAATGCATGGAATACACATAAAATTAAAGAACAAAAATGAAAGAGTAGTGAAATTCTAACCATGAAAAATGATAGACTAAAACTTCTGGGACCTTATGATCTTAGGGTTAACTGAGACCTTGCCTAAAAATACATTAAGTTAGGACAAAAAAATTATGATTTGAAAATTGTATGCAAGTTCTGAAGGAAGTGGAGTTACATCTCTTTTTCATTTCCATTCAAGAGTTTTATGTGTTTCCACGCCGCTATATAATTTTATGTGATGCAAATAAAATACTAAAATCCTAATTTTTTAAGTTGCACATAAAAATTACATGTATCACATAAAATAGCTTCCTTTAAGAGTTTTACCTAGGATTCCCTAAGATCGAGCACCCTACCAACAAAATGCAAAAGGAAAGGAACAGAAACCCATTTTAAACTTAATTGTGAAGAAGACCATATTCGGATTGTTGAAGGTGGTCCATGGAAAATTTGATCATCCCTACTTATTATCAAAGAATGAAATAGATCTGTTAAGATGGAGAAAGTTGAATTTTGAACATTACCAGTATAGGTGAAAATCTACAACCCACCACTCTTTATGTGGAATGCAACTTATTTTAGTACCATTGGTAGCATGATAGGTAAACCTATCTTATGGACAAGCAAATGATGGAGAGAATTAGATTAAGTTATGTCAAGCTCTTTGTTGAAATTGATGTTGAGCAAGAGATCCTCTCTGAAATAAACATTAGATTAAATGATACTGAAGGATTTTCACCCCAAGTTGCTTGAGTTTGATTGACATCCTGCGCATTGTAATGCTTGTAAAGTCTTCGAACACTCTCTCAAATCCATGTTCGAAGAAGGTGACCTCTGTCTCTAACGTAGTCAGGAGAGGGAGAAGGAAAAGCAGAAGTAGATCTAGTATGTCCATACCTAAGAAGAAATGAGAACGAATCAAGCCCATTGACAAGCCTAAGCAGGAAGCTAATACCTTGGCTTCTGAGGGATCTACCACCTCAGCGTCTGAGGCAATCTTAGGTTTCTAAAGTCAGAACCATTTGATCGATGGGCTGACTCAATCAATGGGCATAACCATTTGATCACTCCCTCTATTGAAAGATGTGTGTTTAATCTAAATCAATGCATGCCGAATCTTTAAAAATATTTTTAAAATGGTTTGAGACCTTAAAAAGTAAGTGTATCCCCTTTTACAAATAGTCATGTTATTGCACTATTTGCGGGTCTCAGGTAATGCAATGAGCCGCGGGGCTGGTTTAGTGAGGGAGTTTGAATCCATGTCAGGCTTCATGCGTTGGATTTGGCTTCATTTTCTTTCCATTATCCACAAAAATATTAAAATCAAAACTTTCAAAAAGTTTATAAGAATTTTAACATCATTCATTGATTGAGAAGCACATGCCAACTTTCTCATACCAATAGGCTTGTGTCTTTTGTCTTTGCCATTTTTTGTAGGCAAATCCATCAAAGAGAGGCAACTAGACACCCTGTTTTGTATAATTAAGTTTTTTCTAACTTAATTCTTGTATTCATTTTTCTTCTCCAAGGCAAGATAAACCCATAGAGCATCTATTGTCCATAGAAACTTCTTAAAAGACTAAAAATTCACCTAGATCCTAACCTCAAAATATGTGTATTTTAGTCATTTTGGTGCCCTAAAGTGGGGCCCAACCTTAAGTGATACATTTAAACTTTTTATGTACTCTAATGATAATTTTGAATACTTTAAAAGTCATTTAAAGTGGTCTAAAACTCAATTTTGTAGAATAAGGGTGATTTTTTTAAATTTTGATAAATCAATTTGTAGAATAGGGGTGGTTTCATAATTTTAATAAAATTAACTCCTTTTGAAACTTGCTCTTTTACTATGGACAATTTTGACCCTTGAAAAATTGATTTATTCATAGGTTTTGTCCCCCTTTAATTATCAAAGTGTCATCAAGTGGCTAAAATGTCCCTAAACAACTTGAGTCCCACATTGAAAGTGGGGAGGATTTCTCCTTCCATTCTCATCCTATAAATACACAACCCCTCTATCCATTTAAGACACACTTAAGTCCATAGAATAGAATTTTAGCCTTTTTCTCCATTTAGACCAAAAATCCCCCAAGTCCCTTCGCCTTTTTTGTTAGACTCCTAAGCCTCCAAGCCTTGGAGAAGAAGAAGAAGAAAAAGAAGAAGAAGATCAAATGAAGGAAAGAAATTATAAATTCTAGTTACATAGGTAAGTTTTCAAGTTCTCCATTTATGTATCTTCTTCTTCTAATTGTTAATTTTTCTTTTTCTTTTTGATGTGAGCCCTTGGATAGGATAACAAACCTATCCTTCTCCCAATATGTAATTTGGACCCCCAATGATGTGTTTTGTTGATTAGAGGCTCCTTATTGAAAGGGGAGGAATAGGAACCTTTAGGCTTTATAACCCATATTTATGTTCTTACTTTTATTTGTTTTGGGCTTATTTTATGAAAAACCACCCAGCCATCTCTTAAATTCCACTAAAGAAACCTTTTGATACACTTCGTTGAATAGAGGCTCCTTGTGAAAAATAGAAAAGGAAGTTATTTTCCTAGTTCTAGAACCCTCTCAAAAATAGAAAAGGAGAAACAATGCTTTTCATACATTAATGTCCATTTTTTAAGCTTTTGGTGAAATTTTTCTTAAATTTCATAACCTTTGTGTTGACCTAGCTTGGCTTATGTTGGTTAGAATGCCAAGTTAAGAAATCCCATCCTCTCTTGAATCTTATTTCCATTAGTTGTTTTCCTAAGCTGATTTTCCAATTAGGTCTTTTCTTTAAGAATATAGTAAAAGCATAGGTTATCGTATTTAGATGGGTGATTTGGGGTGCTTAACACCTTTCCCAAATTACAATAGAACCCACTTTCCTACAATCTTGTTTTTTGGTTTCGCAGATTACAGTCTCATTTTTAAAATCAAAAAGTGATTTTAGGTGACTAATCACAACTTAAACTCAATGGTTGTTGGTGACTCAATATTCACTATATTAGCATGCTTCATGCGTGCTAATGTGAAAAATGTTTTAGACATTTTATTTCTATTTTTTAAAAAGGGTCGCTATATCGCACATACGCTTATAACAATATAATTTATGTTCATTTTTTCTTGGTTAAAATTTCAACAATTTGGCTAAAACGATTATTTGGAATGTGTTTTATTTACCAAACAAATTAGTGATGAAAATAGTTGCTTTGAAGAATCACAAGCTGTTGACATAAACTTCATTGAAAATGAACAAAAGATGATTTCTCTTAAAAGGGAATGCTTCAATGATGCATAAGAAAACCCTAAAACCAAAGGGTACTTGGGAGGGTGGAAATCAACAATCTCCTTCTGGGTAATTATGAAAATTACTAGTAATAGTCTTGTATTTTCAATCATATTTTAGTGTCTAATTGTTTAATTTTTTTCTTTTGATTCTAGGGGTAGTGAATCAAGGTCTAACAACACTTGCTTTCTTTGGTGAGGTATGGATTTGGAATTGTTCTTAACAAGGGTTATTTAGCAAGACAATGCCGAAGCTACGAATAGTGTTAGTAAATGGACTAGGACAATCTATATGTGCTCATTAGTGGGAGCAATTCTTAGTGAATCATATTATTGCAGTGGGGCTAGGTTAGGTAAGTTTAATCTATCTTCATACACAAGTCATGATTTGCTCCAGAGTAATGAGCTTGAGTATGTGGCAACCCGCTACCACAAGTTGCTTAGGTAATTGGTAGTAGTGACAAGAAAATAAAATGTCGTGATTTCCACCAATGGGGAGAAGTTCTACGAGGTGGAAGGTTCAGAGTCTACAATTAAAGGGATTAGGAAGATTCTCCACATGTGAGTTTGGGTAAGTACTACTTAGTGAAGAGAAAATGATACAAAAATACAATGGTGTTTCTGCAACTACTCCAAAAAACAAAAAGAAAAACAATGTGTTTTGTTCTCTCTGTCTATTCATATCAATATTAGATATTTATAGTATGATGATTGTTTTTTACTCCTTGATTTTGTTAAGGTTCTTGGACAAGGCAACAACTATGACAGCAAAAGACGCGGGGCGACGAATGAGCCCATGGAGGATTTTCACTGTAACTCGGGTAGAAGAGGTGACATGTGTCATAAAGATGTTACCCATTTGAGTATGCACTATTATCTACTCTGTGGTCTCCACCCAAATGATCTCCATCTTTGTTGAGCAATGAGCTATAATGAATTCCAACACCGACAACTTCCACATCCCTGCCTCAAGTATGATTGCTTTTGACATATGCAGTGTCCTCATCTTCACTTGTATCTACTACCAAATTGTTGTTCCCTTCTTCGGTAGATTAATAGGCAATCCTATGGGCCATCACTAAGCTTCAGCGAATCGGAGTTGGGCTTGTGATTGGATTGCTAGTTGCTGCTAGAGTCATTGAGCTTAGAAGACTTAAAAGGGTAGTCCCCGGATATAAAACTAGTTCGCTAAGCATATTTTGGAAAATTCCTTAATATAGTTGGGACCTCAAAAGTGTTAATGTATGTGGGTCAATTGGAGTTCTTTAATGCGCAAGCTCCGGATGGTATTAAGAGTTTTGAGAGTTCTCTTTGCATGGTTTCAATCTCTTTTGGAAACTACGTTAGTAGCATGCTGGTTAACATGTCGATGGTAATTACAACTAACGGTAATAGACCGGGTTGGATCCCCGATGACCTCAATTCTGGCAACAAGTTCTACTTCCTCATCGCTGCACTAACCGCCATCAATTTCGTGATATACTTGTTCTGTGTCAAGTGGTACAAGCCCATCATTCTTGAAGACAGAGAGTGAGAAATCGAAATGAAAGGCCAAACAGATGATGTGCTTAGAAGAGTCTAATTAGACATGTGTCTTGTGTGTCTATATTTCCTAATAAGACTCTAATTTCTTGATTAGTTGTGTACTCTAAAGTGGCCCGGACACCCTCGTTATAAAAAAAAATAAAAAGACTCTAATTTCCTTTGTATTCAAAGATTCATAACTGACCTATTCAAAAGGAAAAAAAAGCATGAGCTCTTAAGACTAATTTATTTTCTTCTTGTTATGGTAGAGTTGATTCAGATCCTTAGGTAGATTTAGATATCTTTTTTGTTGAAAGATTAAGATGAAACTTGTTTGGTTGAAGTGAAGTATCCATTTACATGTAATTCTATTTCTAGATTGGGTTGTATTCTCAAACTTCTCTAGACAAATCCTAGTTCTTGCGTGTGTGATTCATCAAACTTCTCAGTCGTGGACCGGTCTAAAAAATGTCTAGTGACTACACAAGAAGAAGCTTTCTATTAAGGAACAAAACATTTATACAGTACTTGGAAACCTCTACAATCACAAAAGAAAAGGCAACAATGCAGGTTAGATCATTCACATACAGAAGCTCATGTCAAAAATTTCAGCACTTGCAGCAGCAAGAGATTTTATTTTGCTATTGCCCAATAGTATTCACTGTCATCAACTACACTAACAACGTGTTCATATTATGTGGGAAGTTTTTACATTGTTACATGATGTTTGCAAGCATTATGCTTGCTACCTGACCTTTATGCATATATCCAAGTGGGGAAAAACACATCCCATCCAACAAAAGCAGGAGAAGAGAGTTGATAAACAACTGCAAGAAGGATCTCCAATAATCTATAAACATAGCTGGTAAATAAACAATTAAATTTTATTATCTATGTTGTTTTCTAAGCAAAAGCTGGATGATTCGAGTTTAAAGTGGTCATTATGACACCCAGGGGCAGAGCCAGGGAATGGGAGGGGCCATGCCCCCCACCCCACCCCCAAAAAAATTGAATTGTTTTTATAATTATAGGGTTAATTTTTAAATAAGTAAATCTAATTTATATATATTGGCCTCCTCCTAAACTAGGATGTAATTGTTGATTATGTGGGAAGTTTGTCCCCCTCAAAATTTTATAATTTTTTAAATATGTATAATATAAAAATTTTAAAAATATTGTTAATTTTATTTATATAATGACTCTCCCATAAGGAAGGGCCCTTGTTTTTCTTGTGGTTTGCACCTTTATTTGAATATAACATTAACGAATTTTGACCATAATGAACCCATTACTAAAATAAAATAAAATAAATAAAAACTCGGGAGATATGCCCCTGAATCCCCAAGCCTCATAATATTTTGTCAATGCCTAATCATTCTCTACAAAACTCCTTACTTTTCTTGATACATGTACTCCTCCCAAGGAAAAATTCATAGCTCTGCCCCTAGTGAGAGCCAACAAATCTTGTGAGAAGAAGCATAGGGCGTGACTACACCCATTTGCAGGCTATAAGCCACAATTGCCTCCATTTTAAGTAAATTAAATTCCAAAGAAGTAAGCAAAAACCTGTAAAGAGATGTCAAAATCAGAAGTAATTTACTTTGAACTAAAAAATATATTTCTCTATAAATCTGAAATATCGTAGTAAACAAAACTCGTTTAGAGTAAAAGGGCAGAAATATCATGAGAAAATAAAACTATAGTAAAATGATTTTACAGTAAAGCTCAAAATGTAGCTACAAATTAACTAAGAAGTGAGTAGTATTGCTGCACTCTGGAGACAAGAGCAATGGAACATTCCATAAACTGAAAGAGTCCCAACCAGGGTTACAATGATCATGAAGAGTAAGCTCCACTTCTAATAATGTATTTGCGAGCAATAGCAACCAAATATGTGTAGTTAGGGAGTGAATGTCGAGACCCAAAATACACCCTAGAAGATAGGAGACCTTTTGGCACATGACCTAAATCATATCATACCATCCTGTGTAATACACAAGGCAAACAAATAGCAGAAACTGAAATTTTCTAATATACTAAACCTGTACAAGTATCCAAGTCTGAACCAACATAATGTTAATAAGATATAACAAGTGTAAAGTGGACATTCCCCACTTATCAAAATACACAAATCTATCACTCACCCTCTCAATAGTAGTCTAGATAGGGTCACTTATTAGGTGCTTTATCCTCGAGTGGATGATCCATAGTAGGCTCCGGTTCGTAATACTCCTTATCGACCCAAGGCTCAGGAGCAATATCAAATGGACCTGTCGATGATAACAAATCGGTTGAGTTTGGAATACTCAACGTATACAAACCACTAGATAATATGTCATAATATCACATGATCTCACATAGGCAATTCATAAGATACACATACACTGAAACACATAAGGAAACCCCTTTGCAAATAGACATGTGCGATACGATAAAAAACATACTCTTATCTTTCAAAATCATATTATTCTTTTCTTTTCTTTTGTCTCTTTTACTTTACATATGAAACATTTCATTTGCTTTACACATGACTTTATGGGAGTGTACACATAACTTTAACTAATACTCTACCTAGAGTGGTAGAAGTTCATTAGCATTCACATACACATGAAGCATGCCTAATGCTCTACCTAGAGTGATAAAAATCCATTAGCAGCTTCATCCACCTCCCCATGGATATCTTTGTACATAGTTTACCTGGAACAAATGCCAAATGCTCTACCTAGAGTGGTAGAAGTCTATTTACATTCTTCCTACACATAACTTCATTTGGGACCAAATGACTAATGCTCTACCTAGGTTGGTAGAAGTCCATTATCATTCTCCCGATACATTTTACTTTGTTAATCTTCTTTTACTTTACTTTATCGATACACATACACATGAAAACTCCGATCATGCAATACACGTGCACATATACAATTGTGAGAGGACATGGTACATAATTGGAAACACATAACACATGGCATATGTTGTCTATTTATTTTAAACTTCACATAAACACATACACATGCTTTTCTACTTCATTTAAAACCATCACATAAGTTAAAACATGGAATAACACACTTGAATTCATCATCACATAGCTTTAATAATTCATTCTTAGTATAGAATACATCTCAATTGAATTAGTAGGATTTCCTACTAATCCACCTCAAATATAGAGGAATTTCCATCAAGAATCCAATTTGAGATTATGAGAACAAAAGCTAGTAGAGTGTATTTACCTTTCAAAGAATATTTTCCTTAAGTCTAGGGCTTAAGAACAGTTGAGAAGCAAGAAGGATTCCTCTTGTGGTTGAATTTTTGAAATCCAATGACACTTGGTGAACATATTGAAGAATCGTAGCTTTCCTTGCCAAATTCTCCAAATGATCTTCCTTTAGGATTTGAGTAAATCAAACTCACGAATTTGGGTTCTATTTATAGGTTAAGGCTTTCCAAAACCCCAAAAGACCATTTTCAAAGTATTTGCCAAAGGTTAGTTACACGTATCAGGACAAAATGACCATTTTCTGTGTCTGACTCATCGACGAGTCAAAAACCTCAATTCCAGTCGTCGGCGAGTGAGACTATAGAATTCTCTGTTTCAACACTATCTTGTTCAGTCATCGACAAGTGAGACTACTCCAGATGCACTTGTCGACGAGTGAGACTGTATTTTCCATGGTTTGCTGTTTTTCCTATTTCTCTCACTTAGACCACTTTCCTACTTTGTTTCTAACCCCTATAAACATAAAAGAACATACCATAAGCCTCTCATAAATGCCACAACATATTAATCACTATCATCAAATGTCAAAAACCTTTTCTTCATTGATGAAAATCAAGGAAAACACATAAGACTTCAATGCCTTACAACACTATTCACAGCACTATGAACTTGGTTCTGGGGTTCTACAATGAAAACTTGCCATCTGACTCTTGAGTAAGAACCAACTTAGCTAACCAATGAGCTGACGAGTTGCCCGAACACCAAACAAACGAGAATCACACTGAGGGACCAGGATGAACACAATATAAGATGTCCTCCACTAAGTTAAGAACCTTAGTAGGGGTAGGTATAAAGACATCAGAGAGAGTAGAGATAAGCTGTAAATAGTTAGCTAAATTCAATAATGATCTTCCTATCACTGGATGAAGTAGCCAATGAGCAAGCAAGGCGAATAGCATATGCCTCCACAATAACTGGGGAGACAAAGGAAAGCCTGATGGCCTGAGTCTGCAAAATTGAGCCATCATGAGAGCAAGCAACAATCGCAGCACTGCAAACTTGACCATCCCGCCGAAGAGCACCATCACATCTAATCTTTACTATGCTAGGCAAAGGAGGAAGCCAAATTGAGGGGTGAATGGGAGGTGTAGTGGGGGCTCCCGAAGAGAAGCAAAATTGATGTTGATTGGATGCCTGGACTTCTGTTCCATAGCATTGAGCTCTTAACATGGTAGATGTTAGATCAGGATGAAGTCCATTATATATGACTTGATTTCTATCCAGCCATATGTTCCAAAGGGTTAGAGCCATCTGAATGAGTTGTGATTACGAGCCAAAACTCAAATAAACCCTATGATCGAAACGAGATCCAAGTAAATTTGGTTAGGAGAAATGGGTTGTGTCGGTTTGGATATGGCTCAAGTAAGGTTACCTGGAACTCGAGTCCGACTCGGTTATTACTGGGTTGAAACTGTGAGCCTAAACCCTCAACCTTGACCCATCCTTCTAATCCATGAAATACATAAATGGTTAAGGTGGCCGGTTACTCTTGAGTTAGCAATACTAATAAATAAATAGCTAAGGTGGTTACTCTTGAGTCAACAGTACTAATCATTAGCTAAATGCTCCTTATGCAAGAGTAATTAGATAAGCAATATGTGCATAAAATTCAACGACTCAAATCCCAAGTGATGACATTGGAAGAAAAGGATAATAAAAAAGAAGATATATATTCTCTGTCAATTACGACAAAGTGAGCAAAAATCAAAGAAAAAGTTAGTACAATTAATGGCTATGGTGACTGCTCTTGAGTCAACAGTACTAAGAGCACAATCATCTACTAGTAGCTCATGGCATATGGTACATAAATGATTTAGTTCACTACATATGTTATAAGAGCACAACCACCCCTATTAGAAACAATTGTACTAAGAGCACAACCACCCCTATTAGGCTCTGTTCTTTTGGTGGAACATTTAAAAGTCCGGAACATTAATATTTTGGAACAAAGGGTAAGAGTCTGGGATGAGAGGGGATAGGTTTTCTAACCCTTTTACACGATGATATCTCATATTTATGGAGTTCAAATTAATTAGAAGTTCCACATCCATGGAACTTAAAAAATCCAAATTTTTTTGTGGAACTTGAAAGTTCCATATTTGTAGAACTTTTACACTATGGAATAATATAGTTCTAGACATCAAGTAAAATTAGGCATGAAAAATTGGAAGTTATAGACTTTAGAAGTTCCACAAAAAGAACGGAGCCTTAGAAACAATGTTGAGAAGGTCGCAAGGGGGTGTTATCTATGCGATGGTTGGGTCTCATGTGGAGTGTTATAAATTGTGAGGGTGTAATTCCCTCTCTTTTATTTATGCATTCTGGTGGGGTTTTCCTAATCCCAACTTTTCTGTTAGAAAAGAAAAAGAAAAAACAAAATCCATTACTTAGGAGTGTATTCATGTTGAGCTCAAAAATCAAGGCTTCAAGCTTGGATCAAACGAAATGAACAAGCTTAATAGCTTAATATTAGGGGTGTCACTCGGGCCGAAGTCGGGCTTCAAAGCCTCTTGTAAATGTGTTGGGCTCGGGCCTATTCAAAAACCTCCAAAGTTCAAGCCCAGCCCATTGACACCCCTACTTGATATGTATGTTTAATTTCTATTATTATTTACTCTTGTAATATTATTTGACATATTTTATTTTTGTAACATGAGTTAAAATGTTATTAAATTATATGTTATATATATATATATATAAAACACAGTTAAAGCGTTTCTATGGATGCTACATATGCTTTCCTCATGATGCCACGTAAGCCTTTTCTTCATTTGTGAGGCCACATCATCAAACTAAAAGTAATTATTTCTACCACCTTTTCATCTCCCAAAGAATTAAATGTCTCCCACTTCATTGTGTGTGCCACATATTTTTCATTAATTACTACTAATTAGAAGGGGTGAGAGAGATGCCATATGTCTGAGAGGTGCTCTCCAATGAGGAGGGTTGAGACGTGTCTTTTTTTAATGAAAGAGGAGTGTTGAGATGTGTTCCTCCAATATTAATGCCGATAAAAATCTTCATTTATGAGAGAAATGTTACAAATTGAAAGTGATCTGCCATTAGAAGACGTGCCCCTCCAATAAGGCCATTTTAATCATCATTTATGGGAGAGGTTACAGAAATTTAAAGCCACAAGGGAATCTTTTCAATTTTTTTTAGTCATAATTTTTTATTAGATACAACACTCTCTCTGAATTTTGCGCACAACACCTATTTACAGAGGTGATTTTACCAGATAGCTCTTACCATGAAGCAACCACCAAGGGTTGTGCGTGGTCTTCCCACATTCAGATGGGCCAAGCATTTGACTGCATACTTCTTCCATGAACTGATACTACTTTGTACACCACTTCTTCAAACGGTAAGGAGATGACGAGTGACCCGACCTAGGTTAGGGTTTCAATGATGTCAGCATCGTCATGAATGGAGCGATGATGGTGGGGATTGGATCAAAGTTCGTACTGGCATACTACTTCCATGAACTAATTTTGGTCCGGAGTGACCTCTACAATGAGAAAAGAACGCAGATGCAACAAGGCAATCCCAAGATTGAAATCTCCAATGCCTTTGTTTTCCGATGCTCCTCTGTTATTTCTACAGCAAAACATGTAACATTCATTTTTTTTCTCTTTTTATGTTAGAGTGCTTAAATCAACGTAGATTATTGTGGTCATTTAAGTCTTGCAAAATGGCTTAGCCTCTTCTTAAAACTGCTTATATTATATTGTATTTTGTTTTAATTCTGCCCATGAAGTTGGTTGAGAGTTTGAGAAAGTGTAAAGAATAGAAACATCTAGGGAAATAGTTAACGTACTTGTGAAATCTATTTACAATTTTAAGGCTGGACCTCATTGGTCCAGCTCCCCCCTCTTAAATACTCACCAAATCTAGGGAAATAGTTAACGTACTTATGAAATCTATTTACAATTTTAAGGCTGGACCTCATTGGTCCAGCTCCCCCCTCTTAAATACTCACCAACTGTGGTGAGTATCTACCATTGCGTTTTAATACTTAAATTTTTTTTGATGGACGGAAACAAAGGGTAACAACTTTTAATTATTTATGCACTGTCAGGTTTGGTGTGCTTGGTTGTTGATTTGAAGGTATAAAAAAATGATTCAGTTTTTTCTATTATTATTTATTTGCTTTATGGTTTCTTCAATTATATTAGATTTTTCTCAATTCCAATTGTCTGTAACTGAATTTTTTGTTTACTCCGTCCTCTGATATACATGAGTATCTTTGTTCTTAAACTTTTTTTTATATACTTTAATAACACTCCATGCCTGCCTAAAAAAAAAAAGGAAATTTTTATGATTGCTGAAAATATCAAAAATAAATATATAAAGAGGGAGGGAGGAGGACTCAACCGCTCAGATCATATTCTATATTTTTAATTCTTTATACAAAGAAAACATGCATAAAGAAGAAAATTCAAACAAAGTTTCCATGTCAAATTCTCACCCACTTTTGTGAGTTATAATCTGAACCTACCTTAACGTTCTGTTTTGGGTGAGTAAATTTTTAAGGCTTTGTTGCTTGGACTTACCCTTATGGCACCTTAGCGGCTACCTTAGGTCTGGATGTCTGTGCACGGTTAGGGTGTATGTGTGTCTGTTACATGATAACCTTTTTACCAAAAAAAAACCAAATGCTCTTTACCGCGTGCGTTACGGTGTGTATCCCGGGTTTAGTCCCACGTCGGTTGGGAAATGGACTTCGTAGGGGTACTATATAAGGGGCCATCAACCCTCCTTAAGATAGGACCTTTTGGAGTGTTTGCTTGGACTTACCTTTATGGCACCTTAGCGGCTACCTTAAGCCTAGTTGTGTGTGCGTGTTTAGGGTGTATGTGTGTGTTACACGATACCCTTTCTAAGAAAAAAATAAAAAAAATTAAGGCTTTTATTGAAAATCAAAACCATGTTTCTGTTTTCTTTTTGAATTAATTGAAATTATTAGATTCTCAAATTCTAAATTAGTTATTATTTTTTTTAAAATTTCTAGGTCTCTATAGTTTGTCATAGGTTAGTCACTTAATTTAATAAACTGTTTGCATATATCTCTTCTCTCTATATTTTTTCATGTTTGAATTATAACATGATAAAGTATAATTTATAATGTTTTAAAAACTTTTAAGTCTTTCTTCATCCCGTGCATCGCACGGGGTGTTTGCTAATATATATATACACTAGTGGGCCGCACGTGCATATAGAAGGAAGGGAGAGATAGTGAAATGAGGGACCCTGGTGGGACCGATTAATGCACATGTGATAGAAGAAAGATGTGGGAGAGAGAAAATGTGTTCGAAATATGAGTTGTGCAACTGTTGAAAACACGGTAGAAAGTGGGAAAGTGAGAGAAAAAAATATGAGCAGATAGTTCATAATTGAGGGAACCCTATTTAAATTGGGGGTGAAGTTAATAGCTTTAAAATGATTTTAATATCCTCAAATATTTACACACTAAATAGTAATAAGATAATACAATTTTTGGTTTTTATGTCATTTAAAAAAAAATCAATGTAATATCATTCTACTAATAAAAGTACAAGGAGTATACTAAACTTTATTTAGACATAAATACCTTTTAATTAAAAGTATAAACTAATTAACCTATGGTATCTATTAAAACTAATAATAGAAGTTTAGTTTGTTTATAATTCATGTGTTGAAGTGGATTACATTAATTATAAGTGATTGTAGATGTGGATTAATGGAAGTCATCTTAAATCAAATATTCATCTAATATTTAGGATTCTTATTTCTATCAATTAGGGCTCTTATTCCAAAGCCTCTCTCTCAAGCACTCACGCACTTTTATTAGGTTATCAAATGTTGAAGTCTTTAGAAGATAAGTAACAAATCCTCAACTTTGTTTGATGTGAAGCAATGTGATGAAACTGACATGCAAAAGCTTAAAGAAGAATTGAGAAGTCTTTCAATGGAAGGCTTGTCTTATTGTATCTTCTCCCTTAACCTTTACTGTAGATAACCCATTCATGTGTGTTCTGCAAAACTGAGGCAAGTAATTGTTAATATTATATTTCAATAACCTACTTATTAACACAATATGTTGGAATGACATTAGGGTAGGGTATAAAGAAGTTGCAGATTATGCTAACCATCACGGTTGAAACACAGTGCAATGATACCCATGTCTACAAAACAATTGGCAATGGCTGCTTTCACACCCTGGGTCCACTTGCATTTTTTTTTCCCTTGCATTCAAGGCATCATTTGGCAAGGCAATAAGAGAATGAGAAAACATAGAAAACAAAAAAAGGAAATATTGCTTCTACTGTTATGTTGTAGCATTTACTTCCTTTATTTATTTGGTTTAAAAATAGTTTAGCTGCTTTCTTTAGATATCTAATGGAGGAATGCTAGCCATGCACCATATAATTGTTGTTTCGATTTCTAAGAACCCAGGAATTTCAAGTTATTCCCGATCCCCATTAGGTGCAATACTTTAATTATCTAAATCATTTTTTTCTAAAAATTATTAAATACAAATTAATTAAATCTTCAATAAGTTTTATTAAAGTATGTACATAAAGTATCTTTTTTATAAAATAACTTTATGAATTAAACAGAATCTTAAATAATTGTACTAATTCTAATTAAGTTAGTTTTAATAATTTTATTAATTATCTAAAGATTTTTTTTCTAAAAATTATTTCAAAAAAATCAATTAAATTTTCAATAAATTTATTGAAAATAAGTAAATAAAATATTTTTTAAATTAATTTTATGAATTAAGTAGAACCTTAAATAATTGTACTAATTCTAATTAATTTTTTTCAAATTAAATTTTTTTAAATAAATTTATTAACTATCTAAATTATTTTTTTTCAAAAAATTATTAAACACAAAAAAATAAATCTTCAATAAATTTCATGGAAATATGTACATAAAATAATTTTCTATTTGTTTTTATAAATTAAATAGAACCTTAAATAATTGTACTAATTCTAATTAAGTTTTTTCAAATAATTTTATTGATTATCTAAAGTATTTTTTTCTAAAAATTATTAAACAAAAATTAATTAAATCTTCAAGAAATAAATTATTATGTGCAACGCACGTGCACTTTTACTAGTATATATATATATGATTGGCTGAGCTTTAAGTAGCCAATCCTAACCGGACATATATTAATATGAGCCTAAGAAATTGAGTCTGAACCTAGCTCTAAGGTCTAAAATAAATTGGCAGGCTTTTTTCTTGTTGGGTCGGGGCCGGCCATTGACACCCCTATATAAGTGTTACCTAATTTGCTACCTATTAGAATGAATCGCAAATAGGTTCGAAGCGAACTAGTTCGAGTGGAGAGTTCGAACCAGTTTGTGGTTCGATTCGTAAAAATAAGCGAGCTCTCTACCCGAACCCAATAGTTTTGGTTTGACGAACTTTTTGTTCGGGTTCAACAAATTTGTTCTTTAAGTTCGGTGAACTTATACTTTGAGTTCAACAAATTTGTCTTCTGAGTTCACAAATCGTGTCGCGCCCCAAAATACCCTCAGGAGTTTAGGGATACTTTAGGCGTGACTAAACGTACCTGCCAAACCATCCTGTCATAAACACGATAATTACAGTACTAAAACAATGATAATCAGAGCGCGGAAGCTAAACATAAATGCGGAAGCGTAAACTAACTTTTTCTTTTCTTCCAAGGTTTCCAAAAGAGTATTCCAAGTTAACATATATATATACAAAACATATCTAAGTCTAAGGTGGACAGACCCACCTATCAAAATGTCAAAATACATAAGCACCCTCTCGTATTCTCCCCTCAACAGTAGTCGAGGTACGGCCACACGTCGAGGTCTCGGTCCGCCTGAGACTGCAGTGGGATAGACAGCTCTCTCTCCTCTATATATTCTTCCTCGACCCAAGGCTCTGGGTCGAGGGGTCCCTCAATACCTGCCGACATGAAAGTACGACTGAGCATTGAATACTCAGCGAGTACAAGCTACTAGCTAACATAATAATAATATGCACCACAACAGGAATACAGTACACGGCAGTAATAACATCACAAGAGAAATAGCAAGAGGTATGGTACAATACAATCATCATAACGTGCTTGCATGAATGCGAAAACTCCGATAAAACTCATGCTTGGAAACCCAGGTCATGTCTCGGTATGCCTCGTTGAAATCATGTATGCGTGCATGCATGAATGTCTTGTCATTATCTTGTAAACTTGCATCTTGTAACTTGTAAGCCAGAGGCTAGCACCCGAATCTCCCTGGGCTACCAACCGCCTTGATATGTATGGTTTTCTTGTGAGCCAGAGGCTAGTACCAGAATGTCCCTGGGCTACCAACCTCCTTGACAATATGTGATTTTTATTACTTGTTTAGTTTTCTTGTGAGCCAGAGGCTAGTATCCGAATGTCCCTGGGCTACCAACCTCCTTCACAATATGTATTTTAGGGGTTTTCTTGTGAGCCAGAGGCTAATACTCGAATGTCCCTGGGCTACCAACCTCCTTGACATGTAATATTTTCTTGTTGGTTATTATATGCACATGTTCTTGAAATCTCGGTTCATGCTATCATACGTGCTCGTATACGTGTCAATCGTGACAACCATGGAATAAAGATAATAAGAGAGATATGACATCACCATTCAATTCACAATATATGCATATGAGAATTTGAGTAATCAACATGGTATTTAAATCCATTCATCATTCATGAGAATACATGCATAAGCCCCTTTCCATTTCTTCATTTAAATCATTATTTCATAGTTTAGGCATTTCGTCAAACACATCACATACATTGTTCCTTAGTAGTTCATCTCCTTATTTTAATTGCATATTTTCCATCCAATCACACAAGGGTAAGTTTGTTATTTGTACAATGCCCATCCTCTATTTCCAACTGACAACCCACACATATCATACATCACACATTCGGCATCCAATCGCCACATCCAATCTCCCATCCACACATCCATTCCATTTTCCTTATCTTGTTTATATTTGTTGAGTTAATACAATGCATAGGGAAGAAAAGCATAATATAAATAATCACCATTTACAATAGAAAACCTAGATTATTGCTAGGGAAAGTTAGTAGGGTGTACTAACCTTAGATCAAGGCTTGATCTTGGTAGAAACCTTGATTTGAGCTCCAACTTGAAAGGAGGAACCTTTCCTTGAGGGAGACTTGGTTTGGGGAAGAAAACCCTCTTGAAACACCTTGGAGAATGCTGCCCTAGCTTGAGGACGAGATTCCCCACGAGCTTGAGCCTTGAACTTGAAGCAATCCAAGTTTGGGGATGATCTAGGGTTGTCAAACCCTTTGATTTCCCTCTCCAATGGAAACCTTAGGTGAAAACCCTCTTCTTCTCCTCCCTTTCTCTTTAAATCTTCTAAGTGTAGTGAATGAGGGTTCAAATGGTCGAGCAAGCCTTTATGGGTAAGGGTTGAACGCCCAAAAGACGAAAAAGCCCTTACAAAAATTTCTGCAAAACACGGGGACCGAGCGATTGGTGGTTATGACCGATCGATCGGTTGCCTATCGAGAGATCGGTGTTCTAACCGATCGACCGGTCAAAAAACTACTCTCTGGAAAATTTCTCCATACAAAATTTTTGACCGTTCGATAGCTACCGATCGATCGGTTTTGGACCGATCGATCGCTGACTGGACCGAGCGATCGGTGCTCTGCAGGTCTGGACTGTTTTGACCATATCTTTTGACTTGCTCGTCCGATTTCGATGATTCAACTTGCATTGGGTTCGTCTTTCAAAAATGAACATTTCTGACTTTTGATTTCTCCCTTAATTATTAATTAGACTACGAGGAAGACCAATTAGTTATGAAAACGGTATTCATTTAAGTATAGAAAAGTCCGGGGTGCTACAAATCGACCATAAAACCTATTTTTAAAAATAAATATTGATAATATATTTATTTATATTATAAAAATATATATGTATTAATATTATATAAACTAAACTAAAGAACCTAAGCGAATCGAGAAATGAATTGTCTCATCCTATAATCGGTTCACTATAGTGACGAACTGCGAACCGAATTTGAACCGAAGGAACCGGGTAACATTGCTATTTGAGCCGAGCCAAATAGATCATCAAACTTGCTAAGCTTAGAGCCGAGAATTGAATCAATTTGGGCCTCACTCAAGCTCGGCTTATTCTGATTTCAAGCTAAATTTTTTTCCTTGTTGGCTCGATCGAGCCAACAATTTAAACTTGAACTCGGCTTGAATCCTCCCCTACCCATACGTACACTGAAAACATCGAACTTCTCAATTAGTCAATCCTAGAGAGAATCTGAAGCCCTCCTCAACAATAGGACGACACCCAATTAGTCAATACTAACGTCCACAAAGCTTCTCTCTCTCTCTCTTAGAAAAGAAAAACAGAGCAAAAGAAACAGAGCTCCCCTGTTTCTCCGTCACTCTAACAATACAATGGCTTCTGCAACATCACACACCTCCCTCTCTCTCCTCCCTTCCACCTCCCGTAGCCGCTCATCACTACAAGCTGTAGCTTCTATCTCCTCTTCGCACTTCCAGAGTGTCGGATTCCGTGCTCCGCTCCGCAGGCTCGGCTTCTCTGGTACTGCAGTCGACCCTCTTCTTGTTCTCCACGTGGCAGCCAAAATTCGAGGTGTGGGGATCAAAGGGGTAAGAGGGGTTGTAGTATCGATGGCGAAGAAGAGCGTTGGAGATCTGAAGTCTGAGGATTTGAAGGGGAAGAAGGTGTTTGTGAGGGCTGATTTGAATGTGCCTTTGGATGATAATCAGAACATTACTGATGATACCAGGATTCGAGCCGCAGTTCCGACGATCAAACACTTGATCGGAAAGGGGGCTAAGGTTATCCTTTCTAGCCATTTGGTAAGTCAATTTTTTGGCTTCTCTTTTTCAATCTGATGTGATTTATTTTTTATTTTTTTTTGGAAATGCAATACCTCAATTGGGTATTTTCCTGTTTCTCTAATTTTGTTTGAAATGCAATTCCCTCAAATGGGTATTTGCTATTTCTCTAATTGTGGTATTAATTTCCTGACCTTTCCCTTTTTAAATCGTAGTTTTGATCTCTGTTTTTTTTTTCTTCCTAATTTTTGGGCTGGAATTCATGCCACTATTGTATTGGTGGTTCTGGGTTTGAAAATGTGGTTGTAGTTGCATCTGGATTACTGGATTACACTTGCTCATGTATTTTTTTTTTTAAATTCAAATTTTAACTGCTTGAGATTGATCCAGAAATTTATGAATTTCCTGTACTGACTTAATGGTAGTGCTGATCGGATTTGATTAAGTTTCTGGGTTACTGAAGTCCTATTTTATATTAGATTTATAGAACTGTTGAAGCTGAGTTCTTGTTTCTCCCTCTCTCTCTCTCTCTCACACACACACACACACATATTCTCGAGATCGGATCGCAGCTAATTGCGAGAGTTCAATCGCACCCATATGCTGACACATGTCACTTTAAACCCCTATTAACTATGATTAAGTTTCACTAACCCTTAGGGTTCAACAATATAACCTTGGTTTTTAGAAAAAAACATATTTTTTAAAACTCTGGTTAAGAATTTTTAACCCTTCGGATTAATATTTTTATAATATAATTTTTTTTAAAAAATTAAGGTTATATTATTGAATCCCAAGGGTTAGTGAATCTTAGCCACAATTAATAATAGGAGTTAAAAAAAGGGACACGTGTCAGCGCAATTGAACTCTCGTAAGTGGATGTGAAATGTGAATTGTGATTCGATCTCCACATTCTCATTCTCATGGTAGTTTTGAGCATATTATAATATTTTTTTCCTCTCGTAATCTTGAATTTGTTTGTATTCTGTTGTATAATTAGTAGTTATGGGTTTGAATTTGTGATTTAAGTTGCATCCAGACGACTCTCCATTCATGTCTCTTCTTCAAATTGGATTTTGCTTCTAATACTGTCTAGGGCTGAGACCGGGTCGGCCAGCACGGATTCAAAGGTTAAAAGAAAAACAGCTCGGGATTCAAAAAACCTTTAAATCCCATGCTGACCGTCCCGGTCTCAGCCCTAGACAATCTTAGAAGCAAAATCCCTTCAAATTATACGTAATTAGATTGGTGTAGAAATTTATTGTTTTCAGGTGATAGTATTTGTGAATGAATTTTTTCTAGTTTCTGGGTGATAAAGGTTTTCTGTGTTAGATTCGTGGAACTCTTACAGTTGAATTCTTGTGTCTTTCTCTGGTTTTTCAGGGACGACCGAAGGGTGTCACTCCTAAATACAGTTTGACGCCTCTTGTGCCTAGGCTATCTGAACTCCTTGGCATTAAAGTATGCTTTCTTCTTTCTTCAATACACAACTTGTCTGTATTAGAGTATTAGAATCTTGGATATGGTAGCTGAGATGTATTTTCTCTCCCTTTACGAATTGGACAGGTTGAGAAGGCCGATGACTGTATTGGTCCAGAGGTTGAAAAGATGGTGGCTGCACTTCCTGAAGGCAGTGTTCTTCTTCTTGAGAATGTGAGGTTTTACAAAGAAGAAGAGAAGAACGATCCCGAGTTCGCGAAGAAGCTGGCCTCCCTAGCAGACCTCTATGTGAACGATGCATTTGGGACTGCACACAGAGCCCATGCCTCAACGGAGGGGGTTACCAAATTCTTGAATCCTTCTGTTGCTGGCTTCCTATTGCAGAAGGTAGGAGTTCTAAGTCCTTGCTGTTCTCAACTATAGACCCATAATGGAGAAATACTCAAGTGGCAGTGGATGGATGGGAAGAAATCTTCCTGCCTCTGCCATATAAATTTAGGGTAATTTGGGACCTACCATCGATAAAGATCATCTATTGAAGTACTAGAGTCTAGGGAATGAATGTTTCATCATTTGTTTATGATGCTTCTTGTTAAACTTTCACACACCTTGATTGCCTATGTTCTTGTGTAGGAACTTGACTATCTTGTTGGGGCTGTTTCAAACCCAAAGAGGCCGTTTGCTGCCATTGTGGGTGGCTCGAAGGTCTCATCCATGATCGGAGTGATTGAGTCGCTACTGGAGAAGTGTGATATCCTCCTTCTAGGTGGAGGAATGATCTTCACATTCTACAAGGCACAAGGCCTGTCAGTGGGTTCATCACTGGTTGAGGAAGACAAGCTTGCCCTTGCAACATCACTCCTTGAGAAGGCCAAGTTGAAGGGGGTGTCTCTTTTGTTACCCACTGATGTAGTAATTGCAGACAAGTTTGCTCCTGATGCAAACTGTGACGCCCCGAACCCGCGTCTAGGGAATCAAGTTCCGAGACGCGTGTCCGTTCGTCAAATCATGCAAGCGGAAGACTTTACCCGCGAAAATGCGGGAAATTTAAACATTTATCAAATGCTTCCAAAAAGCAAATAACACATGTCATCACAATAATCATCATACAAACCATATACCTGTATTATTTACATCAAGTTTGTTTTATAAAAGTAGGCGTCTCTATCACGCCAGGTACAACTTGTACAAGCTTCCAAAATATCCAGATAGACTTTTCACTTACTGGTCAGTAGCTCCAAGATCTGCTGACACAAAAAGTCAGTGAGTTATGAAGCCCAATAAAACCACAATCATTCTAAACTATTTTCCACATAATAACATGCATCAATAATGATATAAGAAGCAGTTCAATTTGCATGTTACAGTAAAATAGAACAGTATATAATAAATTGTGACCCAAGGTCACTTAGGGTTACGCCACCCTAACAGAGGTTCCCGACCTCACATTACTTTCTAATTATGAGGTTCAATTATGAATGTATTATATTACCAAATTATCGTTTCGATCATCAATCATGTTTCATTTCGAGTCCTAAGACTCTATTAATTGGCCACAGCCCACAAATGTTTAGCTTAAAGTCTCTAAATCATAACCATAATACATTGAGTCATTTAGACTCACACACGATGTTCCAGCTTTCACCCGAACATGACAAAACCTTGGGTATACCAACCCAACTCACCTGGAATCCGATGATTCTATACCGAACTATAAGTCCACCAACTCAAACAAATACACCAACTCTGAGTATACCAACTCAGACCACTTCGTATCCGAAGCTTACACACACAACATGGGCATTCACCCAATAAGAACATTTTTCCATTCAATTGACTGGCCACATCTACCGTGTATTCGCCGCCATCGCCCTGGGTATCAATTATGAAGGAACCCCGACCAACCTGCCTACCGTCATCTTCTGGCTAGTCTACGGAGGAACCCCGACATCTATACCAATGCTGACATCTCCTGACGTTCCACCAAGAAGGGACCACGATAGACACGGTGCCGACATCTTCTAACCCACCCAGAGAGGAACCCCGGACTATATACTAGACAAACAGACCGACATCTCCCGACTATCAGTCACGGAGGAACCCCGGGCCTTACTGGGCACCGTCTCTCCTGACCTAGTCAAAGAGGAACCACGGACTATACTTAACCCTGGTTAGATTTTGTAACCACAGGTTAACCCCAGTTAACCCAAGCCTCGCTTGATTAACTGAAATACTTGAGCCTCGCGCCCGTGAACCAACTCCGGTAACACACCGTCCCGTTAGGGAGCGTTTCCAGACTAATGAATGTCTCCATAGCCTTACAAGACATGCAAAACAACTTTTCGTCACCCTAGAGTGGCGATACAATTTACCTGGGACCCGATCTGGGCTCCCCGAGGGACCACATAAAATCACAACATCACATAGGGGTCTCCGCCCTTTTTTCATTCATGTTAAAAGACATGCATATACATCACATGAAATAATATAGCAAAATAAGCGGAAAAAGTGAAGAAAAGGGAGGGGTTTTACAGTTTCACGTGTTTCGAGGCCTCGTAGGCAAAAACAGATGTCACCAACGCGTTTCCAATGACGATCAACCCCGAGGTAGAGCGCATGCAACTCTCTCTCTCCACTTTCTCTCTCTACCTTTTTTTCTCTCTCTCTACACGCAAAACGAGATGCCGGAGAGAAAATCGGACGCCGCCAACGCGTCGGGGACGTCGAAAAACCTCAAGGACCCACTTCTCTCTTCTTTCTCTCTCCTCTTTCTCTCTCTTCCTTTCTCTCTCCTCACTTTCTCTCTCTAAAAAAATCTGGGCAGAGTACTGTTTGCAACTCTAAACCGTGAGCAAATGAGGGGCTGACCTTCATTTATATAAACCTTAAATGGGGTTTAGATCATGTGCAAAAGCACATGACCCATTTGGTGTGGAAAAGTGGTAGTTGACTAAGTCAATTACCTTGACCAATTTGATCGGTTTGACCGGATTTTCCCATTTTTCACGTATATGCCCTCCGAAACCCTGCTATATGACACCCGACAGTAACGACACTTCAGGTGACCGAACTTGGGGCAGTCTGACACCTACTGTAAAAATTTTGGGAAAAAATACTGAGTTTTGACAGCTGCACTTTAATCCAGAAGAAAATTGCAAAACCCACTAATTTTCTGATTTCGGACACAAAACACGTTGTCGCTTCTTCATATGAGACAATTAATTGCTGAAACGACAGGCGATCATCCTCTCGACCGACTGGCACGCATTAGTGCCAACCGCACGAATTTCTATGAGGATCTCCAACAGATATTGGGTCCCACTTAATTTCTGGAAATATGAAAATTTTCCGTTTTTCTCAATTTTATCACACATAATGGCCCCGCGGTCCCGTGAAATGGTACCTGACGGAACCGATACGGTAGGGGTGTGTCCCGGCAGTCGACCGACACACTGTGTGTGAATTTTCGTCAAATGATACTGAGATTTCCTCGGTGCACTTCAACCCTGAGCAAAATCCTCTTCTTATTAATTTAACAAATAATTAACTAATTAACCTTCATTAAGGACCCATAAACATATAATTTTATTATATTAAAATTCCGGGTCGTTACACAAATAGCAAGGTTTGTTCCTTAAGCTCCCACAATCTTTTGGCATTACAGACAGATACTGCTTTATATAGTTGTTTGCTTCCCAATACATTTACTTTGTGGCATTTTATTCCCTATTTGTGGCAAAAGTAAGTTGATTAGTTCTAGTTGGTTGAAACCCATCTCGCCTATTGTGTCATTGTCTTCCACTTTTAACCTCCAATGGTACTGGTGAGAAAAAATTTGCTCTGGATTTTGCAGATTGTTGCTGCATCTGGCATCCCAGATGGCTGGATGGGATTGGATATTGGACCGGATTCTATTAAGACATTCAGTGATGCATTGGCGACTACCAAGACTGTTATCTGGAATGGACCTATGGGAGTGTTTGAGTTTGACAAGTTTGCAGTTGGAACAGAGGTATGTAGGAATTGCTTGCCCGTAGCTTTAGTTTTGGGCATGCATGCATGTATGTATTCGTGTACACATAGCTTTTCTATGTATGTGTGTATGTTTCACTTCTGTTCGCACGCACATATGTAGATGTTTCCTGTGTGTATGTATCTATGGGTGGTGGATTGACATAGGAATCTGCTTGCAGACAATAGCAAAGAAGCTAGCAGAGCTTAGCGGAAAGGGAGTGAAATATATATATTTATGGCCCTTCCCCTGAAATATATATATTAACTAATTAACCTTCATTAAGGACCCATAAATTTATATAGTTCTAATTGATAATTTTTTTCTCCCTCTTGATGTTTGTAGAAAAGAAATGGAATGTAGAAGGAACATATGAGGTCCTGTTGTAGATGTTTGGCATTGCCTTCAATAAAAGGTCCCCTTTTAGCCTCTATCTCATCTTTCTTTGGTGTTGATGCTTTTGTGTCTTTTTTCCCTCTCCTGCCAAGAGATGATATTTGTTTCTTTGATTACAGACAATGAAACAAACCAATGAGGAATGCTAGTGGTAATCACCTTAAATGCAATGACACATCCGCTCAACCCTCATAACACGATACAAGGATTTGGTTTTACAAGCTACTTTTGCAAGTGGTTAAAACAACATAATGGGTATTGTAGAAGATTGTAGTTGGTATATGTGAAGATCTGCATATTGTATCTGGGTTTCATTTAGCTGCATGCAGATTGAGATGAGTCTGCATATTGTGTCTGGGTTTCATCTAGCTGCATGCAGATTGAGATAAAATGCTCTCTCTCTCTCTCTCTCTCTATATATATATATATAAAGCTTGTCATTACACTTGGGATTGTTGAGGACAGGGAGCATTGAATTTTGCAATAGTGCATTTTCAAGTTTTCTTATTTGATTTGCTTCTCATTTTGTAATTTTCTGTGATGAAGTTAAGGTTGCAGTTATGGTTAGCACATTTTGATGAGTAAATGATGTCATGAATTTTTCATGAAAATACCCCCAATGTAAATTTTTTTTTTCTTTTTTGCGTTTTCTCTTTTGTTGTTCTAAATAATTAACTCTTTTGTAAAAAGGAAAAAAGAAAAGAAACTCCATAGTGGATTTAAGTTTCCTTTTTTTTTAATTGGAAAATGTAATATTAATAATTTGATTACTTAAGGATATGAAGTTAAGATGACAGCTACAATATTTCTACCTCCGTTGTATTTTCTGCATTTTGTGGTCGATGACCTGTACAAATGCTTGAAGATGCTTGCGTGCGTTTGCCCTTCAAGTTTAGGACCTGTTTTAATTTTTTATGTTGTCAAACTCGTTAATCCCTGCTATTAGAGACTTGCTTTTCTTCACCAGATATGGATGTATCTACGTGGTAAATGTTTTTATTATAACTGGTGACTTATGAAATTATTTTCTTCTACATTTTGGTCTTTTCAGGGACACCCAAAGAGTGTAACATCGAAGTACAGCTTGAAGCCTATTGTTCCTAGGCAGGTTCGAACTCCTTGGAGTCAAGGTGTGCTTTCTTTTGCCTTCAAATAGAGCTTGAATTATCACTCTTGGATATTCTTAGTTTTGGAGGTCACATTTTCTCTCCGTGATTTTCTTCCTTGAATAGGTTGAGATGGCCAATGACTATAGTCTATAATCCCTGAGTTTGGAAAGAAGCTAGCTTCTCTTTTGCAGACCTTTATGCAAATGATGCATTTGGTACTGCTCACAGAGCCCATGCTTCCCATGCTTCCATAGAGGAAGTAACCAAGTTCTTGAAGCCTTCTGTTGCTGGCTTCCTTACGCATAAGGTGTGGTACTGTCGTACTGTGTACTTCCCAATGCTTTTATTCACCTGCCTTTAAAATCTATTCCAAACAAAGAAGTAAGTTTTACATGTTATATGCATGAATGGATTTAAAATATTCTAATGGTCTCAGTTTGTCTTAAAGAGTGGGGAAACTCTCAGATGGTCCTCAGCCCTAAAGTCACTGTCTGGAGATAATTACTGTCTAATCATTCATTTTGATTTGCAAGATCTCCTCACTGATCATTACTTGGGGAGTTAAGCTTAGGTAGTTAGTTCCTTTTTGGGGCTATGGCCCATCCAAAGAGTTCCATTGCTTTCACAATCTGAATAAAAAGGTTCACAGAGCAATGTGCGGCGGGGTAGGGGTAGCTGGAATGCTTAAGTCGAGATGGCCAGACTGGAGAAGAGAAAAGTCTTTACCAGTGTGGTGCATCTGACTAGGGGACTGGGTGAGAGAGACTACTACCATCCAGGAATCCTACCTGTTAGATCTCCTGGGACAAAATTCTACCAGCACTGATGATTCCAATCAAATGATCCATCACGCTACATCATCATCATTATCATCAGTTCCTTATCCCAAATATTTGGGTTGGCAACATGTGAATCCTGTTCCAACACCATCACATTGTTTGATAGTAAAGGAAAAAAATGTATTGTAGATTAGAACGTGAGGGTTTAGTTGAATAAGGTTGCACCATTCAACTCTTAGTTGCGCCATCAAAAGGTGGTCCTTTATCCAATTCATATGTTTACTTAACTATTTCCCTTGTTTCTCACATGGATCAGTCATTACCATGATCTTGATCGTTGGAAATTCACACATCACACACAATTAAGCTTTGGAACCACATGTTGTTTTCAAAATGATAATACATGTATTTTGGTTTTTGTGCTGCGTGGTCCATTTTAGGTGGCTCAAAGGTATCATCCAATGATCTTCACATTTTACAAGGCGCAGCAGGGGCACTTGGTCGGATCATCTCTTGTGGAGGAAGACATGTACAAGCTTGATCTTGCAACATCCCTTCTTGAGACGGCCAAGTCCAAAGGGGTGTCTCTACTGCTCCCCACTGATGTCTTTATCATTGACAAGTTTGCTGCAGATCATGCTAATAACAAGGTTTGTTCCTATGCTCTTCTAAATTATAACCGTGGCCTTGGCATAGTTGGAGTGAATATAAATAGAAATTAAGAAAATGGATAAGATTGAATATAATCTCCCTATATTGATCTGCAAAAATTATTATTAGTCGAAATTTGCTTTGGTTTATCAGACCTGGTGAGACAAAATTATCAATGTCTATCATTTGTCCATGGTTTGCCAGCCTATGCATATGTAGGGGTGGTGTGTGCGTTTGCTTTTATGCATCGGACCTACTTGATCATGTAACTAACAATGCAGACAGTATAGTCGGATCAAGGGCAACACCAATTTAACTCTGTTATTAAACCACTTGTTGGGCGTGCACGTGCAAGCTTATTTCTTCAACCATTATTTATCATAAATTGAAAATATTTTTAATAAAGAGGGGTGGAAAGAGTGAGTAACATGTGTATTTTGGGAAATAAAAAATTTGAGGGTTAATTATACTCACCTCCCCTGTTAGGCTCATCCTATTAACTCTGTTAACTAGTGATAAAATTTTTCAATTTTACCCTTATTACTTAGAGGAAACACGTAAGCTTAGTTTGAAAGCTCAACCAAAAAAACACATAAACATCCCAAGCCACCACATGTCCTTTTTAACACCCAATAACTATGATTAAGATTCACTCACCCTTAGAGTTTATCCATCTAACTTTAATTTTAAAGAAAAAATAACCTTAGGTTGATTATACTTGACCACAATAAAAGAGGGCTCTACAAGCCGCCATGTGTCTTTTTTTAACACACATTAATTGTGGTTAAGACTCACTCAACCCAAGAATTCATCAATCAACATTGGTTTTAAGAAAAAATAAAAAATATTAATCCTAGGTTAATTATGTTTAACCACAGTTAAAGGATCTCTACAAGCCACCACTTGTCCTTTTTAACACCCACTAACTATTGTTAAGATTCAGCCATCTAACATTGGTTCTTAAAAGAAAGAAAAAAAATTAGGTTGATTATTCTTAACCACAATTAAAGGGGGCTCTACAAGCTGCCACGTGTCTCCTTTAACACCTACTAACCGTGGTTAAAATTTACTCACCCCTAGGAATCATCCATCTACCTTTGGTTTTTAGAAAAAAATTATTTAGGTTGATTATGCTTAACCACAATTACGGGGGGCTCTACAAACCGCCACGTGTTCCCTTTAACACCCACTAAATGTGGTTAAGATTCACTTACCCCTAGGACTTATCCATCTAACCTTAGTTTTAAGAAAAAATAAAAAATATAAACCTTAGGTTAGTTATATTTAATCCCAATTAAAGTGTCTGTATAAGTTGGCACGTGTCTCTTTTAATACCCACTAACTATGGTTAAGATTCACTTACCCCTAGAGTTCATCTATCTAACATTGGTTTTTAAAAAAAGAAATATATATTTAGCTTAAGTTGATACTATTAGCCTGGTTTTGGAAATATATATTAACCTTAAGTTGATAATACTAACCTTGGTTACTAAATTATAATTTATTTTATTGTATTAGTTGATTTTGTAAAGGGTAATTTAGACATATTAAAATATTTAAATGATGACATCATCAAAATCCATAAATAAAAGTAACGGCCACCTAGTGGAAGTGGTTATCTGTTACAAAAATCAAAGTTGAGGGGAGGTCAGTGTAATTTCAAAACCAAGAGGGAAAGTTTATGAAATTTCACCAAACCAGGGGAGGTGAGTGTAATTTACCCAAAAGTTGATTAACATGGGTATTCTAAGAAATTAAAAGGGTTAATTACACTCACCTCCCCTCTTGTTTCTGAAATTACACTAACCTCCTCTGTGAGGCTCATTGTATTAACACCCTTAACTAATGATACTTTTTTCCAATTTTACCTTATTATTTAGAGGAAAAACGTAAGCTTAGTTTGAAAGCTCAAAAAAAAAAAAAAACATAATCGTCCCAAGCCGTCATGTGTCCCTTTTAATATCGATTAACTGTGGTCAAGATACACTCACCCCTAGGATTCATCCATCTAACCTTGGTTTTAAGAAAAAAATAAAAAATATTAATCTTAGGTTAGTTATATTTAACCACAATGAAAGGATCTCTACAAGCCGCCACTTGTACTTTTTAATACTCACTAACTATGGTTAAGATTCACTCACCCCTAAGGTTCATTCATCTAACATTGGTTTTTAGAAAGAAAAAAAATTTAGGTTGATTATATTAACTACAATTAAAGGGGGCACTACAAACCATCACGTGTTCCCTTTAACACCCACTAACCGTAGTTAAGATTCACTCACCCATAGGATTCATCCATCTAACCTTGATTTTTAGGAAAAAGAAAAACTTAGGTTGATTATGCTTAACCACACTTAAAGGGGGCTCTACATGCAGCCACATGTTCCCTTTAACACTCATCAATTGTGGTTTAGATTCACTCACCCCTAAGATTTATCCATCTAACCTTGGTTTTAAGAAAAAAATAAAAAATACTAACCTTAGGTTAATTATATTAACCACAGTTAAAGTGTCTCTATAAGTCACCACTTGTCCCTTTTAATACCCACTAACTATGTTTAAGATTCACTCACTCCTAGAGTTCATCTATCTAACATTGGTTTTTAGAATATTTTTTTTTTTTACCTTAAGTTGATACTATTAACCTGTTTTGGAAATATATATTAACCTTAAGTTGATACTATTTACCTTGGTTACCAAACCTAATTATCATTTATTTTATTATATTGGTTGCTTTGTCTTTAAGAAGGGTAATTTAGACATTTTAAAATGTTTAAATGATGACATTATCAAAGTCCATTCATGTAAGTAACGACAAACTAAACAGAATAGGGTATCTGTCACAGACAACCAAATTTGAGGGGAGAACAGTGTAATTTTATAAACAAGAGATGAGGTTTATGAAATTTCATCAAACCTCAAGGGAGGTGAGTATAATTTACCCTACTTAAAATTGGGGCATGGACCAATGAGGACCAGCCTTACAAAATGGAAACCACGGATACGTTTAAGTATTTTACAAAACTGAACTGTTGGTTGTGAGAAGCACCGAGTTATACACTACCTAAGTCTCCCCTGGTTGAATGGACTTCTTGTTAAATTTATTTTGGTACCTTCGTTGGCACTTGATTTTTGACCTTCAACCTGCCTAATATTCCCTCTTTTGAAACTTGATTTTATCAACTTTTAATTGGAGAGCTTTCCCTTAGCGATGCATTTGAAGATCCGGACAAATTTACTCTCAAAACCTACGAAGACAAACTAAATTGCTATGGTATTGGGTAAAAAAAAATAGATCATATGCATGGTCCTAAATATCAGTTTTATTTGGAAGATCTGGAAGAGTCTGTGGGTATTGATAAACTGCAGAATTTTCAATTAGAAAGCTTATTGAGACTGTATTCATGTCCGTGTCTTCTAATTTCCCAATAAGTGTTGAATTCTCAAGTTTTCATTTTGGGGGGTAATTTGTGTTACGGAACGACCGATCAAAAAAAAATTTGTATCAGGGAATGAACCCTAAATAGGATATGTGAGATATGAAAAATAGATAGAAACAAATAACAAGAAAACCAGATTTACGTGGTTCCCTTAAGTTGAGGTATGTCCATGGAGTCCCCGATAGTTTCACTATAATTTAGAGTAAGAGAGAATTATAGAGTTGCAATCTAAAGCAACAGTAGCCGCCCATTCCTAAGCTTAATAGTATCAGGTTACATAACAAAATACGAAAGTATCAAAGTACCCTACCCCCACGAGAATAGATGTTCAGTCGAGGTAGACTGTACACTACCTATCAATTTGCAGGCCCCAATAGAGTTGTGATCATATTAATAATTAAATAGAGAAAACATAACATACTATCACTTTCCTTTTTTTCTTTTTGCCTCTTTCTCTTTCCACCGGGGCTATATTTTATGGAACCACATCGTCTGTGTTTACAAATTTCAACACTCATGCCCACAAGGAAGAACCCAAGGAAGATCGAACACAGACGATTTGCTTTCATAACGTATTAAAACAACAACAAACAAACAACAACAACAAACATATGTAGAATGGAAACCAAGCATAAACAAACAACAACAACAAACATATGTAGAATGGAAACCAAGCATAACTTACCAGATGAAAAACATTTGAACTAGAAAGTTGTTGAAGCTGATGAAGCCTTTTACCCATCATCCTGGTTCTTCTTCAATTTCGTCTTTAACCAAGCTAGCTTTAGAACTGCTGTCACGTAGAGCTGATCTATCTTATCCTCTAAAAATCGAAAATAAGCATACCTCCAAGTCTTCTTGAACAACAAAACACTGTAAACTCCCCAAAACCCTATTATGAATCCAAGCTCCATGCTAAGGTAAAACCAAGTCATTTCAAACTCTTCTTCATTTTCTGTGCAATTTGTAAGGAGCGGAACTCCACAGAGTTCAGGATTACCAATGAAGCTGAGGTTGCCAAAGGTTTCAAACTGCTGTCCTCGAGGAATTCTTCCGAAGAAGTTGTTATGTGACAAGTACAAGAAAGAAAGCATTGACAAATTTACTATGCTCTGAGGAATTTCACCTGAAAGATGATTTCTCGAGAGATCGAGAGATTGTAAAAATTTCATGCCACCAATCTTCTCTGGTATCTTTCCTTCCAAATGATTTCGAGATAAGTTCAAGAAATTCAATGCAGTTAGACTACATATTTCACTAGGAATGATCCCAGATAAGTTATTGCTTGAAAAGTCTATGGCACGTACAAATTGAAGAACCCCTTCATACTTGAATTCTCTTCCTTTTGTGGTCAAAATAAGGTTCTCTTTGTAGACACCAAAATCATAGGAACGGTAATAATGAATATAATCTAAAATCCAATATGAAGCCATCACACGAATATTGTCCAAACACGATGGTATGACTCCTGATAAGCTATTATTGGCAAGATCCAAGATTAAAAGAGAAGTAAGGTGGCATATTTGTGGAGGAATATTTCCACTGAATTCATTTGATCGTAAGCGCAGAGCCCCTAGATTTGTTGTCTTTTCTCCCATCCAACTTGGTATATTTCCTGATAACTTGTTCTCCCCTAGATCAATAAACTCCAGATTTGTGCAGTTCTGCAAAGACGAAGGTAGATCTCCGGAAAAGCTATTATTACGCAAGTGCAATGATGTGAGATAAATTAAAGAACCCATTGAGCTAGGAATTTTCCCACATAAATTATTGCTCTCCAAGTTTAAAAGTGCCAGAGATTGCCAGTACATCCAACACTGAGGAAGTTCTCCCGATAAAATATTTTCTGAGAGATCGAGAATCATCAAGTTCTTTTGTTCATCCATCTTTTCACACAAGAGAGGGGAAAGAGGTCCCGAAATTGAATTATTAGAGAGTCTCAACACTGTCACATTAGGAGACAATCGTGGTAGCCAACCCTTGAGGCAATTAGAACTCAAATCGATAGTTCTAGACTTCAAAGTTATATTGGATATCTCACCATGGATCTGGTTGTCAAAAAGTTTGATATATGAAATGCTGGAAGCCAGATTCCAAAACCAAGTTGGAATCGTATCTGAGATTCTTGCCTTGGAGAAGTCTAAATAACTAAGAGACCTTTGCATGCGGATCCATGAAGGAAACATGGGCCCCAAGATGCAGGAGCCCATTCCAATGTACTCCAGTTGAAAAGGAGGAATCCAACTTGAGTTCACCTTCAATTCAAAGGAGTTTGAAGACATATCCAGGTGCTTTAATTTTGAGAGATTGGCAAAGTGTGTTTCCGTTATGATGCCTTCCAAGAAATTTGAGTTGATAGAAAAGTCTTGTAAATGTGAAAGCTGACAGAGACTTTCTGAGAGGGTCCCATTCAACTCGTTATTAGACAAAGATAAGTGTATCAATGATGATATGTTTCCGAGAGATGAAGGAATGGGACCATTTAGTGAGTTTTCATAAAGAAAAAGATGTTTAAGAGATTTAAGTAGTCCTAACCAACTACGAATATGCCCTGTAAGTTGATTTCTTGACAGATCCAATGACTCCAAACTCTTCCCAATGCATCCAGACAAATTTCTTACAGATCCAATCTCTTCTCTTAAATTGTTGCCTGACAGATCTAATAGGTGCAAGTTGCAAAGATTCCACATGCTACTCGGTATTCTACCTTCAATATAGGCATGGCCTGACATTTTAAGAAACTGGAGAGACTTAAAGTTTCCCATAGCAGTCGAAATCTGACCTTGTAAAGAATTTCCACTTAGATCAAGATGCAAAAGGCTATTAGTAAGATTAAACAACCAATTTGGTATAGTATAGTTGACTTGGTTGTTGGAAAGATCAAGGACAACAAGAGATGTAAAATTAACATACCCAAGAGATGGAGGGATGTTGTCGAGGTTACATCTGGAGAGGTATAACTCTGATAAAGAAGGGAGCGTATTCACTACTTGCAGCCAATCAACAATCCTGTGAAGACCCACATAAGTCATGTCAAGGTGTTCCAAGGAAGAAAGATGAGAGAGCCACCCAAGGTCATCTGCATAAAGATAGTAGTTCCCTCTCAAACTGAGGTAGCGTAAGCTCGAGAGATTTCCAAGATGGTGAGGAATCCTTCTGCCAAATCCAGCATAAGTGAGGTCAAGATATCTTAAACCCCTGAAAAACCCGAGGAAATCTGGTATGGGAATGCCTCCAAAATCATTCAAGCTAAGGTCCAGGTAATTCAAATGTTTTAATTCGAGCAAAGAATGATTAATATCGCCACCTAACATGGACCTCTTATAAGCTTTATATTCACCAGTAATCTCATTATCACTATATGGATTGCCGAGGTGAAGCTCGACGACATGTCCGGTGATGTTGTTGCAGCCTACTCCTATCCATGTGCAACAGTCTTCATCACCAGCCCAAGACAAGAGCCGGTTTGAAGGATCTTTGAGACCCTTTTTGAAGCTAATAAGAGCCTGCCTCTCTCTTTCAATGCAACCCATTTTGGGATCTCCACTACATAAGCTAAAGTTGAATGCTGCTACGGAGAGAAACGAAAGCAAGAGAACCACAACTTCAATGGACTTATCCATTATCATGCACTACGACACAAAGAAAGTTTTAAACAAGAAGAGTTAGAATGTCTTGAAGGCCAGAGAGCTTAAAATACTATTATATAATTACCCAAAAACAAAAGACCCCCCATTACCGGGAAGGATCACAAGATTGACAAGTCAAGACCCTGAGAGAATAAGGAGACTGAAGAAAGATGGAAGACAGGTCCATATCCCTCTCCTCCAGTTGCACTCTCTCCTCTCAAAGTAGAAGTGGGGAGAGTGAATTTAGCAACATCCTTTAAATCATTTGTCTCCACCTGTCTTGACTGACTTTTTGCAACTTGATATTATGAGGGAAACGTGTTTGACAAGGAGTCAGGCCTCAATGGTGACCACGAGTTCACAAGTTTTTGTGGAAAACATTTCAGTCAATTGATCCAAGCCACAACCACAAGGTTCTCGTAAGACGTACGCAGCTGTCTGTCGGGAAGAAAAGCAGAAGATTATAATAAGCAGTGGAGAACTTTCCGGTGTGTCGTGGTGCTGGAATATCTGTTGTGTATTCTGTGTTTGTTTTGTAATTAATATATGTTACCTGTGTCTTTTGCATTTGTTTTTGGTGGTAAATAAGGGGGAGATGGTTCTTCTGTGCCATGCGTGAAAACAATAATAAAATACGAGTCCTTAGCTCCCTGGACGATGCTCCTCGCTCTCACAAAGCTACATTTAACTGCTTTCAACTCTAGTTAAACAGTTTTAATCCCTATGGTTAACGAAATTTTTTTTTTTTTTTCAAAATACCAGGGTAGATGTCTTAAGCCTAAGGGTGAGTGAATCTTAACCACAGTTAAAGAAGTTAAAAAAGGGACACGTGGAAATAAAAGGGGAGCCTCTCTTCCCTTCCCTTCCCTTCCCTTCACCAGCGACGAGGTGATTGCTTTCCAAAAATTAAAATCAAGTATATTTTGTGTGTGCCAGTTTGAAAGGCAACCTTTCTATTTTTCTTCAACCAGAGCTCATGTCATTAACAAGTATATTAACAAAACAACTGGGGAACACCCCTAAAATCGAACAATAATTAGCTGCAACAACTCTTTTGCAGTGAGCAGCTGCAAAAGGCCCTTACAGCGGCACGTATGAGAATAGTTTTAGGGTTTGGATTTATAACGTTAACGGAATGAAGTGTGTAATGAGGGGCAGTGAGCCTGTACTCTCCCCGACAATGATATGAACTTTTCTTTATAAAAAATACTTCTCACTTCCACTTCCACTTCCAGATAAGCGAATCTCCACAATCTAATATAATTATGATTGGATTCAGGACCCACAAGTCACCACGTTTTTGTGTTACATCGATTAACTGTGGTTAAGATTCACTAACCCTTAGGGTTTAATAATCTAACCTTGATTTTTAAAAAAATATTAAAAAAACATCAATCCTAAAGGTTAAAAATTTTAAACTAGAGTTAAAAGTTTTTAAAAGATTTTTCTAAAAACCAAAGTTAGATTATTGAACCCTAAGAATTAGTAAATGCTAAACATGATTAATAAGGGTTAATAGGGACACGTGGTGGCTTGTGGGTGACTATTGAACTCTCCCCAAATTCAATTGCAACTAGTAAGGAACCCGTGCGATGCACGGGAAGTTTAAAAAATAATTAATCATTACTATTATAATGGGAGAGGAAGGCGTAGCCTAAATTTTCCAAAATTCTTAAACTACCCTTATATACAATAAAACTTTAATTTAATGTTTTACTTTAATTTCCAAACTACCGTCATCTATCTATTTAAATAATAGAATCAGTCAATCGCGATTGAACTCGGAGAGAGTTCAATCACACCCACGGGTTAACACATGTCCCTTTTAACTCCTATTAAATGTGGTTAACTCCTTCCGCTCGCTCTCACGTGCATCGCACGTGCCACCCACTAGTAATAATTAATACCAAATATTATAGTTCAACATCATTGCTAATGTATTAAGGAACTTAAGAATATGTACATGAATAATGTCATTTTAAAAAATAGATAAAACAGCACTTATAAAATCATTTACGTTAATAAAAAAGAAACAACGATAATAAAAGTTATTTTTTGTATAAAATTGGGAGTAATTTGTATTAGAATATTATTGGAAAATGTTTAACGTATCCATGATTTCCATTATGGAACGGAATGGCCGGTCCCATTGGTCCACGCCCCAATGATTCACTCACCCCTAGGGATAATTATTAATCCAACCTTGGATTTTAGAAAATAAAAAAACAAAAATCTTAAGTTTAATTTAGTGAAAGCTTAACCGGGTTAAAAGGGACGGGGGGTAAGTTAAGTAGCGGACCATGCTAATCAATTCTCAATATAATTCTATTTTGCTGCACTCCTATTAAAAGGGGTGATAAATTCATGGTGATTGGTTTTTAGACTCAACCAAAAAAATAATTTAAAATCTACATTATATCAATAAAATGTAAAATACATGCTAAAAAAAAAGGAAGTAGCATAGAGAATAAATTTATTGGATCCTTTTCAGTTAATTTATTGGGTTTATAAAGAAACAAAAGGGGGTCTTAGTGTTAAATATAATCAAAAAAATTTGTTGTCTTATTTGGGATTCAAACGGTGGCTAATAGAGCTACACGTCCCCCAAATTCTAGATTGTGAGAAAATATACGGTGCATATTTGAATTCAAACTCTTGTTCCAAATCATCCAAACTAATACCGTAATAGAATATCATTGCAGGACATGCGTAATGCATTTAGGAATGAAACGTTCACCCGAATATATAGGGCTGAAGAACTTATGGGTGAACCAAGGTCAGATGGGTGAACCTTAACCATAGTTAAAGGAGTGTCAAAAGGGACACGTGACAACGTCAGGGGCATAACCAGATTCCCCGAGTCCAGTTCTAACCGTAGAGGTTTTCTTTCCATCACCAAACCCTAACCCTAGTACCCTAGTACCTTGAACTGCCTTCTGGATCAAAGAGAACTGCCATTTTGGCCATAACCATGAAAGAATGTATTACAACAACTGCATGAAAACCAAAGGCAGGCAAGGTGCAATGGCTAATGGAACTCCATTAATCCATACTTCCTCCAGATCCAAGTAAATCACCTCCAATGCCAACCATGGAAAAAAAATGACCTTTTTGACCTATGCCTAAGCCGAACTAAGGGACAAATGAGAAGATCCATCTTCGAAATAGATATCACCAAGCAAGTTCCACTACCAGAGATGTTTGAAACAAATTGTCATGTTGCAAATTAAATTAACATGCATTTATCTTTCTAAACTTTAAAGTGGTCGTCCCTAATTAAATAGCAAAAAACATTCTCAACATAACAATTATATTTTTGTTTTTGGTTAACACAGTACACAGACACACAAACACACACACACCTAGGCTACAAGGTCATTGCACCCACATACCATCACAAATCGGGTTCGAATACAACGACAATTAAAGGGAGGAAAGAATAAAGTTTTATTGGATACTAAATGGTAAGCCTAAGACATAGCATTCATATGTTTACCAGTGTAGAAAGTGTTTAAATGGCCTGGGAGTAATCTGAAACGCCATATGCTCCCTGTTTGCTTGAACTGATGTACCCGCAATGCTATGTTGCTCTTCATCTATGTTCAGAATGGATGTGTTACCTGAAATCGAAACATAAAAGAAGCCACATTCAGTAATGAAGAAGCAAAAACGGAAAGAGATCTGGGTATGAAGTGAACGTAGTGGTGTTTTTAAATATGCAGTAAATAATGTATACGGAATAGACGCGTCCATTAGATAAAGTTGGGAAGTGGTACCGCTTGGATATGATCACACCTCCATCTTTTGATTTTGAAAGACTTACACGATCCTACACCTTCTATTTCTCGCCACCTCTCATCCAAAACCCCCTAAAATCCCTCTAACCGACATATCGACCCCCCCACCCAAACCATCTTTGCTCTAACTGACAAATGTCCAACCCCAAAGAGATGCGTCCACTCCCAACCCAATAAATTGAAGAGAGCCTAGAAGATGCTTAAATTGAGATGGAGAGTTTCCTAAAATCGCTCCCTATCCATCACGTGGACCTCTCCCTCCCTAGCTTTCATTAGTAGTAATTAGCAGTAATTTGATCTCGTGACAAATTGCCTGGAGGTCAATAAGTGTCTTTGTTAACCTCTATTAACTATGGTTAAGATTTGTTAGCCTATTAGGTTCAATAATTTAACCTTAGTTTTAAAAAGATATTTAACTCCAGTTAAGAACTATTAACCTTTAGTATTTCTTATTCTAAGAACCAACAATTCAGAGTTATTAATGTCACATCCCAAAACCCCATCTAGGAGGATGTGAGCTCTTAGCACGTGACTCACTTAATAATTCATCCTGTTAGCAGCATTTAAGGCACACTAAAATATGGACCTAAAAATTTTTCTTCAATTAAACCATAAACTAAAATCCAATCCCATAACATAACTGAAAAGTAATAAATCTTGATCACCCATCCGGACCATAAACATAAAATACTAACTAACATGTGTCTCTATCAATTTAATTAAAGTCTTCTGGAATTTAATTAACCATAAAACAACTTCAATAATAGGGCCATCGATCAAGGTCCCTTTTTTCCTCGGGATAGTCACTTTCGGGTTCCTCGATATACTCCTCTTCTTCTCAAGATCTAGGAGCACAAATGTCAAAGTCTGAACCTGAACCTGGACCTGCGGACAACAAAAGTCATCGGCTGAGTAACGAGTTACTCCGTGTATATAATAGAACATAATAAACAATATAAAGAATAATATTTACATGCATTTCTTCACTTCATACATCAGTTTACATATAAAATCAGAGTGCGGAAATTAAACATGTACATTATGTCAATTCCTTTTTTAATTCTTTTTCTTTATTTTCCTTCTTTCTTTTCTTACTTTTTTACTTTTCTTTCATTTTCTTACTTTTCGTATTTCACATGTTATCATCACACCAATATTCATTCACATGTATTTGTAATAACTTAAAATACCGTTTTACCGTATAAGGAAATGAGTTACTATACTTTACTTTACCGAGATACCACCCTTTGTACATTATCCGGTACGGACGGCTTAATACATTTTTCGGTACGATGACTTACTTTGACATATATCTCACCCTTTCTGATGGTATCCGGTGGTGCACAACACAACATATATTATCGCTTTTGTGTCTTTCTTTCTTACTTTCATACTTTTCTTACTTTACTTTTGTCTTATTTAACATCTCATTAATGTCTTTAATTCTTTATTCATACTTTTACATATTTTTCATCTGTGAGTGCACAATGATATACTCTTATTTAAACCGTACCTAAGACTAACCGTCAAGGGCCATAAGACATCTCATCATAGCGTCCTATACCACTATGTTAACTAGGCCTAGGTAGCTTGACTTTTATCAGAGGTTCGTTTATCCAAAAATATATTATGTATTAAGAATATAATAGAACACACACAACTTTTCATATTTCCTATAATACAACAATCAACCATTTCAGATGTCATTAAATATTTATAATAATCACGAATTAAAGTACATGTCAGAATCTCTCTTTTATTTTAGTTAAGATTAACATCATAATTATAACATTTTTCATCAATGATAGTTTTTATGAATTTTAAACATAAAATTAAACTCACATGTCAATACAATACTACAATTAAATCATTAATTCTATTTTATCTATCATCCACTTCTCTTCATAAATCCACATACTTCAATTTAACCTTCTTAATACCTTTGTTGAATCACAATTAATTATACATAGTTCTTCACATCCTACCTTAACGATTTAACGATAATAAAACAATATCATCAATAGGTTATTCACATCATACTTTAACAATCCATGAATAATAAAACGGTGTCATAAATAGGTTCTTCACATCCTATTTTAACCATAAAGAATAATTATAAAACGACATCATAAATAGGTTCTTCACATCCTAATTTAACCATCAAAGAGTAATAAAGCGATGTCATAAATAGGTTCTTCACATCCTAATTTAACCATCAAAGAGTAATAAAATGATGTCATAAATAGGTTCTTCATATCCTATTTTATCATCCATGAATAATAAAATGAGAATCAAATATAGTTCTTTACATCCTATGTTAATCATTCAATAATAGAGATATAACCATAGTTCTTTACATCCCATTTAACAAATCCATCAACAATAATATAAGGGTAGACTAGGGTTCTTCACATCCTACATATTCTTACATTTTTACCTACATTCATCCATTTTTATTCATTATTCAGGTTAACTATTCAAAATATTGAATGTTAGATTTGTTATTTACCTCACTTGATCGTCTCCCTACGATCTATCGCTTGCGAATGGGTTCTACCTTAATCTTTATGCCTCTTTTTCCTTTTTTTCTGGCAGAATCTTTGAACTCCTACCGTTCCTCTCTTTTTGATCTCTCAAAAACTCTCAATTTTCTCTCTTTTAGGTTTTAGAAGGTTTTAGAAAACCCTCCACACGAGTATAAAGGAGTATTTATAACATTGAGAGCCCTATGGACTCAAAACCCACGAAAACGCGCAAAACCACCATCCAGCCGGCGTTTTGGGCGATCGATCGCCGGCGTTGTTTTTTTTTTAAAATTTTTTTTGCTACTTTTTATTCTTTTTTTATTTAGTGCAATTTATCTCCCTAAATTCACTAAATCAAGTGAATTAAATGAGTTTTGAGATTCAATATTTTTATGCATTGATTTCTTATAGGACTTACACATTATTTTAAGTACATTTATTTAGGAAATTAACTGATATAATTATGAACCTAGTGCATTAAATGCGGGTCATTACAATTAACCTCTAATATTTCTTATTCTAAAAACCAACATTTGATTGTTGAAACTTGAGAGTTAGTGAATCTTAAGCACAGTTAGTAGAGGTTAATAAGGACATGTATTAACCTCCAGGTGATTGTTGTGAGATTGAATCACAGACAATTGTCATTGAATTCGAGGAGAGTTCAATTACACCCACAAGTCACCACGTGTCCCTACCCTAATTAATCATGATTAAGATTCACTAATACTTAGGATTCAATAATCTAACATTGTTTCTTTAAAAAAAAAAATTTAAAACTTTAACTCTAGTTAATAATTTCTAAGGGTTGATATTTTTTTTATATATTTTTTTCAAAACTAAGGTTAGATTGTTAACCCTAAGGGTTAATAAATCTTGACCGCAGTTAATCAGAGTTAACAAAAACACGTGGGGACATGTGGATCCCGAATTCAATCACAGATATCTAGATTGTCAAGATTGACTTATCTTCCAGTGAGAAGTTTTTTTTATTAAAACTAGCAGAAGGCACATGCGATGCACGTGAGTGTACAGTCCTAATGAATGTAAAATAGTTGACGAATTGACAACAATTGAACTTTAATATGTACTCTAATGGGAAAAAAAAATTGATTTCTAGTTCAGAATAAAGTACGAAACTTCCAATCAAAAGAAATTTTTTTTTAACAACCTAATATTAGCATTTGAGAATAATAATTAAAAAAATAAATTAGAAGGCTTAAATGTGATTGAAGGTGAGAAGCATTGGGTTTATCTCAATATTAAACGGTTAGGATTAAAGGTGATTGGCATTAAAAAAGATAAAATACACAAACTCAAATCCTAGCCATTAGTGGTTAGTTATAACACCACTAAATGTCACACCCCTTCCAATGGGGTAAACACCCCTGGATGAAGTAGGTTCCAGAGGGCGAGGAATTGCTAGGAACCTGCTAGGTGGAAAACATAATTCTAATCATGAACCTACTAAAACATATGCATTCATGCGTATTCCTGAAACATAGAACGTACATATAAAATTCCAAAAATCCGGATGTCACGGACTAAATCTACTATCATACAAATGTCTATATGAAAGCATCTAAAAAAATTAAATGCTTGGACATCCATATATAGATCTAAAATGCAAGAGTCTAATGACAGTGCTATGTCTAGAAATAAAATGAGAGCTCAATTGAAGACACAATGATGACTCTGCGACACGATCTCTATTAACTCGGCGAAAGACTGCTCCCTATCAAAAAATGTTGCTAATCTGAAATGAGAAAAAATAACAGAGTGAGACATGGCTTAGTGAACGAATATCAACTATCACAAAATAAGAACATTTAACCATAATATCATTCTTATTTTGAAAAATTTCGCCAGAGTCTCCTCTAAAAATAGAGGGTTTCAAATTTTTATAGATTACTTGTAAAACCTGTTCATAAAATAAGAACATTTAACAATAATATCTTCCTTCTTGTTTAGATAAATTTCCCAAGAGTCTCCTCTAAAATAGAGGGTTTCAAAATTTTTATATATTACATGTAAAACCTGTTCATAAAATAAGAACATTTAATCATAATATATTCCTTCTTATTTAGAAAAATTTCGCCAGAGTCTCCTCTAAAAATAGAGGGTTTCAAAATTTTTATACATTACCTGTAAGACCTATTCCAAAAAGAATTCATTCAAACATATCATATATAATCCTCACTTTCCAAATTTCTCATAAATACTACTTTACAACCATCAATAATTTTTCCAACACTACACAGTGAGTACAAAATTTCTACAAAATTTCTTAGTAGAATACCCTTATCATATTTCATACATATCCATACTACCTATTTGCATGCTTAGAATTCTCTTATTATATTTCATACATATTTATATCTTCATCTATATATGACTCATCTCCATACTACCTGTTAAGCTGTACACTGATGTGCATCGCACGTGCCTTCCGCTAGTTCTTAATCATAGAAGTAATGAATTTGTTAAATTTTGAAGTCCAATGAAGGAATATAAAGACAGGTAGCAACAAAAACTAAAATCAAGGGGAAAGTGTTAATTTTTTAAAGAACCCTTTTGAGGTATTTTGAATCAAAACACATTCAATAAATAGCCAATTTGGATAAAAATAAATTTATAATAGAAGAATAAGAATAAAGACTTGGTATTCACATTCAGCAGCAATCGCCTCAGAAAGGGCAATAATGTGAAGCTTGAGGGGTCTCTTGGATTCTTGTCCTTCAATTTTGTTCAACCGAAGAAAAAGTGAAAGATCTCAAACATAAAATGAACTGATAATAAGAGAAAAAAAATCAACTCACACAACAAAATAACTAATCATGACAAAAGACACAGAAAGCTCAAACCAAGGCTTACCTTTTACTAAATACATAATGCCGGATGTTGGATTGAGCAAAATCACTTCCTCCAGCTTACCTAATTAGCATAAACCTATCAGAACCTTCAAACATATTATCATCCATAAAAAAAAAAGAAATACCTAACTTGTTTATTGGGCAAGTGAATTTGTAAAGGCTCAACTGAAGGATATATCCGATGTAGCTGAAAGTTTAACATTCGTCAAAGAGATTCAGGAGTACATATCCATCGAGCATCGACAAATTGAGAAATTTCATCATCACGATTACTGCGTGATACTTCCATAGATACACGATCTGGGCCCTTGTAGACATACTTATACAGGTACTTGACAGATTTAATGCTAGCACATACTTCAACATTGAGGTGACAATCAAATTTACGAAGTAATCAAGGGTTGTAAGGGACTATCGATCAATTGTCTACCGACTTATTTGCATTATTATTGAGATGAACAAAACGTCCATCATCACGGCGTCGATAAACTGGATAAGAGTCGTTGCCTTGAATTGTTGCCGCTGTGAATTTCGTGGATAACCCTTCTTGCAAATTCCATCTTTCATGCATGGAGCATTTATCTTGTGTGATCCACATGATCCATGTACCAGATGTTTGATAACGGCATTCCACAATTCTGGTTTTGTTTCCCAGCAAGGTATCTCAACCCGTACTAAGGTGTCATATTCATCAGGATTCAGAAGTTTATCATCTTTGCTCAGAATAAGAAGTATATGAATATGAGGTAGTCCTCGTTTCTGAAATTCAATAACACTCACGTGTGCGATTACCTTTCCCAAAACGACACGTTTAATGATGTCTTTTTTTAGTTCTTCACATTTAGCACGGAATATTCTTGTAGTCAAATAAGGATGATCTTGCGCCAGTTGTCCAGGAAGTAATTTTGTTGTAATTTCTAACCAAGAAGGATTGCATGTCATTGTCAAAAAAATATCGGGTTTTCCAAATTTTTGTACCAATCCCATAGCATCTTGATAACGTCGATACATATCCCGAGGGCTTCCAACAAAAGAGGATGGTAGAATGATCCTACACCCGACTCTATCTGAAAATATTGAACTAAAATTAAGATTTTTATTTAGTAGGAGAGACTAATTGATATGAATGTGAATATAATACTAAGTATTTAGTTCAATGCATACCTACATTTGTCTCCCCCGAAGCTATTGCATCTTGTAAACCTTGATATAGCTCTGATCGTATTACATTTTGATTATCATGTAAATATCTCAATCTTTGAGTTTCTATCTTGACATAATTATCGACTGAGTATTGTTGGAAAAGTTGACCAACATGCAAAAGAATTGATGGATCAAAATCCCTAATCTATATTAACATATTTTGGTCTTAAATTTGGATCACTCTTACTATTAGAATATCACATTTTAAAAAAATAGATTAAAGTGATAACTGGAGCATGTATGCGTAATACAAACGACAGCTAACTCTTCGTTGTCTTTTATTGTAAACATCTATATCCCAACCATGAGTCCTATAAGGAAGTAAGAGAGGATATTGCAAAGGATCATAATAACCTGCTATATCAGCTACATTTTGTAGATGTCTAGTCCTTATTTGTACTATGATATCTCTTGTTTGTCTACCTTCGTTATCACCCACATCAGACAATATTGCTGCAACTTGTGAAACAGTAAGCACGTTGTATTGAGGTCGATTATGTGAATTCTCAGCTCGAATTAGTAGTCTGTATGTTTGTAGATCAGGTCGTTCTGTAAGAGACCGAAAGATATTAACAAATGGGTTGTGAGCATCCAGGATTTGTTTTAACTTTGTCACAATCTCAATATGTAATAAGTTATTCTCTGCCATCCGATTTTCAATTTCATGGTTGGTATCATAAATATACATTTGTATATATCAGGGCCTACTGCCTTCAGTGGAAAAAAGACTTCTGATTTTATGATACATGATACCTTGCGCACGAAAAGTGTAAACCCTATCTTTACCATTTGCAACAATTTCATCAATCTTGACACCCATAGATGTTAATGCGAATACAGAATTATATGATCGAATGAATTGTCTAAAATGAATCGCCTCAACTGTATCACTGCTATATAAATGCAATAATTCTTGTGGAGCTGTTAATGAAGGAAGATTCACATTTCCATTGTTACAGCATAGATTTTTAGACTCAAACTGAAACAATTTTGCTCTACAATGGTTACAAATTCTTGGTATTGCTAAACTGTTTCGGTGAACATTTTCCTCAATATAATGTCTCCCAATTTTTTGCAATCGCATAGACATTCTAGAGTATGTTTCATGTGTCGCAGCTTGAACATGGTCTTCTAGATTTTGTTGATTAATCCTGAAGATATTGTTTATATCTGCATATAAAGAATGATGTAATGATTTTAAAGAATATATATTTAGATTGATATTCAAAATTTCTTTCCCCAAAAATTTGTTAAATAGCATAATTCTTGGTTAGTTTGTTCATATGTTAAAATATTGTATCAGCTTAGTCTACGATAGTGTTGTTGTTAGTGATAAATACAAATACCATGTGGAGTTTAAAAAATGTATAAGCATATAACACTACAAAATTTCAGACTTTTAACGGCGTTTTCAAATCGCCGTGAAAAACCCAAAAAACGCCGTTATAGTCAATAACGGCGTTTCAAATAAAACGCCGTTATTGCTCGCGTCGGGGAAGGCAAACGCGGCATTTATCTTGACGGCACTTTAAAAACGCCGTCATAGACTCACCTTTCACGGCGTTTTGAGAAACGCCGTCGTAGACTAACCTTTCACGGCGTTTTTAGAAACGCCGTCATAGACTCCCCTTTCACGGCGTTTATATAAATGCCGTCAAAGACTCACCTTTTACGGCGTTTTGAGAAACGCCGTCATAGACCTCTTTAACGGCGTTTATATAAATGCCGTGAAAGGTGACTCTATGACGGCGTTTATATAAACGCCGTAAAAGGTGAGTCTTTGACGGCATTTTTATAAACGCCGTGAAAGGGGTCTATGACGGCGTTTCTCAAAACGCCGTCATAGAGTGTATATATCAATTATGGCATTTCCCAAATGCCGCGAATAGTCATGACAAAAAAAAAATGAAAATATTTTTTTCAATTTTTTTTTAACCTGTTTTGTACCTATCAATAATATAAATATTTTTTTACCTGTTTTGTACATGTCAACAATATAAATATTTCTTTTACCTGTGTGTTGTACCTGTCAACAATATTAAATAAACAAAATCTTATCCATAATGACATTATATATAAAAAAAAATTTCGACATGAAAATCAGTATAAAATAAATACATCCAATCACAGGTGCCCATCATAATGTAATAATACAATACACATATCCATAAAAAAGTGTCAATAAATCATAAGTCTAACTATCTTTCATCTTGCTGGTTCCCTCCTGCACCTCTAAAACTTGACAAGTGTGTGCTCCCTGCTCCCTCCTACAACACAATTAAATAAAATTATTTATTAGAATATTGAAATGATAAAATTTACAGATTTCATAATTAATATGCAAAAAAGATTCAATCACTAACATGCATGTAAACATCAGTAACAGCACACCACACCAAATCTAAGCAATTTCAGGCCATGTTGAGGGCTTTACTTGAAAGCCATGAATGAAGCATAAAGCAGAACTAGCATCTCAAAAAAAAAATTTCTTGTTCAATCAGTGGGGGATGGCCCAAAAGACCCTATCAGTGTCTGCAATACCAACGACCGTGCAAATTCAAACTGGGTAGAAAATTATGTTTATTCCTCCTGTCATAGGTATTTCATACATTATATATATGGTGTTGGGTAAAATTTCATGCTGTAGGAAGACACATTTTGGAAAGATCAAAATACTACATGGTGTGATCATAGGTGCATGCCCCATTTAGATTAAGCCAGAGTTCTTGATGAAGCTTTAGAGCCCAACAAGCCCAGCGACCTTTTGACTCCGGTCTTGAAGCTTGATCCAAGAATATACTACTGCAGCTCTAAGATTGAAGGGTCTTTTTAAAGAGAATAAATCTCAGAGAATTCTACTAGCATCCAAAATTTCAGTACATTGATATTTGTATACTTGTCTTGTATATTCTGGCAATGAATAGAGTGGCGTAATAACCAGGAATAAAAACCTTGGACGATTAGGAAAGTTCAGTTAGTGATATTTTTGGGCTATGAAGCACAGCAGATCTGCTCCTTGATTAGGGGCCTCTCAACTTTATTTATAATGTCTTTTTCTCTCTTTGTCCGTCGTAAATGGCGTGACACCTTCGTTTGGGGTCCATTGTCTTTGTCTTCCTCTCACTAGGTTTCACCCTTTGGGACCCCTAGAAAATGCAGATAGTGCCTCACTAACACCAACCCTTTGTTGTATATGGATTCATAAGGGCCTCTGCTTTGAGACATAAGAATGTTGTATAGTATTTACCGATCAAAAAATAATGTTGTCTAAGAATTAAATTGTCCTTGGAAAATTCATGTATCTCTATTTACCAACCAACCCTATGTTGGATGATATGTACTTAATACATATGTATGGATCTATACGTATATGCATATGCACATGCAATACGCATATATTGCAGTCGCAATTTTCATCGAAATTTAAATATGGAATCAATACAAAATTCGTGATATTTTGGTCCAGCTAGCCCTACTCTACTCCAATGGTATGGTGTGCTCCCTCTTATGAGGAAGGTCGAGGGATCTAATGCCTTACAGGATTTCTACTCCCATTTACAATCTACAGCAGATATTACGGCGTTTATTTTGAAATATGAAAATCTCAAAAAGTAAAGGCTTACCTCTTAGTAGATTTCTCACCTAGGAGAAAATCATATGTTAAACTTTCTAACGACTAAACTAGGACTAACCTATTACAGCCTTAATGCTAACCTAGCTAATGGAATTGACATGCTAATAACTTCACAAGACTAAGAATGAAATTTTGAACTATCATAAAACAGATTATTATTTTTTTTAACAAGCTAATTTAAGATTGACCCTAGGGTCTAATCTAAAACTAGATTTAGTAGAAACTAATCAAAATACATTTAATCCAATCTAAAAAAAACTGATCCAGAAATTGATTGAATCTAATTTAAAGCTACATAAAAGCTAATCAAAAAACAAACTGATTTATCCTAGTTTAAAACTAACCTAAGAACTAACCACAAGTAGATTTAGCATAAGTTAAGACTATCTAATTCTATCTAATTTAAAGAACATGAAAAGAGGACTCACCTGCTACTGCTGTGGAGAAAAGGAGAAGGATGGGACGTGGCCACTCGAGGTGTCAAGGAGGCAGCAGGATGGGCGTTACAGGGATTGTTCTGGGGCTGATACAAGCGTACACGCCGCTGTTTTATGGCGTGGACAGGTGGTGGCCGTTGTTGGCGAGCTGAAGAGGGCGATGGAGATGCACAGTGTGGTGGCCGTGGTTGCTGCTAGAGATGGCCACGAACGGAGAGGGAGGGTAAAGAGAGGATATCCCTCTCTTCCTTTCCACCACCAAATGGAGATGAGAGAGGGGCTCTGTCACTTTGCCAAGGAAAAAACAAAAAAATAAAGTGATAGAATGGAGAGAGAGAGGGTGAAGGAACCTATGCCTAAAAGGGGTTCGGTGGTGAGCTCGGTGTGTTTCTTCCTCCAGAAATTTTTTTGGGGACAAGGATATTCCACTATTGAATATCCCACTATGCCTAAAAAAAGGGGAAATAGTTAGCAGTCCCTGTTTCCTCATAAGTCATATCACCTTTCTCCTTTTTTTTTTTTTTTTTTTTTTTTTGATCGGTATATCACCTTTCTCATTTACTACTTGAACAATTCTATATTGTCACAGCAAATCTCAAATCTAAGATGTCTTTTTTTTCCCCTTTCGTTTTTAGATTGGTAAAGATGATCAATGCATATATGAAAAAGAAACATACAAGAGTTCACTGATGGGTGAACCAGGCAAAATGACCAAAGATGAACATGTGGAAAAAAAAAAGCCAAAAAAAGCAAGGAAAAAAAAACCTTTAGCTAGTATCGAACACCATGCAAATAACCAGTCCGCATGATCTAAGATCTATTTCCCTACACCCAATTTTATGTTTTCTTTTTCTTTTTCTTTTTTCGTGCAATATACATCTCCCTTACTTCGAACCTTATTTTGTTGCATCAATCAATCTCCAAAACTTTTTTCAACTCCCATGTACTAATTGAATCTCAAAATCTTCACAAAATCAAGTTCAACTCACTTCTTCAGCGTGTTCTTGAATGAGATGGACAGTGTCAGATTTATGTCACTAATACAAATCTACTGGTTTCTTCTTTTTTTCTTCAATAGGCGATTAACAGTTGATAGCTTACAAGTAAAGTATACTTAAAAAATAAATGCAACTTAAAATAGGCAATTAACAGTTAATAGCTTACTAGTAAAGTATACTTCAAAGAAATGCAACTCAACAAGAGAATGCAATAGATGGATCCCCACCATCCCAATAATTCCATCTGGCATTAGTCCGCAGCAGACTCACCACACCCATCAATAACCCTCTGCCCAAACAAGAACCATCTCTAGCCTCGGCCATATGCCCAGCAACTACAGCAGCCACCGTTAAGAAACAAAGGGTATCCTCATGGCACCAAAGCTAGCACACTAGGTGTGTGAATGTAAAAATTGACAAGCAAAAAGATCCATTGATGGAGATATCAAGTCAGGTTCCCAAAGTACATGTAAAGATCTACAAGATTTGCATTTCCTGATTTATTAAGAGATCTGGAACAAAAAACCATTTCTCAGTTGCTAAAAGCAAGCAACAAATATTTTAGTATTCTATTAGAATTCTAAGTTGAAATCAATGGGTTTCAAGCCCTCCTATACAAGTTACCAACATCAATCAAATCAACATGGACTCAATGCTCAAAACATTTGTGACTAAACAAGAAAACATGTTTTAACAGTTCACTAACATCAGACTCAGTACACATACTCCACTAGTCTCAGAACTGACCAAGTATGCGAACAAGCTGCATAACTATTTAGTAGTCAAATTTCACACTACCCCATTCCATCAAACACATTCCAATTAAGATGTGTCTATCAAGCAAACATATAATTTAAATGCAATGCAAATAAACCAAGCTAATGCATATCAATGATAGATTCAAGGAACAACCATGTTATAGCATTCCCTTTTGTCCTCAGATAAGAGTTCATGGTGTTATGCCAACATATCCAGATAGAAGATATCAGAATAGAACCTCAATTTTTCCTGAACCCACTATTAAAAGAATTTATGAAACTAAATTTTCCTAGCTAAGTTTCCATATGGATAAATCAATCCCACTACTATAATTATGCACTAGAATCACTCCATTGCTTTAAGAACAAACCCATACAACAATAGAAGTTTGTTAGCAGTAGTACATAGAGGGAGTGCATTTAATAACTGCTAAAGAAATCAATATTTTTTCCTCTTTTAGTTTTGGAGTCTTCTATTTCTTTCTTGAGATGCCCAAAAGCCCAAACCCTTTACATTAACGACGTCTATTCATCCACATAATCATTGTTAAATCAACAAAAGAGAAGCTGCAAAAGTCCCAAATCACTGTCCCTAGTCCACTACTATCAAAGAATCACAAGTTAAAATAAAAAAAATTAAGCTAATTAAGATCCAGAAACAAGAGACTTGAAAATAAATGCCATACTCAAGTTTGTCTAGTGCTACTGTATAACTAAGCTAATTGAGAATCCCCCTTTGGAGCAACAACTTAGGCTTCCTTTTGCAACATAATCCAATGTCATGGCAAGCTACAATAATTTTTCAAAACCCTAGAGAAGGAAGATTTTTCTTTGAAAATTAGCTAGTTTTATTAGCTAATGAACCAATAATGGAATGACTTCTCTCCAAAGGCCCTCTTCAATTGCAGGTGGGTATGCAAATCCTGGCTCACTTTAGTTCGCGACCCTCATCTTGTTAAAATGCACCTCACTTGAGCATCCCTGAACCAAACAACCCCTCCTAGTATTCTTTTCCATTCCTCTCTTAATCTTTATCTCCTCCATAACTTAGAGGAAAGTAATCTGCCCATAAAGCTTAGATTTCCCTTCATGCCCCCTGGACTCTCCCTTGAGTTAGTTGGTTCATGTAATGGCTTAGTATGTGCAAGGGACTCCTCTGAACCTAATCCCTTTATTTACATATTCAATCCTGTTACCGGAGATCACCTTCAGCTTCCCAACAAACAGAGGCAAGGAGCCTATGTAGAATTACGATTACAATGTAGTGGTTTAAAATCATATCATGAATAACTATATCTACAAAAGACTTGTTTGCTGTCACCATGCTTTCTGACTAATTACTGTCATCTTTTGGGTGTCTAGGATGAAGAAGAGTTGTCTGTAGTCGTTTTTTTGGAACTTGAAAAGGAGCGTAAGTAGAAAAAAGGCTAGACATTATAAAGCTTGAAAAAAATGACGGGGCAGTAGCTTTGTTGCTAGTTTGTGTCATAATTTTATGATTTATAATTACCTAACTATATGCAATCTAAAAATCTGTAAATGTTGCAATTGCAGTTCCTGGTGTAAAGAAGCCTATTCAGACAAGTGACAATGTCCATAATACTAATTAAATTAACAGAAATCTATTCATACAATCAAGTCATGGGAACTTGATATTGCGATGCGTTTATTGAACCAACAGCTAGGTATAAGGAACTTTGCCCCTACGAGATCCATGTTTCTCAATCTACACGTAGGCATTCTGTTCCATTGATTTCACCGGCATGCAGTTGAGAGGGGATGGATGGAATTTGACCTTTCCGATACCAAAACCTTGACTTAGGGTAAGGAAACCACAGAAATTCGGAGACATTCCAAAACTTTAACTGTACTGAGAAGCTTTTACTTTACCAAAAACATTCAAACATACTGAACCACAGATTCCTCCATTAGAACCCAAAACTTTTACTAGATCATGAAGGCTTAGTCCAAAAGAAGAGAAAAGGAAAAGAACACAAAGATACATCTGATTCCAATACAACCATTATTGAGTAAAGAAGAGCTTTGGGAATTAGGATTCAGATTATGTTCATGAGAAACTGGAGACTCCTTCTCTTTATCATTCTCCTTTGCTGCTCTTTCCCTGGCACGTTCTTGAACTTTCACACGAATTTTAGACCAGGAAAGAGACACAATTGAGACAATTTCTCATCTCCAAAGTGCTGCTTCCAACGGATTTTGACAAGGAAATTTGCTGATAATGGGCTTCAGATTCTAATTTGACCTCTGGTTTTCAAAGAAAAATCTTCCTTCTCTAGGGTTTTGAAAATGGAGAGCTCTGTTTGTTGAGTCTTGGTTCATTAGCTAATTTTCAACTGCATGGCAATCACAGTATTGGTTCAGGGAAAATTAGCTAATTTTCCCTAAGTATCATAATCCAATGTCATGGCAAGCTACAAAATCACCCAATTTTGCTTACCATAATACGACTAAACGCCCTGGTGTTCTATATACAATGCAAATGAAAATGAAAACTAAAATCTTTTCAAATTAGCATTTACCTCTGGAAAAGCATGTGGTGCTGGAGTACCCTGACCTGCAACCTGTTGTGAAAAAATTGAATAAATAAATGAAACAAAATCTAAAGTTAAAAAAGGATTATTTAATGCTTGTTAGTATATATACCTGCTGCCCCTGTAAGAACTGGTTGAACATCCGCTGCATTTCATTGAGCTGAGTTTGTTGGGCCTCCATCTGAGATTGTTGGGCCTCAATCTTAGCGGCTTGGGCCTCCATCTGAGCTTTTTGGGTCTCCACCTGAGATTTCGTCGCCTCAAGTTCATCCCTTAGCATTTGGGTCTCGCCAGATGAGGAGCCTATAGTACCGGAATGTCTCGAAGATGACCCCCATAACCTAGTGGGAGTCGGGCCCAATCCACATCCACGGATGCGTCCATCTCTCTCAGGCCCCATGACCTGAGAGAGAACATCATTTCGGCCCGTGCTATCTTGTGAGCCAACCGGTAACTGGCTGAGCACATCCTTCAACTTGTTCTGCAAACATTTTGAAACAATTACTATCTTGAATTTCAATTAAAGTGTTATATAATATAATGAATATTTAAATTACTTACAATCGTTTCTCCTGCTTGAGAGTTGACTGATAATCCATCCTTCTTAGTGTGGGTCTTTATCCAGACCTCAGCACGGCCCGGAGCTATCCCTGATGGACTAGCCAATCGCTATGACAGTGACAAAAGTAGAAAAACAAATTTTTAACCCATATGCATCAAATTGTGATATAAATTATTAGAATGAAACCGAACATACCTCCTCCTCTCTGACTCTGGCGAAGCTCTTTGAGCCCGCCGTATGAGGAATTTCTTGGGACTCGCGACTCGCTTTGCCCACTGCCTTCCGTTTCTACAATATTACATTTATATATCATATGAGATAAGGGATAATTGAAAACGATATAAGCATAATTAACATTCAAATAAAATATACCTTGGCCTCATCAGTGTACAAGTAGTCGACGTACGTATGCCATTGCTCCGGGGGAATATCGGAGGGGCACCGCTCATAGTTGACAGCAGGAGGGGCGTCCAAATCAAAAAGTTTTCTCCCCATTGAGGACCTACTGTCCTTCCATTTCTTACCCAAAGACTTCAAAACGAAGTCCTCTGCGATAGGGGGGAAATCGAACTTCTCCTGCAAAAACGTTGTTAAATTAATCATATATCAACTAGTTACATAAGTGTGTTTTAATAATAAATGACCTATTTATTTTGTTCTCACCCGTGCGACTTCCAAACCACGGGTTTTATCCGCATCACTCATCGCACGCCAATTCCGGACATCGATACGAAGTAAGTGGGCATCTCGTGCAATATTGCCCAAATACCCAGCCAAAAGTTGTGCATTCTTACCCACAGGTTGTGCTCTCTCATTTACTTTCACCTTTTTTTTCTTCCCTGCAGGCATCTTATGTATTTCGATGCATTTTGCTTTACCGCGGACCTTCCTCGTGGCCGCGGTAGCAAGTGTGGAGGAGCTACCCGAATGAGATGGTGGAGTGTCTGTAGGATCCATCTGCAAAATATTGATATTAGCTTCTGATAGAAATGCATAATGAAAAGGAATCTAACGTACAAAGACATGAGATCTGACTAGCATACATCATTGTCGAAATACCAAAAATTAATTATACAAGTATAAAAATTATTCCCACACATGGTCATACCAGGAAGAGTATAAAAGGGCATATATGGGGCAAGGTGCTGTTTACAAATGAATGTGCATTTATACCCTATTCCATTGCCATTCTCAGACATTTGCTGATAGTGGATGTACTTTTTTAGGCTGTAACAATGCTTGTTTGCATTGTCTTATCGTTGCCAATTCCTTCCAAGGCCCCAAATACTTGTAAAGAAGAAGTTACTAATATAGTAGATTAGTACAACATGTTCAATTCCAGGAAGGCCTTTCTTTGGAGATGATATTGGTGTTGGATGTATGATTAATTTTTATACTTGTTCCGCTAAAAAATGAAGGTGGCAAGTTGAGTTGAGATTTAGCAAGTCAAGCTATTAAACCAAGGCTGTAACATATTTTTGACCGTATAAAATTAATTATACAAAGTATAAAACTATTAGTTTCATCTAAATAGTTTAATTATACAAGCTTGGCCTAAACTATTCCCACACATCAAGTTGAGTTGAGATTTAGCAAGTCAAGCTATTAAACCAAGGCTGTAACATATTTTTGACCGTCAGTTTAATCCAAAAACTTCATTATACAAGCTTAACCTTCCAAACTTCATTATACAAGCTTAACATACTATAAATATATCATTAAGAGCAACTTATGAAGTTTGGATAAGGTAAAATAAGAAAATGGTGAGCACTCATTGCAGTTGGCATCAAAGGTTGCAGTCAATTAAAATATAGAAATAGATTAATAGAAATAAATTCCAACAAAAATCTCTTCCATTGACACTATCATTATTGAACAATTGTTACTTGGTACACTGAGGTTATCCCCTTTCTCTTGAATATATACTTCTACATTACATCAAAAAATAATCATTATGTTTCATCGCTATATATTGATTCAACATCATCGGCATCACTAGATTCGGAAGAAGAAGCCTGTTGTTGTAACACTTGGGGAGGAGCATCAATAGTTGCTCCAGTAATTCCTAATCTCACCCAACCGACACCTCCGTCATCATCATGTTCAGTGTCATCTAATTGTTGGTCGTCGAATGGCTCGTTCTCCCTGAATGCATTATCGTCCACAACAGAATCTTCATTCATGTCGAAGAAGTCTCTTGGTTTAGTCTTGATGACAACATGCCAATCTTCTTCAGTTGGATCTTGAACGTAAAATACCTGCTCTGCCTGAGATGCCAACACATAGGGTTCGTTCGACACCAAGTGCGCTGGAACCAAGCGTGTGAAGTTCACAAGCTTAAACCCAAATGCATCGGTCTTTATTCCACTACCCCGTGACTTCACATCAACCCAATCGCACTTAAACAATACAAATTTAAGGCTTTCAGAATACGTCAATTCGACTACGTCTGTTAAGCGACCGTAGTAGGTGATCTCTGTGACCTTGGGGGTTCTGTCCTTAGAAGTTGAATAGCCTGTAGTCGTTGCTTTGACCGCAACACCACTATTCTGACTTTTGCGTCCTCGCTCTCTATCCTTAGTACAAAACCGATATCCATTTATGACGTAGCCCTTAAACTTTTTTGTGACTTTACGTGGACCATATGCAAGACATGTAATCTCATCAGAAACTGGATTACCTGAATCTTGTAACCTTTGAACCTATTTCAAGACCAAATAGGATTAATATATATATATATATCAAAACATAACTAATGTGTTATGCAGAATTCACAAGTTAAGACTTACATAGCCCTTAAACCACTCAACAAACTCAGTGGTGTGCTTTTTTTGGATTTCGTGGGGGGTCATTCTAGGTCTTTGATTTGTCATTTTAAGTACATTCATGTGCTGCCTGCAAAGAATATCATTTTCCAATCATTGTAAGTAAAAAAAAATAAAAATAAATAAGTAACGAACAACATATATGAAGATTGTGCTCTTACTCTATATAGTTTGTGACTTTATCGCAGTTAATCAACACATAACGATGTGCCTGCTGCCATTCCAAGTCACTTAAGATATATGGCTCTGCACTACCTATTACACTTTCATCGTCATTCCTCATCGGCCTGTTTAATCTCGATTCCATATTATTTAGATACCTGGAGCAGAATGTCATGCATTCTTCTGCCAAGTACCCTTCTGCAATGGAACCCTCTGGTCGGGCTCGATTGCGCACATAAGACTTCAGTGTATATAAGTACCTATATGAATTAAATTTTGTTAAGATAAGAGAAATTCTCGATAACAAGAAGTTTGTACACAACTATAAAATTATAATTGAAGGCATACCTTTCGATAGGATACATCCACCGGTATTGTACAGGTCCACCTAGTCTTGCCTCTGCGGCCAGGTGTATAGGCAAGTGCACCATAATATCAAAGAAAGCCGGTGGGAAAGTTTTCTCTAAATAACAAAGTGTAAGCGCAATTTTCTCCTCTAACCGTCTTAAATCCTCCACTTGACAGACTTTTGAACATATACCAAGAAAGAAGTTGCTCAATTCAATTAAGACTGAAGTTACATTATTCGGCAATGTTTTCCTCACAGCCAGTGGTAGGAATTGTTGCATTATAACATGAGAATCGTGACTCTTTAGCCCATAAATTTTACGTTCTTTGATATTGACATGTCTTGCAATATTTGACGAGTAACTATCTGGAACTTTCACACTCTTCAAAACTTTGCAAAATAACTCTTTCTCATTCTTGTCCATCGAAAAGCATGCAGGGGGCAGATAAACTTTGCTTCTGCCAGGCAGCAACTGAGGGTGAAGTGCATGCCGAATTCCCATTTCAACCAAGTCGTTACGCGCTTTTAAACCATCTTTAGATTTTCCTTCCAAACCTAACAAAGTCCCAATCACATTGTCACATACATTTTTCTCAATATGCATTACATCAAGGTTGTGCCTCAACAAATTATGCTCCCAGTATGGCAACTCGAAGAATATACTCTTCTTCTTCCAATTATACGGCATATCCTCATGGCTCGTCTGCCTTCGTCCTGTTTGCCCAGTTTGCTTACCAAGGGAGAAAGGAATACCCTCCAACTGACACAACACATCAGACCCAGAGATTGGAGTTGGAGCACATCTGAACTCTGTAGTGCCATCGAAAGAGTTTCTATTCCTCCGAAACTTGTGATCCGGCTTTAAGAAACGACGGTGCCCCATGTAACATTGCTTCTTGCTCTTAGACAAGTGTCGGCTACAAGTGTCCTTATGGCATGAAGGGCATGCCAACTTTCCTTTCGTGCTCCAACCTGACAACATGGCATACCCTGGGAAGTCGCTAATGGTCCAGAGCAATGCCGCACGCATTACAAATGTCTCCTTCTTTGACGCATCATAAGTTGTCAACCCATTCTCCCACAAGTCCTTCAACTCCTCAACTAGAGGCCTCATGTAAACATCAATTGCATTTCCTGGCCCAGAGGGACCGGGAATAAGTAAGGACAGAATAAAGTTCGGCTGCTTCATACACATCCACGGTGGCAAGTTATAGGGAATAAGAACCACGGGCCATGTGCTGTGAGCAATACTCATCGTCCTAAATGGATTGAAGCCATCACTCGCCAACCCAAGCCTGACATTGCGAGCATCTGAGGCGAACAAAGGATACTTTTTATCCAAATTTTCCCAAGCTGGTGAGTCTGCAGGATGCCTTAACATCCCATCCTTAGTTCGATCCTCATCATGCCATCTCATTTCAGTAGCAGTCTTGGATGACATGAACAACCTTTGTAACCTGGGTTTTAATGGGAAGTGACGCAAAATCTTTGCCAGAGTTTTCTTCTTGCGTTCCGCTTGATCATCCCCTGCCTTCCATCTTGATTCACCACACATGTCACATGTTTGCTTCTTTGCAGACTCTTTCCAGTAAAGCATGCAATCATTAGGACAGGCATCAATTTTATCATAGTTAAGCCCCAAATCTGACATCACCTTTTTTGTCTGAAAGTAAGTATCTGGTAGTGTTGAACCCTCAGGGAGTACTTCCCTCAACAACTCAAGCAACATAGTGAATGACTTATTGCTCCATCCACTAAGACACTTAATGTGATATAATCTTACGATGAAAGACAACTTGGTGTGTTTCGTACATGCTGGATACAAAGGCTGTCCCGCATCCCTTATCAATTGGAAAAATCTATCAGACTCAGGATTGGAATCCCGACTACTAGTAGCCTCATCTTGGTTTGGGACCCCGAACACATCGTGCACCATATCTTCCATCTCATTATGTCTGTCTTGCACATAAGGATTTTGAGAAACTTGGACAGCAGGTGTGTGTTGCAATATGTCTTCCCCGTGATAAAACCAGATTTTATAATTTAAGTCGAATCCATTACATATCATATGGTCGAAAGCTGTAAGTCTATCTTGGTAAACCACATTGTTGCATTTGGGACACGGACACTTTATACTGCCATTGTTATTAGTTGCTCCACGAGCTAATGCAAACTGTATAAACTGCTTTACCCCTTCTATATATTCCTTTGACATCCTATGTAATACAACAATTGCATTCACAATTGCTTAGATACTAACAATACATAATTAATTTGATACTTCATAAAAACTTATAGATAAAAGTACCTTGACATTCCAATCCAACTCTTATCCATGAGTTATAAGATTAGATTTATAAGTCCGTCTTCGTTTGTTATTCTGAGAAATAACAAAAGTTTATCACATCAGTAAGTTTTAATAAAACATGTGTCAATTACTTGACCATCTACCCAATCATATATATGCATGCATGCTTCCTATCATCATCAACTCCTCTTCTAACGGGTGGGGTGTTCCTATCCCATTCAGGAATGCATAATCCCCAGAAGTCAATAGCTCAAGTGTTTTGTTCCATTTCAAGGAAATTTCGGCAGCATTTCTCTATGGTTCTCTAAGTACACAACTTAGACTAGGGGCAAGCATGCATGCCACATTGTCTAAGTATGTACCCAGAGAACAAGAGAAACGACTGACAAAATTTTCCTCAATTTGGACCAACCATGAGCAACTGACTACACTGGAGATTATGCATTCCCAAACTGTCCAACCGGACAATTCAAGAATCATATACAGACAAATACATTTTATCACAAACAAGACCGAAAAGTTGTTAACCAGCATTTAGCCCCGCAAGAGAACTAAACGACATAGTTTACAACTAATCCGTCCAAATAGGTGATACAAGAAATGCACTTGTCACACAATGATTCTTGAACGGGAGATCTAAGGTTTAATGCATGCATGAGTATGAACTTAAGCCAACACAGTCAATACTTAGTAAATAAACACTTTTAATTAGCAGTTTAAACATTTAACATAGACCACAAGCCCCTAAGTTTCTTATAAACATAACCTGTGGTAACAATTATGCAGCCCAATGGTGTGATGACATGTATCATGCCGTTATCACGACTTTGTACCTAGAAAGCACAACATGCATCAAAAGAAATAAAAGGATCTCTTCCATGTTTAGCTAAACCTTACCCAAACATGGAAGTTTTAGACCCATTTACGCTGAACAACAAAATAGATGGAGGTAGATAAAAAGACAACTTCCAATTTAAATATAATAACTCTATGTTTATTTTCATTTTAAGAACATCAATACTAATGCTAAAAAAAGAAATCATCATCTGAAACAACTATCTGGATCAAAACTGAAGAATGACTAGACAAATTTAGTCAACATCAAATTCACTAAAAAAATGCATTCACAAGCTTGCATTTTTAGATTACTTTTGAACATTTCTAGATCAAATAATAGTCATCAATGAAATTTATTACATCCAATTACCAAAAAGAGGACGCATGACTCTATTTCTTCTCTCTCGTCGATCTCAAATATATATATATATATATATAATTAAAAGTTTAAAATTATCAACTCCATGTGCGAATATTCCAGCTTGAAATGAACCCCTCCAAAATCATACCCAAATTTCCCCCAAGGAATTCGAAATTGATAGGAAACACGAAATAAATCTAAACTCATCAATCTAAAAAAGGGGAAATCAATGAAGCCATGGCTTCAAATGACGAGAATCCCTATACTGGAACCCGAGCTTTCTGTTGCTGTAGCCCAAATCAACAGAAAAAGAAATCAAGGTGTTGGCGGCCAGATTCACAGAAACCAACTCGAGAACGCCTGAAAACATTAGAGCTTTTACTGAGATCTCAGTCCAAGATAGAGATCAAAGATCACATCTCAACAACACCGTAAATGGGTGAAATAAGAGAAACCCAACTAGAGATTCGATCATGGGACAGCTTTGAAGTCAAGTCAAGTTCCTTGTAGGTTAGGGAAAGTTAACGGAGGAATGGAAGGAAGGTTCACTTCGGGCTCTACAATTACTTTTTTGTCATCAGTTTGAATTTTAATGGAGAGGAGAAACTTCAACAGATGTTTGCGATTCGCATAAGTTATTTTGGCTGTAAATATCTAGGCTTTTTACAAGGGTGACCCTCTTTTTTTTTTTTTGGTAAACTCAATCATACCACAAGGCAATGACTGAAGGCAAATACAAGGAAAGACTCACACCACCCACTCACTCACACAGCACATGCAAACTCACACACACACACATGCAGCCCATGTAAGCTTCACCCTAGAGCTCCTCAAAACGGGTACCAACCGTTTGAGGCGCTAAGGAACTTATATGGGACAACATGCTCGAGTAGTTACCCGATGTGGGACTAAACACTCACCCTAAGGCTTTGGTTTTTTTTTGGTAAACTCAATCATACCACAAGGCAATGACTGAATGCAAATACAAGGAAAGACTCACCCGTAAAAAGATTAAACAATAAGCATCATCAATGACTTAATAACGAATTCTTAGATGTTAAAGCACTAAATCTACAAGAGATCTAACAAACACGGAGAATTTTACGTTCTCCAAGCTGAGAAAATGAGATTCAAGCAGAAATTCCATGTACCGATTCAGAAACAACATTCACAAAACTCAACAGATCTAGATATCAAACAGAGAGGAACTCAAAAACTTAGATAGATCACAAAAATTTAAACGATACAAAACCTAATTGATGCTTTTCATCATGAAAACCTCCATGCATGAATATACTCGATTCCATATCCATAAATCCGAAAACAAACACATTTGAATTTTGATCAGGGCTTAATAGCTACAGAAGTGGAAAGTTATAGGGTAGTAACAATTTACAAAAAAATAATGGAGTAAAACCCATTAAGTGCATACAAATCCAACAGAACCCTTTCCGCTTCTTCCAAATTCCATTAATACAAAACCCTAACAAAAAAAACGAGGAAGAACTTGAGCAAAGAGACTAATTATGCATGCTGCGAGATCTAGCATTGCATGTTTCAGCCAAAAAAATTATCCCTTCTTTTTTGGAATTGTCGAATGTAAATGAATGCAAAAATAAGCTCTGCACTAGAAGCTTGATCATATATATATATTTTTTTGTTAATTGGTTACATGAAGAGTTTTTGAAAACTTTTTTCTGCAGTAGTTTCCTTAAAAATAGAAAAGGCCAACCACTCTCAACGAGCACTTGATTCACAATTTAATTATTAGCTTGTATAGCAGCAACGAAGAAAGCAAAGAATCTAATAATAACTCTTTACTAGCACTATCTGATACCAAAACAGACCAGCATATATAAGAAAAATATATATAAATAGAAATGAAAAAGGGAAAAATTGAAAACAAAAAACAATTGTTAGTAAGATACCCGATGGAAATGTAATTGCAATTAAAGAAGTAGATACTGATATTTGATGTGTCTCACTTATGAGATCTTGTAGGCGGAAAACTAAATCAATTTGGGTTTGGAAATAGTAGGATTAGATAAATCTTGTAATCTATTTGTTTTCAAGGGGTTTTGTCGTTTACAGTCCCCCTCATTTTCTTGTAAGCTCAATTTTCTCTATCTAATAAATAGGTAGGGGCTGCCAAATCCCCTGCCGGAATCCAGAAGGATGGGGGGTCCTATTGAATGAAGTTCAAGAACCATTAAGGATGGGGTCGATTAGATCTACTGACAAAGCCTAAAATGTTGGACTGATTAGAATGTGAAGGAACTAGCTTTTCAAAATCAAGTGTCATTTACACTAAGGCTTCTGTTTTTTTGGTAAACTCAATCATACCACAAGGCAATGACTGAAGGCAAATACAAGGAAATACTCACACCACCCATGCATAACCACACACACACACAGCATGCAAACTCACACACACACACACCACACACATGCAGCCCATGTAAGCTTCACCCTAGAGCTCCTCAAAACAGGTACCAACTATTTGAGGCGCCAAGGAACTTATATGGGACAGTATGCTCGGGTAACTACTCGATGTGGGACTAAACACTCACCCTAAGGCTTCTGTTTTTTTTTGTAAACTCAATCATACCACAAGGCAATGACTGAAGGCAAATACAAGGAAATAATTTCTTACATAACTTTATTGCTTTTTTTTATTCCTTTCAGAAACATTAAAAAAAATATGGCAGGGGAAAATTAATATTGTACAAAGGGAACTAAGTATCTTTAAAGAGTAGAAACTCATAAATATACAAGCAACAGGCCACTCAATATGAGATCAATACCCTTCACCAAAGGGGATGTTGCAGTATATTTTCCTCTTCCTTCAGAATTTCATCACATGCAAAAGTTAAAAGCTACACACATATATAAATCTAACACATATTACTCCATGTATATTTAAAGCATTTCAGAAATCACACAAAATGCAAGATACATATGAACAATATGCAGACTACAATGTGATGGATTTCAAAGCAAATACGTGTGGCTTCTCTGGAAAATTCCCACACATGTATTAATGCGGATAATGCAATCCTCCCTGGTTTCCAAGTCAGTTGATATGAAGTCCATCAACTTCTACTTTCTACTTTCTGCACCTGATTACTATAATCGTGTGGTCCTTGGCTTAGATCATGGGCACTTAACAACCCCCAAGTGCATAAAAAATATGTCAGTCAACATGAGTTGTATAAATTTCAATTTAAGATCCATGTTGAATCAAATTCCTAAAGTTCATTGCCATATATCGTCTTGATTGATGGAGGGAACCCAAACAACTATGATTGATGGAGGGAACCCAAACCATTGCAAGGATTAGGGTACATGTAACCATTAAAGCAAATAAAAAAAGTGACTCTCATATTTAAATGAGAGAAATGCTATAGATGGAGAGGGGTGGAACAGTACTTACATCCCAAGAAGCACACCACCCCCTCCTATTCTCCCTTTTACCATTGTAAATATAATTAATAATGACAAAAAAAAAACGTTTGAACAAGTTAGCAGCAGAAACTCACCTATATTCAGTCAGGTACTTGTTTATATTCAAAGTAGAGCAGAAAAAAATACTGCTTAATACCAATTTTTGTAATACAAGTGCCGGAAAGGGGTTGAGCAGGGGGTGGCCATGACAGGGCAAGCAAATACTACAAATGCTGGACAGAAATGAAGGGTAATACACATGAATTTGACCTAAGAAATCAAGAACAGTGGCAGCCAAGATTCAATTCTAATGATCTATTATGGAATCTTTACAAAACAAAAACACACAGGCAATAAATCAACACCTATTACCCCTTTACTAATTCAACCCGATATTAAAGCCCATAAAAATTATTTTAAAAATCTGCATTTTTAATATATGCCTTAAAGGTCTCACATGAAGAAAACCCATGTTAAAAAAATTTTAAAAAAAAATCAATCTATATGCATACCTTGGGCGTCGGATTGTTGGGCAAACAATGTGTAAATAAAATCCACTTGGTGATGAAAAAAACCTGTATATACGAGCCAATTTAGATTGATCATATAGAAAGATGAATTACCCAAAAAAAAAAATTAATAATAATAATAATATATGATGCACCACAAAGAGAAAAATACTTGCAGCCAAAAGGGGAGGAAAAAAAATTCCTAATCTCATGTGTTGCAGAATTTCGAGAATATAAATTGAAGAGCAGTTTATTGTCTATGTTATTCTTATGGGTTTTCTTGATCTTCAAGGAAAACCATCAATTTGATGCGAAAATTCCTGAATTTTGGTGTTCTTTATAAAGCAAAAATAAAAATTGAGAGCTGAAATCAGGATTACAGGCAAACGGGGAGGAAAAAAAATTCCTAATCTCATGTTTTGCCTCTAAGATTACAGGCAAAAGGGGTGTTGCAGACGAAAGGGGGAGAGTTTTAGGTTAAAGGGAAGACAAAAAAAAGAGGGAAATAGTTTTAGGTTTACCGGCGAGAGGACTTGAAACGGCGGCAACGAAGAGTAGTCGACCAGCTTTTTGACGGGACGATGGCGGTAGCCGATGCCTCCACTGTTCTTGTTTTTGTGGTTCAAGACAAATAAAAATTTGTCCAAACACACGACCAGGGGCAGCGCAGGGGAGCCGGAGCCAGAGCCGGAAACGGAGGCAGAGTAGGGGAGCCGGAGCAGGAGCAGGGGAGCCGGAGCAGAGAGCAGGAGGAGGAGAGGGAAAGGGAGAGAAAATGTGGAGGGAAGGAGAAGTGGGAAAGTGTCGGGCCCTAAATTACCAAATATAGGGCCTTTCACGGCGTTTCTAAAAAATGCCGTCAAAGATCCTTAGGTGACGCCGTGGTTGGAGCTTCCCGCCTTGTTTTCCACGGCACTTATTAAAAAATGCCGTGATAGAGTTACCCAATCACGGCATTTTTTCTAAAACGCTGTTATAAAGTCACCCAATCACGGCATTTTTTTTAGAAACGCCGTTATAAAGTCACCCAATCACGGCATTTTTTTTAGAAACGCCGTTATAAAGTCACCCGCCATATAATCGGCGACGTTTCTATAGAAACGCCGTAATTGAATGCCTTTCAAGGCATTTTTTGTTAAATGCCGTTAAAAGGCTGCCGCTAAAAGCCTTTATTTTTGTAGTGTAAATAAGCCTATTATTTTTCACCCTGTAAGAAACAGTATGTACCTTCGATAGAATGTCCTATGTGAAATCCAGGAGTATTGTCAATTATTCTTTCATGCTCACCACGTCTATGTAGATCACCTGTTCATACATACATATGGAGAAAATGTGTTAAAATAAATCCATATAGCGATACATATATACAACTTTTAAGTGAGAATAAGTAACCTTCATTTTCAGATTCTTCCACCATAACTTGAGCATTAGACTGATCTTGTCGAGCGTGACGACGAACTTGAGTCAATCGAGTACTTATCTGATGAATGGTAGATGTACATCAAATACTTCGATCCTTGATAGAAATTTGTTGTGTGGGTAAACATGACCGACATGGATCCAAGTAATTTTCACCATCATCCAGTTGTGCTCCATTGTTAGAAATTTGATCTGATGGAAATTGTCGAGCTAGGTGTCGGATATCACGTATTCGTAATTTTCTATGTTGAACATTATCGCGCATTGTTTCATTGCATTGAAGGTCATCAATAATTTGATGTGTTAAGCTGTCCCCATGTAGAAGCAAATTTTCTCTATCTTGATCTCTATTTGTATCAATCATCGCAAGCACTCGTCTTTCCCCTAAACTTGTTGATGGTTGTGATGGTGATTCCAAATTTGTCATAATAATTTGATTGCGTCTGTGACGGTATGCACTTCGTTGTTGTTCTCTTTGTAGCTCCTTTTGCTCAGTGGTTATTCGAGACCATTGGCGATGTGCTCTAATTTTGGATTGAGCAAACACTTTTTCTTTTCTATTAGCCTTAGTCATCTCAACGTATGTATCTTCTGATTTTTTTTCAATTAATTATTCAATTGGTTAGCCATTTAAAGTTGTTATTTTTTAGAAATGACTAAGACAAATAAATTTGGAGTAAACATGAATTGGAAAGTAATACTAAGTAACAGAGTTGTAAAATGCATTTAAAAGTAGAATTTTAAAGAAAATAACAAATTGATATAAATCTGAATTAGCATAAGACTAAATACAAATAACATCATGATATGGAACGTAGATAATTATGGAGTAAACATGAACTGGAAAGTAATAATAAGTAACAAACTTGTAAATTACAGTTAAAAGTAGAGTTTAAAAGAAAATAACAAAATAAATCTGAATTATCACACACCATGCACACACTCACACACACCTGGGCCCAAGGCCCAACCCACACACACACCCAACCCCAACTGCACCATACACCCTCTTTATAAACAAAAATTAATAATCTATTTGAGTACAATAATCAAACAACCAAAGCAGAAGTTTAAGTCACCAATGTGTCCTCGTGTCCCTTTTGACAACCATTTAACCCTGGGTAAGGTCAATTAAAGTTAATATTTTTTAAGCATTAAGAGTGCGTGAATTCAAGGTCGGATGCTTAAGTCACCACCGTGTCCTCGTGTCCCTTTTGACACCCATTTAACATTGAGTTAAGGTTAGCTAAATTAATGTTAAATTTTTTTTTCTAAAAACCCTTAGGATTGTTTAACCCTAGGGATGAGTGAATCTTAGCCACAGTTGGTGAGTGTTAAAAATTGGGGCGTGGAAGAATAGTGATTAGTAGACCTAGGGTCCTCACGCCTTGTGTTCTCCTTTTGACACATATTTAACCCTGGTTAAGGTTACCTAAATTGAAGCTATTAAATTTTTTAAGCATAAGAGAAGTGATTGGAGCTCCCAGGTTCCGATGCTCAAGTCACTACCGTGTCCTCATGTCCCTTTTGAGACCCATTTAACACTGGTTAACCGTGTCCTCATGTCCCTTTTGAGACCCATTTAACACTGGTTAAGTTATGTAAATTAAAGTTAATTTATTATTTGGATTGCTTAACCCTAGGGCTAAGCATAAGTTTAAGTCACCAATGTGTCCTCGTGTCCCTTTTGACAACCATTTAACCCTGGGTAAGGTCATTTAAAGTTAATATTTTTTAAGCATTAAGAGTGCGTGAATTCAAGGTCGGATGCTTAAGTCACCACCGTGTCCTCGTGTCCCTTTTGACACCCATTTAACACTGGGTTAAGGTTAGCTAAATTAATGTTAAATTTTTTTTTCTAAAAACCCTTAGGATTGCTTAACCCTAGGGATGAGTGAATCTTAGCCATAGTTGGTGAGTGTTAAAAATTGGGGCGTGGAAGAACAGTGATTAGCAGACCTAGGGTCCTCATGCCTCGTGTACTCCTTTTGACACATATTTAATCCTGGTTAAGGTTACTTAAATTGAAGCTGTAAAATTTTTTAAGCACAAGAGAAGTGATTGGAGCTCCCGGGTTCCGATGCTCAAGTCACTACCGTGTCCTCATGTCCCTTTTGACACCCATTTAACACTGGTTAACCGTGTCCTCATGTCCCTTTTGAGACCCATTTAACCTTAAGTTATGTAAATTAAAGTTAATTTATTATTTGGATTGCTTAACCCTAGGGATAAGGGGTTCTTAGCCATAGTTGGTGAGTGTTAAAAATTGGGGCATGGAAGAAAAAATGATTAGTGGACTCGGGGTCCTCACGCCCCATTTAACACTGATTAAGGTTAACTAAATTAAAGTTCTCTCATTTTTTAAGCATAAGAGAAGTGATTAGAGCACCCGGGTTCCGATGCTTAAGTCACCACTGTGTCCTCATGTCCCTTTTGACACCCATTTAACACTGGTTAAGTTATCTAAATAACACATATTTAACCCTGGTTAAGGTTAGCTAAATTAAAGTTATTGCTTAAAGCATAAGAGGAATGATTAGAGCACCCGGGTTCTGATGCTAAAGTCACCACCGTGTCCTCATGTCCCGTTCGACACTCATTTAACACTGATTAAGTTATCTAAATAAAAGTTAATTTTTTTTTCTAAAAACCCTTAGGATTGCTTATCCCTAGTGATGAGTGAATCTTAGCCATAATTGGAGTGTTAAAAATTGGGGAGGGTGGGGGGGGGGTGGAAGAACAGTGATTAGCGGACCCAAGAAACCGCAATATGATTCTATTAAATTTGCCTAAAACCTACCATGGAAAGAAGAAAAATAAATACTTGAAAAAATCAAGTATAGCAAAAATTCCCAAAGGTTCTTATAGAATCGTAACTGCAAACATACGTATCAATTCACCCCAAGAACCAAATAGATGAAAGAATGAGTATTGAAAAACACGTGAAAAAAATAAAATAAACCAAAAATCCCCAAGAAACAACACCCATATCATTTAAGAAACCGTATGCACACCAAAAATCCCCAAAAACAGAATATGCATCCTAGAAATAGGGAAGGAAAAAATAAATAGAAATTACAGTAATAAGAATCATACCAAGAAGTAAGCCCATAAACCAAAAATCTCCAAGAAACAGCACCCATATCATTTAAGAAACTGTATGCACATCAAAAATCCCCAAAAAATAATATGCATCCTAAAAATAGGGAAGGAAAAAATAAATAGAAATTACAGTAATAAGAATCATACCAAGAAGTAAACCCATAAAGCAATTTATCCAATAAAGTAAACCCATAAACCAAAGAAAACCAAACAATAGTAGAGAAATAGATATATGGGGGAAAAAAACTGAAACTAATGGAGAATGGAGGAAGATTGGAGAAGAAAGAAGGGTAGGAAAATATTTACTGTGATTGATTTCTTTATGCCAACATGAGAAAAAGAGGACTTGGAGGAGAACGCGTCGGAAGCAACGATCTGGGGCGGCTTTGTAGTAGCGATCAGTGATGGGAGAGATGGAGGAGTACCCACCGGCAGCAACGATCTAGGGACGTCAGCCGCCGGCGAAAGGAATTGGGGCAGTAGGGATCGACGATGGGGAGAGACGATGAGAGAGTGTGAGCGGGAAATTGAAATGGAGAAGGAAATGGAGGGAATTAGTAAAAGGATAAGCATGATCTCGGTGGTCTCGGCCCTAAGGGGGTCTCAGTAGCAAAGTCCTTAATAAAACCCTTGAGTTTTCGTCTACGCACAGTCTCTCGCGTAATATTAGGGGTGTTCTTAAAACTCAAACCATTATAATAGATATCAAAACACTGTAAAACTCAAACCATTATAATAGATATCAAAACACTCAAAGCATTATAATAGTAAAGATACCCCTGTTTAAAAAACCTTTGGTTTTCATTTACGCAGTCAATCATACCCTGTTTTAAAAACCTTAGAGTTTCCGTCTACCTACGTCTCTTGCATTATAATAGTAAAAGAAAAGAAAAGAAAAGAAAAGAAGAAAGATCACATCATTGCCGGGGAGAGTACAAGCTCACTGCCCCTCGTTACAGACTTCACTCCGTTAACGTTATCAACCCAATCCCTAAACCTATTCTCATACCTGCCGCTGTGAGGGGCCTTTTGCAGCTGCTGGCTGCAAAAGAGCTCTTGCAGCTAATTATTGTTCCAAATCAACTTTGAGGCTATAAACTCCTGCCATAGCAGTGGCTCTGGCAAGGGTATGAGCCTTTAGAGTGTGGTGTCGTGGTACATAAAAGATGGATAAAATAGGTGAGGGGACGAAGGCGAGGCGTTGCTTAAATATCATACGAACTGTTACAAATTTTCTCCAGTGGGTCTACTTCGGATATGGCATCTATCACCACCTTTGCATCCGAACGAACCAAAAAGAAGCAAAGCCTCCACTGTATTGCCATCTGAATCCCAAATGGTCACTTGCAAAGCAACCTGCTGTTAGGCAGTTTTTCCTATTATTCACCACCCCATCGACTCAAGAGGATGAAATATGGTAACTACCATTTCACTTGGGTATGGTATCGGTGTCCTATCTATCCTAAATTAAAAGAGAAGAAAAGAAAAAGGATTTAGAACTGTCAAAGGTTGAGAATCCTCACAACAAGATGATTCTGGACAGATTGAGGAATAAGAAAAAATGTAAAAGGGAAAGCGTTAATCACCTCCTCCTACTGTGATGTCTGAAGCAGGACTTGGCATCACATCTTCTCTTTGGCATCCACTGGATGATCCTTATAAGTCTGATTGAGCTCGTCCAATAGTGTTCATCAAAGTTTTTAGTACTTGAGGACATATTTTGTGGAGAATCATCCAATTTGCTATATGTTGGTGCAAGTAGAAGAAAAATAATATACGTATCTATGAAGATAAATAAGGAAACATTTTGTCACTGGTGAATAATGCAAATAATTGTGAGTTTATTGGTTAGCCATCCTCAAGAGATTAGCTGAAAAAAGAGTGCAGTTGCATCAAGCTTCCAATTTTTCCTGCAGCTCTGATGAAATTCTCCATGGAAACTCTAACCCCCTGTTTTAGTGACCAAGAAAATAGAGAAAAACGTAGAAAACAAAAGACAGTTGTTGTTCCCCTACTGAAGTAAAATAAAATGGAATAGAAGTAGAAAAATCAGATTCTGAAGCCATATGGGCAAACCGTGTCAGATAAAACATTTTGTAAGAATTTCACAAAGGTGAACATTGAAATGCATAAAGGTCCAATTCATGGAAATTGTAATTAACATAGGAAGAAAGATTTATGTAATCAACACCCCCGCCTCTTGCGTGCGTGGTAGGGGTGTGGCCTTCTAAGGGTGGAGGTCTGGGGATCTAATCCCCTCAAGGGGTAAGAGTTGCAAGAGCTCCACTGCCCCCAACTAACTTATGTCCGGCTGACTCCAATGAAGTAGGTAAATGATATCTGGTCCTGTGGGGCCCTTCAAAAAGATAGATTTATGTAATCACGGTTGTTAAGGGTGGTGCACAAGAAGGTCGCCTAGGGAACCAGGCGTCCGCTTCCATAGGTGGTCCCCCACCCAGGTGGCCCAATTATGAAAAATACATTATGAGTGTTTGTTAAATTTGTTTTAAACCTCAATGAATTTTAATTCTTCATACGCCCTTATTTGTAGGGGGCTAAATTGTAATTTATATAAAATTATAAAACTCTCTTATATCTTTTTTTTTTCGGGGCAAAAGGAAGAAGAAGATCAAAAATGAGGAGAAGAAGAAGAGGAAGGACAAGGAACATTCTTCCAAGTGACAGGGTTTGCTCCCTAAAATAATGTCCTTAAGTAATTCCCCCACATGAATAACGACCATTTAATGTTGTCTACTAGAGTTAAAATTTAACATAAACGATCATTTTTCCATGAGTTGTCTAGGGTTAAGCTTCTTATAAAGACTCTGGACGTCGAATATAACACCATTTCAAATAGAGAAACACAATAAGGAATAATGAATTGTAAATTAAAATAGAGTCGCCACCTATTCTTAATTCTAATAAGGAGAGAATATAAACTACTCAAATAAGGGTAAGGCAACGGTCACAGCCGACGATTTGGGTAAGAGATTCAGTTGAACTAAGAGAAGGTGATTACGCACCTTTAGACTCCCACCAATGATGGTTACTTACTCCCTAAATCCATATTAGACAAATTGAAAACTTAATTAAAATTCTTAATTTAACATGCTATTTGAGAATCATGCTAATATGGAACCAAAGATTGAATAAAGAGTTCGGCATCAAATAAAAATAGAAACACGCAAACTCAAGAAAGCATACAAAGATGGAAAAAAGAGCGTTTTTGGTTGGTGGGGTCGCACCCGTGAGGGTTGCCTACGATATCTCATGAAAGGGAATCAGACCAACATAGTTCGATTGGTTTCATGCAAGCATGCAAACAATTAAATGTATAAAATAAGCAAGTGATCAAATAAGTATAGTATAAAATAAGCATGCAAATTAATGGTAAAAATCACACAAGCAAGCATACAAGAAAAGAGACATCCATATTTTTGGTATTTTATTTATTTTATTTTTTCTGATTTTTTTAGTATTTTTAAATGGCCTTAGCAGTTTTTCACCAAAATTAGTTGAGCAAGTTATATCGGACTTAGTTAGGTTTTTTTATCTTAATTATTTCGTAAGTCTTTGTTTCAATTAAACGGCCAAGGTGGTCCAAGTCTAGTCCAGTCAATGTATCAGCCCAAGGGGCACCTTCTAAATTCATTGTTCGAGTTGTCCAAGTTTGTTATTTTTAACATATCAATAAAGATTGCTCATTAATCATTTCTATGAAAATTGTTGTTGTGCATTTAATTTCTAAAATCTGATATGTCTATGTTAGGAATTGAACTAGATTCTAAGCATCCAAGGGGCAATGCGATGGGTGGGTAACCTAGAAAGGATAACTATAACCCTATAAAGGATGGAGAGAGATGTATGTTCTCCAAAAGCTTCTAAATGTGCGAAGAACAAATTTCATGAACCGATGGATATCATTATCATTATAAGGGCAATTCTAAAGGGATTAAATCAAAAGAATCAACACTGCCAAGGTTCAACAATCAACAACGATACCCCATCAATCCTCTATCATTTGCACAAGCAACAACAGTTAAGTTCAAATTTTTATTATTATTTTGTTTTTACATTTGTTTTTTTTAGTATATAGGAGTATACATATAACGCATTTGTAGGTATTATATTTTTATATACATACATATGTAATAATCTGTATTTATATGTATATATAATCTGTATATTAATAGTGTATTGTATTTAATTAATTTGTACTTACATAAGTATTCTGTAATCTTAACCCCTTTTTCTATATAATCTATTTTTAGAGTGAACTACCCCATCTCTCTTCCACTTCATATTTTGTTGGAAGAAGAAAGATGGAGAGAAATGGAACACGCTGTGAGGCTGGGTGTCACAACTCAAAGAGCTCTTATATTTAGAAGCCTACAGATTTCACAAGCCTTGGATCATCTTTCTCATGGGGTTCAATCCCCTTTATAGATCTGAATGCGTGTAACCTCTTCTAGATTTCAGCCGTGAATTGGATACAAAATAGGAATCTTTTGCACGTAAGGGAACGTTACCATTACCATTACCATTACCATTGACAACTAATGCAATCTCTAATGGCACCATGGCCATACGTGTTGTATCCTGGAGGCATCGTGTCTATCAACCCAGTGCATTTGTGGGGGACGCGAAATGTCTTAAAGAGAGTGACGTGATCTGCGCTTCACTTCACACGAGTTACCAATTTTCTAACTATTTTTCAAGTGCAGGAATTTTTGGAGAATTTTTGTATTGCGATATCAGGTAATTTACCCCTACAGGAACAACAATACGTACCAACTGTAGTGCGGAACGATGAGATCCAAGGGTTTGAAGATAATATGACAAACATGTATGAAAATAATTCATTCCACAACATAAGATATACGTGGTTCACCCCCGATAGGGCTACGTTCATGGCCGAACATGAATCCAAAACCTCCAAATAAAATAGAAGATTACAATATAGAAAAGAAGAACTAAGAATACAACCCCAAAGGCTCTCACACAACCCCTGAATAGTTTTCACATAACCTACAAATTCTTGTTCTCCTGCACAACCAAAATTTGAACCGAATTAGAACCAAAATCACAAAACTTGCCGCTAGTCGCTTGAGCCTAACACAATCTCACTTGAGCGAGGTTGCGTAAAATAAAATACAGAACCCAATTTTGTCACAAAATCCGAATCCTTTTAGGTGAAAGGATAAACATGAATCCTTTGAGATACAAAGGATGAACCAATCCGAATCCTTTAAGGTACGAAGGATAACCATCTCTCAAACCCTCGAAAGTTCACCGAGATAAGCCGTGAGGACACTCTTATCCCGAGAGCCAAAACTAGGGCTCTCCATGAGAGCTAACCCGCTCTCCCTAGAAAACCTTAAAACTCACATCACAACAGCTCATGCTGAATAAGCCTACACCCTAGGCCTATTTATAAACATAAATCAAATCCCAAACCAATTAGAAAATTTCTAAATTCTAATTCTACTAAATAACTCCACAATAATAGAGTTTAACACAAAATAGAATTCTAGTCAAATCCCAACACCAACATCTCTTACTTGGCCATGTGAGCCGTTACATATCATAATACTCTTCCTATTTAGAAAGTTATTTATTATGAATATTTCGAAATCACTAGGTTCTTACAATATTGTTGTATATATCCTTCATTGTAAAACCAATTTAAAGGTAAGCTCATACACAATCTTTGAGTTTGCTTAATTATGCTGGCTCGGCTTGGCTCATAAAATCTAAAGATGGTTTGAGTTTGAGTGTTTGAAAATCAAAGCTAATACATACTAATCTTAGCTCAACACTCTAAAAAATCTTTTAAGATATACCTTCATCCCTCTTGAACTCTGTTGAAAGAATCAAAAGCGATGCAACGTGGTGATTCATATTCATTACTATGAGAACTTGAGATTGCCACGTATTTGGCCTAATTTGGGCCATCCTCCACGTCTACATCTCTATTCCTAAATAGACTCAGCAATTTGTAGCCATCAACAAGATTATTGAGCTACGTTTATAGAGAAAAATCGCTACGGAATGTATCTACAAAGAGAGATGCAATGCCGTGGATGATGGCCCGAATTGGGCCAAATACATGTCAATACATGAATAGTACGTATTAGCTTGGTTGTAAAACCATCTTCAGATTATATGAGCATACACAAAACCAATGTTATTGACTATGTTATTCATGCAATCTAAATATCATATCTGTGTTCAAACACCTTATCGCTAGTGTATTCTATCTAGTCATAAGAATCATATATGATTACATGCAATATTTCATAAGTAGTAAACAGATAAGATAAAGAGAATCTTCCTCTTACAAACAATTCATGACATTCATCAAGAAAAAGAGACTGTTGAAATTCTTGATTTTAATTCAAATAACATCTTCTTTTATTCTTTTTTGGCTTTTTCTAGATTAGTCAGGAAATGGGTCATTCCATAATTATAGCAAAATATAATCAAACTCAATTTATTGCATAATCTAAACTAATAACCAAAAAGGAAAGAAATAATCCATCTTTCCTATGTAAATTCCATTAAAACCGAAACAACACACATCTCTGATCTTCACTAACATTGCAACCCAATTTTTATTTGGGTAAATTACACTCACCTCCCCTGAGGTTTGGTGAAATTTCAGAAACTGCCCCTCTTGTTTCTGAAATTACACTGACCTCCCTGTAAGCACCCAATTTTTACACCCCTAACTAACCACGGTTGAACCTCTTAACCATGGTTAATCCCCAGTCAAGGCCCTTAACCCTAGGACCAAACCCTAGTAGACTTTAGATACACCCTAGGCAAACCATAGGTGTAACCCTAGCAAACCATGCGATTTAACCCTACTTAAACCCTAACCCTAGCAAACCCTAGGTCTTAGCCCTAGAGCCTTAACCTATGGTTAAACCTAAGCCTAGCCCTAGAGCCTTAACCCATGGTTAAACCTAAACCTAGCCCTAACCTTAACCAAGCCCTAACCTAGCCCTCGCCTAGCCTAGCCCAAGCCCAGGCCCAGGCCCAAACAAATTTAAAAAAAAACACCCAAGTACCACGTGCATACCTGGGCCAGGCCCTGTGGGTAAAAACTGGTTGGTGTCGGTAATGGAATTACCGACACTCAGGACTTTTGAAGGCTTGGGGGTGTCGGTAATTCCATTACCGACACCACTGATTTTCCCTATTTGCAGCACGCCACCCACCTACGGGCTCAGGCACGCCCTGCACCGCCCCTCTTCGACTCCAGTAACCCTCTCCACTCCATCATGACCTCCATCCACCCTTATACAAATCCCCTATGTGTCCCCTTGAGGCTCCCCTATAAAGGGCAGACCTCCCACGCCTTCAAACCATTCCAAAACCTGCTATCCAAACCCCTACCGAGTTTCAGATTTCAACCCTCTCTCCAGGTCTCTAAGCCTCTCCAGAAGCTCCCCGGTGCACACCCTGGTCCTTGCATAGCTCCCTGGCCGCCACCACAACACCACCGTGCTCCATCGTCCCTACCAAGCATCACCAACCTGTTTGGAAGCGAAGTAACAGGGTAAGGCTTCCTCCTACCCGTTTTATTTGGTGTTTTGTGACCCGTGTGAGCCCCTGGTTCATTCCAGGGGACTATCTTTCAGTTTTTACAGAAAAAATCCATTAAAGGGGCTCCCCCACCTTCACCATAGGTGTGGGGAACCCCCTAAGAGTAGAACACCACAACTAGTGGCCTCAGAAGGTTCTGGGGGTCCCTCATGCCATGAGGGAATCCCTAGAAACCCCCCCCCCCATAGCATCCCCTTAGGGGTTTTCGATTTTTCTGAAAAAATCCAGGGTGTCGGTAAACTCAGTACCGACACCCCTTTGCTTTGCTTTTTCAGAGCTCGTGGGCCCCACCTGAGCATCCCCAAGGCCCAATCAAGGGCCAGGGTTGGACCCCTGGGTCTCCTCTACCTTTTGCCTAAAGTCATCGAGAACTGCGGTTAAGCCTAACCCTGGTTAAAATGCCAAAAACCATGGACTGTCTATAATGTCGGTAATCAGATTACCGACATTTGTTATTTTATGCAAACAGTGACCAGTGCCACTTTGGCACACTGTGGGCCCACATCAAGCCACCACTGAGGCCCAGCCCAGGCATAAAATCTTCCCTACGTTATCCTCTTAAAAGCTAGGGGTCAAACACCCCCTAACTAACCCCTAACTCAAGTTACAGGGGTGCAAAGTTGGCTAAAAATCATTATTTCTGTCGATAATCTCTTCATCGACGGAGTGAATTTTCGTCTTTTTGGGCCTATGCTGTAGAGCCCCGGACCTTTTCACATTTAATGCATGACACTTTCGTTGCCATTTTGCCTTTAAAGAGGTGTAATTAATAAATAAGGAAGAAATTGGAAATTTCAAAATGTCAAAAATGTTCCTTTTCGAAGTACGAGCCCAACGCAAGTTAAATCGTCAAAATCGGACGAACGAGTCAAAAGATATGGCCAAAACAGTCTGCACCTGTAGGCAATCGTAGCTCGGTTATGCACTAAGGACGTAGCGCGGAAGGCACTAAGGTCGTGCTCTGACGTCGTACTCTGATAACGTAGCACAGACAACGTACTCTGATAACGTATACGTTGTGCATCCGTTGTACAGCTCACAACGGGTACGTTGTACAGCTCACAACGGGTACGATGTACAGCACAACGGGCACGTTGTACATAAGACAACGGACTACGAGCTCAGCACTATGCACGACATAACGTGACAACGTGTTCGGCACTGTTCACAGCACAACGTGTTCGGCACTGTTCACAGCACAACGTGTGTGGCACTGTTCACAGCACAACGTGTTCGGCACTGTTCACAGCACAACGTGTTCGGCATTGTTCACAGCACAACGTGTTCGGCATTATTCACAGCACAACGTGTTCGGCACTGTTCATAGCACAACGTGTTCGGCACTGTTCACAGCACAACGTGTGTGGCACTGTTCAGAGCACAACGTGATCGGCACTGTTCACAACACAACGTGTTTGGCACTGTTCACAGCACAACGTGTGTGGCACTCTTCACAGCACAACGTGTTCGGCACTCTTCACAGCACAACGTGTTTGGCACTGTTCACAGCACAACGTGTTCGACACTATTCATGGTCCTTGCGTTCGTTCAGAAACTTCAGAAAGGGTATTAGGGTCTTTTGGTCGGTCCACTCTTACCTTAAGAGTTTAACCCGAGCCTTTAGGGCATCATTCGACACTTAGAGAGTTTGAGAGAATAGGAGAAAGGGGAGAAGGCGATTCCAACCTAGGGTTTCCATTTTGGAGAGAAATCAAAGGGTTTTGAAACCCTAGATCAACCTCAAGCCCGTTTTCTTCAAGATCTCGGCTCAAGCTCGTGTTCCAAGCTAGGGCAGCAACTCACAGTCGTTTGGAAGAGGGATTTCTTCCTCATTTCTTCAAGGTCGGTACTTCTTGCTACCCTCCTAGTTATAGTTCTTCTTTTCCCCTCATTCCTCTTTATTTTCTTTTATTTACATTTGTGCTATGAGATGGATGGTTATGAATGGTGAATGGAGGTGGATGTTGGCGAATGGATGCCGTGTGGATGTTGTGATGAATGAATGGGAAAGGGCATTGTTCCAATAATGAACGTACATGTATGATTTGAGTAAAACCCATCTAGAAAAGCATGTTGTAGGGTAAGTGAATAATGAACACACCCCATGTTTGATGAAATGCCAAGGTGAATACAGTGAGTTGTAAATTAGGGAATGCATGCCTAATAAATTCTGAATATTGCTAGGGCCTATGATAGTGTGTTTTCTTGCTTTCCTTAACTGACATGAATGTTATATTGTTCAATCATTGATGTTATGTGTGTTGTGAAATTACCCAAATGTCATGTTTAAATTTAAATGCAAGTATGTACACGGTTTCCACGAGCACGGCATGCATGACACGATTTATCGAGGTTTTCAAGAACATGGTTAGAGGTGGGACATATCCTACGATATGTTCTACCTCGCTTTTCACAAGAAGACAAGAACCAACATTACATGAGGGGTCTCCCCTCACTCACAAGTGCATAACATGAAGAAGGGCCTCCCTTCCCTCGCAAGTACATACATATCATGAAGAAGGGTCTCCCTTCCCTCTCAAGTGCATTGCATAAAGAAGGGTCTCCCTTCCCTCTCAAGGCATCTCACAAGCGCTTCTCACAAGTACACCTCACAAGGATATCTCACAAGTTACATGATCACAAGCAAGCACGCATGACATGCATTACATGACACGACATACAAGAATCGAGCAAGATAGACAAGACAAGCTTTCAAGTACGAAAAGATATTTCAAGCCAAGTCAAGTGCACGATGTTTTCAAGGGGTTTCATCGGCTTTCTACGAAATACAAGCATGATTATAAATTGCTTTACTTCCTTGTATGATATGAATTGTTTCTGCCTGACATACATGAATTGCTCTTGATTATGTATTGCCATTGTTATGCTATAATTGTTGGTTAGTATTTAGTACCCGCTGAGTATTCCATGCTCAGCCATACTTCTTATGTCGGCTGGTTATGAGGGAGCTGTCGCTCCGTTTGATGTTTGTGCTCTTGGTCCATGGGTGGAGGAGTACGTTGAGGAGCCTTTGGAGGAACCTCCGGTAGAGGGTTACCAATAGGTGGTTGTAGATTCTGAGTGATTAGGTGTGGGTGAGATGAGAGTTTATATTCCATGTATTTTTGGCGGGTCTGTCCGCACTTTCTTTTGGTTACTTTTGTATAAACTTGGATTTACGTATGTATATACATCGAGGTTTGGTAGACTTCCGCTGTGCTATGTTAGGGTATGTTTCCGCTGTTTATAGTATATGCTCTGTGGGTTTTTGCAGGTTGGTTTGTCAAGCAAGTCATGTAAGCCATGATTAGTCGTCCAAAGTTCACTCTAACTCCTAGGGTGGGTCTTGGGTCGCGACATATGCAGTGGGCCCATAGCCCATGAGGGCCCTCCACTAGACTTGACATGACCCCTAGGGTCCACCCCAAGCCTGACCACACATGCTTTTGGCCTTAACCATGGTTAACTCAACCATGAGTAGGAGTTAACCATGGTTAATTCACCAAACTAACTTGGACAAATCTCTGAAAATCCTAAAAGATCCAAGATATACAAAAACTGGGAAAAATGGTGTTTTTGATTACATGCTCATGCGTAACCATAGTTAAATGAGCTTAACTACGGTTAACACTTGGTTTAACCATTGTTAAGCCTATTTATACCTCGGTTAAATTCCCAAACATCCTGAAAAATGTAAAGAGGGCAAAAGTGTTCAAAACATGCCCAACCACGGTTATCCAGACTAATCATGGTTAAAACTCATGTCTTAACTATGGTTAGCCCACTTAACTTGAGAAATTTTGAGAAAAATCCCTAAAAATCCTCAATCACCAGCTAAGAACCCTAATTTGAATTTGGACCTTGCCCAAGCCTACCGGGCTTACTCTAGGCCTACCGGGTTGAACCTAGGCCTACTAGGCCAAACCCTAGCCTACCGGGCTCAACCTTGGCCTATCGGACCTAATCTCCGTATACCGAGCCAAACCTAAGCCTACCGGGCTTACCCCTAGGCCTACCTGGCCATACCTTGGCATACCGGGCCCAACCATAGTCTACCGGACTAAACTCTAAGCCTACCGGGCTTACTCTCGGCCTACCGGGCTTAACCACGGCCTATCGGGCCAAACCCTAGTCTACCGGACTTCCCCTCGACCTACTGGGCCTAAGCCTACCGGGCTTCAACCTTTGCCTACCGGGCCCAATCAAACATAATTAAGCACTTGACCTATCCGGTCAACTCAACCCTAGTCTACCAGACTAGACCCTAAGCCACCCTTGGTGCACATACAACACTCCCCTAGCCTTGGCACGAGCTCATGTGAGTACGTAGGCAACCCAACCCGGGTTCGACCCTAGTTTAGCTTTTCCCTTCTTGGATTAGTATAAACTAAAACTCAAGCATTTGACTAATAACTTGATCTTAAATTGGCTTAAACCTAATAAGTAGGGAACCGTTGCAAAACGGAAGTGCTGGGGTGCCTAACACATTTCCTGGGCTTAACTGAACCGCTTACCTAGAACTTTAAGCAGACCTAGACCTTATCCATTGCATGAGACTTATCCCTATCGAATCAATAAGTGGTGACTCTAAACATAAAATCAACTGACCACGTCATCAAACAGCACCCCTTGTGTGCAGGGACCCAAAATCCTTGTTCATAGCTCTAGCGACTCTGCTGGGGATTTGAAGACTTTTATAAGATTCAACCCGAAACCTAGGTTTAAGCCAATTAAACCTCAACATCATTCAAATGCCTTTAGATTTAGTCTAACACTGATTCTTTTATCTCTTTTGGTTGTATTGTGTACTGTGCATCCCATACATGTCATAGCAGTGTAACAATCCATCCTTTAAACAGGCTTAATACGCTTACGGTTGCTGGATGATTATCCTCATTGACAGAGGATTAAAAGTGTTTGAGGTCTGTGGAGTTACTCCTACTGGGTGATTACTCTTAGGGAAGGATTCTGAATGCTCCCGCTTACACCAATCGTCCATTTTTCAAGGGAGTCACATATACGGTGTCAAGTGATCCCCTTACCCTTAGGAACACATTTGCATCACCCCAGCATGCATACATTGAGCTTAGGTTAGGGTATAGCCTACAAACAGCCAAACCTGGAGGGATACTCTAAACCCTAACCTGCTTGCACCCTATACCTGTTCCCAATCATGGTTGACTACCTGGGTACACCCTACCTGGATAAGCACCCACCCAAGGGTATGTGATAAGCCAAACTTGTGCTTGTAATAAAACACATCATACCCCACATCTTGACATAGTACATGAGGTTCAAATCCCAGGAAGACAGGTCTCCTCCAGACCTATCCCAGCCTTGACCTGATAGGCCCCTGCTTCCCAACAACTCGGGTAAAGCATACCGGATCTCTGTTCGCTTGCCCTATCGGAGCACATGTGCCTTGTCACACCCAATAAAAAAAAAGGCATCTTCAATTACTTGAACCATCTTTATATCCTGCATTTTACATAGTACACTTCCACTGAGTCTATATATTTGTTCAGGTAGATGGCAGGTCCGTCCGAGATTGTTTTCATAAATGGTCAGCCTTCACAGCCCGTACACCTGACTTCCAAGGGGGCATGTGATAAAACCCTCCATGATATAATCAAGGCCCTGTCTTGGGATTAGCATCTCGGTTGGGCCTAGTACTACCGACTGGGTAACACCTTAGACCTGTTCATGGTTAAACCAGATTGTTGCCTCCTCAATGCAGCCATCCAGTGTTGGAATCCAACCGACATGATATTCCATTTCGGTAAGAACGAGCTGTGTCCAACCCTGGAGGAAATATAGCGTATTCTGGGCTTAAACATGGAAGGTGATGCCATAGTACCGCACTACAAGACAAACTTTTAGGCAGACCTCTCAAGGTTCTTACGAATCAAGCTTACCTCCTTGCAGTACGATCCTAGTGGCACTTATAATAGGGTGTCCATACAATTTCTTGAAATCTGTACCGGCCCAAGTGGGACCATGACTCCTTAGCAGCTGAGCTCCCTAACCTCAATGCCTTTACACTGATTATCATGTCGCAACTGGTGTTCTCAAAAAGCCGCACCTTTACCAACTCAGTACTGACAAGGATCATCGAAGACATGCAGGAGTCAAAGAAGGTCGTCTCGGTCATCCTTACAAAGTTACTCAGGGCTTTTAACCAAGCGTCAAAACGCAGAAAGGGCATCTTCCATGCTAGTGCACTGCTACTACATCTGTGGCTGGTATTACACCTGTCTACCATCTTACCGGTACCCAACGTACCTCAAGATGCATACAACCTGTGTAGAAAGATTTCATAGAATCAGGGTCAGATTGTGACTACCGATGTCAAGACACTCTACCAGCTTCTCCAAAACCCGACAGAGGAGCAGATTACATGAAAATGTGCGTGGCTGGTCAGCAGACAGCTACCACGTGTTGTCATAGCAAGAATGCGACGCAGGTCCTAGCAGGGGTCACCGGTTCTCTAGTCTACGTACTACTTCGAGTCCTTAGATAGTTTGGACTCCCTTGGCATATCCCAGTGATAGAAAATTTGGGACAGGACTTCACCGACTTCACAGTGCAGTCTGAACGCCTCACCCGTCGATTTCAAGCAGATTGGCGAAGCTCCCGGAGAGACCAGTGGCCAGATTTCGTGGTTACAAAAAGACCACCAACTGATTATGCATACCGACAGTTGGTGGAAAACCCTGACATTCCATCTGGTATGCCCACACCCAGGGAACTACCTACACCAGTCACAGCACCATCTTGCGGAACCATACCTATAGCGAACATGATGGTTCCCTAAACAAAATTCTTCCCAGAAAGGCAGCTATAGTTCCAGGAGAAAGAGAAGCGGTTTCAGAAAGCTTAGCGTGCATTCAGGAAATAAGAAGAGGAGCAGGACCACGAAATCCTAGCCATGCAGGAATAGGTCGACCAGCTCGAGCACACAGCCCAATCTCTTCAAAAGAAACGCAGGGGTGATGCATAAGAGACCACTGTCATCAGGGCCCAGTTGTATTTCCATTAAGAGCAGCTTGACGGTGTAAAGGCAGAGATGACCAGTCGAATCCGTCAGTACGGATCTCACATGATCAACGCCTTGGAAACAATTGAACGCATGGAGGTTGAAATCACATCCCTCTAGCAACAGATTATGGACCTTGAAGGCATGCCCCGGCCGCTTGACTTTGCCATTCCAGATGGACCTGCTTAGGGTTGAGTCTTTTCTCTTTTTTGAGTCACAATCCTGTACTCACTTCACTCAATCATGCACTTAATGAAAATCTTTCTTGAATTTTCTGTCTTGCACATCATGCATAATCGTGATTAGCCGTTGCATTTCTTTCAGTTGCATGAGCCAACCCATGACTCGATCTATCACTGTACTTCTCACAGAAGTAGAAGACGCGGTCCTGACAGAAATACCCATCTTAGAATGAGTATCAGTGCACAGTCCGAGAGCAGCTTAGACACAATGGCAGAACCAGCTGACCAAGAGAAAAGAACCAACGAGATCCTACAATCTCATGAAAGGAACATTACAGCCATGCAGTCTAAACTGGACAAAGTTCTGGATTCCCTGACAATTCTCCTAGGTACTCGTATTGAAGAACCCTCTTCCCAGAACCCGACCGGCGAGTTACCCGAACAACTTATCCTTGAGCCTCACCAAACCCCGTTCATCATCCCTAACCCTGGACCCGCTACAGGCGGAGGAGACAGGAAGTATGAGCATTTTGAGCGTGCGGAATAGCCCAAGGCTTCGTACATCAACCAAGACAGACCATCTACTTCTTCAGACCCAATGCCGGCTCTTCGTGATCAGCATGAGGAGATCAAGCAAATGAAAGAGGAGATGAGACGCTTGAAGGGTGCTTCTGCCAGCACCAATCTGTCTCTGGAGGATTTGACTTTTTCAATAGGAGAAGTGGTTCTAGTAGGCTTTAAGGTCCCAGATTTCGACAAGTATGATGGTTCAGTCTGTCCGAAGTAGCACCTACAACTATACCTAGGGGACATGCCCCTACACCAGAAGAATCAGCTCCTCCTCATACAGTATTTCCAGAAAAGCTTGAAGGGAGCAGCCCTGACTTGGTGGATGTTCATAGATAAATAGAGGATCAAGACGTGGCAGGACGCCATGGACTATTTCGTGGAGCAGTATTCCTTCAATCAGGAGCTTTGGCCTCAGCGAAACCAACTCAAACAAATGAGCCAGTGCAATAATGAATCTTTCTTGGAATACGTCACTCGGTGGAGGGAGATGGCAGCTAAAATCCCTACTCCTATCCTGAAGGAAGAATTGGCCAGCATTTTCATAGGCACACTAAAGCAGCCTTACTCGACCCTGATGGTCACTTTGTCCATGGTTGATTTTGACACCATCGTAAAGACAGGTGCCTGCATTGAAATAGCCATCAAGAATGGGGCAATCCACTCCAGTCTAGGGCTTGATCCTCCGAAAGCGACAACCTCAACCAGTAGAAATAGCGGTCCCCGGGACCATAGAAAGAAGGAAAGTGTAAACATGGTGGCTTCTACAGCACCCATAAGACTTCTAACAGTTCCAGTAGCTTCGACTCAGCCAATCAGAAACACTCGGCCAGCCTGGCCTAACCAGGGGCAAAACTAGCATCAGAACAAACTCCCTCAGAACTTCACTCCTCTCCCCTATACTCTCAGCCAGTTGTTAGAGTTTCTCACTGAACAAGGTCTTCTTACTTTGAGGGGCCCTACTCCCCTCTTACCCGCAGACAAGAGAAGCAAAAACTATGATGTCAATCAACACTGCACCTTTCACCAAGGCCCAGGCCATGCAACAGACTTCTGCATCGGCCTAAAGTGCGCTATCCAGGATCTCCTAGATGAGGGTAAGGTTGAGCTAGCACCAAGTAACACTAGCATCAACTAAGCACCACTGCCCCCACATAACAATCAAGTAATTTTATACATTGGGAAGAGCCCGGGACAGGGTAGCCTAGACCAATTGTACCGGCAGTAGACGATGACATCATTAGGCCCTCCTACATACAACCAGTCACTATCCCCCTCCCTCTGTCAAACATCCAAACCATCCAGGCCCCAGTCTAATTACCCGCTCTCGAAATTGACAGAGTGCAGATTGTCTATACAATCCCTTGTCCCACCAATTGGCCCATGATCCCAGCCCAAGCCTCCACTTCAACCGACCCAGTCCAAATTCCTCCTATCTGTTCTCAGCCTTTCACCGTCAACCATGTACCCGCTCCCCGCTCCCTCATCCTAGACAGTGAGAGCATAGCTAACCTCACCCGTTCTGGCCGGGTGTATCAACTGTCGATAGCTGAGCTGGCAAAAGGGAAAGAAAAAGAGAAAGAAATAGAAAAAGTAAGGGTACCAGACCCTGAAAAAGAAGCAGCAGATTATGCATTTCTACTAAAAATCTTGGAAAAGGCAGAAGAATTCAACATTACTCAGCAGTTGAGTAAAGTCCCGACATAGATTTCAATCTTAGGTCTTCTTCTGACTTTCGAGCACCATCGAAAGCAACTCTTCCGGGTATTTAACAGCGCCCACGTAACACTAGACATCACGCCCGAGAAGCTGGGGCATATGGTGGGGCAAGTGCTAGAGCCACGAGTTATCTCCTTTACAGAAGAAGAGATACCGGACAGAGATAAGGACCATACCCGGGCCCTCAACATAGTAGTCCAGTGCATGGATATGACTTTGTCCCCAGTACTAATTGACAACGGCTTCGGCTTGTACGTCTGCACACTGTCAACACTGCAAAGCTTGGGTATGGATCTCAGCCAAGTGAAGAAGAGACCCATGACGATAAGAGCTTTCGACAACTCAACAAGGTAAAATCTGGACGACATTGATCTGGCTATCAGAGTCGAACCTGCTCAATTTACTACAAACTTCCAAGTTGTAAATGTGTCTGCCTCATTCACCCTGCTCCTCGGGAGGCCGTGGATCCACGCGACCAAAGCCATTCCATCTTCTCTGAACCAGAGAATCAAATTCATCCAAGACGACCACCTGATCATAATACCGTCAGAGGAATTGGCGAGTTCCTTCGGGGACATATAGGAGCTTGGGCATGACACATCCTTTATGTTATATCAGTTTGAGCAGGTCAGTTCTATCGCCCAGATAGAAAAGCAAAACAAGCAGCAGATTCTGCCATTTGTCCAGATGATGGCGAAGATGAACTATCAGCCAGGTTCAGGCCTGGGAGCCCAGAATCAAGGAATGAAGGAGAGATATACCCCTCTGCGGTACACTCCACCCTTTGGATTAGGCTATAGGCCCACGCATCAGGACTATTTCGCCAAGCTTACACAAAAGAACAATCGGTCAACGAAACCAGAACCTCGACCCCACATTTAAGTGACCTTTCCAATCGGAACCTTCGAGCCTTACCCTTCTACTGCACCAGTTGCTTTAACCCCTCAGCCCAATTCTAAATTGTCAGGGAATCCAGGACCAGAGGTCTTTAGCATGGTCACTTTGTTTGACGAGCTGACTATCGAAGATGTTACAGCAGAAGCAGAATATCTAGCGGGAGAACAGGTTTGCACCATCTCCAACAGTGCCGAAGCATCATCCAGTCGCCAGCCATTAATCTGTTGGTGGACCGAGGCTCTCACGATCGAGGCCATCTAGGGCCAGGGTAGCAGCAGTGCATGAAAGGTCAAGCAGTGAACAAGCATCACCCTTCTCCTCCTATTTTTCTTTGCTCCCATTTGTAAAATCCAAATGTCGGGCCACTGTCTGTTAGACATGACACCCAGAAAAGTAATTTAGATTGTTAGAACCTTATTAATTTAATTAATATATGCTTCTTCTTAATCTATTGTGTATTCATTATGGGTAATTGACCATGATCATGAGATGATCTATACGATATGAGATATCGATAAAGGTCCATAGGATATATTGTAGGAAAGTTATGTGATTAGATTATCACAGTCAAATATAACTTTCCGGTTCCTTATACCTTATATAGTCACAGCTGTGGGTGAAGCTGGGCACTTCACTTATATGGCTGCAAGAATGCTAAGATGTTTTCAATAGTTGAGATGTAGTTCTATCTCAAACTATTGTAGTGGAGACTACACATCAGCATATGAGTGCTTAAATGTACACTGACTGATTGCATTCAATGAGAGACCTCTTGCATAAACATACTATCAGATAGTTGGTCTCTCATCACATTGAACGGTTTCGATGATCCTTAGATCTGATGAGTTCATCTATGACTGAACAGTGATCTGACTGTTTTGATTCCACCAACGTATTTTCTAACTTAGGGAATACAATACAGTGATAGTTGGATAGTCAGAAAGTTGTTCGAGTCATGATGAGTTTCAAACAAGAAATCCATGCTCATTAATTTGAGAGATTATCCAAGTTCTGGGTAAGACAGTTGATTAAGTTCAAATCCTACGTAGGTGATTTTGAAAACAAAATAAGTTTTGAAATATACTTTTATTAAAAGGTATTATACTTATAAAAAGATTTTCTCAAAATGTTTTTCATGAGAAATTTTTTGTTATGACTTAATCATAAGTCTTGGAAACCCGGATGATTTGCAATGGGCTATGGGTTAGATAGTATGTCAATCTCGAAGGCCCATTAGGGATAATGTATTTGGAAGGATAAATCGAATTTAAAAGTTCATGTGGCGGGATCTATAATGGTTAATGTTCATACACTGGGATTCTATTGTAACATGGATATCTTACGTCACTTGCAATTCCGATGTAATTCCCGTTTAGGGTTAATGGGATAACATTGGGTAAGACAGGATAAGAATGTCCCAGAGCAATCTGTGGAGGTGCTCGCATAAGAAATACAAGCTTATTAATTGATTAAAAGTTAATCAATTATTTAAGTGACTAAAAGTTAATCATTTAATTAAATAGATTAAAAGTTAATTTATGATTTAAATTAATTGTTAATCTATGATTTAAATTAATTGTTAATTTAAATCTAGGGATTATTTTGATAATTATTTAATTAACATAATTAAAGGGGAAATGGGTTTGACCCATATCCATAAATCCATTTAATATGGACCTTTAATATGGGCCAAAGCCCATGGGTTTAAACCCTAGGGTGGGGCGCCCACTTGAGAAATCCTAATTGGATTAGGATTGTGTTAATTGAATAATTATTGAAATATAATTCATTTTATAATGGAATTAAAATCCAATGGTTGGATTGCAATAAGGATTAAGATGACATAAAGTTGGATTGCAAAAAGGAGTTTAAAGCTCCCCAAAACTCACGCCCCTTTAGTGCTCACGCCCCCCTTGTGGACTCCTAGTTTGACTAGGTTTCCTACTTTGAGTTAGGATGTTGACTTATCCCTTTAATTAAGGAAACCTCTTATTAGAAGGACTCTTTAATTAGAAGGTCTTCTATAACTAGAGTAGTTATAGATAAACTAGGAAATTATTTATTAAATAATAAGAGTTATTATTGTTAAATAATTCCTTAAGAGATAAGATCAAGTTGGAGTAGGATTAGGATAGGATCCTAGTCTATAAATACCCCAACACCCTAAACCTTGAAGTACTTTTCTCTAGAATTTTTTCTCTTCTCTCTCTCAAAATTAACCGTGAGACCCTAGGGAGACCCCTAGGGATTTTCGTGAGCTATATAGGTGGTGCAAGTTAGGTTTTGCAAATCTAGGGTTTTGAACCTTAGTATTTTTGGTGATAGAAGGTCTACATCATTGATCCATCTTCTTCCTCTTGCTTCTATAATTCCAAGGAGATTCTAAAGCTTCGTGGGGATAGCGAAGAACAAGGATCGAGCTTCTAGTATTTTTTCGGAGAAATCTCTACAAAGAGTTCTGACGGTTCGAGTGGATTAAGCTTCACCGGTGAAAACCATTCACCGAGGTGATATGACTAAAACTCTTATATAATTTTGATGCTTTCTACAGTGTTAAGATCTAAGGGGATCCAGTTTCCGCATAAATTTTTGTCCGGATCCCCCTACAAGTGGTATCAGAGCTCATGGTTAGGAGTATTTTTTGTTTATTTTGATAAGGTAATTAAATGGATGATTTAATTCATCAGATGAATTAATTTAGATCTATTTAATATTGCTCGTAGTTTTTATTATTTTATTTGTTCATGAGATGAATAAATAAATATTTATTATATTATTGAATGAGATTTGATAGTTAATTAAATTTTAAAAACTAGAATTATATGTGATATAATTAAATTCGAAATAAAGAGTTTATTTTGAAATTCCTTTTAAATGATTTGATCATTTAATATATACTTATTAATTGTTTAAAATAATTAATAAATGATTTTTCCCATAAATAGATTTTATTCAAAAAATTATAAAACCCTAAGTTATGATATGATCATATTTAGGATTTTCGATTCTCTTATTTTTTATTTTAATCCTGGATAATAGTAGAACCAATCTTGGATAATAGTAGAACCAATCGATATGAAAGGATTTTGCATTCGAGAAAGGATCTTGCATTCGGGAAAGGATCTTGCATTTGGGAAAGAAATAAAATTTTGTAGAGATTTTAAGAAAATTCTATCTTATATTTTAAAAATAATTTTATGAAAATTGTTTTATGGAAAATATAATTGTTATATTTTTTCGGGGTTTCATCTATATAAGATATAGATTTTTAATCAAGCGATTTGATAATTGTTATCAATTTTTAATCATTTCAAAAATAAGAAAAAGTACTCCATCACCATGTAGCATCTATTTTATATAAGATTATATTTATGGGTCATATTTATGATAAATTGTTTATCATTCATGCATTGATATTAAAGGATAATATGTAGTAGGTTTTGGCATTTTATAAAGGGCAGATTCATTCGGTTTCCCTGAAAAGGGCGAATGGAATACTGGTTTCCTTAATGCCATTTAAATTCTGTTTAATGCATTGGTGGAGATGTTGCGAAGGAAGATGTTGCGATGTGATCTCAATAAGATGATAAAGGACGGGATCATGAAGGAGTTTGTGAGTTACCTTTATTCTTATCACATTCCCTTGCATCCATGCATTTTAATTTATTGACCCATAACGATTAATCTCGTATACTAATGTTTATTTTATCATGAGATGATATCTGTTTATATGTTTAATTATTCTGTTGAAATAATTGCCCTTGATATATCATGTGTCTATAAAATTGGGGATAAGTCTCTAAGTATTATGATCTTCTACCATACATTATGTGATCCTATAGTGGAGAGTGTGAGTAAGCTGACATGCCAAAGCCAGGCCCAATCCCTCTCACCTATGAGTGAACATGGTGAAAACTGAATAAGCAAATAGTGGGAGCAATAACGCCAAAGCGTGAGCTTTCATTAGGTGTTTATTAGGTTCATGGTAGGTGGGCACATTAATAAGAGATATTATACAATAACGCCAAACCGTGAGTATAACATCCCTTATAGATCAGATAGAAGATCGAATGCTCCAGGATTCACAAGATGAGATCTGTGAAATTGGAGAAGATAATTTCTATTTGCCTATTCAAGGCGATGAAATAATTGCCCAAAGGCAGGATCATATTAAGCCAGTGTCTAGGTTTTCGATGCCAATTGATTCTTCCCAAATTGGCAATACCATTAGAAATAGACCCATAATCTAATTGGTATTAATGAATACAATAGATCCCTAATACTATCTATTTTGTCATTTGATTAGATCATGACAGGCCTACACCCATTAACTGAAATTCTTCGTGATGAAAAGTTAGTAGGAACTAACTATGTAGACTGGAAAAGAAAGATTAGAATTGTATTTGCCATAGATAACCTTGACCTATGTCTTAAGACACCTAAGCCCGAAATTCCTCTAGATGCTTCACCGTCCCAAAAGGCTGAGTTAGAGCAATGGGAGAAGTCCAATCAGATGACCAAGTGTTACATACTGGCTTCAATGTCTAACAATTTGCAAAGCCAGCATGAACACATGGATAAGGCTTCTGACATTTTGCAAAACCTTCACGAGATGTTTGGTGAGCAAAATAGGTGTCCTTCAATTCGTTCGTGTTAAATTATAACATGAACAAGAGTGAAATGTCACTAAGTGAGCTTATGAACTCACTTGTGGCTACAGAAGATTTGATCAAAAAGTCAACTAAAGGTGAAAATTTAATCATCGATAAACCTAATACCTCCAAGAAATCTAAAAAGTTTAGAAAATGAAATAAAGGCAAATGATAGTTTAAAGACAATAAGGGTAAGACAAGAGTTACCAAAGGTTCTTCAGGAAAAGCTGGCAAAGAAAACAAGGGAAATGGAAAGTGTTTCCACTGTGGTAAAATAGGCCACTGGAAGAGGAATTACAGGACTTATTTCGCAACACTTAAGAAGGGTAGCGGAAGTACTCAAGGTATGAGATACTTTGAAGTACATATTACTATTGAGTCTAACTTTCTGGATGGTCCTCCTAACTCATGGTGCGTGTATTATGGATCTACTGTACACGTTTGTAATTTTTTCCAGGGGTTCAAGGAAACCAGAAAGCCGATTAAACAGGAGCAGAAGCTTAAAGTTGGCTCCTGTGCAAATGTTGCAGTGAAGTCAATCGGCTTGTTTACTCTTTATTTACCTAATGGAAAGTTAAGACTAATACTTAGTGATGTATGTGGTCCATTTAAGATTGTTGCACGATGTCAATACCGGTATTTTGTCACATTTACCAATGACTATTCTAGATATAGATATGTCTATTTGATGCAATAAAAATTTGACACATTTGAAAAGTTCAAAGAATTCAGATTAGAAGTTGAGAATCAAACTGAAAAAACCATAAAGACACTTCGATTAGATCAAGGTGGTGAATACCTCACCAACGAGTTTATGAATTACTTAAGGGATAATGAGATTATCTCGCAATGGACAAGTCCTACCTCTCCTCAACAAAATGGAGTTTTTGAAAGAAGAAACCGGACCTTATTAGATATAGTTCGCTCTATGATGAGCCATGCCGATGTTCCTTCATATCTTTATGGATATGCTATACAAACTGTCATTTATATTCTGAACCGGGTTCCATTTAAGTCTATTCCGTTTACACCCTATGAATTGTGGACTGGGCGAAAACCTAGTTTACAACATCTAAGGGTATGGGGTTGTCCTGCGCATGTTCGCAAACTCAAACCCACTAAGTTGGAATCTAAGACAGAGAAATAGAATTTTGTAAGGTATCCAAAAGAAACTAAGGGTTTCTATTTCTACTCTAAGGTAGACCAAACAATAGTTGTTAGGCTACATGCCACTTTCTTGGAGGAAGAAATGGATCTCCTAAAGAAGGTTGAATTTCATGAGAGGAAAGACGACACAGCCAATATCCAACTTGAACCTAATCCTTCCACTTTAATTTCTCCTAATTCTGTTCCACTGAGAAGGTCTAAAAGAGTTTCTAGACCACCAGATAGACTTCAGTATTACAATAGTGAAGTTTATCTAGTTACCCCTTATGATGAGGATACATATCCTAATACTTATCAGGAAGCTACATTGGATGTAGATGCATCTCAATGGAATAAAGCCATGAATGCTGAAATAGATTCCATGTATGACAACGGTGTCTGGACTTTAGTAGATCCACCAGATGGTATAAGGCCTATTGGATGCAAATGGATTTACAAAAGGAAGAAGGGTGCCGATGGTAACGTGGAGACCTATAAAGCTAGACTTGTTGCAAAAGGTTATACTCAAATTCAAGGAGTTGATTATGAGGATACCTTTTCTCCAGTAGCTATGCTCAAATCCATTAGGATATTGCTAGCTATAGCTGCACACCATGAATATGAGATATGGCAAATGGATGTCAAAACTACTTTCCTTAATAGAATGTTGATGAAGACATCTATATGAAGCAACTAGAGGGCTTCATTGCTCCTAACCAGGAGAACATGGTATGCAAGCTCAACAAGTCGATATATGGTTTGAAACAAGCTTCTAGAAGCTGGAACCAAAGATTTGATCTTTCGATCAAAGAATTTGGATTCCAAAAGAATTTGGGAGACCCCTAGGGATTTTCGTGAGCTATATAGGTGGTGCAAGTTAGGTTTTGCAAATCTAGGGTTTTGAACCTTAGTATTTTTGGTGATAGAAGGTCTACACCATTGATCCATCTTCTTCCTCTTGCTTCAATAATTCCAAAGGAGATTCTAAAGCTTCGTGGGGATAGCGAAGAACAAGGATCAAACTTCTAGTATTTTTTTGGAGAAATTTCTACAACGAGTTCTGATGGTTCGAATAGATTAAGCTTCACCGGTAAAAAGCATTCACCGATGTGATATGACTAAAACTCTTAGATAATTTTGATGCTTTCTATGGTGTTAAGATCTAAGGGGATCCAGTTTCCGCATAAATTTTTATTCGGATCCCCCTACACTGTCGACCTCTTTCTTTTGTTTGAGTCAACTTTTGTAAACAATCATACTTGTTTTATAAAGGAAATCTGATATTTTGACTCAGAATCATGTTTTGCATCAAAACATTTTGGTTGATGACGAAGATCACACAGACTCTTCCCCTGAAAGGCCTAGTGTCCTGAAGCTACAAAAAACATAAAAACATAAGCATGCTAAACTTAGCTAATTGATTTGTCAGGAAATCGCCTGCACTAAGTCTACCCCTGAAACTCTTCTGGAATTGATGGAAGTGGAATATGACTCAGAGCAAGAAGAGGAACCGCCTCAAGAACTCCTGGAGCTCCTGGAACACAGTGAAGGGCTTCTGTAGTCTAACGTTGAGGATACTGAGACTACTAACCTTGGATCCGAAGACAGTCCCCGGCTCGTCAAGATTGGTACAACCATGAGCCCACAACAGAGGACCGACATGATCAGCTTTCTAAAAAGCTACAGTGATGTCTTTGCCTGGCATACGCAAACATGCCGGGCCTAGACCTAGCATTGGTGGTACACAGACTGCCCCTGAACCCTGACGTTAGATCGGTTAAGCAAAAACTGAGACGGATGAGGCCCAAATGGTCACAGAAAGTCAAAGAGGAAGTAGAAAAGCATATCAATGTAGGCTTTCTGGCAGTAGCAACCTACACTGAGTGATTAACCAACATCGTGCCCGTACCTAAGAAGGACGGAAAAGTCCGGATGTGGATCGACTACAGGAATCCGAACAAGGCAAACCCTAAAGACAACTTCCCTCTCCCGCACATCAACATTCTAGTCAACAATACTATGGGGCACGAAACTCTCTCATTCATGGATGGTTTCTCCAGATACAACCAGATCAGAATGACAGAAGAAGACGTAGAGAAAACCTCATTCATCACACCTTGAGACACATTCTGCTATAAGGTCATGCCCTTCGGACTCAAGAATGCGGGAGCAACTTATCAGAGGGCCATGACGACACTATTTCATGACATGATCCATAAGTTAGCTGAGGTTTATGTGGATGACATGATCGTAAAGTCGCCTACTTCCAGGTAACACCCGGAAGACCTGAAAAGACTCAGTGACAGACTCAGAGAGTTCGGCATGAGACTGAATCTGGTCAAGTGCGTCTTTGGAGCCTCATCTGGAAAGCTCCTTGGCTCTATTGTCAGCAAGAGAGACATTGAGATCGACCTAGCCAAAGCAAAGACTATCATTGAAATGCCAATTCCCCAGACTGAAAAGGAGATCCGTGGTTTCCAGGGTAGAATTTAGTACATCAGTTGATTCATCTCTCAGCTCATTCTGATTTGTGATCCGATCTTCAAGCTTCTCTGGAAGAATACGCCGATAGTCTGAACGGGTGAGTATTAGGAAGCCTTTGACAGGATAAAGCAATACCTACTCAACCCTCCAGTACTCGTGCCTCCTATACCAAGACGGCCCCTACTGCTCTACATCTCAGTGCAAAGAAACCTCTATAGGGTGCGTCCTAGTACAGCACGACGAGACAGGTAGAACAGAACAAGCTATCACTACATCAGTAAACGCCTGCTGGAGTATGAAGAGCGGTATAACCCTCTCGAGAAGACATGCTTGACCCTAGTCTGGGCTACCCAGCGCCTGCGGTACTATCTGTTTTCCTATCCTGTAATCCTGATCTCCCGGATGGACCCACTCAAGTATCTCCTAAAAAAGCCAGCCACCACCGGAAGGACTACCCGATGGCTCATGATGTTTTTTGAATTCGACATCACATACATGACACAGAAGTCAATCAAGGGACAGGTGATAGCAGATCATTTGGCCCACAGTCCAGCAGAGGACTACGTCTTAGTACATGATCAGTTTCCAGACGAAGCCATCCTATGCACAGAAGTAGAAGAGTAAGAATACTCCTGCTGGGAGTTACACTTTGATGGAGCTGCTAACAGTCATGGGCACGGGGTAGGAGCAGTCCTGATCTCACCCAAGGGAGCACACCTTCCTATCTCAGTCAAGCTAAAATTCAGATGCTCCAACAACGAAGCAGAGTACGAGGCATGCATAGCCGGTCTGAAAGAAGCCCTGGGCATCAGGATTGAAGAGATAGACGTTTACAGGGACTCATCTCAAGTGATCTGTTAGGCAAACGAGTCTTGGGTCATCCGAGAAGCCAGGCTAGTCACGTACCTAGCCTACCTCAACATGCTAATTACTCGGTTTAGAAGAATCACCTTCAGCCACAGATCCAGGGATCATAACAGGTTTACCGATGCATTGGCCACCCTGGCCTCAATGGTTCAAATCCCTCAGGGCATCATGCTTTGGCTGATCGAGATTCAATAGCAGGATCAGCCTGTCTACTGCCTCGAGCTAGACGCAGTATCTGACAACAAGCCTTGGTACACGAACATCAAGCAGTACCTCGAGGACGGGACCTTCCACCTCGATGCCACCAAAATCGACCAGCAGGCAATCCAAAGGTTGGCCATCCAGTTTATCCTCTCAAGGGAAGTCTTGTACAAGAGATCTCCGAATCTGATATGGTTCAGATGCCTCGATGCCAATGAAGTAGCACAGGTAGTCGAAGAAGTTCATGGAGGAGCCTACGGCCTACACATGAACGGGTTAATGCTCTCCAAGAAGATCCTTAGGTTGGGTTACTAGTCTACAATGGAAGTTGACTGTTGTAAGCATGTACAGAAATGCCACCAGTGCCAGATCTATCCTGACAAGATCAATGTACCACCAACAAGGCTCCACAACCTGACTGCTCCTTGGCCATTCTCTACCTGGGGCATCGATGTCATCGGACCCATAGCTCCGAAAGCATCAAACGGACATCGATTCATCTTGGTTGCAATCGATTACTTTACCAAATAGGTCGAGGCAGCCTCATGTGCCAACGTCATAGCCTCTATGGTCCAGCACTTTCTGAAGCGGGATATTATTTGTCGATACGGAGTCCCATATGAGATTGTAAAAGATAGTGCTCTGAACTTTTGCTACAAGTGGATGACTGATCTCTGCCAGAAATTCAAAATACAGCATCATAACTCCACACCATACAGGCCCCAGACTAATGGTGAAGTTGAAGCAGCCAACAAAAACCTGAAGAAAATCATTGAGAAGATAGCGACCAACTACCCTGCCTGGCACGAGATGCTCCCATACGCACTCATAGCCTACAGAACGTCTATTAGAACCTCAACTGGGGCAACACCATTTTCTCTGGCTTATGGTATGGAAGCAGTCCTCCGAAGTACAAATTTCATCACTCTGTGTGCTAATAGAAGTAGAGCTGTCAAAAGCAGAATGGGCACAGACCCAGTATGAGCAGCTGAACTTGATTGAGGAGCGGTGACTGAAAGCCATCAATCACTCACAGGCCTATCAGAGGCGTATGACTAGGGCATTCAACAAGAAGGTCAAGCCTCGCGGCATTGAAGTCGGTGACCGGAAAGTGTTGCCAAATCGCCCTGACCCGAGAGGCAAGTTCACTTCCAACTATGAAGGCCCGTACATCGTCTGAGACAAATTCTCAGGTGGCGTCCTTCGGCTTGGACAGATGGACGAGGATGATCTCCCAGAGCCCGTCAACATAGAAAAAGTCAAGAGATACTACGCTTAGGGTCTAGACTGGATAGGCGCTTTACACTCTTAGCTTCTCCGGGAAGTGACAGGAGGCCATCCTTGGCACACTCCTTTCCCAAAATTGTAAACCCTTTTACAAAAATTAATGAAATCCGCTAGTTAGCCCCTTAAGCCTAATGGCCTTTCTTTCATAAAACCTTTTCAAGGACACCCTCCCTTGCCAGCCTGTGGCATTAGTTTGAATTACATCATGACCTGATCCTACAAGGGGTACGTAGGTAACCTGATAAATCAGGTGCAGTCACAAAAAGGGGTAACCATTCCCCAACTCTCCCCAAGCAGAGTCCCTTCTCCCCAGAAAGAGACATCTCACCGACTCTCCCCACAGAGTTAGTCCCCGTAGGGTCAATCCTCTCGACTTTCCCAAATGAATCGACTCCCAAGTATACAAAATTTTCATCCAAGGAAATCCCAAAATAGAAGTCAAAACATTCTCAAAAGCCAAGAAACTCCTCGCAAAGACAACCTCACCGGATTTTCTCCTCACTTCCCTCGGCGGAGTCAACACCAAAGTATACAAAATTTCCATTCAAGAAAATCCCACAATAGAAGTTGAAACATTTCCAAGAGTCAGGGATTCCCTCGCTAGGCCTCATACCCAACATAATCAACTTCTCTCAAGAAAAACATCTTCTCCATCCCTAGTGGAAATAAAACAATCCTCGAGTAGAGACAACCTCTCTCTCCCCAGTAGAGACAACTTTTCTCAATATTCCCCCAGCAAAATCATTCCCTCCCCAGCAGAATTAAACTCTCTTACAAACGGAGAAAAATTTCCCAGAGAGTCAACCTCTACCAGAGAGGACAGTTTCCAATGGAGCAAAAAAAAAATACCTCCAAGGGAGTGTAAATCAACAAACTCTCAGGGTGTCCCAAACTTCGGTCCCTTAGCCTACGCTTCATCATACTCTAAAGTCGTTCTAAATCCCCTAGAAACTACGAGTCCAAGCGCAGTATCACATCTACATCTGTAGAGCCCCGAACCTTTTTACAGTTAATACATGACACTTTCGTTGTCATGTTGCCTTTTTAAGAGGTATAATTAATAAATAAGGAAGAATTTCGAAATTTCGAAATGTCAGAAATGTTCATTTTCGAAGTACGAACACAACGCAAGTTGAATCATCAAAATCGGATGAACGAGTCAAGAGATATGGCCAAAACAGTCTGGACCTATAGGCAATCGTAGCTCGGAAGGCGCTAAGGACGTAGCTCGGTTATGCGCTAAGGACGTAGCTCGGTTATGCACTAAGGACGTAGCTCGGTTATGCGCTAAGGACGTAGCTCGGTTATGCGCTAAGGACGTAGCTTGGTTAGGCACTAAGGACGTAGCTCGGGCAACGTGCTCTGATAAGGCACAGACAATGCACAGACAACGGGTGCGTTGTGCAACAGACAACGGGTACGTCTTGCAGCAGACGACGTGTACGTTATACTGCACAACGGGCACGTTGTACATAAGACAACGGACTACGAGTTCAGCACTATGCACGACACAACGTAACAACGGGCTCGGCACCCTTCACACAGCACAACGAGTTGGTGCTATTCACAGCACAACGAGTTGGCACTGTTCGCAGCACAACGAGTTGGCACTGTTCACAGCACAACGAGTTCGGCACTCGTGTTTTTACAGAAATTTAGTAAGGGTATTATGGTCTTTTGTCAGTTCACTCTTACCTTAAGAGTTTAACCCGAACCTTTAGGGCATCATTCGACACTTAGAGAGATTGGGAGATAAGAAGAGAGGAGAAGGCGATTCCTAAACCTAGGGTTTCCAGTTTGGAGAGAAATCAAAAGGTTTTGAGACCCTAGATCACTCCCAGTCCGGTTTTTCTTCAAGATCTCGGCCAAGCTCGTGCGAAGCTCATGTTCCAAGCTAGGACAGCAACTTACAGTCGTTTGGAAGAGGGATTTCTTCCTCATCTCTTCAAGGTCGGTACTTCTTGCTACCCTCCTAGTTATAGTTCTTCTTTCCCCTTCATTTCTCTTTATTTTCTTTATTTACACATGTATTATGAGATGGATGGTTGTGAATGGTGAATGGAGATGGAATGGGCGATTGGATGCCAATGGTTATGTGTGATGAACAAATGGGGAAGGGCATTGTTCCAATAATGAACATACATGTATGATTTGAGTAAAACCCATCTAGAAAAGCATGTTGTAGGGTAAGTCCATAATGAACACACCATGTTTGATGAAATGCCAAGGTGAATACAGTGCGCTGTAAATTAGTAAATGCATGCCTAATAAATTCTGAATATTGCTAGGGCCTATGATAGTGTGTTTCCTGCTTTCCCTAATGATATGAATATTACATTGCTCAATCATTGATGCTATATGTGTTGTGAAATTACCCAAATGTCATCTTTAAATTTAAATGCAAGTCTGTACACGGTTCCCACGAGCACGGCATGCATGGCATGATTTATCGAGGTTTTCAAGAACATGGTTAGAGGTGGGACATATCCTACGATATGTTTTGCCTCGCTTTTCACAAGAAAACAAGAACCAACATTCCACGAGGGGTCTCCCCTCACTCACAAGTGCATATCATGAAGAAGGGCCTCCCTTCCCTCGCAAGTACATACATATCATAAAGAAGGGTCTCCCTTCCCTCTCAAGTGCATTGCATAAAGAAGGGTCTCCCTTCCCTCTCAAGGCATCTCACAAGTTACATGATCACAAGCAAGCACGCATGACATGACACGACATACAAGAATCAAGCAAGATAGACAAGACAAGCTTTCAAGTACGAAAAGATATTTCAAGCCAAGTCAAGTGCACGATGTTTTCAAGAGGTTTTATCGGTTTTCTACAAGTTACAAGCATGATTATAAATTGCTTTGCTTCCTTGTATGATATGATTTGTTTCCGTCTAACATATATGTATTGCTCCTGATTTATGTATTGCCATTTTTATGCTATAATTGTTGGTTAGTATTTAGTACCCGCTGAGTATTCCATGCTCAGCCGTACTTCTTATGTCGGCAGGTGATAGCGGAGCGGCTGCTCCTTTCGACATCTATGCTCCGAGTCCTTGGGTAGAAGAGGAATACGTTGAGGAACCTGTGGAGGAACCTCCCATAGAGGAGTATCATTAGGTGGTTGTAGATTCTGAGTGAATTGCTGTGGGTGAGATGAGAGTTAGATTTATGTATTTTGGCAGGCATGTCCGCACTTTCTTATGGATTTTCTTTTTGTGTAAACTTGGATTTAAGTATGTATATACATAGAGGTTTGTTAGTCTTCCGCTGTGCTATGTTAGAGTATGTTTCCGCTGTTTATATCCTCTATTGTGTATGCTCTGTGGGTTTTTGCAGGTTGGTTTGTCAAGCAAGTCATGTAATCCATGATTAGTCGTCCAAAGTTCACTCTAACTCCTAGGGGGGGTTCTGGGTGGCGACAACATCCCCCAGCGGAAATATCACCCCTTTATTCCCCAGAGGAGTGCCACTCAGGGCAAGGACGGGAGAAAACCTATTTTCCCTAGCAAATCACAGGCTTCTCCAGCTAGTCGCGGGCATGAGTAAAAAATCAAAAATGGGCTCATTGCGCAAAAACAATTACGCCACTCCCAGACCTAGTCTTGCGATTAGGGGCAAAAAATGGATAAAAATCAATCAGCTTCGTAGGCATAAGAAAAATCGGCAACAGACTCATCGCACAAAACTTATGCGGACCCCATGGCATGGTCATTCCAAGGGTAAAAAAATGGAGAAAAAAGCTAAAAATCAGTTTGGCAACTTTATTCGGCAGCAATCAGGCTCACCGGACTCCCCCAATTAATCCATTTCAACAGTCTTGTACCCCCAACAAAGATTCCAACAGGGCATATCCCCAATAGATGACTGATTTTCCGAGCATCCCCCAGCAGAGAATCCTTCGGAAGGCATCTCCCCTAACAGGTGGACAAATATCGGGAAATCCCCAGCACACCTTGAATTCCCCAGCAGTGGTCTACAACAGAAGTCCACTTCTCGGCAGAACCCCAATGGTGAGCAATCTCCAAATCTCCAGCGGAAGCTTCCGACGACTCACAACAATACTCTTACCCAGCAAGAGTTGAGAAGCTCATCAGATAAGCTTCTCCAATGAAAAGGCTGTCAGCCTGCAACAACAAGTAGACATGTTGCCAATCCCCAGCAACATCTTGCTCTGAGTCATAATCCAATCTTCAAGAGTGAAAAACGGTGCACAAATCCCTTTAAGCCATAATCTAGGCAATTTACTGACAAATCTAAAAGCTAACTAAGCAATTTTTGTCAAAACTAAAATCGTTGAAGATTTTCAAAAAACAAATCTTTTGCTATCAAAATTCGTTTGTACCAACCTGCACCAAGTAGCCCCGACAAAGCAAGAAAAGGAAGCTGACATCGTGCGCGAATCGCCGCAGAGTCATGGGAAAGCATCTCCATCTTTATCCCTGCATGACAATATAGCATCATATCAACATGATCAAAAATTTAGTCTCGCTTGGGCGACTCCAATCTGGCATCATGTCACACCCTTGAGACGCCCCCGTTCGATCTCGACATACGAGTCTCCAACACTCATCGCATGTCCTGTACATACGAGTCTCCGCCACTCACCGCATGTATCCCTATAGACGCCCCCGTGTGATCTCTACATACGAGTCTCCGTCGATAAAATCATACCTTTTCGATACAACGAGACTCACCGCATGTCCCTTCTAGTGACGTCCCCGCACGTCCTTGACAGCCCAGGTCTCCATTGACGCCAAGTCAACATGCCAATGCCTCACCTGTTGTGACATCATAGAGTTTCCCTTAACATCGATTCAACATTCCGATACTCACTGTATGTCCCTCTTTGTCACACCCCCGTGCGTCTTACCAGTCCTGGTGCTCCGTGACAACCTTGCCACACTGCAGTCTCACCAGCATGCATGCCCTTTTGTGACACCCCCGTGTGTCTTAGACGTCTTGGTGCTCTGTGACAACCTCATCACACCGCAGTCTCACCCACATGTCCACCCTTTGTGACACCACCTGCGTGTTTCCAAACACCCCGTGTGTTCCCGACACCCCTTGTGTCCTTCGACCAGTTCAGATAATCCGCTCTAGGAGATACCGTTCCAAGTAAACTTTCCGCTAAACGCCTCCTGGCCATGCCATCTCTGCTTCTATAATCTTCCCCAGTTACTCGCTATCCCTTAGCAGTAGTCGTGATCGCTTTATGTGCACTCCCCACTCGCACATCGCATACCCTGTTGCATTTCCCTTAGCCCAATCTTGGTGTAAAAATTGGATGATTCCAGTCTTTGTCGTTTAAATCGTCAATCTCGATATTCTCCGACAAAGAGGGGCAACGGTAAGCATCCAATATTTACACCCTTAGCTGACCACGGTTGAACCTCTTAACCATGATTAATCCCCAGTCAAGGCCCTTAACCCTAGGACCAAACCCTAGAAGACTTTAGATACACCCTAAGCAAACCTTAGGTCTTAGCCCTAGAGCCTTAACCCATGGTTAAACATAAGCCTAGCCCTAGCTTAGCCCTAGACCCTTAACCCATGGTTAAACCTAAATCTAGCCCTAACCTTAACCAAGCCTTAGCCTAGCCTAGCCTAGCCCAAGCCTAGGCCCAAACAAATAAAAAAAAACACCCAAGTACCGCGTGCATACCTGGGCCAGGTCTTGTGGGTAAAAATCGGATGGTGTCGGTAATGGAATTACTGACACCCAAGATTTTCGAAGGCTTGAGGATGTCAGTAATTCCATTACCGACACCAATGATTTTCCCTATTTGCAGCACGCCACCCACCTGCTGACTTAGGCACGCCTTGCACCGCCCCTCTCTGGCTCCAGTAACCCTCTCCACTCCATCATGACCTCCATCCACCCTTGTACAAATCCCCTATGTGTTCCCTTGAGGCTCCCCTATAAAGGGCAGACCTCCCACAGCCTTCAAACCATTCCAAAACCTGCTACCCGAACCCTTGTCGAGTTTTAGTCCTCCAACCCTCTCTCCAGGTCTCTAAGCCTCTCCAGAAGCTCCCCGATGAACCCCCTAGTTCTTGCACAGCTCCCTGGCCACCACCACAGCACCACCATGCTCCACCGTCCCTGCTAAGCATCACCAACCAGTCCGGAAGCGAAGCAACAGGGTAGGGCTTCCCCCTACCCATTTTATTTGGTGTTTTGTGATCCTGTGTGAGCCCCTGGTCCATTCTAGGGGACTATCTTTCGGTTTTTATAGGAAAAACTCATTAAAGGGGCTCCCCCACCTTCACCAGTAAGGGTAGAACACCACAACCAGTGGCCTCAGAAGGTTCTGGGGGTCCCTCATGCCATGAGGGAACCCCTAGAAACCCCCCATAGCATCCCCTTAGGGGTTTTTGGTTTTCCTAAAAAAATCTAGGGTGTTGGTAAACTCTGTACTGACACCCCTTTTCTTTGTTGTTTCAGAGCTCGTGGGCCCCACCTAAGCATCCCCAGGGCCCAATCAAGGGCTAGGGTTGGACCCCTGGGTCTCCTCTACCTTTTTCCTAAAGACATCAAGAACCGTGGCTAAGCCTAACCCTGGTTAAAATGCCAAAAACCATGAACTGTCCATAATGTCGGTAATCAGATTACCGACATTCGTTATTTTATGTAAACAGTGACCAGTGCCACTTTGGCTCACTGTAGGGCCCACATCAGGCCACCACTGAGACCCAGCCCAGGCTTAAAATCTTCCCTACATTACCCTCTTCAGAACTAGGGGTCAAACACCCCCTAACTCACCCCCTAACTCAAGTTACAGGGGTGCAAAGTTGGCCAAAAATCACTATTTCTATCGGTAATCCCTTCACCGACAAAGTGGATTTTCATCTTTTTGGGTCTATACATTGGGCCCACAGCCCATGGAGGCCCTCCACTGGACTTGAAATGACCTCTGGGGTCCACCCCAAGCTTGACCACACCTGCTTTTGGCCTTAACCATGGTTAACTCAACCATGAGTAGGAGTTAACTATGGTTAATTCACCAAACCAACTTGGAAAAATCTCTAAAAATCTTAAAAAATCCAAGATATTCAAAAACTGGGAAAAATTGTGTTTTTGATTACATGCTCATGCCTAACCGTGGTTAAATGAGTTTACCACGGTTAACACTTAGTTTAACCATGGTTAAGCCCATTTAAACCTTGGTTAAATTCTCAAACATCTTAAAAAATGCAAAGAAGGCAAAAGTGTTCAAAACATGCCCAACCACGGTTATCCGGACTAACCATGGTTAAAACTCATGTCTTAACCATTGTTAGCCCACTTAACTTGAAAAATTTTGAGAAAAACCCCTAAAAATCCTCAACCACCATCTAAAGATCCTAATTTGAATTTGGACCTTGCCTAAGCCTACCGGGCTTACTCTAGGCCTACCGGGCCGAACCCTAGCCTACCGGGCTCACCTTTGGCCTACTGGGCCAAACTCAAGCCTACCAGGCTTATCCCTAGGCCTATCGGGCCGAACCTTGGCCTACCGGGCCCAACCATAGTCTACCGGGCTAAACCCTAAGCCTATCGGGTTTACTCTCGACCTACCGGGCCTAACCTCGGCCTACTGGGCCAAACCCTAATCTACCGGACTTCCCGTCGGCCTATCGGACCTAAGCCTATCGGGCTTCAACCTTGGCTTACCGGGCCCAATCAAACATAACCAAGCCCTTGACCTACCCAGTCAACTCAACCCTAGTCTACCGGACTAGACCCTAAACCACCCTTGGTGTACACACAACACTCCCCTAGCCTTGGCATAGGCTCATGTGCCAGAACTACACTCGGTCTGATCTCACCCTAATGTGAGTACGTAGGCAACTCAATCCGAGTTCGACCCTAGTTTAGCTTTTTTCTTTTTGGATTAGTATAAACTAAAACTCAAACAATTGACTAATAACTTGATCTTAAATTGGCTTAAACCTAGTAAGTAGGGAACCGTTGCAAAACGGAAGTGCCGTGGTGCCTAACACCTTCCCCGGGCTTAACTGAACCGCTTATCTAGAATTCTAAGCAGACCTAAACCAGACCTAAACCTTATCGATTGCATGGGACTTATCCCTACCGAATCAAGAAGTGCCGACTCTAAATATAAAATCAACTGACCACATCGCCAAACAACACCCCTTATATGCGGGGACCCGAAATCCTTGTTCACACTCCCCTATCAAGCTCATCATATTAACTCTCATAACTAATGATACTCTTTTCCAATTTTATCCTCGTTGCTTGAGGAAACACGTATTAACCCAACCAACGCAAGGACATCTCATGCAACACACCCGTTATGGATAGTTTTCATCTTATTTGAATCCATATCTTAATACTTATCTATATTGTTACATTTTCTGTTGTAACCATTTTGTAAAGAGATTGAACAAATCTCAACCTCTTGTACAGATTATATATACCACAAGAATCAATTAAGTTCTCCATCAAGAACAATTCCACAATTATGATTCTCTATAACACGTATTTATGTCTTAGTTTGATTATACTTAACCACAATTAAAAGGGGTTCTACAAGCCGCCACTTGTCCCCTTTTAACATCCACCCACACTGGTTAAGATTCACTCACCCCTAGGATTTATCCATCTAACCTTGGTTTTTAGAAAAAAAAAACCGATTGATTATGCTTAACCACAATTAAAAGGGGCTCTACAAGCCGCCATGTGTTTCCTTTAACACCCACTAACTATGGTTAAGATTCACTCAACCCTGGGATTTATCCATCTAACCTTGGTTGTAAGAAAAAAAACATTAACCCTAGGTTAATTATATTTAACCATAGTTAAAGGATCGCTATAAGCCGCCACGTGTCCCTTTTAATGCTCACTAACTATCGTTAAGATTCACTCACCCCTAGAGTTCATCTATCTAACATTGGTTTTTAGGGAAAAAAATATATATTTACCTTAAGTTGATACTATTAACCTTGGTTTTGGAAATATATATTAACCTTATGTTAATACTATTAAACTTGGTTACCAAACCCAACTATCATTTATTTTATTGTATTAGTTGACTTTGTCTTTAAGAAGGGTAATTTAGACATTTTAAAATGTTTAACTGATGACATCATCAAAGCCCATCCATGTAAGTAACGGCAAACTAACGAAGGGGGTATCTATTGCAGACAACCAAAGTTGAGGGGATGGTAGTGTAATTTCATAAATAAGAGGGGAGGTTTATGAAATTTCACTTAACCTTAGGCAAGGTGAGTGTAATTTACACAAATTAAAAATTGGATTAGTAGAAACCTTTTGGAAAATTAAAAAATAAAGAGGTGTTTAATACAAGAAGTGGAGAGAGTGTTTGATAGGGGTATTTTGGAAAACATAAATTTAATTTTAACAGGGTTTTCTAAGAAATAAAAAGAATTGATTAATAGGGGCATTCCAAGAAATCGAAAAAGTCAAAAGGCGGAAAGGTAGACTAATAGGAGTATTTTGGAAAATTAAAAAAATTGATTAACAAGGATATTCTAAGGAATAAAAAATTTAATTAGCAGGGGCATTTCGGAAAATCAAAGCTTGTACAAATGAAAGCAATAGAAAATTTAATTAATAGGGGCATTTTGAGAAATTGAAAAAGATAGAGGCATTTGATACAAAGGCAGTGGAGAGAGAGTGATTGATTAGGTATATTGGGAAATAAAAATTTAATTAACTTGGGTATTCTAAGGGATAAAAAATTTTAATAGGGACATTCTAGGAAATCAAAAAATATGGTGCAAAAAAATAGATTAATAGGGTTATTTTGGGAAATAGAAATTTTGATTAAGAGGGATATTCTAGGAAATAAAAATTTAATTAATAGGGGCATTTGGGGAAATCAAAACTTGTACAAACGAGATAAAGAAACAAATATTAACAAGAGGTACTTATGGGAAATTTTTTTAAAAAAATTTGATTAAGAGTGATATTCTAGGAAATAATAACATTAATTAATAGGGGTATTTTGGAAAATCAAAACTTGTACAAACGAGATATAAAAACAAATCTTAACCAGGGGTATTATGGGAAACAAATCTTGAATGAAAATTTTGTGGTGTTTGCATTCCTCTCTTTTTTTTTGTTGAAAAGGTAAGATTTCATTAAAGCAAAACGGATGAAAGTACATCCGTTTGGGAGAAACTTACATGAAGATCCGAAGAAGAGTGCAAAGCCGTTAGGCCATAACAACTCTGTATGCTCTTGTTAAGGCCTTGTTGGGCTGCAAAATGAGCTAAAATATTGCATTCACGACAGATAAAGGTCAGAATAGTTCTCTCACAACTCCTCATAAGTTGAATATCCACGATTATGGTCGAGGAATCCCAAGAGTTCTGATCAGTTCTACCAGTCAGCAAGTCAATGTTCTCTTTAGAGTCGGATTCAATGATGATTCGGTTCCAATGATTTGAAATGGCAACTTGAAAGCCCATGCGGATAGCCTCTGCCTCCACACTGCAAGAGGTCCCTCCAAACAATGCCTTCCATAGGTATTTGAGAATTACTCCCTCATGGTTGCGAGTAACCACACCCACTCCCGCTGTCTTGCCGTTAGGAAGAGCCACTCCATCAACATTTAGTTTAGTCCATCCTTGCTCCGGAGGAGAACATAAAACAGGTCCTAGGACTGTATTGTCAGTCAAACTATCCTTTTGCTGACCTCTGTTATTTTTTGAGAATTTAGAGAGCATAGCTTCCATTCGGTGGACCATTGCATTAGGATCTGGGGAAGCTTGATTGAACACAACCTCATTTCTGAGAAGCTAAATACTCCAAAGAGTAGTAGCCAGGTGGATAGCAAGAAGTTGGTTGTTAGACTTGAATTTGGGCCTCATAACCCACTTTTGCCACCAAGATAGAAACGAGTCATGAGAACTAGAAGGAAAACAAAGGGATAAGGATGATCCAAACCATATGCTTCGAGCACATTGGCATTCCAGAAATAAGTGGAGGATGGATTCCATTGCAGCTGTACAGAGGGGGCATATGTCATCCACCGGGACTTGTCTCTTGAGAAGGCTTTCCGAAACTGCAATCGCATTAAGGCATAATCTCCAAATGAATAATTGGATCTTCGGGGGGATAGGGAGCTCCCAAATACTCTTCCACACAATACTGTCCACTAGGGGCCTTTGGTAGTTGGAGGACGCTTGATGAGTGAAACAAGGAATTTCCGTTGTCTAGAATCTCCATACTTCAACAATTATTTTTTTTTATCCGATTCCTTTCAATTCCTGCAAAATATGAATTATGCAAAGATTAGCACAATGGTATTACGGATGTCGAATCCTCACTCAAGATTGGTAGGGTTAGTGCAATAAAGAAAATAAAAATAAAAATAAAAGATTAAAAGGGTGGAGAGATGAGAAGGGTGGATTAATTTTTTTAAAACATTTTTTTAAGAGATTATCAAGATCTACTGACGAAATGAAATAAAAGCATCAAATTAAACAATGAAAGATGGCAAGCATAAAATAAAAAACATGAAAATTGTTGAATTAAAAAGTCACCTACAAAATTTGAATTAAATGCAAGGACATCAAATAATAAGAAAAGAAAAAAAAAAGAAAACAAATGGTGAGAGCCCTAGGTGTAGGGCCGGCCGTGAAGAGATGGGCGAGACAATGGTGGTGCCATGAGCTTGCAAGGACCTTAGAACTTCTTAGGTGAGAGAGAGAGCCGTGATATGAGAGGGGGCTTGAGAGATGAGAGAAAGATGAGAGAGGTTAAGATGAGAGTGGTGAAATGTGAGAGAGAGGTGTGAAAGCTTTTAGATGAGAAGAGAAGTGATGAGAAAAGTGTACGTCCACACTTAGAGAAAGATGTGAGAAGAGATAGTGGGGTGAAAGAAAGAGAGAAGTTTTGAGAATTTAATGTGGCCACACATGGCCGTGAGTTATATAGAGGGGGAGGGATGAATGGTTTTGGAACTAAGGATTTAGAATTTTGGAAAGTTTTTGAATTAGCCAAGGTTTCTAACTAAAGAAAAATGGCTAGAATAGAAGGTTGAATACAAGGAAAGTAGGAAATAGGAAAGTGAGGTGTAGGGATGATATGGACTATCATGGCTAAGAGTAGATTAGGGTTTTGCAAATGGAGGGTGACGATTAGGGTTAGGATAAATTGGGTGGCTAGGATTTAATTAGGATTTTGGCAAGAAAAGGTGGCTTGGGTTAGTAAAGGATTAGGGTTTAAGAGAGGTGGACGGCTAGGATTAGGAGAGAGAGATTAGGGTTTAGAGAAATAAAAGAGAAAAGAAAATGATGGCAAAGGGTTTTGAACCCTGGTCTCTAACACAGTCTCCCATAGATTTCACCAACTAATCAAGCTCTTCTCCTTTGTCTTATATAGTGATCTTTATTACTCAAGTCCTCTTTCTTAGAAATCGACTTTTCAGCTCCCTAGGCTTCGTTCTGTAATTATGATCTCTTGGCTTAGCCCACACTTGGCCTGCATCTACTTGGTATAGCCTGTTGGCTCTTTAAAACTTTAGTGCTTAATTACGGCCTCTGGTCCTTGAGAATCGTCCAATTAGGGTTCCTGAGATAGTTAAAACACGTAATGAGAGTTCATCGAAATGACTTAGTATCTAGACTTATAGAAATGTGTTTAAACTATGCAAATATACCATTTTGACCAAATTAGTGTGTTCTATGCAATGGAGAAAACTCTTACATATAAAAGTTTGTAAAAATAAAAGTTTTACGTAGAAGAGTTCAATAACTCTCAAAGGATAATCGTGAAAAACAAACACTTTTAAGCGAATATCAATGAGCTTCAAGATCTTGGTGGGCTAGGTGGGATGCAGAGCTTATTTGAAATTCCCGGATTCTGTGAAGTGCCATATGAGTTTATCTGGATTACCAAGGATACTAATGGGGATTTTACAGATTTCCTCGATTGAAGATGGATGAAAATAGCTCCTTAAACCCGAAACATCCCATGTACCCTCTTCAGAGTTGATAAAGTTGGACACTGTTTGCCCTTGCAGAGCCACACCCGAGAGAGGGATGGGTTGAACATGGGAATAGATGGTATCCATGGATCGGTATTAGCTTGCACTTGGGTACCCGAACCAAGTTGCCAACGAAGGCCTTTTTGAAGAATTGAGCGGCCAAAATACTCCGCCAAGCCCATGGGGGTCTTGATCACATTTTCGCTTGAATAAAAGGGGAGTGGGGATAATATAAACCCTTCATAAACCGTGCCTATACAACTCTGGCTGGCTCAACAGCCTCCTTCCCTGCTTCGTGAGGAGCCCCAAATTGAAAGCTTGAATGTCCCGAAGGCCCAATCCGACTGATGCCTTAGGTTGGTTCATTTTCTTCCAGCTTACCTAATGTATTTTGTTCTCGTTTGACTGGTGCCATCAAAATCGGGCTATAGCTGAATTCACCTCCCTTAGCCAACCCTTAGGAAGCAGGAAATAACTCATAGCGTAGGCGGAAATAGCTTGGATCATGGCTCGAATTAAAACCCCCTTGCCCTACTTGTGTCAGAATAGAGCTGTTCCACCCTTGCATCCGTTGCAAAATTCTGCATTTAAGGTTCTCAAAAACTTCCCTCTTTGATCATCCAAATTCCGTAGCCAGACCCAAATAGCTGTCTGGAGTCGATAAATTCTTGATGTGAAGAATCCTTACTATCATACGTCGGAATCTCCAAGGAGTATTAGCACTGAATGTTACCCCCAACTTTTTATAGTTCACAAACTGACCTGAAGCAAAACCATAGGTTTCTAGAGTTTCCATTAATTTAGCAGATTCATCCAAATTAGCTTGCATAAAAACCAAACAGTCATCTGAAAAAGAACAAAAGAGAGAGAGAGCAGGAACATGCCTGTTGATTCGAATACCACTCAAACACCCTGATTCGCAGCCTGATGGATGAGACCCAATAGCGCTTCAGCACATAGAACAAATAAATAAGGCGACAGGGGGTCACCTTGACGCAAGCTCCTAGTCAGAATAATGCATCCACGAGGTTCGCCATTGAGGATTACCGCAAACTGAACCGTAGTAAGGCATTGCTTGATCAAACTAATCCAAGACTCCCTGAAGCCCAAATTTTCCATAAGAGCGAAGAGAAAATTCCATTCAACCCTATCATAGGCCTTGTTAAGGTTAAGTTTGACGGACATCAGTCGCTCCCTCCCTTTTTTCCTTCTAAGGTAATGATTGATCTCATGGTTTAGGAGAATGTTATCCGTGATCTGCCGACCTTGGATGAAAGCAACTTGAGCTGGGTTTATCAACAACGGAAGGATCGGTTTTAAGCAGTTTGCCAGAATTTTGGAGATAACCTTGTACACTACATTATATAAACTTATAGGCCAGTAGTGATTGATATTCTCAGGATTTTTGATCCTTGGGATTAGGACAATATAAGTGAGATTCATCTTTTTGAGAAGAAAGCCTTGCCGAAAAAACTGAACGACAACTGCACAGACATCATTCCCCACAATGTCCCAGTTCTTTTGGTAGAAAACACTCGGCATACCATCGGGACCAGGGGCTTTTAAGGGTCCTATTTGAAATATAGGTTGCTTGATTTCATCGATTGAAACTTCCTTGCACAACTCATCATTCATCTGGTTATTAACTTTGGGTTGTAACACTGAAAGAACTTCATGGATATTACTTGGGTTAGATGTGGCATACAACTCTCTGAAATGGTTTATAACATGGTCTTCAATCTCCTTGGGAGTTTGCAAACACAGTCCCCTACCATCCTGTAACGAGGATATACGGTTTTGTTGTCTACTGAGGACGGTGGAAACATGAAAAAACTTTGTATTTCTATCGCCTAATGCCACCCAATCTGCCTGTACTTTTTCCTCCATAAGGCTTGCTCTTGATTAAACGCATGATCCAGCTCAGTCTGAAGACACTGTAGAACTTTCCGCTCTTGATTACTAGGAATGCCGGCTTGGATCACCGAAATCTGATCTTTTAAGTTAGCAATTCGCGCCGGTAAGTAGCCAAAAGTATTCTTATTCCAGCTTATCAGATCTTTCATGCATTCACTTAGCCTCGAGCATAGAGAGAACATCTAAGATCTCATTTGCTGCCTAGTCCAAGCTGATCGGATCACCTCCTTGCACCTGGAGTGGAGATTCCACATCTCTTCAAAACGAAACACTTTTCGGCAAGGTCGAACAGGGTTATCAGAGCAGATCAAAATCGGGCTATGGTCTGACCTGATTGCGGGAAGAATCTCGATGAGAGCATTTGGAACAGCTGCTCTCCAGTTTGGATTTGCAAAACCTCTATCAAGGTGTGCAGCAATATAATAAGGGTTCTGCCATCGGTTAGACCAGGTAAAGGAAGGTCCTTGATAGCCTAAATCAATTAAGTTGGCACTGGAAATAAAATTTTGAAAATGACTCAATTGAGCAGGAGTAGGGGAATTACCTCCTATCTTGTCTGATATATCCAGTATATTGAAGTCCCTCACACAGAGCCAAGGTTCTCGCATTACTATTATAATGTGAGAGGCGTGATTTTTCCGAAATTCCCAAACTACCCTTAAATAAAACAAAACTTTCATTTAATGTTTTACTTTAATTCTCAAACTATCTGTTGCTCATCTATTTAAAAAATAGAATCACAGCCAATTGTGATTGAACTCAGGAAGAGTTCAATCGCACATGCAGGTTAACACATGTCCCTTTTAACTCCTATTAACTGTGGTTAACACCTTCCCCTCACTCTCATGTGCATAGCAGGTGCCACTCGCTAGTAAGGTAATAATAGATTTCTCCTGTGAATTTCCCTGCTAGGGGGTTTAAATGGAGTTCTATGTTTTTGCAGGTTGTGCCAGCATCTGGTATTACAGATGATTGGAAAGGATTGGACATTGGATGCGATTCCCTAAGACATTTAGCGAAGCTTTGGATACTTCGAAAAACACTATTTGGAATGGATCAATGGGCTTGTTTGAGTTTGAGAAGTTTGTAGTGGGAACAGAGGTACGTGATAGTAACTTAAAATTGAGACGAACTTCAACTCTTATTTGCACCGAAGTTTTGTTATTTACTTTTTTTTCTATCCACAGCAACGATAGGTGATTTTCCAATGCAAGGAACTTTTGATCAATGATCCACACTTGTATTTGTCCTATAGGTCAAGAAGTCCAGTGAAGAATGAATTATCACAACTAATTTATATGGATTGCACTCTTAGAGAAAGCATTAAAAAAATGACCAAAATCTTAGGTGGCGTTTGGATGCATTGTTGTTTTTCTGTTTTTAAAAATCAGAAACAAATCATTTTTTTTTCTTTAAGTTTTCAATTTTTTTTTAAGTATGAAACACGTTTGCTGACTGCTACTTATTTTAAAAAACAAAAAACAGAAAAAACAAGTTTGGTACTCACATAACATCATAAAAAATAATTATAGAAAGAACTTAATCTCTAAACAGTTAAGGGTCCCACCTATTAGTCCACTTAAGGGTTTATAAAAAAAGCTCATAAGCAAAGGTAACATGAATTTTCGTTTACGGAGGTGGAGCAAACCATGTTTTCTATTTTTAAAAACAAGGGTAACATGAATTTTCTATTACCTTGATTTTCGAAAATTTTGGTATTAGATTTTAAATACAAAAAACAAACCACGTTTCAGAAACATGTTTTATGCAAAAAAAATTTCTAAATTTTCATTTTTAAAAACAGTAAATAAAAGTGCAACCAAATAGGGATTGCATTAAACCCTGAGGGTGTAGCACCCCGGATATTATTTTCTGTCATGTATTAAAACCTTAATGTCTTTTCCTTGAATAAGCAGTTGGAATTCTGAGTTTCTAAACTCCTTTTGCAGATCAGTCCACTTTGGAAACAATTTGGTCCATAAATAAAGTGGAATTTGAAAATTCTAAAATACCAGAAATGTCCCTTTTCGAAATACGAATCCAACGCAAGTTGAATCGTCAAAATCCGACGAACGAGTCAAAAGTTATGGTCAAAACAGTAAAATTGGTCAAAAATCTGCAAAGCACCGATCACTAGAGATCGCTCGGTTCACAACCGATTGCTCGGTCCAAATTAGCGATCGATCGGTCTACAACCGATCGATCGATAGCTATCGACTGGTTAATTTTTTTGCGTGGGGAATTTTTTCAGAGATGGTGTTTTTGACTGAGAGCTCGGTCAAGAATATCGGTCGATCGGTAGGCGACCGATCGCTCGGTCATAACCACCGATCGCTCGGACTTTCGTGTTTTTTTTTGCAGAATTTCAGTAAGGGCTTTTAGGCCTTTTTACCCTCAACCCTTGGGGCTATAAATAGGGGTCCTATTTTGAGGTATTAGAGTACTCTACCTATTTCTAACCTAATTTGGCAAGGAAAGAGAGAAAACCTAGGATTTGAGGGAGAAATTGCTTGGAGAAGAAGGAGATTGCTAGGAGATTGCAAGGAGAGCTTTGAGATCTTTCTCAAAGCTCCCCCAAATCACCTTGTGAGCGATTTGGATCCAAGGGAAGGATCCCTAAGGTCGATAAACTTCCTAATTCAACTCTATTAATGATGTTTGGTGAATATTATTATAATAGAAATGATAATTTGATTTTTTTTCCCTAATTATGCATAGATTAAACTTGTTAGAGAAGGAAATGAATTTATACTATGGATGGATTGTATGGAGGATGAGAAATATGATGGAGGAAGGGATGAATGTATGGATGTGGAGTATGTTTGGGTTGTATAAATGGATTATGGTGTGGTGGAATGTTAAAAATGGGAAATGGCAAAATATCCATAATTAACGCACTCAAGGTGTTTGTTGAAATACTTAAGAAAGAGAAATATTAGTATGATGCTATTGATTATTGATAAATTAAGTTAAATGGACATTGTTGTGACTATGATAAATTATGCCCTATTTACTTGTATGGTGGTCGATATTCGGGTAGGCCAAATCTTAGAGGAAAATCCTCCACATTGGGAATTCTCTAACTAGAGAGATGTAACCTAGCGGAGTTTCCTAACGGAAGATTGGAATCTAAGGAATGACTCATTTGAATTTCAATCACGACACTCAAGCACACGTGCACTTGCATGGTAAATATTCAAGTCTCATGAGTCCACTTGTCTCACAAGCATGCATGCATTGGATACGAACATGTTATGAATTATGCCAAGAAAGAATGATCCCCCACTACGAGCATCCACTCTATGCGTTGTTGCACTCATGTTATGCTATGAAAGAATGATTCCCCATTACGAACATCCACTCTATGCGTTGTCGAACACTATGAATTATGCGTTGCCGGGACAAACACCCTATGAATCATGCATATATGAGTCTATGCATATGTTAAGGCAAGTTCATGGATAAGAATTGCACGAGTACACGAGTCAAGATGATGTTATGACATGTTCTATGCTCCACACTCTAATTATGTCTATTTTACGTGAAAGCAGTATGATTAAGCTTAGATAAACTGAGTTATGATATTGTTATTGCTCATGCTATCTTATGTTGTTGTTAGTTTGTTTATCCACTAAGTATTCCACACTTAGTCGACCTGTCATTGTCTTCAGGTTTAGGAGGAGAGTCGTGGACTGAGGAGGTGTATGCCGAAGAGGAGGAAGAAGGTGAGCTTCCTGAGGAAGAGGCTAGGGATATTGATAGTCATCCCTATTGAGTAGTTTTAGTATTTCTTTTTGGAAGAGATGTTTATATTGGACTTTTAACTTTTAGTTGATGTTGTCTTAGTTGTCTTACTTTATTAATGATTTTAGACTATTTCGTTTATGAGGAGTTATGATGTGTGGATTATCGTTGTACAGGATGATTTGAATTTTTATGATCGAGATTTTATTATCCTCATTTTTGGAGACTCGTGTTAGTACGTCTTGTATGTATGGATTTTAAGCAGGTTTATGTAATGTGACAATTCCAAAGTCCTATTTTAGCCTTGTAGGATTTTGGGGTCGTTACAGAGGGTGTAGCCCAATGGTCACTTGGACGAACCGTAAGCCCGGAGGTCTCGAGTTCAATTCACTGGCTCCCTTCAATAACGGCTGCATGGGGTGGAGTGGAGGCTAGGAAGCACGGATATGGATACGGGATACGGGTATGATACAATACGATACGGGTACAGTAATACGACAGAACCTAAAAAAAAAGATACGGGTACGGCTAGGATATGTCTGTAATTTAAAAATAATAATAATAATAATACTATATTTTGTATTATATTTACATAATAACCATTGGTTCAGGAATTAGTCTAGGGATACTCCCAAAGTGTACTCCCATATATACTCCTTAATCCTAACCGTTTATCTTAATTATTAAACGGTTAGGATTCTAGCTAATGTGGCAGTAGAAAAGACAAAATAAGCCAACTGAAATCTTGGCCCTTAGTGGTTGGTTATAAATGGTTAGGATTAGGGAGTATATTTGGGAGTATAATTGGGAGTACCCATAGATTGACTCTTGGTTCAGTTCTGTTTATGTATAAAAAAGACCATATCCATGCAAAAGCAAAAAAAAATAGGGTCATCTTATCATCCACTAAACAAAAAAGAAAGTCATCCTATCATCCACTAAGCACCATGTCCATGCAAAAACAAAAGAGATAGGGTCACAACCCCCAGGTCTCCAAAAAAAAATTTGTCAGTATCCCGACCGTATCCCTACGTATCGGAACCGTGTCCATGCCGTATTTGAAATTAAAAAAAAAATGTTTTAAATTAACCAGATACGTCTAAGCCGTATCCCGTACATATCCCGCCACATCGGAGGCGTATCCGATATTGGTACGAGGACCTATTTGAGGTATCCGTGCTTTCTAGGGTGGAGGTATTCCCTATGTTAACCCATGGGACTAGTCTGAGCCTTCAAGGCTCAGGATATCCACGGTATCAAACAAAAAACATATATATATATATATATATATATAGAGATTGCATTCCATTGAAGGGTGCATATCATTTTTCATTGAAGAATGGAATACATTAAAGACTATTTGATAATGCATTCCATTGAAGAATGAACGATCATAACCAATTTATATCGATTGTATCCCTGCGTATCGGAACCGTATCCTTGCCGTATCCAAAATAAAAAAATTGTTTTAAATTAACAGGATACGTCTAAGCCGTATCCCGTACATATCCCACCGTATCGGAGGCATATCCATATCCGATATGGGTACGAGGACCTATTTGAAGTATCCGTGCTTTCTAGGGTGGAGGTATTCCCTATGTTAGCCCGTAGGACTAGTATGAGCTTTCAAGACTCAGGATATCCACGGTATCAAACAAAAAAAATATGTATATAGGGATTGCATTCCATTGAAGGGTGCATATCATTTTTCATTGAAGAATGGAATACATTAATGACTATTTGATAATGCATTCCATTGAAGAATGAATGATCATAACCAATTTATATCGATTGCATTCTTTGAGAATGCAGTGGCCATCCAAACATGTGATTGAGCAAAATGACTACGATCTTCCAATTGGAGCTATATTTGAGTTGTGATTCATTGTCTTAGTTGTCCTTGGAGCCCAGCTGTGGCTTCAGAGATGTTTAACAAATTATTTCTGTAGTGAACTGCTCTATGTGTGCAATAGAAATTGAGGGTCATCTTTCTCCCATTGCAGGAAATAGCTAAAAAACTTGGCAGACCTCAGTATTAAGGGGGTGATAACAATCATCGGAGGTGGTGACTCTTTTGCCGCTGTGGAAAAGGCGGTGCTCGCAGACAAGATGAGCCCCATCTTGATGAGAGGTGGAGACAGCTTGGATTTGCTCTAGGGCAAGTCACTCCCTGGAGTTCTTGCTCTCAATGATGCCACCCCTGCTGCTCTTCAGCGATGTTTTTTTCTGGTTTTCTTAGAACAGCTTAGGATCACAAATGGAACTGATGTTGTACATGTGGGTTCTCCCAAGCATGAGTGATGATAAGATTGAACTTGTTTGGAACAATGCTGTTAATGATGTTATCCATACATTTAGTTTATCTAGCAAATCTTTAACCAAAAAAAAATTCTAGCAAATCAGTCCTCTCTATCTTTTTGGCGGTGAAGGGTTGTATTGATACTTAATTTTCCTTGATTTTCCTTGAGATGATTTTTTTTGGGGGGGGTAAAATGCTAATAATGTTTTCATCTAAAGGAAGGACGTACATGGGCATGAAGGTTAAAACCTCTGCTAGCTTAAGATAATCAAATTTTCCTTGATACATCTTTCAGTTCTAAAAAAATTTGAAGCCTCTGAGTCTGCTACTTTTGCAAGATTGTGAGCTGCTTGCATATTGACCTCTCTATTTGTCATCTGGTGAATTTCTAAATTCTCGGATGGGTGCGTTATTTATTTATTTATTGTTAAGAGCGCCACATTGAGCTGGGGGTGCCAAACTAAGCCGAGGTAAGTGGGCCGCCTGCCACATGATTAAAGAATTTTTTTCAATCTATTGGGAGATTCCTTTTAAGACCTTTATACATCCTTAAATGAGGGGCGCACCTTTCCCCCTCTGGCTTGAGGGGTTGGTGCCTAAATATAATGGATAAGCTAATAGATGCTCCATGGATCTGTGATTATCTGTTAAACAGTTTGTGATCAGCTTCGAGTCTTCGTCTGCTATTTGATCCCTCCGGAGATAGACTGGTGTTGCAAGGCCTATATAGAATTTCCTTTAACCGCGCAGCCTATGTTTATATGAATATCTGGTTTAAACAGTTTATGATCATTTGACAAGAGCCGTCATTCATTCATACTAGAGTGGCAATGCACTTTCCTTTCAATGCCCATTTAGAGTAATGCATTGAAGCTCCAAGCTTTTGAATTGGGAGACCTTTGACACAACTGAAAGATGAACCATGAGTCCTTCACTCCAATGGCCTTGTTTGAATTCAATTGATTTAGTCTAAATAGTGGAGTCATTACAGTACCTTTATCTTAGCCCTTTCCTCAAAATTTTGTTAGTTAAGATTAGTACGATTATTATTATTTTGGGGGTATGGGTCATCATTAGCTAATAATTCTTAATTAGTTCATTAGTGTCGCTTTAGTAGGAGTGTATTGGCTCAGCTCATTCGAGCTGAATTTTTTTGGCTTGAACGAGCAAAGCCAAAGCTTTTATTTGAGCTTGAAACTGCAAACAAGCCGGGCCCAAGTCACGCCCGTTTAAATAATAATAATGATAATAATAAGTATCATACATATATATATATATATATATATATATATGTATTAAGGTCGAGTCAAGTTGAGCTCAAGCTTGTCCATTTTGTTTGAGCCGAGCTTCAAGCATTGATTTTTGACCAGGGATCTTCTCCAGTAGTTGCTGGCGAGAAGATCGTCAGCAACCCTTTGGGCACGCCACATGCCCTTGTGCAAGCAAACCAATATGTGGCGAGTCCAGAAAGATTGTTGGTGGTCTCCTCACCAACAATTATTAGAGAAGATCCCATGTCTTGATTTTCAAGCTAGACTCGAGCTCGAACCCTTAATTACACTATCCATATAGACATTACACAACTCATACAGGTATTGACTTCACAAAGGTCAACAATATTGAAGCACCTCAATGCGATGAGAGTAGATTTTCAAAAAGATGTTGAAAGAGTATATCATGACAGGATGAGATATCCAAGTGGAGATTTCGCTAAAATTTGATTCACCATCTACACTCCAACCATAGAAGTTTTTGTTTTTGTTTTGGATGGTAAGCTAGGGTTAGGCAGACCCCCACCACATATATTAAAGGCAAACACAATAACAATCTAGTGTACACCTTTCCCGCCTGGTCTTCACACAAGAATGACTGGGTTAAACTAGGGAGTTCAAGAGGCAGAAAGGATATACTAGAATTATCAGTACAAAGTCGAGAGTCAGTGGGGATCTAGCTATTAAGAGATCATCGTCACTTGTGAGAGCTCGCTCGCTCTTCTGTTAGAGGGTTATGAACTGCACCCAGTTCTGACATACATTCTGAACATCGGTTGAATATGCCAACTGAAATCTATAATAAACAACAGTGCATCTCTTTTGCTCCATCTCAATAACAACAGCAGCTTATGCATATATACGAATTCCCTTGACATTAGTACATATACCATATATACAAGCATGTATAGATGCAGATACAGACACTAAGCACCACTCAGGACTTACTTTAAGACGTTATACCACGGACGTGAAACTCTTATCTTAATAAAATAAGCTCCAAACCCCACCCCACGAATTATGAGCCATTATATAAACTTGAACTCTAATAAGATGCCCGATAATAACTCAACGCATGTGATGCCTGCAAGATAGAATTGAATATGGTAAAATCTCGATCCCTAGGTGAATACAGCTCGAAGCAAAGGGCATTAATTGGCAAAAAATAGAACTGACCTGAGAGTTTCTTTTGTTCCACGTCGGATTTTACAACGAATTGTTGGCAGCCCAAGGCGCTGATGAGCCTCGTACCGATGGCAACCAGAGAAACCTGTAGGGATACAAGAAAGGAAAGATGAGCGCTGAACACATGAGATACATGAAAGGTCATGATATTGTGATGAAACTGACTCAGGCCTGCCTCTATGTGAGTTGATGAGTCCATTTTTGAACAGAACAGGAAAAAATAGTATCCTAGGTAGTATGAACAATTCAAACGAGCACGCACCGTAGTAAACTCCGTCAACCTCGAGCACATCAATCTGCATGATCATCAGATAAAGGGGCCAAATAAGAGTTGATTTTGAATTACAAACACAAGCAGAGATTGCATACACAGAATCAGAATGTAGACATTGGAAACAAACAGACACATGGACTTTGCAGGAGGCTATGTAACAAAGAGACTCAATTGGAGGAAAAAAGGCCCTTTCCTCAGCTAAAGTACGAAAAGAACCAATCAAGTATTTTTGTTAATTGGATCAGTTATCTAACAGAAACAGCAGTTTACTTCTTTGTTCCGCTGAAGTAGTATTATTCTTTTTTTTAGTTGTATGCCAGAGAAAAGACCTTAACATCGCATAACACATGTCAAAGCCTTGCTCACTTGAAACCAAAACCAGGCGACTTTAATTTCTCTTTTGAGTTTTCTTTATATTCTAATTGCACAATTTATTCCAAAAAAAGAATAATAAATAAATTAAAATTTTAAAAAAACTTTGCACAAGGGTAGGAGTTAAAAGGAAAGAAAAAAATAGCACCCTTTTTAGCATCTTTCATAAAGAATATTTAAAGAATAAAAAATAACAGTTCCGTTCCAACTTCCAAATGGTTCTCCGAAAAAAAAGAAAGGACAAGAATAAAATACCGATTAGAAAGCATAAAATATTTAGGGTGGTGCTATGCACACATCAACGTTTCCAAGTACACACCAAACTTAAAAAACTCAATATTATAGGAACCTAACCAATACTCCAAAAGCCCTAGGGTGATTAAGGAGTGGAAGGCTAGGTCCATATACATTTGGGGTCATAACATACCACCACGCTTCTGCAACCAACGTCCACAACGGCTTTCACTATAAGGCAGGGCACTTCTCAAGATTTTTTTTCCGTAGCAGGAGCACTTCTAAAGTTCTAATGCAGGGGCACTCCCCAAAAGCCGTGATTGATGGTAGCCGTGAGATCAAATCCCTTATCTCATAGCTCCCTAGACTACCTAGTCAAGACCGCCTAGTGGGCCCTACCCTGTGGGCCACTCCACCTCCACCCCACCAGGTCCCATCCCGTGGACCCCATCCCGTAGGCCACCGCACCCCAGTGTGGAGAGGCCCCTGCATCATCTACCCACACCGGTGAGGAGACTCGAAGCCAAGACCTGCTCTAATACAAATTTGATGCCACTCGAATATTTGTTGATAAATTAACAAATAAATTGAAGATGATTAAGGGAGGAAGAAAAGACGATGCTTGTATTGAAATTCAAAAGTAGATCATAATCAAATATGAGGACCATGGGGTCAACTCGGGAACTCACTCACACAAAGGTTGGGACTCACTCACCAACAAGAGGACTACTCAACTCTTTAAAATGGGGCTACAAGAACTCCCAAGTACAAAATGGTTCTAACTCATAAATTACCCTCTTCTATAGCTTTAAAACATATACATATATAGAGAGAGAGTTGTTAAGGATTAGCCATTAGAAATGTGTAGAGAAGAGAGAGACAAAGTTGTTGAGGCATTTAAAGCTTTGTCTCATTTGAATCTTGTTCTACCTTGTAACGGTTAGAGAATTCTTGATTTGAAATTGATCCCATACTTCTCATCTCATTATATAGAACTACATCACTGGAGTTGTTGTAGGTGAATTCGGCTTGCGGAAAAATGAAGTCTCATTGCTTTGGATCGTCTCTTGCAAGGCACCGAAGAAGATTTTCTAGAGACTGGTTTGCAACTTTAGTTCGTCCGTCAATTTGTGGATGATAGTCACTTGAGAATTAGAGTTGAGTGCCAATGAGCTTCCACAAGGTAAGCCAAAAGTGGCTCATAAATCTCATGTCTCGATCCGATGTAATGGTCGGTCCTTGGCACACCATGAAGTCGGACTACTTCCTTGAAAAAAAGTTGAGCGACATGTGAAGCTTCAGACGTATTTTTGCATGTGATGAAGTGCACCATCTTTGAAAACCTATCAACAAAAATAACAATTAAGTTAAAGCTTCTGGTAATCCTAACCAACCCTTGCCAAGTGCCGATACTATGGAATTACCAACATCAGCCAATCTTCCTAAAGTTTTGGATGTAATTGATTTACGATCTATCACTACTAGAAGGAGCACAGTTACACAATATCTTGTTCAATAGAAAAATAAACCTCAATCTGAGAACACTTGGGTTAGCAAGCAAGAGTTGAAGGAGCTTGACAAAGACACTTGGGAAAGCATCACAAGGCGAACTTCAACGACGCGCTCTTTTCAAGCAGGGGAGGATGATGTGGTTCTATATAATAAGATGAGAAGTATGAGATCAATTTCAAATCAAGAACTTTCTAATTGTTCGAGGTAGAATCAGATTCAAATGAGACAAAGCTTTAAATGCACAAAAGCCAAATGAGACAAAACTTTAAATGCACAAAAGCCAAATGAGATAAAGCTTTAAATGCCCCAACAACCATGTCTCTTTCTCTCTCTTCTCCACACATTTCTAACGGCTAGTGCTTTACAATTATCTCTCTCTATATATATGCTTCAAAGGTATAGAAGATGATAGTTTTTGAGTTAAAACCATTTTGTACTTGGGAGTTCTTGTAGTACCATTAAAGATTTGAGTGGTCCCCTTGTTCGTGAGTAAGTACCAACCCTTGGGTAAGTGAGTCCTCGAGTTGACCCGCATGGTCCTCGTATTTGATTATGATCTACTTTTGAATTTCAATACAAGCATCGTCTTTTCTTCTTCCCTTGATCATCTTTAATTTATTTATTGATTTTATCAACAAATATTCGAGCGGCATCAACTTCTCAGGATTTTTCCGTAGCCATAGCACTTCTCAAGATTTTTTTCCGTAGCCCTCCCAAGTCCCTGGTAGCCCTTTCCGTGATTCAAACCCGAGACGTGGTGTTAGGCTATGATACCATATGATAGGAACCTAACCAATACTCCAAAAGCCTTAGGGTGATTAAGGAGTGGAAAGCTAGGTCAATATACATTTAGGGCCGTAATACAAGATTTGCTAACATACACACCAAAAAGAAGAGAAAATGGCAATGGTGCCCTTATTACCTTCTCCTCCTTACTGTCATCAAACAAAGACCAGGGAGCTGCTTCCACCTTGAGTTTGTTTTGTCCAAATAAGGGTTTCAACTTTAGACCTAAGATCGAACAACTCTCAAATCCCACCAAACCCCCTTTCTATATCTAATCCAAAACCCCTTCAACACAAGAATCTCCATCAATGGCTTTATATCCAGCCAAAGCCATGAAACCCTACAAGCTCAAACAAATGCTAAAAGAGACAAAGCTCGTCGTCTCCAGGGTCGAATTTTTCGAAGATAGCAAGCTCTTTGGCAAACAAGACCATCTGTATATGGTCTCTGGTCGACGTCTTTATCCTTAAAAGAGTTCGAAGGCCATGAACAAAGCATCTCCAACTACATATTCTCTTTCGTTCTATTCCCTCTGTGTGTCAGAATATGGGTTGTGGATGCCTAAATCTCGGCAATGATTAAAATAATAATTAAAATTACAGAAAATAGTAATAAATATCACTCATTTATAAATTCATCAAACCATTAATATTGAGTATTTTTCAAGATATTTTTATAAATCTCAGGATATTTACGTGATAAAAAAGAGAAAACTGTATTTCTTGGGAGACTTTTAAAATACCGTGATAAAAACGAAGTTTTAAACTTTAGATATTTTTCTCAGTATTTCTCGCGAGAAATTAGGTATTTCCTAGGAGATTTGTAACAATGGTGGAGACCAAAGAAAAATAAAAGGATATTTTGGGGCTTTTTCAAAAACCCATTTACCACATAGTATTGAGCGAGTGGTGATTCCAGTGTAGTCAAGGCGTCTATAGCGATGCCTAGGCGATTAGGCCTAGCAAGGCGCTGCCAAAGCAACGCCCAGGCAATAAAAATAATTAAATTATATATATATATATATATATATATATATATATATATATATATATATATATAATATATACAAATAACATTTGAAACCTCTTAGGGTTGAAAATAATCTAAGAAACTTAACATTTAATGTTGTAATGCTTAAATGTCAGCCTTTTTCTGCTAAACTATTAGTTAATTTTTTGACCCTGTAAATGCAAATATTTTTAAAAATTAAAATATGAGACTTTTTTTACCGGACTTTTGAGTTTTAATAATATTTTTTTATAATGGAATTCGTAAAAGTTTAAATTTTTAGAAATAACTTGGCAATTGCAAGTTGAAATTTTGACAAAGGCGCTAAAAAAATGAATTTTGTTCTTAAACTGAAAAGTTGACTTTTTATTCTTTAGGAATTCGGATCTAAGATATTTTTTATTGAATTCAAATTGGGGATATAACCTTATTTACATGTAAATATCTTGTAAATAAAAGTAAAGTGTAAAACCAATTACTCAAATGGTATTTATATATAAATAAGCTATAAAACTGTAAAGCAGGCTAACTGTCAAAGGGTCCAGGTGACTACCGCCCGCCTAGAGAGGTGCCTAGGCGGTGACAGTCCAACACCGCCTAGGCGACGCCTTGACTACACTGGGTGATTCAGAAAATTGTCTTTTTATCTTCTTTTGGTGTGTATGCTAGAACATGTTATTTCGTACATTAGTAATTATTAGTGTGCATGTAGCACCACTCAATATTCATCACGCACATGGAGATTTGTCCACAAAGCACCAAGCCATAGTTACTAGAACGATAAGAGAAAACGAGATGTGAAACGAAAGTAAGAAGCAAAGCTTAAAAAAATCCTTAGTGAACGAGAAGCGTGGAATGAGATATGGGGGTCTCACCCCATTATATAAACATGGGCATCCATACTTCCAATTCTGCCTTACATGAGATATGTGTATAGAACTAGGTGTCTTAGGTTCCAATCTAATGATACTTTGCCTAGGGTCTACAACTTGGTTGTAGCTAGACTCAGGTCTATCCCATCATCTCCCACATACATAGCCATCTTTGACCACTAAATGGGATGTGATGGAAGCAAGCAACCCGCCCTATGCATAGCTTCCCTGCAACTATGATTTAAGTTCCTAAAGCTGGTGATCATGTGAGCGATCACACTACTTCTTTCCTAAATACTGAAGAATCAAACGTCTCTTCTGACTAAGCATTGAACAAGATGATAAAACTCTTGAAAATTGTAACAAGAGACATTTGTGTCATCCTAGACCTTTATGACCCATATATCCATATGACTACATTCTCTCAGTGTTGACCATTAAGTGAGTATATACATGACCACACAACAATCATGACTCTCAAACTCATGACAAAAGGATAAAAATTGGGTTCGTTGAACCATGTGATGTCGGTTGAACCTTGAATTCGGAAGAAGGCCTAGACCAATTACTGAAGCCTAGGAAGAAGAAGAAAAAGACGAGAAAAAGAAGGAAGCTATAAAGAGAACTGTTAGACAACCCTTAATGGGCCAGTTAGACCACAAAATCAGACCCAAGAAATGAACACACTTTGGTCCAAGCCTGTAACCCCCAGGTTTACATACATGGGAACCATGAGTATTTTGTTGCTCCATTAGCAAGTTATAGGTCAAAGGTTGTTCAAGTTATCAGCAACTTTCTCTAAGTTATATCATAACTTGATGTTTAGACTATTAATAGCTTTAGACTGCTTTGTTGGCAAGTTATTTATTAGATTGGTTATTAATTAATTAGGTACTTAGTTTATTAAGCTAATGACATATATATATATATATATATATATATATATATATATATAAAACATCTTTGAGGTATGAAGTTTATGACTTTATTCTGATGCTCCTAAGGCACTGATTCCTCTATATTCTGGTGTCAATCCACAAACCTGAATTAGTACCGACTCTACTTCAACTGACAAAAGTTTCTCTTCTGTGATTAATCCTTAAGAAAAATAATGCTGATTCTCACAAGCTTAACCAATTCTTACTCTTTCTATATTCTACCTATTTCTGCAGTCTCCTTCAATATGGATGCTCTCTAATAACATTATCTGGTTTTCTATTACCTCAAAAACTGGCCCCCATTTTCCTAAAATTTTAGGACTGGCTTCAGTATGTCACAGGATGTAGACTTGTAGTGGTCATTTCTGTGTTTGACAACAAACAGATTATACAAATGGCTTATCTTGAAAATCAATTTCTATGTTAAACAACTGGTAGCAAGCAAAAGATGTGATGAAAATTAAGTGTTGGCACTACAGGTGAGGTTGTTTCGCCAGTGAATTGTCACAGTCAAATCAGGAATGTTAGGATCAAGCAGCATTCTGTCATAAAAGAGTGCATTTACGTCTGTTCAGAGTGCTTCTATGATCTTTTAGGCACCCAATAATTCGGGTCAAAGATTTTCGCCAAAATGTATCCTATGGAAAGCATTATTTTCGCCAAGCACATTTACTTTCCAGACATAAATCTATAGCTCATCAATCATAGTATTGACACTCTCAAGAGGCAGTATAAAGGATTTCTCTATAAAAAGATTATTTTAAAAATCAGTATTATCTGAAGTTAAGTGAAGCTAGAAAATTCTTCTACCCATGAATGGGTTGAGTTATTTTGCAGAAAAACTAAAAGCAAATTAAGCAATATCTAGAAGAATGGAAGTAAATAGAAAACAAAACCAAGTTAAGTTATGATTGAGCTTACTGGAACTTGAAGCCCGATTTCTCGAATGCTCTCCATGAGATCTTTCACCTTCTCTGGATCATTAGATCTTGTACGCATGAGGGGTCTCCGTATTTTATCAAGCGGAAGTTCGAGAATCAATGGCCCTCCGGATTTAGGTGTATTGAAAGAAACCCCTGAATCCAACAGAGTCCCACAAATATACTTCCATAAATTTAGCAACGATTTGGCAAAAAATCTTTCAAACCCATCATCCAATTTTTCTAAGAACTCTTAAAACTAATAACACAGCTAAATATTGAATGAAAAACCTCCAAACCCTTTATTTTTTCTTTCTTAACATTTCTTGCTCAAAAAAGAGAAAAAAAGAAGAAGAGTTAGAAAAGAAACCCAGCAAAAAATTACAGTTAATGAACTTGGAGAGATGTGGATTCACTATTTGTAATGCTTAATAACTGAGAAATCATTACTTGTGAGATAAAACACTCAAAACCCAGAAAATTTAGAGTGGCCTGAGTTGAAGAAGAACAATCCATTTGCTGCGAGAGACAAATCTCTGAACCCAGATACAGATTTGCAGGATTACAGAATCATATATATATATATATATATATAGAGAGAGAGAGAGAGAGAGAGAGAGAGAGTACCGTTGGATGAAGCCGCAATAGAGAAGCTCCTGAAGTTCGTCGGGAGATGCAGAGGAAGATTCGCCATTTCCAACCAGTCGTTCTTCTCCACTTACTAGTTACTACCCCATTATCAAAGAGGAAAATGAGAGCAGCAAATGTTGTTGTTGTATGCCCGAAGCATTGTACATTGGTGAATCCTGTTTTCTAACTGTACATGTGGATACGATCGCCAATCAGAATGTCCAGATTGATATGAGTGTATTTTTGGATATTTAGGAACCACGCCCCTCTATTTTGTGGGTTTTTTTTTTTTTTTAACAAAAACTCTATTTTGTGGTTTAGAAATACCCTTTATGTTTTTTTTGTAAAAATTATAATAAAGGGTTGTGCTACACGCACCCCATTATTTACTTAGTATACACCAAATTTTAGAAAAGGATTAATTAAATATAAAATAAATAAGTAAAAAATATATTTACCTCTTCTCCTTTCTTCATCTTTAGCTTTTGGGTTCAACCTAAAAGCCTATAAACTCCCGTGTGAGTGAGTTTGTGTGAGTTTTACTTCCTTTTGCCTGTACCTTCGGCTTGTGGTGTTGTTGCGTTAAACCAAAAATAAAAAGAAAAAGAGATACAGAAGATGTATTTATCAGCATAAAAATCTCTCACGCAATGGCTGTCTAAATCTTGGAGGCCTCAAAATGGAGGGCTTGTTTCACTCAAAGGCCTGGATTGGGTAGGGCCCAAAATCTATAGGCCCTCTTCACGAGGGCTGGGCTTGGGTAAGACATAGGAAGGAGAGCCGGCCTCTCTTTCAAATATTTTACATAACTAGCAGACCCATGCCATGCACGGGATAATAAGACAAAACATTAAATTGAAAATAACTTTTATAAAAATATAATAAAATAGAATTATTATATTCCTCAAAATGACAAAAATAAATCAAATGAACAATATGTCAAATGTAGTTTATTTGATAGTTAAATAATTTAAGCAAACAAAATCATTTGTTAGAATTTCTTGCAAGTTTCTCTATTGATTAATTCAAATATTATCTTATAAGGAATCATTAATTAGTAACAAACTAATTAAAAGATAAGCTCCACATTGAAGTGGGCATCCCATCCTAGGTGGGCCCCACTTCCACATGCCCCTTTAAGGAGTTCCAAACCCCTTAGGTCATCATTTGATCTTTTTCAAAATTCACAATGGGTCCTATCCATTTGGTTTATCACGAACTATGTGATTTCACCTATAGGAGCTTCACTATACCATATAGTGATTTACTTAAAGAAATTAATTAATTTAATTAATTTCTTTAAGTAAAAAACTTTAAGAAGATCTTAGTGTGCGGGATCTAAAGGGATCTCCTATTTCCTGTTGTGGAACTAAGTGCTTAACATTTTTGGTTAAAGCATTGTTATTAGGAAACCATTTCTTATAACTCCATGAGGATCATAGAATTTTATCTATGTCCATGTACTTCCATTAATCATAATAATATTCATTAACACAATGTGACTAATCTTCAGAAAATAGAAAATTAGTTGCAAGTATTTCTATTACAAGATTTGTTTACAGATGTGTCCCTCCGCTTCTTATATTGTTATAAGCTTACGGGACAATATCTTATATTGTCTTTAATCCCTAGCTTATATTGAGAACTTATTCTCTTTGATACTTTTAGTCAAACTTGGACTTTCAAAACTATTTTAGAAATTCTTTAAAAGAAATAATAATAAATATATATTCATTTTATATAGAAAATAAACTTCTCGATAAAACCATTTCATCGATAAATACCAGCACTGGGTTTTTCAAGTCCAGTTTTGACAAGTACCAACTCAATATAAATTACTTTAGTAGAGTAGTGGAATCTTTGTTGAGCGTACACACTTCTTCTAATATAGCGTATATAACCCAACGAGCCCGTATTCAGTCCGGTGTGTTGGATATTGATGATTGACTATATCAAAGCTATATAGGCAAATATTAGAGAAGATGTCGATCTCTCAGGTTAAGAACAATCTGTCAAATTGACTACCCTAAATATATAGACAATATATTTCTAAGGGTATCCACTGAGCGATCTAGTTGCAATATAAGTACTTCTTACTTATATTCACATCTTAGTCAAGAGACCATTCTCTCAGTGATTGAGATTCATCACTCCATCATATGGAACTAACAATGTGTAAGTTAGTAGGAATATATTGTCCAGATGTATCATAAATAACTTAGAACAATTCTAGGTCTACAAGAAACTGGAAAACCATATCTGGTTAGTAATTAATTAATAACTAATTATATGATTTTCCTACAATGTTACCTAAGAGACAAAGTAGTCTCATCTAATGAGATACTTTTTAATATGTTATCCAATGTAGAAGACAATGTGTGAATGTAAAATATACTTCTATTGATTAAGTAGACTGATACAATTTTGGAATGACTTTCGTGGACATATATGTCTAACAGATGGTTGGATTTGATGGAATGATTATGAGTTTGATTAGAATTTGTGATGTGTTATAAAATTAAGGTTTTATGAAATTGATGTTTATCAAAATTATATACAAAAAAAATTTGATACATGATTAAATAGAATAGTTTCATTATTTTATTGTTAGAAACCTTATATAACATATTTTTGTATTGATCAATTATGAGAAATTGTATATGCTTAAATTGATGTATGATTGACAAATTACATGATGATGGATGCTGGTTAAATCAAACCATGAATTATGGTTGTGTGATTTAGGGGTAGTATCATGGCGGCGCTAGTCGTTATGATGAGCCTTCGAGAGCCTTTGACCAATAATTTTAGGTGCGATTTAATTAATGACTATCATTGTTTTACTCACAATCATTCATGAAAATAAATATGTGCAAGTATGATATAAAAAAACAAGATCATAAGTATTATACAAGCACACAAGCTGTAGAGACCCCGAATCTTTTTCATGTTTTACTTCATTGTATTATGGGTATTATAGTCCTTGTGATGTTTTGATGTTTATTGTATTATATATTTATTTGGTGTGGTGTAAACTAGGCTTAATCAAACTTGTAACGGAAGGATGTCATATCACACCCTAAACTTTAGGAAGCTCTAGTTTTGGTACCGTTTACTGGAATTGAGTAATTCTTTAACCATTAGAAAGGTGTTGGAACCCTCTTCGAAGTTCATGTTTAATGTTTTTCCTTATTTTGAGTTTAAGCCAAGTCAATGGTGGGTTTTATCTAATGGAATTGCAGATCAGTCAACTTTGGGGACAATTTAGTCTATTAATTGAGTGAAATTTAGAAATTCTAAACTGTCAAAAATGTTCGTTTTCGATAGACGAATTCAACCCAAGTTGAATCGTCAAAATCCGTCAAGCGAGTCAAAAGTTATGGCCAAAACAGTAAAATGAGTCAAAACAGAGCACCAATTGCTCGGTCAGAAGCAGCGATTGATCGGTCCAAAACCGATCGATCGGTAGCTATCGACTGGTCCAAAATTTTGTATGGGAAAATTTTTCAGAGAGTGTGTTTTTGACCGATCACCCGGTCATAAACACCGATCGATCGGTAGGCAACCGATCGCTCGGTCATAACCACCGATCGCTCGGTCTTTCGTGATTTTTACAGAATTTTAGTATGGGCGTTTTGGTCTTTTTGTTCTCAGACCTTGGGGCTATAAATAGGGGGTCCTACTCTAAATATTAAAATACTCTACCTATTTATAACCTAATTTGGCAAAAAGGGGAAGAAAACCTAGGGTTTGAGGGAGAGGGTTGCTTGGAGAAGAAGGAGGTTGCTAGAAGATTGAGAGGAAAGCTTGGAGATCGTCCTCAAAGCTTCTCCAAATCTCCTCGGGAGCGTTTTGAATCCAAGAGAAGGATTCCTAAGGTCGATATACTATCCTAATCAACTCTATTTTAATGTTTTGTGAATATTAATTTGATAGAAATGATATAATAGAGATTAAATGCATTTTTCCCAAATTTTCTATGAAGTAAGCTAATTATTGATGGAAATGTGGATTGGATGTGGATAGAATATATGGAGGATGGGAAATGTATAAAGGATGGGATTAAAATGTTGATGTGAATAGTGAATTGATTGTATGGATGAATTATGGTTTGATAAATGCTTGAAAATATAGAAGGGAAATGGATTCATATTATGCGTACACAAGGTGTTTGTGAAAATGCTTGAAAGGATAAATGCTATTATACTCTTATGAAATGGTGGTAAATTGATTATGAATTACGATGTGAATTATGATAAGATATGTATATGTGAATTGTTTGTTAAGTATGTCTAATTATTTGCATGGAAATTGATAGTCGGAAAGGTAAGAACTTAGATGAAGATCTCTCAAATCGGGAATTCTCTAACTATTTGGTATGGGACAGTATAGTGGAGTTTCCATGGTGGGAGATCGGAATCTAAGCAATTACCAACTCGAATGTTAATTTCGACACTTAAGCACATATGCACGTGTATGTTAAGATAAGAGTCTCACAAGTCACACATGTGGACCACAAGCATGAGCATGGCATACGTATGACATTCTGAATAAGCATAAGCATGACATGGTCCATATCCGCCAAGAACGGCATGTCAACCATTTGATTCTTAGACATGGTCCGTATCCGCCAAGAACGGCATGTCACATCATTGTATGATCTGAATAAGTGCATAAGCATAAACATCTCACAAGCACGTGGTCTTATAAGCATAAGTAACTCATAAGTGTATTGTCTTCCAAGTCTAAGATTCTCACAAGTACACGAGTCAAGGTGATGATATGATGTATATGCGCACACGTTCTTCCGCACTCTGATTATGTTATTATGTTATTGGATATGTTTCTAACTAAGTGCAGGTATACTATTATTGTTGGTTGGATTTTATATACACTGAGTACCTTTGTACTCAGCCGGACTTCGTCTTGGCAGGTTTAGAGCAGGAGTACACGGCGGAGCCGTGGGTTGAGGAAACATACGCAGAGGAAGGAGGTGAAGGTGAGCCTTCTGAGGAGGGAGCCAAAGACTTGGGTGGCTACACCTTTTAGTTTTTATTTCATTTGATTGAGAGAGTGTATTAGACTTGAGTAGATGTTGCTTAGTAGACTTTTATAATTGTGTATCAGACTATTTGGTTTTAGTGGGTTGTATTTGTTGACTATAGACTCGTGCTATTTAGTTGGTTATAGTTGATATATCAGAAATTTTATTATCCTCATTTTTGGAAACTCGTGTTAGTGAGCCTTGCATGTCATGGATTTTAAGCAGGTTTAAGTAATGTGGCAATCCCAAAGTCCTATTTTAGCCTTGTAGGATTTTGGGGTCGTTACACAAGCATAATTGTATGATTGAGTTTTGTACTACCCGAGTACCAACAAACCTAAGATCAAGGCAAGACAAACCGTATGCACTTAATAATGTGCAGACAAGCCATATACACCGGAAAATATGCAGACAAGTCGTATACACCTAATAATGTGTAGACAAACCGTATGCACCGGATAATATGTACCTCGGTAAGTAGGGTATATGTTAGTCTCTATCCAATATATAGGGTAGAGTTATCTTAAGTTATCGTACAGTAGATGTTGTTTAATACACTCACGAATAAGAAATATAAGTAAGATAATTACAAGCGAGCACATACAAGAATTGATTAGAAATTATGCTTTCGCACTCTGATTTGTTTATATGCTTACATGTACTATTAAATCATGATTTATGGTTTATATTAATGTTGTTGTATTGTTAGTTAGGAGTTTATATATGCGGAGTAACTTGTTACTCAGCCGATGACTAAGAGGAAGAGTACGAAGAGGAAGAACAAGATCCAGCAAGTAATTATCCCGAAAGTGAATGAAATCTGGAACGTTGGCCATTTTCTGGGAATTAAATTATCAGTATGTAAATTTGGAGTTCAAGACATTATAATAGATTTAATTTTGGATTTATGGTTAGGTTGGATTGATAGTTGAGAATCATGATGAATGATTCGAATTATTTATTATGTTTTAGTTTTAATTTGAGATATTAGATTTGATCATTGTTAATTGAAGAAAAAAATTTAAGTTCAAATTTTAGATTGCCTTAAATGCTTTATGACAGGATGTTATGATGGTTTGATGGTTAAGTCATGTGTCAAAGTCTCACTTTAACATATGTCAAATTTTGGGGTGCGACACTTTTTCTTTTTTTTTCATGTAAGTTTTTTAATGTTCATATTTTAAGATTATATAGTTATGCTTAATTTTTGTTGAATTTTGTACTTTATTCTTTCTTTTTCATTATCCTGACTATTTGAAAATTAAAATTTTGATATTTTATTTTAAAGTAAGTTTATTATGTTCATTTAGATGATGCTGAAATCTAATGTAGTTTCTTCCTCTGCTTTTTAATGACTGTGTTGAACTCCTGCTTGAAAAACTTTCTCAAGAAGTCTCTGTCAAACCCGATGACATTTAGATCAAATGGTTATTTATTTTAATTTTTTCACTTTAATTTTTTTATAAAAAAATATATATGCGTTCCTTTATGTTCATATAGTTGATGATGAATATTTGTCATATTTATGTAGTTTTTTATGTCTATTTTTCTGAGTAAAATTTAGTAATGGGTTCTCCTTAATTCTTAAATATTCTCCATAATTGGTCTCTATTCATGTGTTATTTTAAACATATTTTTTTTCTTTTTTTTTATACACTTGTGCATTGCATGAGGCCTTTGCTAGTATGTAATATGTGTGAGTGCATCTACATTGTATAACAATGCGTATATAAACACTTGTTGTTATTTAGAATGCATGTTGAGATGATATTTTTTTCATTTTAGAAAATGTGCAAAATGTTTTCCTTCATTTTAGAAAAAAAATATAAAATGTTATATTTATCATTTTAGAAAGTACATGTACAAGTGTGTTTTTGTCATTTTGAAAATATATATGTGAATAAGAGTATTATTGTAATTTTGAAAATATATTTGAAATGTGATAGTTTTTTCATTGTGGAAAAATACATGTGGATGATTATTTTTTTCATGTTATGAAATATATATATGAAGATAGTGTTTTGGTTATTTTAGAAAATATTTGTTCCAAGGAATAGAGGGGTATTTATGTCATTTTAAATATAATTAGTGAAGTATTTATCATTTTGTAAAATATATAGATGAGAGGTACTTTTGTCAATTTAAAATTATATTGAAAGAGAAGTTGATTTTAGTTGAAAAATGATAGATTTTAAAAACGTAAGTCATTTTCTAAAAAAGTTGCTTATTTTTGGTAAAATGTTTTACAGTCGAAAGTTTTGCTTGTAAATAATCACACAGAAATTGCATTTTTTATGGATTTATTTTGTTTTGCTCCTATTTTACATTGAAACAAACAACGTATTCATATGCATTGATAATATGATCATATTACGACAATTGGAATCACTCTCCCGTTTCATGTTCTACCACAAAGTCCACCCACCCACGCACTCTCCACTCTCGGTTCCAAAGCACCAACAATGTTTCAACATAACATTGGTAAGCCACTCTCTATATTTTCCTCACCCATATTTTCTTTATTTTTTGTTTATTTTCTTACGTATGCTAAAACTTTATTATACTAAAGGATTAATGTTTTCAAATGTAAGTTTCCTTATTCATTAATGTTGAGGATATGTATATATATTTTTTTACTCATTTATGTTTATCAGAGCCCTTGAGTTTTAAGAATTATTTGAAAAAAAATATACTCAGAGTCCTTCCATTAAACTCCCCAACTACCAAAATATTAATGAAGGATGTCAACATTATCCAAAATTTAGATCAATCATTTTGGTTAATTGAGGGACCTATTCGGTTATTAACACATTTTTGCAATAAAAAACATCTGAGTAGGATTCTGCAAAATGTGTACTAAAGTTCATATCAGGAAAAGGTAAAAAATGATATTTTACGCAATGTTATAACTAAAAATACATTACATATTATACATACATTGTATAACATTATGCATTTGTAATAAATATGAGTGCATTTACACTATATAATTGTGCATATATGAACACTTATGGTTATTTTAAACTAGCAAGGAGCCCGTGCAATGCATGGGGATTTTAAAAAAAGTGTGTAATACCAAATAATATAGTCCAATGGTTTTTGCTAATTACGTATTCCTTTAAGAAAATAATATATAGATTTTGATCATTAATCTATTGGCCAAAATAACATTTTTTTTATAATAAAAATCTACCAGGTGAGGGATGGGTTAGGCTATTGCCTCTTGTTCAAAATGGCTTGTGGGTCTATCCCTACCATACTCTATTCTTTAATATCCCAATAATATAGTCCAATGGTCATCATGTAACTTTAACTTAGAGTTAATATTTTTGTAACTTATGCTCCGTTTGTTTTGATGTAAAATAGAGGAAAACAAAAGAATTCCACGGAAAATATCATTTTTCGTGTGTATTTTCTATAGGACAATTGACATTTTCCATGAATTTCATTTGTTTTCCCCTATTTTACATCAAAACAAACGGAGCATTAGAGAAAAAAGGAGGACTTGGAATTTTGGGGCATGGTGATGTTAATCATAGTCAGTGCACTGGTGAAGGATGCTCAATAGATTCATTTTTTTTGCGGAGATATATAAATGAAAATTAAAGGAGCCCTAAAGGTTTTGGTCATTTTCTTACTTTCATCCCTGCTGAGAAATTTTTTTTGAAGGATTTTTTGCTCTAATCTCTCTTCCTACTTTTATAGAAACTCTGGAGGTTTTCTTGTAGCCTTTCCATCAGTAACCCCCAATGTGCTAAAAGAGCTGCATGCTCTTATATGCACGAGCATAGAAAATTGCTCACTTCCTCTCTTTTTAGATGTGGTTGCAATACTTGGAATAGGTTATGATTAATGTGATTAATGCATAGATATTAAATTTAGATACTTTAGCAAGGGATGCTTTGAATTAATTCTCATCCCACTGCTTGTATGGTATTAAAAGAAGGGGTAAGTAGAATTTTTCCAGGGTTCTAAGGCATCTAAAAAAGGAATGTTTCATGTTTCTTGGAGCTCAATCTTTTCTTCACCGCCTTCAGGATACTCCCTTTGAGTTTGAGGTTAATATTTTGTTAGTTTTTCCCTTTGAGTTTGAGGTTAATATTTTGTGCTTTCGGACTTCAAATTACATGTTCTATTTCGTAATGGAGTGTTTATTTTTGAAATTCTGTTTTTATTTTGAACTTTCTTGCTCTAGCTAAGTTTAATGTTGTTTTCATCTTAGCATGTGTGCTTTGGGTGATACATTTTAATTTTGGTTTATCTGTTCTGTAGGTTTCTTTGCTATATATACTGTTTGTTCAGTTTCCGCCATGTGCTTTAGAAACAAAAATGAAAAAAGGTAAGAGTGCATTTTGGAGTGGAGTTGTTTGTGATTAAGCTGAGTAGCAGGTTATATAATTTATTATTCATCTGGGGGACAAAAGTTTACTCTCTTAAAGACTATGAAGTTTGACGAAGCAAAATTTTATTTTTGTTAATTTCTGCATTCACCCCCTTTTGTTCCCAGTTGCTTTCAGTTTCAAACAGTAGGTAGAAAATGGGATTCACAATTTTTGTTGGTGAAACGATTTGTAATTCATTCTCAAAATTATACCTATAGTGAATTGGTCACTTGTTATGTTTGGGGGGGGGGGGGGGATATCAAGTGGGGAGAAGTCAAAATTATGGGGAGAAAATGAAATGACTTATCCCCAAATTATCGCCAGGTGGCCCATGATTTGTGGATGCTCGAGCACCCAACTCGGGTATCCACCAGAGCGAATCTTTTGCCTAAGAAATGACCCAGCATTGCTGATAGCTTCTGTCTGTTGCTGATAGCTTCACTCTCTCTCTATCTTTTTGGTAAAGGGAAAGAATGAAGAGATATGCCAACTCGCTTGCTGCCTCTTTGATAATTTCCAAATATTTTTCTCTAATAAACCATGAAAAGAAAGAAAAACACAATGTAATTCGAATTCCTGATGAATCATTGATTGTAACAAAAAAAAGATAACTAAGAATACACTTATGATTTCCAAACAAGATCGGATCACGGCCAATCGTGAACTCGGGGAGAGTTTAATTGCATCCATATGTCACACGTGTCCATTTTAACCCCTATTAATTATGGTTAAGATTCACTAACCCTTAAGGGTTCAACCCTAGATTTATTATTTTAAAAAAATTGTTTCTAAGAAACAAGGTTTCACCCTAAGGGTTAGTGAATTTTAACCACAGTTAATAATGGTTAAAAGGGACACGTGTTGACCTATGGGTGTGATTGAACTCGGGGATGTTCAATTGTGATTGACTGAATCCGATCTCGAATTGGAAGGAGTGCTAACCACATACATTTCCAAATTCTCACTATCATTTCAATGAGTAAAAAAAATAATCTTCAAATGAGGAATAACAGGAAAATATACACTTGCCCATTGGTGGTGGGGGCAATTCCCATGAGTTGGTAGGGCGGTTGGAAAACGGTTTGGCCATTTAAAATGCTAGGCATCTAAATTCTGACCACTAACAAATAGTAACACTACTAATTGAGGTTGTGGCCTAACTGTATTTGTGATAAAAAAAAAAAAAAAAAAAAAGAACGAAAATGTGTGTTCTATAGGTAATTGGAAAAATAACTACACATGTCACACCCACACCGAGTGAAATAGGCACTCAAGCCAAGCTAGCTCAAGTTGACATTTTATACTCAAAAAAATTATTCTATGCTTTCATTTGAGCTAGAATATTTAAACAAGCCAAGCTCAAGCCAGACCCGTTTGATTTTCTACTTGAAACTCCGTTCGGTTAGGGCTCGATTCGGCTTAAGTCTGGCTTAGCTTGAAATATATATATTGATAATATTATTTATATTAATAAAAAGTAATATTTTTAACTTTTTTTTTAATTTATCATAGATTGTAATAATTTTTAATTTACAATAAACAAGTTTAAGAAATAATAATAACAAAAGAAGTTAAAAAAGTTAAAAACGGAAACCCTACTCTAACTCTCTATTCTTTGGAGCGAAGGACTATCCCTAAATCTTACTTTCGTATATGAGATTGAATGCAGGGAAAAAAAAATTCAAGAATTATGCGCAAGATAGAAGTAAAGATAACTGATTTTTTTTTTTAATTCAAAAGTAGTTGTGAATTAAGAGAGAAACGTGAGTGAGGGGTTTGTGGGTGATTAGGGTTAAAATGACTTTCATACCCTTTTAATATCTACTATCACTATAATAAGTTAAAATTTAGAATGAGGTGTTTTGGTCATAAAACAGATAAACTGTAATCACCTCTATCCATTTGAGAGTTGAGAGAAAAGAGGAGGTTTGTGGGTGGTGAGGGTGAAAATGACAACCATACCATTTGAGTATCTACTAATAGTATAATAAGTTAAAATTAAAGTGAGGTTTTTGTCATGAAATAGAAAATTCATGTAACATTTCTATCCCTTATTCTCTCATTATAATAGTAGAGATGCATGTAAAGATGATATTTTTACCATTTTAGAAAATGTGAAAAAAAAATTCTATATTTTGAAAAAATGAATATAAAAGGTTATATATTTCATTTTAAAAAGTACATGTGAAAGTGAATTTTTGTCATTTTTGAAAATATATATGCGAGGAGGAGTATTATTATCATTTTAAAAATATATCTAAAGAATGATATTTTGTCATTGTGGAAAATATATGTTGATGACTATTTTTGTCATGTTAAGAAATATATACGAAGAGACTATTTTTGTTATTTTAGAAAATACATGTATCAAGGGATGGAGAGGTATTTATGTCATTTTAAAATATAACTAATGAAATATTTATCACTTTAAAAAATATATACATAATGAGAGGTACTTTTGAAATATTACAACTATATTGAAAGAGAAGTTGATTTTATTGGAAAATGATAGATTTTAAAAACATGTCATTTTTTGGAAAAAGTTTTTTATTTTTGATAAATCGTCATTTACTGTCGAAACTTTTACGTTCAAACAAACACGTAGAAATTGTCATTTTTTGTAAATTTATTTATTTATCCTTATTTTATGTTGAAACAAATGGAGTATTCATATGCATTTGCCATATGACCCCTATTACGACAACTAGAATCACTCTCTCATTCCCTGTTCCACCCCAAAACCCACCCATCCACCTATGCACTTTCTATTTTCAATTCCAAAACATTAACCATGTTGCAGCATCACATTGGTAAGCCCCTCTCTACATTTTCTTCACCTATATTTTCATTTTTTTGTTTATTTTCTTACGTATGCTAAAACTTGATTATGCTAAAGGGTTGATAAACTCAAATGTAAATTTCTTTATTTATAAACGTTGAGGATATTGATTTATATTTTTTTACTTGTTTATGTTTATCAGAGCCCTTGATTTATAAGAACCGTTTACAAAAATATACTCAGATGTCTTCCCTTAAACTCCCAAACTATCAAAATATTAATGAAGGATGCCAACATTATGTAACATTTTGATCAAGACATTTTGGTTAATGGAGGAATTTATTCGTCCATTAACACATTTTTACAATGGAAAGCAGCTTAATAGGATTCCGCAAAATGTGTGTTGAAGTTTATATCGAAAAAGGTAAAAGATTAAGAATATATTTTAAATATACACTATATATTCTATATGATGTAATACATATATATGTATACTACATAACAGTGCGTATTTGTAATATATGTGAGTGCATATACATTGTATAACAATGCGTATATGAACACTTGCTATTTAGAATGCATGTAAAGAAATTGGGTGGTATTTATGTCATTTTAAATATAACTAGTAAAATATTTATCATTTTATAAAGTAATATATGATGAGAGATACTTTTATCAATTTAAAAATATATTGTAAGATAAATTGATTTTATGGGAAAAAGTTAGACTTTAAAACATAATTCATTTTCTAAGAAAGTTGCTCATTATCCGTAAAACATTTTACTTTATTTTAAGTTGAAACAAATAGAGTATTCATATGCATTATAATATGACCCTATTACAACAATTGAAATCACTCTCTCATTCCCTGTTCCACTCTAAAGCCTACACATGCACTCTTCACTCTCAGTTCCAAAGCATCAACCATGTTCCAGTATAACACTGGTAGGCCCTTTCTCTATCTTCTTTTTCACCCGTATTTTTATTTTTTTGTTTATTTTCTTATTTTTTCTAAAATTCAATTATGCTAAAGGGTTGATAAACTCAAATGTAAGTCTCCTTGTTCATTAACATTTTGAATATGTATATATATATATATATATATATATATGTTTTTTTTTACTTGTTTATGTTTATCAAGGTCCTTAATGTATAAGAACCGTTTGAAAAATATACTCCGAGGTCTTCCATTAAACTCCACAACTGTCAAAAGATTATTAAATGATGTCAACATTACCCAAATTTTAGATTAACCATTTTGCTTAATGGAGGAACCTATTCGTTATAGCCAAATATAATGGAGGAACATTACCCAAAAATATACGCACAAAAATAGCTAAATATACACTATATATTATATATAATAGTATATATATAGATGTGTGTACACTATGTAAAATACGCATATATAATAAATGTGAGTGCATCTACACTATATAACAGTGCGTATATGAACACTTCTTGTTATTTAGAATGCATGTAAAGGTGAAATTTTATCATTTTAGAAAATGTGAAAAATGTTTTTCTTCATTTTAGAAAATAAATATAAAATGTTATTTTTATCATTTTAGAAAGTACATATAGAGGTGTGTTTTTTTTTAAAAATATATATGTGAAGAAGAGTATTATTGTAATTTTGAAATATATTTGAATAGTGGTATTTTTTTCATTATGGAAAATAAATGTGGGTAACTATTTTTTTCATGTTAAGAAATATATACAAAGAGGGTTTTGTTGGTTATTTTAAAAAATACATGTTGCAAGGGATGGAAGGGTATTTATGACATTTTAATTTATAATAAGTAAAATATTTGTCATTTTGTTAAATATTACTTACTATGAAACTTGAGCAGGTTGGTGGACACATGGCAGCTTCAAAGAGGGTTATTGGACACATGGCAAGTTTAGAGGATGTCTTCTTAAACTCTCCCGACATCGGATTACATCTGGTGCACGGCCGAGGCCCAGCCTCGGGCATCCATTCATAATGCAGCATTTGGTGCTAAAAAGGGGAGAAGTCATTTCATTTTCTCCTCTGTTTTTGACTTCTCCCTAGTTAATATCTCTTCCCCTTTTATAACCTTTTTATCCCTACGTGGCACACGATGAATGGACGCCCGAGGCTGGGCCTCGATCATACACCAGAGGTAATCCATTGCCAACTCTCCCCTATTTCTCCTCCCCTCTGTCTCCCTAAAGTTTTTTTTCTTTTGAATTTTGAGCTCTCTTTCTAATGTTTTATTTTCTTTTGAGGTTTTAATGACCTGGAACTTACTTATTAATTGTGACATAGGGAGTACACGGGGCTTGGCAGTTACAGCTATGGATATGAGATAGCAATTCAAATTCATTGATTGACCGTTAAAATGGGTGCATGGTAATCCAAATGAGAATAGAGAGTGTGGTGCATGTCCATTCATTCTCTTCTACTCTCTTACTTAAATTATATGTTAGGCAATGCTTTGAATTTATTCTCTTCAAATTCAATACTAAGAAATATTTTCAAATCATTGAAAACTTCCCTTAATGCTCAGTACACATGCGTCCCCCCAAGATTACATTTCCGCTCTCTCCCTCTTCAAATTCTTCACGCCCATAAAAACTCCACTCAACGTGAGTTTTCTCCTCTCTATATAATATTCGGGATTGCCTATTTGATCCCTCCCTCAATAAGGGTGTAATAAGCTTTTACGTGAATCGAGTTTTCTCGGAGAGATGTGTCCGATCGCCATAAACGAGTCCCAGACCTTACAATTAGTGAGTTCTGAAGAATCCCAATCTGGGTTTCTAATCTCTACTCCGTACATATTCTTTTAATGGCTGAAGAAATGGTGCTACACTATTAGTTTGAAACTAGGACGGGAGATCAACCTTGTATAATCAATTATATTATTTTCATTTTTCTTCTTTATATGCATAGTAATCTTCTAATAGCCTTTTAAAGATCTTTCTTTTTAATTTCCTCTTTAATGACAGTGTACTCTATCTTCTATATATCATCCCATTAGCTTTAGCAAATTGTATGTTGACATTGTTTGACTTTGAGCTTGAACAAATTAATGTCAAGACCTTAGTAACTCAAACCGTGTCAACTGTTGTCCGCTCCCGCTCTCAAACCTTGCTCTCATGGTTTTAGAACGGATCCGCCATAAAAGCATGGTTTCCGGTTTTGGTAGAGCACAGGTTTTATTTTTGGGTTGTTTTAGTTTGTGTAAGAACCATCTTTACCTATGAAAAGCCTGAAAAGTATGGAAAAGATCACTTGTCTTGTCACCTCTTTTTTTAAAAAAAATTTCTTTCTGTCAGTCATAATAAATGTTCAGATGGCGTCAGTCAATACTTTCTTTTCAACTTCTATTACTTAATTTATGTATCTTTACATTTCTTTATTTACATTTTTACCACTCTCGTTGTGGATGTTTGATAGTTTAATGGTGCTCCGGAGGCGCTCTCGACCCTATCCTAAATTAAAATTTGACGCTCTCGCTCTCGTTCCCGCTCTCCTCCTGCTCCCACTTTGGTTACTTAGGTAAAGACTGATTTCCTTCATGGTGAGCTAGAGGAGCAGGTTTATATGTACCATCCTATGCTCTTGCTCCCACTCTCTCCTCCCGCTCCCACTTTGGTTACTTAGGTAAAGACTGATTTCCTTCATGGTGAGCTAGAGGAGCAGATTTATATGTACCATCCTGAGGGTTTACTGATTCAGGGAAAGGAAGACCAGTGTGTCTGTTGAAAAAATCCTTGTATGATTTGAAGCAATCTCATAGATAGTAGTATAAGCAGTTTAATACCTTCATAGTTGGAAATGACTACTTTAGCAGTGAGTTTAACAACTGTACTTATCATTGGAAGCTCTCGGATGGTTCATTTGTGTATTTATTGTTGTATGTTAATGACATATTGATTGCTGCTAAAAACATTGTCGCGCCCCAAAATACCCCCTAGGAGTTAGGATACTTTGGCGACGTGACCTATACTTCAAACCGTCCTGCAAGAGTATACAAGGCAGGCAAAATAGTGAACTAAAAATTTCTTTAATAACTTAACTGTAGTCCTAGTACAATTGCTTACAATAATTAAATACAATTTAAGAAGGGTACATGAGATCCTAATTAACTTGGGTTACCAGCCCAAGTGATACAAGTGTTCCCAGAATAAAAACCCAAAATACATGTCCTTTGTATCCCTCAACCATAAGGTCATATGTCAAGACCCTTATTATCCTCAAGAACAACCCTAGAAAGCTCCTGCCCTCCAAAATCCACCTCGATCTAACGCCCTGGGATACGATGTAGAATGAACTTGCCGACATAAAATGTACGGCTGAGTATGGAATACTCAGCGAGTACAAGCTACTAGCTAATAATAGTAATAACAATAATATGTCTTACATGGTATAGTTCATCATCACATATACAAAATCAGAGTGCGGAAGCAATAACGAAATAACAAATATAAATCTAGAACATCATATTAAAAATCATGCCTTAGGTTCATGCTTTAATTAAAACATATTTCAATTACCTTGTAAGTCTTGTAATTTCCTTTTACATCTTGTACATCTTGGGGGTTCCTTACATGTCATATGAGATTCTTTAGTTTGCTTATCTTATTTGGCTAGTACCAGAACTATGGAATGGACGGACATACTAGCGGCTTGTTATTCTTGTTTGTCTTGTTTAACTAGTATCCGAACTATGAAATGGACGGACATATTAGGATCTTGTCTTGTATTCATGTCTTGTTTAACTAGTACCCGAACTATGATTTGGATGGTCATACTAGCTTCTTGTCTTGCTTGACTAATGCCCAGACTATAATAGAACGGAACACATTAGCATCTTGTCTTGTCTTGATGACTAGTGCCCAGACTATGGTGGAACGGAACACACTAGTATTTCATATGTTTACTAATGCCCGGACTATAATGGAACGGAACACATTAGCATCCTTGTCTTGTTGTACTAATGCCCGAACTATAATGGGACGGAATACATTAGCACCTTGCCTTGACTGGACTTGACTAGTGCCCGGACTATGGTGGAACGGAACACACTAGTATTCTTGTACTTGCTTTACTAATGCATGGACTATAATGGGACGGAACACATTAGCAAATTAACTTGCTTATTTTCTTGTGAGCCAGGTATGACATATCCGAGGATATGCCCTACCCTTGACAGGCCCGATGTCCGGCTTTGTCGTTCATGTCGTAAATCACATATCTTATTCTTGTGTTTTCTTACATGTATAATCATATTTTTAAAAGCTCTGTTCTTGCGTGCGTGCGTGCGTGCTCGTGCATAACAATTGGTGATATCATGGTGGCATGCATCAATAAAGCATAATATAGCATTTCCTACATTGTCATAGACAAGGTGAATTTAAGGAAAACATGTAAGGCAATTGATCCAATTTAATAATTTATCAATGAGCTTGTGCGATTTGAAGGAACATACATTGCATTTGATTATAATTACTCAATCGGGGAAAATCCCTAAGTCCCAGCATCATAATCTTGAGTTGGAGATTCATGCATGCAATTCATCAAGCACCTTGCATGCAACATTTCTTCAACTTTTATTCATGTTTTCTTGGTCTTAGATTCACAAACTCATTCATGCATTTAATCAAACATGAGGTGTTCAACCTTTTTATTCATTTATTGCATACCTTCTCGTTCAAACGTTACATCAAACACATGGGGTGTGTCCATTATAAGTACAATGCCCTTCCACCATTTTCCAACATACATTCATCACAACCACTCGGCATCCAATCGTCACAACTACCATCCATTCATACATCCCCTATCGCGACCCAAAACCCACCCTAGGAGTTAGAGTGAATCTTGGACGACTAATCATGACTTACACGACTTGCTTGACAAACCACTTGCAAACACCCACAGAGAATATACAATAGAGGATAACAGCGGAAGCATAACTATAAGACACAGCAGAAGTCTAACAAACCTCTAAGTATATACACATGGTCCAAGTTTTAATACAAAGAAATCAAAACAAAGAAAGTGTGGACATGCCTGCCAAAATACATGGATATAATCACTCATGCTCACCCACAGCTAATCCACTCAGAATCTAACACCACCTACTGATAACCCTCTACGGGAGGTTCCTCCAAAGGCTCCTCGACGTACTCCTCCTCCAACCATGAACCACGAGCACAAACATCAAATGGAGCAGCAGCTCCTTCAGAACCTGCCGACATAAGAAGTACGGCTCAGCATGGAATACTCAGCTGGTACTAAATACTAACCAACAGTCATAGTATACAGATAGCATACATAAAGTAGGAAACAAATTGCATATATAGAACAGGAACAATTTATATCATACAAGGAAGTAAAGCAATTTATATTCATGCTTGCATTCAGAAAAACTGATAAAACCCTTGAAAACATCGTGCACTTGACTTAACTTGAAATACCCTTTGCGTGATTGGGAACTTGTTAACCGTGTCATGCTTGTCATGCTTGCATCATGCGTGCCATGTCAAGTCATGCGAGTATCATGCTTGCTTGTTCATAATTTAAACATGTTCACATGCCTAGTTGCCGTTCATAGCCCATCGCAACTAGTACCCTGTACACTGAATGATATGCCTAGTTGCCGTTCATAGTCCGTCGCAACTAGTACCCTATATGCAGATGGGTATGCCTGGTTGCCGTTCATAGCCCGTCGCAACTAGCAACCATGCGTATCATGCCATGCAGAGTTATGCGTGTCATGTGATGCTATGCTATGCGTGTCATGCCATGCTATGCTATGCATGTCATTCGATGCTATGCATGTCATGCGAGGGGATGGGAGACCTTTCCCTATGCAATGCATGATTGTCTTGCCCTTGTCAAAAGCGAAGTGAAAAATATCTCAGGATATGCCCCACCTCTACGTCCCATACTTAAAACATCGGTAAATCACGTCATTTCATGCGTGCTCGTGAGATCGTGTGCATACTTGCATTTGGAATTAAATATGGCAATTTGGGGTAATTCACAAAGCATAGCATATAACAATTTAAGTGAGTAATAATCTACACATTTTAAGAAATGTAAGAAACACACTATCATGAACCCTAACAAATTTCAAGAGCAATTAAGCATGGGTTCCCTTAATTTATCATTTATTTTGTTCACTTTGGCATTTCATCAAACATGGGGTGTGTTCATTATTCACTTAAACCTAGATCATGCTTTTCTAGGTGGGTTATGCTCACATCACACTTGTATGTTCATTATTAGTACAATGCCCTTTCCCATTCGTTCATTACATCATCCACACGGCATCCATTCGCCAACATCCATCTCCATTCACCATTCATACCACCAATCTCATAACACATATATAAGTGAAGGAAAACAAGGAGAAACAAAGGAAAAAGGGAAGCTATAACTAGGAGGGTAGTAAGAAGTACCGACTTTGAAGAAATGAGGAAGAAACCCCTTCCAAAAACGACTGTGAGTTGCTGTCCTAGCTTGAGGAGATGCTCCTCACGAGCTTGTGCCTTGATCTTGAAGAAAAATGGACTTGAGTTGAGTGTGGGTTCACAAACCCCTTGATTTTTCTCCAAAATGGAAACCCTAGGTTTAGGAATCACCCTCTCCTCTCTTCGTATCTCCCAATCTCTCTAAGTGTCGAAATGAAGCCCTAAAGGCTCGGGTTAAACTCTTAAGGTAAGAGTGAACCGACCAAAAGACCATAATACCCTTACTGAAATTTCTGCAAAAACGCGAGTACCGAGCGATCGGTGTTAATGACCGATCGATCGGTTGCCTACCGAGTGATCGGTGTGTTGACCGATCTCTCGACCAAAAATCGACTCTCTGGAAAATTTCCCCATACAAAAATCTTGACCAGTCGATAGCTACCGATCGATCGGTTTTGGATCGATCGATCGCTCTATGGACCGAGCGATCGGTTGCCTGCAGGTCCGGACTGTTTTGGCCATATGTTTTGACTCGCTCGTCGGATTTTGACGATTCAACTTGCGTTGGGTTCGTACTTCAAAAACGAACATTTCTGACGTTTCAGAATTTCCAATTTCTTCTTTATTTATTAATTATACCTCTTTAAAGGCAAAATGGCAACGAAAGGGTCATGCATTAAATGTGAAAAAGTCCGGGGCTCTACATCCCCACACATTCCATCCTTAGTTTATCTTATACAAATTTTAGGGATCATGGTTTTAGAGTAAGAAATTGGGTACATGTAGCACCCCGGACCTTTCTACATTTAATGAATAGTACTTTCGTAGCTAATTAGTCTTTCTCGTGATCTAATAAATAAATAAGGGAGAAATTAGAAATTCCAAAACATCAGAAATGTATCTTTTTGAAAGATGAATCCAACGCAAGTTGAATCGTCGAAATCGGACGAGCGAGTCAAAAGATATGGTCAAAACAGTCCAGACCTGCAGAGCACCGATCGCTCGGTTTTTTCAATGATCGATCGGTCCAAAACCGATCGATCGGTGGCTATCGACTGGTCAAAAATTTTGTATGGGAAAATTTTTCAGAGAGCAAACTTTTGACCGGTCAATCGGTCAGAACACCGATCGCTTGGTAGGCAACCGATCGATCGGTCATAACCACCGATCGCTCGGTCCTCGTGTTTTTGCAGAAATTTTCAGTAAGGGCTTTTTCATCTTTTGGGCGTTAAACCCTTACCCATAAAGGCTTGCTCGACCATTTGAACCCTCATTCACTACATTTAGAACATTTAGAGAGAAAAGGGAGGAGAAGAAGAGGGTTTTCACCTAGGGTTTCCATTGGAGAAGGAATCAAAGGGTTTGACAACCGTTGATCATCCTCAAACTTGGATTGCTTCAAGTTCAAGGCTCAAGCTCGTGGGGGATCCGTTCTCAAGCTAGGGCAGCATTCTCCAAGGTATTTCAAGAGGGTTTTTTTTTCCCAAACCAAGTCTCCCTCAAGAAAAGGTTCCTCCTTTCAAGTTGGAGCTCAAATCAAGGTTCCTACCAAGATCAAGCCTTGATCTAAGGTTAGTACACCCTACTAACTTCCCCTAGTAATAATCTAGGTTTTCTAGGTGAAATGTGATTCATGTTAGTATGTTTCATTCTTTGTAAAACGTATCATCTCTAATAATTATAAACAAGAAAAAGAAAAGGATATGGATGTGTGGATGGGAGATTGATTGAGGCGATGGGATGCCGAATGTATGATGTGTGATATGTGTGGTATGTGTAATGGAAAATGGAGGATGTGCATTTTACCAATAATGAACTCACTTTGATTATTGAATGGAAAATATGCACTAAAAAGAAGAAGATGAACTATAGAGGAACATTGCATGTGATGTGTTTGACAAAATGCCTAAACTATGAAATAATGATTGAATGAAAAAAATGGAAATAGGCCTTATGCATGTATTCTTATGAATGGTGAATTGATTTCAATATCATGTTAATTACTCAATTGGCCATATGCATGTACTATGAATTGAATGAATTGTGATGTCATATCTCTCTTGTTATCCTCATTTACGTAATTGTACTATTGACACGTACACGAGCACACATGTTGCATGAACCGAGATTTCAAGAACATATGCATATAATAACCAACAAGAAAATATTGCATGTCAAGGAGGTTGGTAGCCCAGGGACATTCGGGTACTAGCTTCTGGCTCACAAGAGAACCCCTAAAACACATATTGTCAAGGAGGTTAGTAGCCCAGGAACATTCTGGTACTAGCCTCTGGCTCACAAGAAAACTAAACAAGTAATAAAAATCACATATTGTCAAGGAGGTTGGTACCCCAGGGACATTCGAGTACTAGCCTCTGGCTCACAAGAAAACTATATATCAAGGAGGTTGGCAGCCCAGGGAGATTCGGGTGCTAGCCTCTAGCTCACAAGTTACAAGATGCAAGTTTACAAGACGATGACAAGGCATTCATGCATGCACGCATACATGATTTCCACAAGGCATACCGAGATATGGAAATGGGTTTTCACATGAGTTTTATCGGTGTTTTTGCATCCATGCACGTACATCAAGATGATAATATTGCTCCATAGTTAATATTGTTTAATTCTATGATTTTACTATTGCCTTGAATTGATGATTGGTATTGTATTACTCTTTGCGTGTTTATTATTGTTATGGTTAGCTAGTAGCTTGTACTCGCTGAGTATTTCATGCTCAGCCGTACTTTAATGTCGGCAGGTACTGAGGGAGCCCTCGACCTGGAGCCTTGGGTCGAGGAAGTGTACATAGAGGAGAGAGAGCCGTCTATTCCACTACAGTCTCAGGCGGATCGAGACCTCGACGTGTGGCCATACCTTGACTACTGTTGAGGGGAGAGTGCGAGGGGATTTTTGAGTAGTTGTGACATTTTGATAGGTGGGCCTGTCCACCTTAGACTTAGACATGTTTTTGTATATATGTTAACTTGGAATACCATTTGAGAACTATAGAAGAAATGAAAAAGTTAGTTCACGCTTCCGCATTTATGTTTAGCTTCCGCATTCTGATTATCATTGTTTTAGTACTGTAATTATTGTGTTCTTGACAGGATGGTTTGGAAGGTACGTTTAGTCACGCCTAAAGTATCCATAAACTCCTAAGGGGTATTTTGGGGCGCGACAGTACACATGTTCAACCATTCATATTTCAAAGAAACCTAGGTTACTACTAAAGTAAACTAGTAAGGGTATACTAACCTTGAATACTTGAAGGAGATCTTGAAGGAACTTGAGATAAATGGGATCCAAGCTTCAAAGAAGAAGGATCTTGGCTTGAAAGAAGAGATCCAAGCTCCAATTGATCATACAACCCACCTTGCACCAAAACCCTAGTTTCTTCTCTCTCTTCCTTCTTTAAATCTCCCAAAACTTGAGCTTAGGTTTTATGAGACCCCAAACCCACGAAATTGGACTTATATAGAAAAGGAGGTGGTCAATGACCATCCTACCCTTAATGAATGGCTAAAACCAATCTAAATAGGCAAAATGCTCGAGGAGCGATTGACTAGTCATGAGAAGCGGTTGATCGGTCAAAACCCCCCCTCTAGAAAAATTTCTCATACAAGTTTTAGTGCGACACCGGTTGATCGGTTGGCCAAGCGATCAATCGGTAGGCTAACAGTCGACTGGTGGTGAGAGCGGTCAATCGGTAGGCGAGCGGTCGACCGGTTGGTCTGTGTTTTGCCAATTTTGCTGATTTTCCTTATCTTTGTATTTCGGCCATAACTTTTGACTCGTTCGTCGGATTTTGACAATTCAACTTGCGTTGGATTCGTCATCTGAAAATGAACAATTTTAGCATTTTAGAATCTTCCAATTCTTTTTTATTCATTGACAAAATTGTCCCTAAGGCTGACTGGTCTGGAAATAGGTTTCAACAGCCCGGGTTTCAACATATCCGACTTAGGAAATCCCACTTTTTAACACTTTAGAGATCTTTCCATTTCCATTTTGACTCTCATGAACATTCTTTAATACTGAATTAAGACTACCAACTTTCAACATTCTTATTTCATACAAAATGGAAGATTACAAAGGCTTAAAGCCTTGGCCTAAGTTCCAATACATGGACAAAAGTTCTGGGGTGCTACAAACATGTTCGAGAATAACAATTTGAAGGTTCAGTTGAGTAGTGAGTTTGAAATGAAAGATTTGGGTACAACCAAGAAGATAATGGGAATAGAGATTCACAAGGACCAAAAAGCAGGCAGATTGTACTTGTCTTAGAAAAAGTGCATTGAAAAGGTGTTGGAACACTTTAGTATGCAAGAGTCGAAGCCAGTGAGTACTTGACTTGCAGCTCATTTAATGTTGTTTTTAATTAACAGTATTTGAATTAAATAATCCTGTATTCAATCTTTATTAAGTGAAATAGAACAATACTATTCAGTGTACAGAATATGAATTTGATTGAATATATATTCTGTTCATATAACAATAAATAGAAACTACAGAATAGAATGAACTCACTGATTTAGAAACTGAGAATCAACAGATCAAGTCGAGTAGTAACTCTTTCCTTAAGACAGATTTCGTCCCTCACACTGGTGCTTTTGATATACGGACGTCTGCCTCCCAGGATAAATTGATCTTTACACAAACAGAAGAAGCACAGCAATCTGTTTGTCCAACGAACCAGAAACTATGCTATCTCTCTCTCTCTTGGATTAACAGAGACTTATAAATATGCAGAAGGAATGCAGAGACTTGGGAGTAGAAGAAGGAATTTCGTTGTTAAGAATATGCACCAGAAAAGCCTTAAATAGTAGGCAATGGAGACTGTCCAGAATAGTCATGTCTCTTGGGTTTCAAATTTAAATCCAACAGACATGACTGTTGGATTAAAAGAGCTGTTGGAATAACTATATAAGTTGAAACGGGCTCTGGCCCAGCAAAACAAAAAATAAATATAGGGGCCAGGCTTTAGGCCCACTAGAACCAAAGCAAGCCAAGCCAAGCCAGCCAGCCGGCCGGACCGGACCGGACTCGGACTCGGACACGGGCACGGGTCGGGTCGGGGCGGGGCGGCGGCGCGCGCGTGTGTGTTGGTTCCACCTTGGAGCAAGTGCTCACTCCTTCGCAAAATTTGGGTGCCCCAAGGGCCCACCCTTTACTCCAAGGTAATGGTATTTAAACCACACTATAGTTTCAATAGTTTTCCAATGTGGGACTATTAAACTACACCATTCTTCAACTTATAATTTATGTTCAAGTGGCCCACTTTGAGATGAATTTCTCATTCACCACTTCACTGTTTTGGACAAGTGAATACACTACGTTGATCTCCTCATGGAAGAGAACATGAATCCACTTGGACCCGCATCATAACCTTTGTGGGTCCCACTTTTATTTTGGGTCAAAGTTTGTAAAAAACTGTTTTCCCAGATTTTCCAAAACAGAATTTTTCCAACATTTAATACTTTCAGCTCCTCTGTCACCACAGTCTGAGGAGGAGGTAGAGCACATGTCATCAATTCCTTATGCTAGTATTGTTAGGAGCATCATGTGTGGTCTGCACTATTGGCCAGGTAATAACCCTAAAGGGGGGTGAATAGGGTATATGGCAGATTTAAAATTTATGGACTCTAAGTCTAAGATGCGGAATTAAAAATTTATTTGCAACAGAAAATTAATCAAGAAAAGTACTGAAAATAAAAGAGAAGAGTTTGAAGAAGCAAACACAGAAATTTGTTCACGAGGTTCAGTAATCCAGCCTACTCCCCGCCTCAAGCTTCTAGTTAAAGGATTCACCACGATTCCTTAATCGCATAGACTCCTTCATGGGTAGAGTCAAAATCTTTACAATCTCTCTTACATGTCGAGATGCAACCTTTACAAACTCTCCTTTAGGCCGAGTTGGAACCTTGCAAGAGCACCTTACTCTCTTGCTAAAGCTGAAGCAACAGCTTCAATGCAAGAATCCTTTATTCTTGACTAACTTTAATAAATGAGTTTGGATTTGAAAATCCGAAATAAAAGCTCCTTGAATGAGCTGGATAAGAGTGGAATACAAACTCTAATAAAGTCTCTCAAAAGAAATTGGAGTTGAATGAGCTTAAGAGAAATTTGAGGATTTCTACGTATGTGAGTGAGTGAGAAATCAAAGACACTGAATGAGTGATCAATAGGAGTTATTACAGTGATCAAGATTTGTTATTAGTTAATAAATGAAATCCTTTTATAACACTTAATCCAATATAGCCATTGAAGAAACATTAAATGCGTTTTATGCCATTGAAAACTAGCCGTTAAAAACGATTTTCTGTTTCAGACTTCAATTCATCGACGAAGTGGAGTTCCCACTTGAATTCTTCTCCGAATTCCGAAGACAGTAAGCAATTTTTAATTTTCTGTCATCAATTTGTCACCGAATTCAGATGGCTCTGAGAATTCGTCAATAAATTCAGAACAGATTTTTTGAATTCTGTCTTGGATCAAACCAAGGAGATGGGATTGATTTACTAGGTCAATTTGCTATGGTTTAACATGATTTTATTTATCCTTAGGGCCTTTGAGTGATGAACAAAAAATGTCCTAGGCTCCTATGGTCAATCTATGATCTTTGAGCATTTAACTTACCATACTTTTGAGAACTTTTTACATAAGTCCTAGACACTCTCAAAGCAAAAATGAAAAATACAATTTACAAGCTTCTTGAGAGATGATCTTGGGTCTTGATGATTTGTCATGTCTTCCAGGGACCCGACTTGGACTATGGTCGTATCTTAGAATCTTCATTTATACACTTTGAGTTGAACTTGCTCTTGGATAATTTCCATCCTTTTATCATGATAGGAGTGCTTTCATCCTTAAGATCTGAAATACTAAAGCACTTGAATACATTTATTAGTACCATAAATTTCATTTCATTATTGTGTTATTATCAAAATTAGTAGGGGTACCCAAGGTTGTAACCTTGAGACTAACATGCACTAGGCCAGACATTTCACAAGTTGTTAGTGTGGTCAACAAATACATGGATAAGCCTAGAAAAGTCCATTGGTAGGTGGTGAAATGGATACTTGGGTATTTGAAAGGTATTGCTGATATTCGGTTGGTATATGATAGAGGCAGTGACACTTCTGAAAGTGCTATTGGATATGTTGATTATGTCTATGATGGAGATCTAGATAAGAGGTCTTTGACAGGTTATGTTTTCACTCTTTGTGGGAGTGTCATCTATTGGAAGGTGACTTTGCAGTCTACAATTACATTGTCTATTACTGTGTTTTCTGATAGCCCGAGTGTCATACATCTGACCAAAAATCAGATGTTTCATGAGAGGATTAAACACATTGATGTCAGACTTCACTTTATCAGAGAAGTGACTTCTCAAGGGGCTATTACAGTGAACAAAATTGCTACAATAGAGAATCCAACAGATATGATGACTAAGCTCATTCCTCTAGTCAAGTTCAAGCATTGCTTGGACTTTATTGATGTTGGTAGTACTTGAATACCCTTAGGGGGGCTGGTGTGGAGGCGGTGAGAAAAGTTTTCTATATTGTGGAGGTTCATAGAATTTAAGCAAATGTGGAGATTTGTTGTGTATGACTCGAATTCAAGTCAAGCCGTTTGAATGGATCTAGGAGCATTCAAACGGTCTGCGAGATTTATAATATGTGGGTCTTCTTATTTAATTAGAATAAGCATATTCTTAGGGCAGTGAACTAAGAGGATTTGAGAGAGCTTGTTCCCACTGTAATCTCTTTTGTTTTTTGTGGATTTTCTCACCGTCTTCGCTCGTGGATGTAGGCATCTTGCCGAACCACGTGTATCGTTGTCTTCTTTGTTAATTGCTTGCATTCATATTTTCTTATTTCTCTGGTATTCGTCGAATTAGTTCTAATAGTAGATCCTTATAAGAGCTTATATGCTTTTATAAAGGATGTGTGATTGTTTAGACCCTGTTTAGTTGCACTTTTATTTTTTATTTGTTGTTTTTAAAACAAAATTTTGAAATTTTTTGTTTGAAACATGTTTCTATTTTTGTTTTTTTTAATACTAATAACAAAACTTTAGAATTCAAGCTAACAAAAAAGTATTTCTATATATTACCTTTTTTTTTAGAAATAAAAACATTCCTTGTAATTTCTATCATAGTCTAAGGTCTGCTCTAATTCCTTTCAAATATACAAGTAGAACATAAGAACAGTACGAACAAATTTGTCACCATTCAACCATGATCGGTCTGTGATGGGATGCAGAACCCATTGACATGGGCTTGTTCTGATGACATCGTTGAAGGCAAAGCATCCAACCTATTCTCATTTGCCATAACAAGACATCTCTTTTTCAATCTCGAATGCTTCTCTCAATGGTGAATATGAAGTTTAGAATTCTAGTGGAATTCTAATTAGCTTAAGTTAGATTAGTATAATTATAACTCTCTACTAATAGAGCCGTTATCCATAAGAATAGCAAAATAGAGATTTAAACAAACTAATTTTCTATTAATATTTTAAATAAATATCATAGGTAAATAAGCTAATATATTCTATTAAAGGTTATTTACGTCCAAGTAAAATTTTGCTCGTACTCCTTGTACTTTTATATATATATATATATATATATATATATATATATATATATATATATATAAAGTGGATGGCCGAGTGCTTACCAAGTCTGGCCCTTAAGTAAGAGTGTCTTTCAAAATTAGGCTCGACTAGGCCCTAGGTCCTTTAAGAAGAAAAAAAAAACCTTCTATTTTACAGGCTTTGAAGGGCCCAGCCTCCTCATCAAAGGGCCGGATTGACAGACCTACCCATCAAGGGCTAACCATTTCTGCTAATGATAATAGAGCCCTTAAGAATGTTGATTGAATTTTCACTATTGACAAAAGGAGATTGCCAAGCGCGCATTTCATCCGGTGGAATGCCACACCTCCCTAGCTCAACATGTGTCCTTTTTAATACTCATTAACTATAGTTAAGATTCACTCACCCCTAGGGTTTATACGTTGACCCTTGATTTTTAAAAAAGAATTTAAAAAAAAATGATCTCCTGTGTTAATAGACCTTAACTAGTGTTAAAAGGGATTATAAGGGACATATGGCAAGAGGAGCGGCTTGTGCGTTTCACCCATCGAAACGTGGACGCGTAAAGATTCAACCCCTTACGAAATTATCCTTACCACTACACTTATATTTTTTTATTTCTACTATTATAATCACTATTAAAAAAAATACCCATAAAGTTATATTTCCTCTACCTTCCATATTTTTCCATGTCCGAATGAAAATCCTCTAAGGTTATAACCACTCCCCCCCCCCCCCCCCCCCCGAGTCTGGTTACGTCCCTGAGATCACCACAATATTCCTTTTGACACCCCTTAATTGTGGTTAAGATTCACCCACTTCTAGGGTTCACCCACCTATCCAATCCTTGGTTTTTAGAAAAAAAATATTATAATATTTTTTCCAACCACGGTTAAATGTTTTCTTTATATAAAAAAACAAAGATAGGTTGGTGAACCCTAGGGGTGGGCAAATCTAAACCACAATTAAGGGATGTCAAAAGGGACATGTGGCAACCACAAGGGCGTAACCGGACTCTCCCAGGTCGGGTTATGACTGCAGAGGATTTCATTCTCTTCTTTTCATATCGCTCATCACCTGGGTTTCATTACGGTCCCTTCCTTCCCACAATCTCACGTGTGATTTGCACATGTGGCATACGAAGTAAGTGTTAGCCCTACTCTTAGTCAACCTTTACTCTCACCCTCCACAAAGCGCTTGTCTATTTTGTAAGAGACCAAATCCTCTACGGTGATAATTGGATTTGGCAAATCCGGTTATCACCTTTGAGATTGCCACGTTTCCATTTTGACATCTCTTAAATATGGTTAAGGTTCACCCACCTCTAGGGTTCGCTTACCCATCTTGGTTTTAGAAAAAAATATTAAATCTTTTCAAAGTAATCACTAAAAAACAGAAAGAAAAGACAAGTAAATGATAGAGGGTGAGAGTATGGGTTGACAGAGAGTAGGGCTAGCATTCCAAAGTAATCCTTTAAAGTCTACGGGGATAAATCGGATAATCCAATTAAACGAGAGACAGGGAGAGAGAGAGAGAGAGGAAGGATGGGAATGGATGCAATGCAAGTAGCTCTTCCTATACTGGGAATCGTTGCAGTTGCAGCTGTGACATTCTACGCAGTAAGCTTTGCTGAGATTAGAGAGGTACCCTTTTCTTCTCTAATGAAAATCTTCTTATTTTTTAACTTTTCTATTCATTTACTTATCCTTAGAGCAAACCTTTTCTTCTGCAATTGATAGAAATTTTCTTATTTCACTCATTTCTTCTACTGTTTGAGAAATTTCTCCTTTTTCTTCTGCTTTTATTCCTTTATTATGGGCAGAAATCGTTTAAAGATTTGGAGGATTCTGAAAATGGTTTTAAGTCGTCTCTGAGCTCTAGAGAAAGGCGAGCCAGAAGAAAAGCAGAGAAACAACAGTACAAGAAATAAAAATCTCTCTCTCTCTCCTATATCAATCCTATCTACTTCATACAGGTGAGAGCTGTGCCTGTAATTGGATAATGGTTTTGTATGTGATTTGAAGCAGAGATTTTTCTTTCAATTTAAGTGACATCTCTATCCTCTTCTTTTGATGGAATGCCCATCCTATCCTTTTCATAGATGTAAGCCACGTGGCACGCTTTGTCATCATCAAGACCGTCGACCTGGTGGGCCACCCACCCCTCTGAGCCTGTGAGCCTAGTTTCCCTCCATTTCCTGCACAAAACCAATCTCAACTTTTTGCCATTGCTGGAACTGAGAAAATCTAGTTTTATATTAAAAGAGAAAGAAGGGAAGGATAGCTTAAAAGCCATTGTAAATGTGTCCGGATTTGGGCTGGGCCTATTAAAATATTGTCAAAGTTTAAGCCCAAACCCGACCCATTGTCACCCCTAGAGCTGGACCTTCCCATCTTTAGCCTCCTATTGGATCAGTCAATTCTGCATTTGCATATATAACCTGTTTTTGAATAGGACTTTGCTACGGAGACCGCAAAGGGCTGAGACCACACCAAGACCCGTGCTTGTTCATTAAATCCATTTTTGAAAATTCAAGATCCGTGCATCACATGCGCGATCTCGGTGTGGTCTCGGCCCTTGCGGTCTCACTAGCGTTTTCCTTTTGAATAATCAAAAGAAGCTGTGCCCTAATCCATGCACTTGGTCCATTTAGTTGATTGGTTTTGTCAACATGTTGTATGCCAACTAGAGATAATTATGATTGTTTAACTGTTTTATTTGTCATAAATCAAATATTTCTTTGGTTAAATTTTTTAAACCCTTATGCAATATTTGGTTGCTGATAAAAATGAAAAAAAATGAAGTTTTGTGTTTGGTTACATAAAAACATTGTGGAAAAGCAAAGGGGAGAAAATTGGCCCATAATTTTCTTTTGGAGTGTGGATTCCATTTCCGTCTAAAAAGCTTGGATTTGTGGAGCAAACAAAGAGAAAATCTATAATCTCAAAAGAAATTATTATTTTTCTTTCTTTTATATTTATTATTTTATTTTTCAATTTAATTTATTACTTATTATTATTTTATTTATTTATTTTAGTCACCAAATTTTCTTAAAGTTAATGAAATTTATTACTATGAAAAGGATAGGATGGGCATTCCACCAAAAGAAATATAAATAAAATAATAAATATAAAAGTTATCCATTTACAAAATAAATTTCATTAACTCTAAGAAAATTTGGGCGTTAACTCGGCTACCAAACATAGCATTAGGATTTAAATTTTTTAATATATCTTTTTAAAAAACCAATATTGTTGAATCCTAACAGTTAATGAATCTTAATCATAGTTAATAAGGGTTAAAAGGGACACATCTTTACCTGTGGGTGCAATTGAACTAGAGGAAAGTTCAATCACAATTGACTGCAATTGATCTCATTGTCCACACATGAAAAGTAGGGTTGTCAAAAGGTAGGCCAGGTTAGGGCCTAATTCTTACTAGGCCCAACCCTCACTTATAAAAATGGGGCCCTAGCCCAACCCTAGCCCTCGAAGGGCCTAAACTCGTTAGGCCCATGCCCTAACCTCAACGGCCAAGGCAGGGTTAAGGGCTTAAAGAGGAGCGGTAGGAAATTTTCAAGTCATAGACTTTGATGAATTTTTTTCACATTAATTGGCAACCTAACATATAATCCTCGTCCTTTATCTAAGTTTGGGACCAACAATACAATTCAAAGAGTTCTTTGGTAAAGATTTTTAAAAAAGTCAGCGGTAGTCAGACCCACTACAAAAAAATCTTGCATAAAATATATAAACTACAATTATTATTCTTTTACAATTAATTTCTACTAAATATAACTCAATATCCAAAATGTCTTTCAATATATATTTAATTTTAACATATCTAGTGAATAATCCTCTGAACCAATATATTCCTGGTAACAAACTAAAACTTGTATAGTGTACATTTTAAAGAACTCTTAAATTGATCAAGTAACCTTTCTTCCGTGCTAAAAACTTTGAGAGTTTGAGAGATGAGGGGAGAGACAAGAACTTCAACCCATGTCTTGAGAGAAAGAGATGATTTTGTAGGGTAAGGTATTAAGAAATAGGAAGCTTGAAGATATTTTATCAATGGGTTGGTTAAAATTACAACCATACCCCCACACACACACACATATATATATATATATATTAAATGGGTGAGGGTCGGAGAGGGCTTGGCTTAGGTTTTACCATGCCCGACCTTCAATTTGGAAGGCCTTTCAAAATCAAGCACAACCCTACCATCAGGGCCTTAATGGAAAAAAAATCATTTTATTTTGTGGGCTTTAGAGGGCAGGGCAAAGCCGGGGGCCCTCATCTGAGGGCCGTATGCCGGATTGACAGCCCACATGGAAAGGCACTAACCAGGGTTGTACCATTTTTTTGGGGGAGACCAATTAACCTAGTCATCTCGTGTGTAAGCAATATTCCATACTTGTTTTTCTCATCTTTTTCCTCTGGCTCATAAGCCGGGTATCTCTCCTAAGGGCTAAATTGACAGCCTTAACCGTTGATCATAAGGGTTAAAGTTGACCAACTAAGATTAATGGGCAGATGTGCAACAATGTTCAACCTAGAAGATTTTTCTTCAAACTTAGATCCTAGGTAATCCTCGCTTAGTGGGTAGTCGTAATCCACATGAAGGGGCGGGGAACTCAAGGTAGCCCGCACATTCGAGCTTTGATTTGGGCTCAAGCGACGAGCCAGCTCGGCTTGAGTGCATCCGTCATGGTGAAATTAGGTACAACATGTGTCAGCATAAAAAAAATCCATCAACGAGTATTTTATTCCAAAATATAATTATTCTAAATTATGATGAAGAAACAGTGCTTTTATACTTTGAAAATGAGGACTTTTGTTGGGTCGAGGAGTAATACAGGCAGGTCTAAAAGGGAAACCACATAAGACTTAAAGTCTTCCTTTGGCGATGCTGTTGAGAAAAACCTTTTCTTCAAAACGCTCAGTTCGAACCAAAACAACGTATATGGATTATGGAACCCTAAAAGCAGTTTTTGTCCAATAAAATGCCGTTTTTGAAATCATGTAATTTAACTATACTCACCCACAAAGATCCACACATTTCCTATGTCTGCAGAAATGAAAATTCATGGGGGTCTATCTTAGGAGTGTCAATGACCGAATTTGGACTTCAAGAACCTATTGTAAACAGGCCGGACTGGGATGGGCCAACTAAAAAAATACACAAGTTTAAGCCCAAGCTCAGCCTATTGATAACCTATATCTCAACCATCTGATTTGACCCCAAAAAAAAAAAATCTACACAGAAGATGGTATTTAATTCGATTTTGACCTAGGTGAGACCAGTTGATTATGGTATCCAACCCCTTTCATCTATGCCACTGCGTCAGAATGTGATCATGAGTGATGGAGTCCAAGTTACAGCTGTAAATAGTCTATTTAGTTCGGATTATTGTAGTCACAATTGATTATACAATAAGCGTTGTTGTAAATAAACGTTATAAATAATTCTGTTTGGATAACATCCTGTCTATAATTAATTATTTGCTAACAATCACTTATGTGCAAAATAATTACGTTTGGTTCATCCTGAAACATAAACTGCATAAATTGATTATTACTGCTTTGAAATTCTGAAAATGTTTTCCATTTAAACCGGAAGTTATCAAAAAGGACCCTACTTGAAAACAATAGTACAAACCAAAAGAAGACCCTACTTGAAGACAATAGTAACAAACCAAAAGTGTTATAACACTATTAATCACTTCCAGCTGTATTTCCAATACACAAAAAAAAAGGGCATGTCATTTGTGCAAAGGGGAATGGAGAAGTAAATGACATTTAGCAGATAATCACCCCCAAAATGAATCTCCACGAATGCAATGGTTGAAATGGCAGCGTAACTGAAATTCTTATTTTAACCTATGTCTAGAATAGCTCCAATTCTTCACTTAAACCTGCCAAGGTCAAAGGGGATCCTGACCTAAACTGAGAATCAATTATAAAATTGATGAAATTAGACAAGAATATCAAACAAGAAGAAAGCTAGAATTAACCCCAAAGAAGAAAACCCCCAAATTGCAAAACCCTAACAGTCAAATTAAAAACCTGTAAACGAAGAAGAAGATGCAAAACTCCTCTGCTAAATCATGGACGAGGATCTAAAGAGGAAGAAATAAGATGAAGAATTGAGAAGTTTTCATTTGTTCCTAACCGTGGACGAAGAAGAAGAGTCAAGCTTGAGTACCTCTACCGACGGCGTCTTCTCGGCTGGTCGTACTTGGTTCTCCTTTTCAAAACCTTCAACTACTGATGCAAAGAAAAGAGAGTTTTTTTTTTTTTTTTGGGGGGGGGGGGGGGGTCGTAAAATCAATATTTCCATCATAATCACCCCGCAAAATCGGTATAACAAAATCGATTTCTCGCACTCATAATCACCCCTTGAGCCGATTGTGGAAACACCGGTTCTAAGTTGAATCGATGGCGTGCATAATCGATTCCTCAAATGAACCAAACGCACGCAATTCTTTGTCAAATTGTGAGGAAACCAGTTTTATACGATTAAATTGACCAAGAGAATCCGAATCAAACGGGCTCTTAATGATTATCTGTCTCAGCATGATTGCAATTCACCCAAATATGGCCCATTAGGTTTGACTGACTGGTGCTCTACAATGCAACTTTGACGTCAGTTATTCCAATCCTCCAAAAAAAAAAAAAACTATGTTCCTGTACTATATAGGAATGCTCTGTACAGACCCTTTTTCTGTTCATGCCTATTGTGAGATGAACCAGTGACCTCAACATTCTACATTCCAATAACTACCATAGTAAATTCATTTACAAGGAACTAAATGTGGCCCTGGATCTTCTATTTTTTTTCACCAAGAGATATTTTGAAACTATCAGTGAAGCACAGCAACAAGCAGGTTAAAAGAAAACTTACAGAGATTTGGGATGAATGAATTCTGCTACATGCCTAAAATCGCACAATTCTTCAGATTATCATCTGGTTTACAAGAGTTACATTTAGTGCGACCTCAAACATGTTCAAACAAAGATGAATCCATCCTTACGAAACAGCAGCTCAAAAGTCATGTGCTCTCGGTTGTGTTGGCTGCAGTTTTAAATTGCGAGTTTCTTGGGTTAAGAGTTGCACACATCAAAAGTTTCTTGAACAGTTCCAGACTCCATTCCTCATCATCTCCGAAAGGTGGACGGGAAATCATTCAACAGTAACAGGCATAACTTTCCCTCACCCATGGTGCATCTCTCATCAGAATATCCAAAATCCCAGACTACTTTGAATGGGATTGTGGGTTCCTCTCAGAACCCCCAGGGATGAACACAGGAAGCTGGTTTGAGGTTGCACCTTTTCCAACTCTACCTTCCCGAGGCCAATTAGAGGTCACCCTCTCATTTTGCGGTCTCAAACTCGTACTGTTCTCATTTTTCAAACCTTCCCTAACTGGGATAGTCAAAAGCGGGCCGCCAAAGAAAATAGACTCTCCTGTATACATCAGTTTCTCTGATTGCTGCCCTTTAGCTTCTGCTGCAGATGATTCTTGAGGTGGAACAATAGGCCTTCTAGTATAACTGCTTGTTTCTGCCTGAGGGATTGATACTCCAACTAGCAACGAAGACCTAATCCGAGCCTCTGAAGCAGATTCAATGGGCCTAGCTGACACAGGGACTGACACATACCTGCCAGCTTCTTGGTCCCAAATGACAGAAGTCCTTTTACCATCTCTAAGAAGAGAAGTAGATGGAGCTGGTAATAACAATGGATCAGAACTACTACCCTTTTGCATGATCTTTTCATCGAATCCTGACATAGAAGAATGAAATGTTGGGTTGCTGAGATTGGGGAAAGCTGCTCTAGCAGTAGTTAAGGGCCGCTCGGGAACATGTCGTGGGATTGCATTAGTGGAATTGAAAGGAACCGAAGGGTACTCTAATGGGAGAGGACTCAAGGTGACCGACTCATGAACATGGCTTGGACTGCTGAAACTACTTACGCTTTGAGTCCCAGTTTCATAATCATCCCGGCTCCCTTGACTTGGGGCATATGAGTTTCTCAAAGGAGAAAGTTTCAACTCATTCTTTGTCTCTTTATTTCCCCCCATATCAGTGCTCATACTGCTTCTGCCACTCATGTTTCCACTGGAGCTGAAATCGGGATCCGTCAAGCGGCGATTATCAACTGGCCGAAGAACAGAGGAGGACGCCCTGGCTTTGGCAACTGCCCTCATGGCCTCGTTCGAATCTAACTTCGCAAGCTTCCAAGCACTGATCCGGACAGGCCTTTTAGGCATCTTGTTTCCCCTTTCTGCAAATCCAGCTGCATCAGGATCAACCGTCGATGGTACCATTCCAGGCTCCAAGTGGGGAATAACTTCATCCTGATGTAAGCAGTTAGCAATTGAGTATAAATGAAGAATTAAGTTTACAGACAAGAACAGAAAAGAATGATATCCACCTACTGCAAAAAGTGATTCTTGTACCCATGGCTCACATGCAGGGGCATGTGAGACCACTAGTCAAACATTTCACCACAGAATCTGTCAAAAAGTCTTTTGATAAGATTATCTTGATCATGTGATAAATGATGGATCCCATCCCCATGCATGTGTGCCACGGCCATCTTTACACTTCCAACTGACTACTGAGCACCTTAGATTTTTTTGCAATATGTAGTGGATTATGAAATGTTATACCTGATAATCCACAAATACCCTTGGAGGGGTACACCATGCCCCCTTATACTGCAGACCTAGAGAACTTCCACCACTTATGCCTGTGGTAGCAGACCCTGTTGGAGAATGTTCTGAGAAGAGAACATGTGGCATTTCCTCGTCTGCTCCTGCAGGTGCCTCGCTCATGGCTCTCATTGCCACAACATACTCATAGGTCGTAATACCCTGATGAAGATAACAGGAAGAAATGAAAGAAAAATCAAAATATGCGTACTACTGGGAAAATTGGCTTAACTTATTCTTTTTATTGGAAATGAAACAAACACCAGAATTTCTTGCTAACTGACCTTTCTCATCAATATCATGTGGAAAAAGAAAAGTTCGCCCAAAGGTACAAGAGCTAGTAATGAAACCGCAGAACATAAGGCCTGCAGAAGAAGGATATTAACATTAGAATAAGAATTCTCCTGGACAGGACCCATCAAATAGTGCATGCTTCAACCATGGACAGATTGTTAACAGGAGTCTACCCAAAAATGTATTTTTGCTTTGACAGATGACATGAGACATACCACAACAGTTGCAAATGGGGCACGAGAGAAACCAATGCCAAGCCTATCGATAATGTGGTTCTCCATGTCTTTTTTATCAACAAAGCAACGCACTAGGACAGCAATTCCAACTCCAGCTTCAATGACAAGCTGAACCAGAAAAGGAGAAAAAAAAAGACCATTGTTAATAGGCTCCAAACATTAACATCTCCCAAACAAAAACAAAGCTTCAATGCATACCCAAATGAGACTTGTAGCCATAAGAGAGATAAAAGTTACATAATTTTTTTTCCCCACACAATTGTTAAGCCACTGCACACATGGAATATATAAGGTTAATTTCCTGATAAAAATTTCCACCATCAAAACAAATTCAAAGATAATCCGGATTTTTTTTTTGTAGAAAGCACTAATTACATACCCGACAATGGTGATCAAATCCATCAACACATTTATCACAACTTCTACAGTGTTTACTGAACTTGCGCACCTGCAACATGAAAGATATTAATAAGACAGAAAGAGGAATTACACAGATTTTTATTCTATAAGATCACAGATGCGTGATTGTGTCGTACAAGGACAGGTACAAAAATTCCATTAGAAAATGGATACGCAGTATGCTTTGAAGAAAAAGGTAGCAGGCCTTCCAAATATATTCCTTCATTTTATTTTTCCTTCCAAAGTTTGATGGATGCATGAAGAGCAGACCACGTGTCAAAAGCAGAAAAAGGACACAGGAAACAAAACCGGAAAGGGTAACGATCTACCTACATAGAACAAATTATTATATCTCAAAGATATAAGTTAGGGGAATACCAAATTTGACCTCAACATCGAGTTTAGTTTCTCTCTGGAGTATGTATAGATGGTGTATACATTACTTACAAAATTTCAAATAATACAAGATGGAGTACCACTTCAGAAACCCTCCTTAATTCAGAAAAACCACCACATCTATTACACCACCTTCAATCCATACAATTTGGACCAAGCAAAAGTAAAGCCACCAAAAAATCTGATTAAAAACCATTCAGCCCTGATGATATAGAGTAGGTAAGATCAAGAAAAATCAGCTTGAGGCATTTTCGTTACTCTAACCGAAACTCTTGACAAGTTCACCAGCATTCAGATTTACCGACTGTCAGTGCGCAAAGACGTTCAATTGTGGTCTAGTGATACCAAAGGTTTATTCTCAGTGAGATCCTCCTTCAAATCCTTGCGGGTTAGGTCTAGCTTACCTATTCCCTATCGGGATGTGTATATCCAGGCATTCCATCAAATGTATCCTTATTCCTTTGGACGGCATCATTGGATAAGACATTCCCACGTGATCACTTGAAAAATAGAGTGTGGGGGCTGGAAAATGGTTGCTTTATGTGCCAAAGGTTGGAGGAGTCTGTGAACCACCTATTATTGCATTGTCCCTTTGCCTCGGCCATCTGGAGACAATTTCTCCTAAGGCTGGGGTCGTTGGGATTTTTCCTTGGTCCTTGTGGGATTCCTCATGTGGTTGGCTATTGATTAAGTCGAGGCTCCTACTTCTCTAGTATGGGCTCTTCTTCTGGGTGCTATCAAATGGTCTATCTGGACAGGGTGAAACAAAAGGGTTTTTGAACCTCATCCAAGAAGCTTCTTTTTTATTGCACGTCAGCTTCTACGATCCTGGTGTGCAATTAGGTAGGATTTAAGGGAGTATTTCTCTGGGCTATGATTGTGACAGTTAGTATTCTTAGTTTAATGCAAACATCACAGGCTTAGATCGTGTTTTCAATGGAGATCCACTATTGGATCGCGATGTGAAGGGAGATCCGCTGTCAAATCGAGAGCGAGAGGATTCGAAGGCTACGATTAGTCCATAGGATGGCATGGCCCATTATAGATAGCCGGCACCCCTTATTAATTATCTTAGTTTATTTACTTTCATTTTAGTTTATTAGTATTTTAGATTATTTTTGGTAATGGTGTTTAGTAATTATTTAGAACTTGTAGTAATGACACTTTTGTAATTACTAGGATTTGTGTTTCTATACTCCCTTTAGGAGTAGAAAATTTATAGAATTTTTATCAATGAAATATGAGAGCTTTTTTGCTTTTGGAATCTCTGGTGACGAAATGGTGTGAAGCCAAGTTATCCTCTTCTTTCTTCTTCTCTTTGTTTATCTTTTTTAATTTATGTTTCCTTTTTTCCCTTGTAAGACCCTAGATCCCCTTTACCCTTGACTATTACAGCATTCCCTTAACTGTTACAGCATTCCAACCCTATCCACAGCCCACCCCTTCTTGTTACAGCCTTACTGCAGCTTCCCTATTGATTCCTACAGCTCCTATATCTGTTCCCCCATAACAACCACAACCATTTTCTATGCCCTAGACCTATACCCAGCCCTGTCCTCTCACTGCCACACCTTTCCACAGCATCCCTAGTGCTGCCGCCCCATTCCCTATCCCTTTTAGTCCCTATCCCTTTTAGAGCAGTCGCCAGTCCCATTACCCTCTCCCAGCCCCTGTTGTCAGTCCCTACCCTACTCCCTGCACATCCGCAACCCCAACCTTGTTGTCCCAGCTCTATACAGCCCCAGTGCTACTATTGCAAACCAATCAGGTCCATATTTGAATGCTGTAGCCTTCCTATTTCATCCCATTGTAGCCACACCGCTATTACAATTACAAAACCCAAAAACAGCAACATTCCTAAAACCCTAACCTTAGATTTTGATTGTTCTTGTTATTTTATTGTTGGTTTATTATGTTATCCAATTCAATACTTAAACAAACAATTCACATGCATATTTAAACCAGCAACCATTATTGAGCCTAAACTATTCTTTGAAATCCTCAATTGAACAAAGAAATCATAATTAGTTATCAATCTAAATCCCTAAGCTAGTGGAAGTTCTCATTTCCATCACGATCACCCATGCGAGATTGTTACTTGACCTAAGGTGTTACTAATTCATTTTTGACTTTCTTTATTGCAATTGTGGAATTATGTAGTTTCATAATTTTCTTCATTGCTGGAATTCAAATTCTGATCTCTAAATTACATCATCCTAGGTTAGTTGCATTCCTACATCAATTTTGGTATCTGAACATTAGGTTAGCTTAGGGTTTATCTCTTGCATTTAAGTTTTAGGCTCATTAGCATCCCATGCATCACATATAGCCTTAGGACACCTAGTTAGTGCATGCCCACTCGTAGTGGGAAGAGTTACCAATCAAGCATGGACACCTCACCACTCACCAAGGTGTTAGAGTCTCTCAACAATTGTCTCGTCCGCATTGAGGCTACTATGGAAACCGATAATATCAATGCTCGATTAGCTACCTCTAATGTTGGTACAGGTAGAGAACGAGGCTTAAGCCGTGGAAGAGAGCAAGATTACCATCGCCCTGTCGAGTATCAGGATCCTTATCATCTGGATGATCAACATATGAGATCCATCAAGACTGAGGCCCCCAGCTTTGATGGTCGACTCAACCCAAAGGCTTTTCTTGATTGGTTAGCAGATATAGACCACTACTTTGACTGGTATAAAAAATGTCTGAAGGTCGTAGAGTTAGGTTTGCCAAAATGAAATTGGTGGGCCAGGCAAAATTCTACTGGATTAATGTTGAGCGAAGGAATGAATGAACGATCGGGTAAGGGCTCCATTGTCCAGTGGCCTGAAATGAAAGAGAAGCTTAAAGAGAAATATATTCCCCTGACTTATCGTGAAAAACTCATGGGCCAGTAGCAATCCCTTCGACAAGGCTCTATGTCTACCACTAATTACATTGCAAAATTTGATGAATTTATGATGTGTTGCAATGTAAGGGAGGACCCTATAGTCACACTTTCTAGGTTCAAAATGGGCCGCTACCCAGATCTCCAGAGAGATCTCGTCCCTTATGATATTAGCACCTTAGAGCATGCTTATCAAGTGGTGCAAGAGTTAGAGTGGTATCCGAAACCACAATTTATTAGGTAATTTGATTCCTATAATCCTGTCACTAGGTCAACTCCTTTAGGAGCGACATCTCACAATAGGAATCAAGCGTCTAGCGCTAATACTAGCACTCCACCCAATGTTCAAGATAACAAAGGGCATGGAGCAGCTAATCATAGAGGGAGCGAATCAGTCCAATGCTTTAATTGTCAAGGTCATGGACTCTATGCATACCAATGCCCCTCGAAAGATTCTAATAAGGCTCTTCTAATTGAGGGAATAGAAGAAACAGAGCAAGGTGAGCTTAAGGAAGAAGTCTATGAGCCTATGACTACTCCTAGTAATGAGGATTGTGAGGATACCGATGGACAAGTAGTTGTGTTAGGACTGTTCTATGTCATTTTGATCAGGTCATAGGTGAGTAGCGAGCTTCCAGAGGGCACGAATGAGATGTCCGTCATTAGTCCTATGAATAAGGCCGTTATACAAACTCTAATCACAAATGAGGCCTCTCCTACCTTGCTTGAGGAGCTACCATCAAATGTGGTATCAATTATCCCTGAATTTCAGAATGTATTTCTTGAAGATTTACCAAGTGAGCTCCCACCCATGCGTGACATCCAGCACGCAATTACCCCATTGCATATGTCGAAAACCATTGTGTCTAACCAAGACGTGAGGTTTAGGAGTTATTTCTAGAAGACAGATGGTCAAACTAGAGTGGTCAATGGGAGTCTAGGAAACTTGTTACGGTGTTTGCTATGTGATAACATTAGGTCATCAGAGTCCACAGATGCATTTGCACAACACATTCACGATTTGCATATTGATATCAGTAAGCGAATTGAAGCTAATAATGAAAAGTATAAAACATATGCTATTCACACTACTATTTTAAATAGTTTCAAGTGGGTGATTATGTAGTGATCCATATTAGGCAAAAGCGTTTCCCACAAGGAACGGCTAAAAAGTTATAAACCCGTAGTGTTGGACCCTTTAAAATCCTGCAGTAGGTTAACCCTAATGCTTATATGGTGGACCTACCACTTGATATGGGCAACAAACCAATACTCAATGTTGAGGACCTTGTTCTCTTCAGAGATTCAACAGCATCACCCACTGACCTCCCTGATGATCCTAGTCCAAACCCATTATTTACTTCAGACACACCTCCCCCACCAGAGCCAGTCCCCACATCACCCACTGACCTTCATTGTGATCTTAGCCCAGACCCATTATTTACTTCAGATTCACCCATTATTTACTTCAGATTCACCTCCCCTATCATTGGCTCCTCCACCACCCATGTCTAGCAGGAAATGAGAAACAGAGGATATTCTGAACGAATATATGGTTTTCACTAGACACAGGGGGTATCAAAAGTATCTCATCCAGTGGAAGAGCATGCAAAAGACAGATTGTATGACGAGTTCCAGAGACTTCATCTTGATATCTTGGAGCAATACGACATCTTTATTTCGCCAATGGCAAAATATTTCAGCCGAGGGGAATTAATGTGGACATCATAGGCTTAAATCGTGTTTTTTTTATGGAAATCCACTGTTGGATCACGATATGAAGGGAAATCCGCCGTCAGATTGAGAGCGGGAGGATTCGAGGGCTACGATTAGTCCATAGGATGGCATGGCCCATCAAAGATGGCCAGCACCTGTTATTAGTTATCTTAGTTTATTTACTTTTGTTTGACTTTTAGTTAATTAGTATTTGAGAATGTTTTTAATAATGGTGTTTTAGTAATTATTTACAACTTGTAGTAATGACACTTTTGTAATTACTAGGATTAAGGTTTCTTACTTTTCCCTTTAAATACTCACTTTAGAAGTAGAGAATTAACCGAATTTTTATAAATGAAATATGAGAGATTTTTTCCTTTTGGAATCCCCTGTGAGGTGTGAAGCTAGGTCAATCCTTGGTGTAAAGCCAGGTTATCCTTTTCTTTCTTCTTCTATTTGTTTATCTTTTTTATTTTATGTTTCTTTGTTTCCTTTGCAAGAGACCCTAATTCCCAAAACCCTAGATCCCCATTAGCCTTGACTGTTACTGTAACGACCCGGAATTTTAATATAATAAAATTATGTGTTTATGGGTCCTTAATGAAGGTTAATTAGTTAATTAATTGTTAAATTAATAAGAAGGGGATTTTGCTCAGGGTTGAAGTGCACCGAGGAAATCTCAGTATCATTTGGCAAAAATTCGCACACAGTGTGCCGGTCGACTGCCGGGACACACCCCTACCGTATCGGTTCCGTCAAGTATCATTTCGCGGGACCGCGGGGCCATTATGTGTGATAAAATTGAGAGAAACGGGAAATTTCCATATTTCCAGAAATTAAGTGGGACCCAATATCTGTTGGAGATCCTAATAGAAATCCGTGCGGTTAGCACTAATGCGTGTCGGTCGGCCGTGGGGACTAATGTCTGTCGTCACGGCAGTTAGTTATCTCAAACGAAAAAGCGACAGCGTGTTTTGTGTCCGAAATCAGAAAATTAGTGGGTTTTGCAATTTTCTTCCGGACTAAAGTGCAGCTGTCAAAACTCAGTATTTTTCCCTGAAATTTTTACAGTAGGTGTCGGACTGCCCCAAGTTCGGTCACCTAAAGTTTCGTCAAAATCGGATGTCATTAAGTAGGATTACGTAGGCCGTATATGCGAAAAAATACGAAATAATAGTCAAATGGTCAACCCGTTGACTTGGTCAACCCGTTGACTTGGTCAACGGGGACCATTAATGGAGGTCATGTGCATGGCACATGACCCTTGTATTATAAATAGGGGACAGCCCCTTGCAATCTCACGTTTTGCAACAGTAGAAAAGAAAAAAAAAAAATCTGCCACAACAGATTTTAGAGAGAGAGAGTGAGGAGAGAGAAAGGAAGAGAGAGAAAGAGGAGAGAGAAAGGAAGAGAGAGAAAGGGAAAGGGAGGTCTCCTTGAGGTTTTTCGGCGTCCCCGACGCGTTAGCGGCGTCCGATTTTCTCTCCGGCGTCTCGTTTTGCATGTAGAGAGAGAGAAAAAGGTAGTGAGAGAGTAGAGAGAGAAAGTTGCATCCGCTCTACCCCGGGGTTGATCGTCGTTGGGAACGCGTTGGTGACATCCGTTTTTGCCTACGAGGCCTCGAAACGCGTGAAACGGTAAAACCCCTATCTTTTCTTCTCTTTTTTCCACTTATTTTGTTATATTATTTCATGTGATGTATATGCATGTCTTTTGACGTGAATGAAAAAGGGGCGGAGACCCCTATATGATGTTGTGATTTTATGTGGTCCCTCGGGGAGCCCAGATCGGGTCCCGAGTAAATTGTATTGCCACCCTAGGGTGACGAAAAGTTGTTTTGCATGTCTTGTAAGGCTATGGAGACATCCATTAGCTTGAAAACGTTCCCTAACGGGACGGTGTGTTACCGGAGTTGGTTCACGGGCGCGAGGCCCAAGTATTTCAGTTAATCAAGCGAGGCTTGGGTTAACTGGGGTTAACCTGTGGTTAGAAAATCTAACCAGGGTTAAGTATAGTCTGTGGTTCCTCTTTGACTAGGTCAGGAGAGACGGTGCCCAGTAAGGCCCGGGGTTCCTCCGTGACTGATAGTCGAGAGATGTCGGTCTGTTTGTCTAGGTCGTCCGTGGTGCCTCTTGGACTAAGTCAGGAGTGGCGGTGTCCTGCATGGCTCGTGGTTCCTCCGTGACTGGTAGTCAGGAGATGTCGGAGTCCTAGGGAGTTTAAAGTGGCTAAACATCAGATAGTGTATAGTCCGGGGTTCCTCTCTGGGTGGGTTAGAAGATGTCGGCACCGTGTCTATCGTGGTCCCTTCTTGGTGGAACGTCAGGAGATGTCAGCATTGGTATAGATGTCGGGGTTCCTCCGTAGACTAGCCAGAAGGTGACGGTAGGCAGGTTGGTCGGGGTTCCTTCATAACTGATACCCAGGGCGATGGCGGCGAATACACGGTAGATGTGGCCAGTCAATTGAATGGAAAAATATGTCCTTATTAGGTGAATGCCCATGTTGTGTGTGTAAGCTTCGGATACGAAGTGGTCTGAGTTGGTATACTCAGAGTTGGTGTATTTGTTTGAGTTGGTGGACTCATAGTTCGGTATGGAATCATCGGATTCCAGGTGAGTTGGGTTGGTATACCCAAGGTTTTGTCATGTTCGGGTGAAAGCCGGAACAGCGTGTGTGAGTCTAAATGACTCAATGTATTATGGTTATAATTTAGAGACTTTAAGCTAAACATTTGTGGGCTGTGGCCAATTAATAGTCTTAGGACTCGAAATGAAACATGATTGATGATTGAAACGATAATTTGGTAATATAATACATTCATAACTGAACCTCATAATTGGAAAGTAATGTGAGGTCGGGAACCTCTGTTAGGGTGACGTAACCCTAAGTGACCTTGGGTCACAATTTATTATATACTGTTCTATTTTACTGTAACATGCAAATTGAACTGCTTATTATATCATTATTGATGCGTGTTATTATGTGGAAAATAGTTTAGAAGGATTGTGGTTTTATTGGGCTTCATAGCTCACTGACTTTTTGTGTCAGCAGATCTTGGAGCTGCTGATCCGTAAGTGCAAAATCTATCTGGATGTTTTGGAAGCTTGTACAAGTTGTACCTGGCGTGATAGAGACGCCTACTTTTGTAAAACAAACTTGATGTAAATAATACAGGTATATGGTTTGTATGATGGCTATTGTGATGACAGGTATTATTTGCTTTTGGGGAGCATCTGATAAATGTTTAAATTTCCCGCATTTTTGCGGGTAAAGTCTTCCGCTTGCATGATTTGACAAACGGACACGCGTCTCGGAACTTGATTCCCTAGGCGCGGGTTCGGGGCATCACAATTGGTATCAGAGCCAATAGCAATAACCATCACACAAATCATACTTGAGCATAATACACCTAGGAACCGTTGGATAGGCGATCCCTTAGAGATTTATTTGATATTCCTAGTTGAGTGATTGTTGTACATGTCATGTTTCGAAATCAGACATTGATTTAGAATATGTACATGTGCAGGAATGGCAAGGACGCACCGAATTCCCACAAAGAGGGAGATAGCTCTGTTTGAATGGGCGGTGACTATGCAGAGAAGACGTCACGCCGGATGGTCGTGTTACCGCACTATACACCTAAAGGCGGTAAAACCACTCCGTAAGGGATTGACCGCACAAGCAATGCGCGAATCCCTAAGAAAGAGCGAGATTGATTGGATTTTGAGAGAGGCTAGACCTGAGACAGAGGATCAGGCACCGCAGGAGGGTAGTGTAGCAGTCTCACCGATAGAGGTTGAGACGTACGAAGTATAGGATCATGGTGGAAGAGCGTGGTGCATCTATATCGTTTTGGCGTTTTGGAATATAATAGATGCCCATTCATTAAAAGTTCGTTACTTTATAATTATAGGTGAATCATGCCACCTCGACGAGCACCCGAAAATACCTTGGCTGGGGCATTCGAGGCTATTACAGCCCTAGCCAACCTAATTCAGCAACAACAGGCCCAGAATATGAATGGAAATGGGAATGGTAGTCGTATCCCCATTGCTACCATGCCAGAGCATGGGAATGTGACCCGATTGGAGAAGTTTAAGAGGCTTGGACCGTCGGCCTTTTGGGCACTACTGATCCGCTGAAGGCGGAGAACTAGATTAGAAGTTTGGAAAAAGTTTTTAGGGCTATTTCTTTGCCAGAAAATGACAAGCCCGAGTTCGCTATCTTTCTACTTGAAGGAGAAGCGGAACATTGGTGGACCACAGTGGAAAGGACAGTTCCACCGCATCAGAGGCCTGTGACTTGGGCAAGATTTACTGAATTGTTTTATGAGCGTTATTTTTCAGCGTCAATGAAAAAGAGGAAAGAGATGGAGTTTCTTCAGCTGACCCAAGGAAACATGTCGGTTAGCGAGTATGAACAAAAGTTTAATCAACTCTCGAGGTTCGCTGCGAGATTTGTCGAGGATGAGCAGTGGAGAGTTGAGAAATTTGAAGAAGGATTGAAGCCGGCTATCAGAGGGAAATTGGCAGCTCAACGATTTACCTCCTTCTCAGAGATATTAGATAGAGCACTCAGAGTAGAGCGAGTGCATGAAGAACTGGCACAGTCTAGTGCTGGCAAAGGCAAAGGGACAGTTGGGAAGCCCTGGATAAAGGAGAATAACCGGCAGTTTACTGGGAAAAGAAAGTTCGAGGACATGAAAAATCAAGGGTCTACAGGAAGATTGGGGTTTAAGTGCGAGAAATGTGGTCAGGGTCATTTGACCAAGGACTGTAGAGCGAAGGTTTGCTTCCAGTGCGGAAAGCCTGGACACTTCAAGAAGGATTGCCCTAAGGCTCAACCACTAGCGTTGGAAGGCGGAAAAGGAAGAGTGTTTGCAATTACCCAGGAAGAGGCACAGCAGACCGAAGGTGTCATCGAAGGTAAACTTTTAGTATTTCAAGTACCTGTTTATGCTTTGATTGACACTGGTGCTACACATTCGTTTGTCTCTACTCGTTTTGCTAAACACATAAGTTACAAGCCTGATACACTCAAAAGCATGATGTCTGTATCTACACCATCAGGGAAAGTTCTGTGCACAAAAACAGTCTATGATAGGTGTCCCATACTTGTCAATAGTGTACGGATGTTAGTAGATCTGATCGTGTTAGACATGAAGGATTATGATGTTATCCTAGGGATGGATTGGTTGGCTAATTACCATGCAGTGGTAGATTGTAATGCCAAGAAAGTGATATTTCGAATTCCGGACATCCCAGAGTTCGAAATGCAGGGGATTATCCGAGGTCAAGCACCCAAGCTAATATCCGCAATTAAAGCATGTCACCTTCTAGACAAGGGGTGTACTGGGTATTTAGCTGCAGTGGTGGTCGATAAAGATGAAGATGACACTTTAGGGAATACCCCGGTGGTCAGAGAGTTTCGAGATGTGTTTCCTGATGAATTACCAGGACTCCCTCCTACTAGAGAAATCGATTTTACAATCGATGTTACTCCGGGTGTAGACTCGATATCTAAAACACCGTATCGGATGGCTCCGGCTGAGTTGCAAGAACTGAAGATTTAATTGCAAGACCTATTAGATAAGGGCTTGATCCGTCCTAGTGTTTCACCATGGGGAGCACCGGTGCTATTTGTCCGAAAGAAAGACGGGAGTCTGCGTCTGTGTATAGATTATCGTCTGCTGAATCAAGCGACGATCAAAAATAAGTATCCTCTCCCCAGGATCGATGATCTATTTGATCAGTTGCAAGGCGCCCAAGTGTTTTCCAAGATTGATTTACGGTCCGGCTATCACCAATTGAGGGTCAAAGAAGAAGATATTCAAAAGACAGCATTCCGAACTCGGTATGGTCACTACGAGTTCTTGGTGATGCCTTTTGGACTGACAAATGCACCTGCGGCCTTTATGGAGTTGATGAATCGTCTTTTCAGGCCGTACTTGGATCAGTTTATTGTGGTATTTATTGATGATATCTTGGTGTACTCACCTAGTCATGAGAAGCACGCTGAGCACTTGAGGATTACGCTACAGACATTAAGAGATAATCAGCTGTATGCTAAGTTCTCCAAGTGCGAGTTTTGGATGGAAGAAGTAGCCTTTCTTGGACATATTGTGTCAAGAAATGGAATATCTGTTGATCCTTCCAAGATTCAGGCAGTAACCGATTGGGCAAGGCCATCCACTGTTACTGAAGTTCGAAGTTTTCTGGGATTGGCTGGGTACTACCGCAGATTTGTAGAAGGTTTCTCGAAGATAGCAGCTCCATTAACGGAATTGACTAAGAAAGATGTGAAGTTCGAATGGACGGCATCTCGGGAGCGAAGCTTTCAAGAATTAAAGAAGAGATTAACAACCGCTCCAGTATTGACAACTCCCTCAGGATCTGGAGGATTTGAGGTGTATTGCGATGCTTCCAGTAAGGGACTCGGTTGTGTCTTAATGCAAAACAAAAAGGTCATTGCTTATGGTTCGAGACAACTCAAGATTCACGAACGGAATTATCCCACGCATGACCTGGAGTTAGCTGCGGTAGTATTCGCACTAAAAATTTGGCGACAGTATCTTTCTGGAGAGAAGTTGGTGATCTATAGTGATCACAAGAGTTTAAAGTATCTATTCTCCCAAAAGGAACTCAATATGCGACAGCGTAGATGGATGGAATTCTTGAAAGATTATGATTATGTAATTCAGTATCATCCTGGTAAGGGTAACGTGGTTGCTGATGCCCTGAGTAGAAAGACAGTTGGATCTGTAGCATATATGAGGGCCGAGCGATGGAAGATGATCGAAGAATTCAAGAGTTGGAATCTGAGTCTAGGAGTCCAGGGTAATAGTGCCAAGTTGGCTAGTATTCAGGCCAAGCCAGTGTTATTACAAAAGATTCAAGAAGCACAGTTGGAAGATCAGGAGATCAAAGTTATCAGAGATAAGATTCTTCAAGGAAAAATGGGTGATTTTGAAGAATCTGAAGATGGAATACTTCGATTCAAAGGTCAAATCTGTGTGCCTAGAAATCCTGAGTTGAAGAATGAACTGCTCAATGAGGCACATCGATCTCGTTTTGCGGTGCACCCCGGAAGTACAAAGATGTATCAGGATATGAAGAATAACTACTGGTGGAACGGCATGAAGAGAGAAATTGCAGAGTATGTATCTCGATGCCTTGTTTGTCAGCAAGTCAAGGCAGAACATCAGAAACCACCTGGATTGTTAAATTCATTGCCTATTCCCGAGTGGAAATGGGAGCACATTACGATGGATTTTGTGGTAGGGTTACCAAAAACAAGGAGTGGACATGATGCCGTTTGGGTGATAGTTGATCGATTGACGAAGTCGGCTCACTTTCTTGCTATAAAGGATACCATAACCTTGGAAAATTTATCAAAGTTGTACATCAAGGAGATTGTGAAGCTGCATGGTGTGCCGGTATCTATTGTGTCAGATCGCGATCCGCGATTTACTTCCCGATTCTGGAGGAGCTTGCAAGAAGCTTTAGGTACGCAGCTAAACATGAGTACAGCTTATCATCCGGAAGCCACATGGGAACTTGAAGATGTCATTAGAAGCAATCATCCTCAGTTATTTGATGACTAGTGTATATATAAATTTCGAGGACGAAATTTTTGTAAGGAGGGGAGATTGTAACGACCCGGAATTTTAATATAATAAAATTATGTGTTTATGGGTCCTTAATGAAGGTTAATTAGTTAATTAATTGTTAAATTAATAAGAAGGGGATTTTGCTCAGGGTTGAAGTGCACCGAGGAAATCTCAGTATCATTTGGCAAAAATTCGCACACAGTGTGCCGGTCGACTGCCGGGACACACCCCTACCGTATCGGTTCCGTCAAGTATCATTTCGCGGGACCGCGGGGCCATTATGTGTGATAAAATTGAGAGAAACGGGAAATTTTCATATTTCCAGAAATTAAGTGGGACCCAATATCTGTTGGAGATCCTAATAGAAATCCGTGCGGTTAGCACTAATGCGTGTCGGTCGGCCGTGGGGACTAATGTCTGTCGTCACGGCAGTTAGTTATCTCAAACGAAAAAGCGACAGCGTGTTTTGTGTCCGAAATCAGAAAATTAGTGGGTTTTGCAATTTTCTTCCGGATTAAAGTGCAGCTGTCAAAACTCAGTATTTTTCCCCGAAATTTTTACAGTAGGTGTCGGACTGCCCCAAGTTCGGTCACCTAAAGTTTCGTCAAAATCGGATGTCATTAAGTAGGATTACGTAGGCCGTATATGCGAAAAAATACGAAATAATAGTCAAATGGTCAACCCGTTGACTTGGTTAACGGGGACCATTAATGGAGGTCATGTGCATGGCACATGACCCTTGTATTATAAATAGGGGACAGCCCCTTGCAATCTCACGTTTTGCAACAGTAGAAAAGAAAAAAAAAAAATCTGCCACAACAGATTTTAGAGAGAGAAAGTGAGGAGAGAGAAAGGAAGAGAGAGAAAGAGGAGAGAGAAAGGAAGAGAGAGAAAGGGAAAGGGAGGTCTCCTTGAGGTTTTTCGGCGTCCCCGACGCGTTAGCGGCGTCCGATTTTCTCTCCGGCGTCTCGTTTTGCGTGTAGAGAGAGAGAAAAAGGTAGTGAGAGAGTGGAGAGAGAAAGTTGCATCCGCTCTACCCCGGGGTTGATCGTCGTTGGGAACGCGTTGGTGACATCCGTTTTTGCCTACGAGGCCTCGAAACGCGTGAAACGGTAAAACCCCTATCTTTTCTTCTCTTTTTTCCACTTATTTTGTTATATTATTTCATGTGATGTATATGCATGTCTTTTGACGTGAATGAAAAAGGGGCGGAGACCCCTATATGATGTTGTGATTTTATGTGGTCCCTCGGGGAGCCCAGATCGGGTCCCGAGTAAATTGTATTGCCACCCTAGGGTGACGAAAAGTTGTTTTGCATGTCTTGTAAGGCTATGGAGACATCCATTAGCTTGAAAACGTTCCCTAACGGGACGGTGTGTTACCGGAGTTGGTTCACGGGCGCGAGGCCCAAGTATTTCAGTTAATCAAGCGAGGCTTGGGTTAACTGGGGTTAACCTGTGGTTAGAAAATCTAACCAGGGTTAAGTATAGTCTGTGGTTCCTCTTTGACTAGGTCAGGAGAGACGGTGCCCAGTAAGGCCCGGGGTTCCTCCGTGACTGATAGTCGAGAGATGTCGGTCTGTTTGTCTAGGTCGTCCGTGGTGCCTCTTGGACTAAGTCAGGAGTGGCGGTGTCCTGCATGGCTCGTGGTTCCTCCGTGACTGGTAGTCAGGAGATGTCGGAGTCCTAGGGAGTTTAAAGTGGCTAAACATCAGATAGTGTATAGTCCGGGGTTCCTCTCTGGGTGGGTTAGAAGATGTCGGCACCGTGTCTATCGTGGTCCCTTCTTGGTGGAACGTCAGGAGATGTCAGCATTGGTATAGATGTCGGGGTTCCTCCGTAGACTAGCCAGAAGGTGACGGTAGGCAGGTTGGTCGGGGTTCCTTCATAACTGATACCCAGGGCGATGGCGGCGAATACACGGTAGATGTGGCCAGTCAATTGAATGGAAAAATATGTCCTTATTAGGTGAATGCCCATGTTGTGTGTGTAAGCTTCGGATACGAAGTGGTCTGAGTTGGTATACTCAGAGTTGGTGTATTTGTTTGAGTTGGTGGACTCATAGTTCGGTATGGAATCATCGGATTCCAGGTGAGTTGGGTTGGTATACCCAAGGTTTTGTCATGTTCGGGTGAAAGCCGGAACAGCGTGTGTGAGTCTAAATGACTCAATGTATTATGGTTATGATTTAGAGACTTTAAGCTAAACATTTGTGGGCTGTGGCCAATTAATAGAGTCTTAGGACTCGAAATGAAACATGATTGATGATTGAAACGATAATTTGGTAATATAATACATTCATAACTGAACCTCATAATTGGAAAGTAATGTGAGGTCGGGAACCTCTGTTAGGGTGACGTAACCCTAAGTGACCTTGGGTCACAATTTATTATATACTGTTCTATTTTACTGTAACATGCAAATTGAACTGCTTATTATATCATTATTGATGCGTGTTATTATGTGGAAAATAGTTTAGAAGGATTGTGGTTTTATTGGGCTTCATAGCTCACTGACTTTTTGTGTCAGCAGATCTTGGAGCTGCTGATCCGTAAGTGCAAAATCTATCTGGATGTTTTGGAAGCTTGTACAAGTTGTACCTGGCGTGATAGAGACGCCTACTTTTGTAAAACAAACTTGATGTAAATAATACAGGTATATGGTTTGTATGATGGCTATTGTGATGACAGGTATTATTTGCTTTTGGGGAGCATCTGATAAATGTTTAAATTTCCCGCATTTTTGCGGGTAAAGTCTTCCGCTTGCATGATTTGACAAACGGACACGCGTCTCGGAACTTGATTCCCTAGGCGCGGGTTCGGGGCGTCACAGTTACAGCATTCCAACCCTACCCACAGCCCACCCCTTCTTGTTACAGCCTTCCTGCAGCCTCTCTATTGCTTCCTACAGCTCCCATATATGTTCCCCCATAATAACCACAACCATTTTCTATGCACTAGACCAGTACCCAGCCCTGTCCCCACTGCCGCACCTTTCCACAGCATCCCTAGTGCTGCCGCCCCATTCCCTATCCCTTTTAAAGCAGCTGCCAGTCCCATTACCCTCTCCCAGCCCCTGTCGCCAGTCCCTACCCTACTCCCTGAACATCCGCAACCCCAATCTTGTTGTCCCAGCTCTATACAGCCCCAATGCTACTGTTGCAACCCAATACAGGCCCATATTTGAATGTTGTAGCTTTTCTATTCCACCCCATTGTAGCCACACCCCTATAACAATTCCAAAATCGAAAAACAGCAACATCCCTAAAACCCTAACCTTAGATTTTGATTGTTCTTGTTATTTTGCTGCTGGTTTATGTTATCCAATTCAATAGTACCTGAACATACAATCCACGTGCATATTTAAACCCACAACTATTATTGAGCCTAAGCTATTCTTTAAAATCCTCAATTGAACAAAGAAATCACAATTGGTTATTGATCTAAATCCCTAAGCTAGTGGAAGTTCCCATTTCCATAACGATCACCGATTTGAAAATTCATGATTGTGGGATTGTTATTAGACCAAGGTATTACTAATTCCTTCTTGACTTCTTTATTGTAATTGTGAAATTTAGGTATTTTCATAATTTTCTTTATTGCTAGAATTCAACTTCTGATCTCTAAATTACATCATCGTAGGTTAGTTGCATTGTCCTGCATCATAGTTTCTTTTCCTTATTTGCTTTGTGATTGTGTAGTTTTTTTGTTCTTCTTTTCAGTTCATATTCTTTGTGAACCTATCTTTATTTGCTGTAATTCACTTTTCGCCATCCTATATATATCACCATTTACAGATTAAAAAAAAACTTACCAGAACTAAAGTGGGATATAAATGTGTAAAATACAAATGGAAAAGTTAAAACTATTACGAGATATAAGAATTATTAATTTACTAGAAAAATTAGAGCCATGCACTAGTACCTCAGCATTACATAATGTACAAAACAAAGCATCTTCCCCAGCGGCTTGTTGCTCAGTGACACCTCCATGTTTGCAGCAATCTTCATGTATAAACACTGCACATAAGAGGCCTCCTACATTGGGGCAAGATGATGATCTTCTACTGGAATGTCTCCCTGCACTGTCTACTCGCCCAGCTTCTCCAGCTGAACCTTTCTTACCAGAGCTAGCTGCTATAGAGCTTCTAGAAGCTGATGATGGAGAAGAATCCACCCCAGTGACAATTTCACCAAAATTACCGGGCAGATCAATTGCTGATAACCCAAGATTTGTCTTGGGTTTATTCGTTAACTCACCATCAAACCTTGACATAATTCCAGGATCAGCAGGATTAATTGCTGTACACCGGACATAAAGAACAAAAACAAGGAGTGCCTGTAATACCAAAACAAGAATAAGGAGAACATTAAACATAGGAATAAAAAAAAGTATCTTCAAATGAGAAAACAAGGGAATCCCAGATATATGCTTAATTCAGATGGGCTCACATACCACAGGAGTGTAAACAGCGATCGAAGCATACTCCAAGATGTCACCACCAAGGAAAGGGGCGAAGAAAGCATAGAATGCAACAACTAGCAAACAGAACACAGTAATTGCAACAACCTATCCAAGATAAGGACAGCATGAAAGATACCATAAGTTCCTAACAATGTAAATAAGAAAATATAAAAGCTTAAAGAGGTCGACAATTCGAGCAAGTCGAGAAAATGCCCTACAAAATTATGCAAAGTGAGGAATAACAGAGTACCTTGATAGATAGTATTAACATGAATACAACTCAATTATAAAATATAGTAATAGTGAACCTGAAATCTGTGGAAAACGAAACATTGTAATAATGATGATAGCTATAGAAAAGAGGAAAATCCCAATCTAAAAACAGTTTCTTCAGCATGATTTTGCAACATTTCATGTTTTTCTCGAGCAAATGGGAATTGTAATAGACAGTGACTCTATTTTAGCTAGTGATACCACCCCATCCATTTCCTGGAAACACTTTTTTTTTTGTTGAAAAATAATGGCTAGTAGCAATTCATGAGAAGACCAGTGTCTTCACGAAGCAGAAAACTTTACACATCACTTCACAAAATACAAGGCTACTAGTAATCTAAGATAACTACAATCATTAAAGTAGTAGTAGCATAGTAACATTTTCTAAAATTCCCAGATAAATGAATAATACTCGACTTTTTCATCAAATAATTAATTCACGAAAATCACGATTTTTCCAAAAAGTAGCAAATGTCATGAATTATTCACGACTTTTTGAAAAAGTACCGAATAAATATATAATCTATCTATATTCTATAATACTATATGCCGGTTGGTTCCACGTGGCATCTCTCGATATCTTCCATTCTCTCTTCAAGTTAATGTCACGTGTTAGTTGACATGACACATTCTGTTAATTGATCATCCACTTAATAAGAATCCGTAATTAATTAAATATTAAATGCGTTAAATGATACTTTTTTTAATCGGTAAGTATCAAGTGTTTTCATATAGCAAATAAGGAAAAACAACAGTTTAGAGGGAGTTAAACTGAAGGGGAGTAACAGAAAAGAGCATACAGGAAAAAACAAATGGAAGGTAATAGTAGCAGATATCCCCACAACAAAATATCCCTCACTTCCCTACCCCACTATGAAATGGAGGACAATTCCACAAGCATGCGACGAATACGAGGGTTGGAAGGGAAAGAATTATCAAAGACACGACTATTTCTTTCTTTCCAAACACCCCAAGAGATAGCTCTAGCATAATCCAAATTGCTTCCTTTACCCCCACTAGTGACGACAATTGTCAACCCGATAAGAAGCTTAGCAAGGAGAGAGGGAAGACCCACTCCACACCTAACCGAGACAAGAAGAAAGCTAATACAAGACCATGCAACTAACCTAGGATGATGTGTTAGTGAGATCAGAATTCAAATTTCAGCAATAATAATAAATACAAAATTATCTAAATTCTACAATCACCGTAAAGAACTCCAAAAATGAGATTAGCAATGCCCGAGATTAAATCACAATCCCGTAGTAAAGGATTTCCCAAACTGAATTGGGTGAATGTAATGAAAGTGGGAACTTTCACTGATTTAGGGACTTAGAACAATTGTCAATTAAATTTCCTTGTCAATCGAGGATTTCAAGAACAAGCTTAGGTTCAACATTTATTAGGGATGGTAACATGCATGTAATTAGGGTTCAAACTATATTGAATTGAATCACAAGAATTCATAAAACCCAGCAGCAATACTAAAAGGAAACTCAGAAATAAGGGTTGGGTTTTGGTAATTAGGATTTTATGGCTGGGGTTGCCGTGGGCCTGGGACATGCAAGGGAAAACTTGCGGCAGGTCTGGGGTTGGACAGGCTTGCAGCAGTGAGAGTGTAGGTAGAGGGACAGGTTAGTAATGGGACAGAGGGCTGTTGCAGTAGGTGGCAACAAGAGGGAACAGGGGATTGGGCAGGCTGGGAAAGGTGGCTGGGACTATGCAGGTATGCAGGGAGGGCTGTAAACAGTGAAGGAAGATGGGGCTACAGTTAGGGGAAGGTGTAGGGGGGCTGTAGCTGCATTGGGGAAGGTGGAGAAGGCTACGGTTGAAGGAAAACAAGGTGTAAGGAGGTGTAATTGAAGGGGACAGCAAGGGACAAGGTAAAAAAGGTGATGTGACAACAAGGAGAATTGTAGAGGGGGTGTGGTTGAGGGCAAAACTGTAGAAGGGACCTGCGGCTGAGAGGAAATTGCAGGGGAAGATGTGACAGTGGAGGAAAAGGCTGGCAGCAGTCAGGGAATGGTGATCTATGGTTTCAGAATTAAGGTATTGCACAGGAAAAACAGAATATAAAGAGATCAATGGAGAAGAAGAGAAAAAGAGGGTACGATGGCTTCACACAATTCCATTCACTGGAAACTCAAAAGCATTCTTTGTTTATTCAAAATTCTGTAAATTTTATAATCTCCAAATAGAGTATTTATATACAAAAGATTAAAGGAACTAATCCTAAGAATTGTAAAAGTTTCATTACTACCCAAATAAACTCTAAGAATTACAAGACTACCATTACTAAACAATTCTAATAAAATAAAAACAAATATTCAAACTAAAATGTTAATAGCCACATAGGCTAATTGTGACCCTCGGAATCTCCATCTCTCAATTCAATGGCAGACATCACTCAAAAACATGATCCAACGGTGGATCTCTCTCGAAAACATGATCCAACGGTGGATCTCTGTCAATAGGTCGAACTAAGCCCATATACAAATCCATCCATAGGGAGACTTGTCACTTGTGTAGGGGTTCTCTTCCTCCACTTGTATACCCTAACACCAGATGATCTGATGTCTGCATCAAAAGCCCAAACCCCAAAGATGACCGAGCAGTGCAAGGTCAAATGATCTACTAACTCTTCCTCAATCAGGCACAAATAACACCACAGTGTCAAACAACCTTATGAGGAAAAGAGTGCGCAGCTACTTAAGTAAAGGACTGTACGATGGGTCTCACTAAAAACTGACAATTGTTGCTTTTAGATACTTTTTCCATCACAACAATTTAAACCCTCCATCTCCTTTATTAATTGATCATTCACTTAATAAGAACCCTTAATTGAAAACATTATTATTTTTAAATTAAATAATAAGACCTCCATTTAATTAAATATTAAATGCATTAAATAATATTTCTTCCATCAAAACTCTTTAAAAATTGGACCCTCCATCTCTCTTCTTAATTGATTATCTACTTAATAAGAACTTTTAATTAAAATCATTATTATTTTTAAAATAAATAATAAAACCTCTAATTTTTGTTACCATTTGCGTGTCTTCAGTTGGAGTAGAATAGACAAAGAGTGGTGAAAATATCTCTTCAACTGCAAGCAATGAGATAAGGATCCTAACACCTCAAAAGAACAAGTTTTTTGCTTCAAATCCTTTACTCATTCATTGTATCAATTTTCTATCAATTTACATCTTAATGTTATGTTGTGTTATCATGTCCATTTTAAATTACTTTCGTTCTCCTTTTTTATTTCCAATTTTTAAATTTTTCTTTCAATTGGGTTGTCTGAATATTGTGGATAGATATAACACAAAGTCATGTTACAAGAAATCACATTTAACAAATCTTAAGGTTTCTTTTAGAGTGTCGTATTATTTCAACATTAGCAAAGTTAGCTATGGTATTCGATTCTTTTAGAGTGAGTAAATACTTAAAGCTTTTAGTGAGAATCAAAACTACGGCTTCTATTTTCTTTCCGAATTAACTGAAATTCTTAGGTTCTCCAAATCTAAATTAATTGACTTTTTTTTTTATTTCTAGCTCTATAGTTTGTCGCGGGTTAGTCACTTAGTGTAATAAACTAGTTGCATATATCTATTCTCTCTATACTCTTTCATGTTCGAATTATAACAAGATAAAGTAAAAATTATAATGTTCTACAATATTTTTTAAAAACATTTGGTCTTTCTTCATCCTTGCATTGATTGCACGAGGTGTTTGCTAGTATATGAAATATGATTGTTAATTTTTCATAATCATTTATCTTATTTATACTTTTTCAAACCTTGCGTAATATATTAGTAGTAGTAATAAAACCAGAGTGATTTGGCTGTTTTAGACTCCTGAAGATGTATTTTTCCATATTCCCAGATGAGTATGATACTAAAGAAGACCTAGGCAATATTCATAGGCGTATCTGGAAGGATCTTACTATAGGACAAAGATCAACTGAGACTACATAAAATTATGGAGACAAACTAGCTAAATGGGTGTGGAGATTTGGGGAAGAAAAGGTGATAGTTATTGGTGGGATCCCAAAAGGGGTTAGGGGGCCGCATGGGGTGGGTTTATAAGAAGGTATTATGGCAGTGGCGAATTTGTTGTCACCATTCACTAGATTCATGGTGGGAAACAGGTCAGATATCCGTTTTTGGAAGGACTTATGATGTGGATTGGAATGTATTAAGGACAAATTAGAAAATATATTCATGTTGGCCATGGATAAGGATGCCCCGACGTTAGATTGTTATGAAGTCAGAAACAACGAAGTTGTTTGGTACCCGAAACTGAGACGCAATCTGAATAACTAAGAGATTGACGATTTCCTTTGTCTTTTGCAAAGCCTGAGATCTTCTTTTCCTTGTACCCAAAGTAGAAACACAAGGATCTGGTCTAGAGGCCACAATGGTCGGTTTTCAGTGAGATCACTCCTAAAATCTTTCATTTTAGGTCCCTCTCACTCATTTCCTAATAGGTCTGTATAGAATCTTAATATTCCTCTAAATGTATCATTTTCCCTTTGGATTGTGGCTTTAAATAAGGTCCTCAATGCGACAACCTGAAATAAAGAGGGTGGAAGTTGGCTAATTGTTGCTTTTTGTGCCATTATGCAGAAAAATCGATGGATCATTTGTTATTACATTGCCCTGTTGCCTTTGGGATATGGGGTCATTTTCTATCCGGGTTAGAAGTTGGTTGGATCTTCCCTTCTTCCTTTCCGAATTTTTATCTTGTTGGTTTATGGAGAGTATGGATAGTGTCCGGGAGCCAGGAGCGATCTTGTCTGTTTTACCCGGGGTATTATCCTGGATGATTTGAAAGAAGAGGAGCTTGAGATTGTTTGAGGATTCTCCTTCCCCATCACCTCAAATATGTGCACACATTAGATACTTGATCTTAGAATGGTGTGCCATTCGACAGTCGGACTTAGACCTGGGGGATTTTCGGTGAGAGGCGCAATGCAGATCGTATTCTCATCCCCAAATGTTCTTTTTGGGGGATTTGTGTTTTAGAAAATTTGGTATTTTCCTTTTGTAGTCTTTTTGCAGATTCTGGGTGTTTAATCTCAGTAACCTCCCGGTGTTATGTTTTCTTGTACCCTGTAACTGTATACTCTCTTTTTCTTATATATAATCGCATATTTACCGACAAAAAATGATGTAATGGGCTCATTTAGATGGCCCATTATAACACTCCCCCTCAAGCCTTCATCCGCTAACTAATCTTTCATTTTGACAAAGGCAAGACCAATTGTCTTTGACACTACCTTCTCTCGTATGAAATGTTTATCAACCTTAATATTTAGTCATATCATGTTGCATTGGGCTATGTGAAATGTTGCTAGCAACTATGTTCTCACAATAAATTGTAATCTCTAATTGGTTTGGAAAACTCATTCTTGTCATCAAGGTCTTAAATCTTGATCCACAATAACTCATAGGCTCCATGAGCCATGGCTCAATACTCAGCTTTAAAGCTAGAACGTGCAACCATAGATTGTTTCTAGCTTCTCCAAGTAAACAAATTGCCACCCAGCATATGTTGTAATAGCTTGATGCGGATCGACGATCTGTAACTGATCGATCCAATCTGCATCTATATATGCCTCCACCTGCAAGTGCTCATTCCATTTGAAGAATGACCCTCCATCAGGTGAAGACATCAAGTATTCCAATACTCATTATGTGGTCTGTTCTAGGCTTATACAAGAAGAATAATCCTCCACAGCTCCACTAGCCTCTGGAACATACCAACATCTTCGACCAACTCTCCACAGCTTAACATTGGCTTCCATAGGTGTACTACTGATTTGGAATCAAGCTTTCCAGTATCTCCCAACAAATTAATGACTTTCTTTTCGGTAATCAAGAAAATTATAGTAGATGAAAATTGGAGTCAAGATACACAAGTAAATAAAGAAATAAAAAGAGTTTAATGAGCAGTAAACTCAAACAGAAACAGAAAAATCCTGGTTAGAAAAAAGTCTGATCGTGTATGTGTAAAGCTCATGTCGTATAAGAAATGAAGAAAACCCATCTCCTCAAAGCAAATCTCTCAATACCATATCTTCTCGACAGATCAAGCACCATTCTATTATTACATGCTTGATGCACGAGCAAATGTGAGAAGGAGAAGAGGGTGAGTCCTCAAAGACCCTCACATTCCTCTCCTTCCAGATCATACACGATATAATTTCAGGAAGAACTGCCCAAATTGCCTCCCAATTACTATCCACACCCAATGTTTAAAAGGCGTGTGAAGCTTACGCCTTAAGGCTCGCCTTGCCTAGGTGAGACTCAACCCTAAGGCTTAAATCCGATTAAGGCCTACTCCTCAAAAGGTGAGGCACATTCCTCACGCCTTGAGGCTCGCTTTATGTATGTGACCGTGACGTGCACCTCATTCATTAAGTAAAGTAAGGATTCTAGCCACATAACTAACACTTCAATGTCAATTTTGTATTCTAAATTTTAAAATCTATTAATACTTTATTTATTTGGGATTAGACATTGAAAATGATATTGATGATATTTGCAATTTTTCATATTTTATTTATTTGTTAAAATGTGGGAGTGTGGGGTTTTCTTGTGAGGCTTAAGCCTCACGCCTCAAGGCTTACACCTCACCTCAAGCCTTTGCCTTTTAAAACATTTATCCATACTCACCCTCGACCAGCGAGATAAAAAGTTTTCAACGTTTTAAAGAATGAAGGGAAGACCCAATCCACTCCTAGTCGGGAGAGAAAATAACCCAAAATATCATAAGCAATAGGGCAATGTAAAAGCAAAGAATCCACATATTCTTCCGCACGTAGGCATAGAAAGCAACAGCTTGCCATCCTCAACTCTCTTTATTAAATTTAATGTGTGAGGATCTTATTTAACAATGTAGTCCAAAGGAAGAATGATACATGATAATTCTAAATAGACCTATGAAGAAATGATAGTGAAGAACCCGACTCAAATGACACCTAACAATGATCTCATAGGAAAGCAACTTTTGTTCCCTCTAGAGCATATCCTTTTGTCCCTAACCTGAAAATCCAAAGAGGAGGAATATAGACACTGGAGAAGGAGAAGCAAATCCTCAATTTCCCAATCATTCAAATTCGTCTAAGTCAAGGAGTCCAAACCACAACAGTATTGCACAACTCGAAACACTGTGACACCAAGGCCTCTTTGTCAGCATAAAAAAGGAAGATATTTCCAAATTTGTCTTCGATTTTTGCCGAACCACACCACAAATCTTTCCAAAGTCTAATCTCTGACCCATTACCCGCCCTAAATCTAATGTAAGGTGTCAATAAGTTAGTTGTCACCATAATCTCTCTCCAAAGACCAAGACCGTGGGAACGCCTTACCTCCCGATGGTCCCACTGAGAGGATGCACTATATTTTTGCAACTATCACCTTTCTCTATAAACTATCATTCTCTTCCCCAAAATCTCCACACCGATTTGCCTCACGCCTTATGGACGTCCACTAAGGACTTCAAGTGCATGCCATCAGCCTTCAAAGGCCGACAAACTTGATTCCACACTACAAGGTGGGGTATTTAGTTTTGTCCATTTATCATTCCACATGAAATTCCTCTGTGGATGTTCCACAGTATCCAGTATCGATTGGGAATGGTAAAGGAGGATAGGTAGTGTGTTGGGATGCTTCTAAGGATACTTTTGATGAGTCAATTTTCCTCCCTTACAGAGGAAATTTGATTTCCATCCTGCAAGTCACCGAGCAAATCTTTCAACAATGTGGACCAAGAGGTCTTAGACTTAAACCTTGATCTCAAGGGTAGACAGAGATAGGTAGAGGCCTAGAAGGTAGACATCCAACCTTACAGCCTAGGCAGGTTGTGAGGGCCTCTATATTTGAGATGCCACCTACCCCAATTAATTCACTCTTTCCCAAGTTTATTTTCAGGCCCGATACCACTTCAAAAAACTTGAATAAACGCATAAGGATTGCTAGTTGCCGACAAGAGACCTCTCAAAAAACCCTAGTATCGTTGGCGAATAGAAGGTGAGAGATAGTCTTTCTTAGCCTATAGAGAAGCCTTTGAAGCCCACACCATTTGCTTTAGATAGTATCCTACTTGATGCCTCTGACATTATAATGAACAGGAAAGGGAAGAGGGGGTCTCCCTGTCAAAAACCTCTAGAACTCCTGAAAAATTGGTCAGACTCCCATTTATTAGGATTGAAAATGATGCAAACGACAGACACATTGACATCCATTTTCTCCATCTATAACCAAATCCAATTCTTCCAACATATATTCTAAGAACTCCCAGTTAACATGATCGTATGCTTTCTCTATGTCTAGTTTACAAAGACACCTAGGTTTATTGATCTAATGAGCTTGTTGATGCACTCATTAACTATCAAAATGTCGCCAAAAATTTGTCTTCCTCATACAAGGGCTCCTTGTTGAGGATAAATGATTAATACCATAACACCCTGTAATCAAGATGCTAACATTTTAGATAGGATCTTGTATACACTACACACCAAATTAATTGGTCGAAAATCCTTCAAGACCTAAGCGCCTTCCTTTTTGGGGATTAACACTACGAAAGTGCAATTAAGACCTTATCAAATTTGTCTACATCATAGAGCGCCTGCATGACTTCTAATAAATAAGTTCTGATTACATCTCAACAAGATCTATAGAACTCTATAGAAAAATCATCCAGACACGGGCCCTTGTGTTAGCCTTTAGGATTTTGACCTAAGGTAACATCTTTGATTTTGATGATAACACAATAATAGAATGACAATTGTGTTACTAATGTTTTATTGAGTTTAAGTGTAATTCTGCTTATGAAGAGCATTAGCACATCATCCAAGGTAAAAAGATGGAAATAGCAACCAAGCAAGAAAGATTCTCCATCAAACCATAAGAAAGCAATTGGATCAAGTTGAGCATATTGAAGATCATATTAAAAGCCAAAGTCCAAGTCGGATTATCATGAAGACAAAGCCAAATTTAAGATCCAACATCAAGAGGAATGAAGACTCTCTAGAAGGTTTAATGTTTTATATTTTAGTGAGAGTCTTTAGGACTTTTGTAAAAAGTCCTCAAAGGTTAATTGATTGAATTGCTAAAAGTCATAGATTGACCTTAGGTACGTTAGATAATATTGCACATCTTTATAAGGACCTTAGACATACCTTAGAATGACCAAAATCATGATAAAGTTAAGATATAAGACCAAGCAAATCATTCCCATCTTTTAGGTCAAGCCAAGATGAGATTTCAGAAGAAAAACAGAAATCTCGTCAACGAAATTGTGGAGGTCCACAAATCTCGTCGACGAAATTGGCCGTAGAGCCATTGTTTTGTTTTCTGGCCAAATCTCGTCGACGAAATTAGAATGCACAACCAATCTCGTCGACGAAATTGTGCGGGAACTAGAATACTCTGTAACGGTTAGTTTTAAACAGCTAGTTTCGATTTGGATGTTTCCTCAACAATCAGAAAATCTCTTAGGCTATAAAAAGGAATGATTTATGAATTATATTAACAACCCCAATACTTCCAATAATTCAATCCATTCACTCCAAGCTTAGATTTTCAAATCTATAGAGTTTAACCAAGAATCCCCAAATCCGTGAATTTGAGCTTTTCAACTCCAAATCTTTGGGAGATTTTAGTGAGTGTTCAAGGCATTTATCAGCATGTGTAAGGAGTATTATCTGAGTGCAAAAACTACTCTTGTAAAAGAGGTTGTAAAATCAAGGACGTCCGTGAGACTCTTGTCCGTAAAGCCGGAAGTTTTGTAAAGATTTGGTCACTACCCGGAAAGTGGATTAAGTCTAGAGAGGATTGTTCCCTAACAAGGTTTGATCTTCACCCGGAAGAATATTGGCGATTGGGAATAAATCGTGGTGAGTAGCTTGAGGCGGGGACTTAGGCGGGTTGCCGAACCTCATGAACAATATCGTGTGTCATTGTGTTTGCAGCACTCTAACCCAGTGTAGTCAAGGCGTCGCCTAGGCGACGCCTAGGCGACTTTGGGCCTGGGTCGCTTAGGCGCCCCTCTAGGCGGGCGATCCTACAAAAAAAAATTTTTTTTTTTTTTTTTTGCTTAAAAAAAATCCAAAATTTCTCAATGAATAAATAAAAAATATAAAAACATGTAATGAAGTAGTAATAAAATTCTAAATCCTTTTTTTCACTAAAAATATCAATTTTTTTCACTAAAAATATCGTTTTCGACCCAATCTGGGCCTATTAGGCCCAGATTGCGGACGCACTTCGTGCGTCGCAGGGGGGCGCTGCCCCTCCTGCCACCCCCCCGGGCAATCGTAGGAGGCTCTGCCTAATATTATACATGGACAATGACACAAATTTGGGTATTTTGCCCAAATTTTGAAATGTTTAATACTCCACTATGTTAACATGTCTTTGATATGTGATGAATGCTTGTAATAGACTTTTTATTTTATGTTTTTGTGGAATTTGGGTGTGGAGTTTTGATCTTTTTGATGTTATATATATATACGTGATATATATATAATTATATATATATATTTATATTAAATTTATCGCCTAGGCCACGCCTAGGCGTCGCCTAGGCAACGCCTCGCCTAGCCGGGGCTAATCGCCTAGGCATCGCCTAGACGCCTTGACTACACTGCTCTAACTCTTCTCTTTACTTAATTGTTTTGCATTGTTTGATAGAATTGTTAAATTTCTAATTCATTTTAACTTACATAGTTGAAATTCGGCTTAAGGAATTAGAAAGAATTTTAATTTGCCATAGACCCTATTCATTCCCCCCCCCCCCCTCTCTCGGGTCCACTTCTTGGGCAACACCTTGTTCCCAGGCAATGCTCGTATTGCACTCAAAACCTCCTAACTAAAGGGCCTTTCCAGTTCTACCCGTTGCTTGGGGGAAATGATATCAAAAGAAAGCTCATCCAATTTTAATCTCCAAGAGTGTTTTTCTTTATACGATTTCTTCCAAGATATGAAGATTCCATTGTTTGAGTAGGCAACTTCAATCCCAAGGAAATACCCAAGTAACCCCAAACTTTTAATTTCAAATTCTTTTGTAAGAAGGCCCTTGAGCTTTTGTTTCTCTCTTGGGTTATCTCCAATTAGAACAATATCATCTACATACATTAGTACTGCAATAGTTTTAGTTACTAGCTGCTTCAAAAACAACATATGATCTGAGTGACATTGTGTATAGCCAAACTTCTTAACAACTCCATAAAACCTTTCAAACCAAGCTCTATGGAACTATTTATGACCATAGATTGCCTTTTTTAGATGAAAAAGTTTTTCCTTTTGATCCTAAACCCTAGAGGTAGGGCTATATAAACTTCCTCTTTGAGACTCCAAAAAGAAAGGCATTTTTTTAGTTACAATTAAAAGAGTGGCCGAGATTGATATTCTATTACTGACTGATACAAAAAAAAAAGATGAATTTCAATCACATCACCAACCAATCAATCCTTACCAAAGGAGGAAATAGAATCGAATAATCCACCTTATTTCCTTCTCGTGGGGTCCCCCCGCCAATCAAGCTGCACTTCCTTCTAACAATTGGCTGAAAGTTAGCAAAGAATTCCGACTGAATTCATCTTTACCACAAGAGAAAATGTGTTTCCTGGTAATCAATCCTAAAATTCTAAGTGAATCCCTTAGCAACCAACCTTGCTTTGTATCTATCAACAATATCATTTGCCTTGTATTTCATTGTGTATACCCACTTGCACCCAACTAACTTTTTGTCCTCAAAAGCATCAACAAATTTCCATATATTATTCTTTGTGAGTGTCTTCATTTCCTTCCACCTAGGGTATTGTAATGTCTCCATATATTATTCTTTGCTTTATATTTATTATATATTTATATATATGATTTAAAAAAATTAATGTTGAAATCTTGGTTATATGTCTAGAACTCTATTTTTTAATTGAAGTATGTGGCATACGCTTCAGGCATAAAATGTCTCAGGCTCCCAAGGCATGATCCTTGTACCTCACATTAGTCTCAAAGTTTGAGGCATTAATCTAATCAGATTTAAGCCTCGAGGAGTTTTCCTTAAGACTCGCCTCGAGGCGATCCTTGAGGCGTAAGCCTCACACGCTTTTTAAAACATTGATCCATGCACACTATTCACAACCATTGTTCACAAACACTCCATTAAAAAGAAATGCAGGGGCTCTCCCTGTCAAAAACCTCTAAAACTCCTGAAAAACCGGTCAGGCTCCCATTTATTAGGATTGAAAATGATGCAAACGAGAGACACATTGACATCCATTTTCTCCATCTATAACCAAATCCAATTCTTCCAGCATATATTCTAAGAACTTCCAGTTAACATGATCGTATGCTTTCTCTATGTCTAGTTTACAAAGACACCTAGGTTTATTGATCTAATGAGTTTGTTGATGCACTCATTAACTATCAAAATGTCATCTAAAATCTGTCTTCCTCATACAAGGGCTCCTTGTTGAGGATAAATGATTAATACCATAACACCCTATAATCAAGATGCCAACATTTTAGATAGGACCTTGTATACACTACACACCAAATTAATTGGTCGAAAATCCTTCATGACCTTAAGCTCCTTCCTTTTTGGGGATTAACACTACGAAAGTGCAATTAAGACCTTATCAAATTTGTCTACGTCATAGAGCACCTGCATGACTTCTAATAAATCAGTTCTGATTACATCTCAACAAGATCTATAAAACTCTATGGAAAAACCATTCAGACCCGAGCCCTTGTGTTAGCCTTTAGGATTTTGACCTAAGATAACATCTTTGATTTTGATGATAACACAATAATAGAATCACAATTGTGTTACTAATGTTTTATTGAGTTTAAGTGTAATTCCGCTTATGAAGAGCATTAGCACATCATCCAAGGTAAAAAGATGAAAATAACAACCAAGCAAGAAAGATTCTCCATCAAGCCATAAGAAAGCAATTGGATCAAGTTGAGTATATTGAAGATCATATCAAAAGCCAAAGTCCAAGTCGGATCATCATGAAGATTGAAGGATCATGAAGACAAAGCCAAATTTAAGATCCAAGATCAAGAGGAATGAAGACTCTCTAGAATGTTAAATGTTTTATATTTTAGTGAGTCTTTAGGGCTTTTGTAAAAAGTCTTCAAAGGCTAATTGATTGAATTGCTCAAAGCCATAGATTGACCTTAGGTACCTTAGATAATATTGCACATCTTTATAAGGACCTTAAACATACTTTAGAATGACCAAAATCATGATAAAGTTAAGATATAAGACCAAGCAAATCATTCCCATCTTTTAGGTCAAACCAAGATGAGATTTCAAAAGAAAAACAAAAATCTCGTCGATGAAATTGTGGAGGTCCACAAGTCTCGTCGACGAAATTGGCCGTAGAGCACTGTTTTGTTTTCTGGCCAAATCTCGTCAACGAAATTGTGCATGAACTAGAATACTCTGTAACGGTTAGTTTTAAACAGCTAGTTTTGTTTTGGATGTTTCCTCAACGGCCATAAAATCTCTTAGGCTATAAAAAGGAATGATTTATGAATTATATTAACAACTCCAATACTTCCAATCATTCAGTCCATTCACTCCAAGCTTATATTTCCAAATCTATAGAGTTTAACCAAGAATCCCCAAATCCGTGAATTTGAGCTTTTCAACTCCAAATCTTTGGGAGATTTTAGTGAGTGTTCAAGACATTTATCAGTATGTGTAAGGAGCATTATCTGAGTGCAAAAACTACTCTTGTAAAAGAGGTTGTAAGATCAAGACATCCGTGGGACTCTTGTCCGTAAAGGCGGAAGTTTTGTAAAGGTTTGGTCACTACCCAGAAAGTGGACTAAGTCTAGAGAGGATTGTTCCCTAGCAAGGTTTGATCTTCACCCGGAAGAATATTGACGATTGGGAATAAATCGTGGTGTCTGCTTGAGGTGAGGACGTAGGCGGGTTGCTGAACCATGAACAACATCGTGTGTCATTGTGTTTGCATCTCTCTAACCCTTCTCTTTACTTAATTGTTTTGCATTGTTTGATATAATTATTAAATTTCTAATTCCTTTTAACTTACATAGTTGAAATTCCGTTTAAGGAATTAGAAAAAATTTTAATTTGCCATAGACCCTATTCATTCCCCTCCCCCCTCCCCCCTCCCCCTCTAGGGTCCACTTCTTGGGCAACACCTTGTTCCCAGGCAATGCTCATATTGCACTCAAAACCTCCTAACTAAAGGGCCTTTCCAGTTCTACCCGTTGCTTGGAGGAAATGATATCAAAAGAAAACTCATCCAATTTTAATCTCCAAGAGTGTTTTTCTTTATACGATTTCTTCTAAGATATGACGATTCCATTGTTTGAGTAGGCAACTTCAATCCCAAGGAAATACCCGAGTAACCCCAGACTTTTAATTTCAAATTCTTTTTTCAGAAGGCCCTTTTGCTTTTGTTTCTCTCTTGGATTATCTCCAATTACAACAACATCATTTACATGCACTAGTAGTGCAGTAGTTTTAGTTATCAGATGCTTCAAAAACAACATATGATCTGAGTGACACTGCGTAGAACCAAACTTCTTAACAACTCTACAAAACCTTTCAACCAAGCTCTAGGGAACTATTTATGACCATAGATTGCCTTTTTTAGACGAAAAAGTTTTCCCTTTTGATCCTAAACACTAAACCCTAGAGTTAGGGTTATATAAACTTCCTCTTTGAGATCTCCAAAAAGAGAGGCATTTTTTTAGTTACAACTAAAAGAGTGGCCGAGATTGATTTTGCTATTACTGACTGATACAAAAAAAAAAAAAAGATGAATTTCAATCACATCACCGACCAATCAACCCTTACCAAAGGAGGAAATAGAATCAAATAATCTACCTTATTTCCTTCTCGTGGATTCCCCCCGCCAATCAAGCTGCACTTCCTTCTAACAATTGGCTGAAAGTTAGCAAAGAATTCCGACTGAATTCATCTTTACCACAAGAGAAAATGTATTTCCTGGTAATCAATCCTAAAATTCTAAGTGAATCCCTTAGCAACCAACCTTGCTTTGTATCTATCAACAATATCATTTGCCCGGTATTTCACTGTGTATACCCACTTGCACCCAACTAGCTTTTTGTCCTCAAAAGCATCAACAAATTTCCATATATTATTCTTTGTGAGTGTCTTCATTCCCTTCCACCTAGGGTATTGTAATGTCTCCATATATTATTCTTTGCTTTATATTTGTTATATATTTATAATTTTATATATATGATTTTAAAAAATTAATGTTGAAATCTCGGTTATATGTCTAGAACTCTATTTTTTAATTGAAGTATGCGGCATACGCCTCAGGCATAAAATGTCTCAGGCTCCCAAGGCATGATGCTTGTACCTCACATTAGTCTCAAAGTTTGAGGCATTAATCTAATTAGATTTAAGCCTCGAGGAGTTTTCCTTACAGCTCGCCTCGAGGCGATCCTTGAGGCGTAAGCCTCACATGCTTTTTAAAACATTGATCCATGCACACTATTCACAACCATTGTTCACGAACACTCCATTAAAAAGAAATGCAGGTTTTATCTTCCTACTCCGATACCACGTAAAAATTTTGGAAATTAAGCATCAGGGTTCGAGAGAAAAGGATTAAGAGTTATATCACTAATAAGATGAAAAGACATTAATGTCCCTTTGGTACATAAAAGAATAGACAAATAAAAGCAACTACAGTAACTAAATGATAACAATATAATTGCCTTAGACATATGGCTCATTAAAACAATCTTCATCAGCTAAAGAATATTTCAATATGTAAAGAAAATTTTAACATGTTCTAATAGTGTCAAAATGTCGCCTACGTAGCTCCTAGGCCACCGCATCACCTAGCCAAGACGCTTATCATCTAATCAGGATCCAAGCAAGCAAGCACTCACTAAGATGAGATCGTCTGGTGGTGCCCATGCTTTATCCTCAACCACTAGAATGCTAGTGGACAAAGGCACCCGAGACCGACATACAGTTAAATGCTACTTATGTTGCTACTCACAAAAACATAAATAGCATCCATATAATATTTGTTACTTAAATTGTGTCTAGGATTTTTGCATCTTACTTTCTTCCTGCTTTTCCCAAACTAATTTCCTTTTTTTTGTCATGTGGAGTGACCTTTTGATCTTATTATGCTTTGTTTCAAATATTTTTTTTTTCTATAATTTATGAATCTCTTAAATTTTAATAATTTTGATAAATAAATTATATTTTGGTTGACTAATCAATGCTTCGCCTAGGCGTCACCCTAACACTTTGATTACACTAGCTTGTCCATATATTTCACATTTAAGCCAAGTTTCGCATCACTCAGATCCCCATTGACTTCCAACTAGTACTAATGCAAGAACAAAATATCCTAAATCCAACCCAACAGAGCACACAGTTAATAACAATAAAACAAACCAGCTATCCATACTTGAAAAACTCACAAGTAGCAAATCATTTGAGCTGACCAAACAGAAAGGCAATTTTATCTAAGTACTGCCCAAAAAAATATGCACAGATATAAACAAAGAAAAATGGGACTACACTTCCATTAGCCTTTGTCCATGACTTTTTTTGATCGATAAATCAGAAGAGAAATGTTCATCTGACAAACCGCAGCATGAACAGATTAAGTACTTGAGCATATTATAACAAATAAACCCTCCTCATCCAATCTCCCCACACCACCAAAAACGCCAAAAACTAAAAAATGAATAACAATCCTAATAAAGTGAGAAAAAAAATTTGTAATCCCAAATTCAAAAAAATAACCAGACTGAAGAACGGAAGGAGCCGTTAGCATTTAAGCAGATACCCACATCATGAAATTGAGGCATCATCCAGGGATTTAAAAAAAAAAAAAGAAAACACCCACAAAGTGCAGAAAGAAAGATGTCCATTGATTTGATTTCCACACAACTCACCGAACTGAGAAAAACCCATCATAAAAAAAATGGGTTATACCCTAATCTAGCATTTTCTACATATACCACACATAATGAAACTAGTGATTTGAGCAAACCCTACTCAGCATTTTAAACAAACACAAAGATTGCAAAGAAGTAATGAACTGAACCAAAGAAGAAAAGACCAAACCTGAAACGTGTGAGCAGGAAGTTGCCATCCATGGCGCCTCACCATAATTACAGTAATGAATTTGCAGCAAAAAGAGAACCTTTGAGTTCACTCACTTCAGAGTAGAACAACAGACCAGAAAAAACCCTAACACAGAGAAATAAACCCTTGTAATAGAAACTCCCTCACTGTCTGAAATCAGAAAAAAAAAAAAAAAAAATTGCTCTCTCTGGTACTCCAAAGTCAGCTAAATTTTTATTATTTTTATTTTTATTTTTTTAAAGGAAAAGAAAAACAAAAAAATCCTACTTTTGTGAGAGGCTCAAACGAGGAGAGAGAGAGATGGACGGGAAGTTCAAGAAACACAAAAGACCAAAAGGGTTGACGTTATGGGTAGTTGGAAAGAGAGGTGGAAAACTAATAGTGAGGTGTTGGTGGGGTCCCACACAAAAATATTCCCTAAGACCTTTCCACAAATCACATGGCACTCTAACTCTTTCATCTGAACCATTCCATGGGGAGACCATCCTTGACAGAAACCCTAGAATCAGACCACCAAGGAAGAGACAAAGCTATTACAACCACTCTCTTAAAACTCTTAAGTCGGCTCCACTCATAAACTTGTAAGTCTTGACTCCAAAACTCGGTCAAAACTTGTGTGTAATGACTTATCAAAACATGTAATAATATAATAATTTTTTATATTGTATAGTTGAAAGGAGTATATTTAATTTTAAATTAATATTTTATATTTCTATAGTTGAAAGGAGTTTTTAGTATTTTTTAAATAATTTAAAATTATATATATAATTTTAAATTATATATTTAATTTTAAATTATTAAAAAATAGTAAAAACTCCTTTCAATCCAACTCATTCAGGTCATTCTATGGTCACCCATGGAAGAGTATGTGTAATATCCAAATTGCTTGTGATAAGATTTGAAACAAACTGGCAAGATGTGTTGGGGTCAATCTTCTATTGGTCCATGTGTTTGTGAGTGTATTGGCATGTGTAAGTGTGCTGTGTTTACCATTATAAATTAACCAAAAAAAAAAAAAACCGAGTCAGAGACAACACATGAGAATCCAAGGGAAAGTAAACCCAAAAAAGTATGTGACAAGTGGGGACCATTAAGAAAGCCTGCCTCACACCCATCAAATAGAGAAAAGATTGCTTAATTCCTAAAGCATGTCAATGCATCTTCAAATCAAGAACATCGAATATCTAATGCTCTAATAGTTTCGCATTTATATAAATGAATAATTAAAGCTCAGTTCAAAATTCACTCAAAAATAAGAAACAAATATGCATATACCACATGAATATGAAAATTAAATAAGAAAAAAAGAATATCATGGAGAGAACAAACCTTATATTTGCTCTTTATATCATAAGTAAAAAAGGCTACGTCCACCTTAGCTTCCTTGTCAAATGTAGACAATTGAGAAAATTTTGAGTAAAAGGAACAAGAGAGAAATAGAGAGAGAAGGACGAGAGGGAGACAAGAGACAGAGAGAAAAGAGGGACGAGAGAGAAAGACGAGAGGTGAGAGAGACAAGAGAGTGAGAGACAGAGAGAGAGGGACGAGACGGAGAGAATGAGACATACATGTCGTTGTCGTCGGAGAGATGTAAATGAGAGAGGCGAGGGTTCAATCCATAGCCCTAACAACCCTCTTTCGCCCTATTATACTAGGGTAATTAAAAAAAACATGGCTCGGTCGAGTTAGTTGAGTCGACTGAGTCGAGTTGCCTTGAGTGACTCAACCAAGTCACTTAACATTTCTAGCATAACCCAAGTTTCTCGTTGAGTTGGCTCGAAACTCAATCAAGTTGAGTCAACTAAGCGAAGTTTCAAGTCAACTCATTGAATTTTAAAACAGTGAATACTATTAGGTTTATGTCTTTATTGTTAGCCGTTAGATCATCTCTTGATCAAACGGTTAAGACTCTTTTACCTATTAGATTTTATTAACCTGGTAGTATAAAGAGAGAGATTTTTTAGAGCCATCAAGAAAGAATAGTGGTCTTTTGTAAAGTTTTCATGGGTGTTGAGAGAGAGAGAGAAAGAAGGTGTACAAGGATTATTGGGTGTGGATTTCAGGTATTGAAATGCACCTTCTTGTATTCTCTTTTATAGCATTCTCATAGTGGAAAGACTTGTAGGTTGATCCCGTGGACGTAAGCTTTTACGTTGAACCACGTAAATTCTTATCTCGTGATATTCCCTATTTTCTATATTCAATTTCTTGGTATTTCTCATTGCGGTACCAACTTTGCGGGTTAGTGGAGATTTATTTAAGGAGATTGAATGACAAGAATTGGTACCAGAGCATAGGTTTCGTTTGGAAATTTAAATGGGTGAAACTGTGGTTTTTTTTTTTTCGAGGTGGAGTTTGTTCGGTCGAAGGTACGTAATCGTTTTGATTTTTTTATTTTTTTATTTCAATTAATAAAAATAGTAGTAAAGAGCATGGGTGCCCAATTTCAAGTGGAGAAATTTGATGGGAGGGCCATTTTTACTTTATGGTAGAAGAGGGTGAATGATGTTTTAGTTCAACAGAGTCTGGCTAGGACATTGAAGGAATACCTTGGTAAACCCAAGAAAATGGAGGATGATGAATGGAAATACATTAAGTTGAGGGTAGTCATCACAATTTGATTATGTCTTGCAGATAACGTTTTATTTAACGTTATGGATGAAGATTCAGTGTCGGGCTTATGAGAAAAATTAGAAAACCTCTATATGGGAAAGAGCCTAACCAATAAATTACATCTAAAGAGACAACTATATGGGTTGAAGATGGTTGAAAGTGGTAATCTCTTGGAACACATGAATTTGTTCAATCAGATTTTTAATCAACTCCACGAGGTTGATGTTAAGATGGAGGAAGAAGATAAAGCCCAATGCTTCTTACCTCGCTTCCTAATTCGTACGATAATTTGGTGATGATGCTTTTGTATGGAAATAATACCGTGAAGCTTGAAGATGTCATAGTAGTGCTCTTATCAAATGATATTAGGAGGAAGCCCAATCTTGAAGGTATTCAAGATCAATGGTGTAGAGATCCAAAACTTCCATGTGTCGAATTTTGTGCAAATTGAAGGAAGATCTTGAACTATGTGTCAAAATTCTGCATCTCCTCATTAGGTTTAGTTCCGAAGAAGATTATCTTACAGTTTACCTCAAGGAGTACTGCTACATTCAAGGGCTTCTTCTCCGATTCATCAAATGGACTCCCTCATTCTGTTCAAGGATTGAACCCCCTATAGTTCCAGTTTGGATCTCTTTTCCTAACCTTCCAATACATTTGTTTGAAGAACAAATTATAAGGTCCATAGGATCAGCATTGGGGAAAGTGTTGTGTGGATGGTCCTACTGTCGCGACCCAAAATACCCCCTAGGAGTCAGGGATACTTTGACTCGTGACCGTCATATCATACCTCCAATATGATACATAAGACACGCATAGAAACCTGTTAGAGTACACAGACATTCATAGCGGAAACCATTTACAATGCATAGCGGAAGCAAAACATACTAACATAGCGGAAGCCAAAAGTATAACTCAACACTCCTATTACTTAGTCCAAGTTTGAAACAACAAAATACAACCATATAAGTATCCAACATGTGGAGTGGACAAGTCCCACTCTCACTTAACAAAATATCAAGTCTATCTAAGTCTATCAACAAAAGTCAAAGTCATGACACCTATCTAATGAGCCATCATCCTGGTAATGGTCCATAGAAGGCTCTGGATCGTAATACTCTTCCTCTACCCAAGGCTCAATACCGCACAAATCAAAAGGAACCCAAGCATCTGCCGATGATAACAAATATCGGCTGAGCGTGGAATACTCAGCATATACAAACTACTAACAATAAAGAAATAATTGCATAGAGCATGCGAATCATGGAGAATGAAATCCTTAAAACATGTCCGTGGAAACCGTAAAATAACACAGATGATGAAACCCGAGACTAAAACCGTGTGAGTCATGTGATAATCATAGCCTTGTGAGTTCTTAGAGTTCATAGAGTTCACGGAGTTCCTTAGAGTCGTTTATTATCATTTTGAGACATAGAGCAATACCATATACCAAATACCATAAAGCCAATACCATAGAGATCTTAGAGCAATTTCATTTATAATCCTTTTGAGCTTGTGAGACGATCTTAGACATTATCATAGAGTTCTTGTGAGTGTATCATGATCCTTTTGAGCTTGTGATCTGATCTTAGAAATATCATAGAGTTGCTTAAAATCATTCATATAAGTCACTTATTCAAAACCCTTTCCCTACTTTGAGAAATCCATAAAAAAAACCTCGGTTCATGCGAGACATGCGAACATATGAGCATATGAGAAAGATAACATGTTTTAACACCCAAAAATCCTTAGAGGCATTTACACAAACACATAGAGTGCATAATAGTGATAGCTTACATCCAAGTATAAAAACAACATTTTTCACCATACAAATCAAGATATATATAGTATAGAATGAGAAGACAACATGTGGTAAGTAGTAGTATCACAAGATTGGTAGTAGAGTGTATCTACCTTGGTGAAATTAGTGATTTTGATTCCAAAATCTTGGAACATGTGAATAACTTCAAGTTCTTTGATAAGGAACACCAAGGGAATGAAGGATTTGATCTCTCCTTCAAGCTTGAGCAACAACCTAGCTTCTCTCCTTCTTCTTCTTCTCAAAACCCTCCTAAAATAATGCACAAAGAGTTTCTGAAACCCTAAGGCACGAACAAGCCTTACATAGGCAAAGGGGTAGTAGCTAAAGACTTAAAAACCCTTAATGAAGAAAATCTACGTATAACCGATTAATCGGTGGTACAGACCGAGCGATCGGTGGTTGACCGATCGATTGGTGGTTTCAACCAAGTGATCGGTTGAAAACACCCTCTCTGAAATTTTTCCTCATTCAAATTAGTTAACCAGTTGATAGCTACCGAGCGATCGGTTTAAGACCGGTCGATTGGTGGTTATCACCAAGCGATCGGTGACCCCTGTTTTGCTGCAAAACCCTATTTTCACTACTTGGATCTTCTCCAATCCCATTTCAAACACCTTTTATGCTTTAAACACACTCCTTAAGGATATGTAGGCCTATAAAATCATGCACGCCATAAATCCCAATATTTCCATTAGTATAAAACTTACAAGTGTACAAAATCACACTTGAACACTATTCACACACTATTCACTACTTAGTGAAACAAAGATTCGGGGTTCTACATCCCTCCCCGCTTACAAGAATTTCATCCTCGAAATTAGAACGACACCAAAAAGCACAACAAAAACAAAATACAGAAAATCCAACATAGAAACTATACAAACAAGTGAGGATACTTTTCCTTTACTTCAGCTTCTCGCTCCTATGTAGCCTCTTCCTTGGAATGATGCTGCCATTTCACGAGGACTAACGGGATAGCCTTGGTGCGCAAGACTTGATCTCGATGATCCAAGATCTGAACTGGTTGATCAACCAAGGTGAGACCCTCTCGAATCTCCACAGGATCAAGAGCAATGACGTGTGACGGATCCGGAATGTATTTCCTGAGCATAGAAACGTGAAATACATTATGCACTGCTGCCATGTGAGGCGGTAGGGCTACCTTGTAAGCAACCTCACCAACCCTAGTGATGATCTCGAATGGCCCCACGTATCCAAGGCTGAGTTTCCCTTTCTTTCCGAACCTCATGATTCCTCGGCTCGGCGAAATCTTCACAAAGATCCGATCCCCAACTTGGAATTCCAAATCTCTGCGGCGAGTGTCCGCATAGCTCTTCTGCTTATCCTGAGCAGTTTTCAATCACTCCCTGATTACCTTGACCCTTTCTGCGGTCCTCTCGATCAATTCAGGACCAAGAACTTTCCTTTCACCAACTTCATCCTATTATAGGGGTGATCTAGAACTCCGACCATACAGAACTTCAAAAGGCGCCATTTGGATGCTTGCCTGGTAACTGTTGTTGTAGGCGAACTCAACCAACAGCAAGTGTTCCTCCCAACTGCCCTGAAAGTCCAACACACAAGCTTGGAGCATATCCTCCACAACCTGATTTACCCGTTCAGTCTGCCCATCGGTTTGAGGATGAAAGGCGGTGCTGAAATCTAAATGAGAACCCATAGCACTCTGAAAAGTTTTCCAAAATCTAGAAGTAAACCTAAGGTCTCAATCAGACACGATGGAAACCGGCACACCATACAGACGAACCACCTCTTTGACATACAAGGCTACCAACTGATTCGAACTAAAAGTAGTCCGATACGGAAGAAAGTGTGCAGACTTTGTAAATCTGTCAACTATCACTCAGATGGCATCGGAGCCCTTTGCCGTCAGCAGCAAACCAATGATGAAGTCCATCGAGATATTCTCCCATTTCCATTCCGGAATAGGGAGAGACTGTAAAAGACTTGCTGGCCTCTGATGCTCGGTCTTCACCTGCTGGCACACCAAACATCTAGAAACAAACTCGGCCACTTCCCTCTTCATGTTTCACCACTAGTAGTGCCTCTTGAGATTTTGGTACATCTTGGTACCTCCCGGATGTACCGTGTACTTGGATCAGTTATGTCGTAATAGCAAGCCTAACACACAAGTCCATCTGAGTTCTAAGTTCAACTCAGAGAACTCACTTATGCTTAGCCCAAGGGAAACCGATCCCTAGAGCTCTAATACCAAGCCTGTCGCGACCCAAAATACCACCTAGGAGTTAGTGATACTTGACTCGTGACCATCGTATCATACCTCCAATACGATATATAAGGCACGCATAGAAACCTGTCAGAGTACATAGACATGCATAGCGGAAATGATTTACAATGCATAACGGAAGCAAAACATACTAACATAGCAGAAGCCAAAAGTATAACTCAACACTCCTATTACTTAGTCCAAGTTTGAACCAACAAAATACAACCGTATAAGTATCAAACATGTGGAGTGGACAAGTCCCACTCTCACTTAACAAAATATCAAGTCTATCTAAGTCTATCAACAAAAGTCAAAGTCATGACGCCTATCTAATGAGCCGTCATCCTGGTAATGGTCCATAGAAGGCTCTGGATCGTAATACTCTTCCTCTACCCAAGGCTCGGTACTGCACAAATCGAAAGGAACCCAGGCACCTGCCGATGATAACAAATATCGGCTGAGCATGGAATACTCAGCATATACAAACTACTAACAATAAAGCAATAATAGCATAGAGCATGCGAATCATGGAGAATGAAATCCTTAAAACATGTTAAAGCGTGAAAACCGTAAAATAACACATATGATGAAACCCGAAACTAAAACTATGTGAGTCATGTGATAATCATAGCCTTGTGAGTTCTTAGAGTTCATGGAGTTCCTTAGAGTCGTTTATGATCCTTTTGAGACATAGAGCAAATACCATAGAGATCTTAGAGCAATTTCATTTATGATCCTTTTGAGCTTATGAGACGATCTTAGACATTATCATAGAGTTCTTGTGAGTGTATCATGATCTTTTTGAGCTTGTGAACCGATCTTAGAGATATCATAGAGTTGCTTAGAATCATTCATATAAGTCACTTATTCAAAACCCTTTTCGTACTTTGAGAAATCCATGGAAAAACCTCGGTTCATGCGAGACATGCGAACATATGAACATATGAGAAAGATAACATGTTTTAACACCCAAAAATCCTTAGAGGCATTTACACAAACACATAGAGTGCATAATAGTGATAGCTTACATCCAAGTATAAAAACAACCTTTTTCACCATACAAATCAAGATATATATAGTATAGAATGAGAAGAACAACATGTGGTAAGTAGTAGTATCACAAGATTGGTAGTAGAGTGTATCTACCTTGGTGAAATCAGTGATTTTGATTCCAAAATCTTGGAACACGTGAATAACTTCAAGTTCTTTGATAAGGAACACCAAGGGAATGAAGGATTTGATCTCTCCTTCAAGCTTGAGCAACAACCTAGCTTATCTCCTTCTTCTTCCTCTCAAAACCCTCCTAAAATAATGCACAAAGGGTTTCTGAAACCCTAAGGCACGAACAAGCCTTATATAGGCAAAGGGGTAGTGGCTAAAGACTTAAAAACCCTCAATGAAGAAAATCTGTGTATAACCGATCGATCGGTGGTACAGACCAAGCGATCGGTGGCTGACCGATCGATTGGTGGTTTCAATTGAGCGATCGGTTGAAAACAGCCTCTCTGGAATTTTCCCCCATACAAATTAGTTAACTAGTCGATAGCTACCGAGCGATCGGTCGATCGGTGGTTGTCACCGAGCGATTGGTGACCCCTGTTTTACTACAAAACCCTATTTTCACTACTTGGATCTTCTCTAATCTCATTTCCAACACCTTTTATGCTTTAAACACACTCCTTAAGGATATGTAGACATATAAAATCATGCATGCCATAAATCCGAACATTTCCATTAGTATAAAACCCACAAGTGTACAAGAACATACTTGAACACTATTCACACATTATTCACTATTTAGTGAAACGAAGATTCGGGGTTCTACACCTACAGAGCTTTTAACTTGTCCGAACAAAGTGAGGATTTGTGTTGATCTAGATATATCTAAAGCTAAACCATTAAGGATTTGGTTGGGAATGGGCATTACTAGTTGTTAGCAGAAGATAGTGCATGAAAAAGATTTCTCTTACTGCACACATTGCAGTAAACAAGGTCACGAATTATTGGATTGTAGAATAGTAAACAAGAAAAGATCTCTTGATCCGAAAGATGACCATCATGGCAATCATCCAAAAGAAATCGTAAGTAGAGGAACCAAAGGAACTTGGGTTCGAAAAGTTGGAAATGAAGAGAGGAACTTGGGTTCGCATAAAATAATAGATAATAAATTGCACATCAATGATATATGTTGATCGCCCAATAAGATTAGAGGGAGTCGAAGAAGTTTCTCGTGAGAAGAGCAATCCTGAAGAGAATGATGCATCTATGGATAAAATGACAGCAGATCCAAAAATTGCAGACAGTTGTCATGAAGAGGCAACTGAACAAGATGATTCAGCCCAGATTTTTCAGCCTAGGCCGATGGTAAATATAAACTCCTCCTTTGATTTTTGGATAGTAGATAATCCTCTCTTTACAAAAGACCCAGGTAAGAACTTGATTCAACCGAATTCCCTGAACATTTTGGTTCCTTTATAGTCTAATTTGAGCATTCTAGAGAAGAGAAATCCAAAACCCACCCTTCCTCCCATAATTTCAAAGGACATAGCATGACTTTCATCAGCTTCTATAGAATTCCATAATGAGGTTAATTCTACTCCTTTCAGTGGGAGGAATAATTATATTGAAGATGCAAAAGAGTGTACTGCTAATCTTTACAAGATTAAACCTTGTATTGAGACAAATTTAGAAGGGGAGTTGACCCAAAACATAAAGAAATGAATTCCCCCTTCGGACAGAATCACCTAGTCTAGAGCTATAGCTCCCATCCCAGTGGAACAACTTTCTTTAGTTTCTAAGCATTAGTCTTCTATCATGGAATATTTGGGGGGTTGGTAACTTAACTTCTAATGCTAGACTTAAAAATGAGATGGAAATTTACAAAATATCTATGATTGTCATTGTGGAGCCTATGGAGCCTTCCAAAAACTTATTGTAGCTCATTCAAATGCTAAATATGACAGGGCATGTTGATCGCCCGAAGATTTGGCTTATGTGAAAAGATGGATTGAATGTTTCTCTTTCTGCATCTCTTAACCAAGCTCTTATAGTAGATATCAATATATCTGGTATAGACAAGAGCAGATGTAGGTTTATTTATGCAAAATGCTAGAGAGAAGACAAATTGATTTTGTAGGATGATATATCCTTACCGCTGTCCAATTATAATGGGCCCCTTCTCCTTGTTGGAGACTTTAATGTCATAGCTAATGTCAAAAAAATGGGTGGAAGGAATGCTAATATTGGTTCTATGGATGACTTCAATGCTTTCACTAACGATATGGGTCTTCTAGATGTTGATTACACAAGGAACAAGTATTCTTGGTGTAACAATCAGAAGGGGCAAAATAGAATATATGACAGGCTGGACCGGATTCTTTATAATGCGGAGTGGAGTATTAAATTTTCTACATCTCAGGTCACTCAACTTTCTAGGCTCAACTCAGATCATGCTCCTCTTATTTACAAGTTTGATAATGGAAGTGTTCGAAGCCCTTCTTCCTTCAAGTTTCAAAAGATGTGGATCTATCATTCAGACTTTAAAATGTTAGTTGAAGCATCATGGTCCTTACCTATTTATGCTCATCCTATTATTGTTTTTTTTTTTTTTCTGAAATTTAAGAAACTTAAAACCTCTCTTAAGACTTGGAACAGAGAAACTTTAGGGAATCTTTTTATTAGAATCAAGGATTTTGAGGAAAAAAGATGTGCTATTGAGATTAATTTGCAAGAATCTTGGGATATCACTTTGGAAGAGTCTCTATCTTCTTTGAAGGATGAACTCCAATAATAGCACAACATTTTTCCACATGGTCACTAATCAAAGAAGAAAAAATAATATTATTCATAAAGTAAAGAATGCTTTGGGAGAATGGGTAGAAAATTAATAAGACATTGCCAATGATGTTGTTACTTTCTTTCAGGACATTTTAACTTTGTCTCAAAATGTTATTGATAATGATATTATTGATTACATTCCTCAGCTAGTTTATGAAGAGGATAATTGCAACCTTACTTTTATTCCCTCTTTAGAGGAGGTTAAAAAGGTGGTATTTAGCCTTGCAGAAGACAATGCTCCTGGTCCTAATGGGTGGGATGGGCATTTTTATCGCGCTTGTTGGGAGATTATATAGAATGACTTATTTCTAGCAGTGAGATATTATTTCCTCAACCCAATTATTCCTAAGTCAGTTAATGCTACTACTATTTCTCTTATTGCAAAGCGAGAAGATGCTTCCACTTTTGCATATTATCGACCAATCAGTTTATGTAACTTCTTCTACAAGATTTTTTCTAGGATTTTGATAGTGCGACTTGCAAATATTCTTCCTAAAATTGTTTCTGAGGAACAATCTGGATTTATAAAGGGTCAGAACATAACTGATAACATCTCTATTGCTCAAGAAATTGTCAATGAAATCGATAGGAAAACTTTTGGTGGAAATCTTCTTATCAAGCTAGATATGGCGAAGGATTATGATCATATGGAATGAAACTTTATATTTGCAATTTTGAAGAAATTTGGTTTCTGTGATTACTTTATTCGCCTTATCCATGGCTGTTTACGGAACCAAAGTTTTTCAATAGTTCTAGAGGGTTAAGACAAGGTGACCCTCTCTCTCTTGATCTCTTTATTCTAGCCGAAGAGGTTCTGATTAGGGGACTTAATGAAATTTCCTTTCACCAATCTACTTTTTATAATGTTAGGAGAAACAGTTTTGCGGTGTCTCATGCGGATGATTCTCTTATTTTCTGCAATGGTAGCTCAAGAAGCATAGCAAAATCTTTAACTTTCTTTTAAGTATGAAGATTCTTTGGGGTAGAAAATAAACAAGGATAAAAGTTCTTTGTATTGTTCTGGCAAGATTCCTTATGCAAGAAAAAGAAACATTTCTAGAAATACTGGCTTTCAATTTAAACATTTCCCTTTTACATATCTGGGAGTCCCTTTAATCAAGGGTCATCAAAAAAAATATTCCCTTTCTCCCTCTTGTCGAGAAATTCAAAGTCGTGTTTCTAATTGGTCTGGTAAGCTTCTCTCAATTGGTGGTTGTCTAATGTTGATTAAGCATATCCTTTTTTTTTTATACTTGTTTATATTATATTTGGCATCAGCATCCCTCTCAGTATAGCCTATAAGATTGACAAAATTATGATCAATTTTTTCTGGAACAATTCGGACTTACATAATCGTCGCCATTGGGTGAGTTGGAATAAATGTGTTATGCCATTTCTTGAGGGTGGTTTGGGTATTAGAAAGATGACTAATATTGCTAGGACCTTTCAGGGATTAGGCCCCCAGCATGCCCAGCAGGATCACACCAGGCGTCCTCTCAACCTGCACGTTCTGTACCTCCGCCTCGTCAGGCGAACCAGGGGTGAGTTTTTGCCTTGACAGAGGGTGATGCACTTGCATCTGATGATGTAGTGCAAGGTACGAGTTTAGAGTTATTCTTTTGACCGTGATTTCATGTTATGCCTTATTCCTTGTGTACGTATGTGGCGTGCTATATATATATATATATCTATCTACCTATATATATGATGTTGATGCATGGATTGACTTAGCTAGTTAAAATTTCAGGAACCTTACTAGTCAATGAGTGTTTGGCTCGAGTGTTGATTGATACCGGGTCTGCTCATTCGTTTGTCTCGCCGAGTTTTTCAGAAGGCTATTCCGTGGAGCTTAGTCAGCTAGAACATGAGTTGGCCATTTCGACTCCTCTTGAAAAAACAGTATTGGCGGATAAAGTGTGGTTCAAGTGGGGAGCCACGAGTTGGCGGTTGATCTAATCATCCTTGGATTTTAAGACTTTGATGTCATCTTGGGAATGGATTGGTTAGCAACACATCATGGGCATGTGGCTTGTTTTGAAAAGATGGTGCTCTTCCGGCCAGTGGAAGGCAAGCCATTTCATTTTCGGGGGTTGAGAAGTAGAGATATTGCCCGTTTTGCGGCGTTGAGCCTAGCGAACCTCGAGGCAAAGGACTCTTCGACTATTCCGGTCATGAGTGAATTCCTAGATGTATTTCCAGAAGAGTTGTCAGGATTGCCTCCAGACAGAGAGATTGAGTTTGTGATCAAGCTTGAACCAGGCACAACTCCTATTTTCAGGGCTCCATACAGAATGGCCCCGATTGAACTCAAGGAGTTGAAGACACAGTTGGAGGAATTGCAAGGCCTTGATTTCATTCGACCAAGTGTCTCACCGTGGGGTGCCCCGGTGTTATTTGTTAAGAAGAAGGATGGCTCGATGCGGATGTGCATCGACTATCGGTAATTGAACAAAGTCACTATAAAGAATAGGTACCCATTGCCTAGGATTAATGACTTGTTCTATCAGTTGACAGGAGCGGGATTTTTCTCAAAGATAGATCTTCGATTGGGCTATCACCAGTTGAAGATTAAGGCGGAAGATATTCCCAAAACTGCTTTCCGGACTCGATACGGACACCACGAGTTCTTGGTGATGCCTTTTGGTCTCACGAACGCGCCGACAGCCTTTATGGATTTAATGAACTGGGTATTCCAGCCATGTCTTGATCGATGTGTGATCTTGTTTATCGATGACATCTTGATATATTCCCAGACACGGGAAGATCACATGTGAGACCTTCGTCTTGCTTTGGGAATGCTGAGAGAGCACAAGCTATACGCCAAACTCAGTAAGTGTGAGTTTTGGTTGGAAAAGGTGGCATTCCTAGGCCACGTCGTTTCTGCGGAAGGCATATCGGTGGATCCGAAGAAGATAGAGGCAGTCATGAGTTGGGCGAGGCCCAAGAGTGTTACAGAGATACGTAATTTCCTTGGGTTGACAGGCTACTACAGGAGATTCGTAGAGGGTTTCTCCAGCCTTGCAGCACCGCTCACTTATTTGACAAGGAAGAACGCCAAGTTTGTATGGAGTGATAAGTGCGAGATCAGTTTCACGGAACTGAAGAAGAGGCTTACCACAGGCCCCGTCCTTACAGTGCCATCCGGACATATTGGCTATGAGGTGTATAGTGATGCTTCACACATTGGACTTGGGTGTGTACTCATGCAACACAAGAAAGTCATTGCCTATGCATCCAGGCAATTGAAAGAGTATGAAAAGAATTACCCCACGCATGACTTGGAACTTGCTGCAGTCGTGTTTACGCTTAAGATTTGGTGACATTACTTGTACGAGGTGGATTTCTATGTGTATACGGATCATAAGAGCCTCAAGTACCTCTTTTCCCAAAAGGAATTAAATCTAAGGCAGCGGCGTGGGATGAAATTTTTGAAAGACTATAACCGCACCTTCCAATACCACCCGGGTAAGGCAAACATTGTAGCGGATGCCTTGAGTAGAAGACCTCCGGGGTTATTAGCACACATGTTGGTGCAGGAATGGAGACTACTAGAAGATTTGGCAAATCTGGACATCAGTGTGAATGATACAGTTCGCGGTCTTGTTTTAGCAAATGTCACGGTTCGGATATACATTATAGATTTGATCCAAGAATACCAAGTCACGGATGCTGAATTGTTGGCTTATCAGAACAAGGAAGTTGCCAAGGGTAGTGAGGACTTCTCTCTCACTAGTCGAGGTGCTATCACATTCAAGGGAAGGCTTTGTGTTCCGGCCAATGCGGACCTTGGACGAGAGATTATGGATGAAGCCCACCGGGCAAAGTACACTGTGCATCCAGGGGGTACGAAGATGTACCGAAACCTCAAGAATCACTTTTGGTGGTGAAATATGAAGAGGGATGTTCCGGAGTATGTAGCATAGTGCTTGGTGTGCCAACAGGTAAAGACAGAACACTTGAGACACCTGTAGGTCTATTACAGTCTCTTCCTATTCCTGAGTGGAAATGGGAGAACATATCCATGGATTTTATAGTTGGCTTGCCAAAGACAGCAAGGAGCTCAGATGCAATATGGGTTGTGGTGGATCGTTTAACAAAGTCCGCGCACTTCCTACCCTACCGAACTACCTTCAACTCTAGTCAGTTGGCCGCACTATATATCAAGGAAGTTGTGAGGCTACATGAGGTGCCAGTTAGTATTGTATCAGATCGGGATCCGAGATTCACGTCCAGGTTCTGGAAGAGTTTTCAGGAAGCTATGGGTTCCCGACTTGATTTCAGCATTGCATTTCATCCACAAACGGATGGACAAACCGAGAGAGTGAACTAAGTCATCGAAGACATGCTTCGAGCTTGTATGCTGGATTTCAAGGGAAATTAGGAAGAACACTTGCCTTTAGTTGAATTCGCCTACAATAACAGCTATCAGGTGAGCATCCAAATGGCACCATTTGAGGCCTTATATAGGCGAAGCTGCAGGTCTCCTCTCTATTGGGATGAGGTAGGAGAGAGGAAGGTGTTGGGTCCAGAGTTGATCGAGCAAACTACAAGTATAGTCAAGATCATTCGGGATCGGTTGAAAGCCGCTCAAGATCGTCAGAAGAGTTATGCAGATACGCATTGCAGGGACTTGAAATTCTAGATTAGGGATCAAGTCTTTGTGAAAGTATCTCCTAGTAAGGAGATTATGAGATTTGGCAAGCGAGGCAAGCTTAGTCCTCGATATGTGGGCCCGCTTGAGATCATCACTTGAGTTGGTGAAGTTGCCTACAGGGTAGCTCTTCCACCTCACATGGCCACATTTCACAACGTTTTCCATGTGTCTATGCTTCAGAAGTACATTGTGGATCCTTCACATGTCATAGACTTCGAACCGTTGGAAATACGGGAGGATCTCACTTTAGTTGAGAGGCCGGTTCATATATTGGATTGGAGAGATCAAGTCCTTCACAACAAAACGATTCTGTTGGTTCTCGTGCAGTGGCAACATCATGCTCGAGAAGAGTCTACGTGGGAGTGAGAGGCCGAAGTTACAGCGAAGTACCCGGAATTGTTTGAATGAGTTTTTGTATAGGTTTTGTATATGACTTGTAATTTTGTTTGGTTTGTAATGCATGTGTCGTCCAAATTTTGAGGACAAAATTTTTATAAGGGGGGAGGATGTAGAACCCCGGAACTTTTCGTACATGTCTTGGTATGTGTGCCAAGGCATGTAGCCTATGTAATCTCAAATTCATGAAATGGAAATTTGGAACTTTGAGAAAATTGTGTCAAGAATGTTATAATTAAGTTAATAAATTATTTAAACACCTATACAAGCTTTAAAGAGACCCTAGTCATGTTTAGGAAAGGTCAAAAGAGAACGAGGATTAGTTTAAGTAGTGAAATGGGTGAGAAAAATGGGCTCAGGATCAAGTTTGCAGAGCAACCAATCGCTCGGTCCATTCAGCGATCGATCGGTAGCTATCGATTAGTTGAAAATTTTGTATGGGGAAATTTTTCAGAGAACTTGTTTTTGACCGAGAGCTCGGTCAATACACCGATCGCTCGGTAAGCAACCGATCGATTGGTTATAACCATCGATCGCTTGGTCTTCGCATTTTTGCAGAAATTTCATTAAGGGTGTTTTCGTCTTTTGGACGGTTCACTCATGCCTTAAAGGCTTTGCCCGAGCGTTTTGGGGGTTCATTAACCCTAAGAAGAACATTTGGGAGCTAAGGAGAGAAGAGAAGGGTTTTCCTAGCCTAGGGTTTGATTTTTGAGAAGAAATCAAAGGGGTTGTGAACCCTAGATCACCTCAAGCTTGGATTGCTTCAAGATTCCGGTTCAAGCACGCGAGGAGCAGTTTCTCCAAGCTAGGGCAGCATCTTCACAAACGTTTTGGAAGGGGATTCTTTCCCTCATTTGTCAAGGTCGGTACCTTGTGCTACCCTCTTAGTTATAGTTTCTCTTTTCCTTTTCTATTCTTTATTTTCTCCCATTTATGACTATAAAATGAGTTGTAATGTGTGAATGGGATGAATGGATGGTTGTTGGATGTGAATGAGCGATTGGATGCCGTATGTGTGGTTGTGATGAATGAAATGGGGAGGGCATTGTATCCATAATGAACAAACATGTATAATGTGAGTATAACCCACCTAGAAAAGCATGATTTAGGTTTAAATAAATAATGGACACACCCTATGCTTGATGAAATGCCAAGGTGAATAAAACGAATGATAAATTAAGAAAATGCATGCTTAATTACTTATGAACTTGTTAGGGCTTATGATAGTGTGAGTTCTTGTTTTCCTTAAAATATCATATATGCTTATTGTTTAAATTGCGACATGCTATATATTGTGAAATCCCCAAATGCCATATTTAAATTCCAATGCAAGTATGCACACGATTCCACGAGCACGGCATGCATGACATGATTTATCGTTGTTTTCAAGAACGAGATTTAGAGGTGGGGCATATCCTATGATATATTTCACTTCGCTTTTGGCATGGACAAGACATGCATCTCATAAAGAAGGGTCTTCCTTCCCTCGCAAGTAGTTTATTTTTCCGAGCAAGCAAGCATGACAGGAACATTTAGGAAGAAGGGTCTCCCTTCCCTCACAAGTAGTTTACTTTCCAAGCAAGCATGACATGACATGGGCATTTAGGAAGAAGGGTCTCCCTTCCCTCACAAGTAGTTTACTTTCTGAGTAAGTATGATGGCATGGCATGACAAGCATGAGCATTCTAGGAAGAAGGGTCTCCCTTCCTTCACAAGTAGTTTACTTTTCAAGCAAGCATGATACATGACATGGCAAGTATGAACATCAGGATAGTCACCTACTGGCTCTTCCTGCTCTTCCTCGTATTCTTCCTCTTCCGTTTAGACATCCCTTTGGGTGACGTCTCAACTATCCTAGGGTTTCATGGTGGAAACCATGGCCGCCGGCCACATGGAGGGGGGTTCTTCTTCCAGACCACCAGGTAAGGAACTTTCTTATGCAGAGGCTGCTCGTGTGAAATCTTTTACTGAAGTTGCTAGGGCCTCTAGATCTCTGATTCCGGAAAACATCAATATTTCTAAATCTATTACTACGTATCAAGGAGAACCAGCCTTGTTTCTATCTCCGGACGAATCTGCTAAACTAGCAGCACCCCTAAAGCTTTCTCTGGTTGCAAAATGTTCGTATGGGAGACCATCTTTCCCCGCTATTCGAGAGTTCTTTAAACTTAACTTCCACTTGAAGTTTGATTATCATATAGGGGTGATAGACTCCCGGCATCTTCTCATTCGTTTTTTTGCAGAAGAAGATTATCTCAACATATATCTCAAGGAATACTGCTATATTAATGGTCTTCCTCTCCGTTTCATCAAGTGGACTCCAAATTTTAGTGCTGGAATTGAACCATCTATTGTCCCGGTTTGGATCTCTCTTCCTAATCTGCCTCTCCATTTATTTCAAGAACAAATTCTTAGATCGATTGGATCTGCTGCAGGGAAAGTTCTTTGTGTCGATGGTCCAACCAAGATGCTTACCAGACCAAATAAAGCCAGATTATGTGTTGATCTTGATATTACAAAGTATAAATATGAGATGGATGGTTGTGTGGAGATGAAAGGGCGATGGATGCTGTGTGTATGTATTGTGATGAATGAAATGGGGAATGGTATTATACCAATAATAAACACACATGTACGTTGTGAATATAAACCCACCTAGAAAAGCATAATGTAGGCTTTAACAAATAATGTACACACCACATGTTTGATGAAATGCCAAGGTGAAGAAATGAGTTGTAAATCAAGAAATGCATGTTTAAAAGCGTATGAAATTGCTAGGGTTTATGATAGTATGATTAATTGCTTTCATAAAATGACATGAATACTTACTTGTTTCAAATTATGATATTCTATGCATTGTTGAAATCCTAAATGTCGTATTTAATTCTAAATAAAAGCATGTACACGATTCCACGGGCACGGCATGCATGACATGATTAACCGGCGTTTTCGAGAATAAGGTTTAGAGGTGGGACATATCTTACGATATGTTTTACCTCACTTTTGCCAAGAGGACAAGAACAAGCATCGCATAGGAGGGAGTTTACACTTCCCTCCATTCCATGAGGGGTCTCCCCTCACTCACAAGTACATCTCATTGAAGAAGGGTCTCCCTTCCCTCTCAAGTGCATATTATGAAAGAAGGGACTCCCTTCCCTCCCAAGTGCATCTCACAAGCGCATCTCACAAGTTACATGAGCATGTTAAATTCCAAGCAAGCACGTATGACACGAATGACATGACACGCTCGACAAGATCAAGCAAGATAGACATGACAAGTATTTCAGGCACGAAAAGGGTAATTTGAATCAAGTCAAGTGCATGATGATTTCAAGAGTTTTATCGGATTTTATGTTATACAAGCATGAATATAAACTATCTTACTTTTCTGTTATTATATGAATTGCTTCCTGCTTTATATACCAATGTCGTTATGCTGTGACTGTTGGTTAGCATTTGGTACACGCTGAGTATTCCATGCTTAGCCGTACATTTATGTCGGCAGGTACTGAGGGAGCTGTTGCTCCATTCGATATCTCCTGACCCTTGGGTGGAGGAGGAGTACACGTTGAGGAACCTACGGAGGAGCCTCATGTAGACGAGTACTACTAGGTGGTAGATTCTAAGTGATCCGTGGGTGAGCTTGAGAGAGTATGTCCATGTATTTTGGTAGGCCTGTCCGCACCTTCTTTTGTGATATCATTTTGTACAACTTGGATCATGTATATCTATAATTAGAGATTTAGTTAGTCTTCCGCTGTGCCATGTAGCTATGTTTCCGCTTTCATTACCCTCTATTGTATATGCTCCAGGCATTTTGCAGGTTGGTTTTTCAAGCAAGTCATGTAAGTCATGATAAGTCATCCAAGATTTACTCCAACTCTTAGGGTGGGTTTTGGGTCACAATATAAGTGGTATCAGAGCTTAGGCTTTAGATTTGTAGGGTCACTTAGAATCTAGTACCACAGCTTAACAAGAGTATATGACGGGAAACAAGTTAGGAAGGAAGTGAGTCGGAAGCGAGTTATATTCCAAGTGTAAGACTAAACTTTAGTCTTAGTCTAAAGGGTTGCTTTAACCAAGTACGGGTCTTAGGGACGCTAGAACACCAAAGTATAATATTATAAATACATCGGTGGTTGTGATGCGATGTATATTAGTATTATACAACTAATACGATTTGAATTATTGTGAAATGGAACTGTGATAAATTATGGTTTCGAGTTTGACTCATGTGGTGCTATTGTTCTCAGGACTTTAGTCATGAGGCAGGGCACACGGAGTTGTGGGCCACACACTACAACTTCCTCTTCTTCTAGAGATAAGGATGAGCAGCTGGACCTCTCTCAGGTCTTAGGCTCTATTGCTGAGACACTCGTCATACTGGCGGCTCGACAGTCTATACCATCATCAGCGGCACCTACTCCACCGCTTGCAGCTCCAGTACATCATACAGCTGGGGTTGAGGCATTTCGGAGATTGAGGCCTCCATCATTCCATGGGAGTGTGAACCCTCTTGCTGCAGAGGCATGGATTCTCCGGTTGGAGAAGATATTTACGGTCCTCTCACCCATAGAGGAGGATAAAGTAGCATGGGCTATTTTCATGCTAGAGGGTGAGGCACACCATTGGTTGTTGTCCGCCTTGAGGACGTGAGATTTGACCATGCAGGGTCAACCCTAGACTTGGGAAGTGTTCAAAGATACTTCTTATAAGAAATATTTTCCGATTGGAGCACGAGAAAAGAAAGAGAGGGAATTCATCAACCTTGAGCAAGGGTTGATGTCTGTGGCCGTTTATGAGGCCAAGTTCTCGGAGCTATCACGCTTTGCGACTCATATGATCGCCACTGAGGCGATGAAGGCGAGAAGATTTGAGCAAGGGCTCAAGGATGTCATTATGGAGAAAGTCTCAGCTTTTAAGCATACTACCTACCCTAAGGTAGTAGACAAGGCCTTGTTGATCGAGGCCAATTCAGAGGCTGTGTCCAAGAAGAGAGACTTGGCGAGAGGCTAACCTAGTAGTTCAGCACCTCCAGAGAGGCGGGCTCGGACCAGCCCTTACCAGTTCACTTAGCCAGCACCATCTCAGTATGCGTGGCCAGCACCACCGATGAGGCCATCTTATGCGCCTCCAATTCCACGGCCGTACATGCCTCAGGCACCATGACCTCAGGCTCTTCTAGCTTCACGGCCAGTTGCACCTCAGGTGGCGAGGTATGCTCCACCTCCGGCCCCTCCGACCTACACACATGAGGTCTACACTTCATGCGGCCGAAGGCACCCAGTAGGAGATTACCGAAGGACATCGAGTGGATGTTTCCATTGTGATCGCTAGGGCCATGTGATCAGGGATTGCCCTAGTTGGCATTTGCTAGGCCAGTCTTAGGGGATTAGGCTTCTAGCACACCCAGTAGGATCATACCAGGCATCCTCCTAGCCTACTCGGTCTACACCTCTGCCTCGTCAGGCAAACCAGGGGCGAGTTTTTGCCTTGACAGAGGGTGATGCACTTGCATTGGATAATGTAGTGTAATGTACACGTTTAAAGTTGTTCAATTCTCCACGACTATCATGTTATGCTTTATTCTCTATATACGTATATGGTGTGTTATATATCTATATACCTATACTTATGATATTGATGCATGGATTGACTTAGCTAGTTAAAAATTTCAGGAACCTTACTAGTCAATGAATGTTTGGCTAAAGTGTTGATCGACATCGGGTCTATCCATTCATTCGTCTCATCGAGTTTTTCCCAAGGCTTTTCTATGGAGTCTAGTCAATTGGAACCGGAGTTATTCATTTCGAATCCTCTCGATAAGACTGTAGTAGCAGATAGCATTTTCAGAGGCAGTATAGTCCAAGTTGGAAGCCATGAATTGGTAGTCAATCTCATTGTCCTTGGATTCCAGGACTTCGACGTTATATTGGGGATGGATTGGTTAGCAGCTCATCATGGACATGTAGCTTACTTTGAGAAGATGGTGCTCTTCAAGCTAGTAGAAGGGAAGCCATTTCATTTTCGGGGGTTGAGAAAAAAGGGTATTGCCCGTTTTGCTGCGTTGAGCCTAGCGAACCTTAAGGCAAAAGACTCTTCGACTATTCCGGTCGTGAGTGAATTCCTGGATGTATTTCCAAAGGAGTTGCCAGGGTTGCCTCCAGACAGGGAGATTGAGTTTGTGATCGAGCTTGCACGAAGCACAGCTCCCATCTTCCGGGTTCCGTATAGAATGGCCCCGATTGAACTCAAGGAGTTGAAGACTTAGTTGGAGGAATTGCAAGGCCTTGGTTTCATTCGACCAAGCGTCTCACCGTGGGGTGCCCCGGTACTATTTGTTAAGAAGAAAGATGGCTCGATGCGGATGTGCATCGATTACCGGCAGTTGAACAAGGTCACTATAAAGAATAGGTATCCATTGCCTAGGATTGATGACCTGTTCAATCAGTTAAAGGGGGCGAGATTTTTCTCTAAGATTAATCTTCGGTCCGGGTACCACCAGTTGAAGATTAAGGCTGAAGATGTTCCCAAAACTGCTTTCCGGACTCGATACAGACATTACAAGTTCTTGGTAATGCCTTTTGGTCTCACGAATGCGTCGGCAGCCTTTATGGATTTGATGAACCGGGTGTTCCGGCCATATATTGATCGATGCGTGATCGTGTTTGTCGATGACATACTGATATATTCCCAGACACGGGAAGATCACGTGTGAGACCTTCACCTTGCTTTAGAAAGGCTGAGAGAGCACAAGCTGTACGCCAAACTTAGCAAGTGTGAATTTTGGTTGGAGGAGGTGGCTTTTTTAGGCCACGTTGTATCTGCGAAAGGTATCTCGGAATTCGAAGAAGATAGAGGCAGTCATGAGTTGGGCAAGGCCCAAGAATGTCATAGAGATACGTAGCTTCCTTGGGTTGGCAGGTTATTATAGGAGATTCTTAGAGGGGTTCTCCATCCTTGCAGCACCGCTCACTTATCTGACAAGGAAGAACACTAAGTTCGTATGGAGCGATAAGTGCGAGATCAGTTTCAAGGAATTGAAGAAGAGGCTTATCACTGCCCCCATCCTTACAGTGCCATCAGGGTATGGTGGTTATGAGGTGTACAGTGATGCCTCACACGTCAGACTTGGGTGTGTCCTAATGCAACATAAGAAGGTCATTGCCTATGCATCAAGGCAATTGAAGGAACATGAAAAGAATTACCCTAGCCACGACTTAGAACTTGCTGCAGTCGTGTTTGCACTCAAGATTTATCGTCATTACCTTTACGGGGAAGAGTTCTATGTGTTCACGGACCACAAGAGCCTTAAGTATCTCTTTTCCCAAAAGGAGCGAAATTTACGCCAACGGCGTTGGATGGAATTTTTGAAGGATTGTGAATGCACCATCCAATACCACCCGGGTAAAGCAAATGTGGTGGCAGACGCTTTGAGTAGGAAACCTCCATAATTTTTGGCTCATATGTTAGTGCGAGAATGGAAATTATTAGAAGATTTGGAAAATCTGGACATTAGTATAATGATTCAGTCCGCAGTCCTGTCCTGGCAAACATCACGGTTAGGCCGTACATTATAGATTTGATCCAAGAGTATCAAGCCTCGGATGCTGACTTGTTGGCTTTCTGGGACAAGGAAGTTGCCAAGGGTAATGAAGACTTTTCTCTGACCAACCGAGGTGCTATTACATTCAAGGGAAGATTGTGTGTTTCGGCTAATGGGGATCTTCGACGAGAGATTATGGATGAAGCCCACCATTCGAAGTACATAGTGCATCCTGGGGGTACGAAGATGTACCGGAACCTCAAGGGGCATTTTTGGTGGCGAAATATGAAGAGAGATGTGGCAGAGTACGTGGCACGGTGCTTAGTGTGCCAACAGGTGAAGGCAGAGCACTTGAGACCGACAGTTCTATTACAGTCTCTCCCTATTCCCGAGTGAAAATGGGAGTACATCTCCATGGACTTCATTGTTGGTTTGCCAAAGACGGCAAGGACCTCAGATGCAATATGGGTAGTAGTGGACCGTCTAACAAAGTCCGCACATTTCTTGCCATACCGGACTACGTTCAATTCTAGCCAGTTGACCGCATTATATATCAAGGAGATAGTTCGGTTACACGAGGTGCTAGTCAGTATTGTATCAGACCGGGACCCAAGATTTACGTACAGGTTCTGGAAAATGTTTCAGGAAGCCATGAGTTCCTGACTTGATTTCAGCACCGCCTTTCACCCACAAACGGATGGACAAACCGAGAGGGTGAACCAGAGCATCGAAGCATGCTTCAGGCTTGTATATTGGATTTTAAGGGCAGTTGGGAAGAGCATTTGCCTTTGGTCGAATTTGCCTATAAAAATAGCTATCAGGTGAGCATTCAAATGACACCATTTGAGGCCTTGTATGGGCGAAGCTCCAGGTCTCCTCTCTATTGGGATGAGGTAGGAGAGAGAAAGGTGTTAGGTCCGAAGTTGATCGAGTAAACTGCGAACAAAGTCAAGACCATCCGAGATCGTTTAAAAGCCGCTCAAGATCGTCAAAAGAGCTATGCTGACACTCACCGTAGGGACTTAGAATTCCAGGTTGGGGATCAAGTCTTTGTGAAAGTATCTCCTAGCAAGGGGATTATGAGATTTGGCAAGTGAGGCAAGCTTAGTCCTCGATACGTCGGCCCATTTGAGATTATCACGCGAGTTGGTGAAGTTGCTTACCGGGTAGCTCTTCCACCTCACATGACCGCGGTTCACAATGTTTTCCATGTGTTTATGCTTTGGAAGTACATTGCGGACCCTTCGCATGTCCTAGAGTTGGAACCGTTTGAAATCCAAGAGGATCTCACTTTGGTTGAGAAGTCGGTTCACATATTGGATCGTAGAGATCAAGTCCTTCGTAACAAGACTATCCGGTTGGTTCTCATGCAATGACTACATCATACTCGAGAAGAAGCCACATGGGAGGGCGAGGCTGAAGTCAAAGCAAAGTACCCTGAGTTATTTGAATGAGTTTTGTATGTGTGTCATGTAATTTCGTTTTTGGTTTGTAATGCATGTACCGTCCAAATTTCGAGAATGAAATTTTTATAAGAGGGGAGGATGTAGAATCCCGAAACTTTTTGTATGTGCCTTGGGATGTGTGTCAAGACATGATGCCTTGAAATCCCCAATTTCATGAAATGAGAAATGGGAAACTTTGAGAATTGTTGCAAGAATGCTATAGCTAATTAAATAAATTATTTATTAATGTCTATTCTCACGGGATTAGAGTCGCCACTTATTCATTCAGAAGGGATAAGTCCCTAAGAAATGTTGGATAAGGCCTTGGTCTCCGATCAGGGATCAGGGTAAGAGATTCGGTTAAGTGCGGGGAAGGGGTTAGGCATCCCGATACTTTCACATATATATCGGTTCCTTACTTGCTAGGTTTAAGTCAAAATTAGTCTCAATATTAATCAAATGCCAAATTGTTTAAGTTAATTCTAACCGGAAGAAAGAAAAGCTAACTAGTGTCAAACTCGGGTTAGGTTGCCTACGTACTCACATTAGGGGTGAGATCAGACCGAGCGTAGTTCTAACACTTGAGCCCGTGCTAAGGCTAAGGGATGTGTGTGCATGCACCAAAGGTAGCTAATGGGTCTAATCTGGTAGATTAGGGTTTTGCTTCATCGGGGTTGGCCAATGTGTAAATTATAGGCCCGATAGGCCGAGGGATAGTCCGGTAGACTAGGGTTTAAGCCCGTAGGCCAAGGATGAAGTTCAGAGGCAAAGGGGTGTGTTAACCGAGGGTTAGGGTTGCTAACCGGGGTTAAAAGATAGTTAACCATGGTTAAGGGTGTTAACCATGGTTAAAAAGTCCAAGAAGTTGATTTTTTGGTCTCTTGTATTTTTTTGAATTTTTAAGAATTTTTCTAAATTTTTTATGAGGTTAAATGGTGCTTAACCAAGTTAAAAGTTAACTAGAGACCATTTTAACCATGGTAAAGGGTCATGGTAAGTCAAAAATTGGCTCATAAGGTATGGCAGAGCCTAGAATGGCCTCCTAACAGGTCTGGGCCCTACACAAAGCCTAAGAATCAAAATTTCAAAAATGGAGGTAATCAGATTACCTCCATTACAGTGAAATTTTAACCCTGGTTTGTGGGGATTTAACTATAGTTAGGATTCACCCTTTGAGAAAATAAAGCATGGTCAGGTAGCCTAAAGTCCAGGCTATCCAATGGGCCTGCTCTCAGCCCAAGATGATCTCAGGTGTGGGCTCCACAGGGGCCCAAAGTCAGTAAAAACTAACCCTGTTCTGCCGGTTATTCTATTACCGAGAGCTTGAATAGTGAATTAACCAATGTTTGGAGCCTTGCTAACTATGGTTAGGCTTGAACCCTAGGGCCAAAAATTTGTAGAGAGGTAGAGGGGAGTCGAGGCTTCCCAATGGGCTAAGAGTGGGCCCAAAATCATAAGGCATGTTGGCCCCACAGGGCCCCAAAGTCACTGTCTGAAAGTGATCAAAATGTCGGTAATCAGACTACCGACAGTCTGATAACATGGCTTTAGAGACTAACTAACCATGGTTAGACCATGAGTTAGGGTCTGATTTTTTACAGGGAGGTTGCCAAGGGTCAGGGCTAACTAACCATAACCCTGGAATTGACCAGGGCCTGAGTTAACCATAGCTAACCCTGAGTTATAGGGAAAAGCTCAATGGTGTCGATAAAGATAATACCGACACCATGCAGATTTAAAAAAAATGATATTTCCCCTTTGTGGGGACTGAACCATGAGTCACCAGGGGATCCCTCATGGACCGAGGGACCCCCAGACCCCTCAAGGAGTGGTCATGCATGTTCTGAGGGTCTTGAACCCGAGTTAAGCCTATAGGGGGTTCTCCACACCTATGGTGAAGATGAGGGACCCCTATCCTTGGCTATGGAAGCTAAAATAACATTACGAAATGCAAAATGGGACCCCTGGATCAGGACCAGGGTTCCTTTATAGTCAAAATAGAAAGAGAGGGGGTGAGGGGGTGGCCCTACCCTCGTACTGTCGCTGTTGGTGCCGCTGGTGGCTGAGCTGCTGTGGGGAGGTTGCTACAGACCTAAGGTTTCTACTGGGATCCTAAAGGACCTGTCTAAGGTAAGAGGTGAGGCTTAGAGGAGGTGTAGCAGGGCTAGTTGTAGTGAGTTTTGATTTTGATAGAGTTTAGGGATATGAAAATGACGTGTTGAACTATGGGGGATGCCCTGGCTTTATAGAGCAAAGGGGAGAGGCCAGGAGCCTTAAGGTCATCCCCACAGGCGTGGGGGACCAAGCATAGGTGAGCCATGTGGGAAGGGGGGAGTCTGCTAAGCGTTCTGCACGAAAAAACAGAGTGGCGGCACTTGGATTACCGCCACTCTCAAAGCTTTGGTTTTTGAGGGTGTCGGTAATCCAAATGCCGACACCCTGGGCTTTATGCTATTGTGGGCCACACCCCTACTCACTTGGGCTGAATAAGAGATAAGCTTGCCTCTTATGCTTCCCACCCATTTTTGAACTAAGGGGATGTGGGCCCAAGTTTGGGCCCACCAAAGGCCTTAGGTTTGGATTTTGAGGATTTGGACTAGGCAATTGGGCCTTGAGCTCGAGGGACTTAAACCTAGGTTTGGCTAGGGTTTAGGCTAGGGCTAGGTCTAGGGCTAAGTCGAGGTTTAGTCCTAGGGTTTAGCTAGGGCTCACCTAGGGTTTGGACTAGGGTTTTGGTATACCAAGGGTAATGGGCTTTGAGTCCAAAGGTTTTGGTTCTAGGTTTTTTAGGGTTTAGGATCTTCCTAGGGTTTGTTTAGGGTTAGCCTAGGGTTTAGGCTAAGGTTTAATGGTTCTAAATGTAATTGGCCTAGAGCCCAAGGTCTAGGTCTTAGTGTTTGAGGGCATACTTAGGGTTTAGGCTCAAGTTTAGGGTATACCTAGGGTTTCCACTGGGGGATTGACTGGGTTTGTCAGGGTGTAAAAATTGGGTGCTTACACAAACTATTATAATATATCTCTTGAAATGTCTAAAATATGCATAAGTTAAAATTTATTACAATTTATATGAATGCATATGTTTTGGGGGAGCTTTCCTCAAAAAATTTATTAAAATTATATGTTAAATGGGAGCAAATCTCCATTTCATTCCATTATTGTGTCATCATCAAAAAAGGAGAGAATTTTAGCCTCAACGATACAACCTTGTATATCCTTAATAATTTTGACTATAACTCAAATAATGAAATTATATTTGTATTACTAATGTCTCCCTTAAGTGTTTATAAAAAACATGTAAGCACCCAATTTTTACACCTCTTGCTAATCATAGTTAACCATCTTAACCATGGTTAATACCCTCTAATCCTAGGCCTAATCCTAGTCAAGCCTTAGTCAAATCTAAGCAAACCCTATGCCTAACCCTAGTCAAGCCTTAGTCAAACCTAAGCAAACTGTAGGCCTAACCATAGGTCAAAACCTAGTCAACCCTAGTTAAACCCTAGGCCTAATCCTATGCTAACCTTAGGTCGAAACCCTGTGGGCCCAAGGCTCATTTCTAAAGGCTAATGTAATCACCCAATTTTTACACCCCTCCTAACCATGGTCAAGGGTTCTGGAACCATGGTTAAACCCCCAGTCGAGTGCCTAAACCCTAGGACATACCCTAGTAGACCCTAGGTTTTAACCCTAGTCAAACCCTAACCCGAGGTGAACTCTACCCTAGCCTTAGCCCTAACCGTAGCCTAGCCAAGCCCTAGGCCCTTAGGGCTTAAACCCTAAAGCCCAAAACCCTAGAAACCCAAACCCCTCGGTTTGGGCCTAAGTAAGGGCCCAAAATTCAAACTTAAGCCCCCCGTACCGTGTACGTAGCCTGGGCCAGACCTATTGGGTAAAACCTAGGCTGGCGGTAATCGCTTTGCTGACACCCCAAATTGCACAGGCTGGGGAATGGCGGTGAAGGCATTACCGCCATTCCCTGTATTCAAATCCTACAGCACACCCATTCCTGCGGAGGTCAGGCACGCCACCTGCGCCTCCTCTCCACTTGCAGACCACCACTCCACCTCATGAGAGCTCTACCAACCACTGTACTAATGCCAGGGGTGTCTCCAACCCTTGGCCTTTAAAGGGGACACCCCTATAGCCCTTGAACTCAATCTGCAAAGCCCCCATCTCGAAACCCTGGTTCATTTGTGAAGCCTTAGCCTTCCCTTAGACCTCTAGGCTCCTCCAGTAGTCTCCCTCAGACCTCTAGGCTCCCCTAATAGCTTCCCCAGCTCCGGCAGTCGCGCCACCAAGCTCCGCTAGCACCTGCAGCATCGCCACCAGGTCACCAACAGCTCCTATAGTACTGCAGCAGGGTAGGGCTTCCCCTACCCCCACTTATTATCTGTTTTGTACATGTTGTGAGCCCCTGGTCCAGTTCGGGGGACTTTTGTAATTTCGTTTCTGCATATAACCCCATAACAGGGTGTTCTCCCATCTCCTTCATAGATGTGGGGGCCCCTTAGGGGTATACTAGCACTTCGATCAGCCTCAAAGGCTTCTGGGAATCCTCCATATCATGGGGGAACCCGTGTACTCCCTTGGTAGCAGCCCCATAGGGCAGTGTTCATTTTCTAGAAAAACGTAGGGTGTCGGTAAACTCAGTACCGACACCCAGGGTTTTTAGTGTTCCAGGGCCTGTGGGGCCCACCTGGTGCCACCTTGGTCCGATCCAGGGCATGACTTTGATCCCTGAAACCCTCTGGACCTTAACCTGAGCTTTGTGGACCCTCCCCTTTAACCTAACCATAATTAAAATGTAAAAAACCCAGAATTGTCAAACTGTCGGTGAACACTTCACCGACAGTCTGTTATTTCATGTGAACTGACTTTGGGCTCATACCAGGCCAACATAAGGCCTTTCCTGGGGCTCACAATAGGCCCAGAGCATTCCCATCATCCTGGGCTTCAAAACCATAGGTCATAGACCCCCTAGCTCTTCTCCTAACTCGAGTTACAAAGCATCAAACTCTGGTTAGAATGACCCTAAACTGTCAGCAATCCGACTGCCGACAATTCTGGATTTTAGATTTTTGGGCCTTCCAGTAGCCCACAGCCCATGAGGGCCCTTCACTAGACCTGACCTGGTCCTTGGGGCCCATCCCAAGTATTCCTATGCCCTGTCTTCCCTTAACCCATGGTTAACTCAACTATGGTTAAGGGTTAACCATAATTAATTGGACTAACCCCATGGAAAAACCCATAAAATCCCTAAAAATCTAAAATATTCTAAAACTTTAGAAAATGTCACTTTTGGATTGGGTGCTCATGCCTAACCATGGTTAGATGAGCTTAACCATGATTAAGCCTATTTAAACCTTATAAAATCTCAAATGACATTTTAATCCCAAATCTAACTTTGTAAAGTGCCTAACCATGATTATCCAAACTAACCATGGTTAAATCCATATCTTAACCATGGTTAGCCCCATTCAACATGGGAATTTGAAAAAAATCATCAAAAATGTTCAAATCATAATTAAGGACCATAAACATATCTTGGACCTTGCCCAACCCCAGTTAGCAACCCTAATTACGGTTAAACCTCTCTTACCCTACAGGGCCGGATCCAAATCCTACCAAGCTCACATTTGGCCTACTGAACTCAATCCAAAGCCTACTGGGCTTACCCTTGACCTCCGGGTCCATACAAGGCCTACCAGACCTAATTTTGGCCTACCGGGCCCAACCCTTAGTCTATTAGACTAAACCCTAGCCTCTGGGCTTGTACCTTTGGCCTACCGGGCCTAATCTTGGCCTACTGGGCCCAACCCCCTAATCTACCGGACTACCCTTTGACCTGCTAGACCCAATCAACCATAATCAAGCACTTGACCAACTCGGTCAACCACCCCTAGCCTCCTGGCTAGACCCTTAGCCACCATTTGGTGCACACACAACACTCCTCCTAGCCTTGACATAGGCTCATGTGCCAGAACTACGTACGGTCTGATCTCACCCCAATGTGAGCACGTAGGCAAATCAACTCGTGTTTGACCCTAGTTTAACTTTTCATTTCTTGGATTAGTATAAATTAAACCTAAGACATTTGACTATCACTTGACATTAAATTAGCTTAAACTTAGTAAGTAGGAAACCGTTGTAAAACAGAAGTGCCGGGGTGCCTAACACATTTCCCTGACTTAACCAAACCTCTTACTCAGAACTTTAAGTAGACCAAAGACCTTATCCATTACCCTGGGACTAATCCCTACCGAATTAAGAAGTAGCGACTTATAAGCAACAATGCTTAAAAACGTGAGTACCAAAACCCGTGCTCACACCAGGAACCCAAAACCCAACACTAGACCACCCTGTGGGCCCAAACATGGGCCCGCAAACCCTAGATGGCCGTTGGTGTAGGGCCCACGTGTGGATTTTTGAAAATTTAGGGAATGACGGTAATGTTATTACCGCCATTTCCAATTTTGGAAAAATCTATAGTAACCCAGACCAATAGTGATTGGGTTGGGCCTGTTTTAGCATAAGATATGTCAGGGCGGTAATGTTATTACCGTCATTCTTCATTTGGCCTAAAAACAGGAATGACGGTACTGAAATTACAGCAATTCTTGGTGTTTGCTTCAAAACTGGTCTGGCACCCTCTGGATCACTCTAGCAACGCCTCCCTCGTGTCCTACACCCTCTTTGGTTATCCCGAAACTGCCCTAGGTCCCTTTTCTGTCAATCCGAAAGCAACACTCCTCTCTCAGTCCTGACCCCTAGGAGAGATCCTAGAACACCTAGGAGTCATCCCAGACCTCTCCCAGTGACTCCACAACCGTGCACCACTACCACCACCATCGTGAGGTTTGAGTTAGTAGGGTAGGGCCTTTCCTACCCCCTTTTACTTTATGTAACAACATTGTAAGCCCCTGGTCCTATTCCAGGGGCCTTTTCATTCTTGTTTTGTTTCAGTTTACCCAAGGAAAGAGGTCCCCTTACCTCTTCATAGGCATGAGCACCCTCTTGAGGGAATAAGTTCAGCCACAAGGGCCCCTACGTGCTTAGATCCTCCCTGAACCCTCCAAAGGGTCCTCAGCCCATGAGGAACCCCTTGGAAGTGTCACAGTGCAACACTGTGGGGGTAAAATTTAGTTTATGGAAAAACCAGGAATGAGGGTAATCTCATTACTGCCATTCCTGGACATCCTCTTTACAGTAGCCCTAGCCCCCTGTGGGTTGAGCCCTAGTCCATTCTAGGGCCTAGGTTTGGTCCCTAAGACCTCCCCCTATCTACCCTGGTCCTTTCAGGCTAACCCCAGTAGCTTAACTATGATTAAAATCACCCCAAATGGAAACTGTCCAGAATGGCAATAAACAGTCTACCACCATTCTGGGTTTTCTGTTACAGTGCAAAGATAGTCTCTATGAGCCCATCTGAGACCATGTCCAGGGCCCACAACAGGCCCAAGACCCATGTGAGAGTTTTTTAATCACCCTTAAGGGTCCAAGACCCTATAGGTTTACCCCTGACCAGCAAAATCCATTCTCAGATATAACTAGGAATGGCGGTGAACGCTCAACCGTCATTCCAAATCTGTGAAGATTTGGAATTGGCGGTAGATAGTCTACCACAAATTCTAATTTTTTGTTATTTGGGCTTTATACATGGCTCATACTAGGTAGGAGGTCATTCTAGGCCATGCCATGCTATCTGGCCCACTCTGATCAGACCAGACCCTTTAACTAGGGTTAACTCAACCCCGCATTTAACCATTGTTAAACTTGTACTTGAAAATTTTGAAAAAATCTCTAAAACATTCAAAAAATGCAAAAAGATCAAAAGCCTTGAATTTGGATCTTTTAACCATGATTTAATTCTCCTTTTAACTTCGGTTAAATCTATTTTTCCCACCGGACCTAATCTCTTAGCCTATCGGGTTTACCCTTGGCCTACTGGACCTAATCCTAGTCTACGGGACTAACCTTTGGCCTACTGGGCCTGATCCTTAGTCTACCAGACTAAAACTCTAGTCTACCGGACAAACCCTTGGCCTCCGGGTCCAAACCATGCACTTGACCAACCAGGTCAACCAAACCCTAGCCCCTTGACTAGACCATTAGCCAACCCGGTGCACATACCTACACTCCCCTTAGCCTTGGCACAGGCTTATGTGTCAGAACTACACTCGGTCTGATCTCACCCTTTGTGAGTACGTAGGCAACCCAACTCGGATTTGACCTAGTTAGTTTTTCTTTATTGGATTAGTATACTCTAAACACTTAGGCATTTGAACATAATTCGATTTAAATTTGGCTTATACCTAGGGAGTAGGTAACCATTGTAAAATGGGGGTTTTGAGGTGCCTAACACCTTCCTTGAAACTTAACCGACCCTCTTACCAAAAGATTCAAGTGGACCATAAGACCTTATCCATAACCCGGGGACTTATCCCTTCTGAATTAATAAGTGGCGACTCTCAAACAAACTCCGAGAGTGCTAAAAAAACCCGTGCTCATAGCTCTGACGACTCTGCTAGGGATGTTCTTCATTTAAGGTTCAACTTGGAACCTAGGTATAAGTCAATTAAAATCAAATTTGTTCAAATGCCTAAGTATTTAGCCTAATACTAATTCTTTTATCTCTTTGGGTGTATTGTGTACTGTACATATCATACATATCATAGTAGTGTAATGACCCATGAAATCCAGTAGGCAGGCTTATTATGCTTACAGCAGCTGAATGATCATCCTCAGTCTCAGAGACTTAAAAGTCTTGGAGGTCCGTGGAATTCTGCTTGTTGGGTGATTACCCTCAAGGAAGGATTCTGAACGCTCCTGCTTACATCAATGATCCATTTTTAGGTATGTTTTAAACCCGGGAGTCGCATATACGGTATTAAGTGACCCTGATCTTTTTCATAAAATACTTGCATTACCCCAACATTCAACATATAGACTAATCATATGATATAGTCTACAAGCAGCCCACCCAGATGGATACTCTAAACCCTAACCTACTTGCACCCTATACCTGTTCCTAATCATGGTTAACTACTAGGGCACTCTTACCCTGATAAGCACCTACCTAGGGGCATGAAATGAGCCATACTTGTGCTTGTAATAAAACACATCCAGCCCTACATCCCGACATTGCATATGAGGTTCAAATCCCAGGCAGACAGGTATTCACAAGACCTATCCCCAGTCTTGACCTGATAGGCCCCTCTCCCTTCCCAACAACTTGGGTAAAGCATGTCAGACCTCTGTGCGACTGTCCTATCGGATCATATGTGTCCTGCCACACCCAATAAAAAAAAAATAAAAAAATACAATCATCATCATCTTTGCATTTTCATTTGCAGACACAGTACATTCACACAAAATTTGTCTTTATTCAGGTAGATGGCAGGTCCTTAAGGGATTGTTAAGTTAATGAGCCAACTGTCATGACCCGTGCATTTGACCTCTCAGGCAGCATGTGACAACAACCTCCAGAAATCAATTAAAACCATCACTCCTAGTCAGCGTCTCGCTTGGGCTCAGTACTACAAAATGGAATCCATCCTATACCTATCCACGGTTAAACCAGATCTGTGCCTCATGAATCCTGCTATCCAGTGTTGGAACCCATTGTACATGGTTTTCCGTTTTGGTAAGAATGAGCTATGTTCGACTTTGGAAGAAGTCTAATGCATTCTGGACTTAACCATGAAAGACGAAGCCATATTACTACACTACAAGACAACATGCCAGGCAGACCTCTCAAGATTTTTGCATATAAAGCCTGGCTGCTTGCAGCATGGTCCTAACGGTTCTTATGATCGGATACCTGTAAGATTTCTAGAAGATCAATACAACCGCAAGTGGAGCCCTGACACCATAACAGTTGAACTTCCCAGTCTCAACGCCTTTGCATTGATAGTTATATCTCAATTGGTATTCTCGAAGTGCCGCACCCTCGCCGACTCAGTATTGGTAGAGATTATCGAAGACATGCGCAGCTCTGGAACAATTATACTAGTTATCCTTGCAGAGCTTCTTAGGACTTTAAACCAAGCAGTAGACCGCAGAAAGGGCATCTTCTATATCAGTGCACCTCTCTTACATGTATAGTTGGTAGGACACCTACCTACAATCATCTTGATACCCGCCGATCTCCGTGATGCTTCAGTCTACCAAGGAAAATTTCTCAGAATCAGGGCCAGATTGCAACTACAAACGTCAGAACTCTCTACCAGCTTCTCCAAAACCTGTCAGAGGAGGAGATCATATGGAAATGCGAGTGATTAGTCCTGAAAAAGCTACCTCGCATCGTCATAATGGAAAAACGATACATGATCCTCGCCGGTCTAACTGGCTCAACCGCATATGTACCACTTCGAGTCCTTCGCCAGTTTGGTCTCCCTCAGCGTATCCTAGTGATAGACTGGTAGGGAAATGATTGTGTCAACTTCACAGTGCACTCTGAATGCCTCACTTATCGCTTCCAGTTAGATTGACGAAGCTCTAGAAGAGAACAGTGGCCAAACTTTGTGGTTACAGCAGGACCACCTACTGATTCAGCATACCGACTTTGGGTGGAAGATCCTGACATTTGTATGTATGAACATGGAGGAAGAGATTTGGTTGAATGATGATTAAATCTAGAAATTGTAATTATAATTTTGGTTCTATTCCATGTATGCTAAAGTATCCTTGTATGATCTCCATATGAATTATATGTAATTATTGTTGATTGAATTTCGAATAGGTGAATACTTAGAGAATGATATTAACGACCTCGATTTCTCTAACCATTGTTATATGAGTGGCTATGGTGGAGTTTCGATGGTTTGATATTTGAATCTAAGGGATAACCTAGATAAATGTTGACCATGACACTCAAGCACATGTGCACTGCATGATAGGTATTACAAGTACATGTCTCACGAGCACAAACACTGTCAGGATTACATGTCATTAGGAACTATCATGTTACAGGTCATGGGGGAATATTCATGTTACATGTCATTGGTGATTTTCATGTTACAGGTGTTGTCAAACAATCTTACATGCATTGGTACACATGATTACATGAACTTACATGAACACACACAAGTTTGATATGTCTACACAAGTCACAAGTCACAACATGCCATGAATGAATGATGCTATGTTTACATGTTTTTGCAAATGAACTGTAAGATATGGTTATTTTTGATAAAGCATGATCATAATTATATGATATGGTATTGTTAGCTAGACCTTGTAGACACTGAGTATTTTCAATGCTCAGCTGAATTGTTACTGTCGATAGGTTCAGGAGGATTCGATATTTGTGCTTTGACCTTGGATTGAGGAAGAATACCCAAAGGAGCAAGAAGGTGATTATTAGGAGACTGAAGCGGATCTAGATCATTCTCCATACTACTGATCCAGTATTTAGTTAGTTTTTCTATATTTAAGTTGAAATTGATGTAATAAGATAATTAAAGATGTTGCTTAGGTTTAATTTTATAATTGAGATCATATGTGTGATCGGATAATTTCTGTTAGTTGGTTTACAGTTTCTATAGATTATTTTATTATTGAAGTTTAATTGTTGAAGAGAAATTTTGAGAATCATATTTAGCATGCCTTTTATGTTTTTAAATTACTATGGATATGCAATGTCACGGATCCAAAGTCTCATTGACTAACATGAGATTTTGAGGCACAACAACGGTGGGAGGTTGTTGGAGGCGAGAAGAGTGGGAACCAAAGAGTGATTTGGGGAAAATTGGTTTTCGTGGGTTCTAAAAGACCCTTTTATATGAAGATTGTTAGTGACAGAACTAAATCCGCTACTAATAAGCTATATCCAATAGTGTTAGAAATTATTTCATCACTAATAATTTCAACAACATTACTGACAAAAATATTTGGTCACAATTCCATCTCAAACACATTACTAACGGAATATTTTCATCGCTAGAAAATTATCCTTATTAGTGACGGACAATATTCTGTCTCTCTACCTTATTTTATATAAAAAAAATTATATAAGTGTCAAATACCTTATTAGAGACGGAACTTTAGTGACAAAATTTATTTCCGTATCTATAAATGATGTATTCCGTCACTAATATTCCGTCACTACTTGATAGTTTTCTTGTAGTGCCAGTATAACGTAACCATATATATGAAAGAGTGTCATTTTAGTGAGCCATATATGTTCATTAAAGCTTTTAATGAGCGGCCCATTTAGAAAGGTGACACATGATTGTCTTTTTTTATAATCCAATTGTTAGATGTTAAGGTAGATCTATCGGGAGACGCATGTCAAACAATTAGTTTGATAGGGTGTAGTAATATTGTCTAATTAGACCTTAGTTTATCAACATTAACCCCCTAAGATTTACTAGACCCTACCTCCGTCATAAAACTAATTGATCTTCTTATCTTCGTTCAGATGGTTTATTAAAGTTCAGTCAAGTTGATTTTTTTCTACGTGTCTCTTGGGAGACCGCTATCTTGACATTTAATGGTCGAATGCTGAAATAACCTATCACGTGTCATGTTGTTAACTGTCACTCCTTAAAAGCTTTACTGAGCATAGCTGATCACTAGAACACCCCCCTCTAGATCTCTCTCTCTCTCACTCACACATATGGCAGATGTTAACATTCATGCACGCAGATGCTAACATTCTTCACTCACGCAAGCATAATTGGGTGGCAGTCGTATAATTACTTAGAGAGAAGGGGTGGTAGTTTTGCAAAATCAGCGTCACTCCATAATTATACGAAGGCTCAGGATCCTCTCGAGTTGGAACCCCTAGAGGTCACCACGTGTCTCCTTTGATACCCCTTAACCATGGGTAAGGTTCACCCACCCCTAGGGTTCACCCATCCATCCTTGGTTTTTTTTTTAAAAATATTAATTCTTTTTTTAAATAAGAAACTTTAAAAACAGTTTTTTTAATTTAAAAAATAATAATTAATATATATTAAAAAAAAAAAAAAATTGGGTGGGTGAACCTTACCCATGGTTAAGGGGTGTCAAAGGAGACACGTGGTGACCTCTAGGGGTTCCAACTCGAGAGATTCTCTCGAGTTGAACTCGAGAGAATCCTGTGCCTTATAAGAATGGGTCCAGATTCTCCCAAGTTTGAACCCTACAGGTCGCCACATGTCTCTTTTGACACCCCTTAACCATGGGTAAGGTTCACCCATCCCTAGGGTTTACTCACCCATCCTTGGTTTTTTTCTATATTAATTATTTTTTAATTAAAAAAACTGTTTTTAGAGTTTTTTAATATTAAAAACAGTTTTTTAATTTAAAAAATAATAATTAATATAGAAAAAAAAACCAAGGATGGGTGAGTGAATCCATGGAGTGGGTGAACCTTACCCATGGTTAAGGGGTGTCAAAGGAGACACCTGGCGACCTCTAGGGGTTCAAACTTCAGAGATTCTCTCAAGTTGAACTTGAGAGAATCCTGGGCCTATAAGAATATGCCACCAAATTTTGCTTCCGTGAAGATTAGCAAGCGTTCAAGTTCTCCTCTTTAAAATATAAAGAGGAATATTCAAGCTCCAAAAAACAGCTTGGTTCATTTAAGCCTAAAATGCTAGCATGAGCTTGGTTCAAACAGCCGAAGAGCCTCTGCCTCAGTGTAGTCCTAATCCGAATGGATGAATCGCAGAGAATATTAATCGAGATAAAGGGAATCACTTCTAACATTAATTTCCCACTCCAAAAACTTCCTGAATTGCCCAAGCTTCTGCTAACAACGTCCAGCCACCAGAAACCTTCTTAGACACAGCTGAGTAATCCCATTATGGTCCCTCCCAACAATACCCATGGCCGTTAATGGACCATTCAGATGGGCAGCTTTTTTTTTTTGGGTTACTGAGAGGATTACAAGGAAATAAAGGTTCTACCTAACTAGAGAGAGACTGGTCATGTTACTATCTAGCCCTCCCCAAATTCTGCCCAGTATCACAAGGTTGAATAATCCTAGTTTGAGTATGGGGCGTTATTTAGGTATTGTAATCAAACTATAGTATGAAATCCATTAAACTAATCATGCATTTAATAATTCAATTAATATCTATTGTTTGTCCATTAATGAAATGGACTTTAGCATGTCGTTTCTTAAGAACCAAAACCGTTATTACCAAACTGTTAATGCTAACCTCTGCCATGTGTCGATGGATGCTAGCTTCTCTCTATCTCTTTCTTTATGGGACTAAGGTTACACGGTCAGATATGAGAGACTAGGACCATCTTATCCTCATATGCCTACAAAAATAAGTCTCACGCATTGTAGGGTTTAATTGATTTGATTTGTAGGTGTCAGCTAATTTAGTTGATAAAATCTCTTGACGGCGTTTCGGAGACTTGGGATCGATTCCCACCTACATCGGGTTGGGGAGTTTATGGGAGGGGAGGCCTACCCCTCGTTGTGTAGCCCATATATATATATTATTCTTAATTTGAAACCCTAAATTGGTTTCTCTAAGAAGAGGGCTATGATACCACACCCCCCAGTGCACCAACTTATTAGTAATCCTCCATCAATGGAGTTTACTAATTAATCATAAACTAGTCCATACCTAAAAGAGAGATTTTACAATTCGGATTTTATAAACCAAATCCAAGGGCGATCGTTGTCAGATCACATCAAATAAACTCTTACACTCACCCAAATGGTTTAAAATGATCGTAATATATAGAAAATGCTATCCTTCCTCAAACTAGTGAACTTGTTAACAATGTATATATATAGTGGTCCAATTAGACCAAGAGACTGACTTATAGGTAGGTTTGTCAATGAATATAAATATTATCTTTCGTTTATTCAGATAAAATCATCCAACATAGTAAATTTGAAAAGGACTTTTACTTTCCGTCAGATTCGATTCAAATATTGATTTATCCGATTGATTATATATATATATATATATATATATATATATATATTATAAGTTGATAAGACTAAAATATCCTTATTGATATGTTTTTTTTACATAATCCTAAGACATATTAAAATGTTCTCATTAACATAAATGAGGACAAATATTAATTTAATTATTTTTTAATAGAGTTTATATTATTTTTCTTTTTCAGTATTTATTTTTTGTTTTTCAAATATTTTATTAAAGTAATAGAATAATTCAAATAATATCAAAGTTCAAGTATTTTAATCAAATTGGGTACTCTATTTCATTTTTTGTCGGACTATATCAGATAGCTTAATCAGATGCGGCTCTATTTGCAGCTCTACTTACAGGGTCGGTGTCCAACCCCAATCCACCTGAACCGGACAAAACTCATGCCATTTATCTTTTAGGAAGGTAATTCATGCCATTGCCAGGGCTAGTTTAGGGTATGTTGTCTGCACGAGGGCTGGCCTCATAATTAAGTGCCCACTGTTTGAGCACTCCATATCATGACAACAATGTACCAAAAAATATAAAATAAATCAGGACATCAATGTATTAGTTGACCAGCTGTTTGGGTTGATTTTTTTTTTCTTTTTTTGTCTAATAGGTTAGGCCGCAACCCTATTAAGTATTAGTTAACATTAGTTAGTGAGGTAGAGAGTAGAGCGCCTGACTTAGAAACATGTTAAATATGGTGAGCCCATCAACCGTCACATCGTTACTTCGAGAAAATTGGACCTTGAACACTCACATAGGAGAAGATATGAGCCTAACAACCGCCACATTGTTATTTTTAAATAGATGTTTTAGAAATTAATCCTAATTACATCAACTTATTTATAGATTTAACATTTACATGAACTAATCTATCATGCAACATTAAGAGGGTCAATCAAATAAGTAGAAGTAGATGTCTTATTTAATTTTCAACATTTACATTCAACTTAAAAATACCTTCATTAACATAACATTTCCTAACATAAATTTCATTCTTTGTGAGCACAAATTTATTTGCTTCAAACACCAACTTGAACCCCTTATTGCTCAGTAGTGACCCAAAGAGTAAGGGCATGTTTGACATCAGTCCTAAGAAACAATTCTCTATTCCCTAGGACTAAAAACTCTTAAGTTTCTATTCTTAGGGAATAGAGAATTGTTCCTTGGGAGTGATGCCAAACAGACCCTAAGTTATTCCTTATATCTGAAACATGAAGGACATCCTTCAGATTAAGGATTTTTTCATAAGTGAATTTCATATTCACAATTTCTTTTTCTGCAATTGCTAAAGTTGAAGAATTACTCATAAAGAGTTGTTCTTCCTTTTCAACTATCTTATAGGAAGAAAATGCATTTCTGTCCCCACAGATATATTTGGTAGCCCTTGTATCCACCCACCAGTTATTCACGTTGTTCACAAAATTTACTTCAATTCAGATATGACTAAAGAAAAACTCTTTGTCTTTGTTACATGAGCTTGAATAGATATTTGATTTTTCTTGTCGGGAGGGCTAGACTTTCAGAACCTATAGTTCCTTGCTAGATGTCCCATCTTTCCACAGACAAAATAACTGCTTGTTGTTTTCTTGAAAGTCGGCTTTTGAAATTTGGTCTTCTCATTTCTCTTCTTGCAAAAATCAGTTTTTCCCTCAGTCTTATTATCAAACATTTTATTTGAAATCCATTCATTTAAACTCGCATTTGAATTTAATTCTGTAGCTTTTTCTTTGTTATTTAAAATTCTGTTGTTCTCTTCTATTCAGAGGAGAATGTAAGATATTCAAGTGTCATTTCCTTTCTTTTATGTTTTAACAAATTCTTAAATTCTTTCCATGAAGGAGACAATTTTTCTATCATTGCAGCTACTTTAAAACCATCACTGATGGCCATTCCTTCTTCCGGAATTTCATGTACTATGATATGTAAATCATGCATTTGAGAAATTACAAATTTTTCATCCACCATTTTGTAGTCAAAATACTTACCAACTATAAATTTTTTAGTTCCTGCATCTTCTGTCATGTATTACCTAAAATCAAATATTGTAAACAAATTCGAGTACTCTATTTTATATTTTTTCAGATAGCTTAATCAGATGCCGCTCTATTTGTAGCCTACTTATAGGGTCAATGTCCAACCCCAACCCACCAAACCGGACAAAACACATGCCATTGCCACCTCTAGTTTTTGGTATGTTGTCTGCACGAGGGCTGGCCTTATAATCAAGAGCCCACTGTTTGAGAACTCCATATCATGACAATAATGATGTACCCAAAAAAAAAAAATCATGACATCAATCTATTAACTAACTAGCTGCTTGGGTGATTTTTTTTTTTGTTTTAGTCTAATAGGGTTAGGCCACAACCTTATTAATTATTAATTAACATTAGTTCGTGAGCTAGAAAGTAGAGAATCCAACTTAGAAGCATGCTAAACATGGTGAACCTATCAGCTGCCACATCATTATTCGTGAGAATTGAACCCTGAACACCCACATGGGAGGAGATATGAGCCTAACACCCGCCACATTGTTCTTTTTCAATGAGTGTTTTAGGAATTAATCTTAATTGCATCAACTTATTTATAAATTTAGCATTTACATGTTCTAATCTATCATGTCAGACATTAAAAGATTCAATCAAATAAGCAGAAGAAGTAGATGTCTTATTTATTTGTTCAACGATTACATTCAACTTAAAAGGACTTTCACTAGCATAACCTTTCCCAACAAAAATTCCATTCTTTGTGAGTACAAATTTATTTGCTTCAAACACCAACTTGAACCCCTTATTGCTCAGAAATGACCTAGAGACTAAGTTTTTCCTTATATCTGGAACATGAAGAACATCCTTCAGATTAAGGATTTTTCTATATGTGAATTCAAATTCACAGTTCCTTTTCTTGCAATTGCTAAAGTTGAAGAATTACCCATAAAGAGTTGTTCTTCCTTTCGTGCTATCTCATAGGAAGAAATGTATTTTTGTCCCCACAGATATGTTTGGTAGTCCTTGTGTCCACCCACTAGTCTTTCATATTGTTCACAAAATTTACTTTAGATATGACTGGAGAAAAACTCTCTATCTTTGTTACATGGGCTTGAGCAGATCCTTGATTTTTCTTGTCAGGAGGATCAGACTTTCATCTACAGTTCCTTGCTAAATGTCCCGACTTTCCACAAACAAAATAATCTCTTGTTGTTTTCTTGAAATTCGGCTTTTGGAATTTGGTCCTTCTCATTTCCTTTCTCGCTAAAATCGGTTTTTCCCTTAATCTTATTATCAAACCTTTTCCTCGACACCCGTTCAATTAAATTCGCCTTTGAATTTAATTCTGCAGCTTTTTTTTTTGTTCTCTAAATTCTATTGTTCTCTTCTATTCGGAGGAAAACATAAGACTTTCAAGTGTCATTTTCTTTCTTTTATGTTTTAACAAATTCTTAAATTATTTCCATGAAGGAAGCAAGTTTCTATCACTGCAGCTACTTGAAAACCATCACTGATGGTCATTCCTTCTTCCAGAATCTCATGTACTATGATATGTAAATCATGTACTTCAGAAATTACAGATTTTTCATCCACCATTTTGTAGTCAAAATACCTATTAACTACAATTTTTTTAGTTCTTGCATCTTCTTTCTTATATTTTTTCTCTAATATTTCTCATATATCTTTTGTTAGATGTATAAAGAAAGTGAAATGTCAACGTCATAGACATATCATTCTACTTGTGAATAATTGTCGTAACCAAAAATACCCCCTAGGAGTTGGGGATACTTTGACTCGTGATGTGCCTTATCCGATACCCAACCATTCTGTAAAATTAACCAAGGCATAACATAGTTGAAACATAGAATAATGCGGAAGCGTAAATTAAAAATTTTCCTTTATACATATGACTGTATTCTAAGTTTTTACAAAGTAACATAATCCAAAATGTGAAGTGGACATGCCCACTTTAACAAAGTACAAAAAAAACAGTCTATCCACTCAACAATAGCCTAGATAGGGTCACCTATCTAGATCCCTGTCCTCCAAAGGCTGTAATGGGCTAGCCGCCTCTTCTTCTGTATACTTCTTCTTAACCCATGGCTTGAAGTTGTGGATGTCAAATGGACCTGCCGACATAAAATGTACGGCTGAGCATAGGATACTCAGTGAGCACAAACTACTAGCTAACAGTATTATATTAACAATAATACCACATACAAGTACTTAAAGGAACACTAGTCATAAAATTCATGCTTAAAAACTCATCATAAGAACCTTTCGTCAATTCTTATCTTTCATGGAAAACAAAACCCTTTGTACATGCCTTATGAGTTCTTATGAATGCTTATGAGTCTTGTGAGTTCTTATGAATTCCTTATGAACTTATGAGTTCCTTGTGAGCTTATGATCCTTGGAGACTTATGCAAGATCTTAGACATGATTCATGGAGCTTGTGAATACTTATGAGCTTTGTAACCTTGTGAGCCTTGTAACCTTATGAACTGTGTAACCGATCTTAGACTTATGCATTTCTTATGAATTCTTAGAAACCTACTTTGACTTATGATCCTTGAAGTTTATACAAAATCTTAGATTTGATCTTTGTGAGCATAAGGTAACCGATCTTAGAAATACCAACCCAAAGTTTGGCCTTGTCAATGCTTATACACTTATGCTTCTTCTTATGAAATTTTCTTTGAAAAACCTTTCTTAATTATGATTCTTGAAATACCATGCTAATAAGAAAACCTCAGTTAAGTAGCACATAGAGTGTGTGGAGTGCATGTGAGCATCACAATACTTAGGAAACTTTAAACATTTCATACATGTTTATATAAGACAAATTAACATTATAGTATACTTGGAAAAATCCTAAAAAAAATGAAACATCTTCATTCATGGCATTACATCACAATAATCTTGGTCATTAAGCCTATTTCATCAGCATCATACCCACATCATGTTTTATTTAAAAATAATATCTCAAAAATAGATTTACCATTGACCTTGAGAAAATCCCCAAGTTTGAAATCCTTATTTCTAGGTTGAATCATAGCGAGATTAGAACATATGTGTATTTGCTTATGAAATTACAACAAGCTAGTTAGTAGAGTGTAGTTACTATTCCTCTTGAGAAATCTCCATTTAAAATCCATATTCCATGACAATTGGATTATAACAAAGCTAGATAGGAGAGTGTATTTACAAAATCATATTCAACATCATACATTAAATCCCTTTTTTCAATAGTTGTGTCATAACAAAGCTAGATAGTAGAATGTTCTTAACTTAGAAAAGTCGAAACCTCTTTGCTCTTAAAACTTGAGATGGTTGAGAAGTGAAATCGTGCTTGAGGAAGAAGATCCAAGCCTTGGGATTCAAGGATCGTGCTTCTCTTGATCTCATATGAAAACCCCTCTTGAAAACCTTAGATCTCTACCTTTTCTTCTCAAAATATGTTTCTCAAAGTATTAAAACTCTTGATCCCACGAAAATTGGGTCTTTATTGGGTTAGGGTTGAAAAATCACTCTTAAACCTCTTAAAAAAACCCATTTTTCGCATCCAGGCAAGTCCACGTCGACGTTTGGGCTAGGCGTCGACATCTGGGTTGCAACCGTCGACATATGAGGTGATTTTTGCATTCTGTTTATGCCCAAATGTCGACATTTCCATGCCAACGTCGACGTTTGGGTGTTTTGACTGGGTTGAGTTTTTCCTGCTTTGATATTTTAATTATAACGATTGACTCGCTTGTCAGATTTTGACAATTCAACTTGCGTTAGACTCGTTATTCAAAGGGAAACAATTTTGTGTCTAATAGACAAATCCTAATTCTGAGTTCTAAATTTTCTAAATGGGATCTAAAGCTGACTTGTTTGGAATGGATTTCAGCAGCCCATATTTTCAGCAGACCCAATTTCAGAAATCTAATATTTAACATATCTTCAACTAAAAATCTAGAAAAATGATAAACATGAACCTCAAAGAGGTTTTCCATACCTTTTTAAAGGTTCAAGAATCATTCGATTCCGATCAACGGTGACAAAACTAGAGTTCCGCAAAGTTGAGGGTATGTTAAGACATAACCCTTGTTGACACTTAAAAATATTTTATATTCTTAATCCTTCATTCTAAACACCCATAAACTTAATATTTTTAAGGCTTTAATACATGTCATAAAACATCATACACCCGAAATATATCAAAACCATGTTTTCATTACCATTGATAACCTTTCAAGGCATTACAATAGGCTTTAAGCCTTAGACATTATTCACAGCACTATTCACCATCCCATGCCATCAAGATCCGGGGTTCTACAATAACATAATTTGTTGACCACCTGTTGCCATTTTTTTGGTGGAAATGTTATCATGAACACACACACTCTAAACTCACACACAGCTAGACCTAAGGTAGCCGCTAAGGTGCCATAAGGGTAAGTCATAGCAACCACTTCAAAAGGGTCTGTCTTAAGGAGGGTTGATGGCCCCCTTATACAGCCCTGAGAAGTCCACTTCCCAACCGATGTGGGACTAAGCCCGGGATACACCCTAATGCAAGTGGTAAGAAAGAACCAAATTGGTTTTCTTTTTTCGGTATTTGTAGCCATTTTGACGAGTGATATAATGAGTGGGTATTGGAAAAGGAAAAATAATGTGTGCACAAATAAGTAGCTTTGAGGGTTAGAAAACTAGAATCCAAAGAAATTGGGCCTTGGGCCTACATAATGATGGCCCAATAGTCAACCGAATGAAAAATAACCAAAGAGAATCTCCCCGGACGAAAACAAGAAAAACAAAGAGGCTTTGCTTACCAAAAGATGAAGATCTCTTCTATTATAATGAAGGCAACTTGTAAAAAGTAAGTCTCCTTTCACTGATTAACCTCAAAGAGAGAAGGAAGGACCGTAATAAAATGTAGAAGTGATCAAAACAAAAGAGGAGAAAGAGACTTTTCTATTCGGGGTGTCAATGGGCTGCGCTTGGGCTTGCAGTTTTTTATATTTTTGAATAGGCTCAGCCTAAGCTTTAATATTGCATAAAAACTCTTTCCTTTTATGATCTAAGTTTATCTCTCTCATACACACACATACGCACAACACGCGCACAAACATATTTTTTTTTAAAGCATTACAAAGGTTTTTCGCTAGCATAAGTCATGCAAGAAAAGAAGTCAGATTTTATGTTGTTTCGCTTGTGCTAGGTTGCACTGAAAATAAAATACCCCTCATAAAAATACGGAAAAAGGATATTGATGAACAGTAAGATGTCGTGAGGCTAGTGATCGCCAAGTGTAGGACTCGCTTTTGTACAACCTTAAAATAGGTATCTTAGATTAATTTTCAGTAGTCTCCAAGATCAATGCCCGACCTTTCTATTTGGGGATGGCACGCTAAAGGGAGAAGTTCAAGCGTTGTGGATTGGAATGGCCCTTCCTCTTATCAATAGAGTATGCCGTGAAGCTTGCGATCGCCAATTAAGTTCAAGTTTGGCCGGAATAATTTTCTACGACTAGCAACTTATAAAGAACCTCTTTAGTTTATGATCAATTGAATTTTGTTTCCTGTTTAGATAATTTCTTCTTTCGGTTTCTTTGCATATTCAAGGTTTTATTCCAAGAAGAAGACCATGATATTCGAACAATAATCAGCTGCAAAGGTTGGCAGCAGGCAGCTGCAAAGGTCCTCACACTGCAACATAGGGATAATAGCTTAGGTTTGGAATTTATTACTGTAAAAAAAAGTACAAGTAAAAGACATCACCCTCTTTTAAAAAGCTAATAAAAGTTAAGCTTAACCTTGTTTTCTTATATGATATTGTGGGGACCTTTTGTAGCTTCCATTGCAATTAACTATTGTTCGTGATATTCTTCTTCTTTTCTACACGTTTCCGTTTGCTACAGACACTAAACATGAAACTAATCCAAATTGTAAAGGCATGAGAGGAATCATTTGATATAGAGTTCATGCATGTTGAGAGAGCTTAAGTTGGTATACAACATAACTATACATGAATGTATAACGATAATGTCCATGCAGGTTTTGTACTAGACAAAACAAGGCCGGCAAAATTCATTGTCTTTAGTTTCTTGTACTTATAGTGGGGTCTCGAAGTTTTAAATTGCCCCATTTATCATGTATAATGTTGAGACATATTTTATCTTCTCACCATTCTTTTCTTTATCAACCATTTATAGATTAATTTTTAGAGTTTTACGAATAGAGAAAATCTCTACTCATATTAAGGGGGTGTTTGGGGGTAATATTCTTTAGGTCACAATCACTAAGAATATTACCACTTAAAATAATAGCTGCATGGAGTATATCTATTTAGATAACTTGCTGAAAACATCAATTAATTACATTAGACATCCAACAAAAGAAGAAACAAATAAAATAAATATTAATAGAAAAAATGAAAAGGATAGTGAGAGGAAGGGGAGGGGCAATGATGAAAATAGAATCAATTGAAGGTGAGTCTGGCATGATGAAAATATATAATATTTTTATTATTATTTTATCAAATTTAATCACTAGAATGGATTACTGATTATGTATATTCAGTTATTTTAGTAAATAAAAAAAACGCTACTATTTAGGCGATAATCATTTTTATGGATTATAATCAGTAAAATAATCTAATACAAACACCTCCTTTTATAAAGATTAGACACCCATGTCGGGTTTTTATGTGTGAAATACGGAAAAAAAAAGGTTGCATGAGCCAAAGTTGGACCACAAAACCTCTTGTATGGTTGGGTTCGCACGGGTGTATAAGGGGCCATCAACCCTCCTTAAGACAGGCCCTTTTGGAGTGGTTGGTTGGAGTTACCCTTATGGCAATGTGTTAGTTACATGATAAAATTTTCACCAAAAAAACCAATTTGGTTCTCTATTACCCCGTGCGTTAGGGTGTATCCCGGATTTAGTCCACATTGGTTGGGAAGTGGACTTTGTAGGGGTGTATAAGGGGCCATCAACCCTCTTTAAGACAAGCCCTTTTCGAGTGGTTGCTTGGACTTACCCTTATGGCACCTTAGTAGAGCCACCTTAGGTCTGGCTATTTGTTAGTTTAGATTACATGATAACATTTCCAACAACAAATGCACTGGGCCCAGCACAAAATTTGTCATTTTGGCCCAAAAAGGGATAATTCAATAGAAGAGTGCAGCTAGCAAAATCTTCTATACAATATACTACAGAAATAGTGGGATGATTTGGGAACTTCCTATGATCTTCATTTTGTGGTTTTTGATTCCACATTAGCAACTCCCTTTAATTACTAACTCTGAACCAACACACATATACCAAAAAGTCATTTATTTTATCAATCTCTAGCGTAAACATACTATACCCAGTTTAAGTACATAAATCTACAAATGCAAAAGACACATAATAATTCTAATTATCCTTAATCGTGAGAGAAAAAGGCACTTCCTAGAACTTTCCTTAATGATTTCCTGAAGTTTGATGACTCTGCAAAAAAAAAAATTATCTTAAAAGATTAAAGAAAGTGTTAATTCGAATCTTAATTAAATTTTGAAACAACCACAACAGCTACTATTACTATTGTGATGATGATATGAGAAGGTCTAGTACCAAAGCTGCAAACCATGGCCTTGGAGACTAGCATCTTGTAGATTGGGTTGAGTAGGCTGGAGTCGATATGGGTGAAGTTGAGGGGAGAGTGACGACAGCTGAAGCACATTTCTCGCTTGTTCATCAGCATAAAGTCCGAAATGATCCAACACTGGATGTTCCACGGATTTCCCTTCGATCGCCAAGTGATGGTGCTCTATCGTCGCTTGCTGCTCCTGAATCTGATTAAACATGGTTGGCCATAGTTATTTAAACCTCCATTAATTTGTCTACTATACGAGTAGTCAAAATTCTCATCAATCCAAATCTTATATCAGTGGATCTCATCATGAAGATTTCTCGGATTGGAAATCAACCCAATACATGATCATCTAGTTGGGATGATTTTGCAAGGATAGAACGGTTCAAGATAATTAAAAGTATGCTCTAGTCATATATTATGTCACTGTTATAAGTATGTACCAAGACTATATACAATAAATATAGAAGAATTATCATATGGTGTTCCCATGGTTCCTCTGACATTTCATATAGTACTTACACAACGATATAGATAACTGTTTTGTTCCTCCAAAATTTGCTCCTACACACACACATACAAAAAAAGAGAGAAAATCAGCAGCAAAGATTAAATATCGAAGGGTCAACAATGATGAGAGAGAGATTCCATTATTACCTTCCTACGGAGGTTGTCGAGCTGTTGTTGCAGGAGTTGATTCTGTATGTGCAAATCAAATTCGAAATCAAAATCATATGCCCTCAAACCAAGTGAAATCATATCATTGAAAGGGTATTCAACATTAAAGGAATTCCATGTGCTATTTTGTATCACCTTTCAATGAGAAATAGGACATGCATGACAAAATTTTAAATTGAGGGAGGAACTAGTCATTACCTTCCTAGCTCGAACCTTGTTAACGGAGTTTTCTAGTTGTTGTTCGAGTTGATGCAAATCATTATACGGCAAGGTGGTCAAGTCCTCGCCTGTGAATTGTCGCATGCTCGCCTGAAGTTTATCAGTCTCATTTCTCATCATCGTCATCTCGTTGTATATTTGCTGCAAAAATCGTAAACTCAAACCCTTTAGCCATACACACAACTTAATTACAAAAGAACTTTCCCACCCTTTGACATTGTGACACCTAGGGGACAGCCCCTATTTGCTTACATGAAAAAAAAATGGATATGCATTTATAGTATGTAAGATTGATGGTACCTGATTATTATACTCTGGAAGACGAGTCCCCGAGACCCTCTGGTACCTATCTATGATTTGTCGCATGCTGTAATATAATAGAAATTATAGTTAGGATGTAAGAAACCATTAAAGATAATTAAAAAAGCCCGTACATTTGTTATAAATCCAAGCATAATATACCTATGAATACATGACCAATATTAAGAAATGTCATTTAATTCTCAATGCTAAGTAGTATGATTTCTACATGTCGCATTGTTGTTTACTTCATACACTATTTACAGTACTAAACCAAGAAAGTATTTTGGAAGCAATGAAGTATACTATGTAATACTTATGGTACTAGTAAATATCTTTAATTAGTGTTTTATATTCACACTAAGAGTAACTTAAACATTTGAATTAGTGATTTTTCTTCATATCTAGCAATGACAAGCAGAATAAATCAATTATGAAAATCAATGCGGTGAAATTAGAACCTGTACCTGGTTGTAAATTTCATATAAATTCCTGTAAAGAAGAGGAAAAGATTTCATGGAAAGGGTGATATCAAAAGAGAATGAGTCAATGCTTTATCCATGAGAGTTGTAACTGGTTTACGTATTGCATACCACAATCATAAAACCTATATATGGAACAGATTCATCAAATCTACAAAATAATCACATCGACGAAACCTTAAGTTTGAGATTCGAGATGAGATTTTCGAGCAAGAAACTTATATCGCACTATTCTCAAAATTTGATAAGACTTATCAAATGTCATAGATAAAGGTTGTGCCTTACACTATATGCCAATATTTAAGAAAAATTAGACACTAACCTATTTATTAAGTGGATAAAATGTAGATCATTCTATGTGTGTAACTAAGTTGCAAGTATTGTAAGTTTCAATATGATCAAGTACAATAATAGCAAAATATTGACTCTGCACGCACTATGGTTCATGCCAAAGATTAACATATGAATAAATAAAATAGAAGAACTGCCTTTCTTCAGTATTATAGATTTGAGATACGATGATAAACAATACAAGAACTTGATTATGCAGCATGGAGAAGAAAACTCTAAATCATAATTAACCATTGTTAATACAACAAAAATAATTTCTCATTTAATTTTGTTAACTGAATTATTAGCTCATTGCTTATCTTTTCTATATATCCACCATTTTTTTTCTGGCATAGAGGACATGTAATTTGGTAGCTCAAAGGATATGCAAGACATATTACAAAAATGGCAGTCTAGGAATACATGACAAGATAATTGACAGGATTACCAAAATATTGGTGTGGGATTCAAAATATATTGGACTACTAACTCGTTTAGGTAATTCCTACAAATACGTACATTACGGTATAAAAACCCAACAGGGGTGATTAATCTTTAACTTGTGTTGTAGAAAACTATCAAACTCTAGCAAGATTAAGTTGTTGTTTAGAAGGAAAGAATATGAATATATAATGATGTTTGTGGATTAATGCAAGAGATAGAAAAACACTCAACTAAGAAGGATAAAAAAAACTATTACTTTTATAGAAGAAATCCCTAGCTAGTGCATATATAGGAGTAAGGACTATAACACAAAATTCTTAACTCAAATCAAGGCAGGAAGATACTAATACCAAAAGTGGGTGACTTACAACCAAATAAGACTAACGAACATGATTTAATATCCAAACAACCTCATTATTCCATAAAGAGGATTAAGATGTACTTTTAACTAAACACTGAAAAGTTTTAAGCAAATAGGTGATTGGCTCTCCTAATTGAGGACCAGGCTAGTACAAATTAATGTGGGTCCAGTGTCTTTCTTAGAAGAATAGTCAAGGTCAATTGAAAGTAGTGGATTGAGAGACTAAGGCGGCGTTAAGATTGGATGTTTTTTTTTTTTTCCGATTCAATCACTTAAAATCGATTCTAAGCGATTTTAGACTTGAGAATCTCATTTGGTTCACTCTGAAAAAATCGATTTATTTAGAATTGATTTCTCAAAAAATTTATTTATTTCAAAACGGGATGAAGGGTGATTAGGTAAAAAAAAAAAGACATTTGCATATTTCTTCAATTTTGAAAAAAACTCAATTTTTTTAATGTGTGTGAACCAACAGGATTATTTGCATAGAATCAATTTTCTATCATAAATTGATTTTATATAGAGTGTGAACCAAACAATATTGTGGTTATTTGACAATTATTTCTGCACAATTAATTCATATCACAATTAATTCTGGATATAGAATCCGATCCAAAAGGGCCCTAAGGCAAAGATATAAAATGCATTTTTCTACATTATTATGGGCATCCTAAATAAGGGTACATGCAGTCATCTTCCACCAAGCAATATCCAAGCAATATGCAAGCTGGTCAGGATAGATTAGAGTGAATCCAAAGTTAAGTTGGATAATGGAGGTAATGCTGCCACATCCCTTTCACATGTGAGGTTTGAACTATCTTTAAGTAAGACTTCAACAACGTGACTCGTAGTTGAATGATTCAATTAATGCTATAATTTTATATACTATACTATAGTATTCATTTCATGCATGCTTTATTTCGAAAACTAAGGGACATTCAAATTGAAGAACTAATTTTCATTTTGGGACAAGGTACCAACATGGAGAAGTTCCTAGGCTTGGCCGGTCTTTGCCAAAGAGGGGTTCGAACTCCCCCTAGTGGGGATGTCATTAGCTACCCTTCCATGAGGGTGCTGGAAAATTACTGTATTTGACTTTGGAAAATAACTCTATTACACATATGGAACTTCGGAGATCCCGTCAAAAAATCCATGTTTAGAGATCATACACAAAGCCAACAGAATTTAACACAAAAGATAATAAAAGAGAACTCTATGTACGGAACAATTAGATGCTTAAGCAATAAATACACAAGTGAAAGAAGAAAATTCAAGCAAAACTTGTAGGCAGAAATATATATCTAACACTGAGAAACTAATCATCATAAAGCTGTCTAAAGGCAAAAACATACTTAGAGAAACCCTTGCTATACAAGTACAAACAAGAAGGAAATAGAAGGATGGAAGAGCATGCTGTGAAGGCACTCTACTTGGCCAGTTTGGATTCAAAGGAAACTGAAGGGGTTAAAACACATCATTAAAGACAGTAGAAATCACCAGTAGAGAGACAGAGAGAGAGAGAGAGAGAGAAGTTGAAGACCTGAATGCAACAAACCTATCATAATAGAGAAAAGAAAAATTATATATATATATATATATATATACCTCACAATCCAAGTTTCTAAGCAAAATAAATCATTACATGAAGAATTTTTTTTTAATTCAACCTAAAAACTGTAGTGGGTAGAAATCTGCAGCTAAAAATGAGAGACTAATCTTCACAAAGATGGCCAAAGGGAATAACATACTAGAGAAACCCTTTCCATATGGGTAAAAAAGGAGACAGAACAATGGAAGAGCAAATCAAGGCATTCAATATGCTCAGCTCGAATTCAAAAATAAATCAATAAAATCACCAACCAAGAGAAAGAGAGAGAGGGAGCAGTTGAAGACCTCAATGCAACAAACTCAAGCCTTAACAGAGAAAAAAAAGAGGAACATTATATACCTCACAAACTAAGTTTTTTGAGCAAATCACATGAAGCTTCAACATTTAAATTACACCAAGAATACAGCAACAGAAGAATTAGAGGAAAAACAGCAGCACATATAAGAAAACCCACAAAAAAAAGAAAAAAAAAAAGGAAAACATAAAATCTATGAAATAAAAATGAAATGCTTACAGACCTCAACGGGGAGCTGCAGTACTCAAACATCTTTCCCGTACTCGAGAAGATGATGAGCCCGAGCTGGGCATCACAAAGCACGGAAAGTTCATGTGCCTTCTTCAACAGCCCTCCTCGGCGCTTCGAGAAGGTGACTTGCCTGTTTGTCGTGTTTTCGATCTTCTTGATCTCTATCTTTCCCCGTCCCATAATTGTCCAAAGATATAGCCTTTGTCTCTCTTCTTGTTAGGGAAAGATAAAGAAAGGGAATTACACCCTTTTTCGTGCTCGAATTTCCTGGTTTAAGTCATGAAAACTGATGATTAATTCTACAAATCATAGGAAGGAACAAAAACTTGGAAGTTTGGTTTTGGTTTTTGGTAAGAAAGCTTAATTGGGTGAATTTTAAATAAAGGATTAACAGACAGAAAGAACTGTCATCAAAAATGGAAATAGTCTTTAAAAAAAAAAAAAAACTCAAATGATTAGTGACATATGCTTTTATTTAGTTTGTAAACAGAAGAAGAAGATGGAGAGAAGAGATCAGGAAGGAAATGGAGAGAAGAGGAAGGCTGAGTTGAGACTGTGTTTACCTGTTCTTGCTTGCTTTGCTTGTTAGAGTGGAGAGCTTGGCTTCAAGTGTGCATGATGTGTTGAGACCCTTTAAATGAATACAATCTTAATTTCCCATATTGCCCATCTTTCTTCAGGAAAACCACCATAATGCACCTCAAGGATAAAAGAAATTCGAATATCTAGAGAGAGAGAGAGTATTGTATAGGAAACATACATGGTCCCCTCTTTCAGACTATGAGATAGATCATTTCTTGACTACCTCATTAAACCAAGAGTCATCATGGTGATTGAATGCATCCTAAACGTCCGATTTGTGTACTTTTTCTTATGATAGTATAGACCAAGCTCCATGAATTAGGGCTCTTAACAAGAATGAGTATCTATTGGATACCCTTTTTCTCAGGTTCTGCTAATGACTTGCTTTTCATTAACGGTAATTCCACTAAAACAAATCATTAGCAGAAATCCCGAGGAAAAAAAATCCAATAAGGCTCCTTCTTTTGCAGAGACTTATAAAGATTTACACTTAGTCATGGTAATTGATAGGATATTTGAGTTACTTTTTCAATGTTTTCAGCAAGATTAATTCCTACTCTATTGAGATTTAAATCTTATCATTTTTTATGAGATTTGAAATCATTTATTTTGCCACATTTAAAGTCTTACCGAATTATAATTCATAGATGAAAATCATCAATAAATCTAGTTCTCAAAAGAAAATGCATATTGTATTAACAAAACTTATAAAGTGCCGGATTTTATAAGTCCCCGCAAAAAACAACCTAACTAATTTTTTTTCTCAGCATTTTCAAGTCTCTTAGTTCTTAATCAAGTTCTTAAATGGTTCTTACCATATTCTTAATATCCGTCTGTCACTAATCCAAAGATAGACCATCAATGTCAAAACTTCAGACAAATGAAAATGGGGGAGCACATAGATGGTCTAGATAGATAGATAACCATCAATCATCATGGTTAGCCGCAGCATGGAATCATGAATGGCACTGGTTTCTTGCAGCATGGTGGCATTATCTGTAATTTTCCATAAGAACTAGACCTACTTCTCATCCCTCTACGGAAGGCATGAAGAAAAGGTTGCTGTGACAGTTAACCGCCCCAGCCCTGATTTGCCAAACAAGCTTCCTGGGTTTTTGCTAATTAGGGAAAGCATAGCAGAGGTTAGAAAACAGGAATTACCAAAAAGGGAAACGTGGGGGAGGTTGGCCAATAGTCCCAAGACCTAATGGGAAACGACAGAGAGTCGCATTGCATGTGAAAGTGACTTGAATTTCCCTTCCTAGTATGGGGTTCATGGCGTAGTCATGGAGCATTATACCCTTTAAGGTTAGTAGAGATAGGGTGTCAGAGATATTCTACGCTTTAATTGACTCCAACAGCCGATTAAATATATATTTTTTGCAATTCTAATACCGCCCTTCCTTGAAAGTATCCTAGGAAACCCTAAAATTCAAAACTTTTTGACCCTTGTCTTAGAATTATAAAGTATATGCATAGAGGAATGCTGAGCATACTCTCACAATTGCCAGCACTCACTCCAAATAAAGATGTCACGTATGTTTGTGCACACTAACCAAGACATTGGCTTGTATGCAGTGTTTAAAAAATCGACGAGTTGACTCGAAACTCAACCGAGTTGACTCGGATCAGACGGATTTCGAGTCAACTCGGTTAGAAACTCGGTGGTACCATTACTCGGTCTTAAACTCGCCTGACTCGGCCGATTTTTCATGACTCGACCGAGTCGAGTAGATCGGATCGAACTCGAAAGGGTATATTATTTTTTTTTCAAACCCTGAAAAACTAAAGATGAAGATGAGATCGCCAAATAAACTCTCTCTTTTTAGTTTACTCAGCTCTCTAATCTTTGAAGAAGAAGAAAAGAAGAATAAGAGAATATGAAGTAGTGGAGATTAGGTGCTCATCAGTGAGATTAGGTGCTTGAGCTTCATCTCTAAGGCTCTATTCTGACGATATTCAGTGTGGTAGATCTCTCTGCGTCTCTCGTAAGAACTCTGCGTCTCTCGTAAGAACTCTGAGTGTTCGGTTAATCTCTCTTCTCTTCTAAAAGTTCCGGGTAAAGGTTAGGTTCTTTTGTTTTGTGATTAAAATATATAATAAAATAATTCAAAAAATCTGATTTGATAGGAGACTGGAGACATAAAGGTTCCATCTCTGTTTCAAGTAAGAAAGGGTAAGCATCATACTTTGAATAGGACAAATTTTTTTTAAAAAAAAATCAAGTATTCTTTCAAAATAAAGGGTGATTGGACCGTATGGGCTTTGAAAGCATTTATTAGTTTTAGTACTTTCAATGAGATAATTTATTTTTTAAAAATACTTTTTCAAATTAATAATTAATTAATTATTTGTTAATTATTTATTTATAACATGTAAAAAAATAACAATATGAGAAAATAGTAATTAATAATTCATTATATAAGTTTTTAGTATAATTTTTTTAATGAATAATATTTTTATAATATTATTTATATATAATATCATATTAGATGTAGTTTTATAATTAATTTTTTAATTTAAATAATTTTATATAAATATAACAAATATTAATAATATATATATTTTTCGAGTATTAAGTTTCGAGTTCGATCGAGTTTTCGAGTTGACTCAACTCAACAAGGTTACGAGTCGATCCGAGTTTTTGTGTTTTAAAACACTGCTTGTATGCGTACTTGAGTGAAAAAGGTCGAACACGTGTTCACCTTTGTCACTCAAGCAAGTAGCCCGCAACTCCATAGTGCTCTCATAGTGCTCATAGTGCTCGCCTTTTTCATAGTTGTAGGGCTATAGGCGGAGAAGCAAGCCAAGCATCTATAGACCTGGCTGGCCCAACTATAATGGGTCCTCTCGTCGAAACAAAACATGTGCCCCCGTGTGATCCGAGAATGGGATCAAGATTGCCCCAGACAAATTTAGCCGGAAAGGTGGCAGGTTCCTCACCCACCAGGGCATGGAAGAAAGAACGGCCCTACTCACTTCACTACAAACGAATACACCTCTCGCGTCCCAAATCCAACGGCGGCTGTCCTCCACTGCACACCTTGATAGGCGGACACTGGTGTATGTGTGGCCCCTTCAGAGTTGTTAGCAATCTCCTTACTACTACCAACTGGAGAAGATTCAAGTGTTTAGATAGGAAAATGCTTATGAGACCGCATGTCTTAGGCCTGTCCAAGACCACACACCAAAACCCGGGATTTTAGGGTTCTAGTATTTTTTTTAAAGGTGGAATTTTTCACCAAAACCCTAAAATCCTGGGTTTTAGTGTGCAGTCTCGGGTAGGTATGAGACCATGACGTTCTAAGAAGCCTTTCCCTTTTAGATAAGGGAAATGCTACTGAGACCCCTTTAGGATTGAGACCGTGCTCTAAGAGCATGAGATTTCAGGTGGGGCCTATCATAAGTGCCACTAATATGGACACACATAAGGATTACCCTATTATCGTTGATGGGGTTTTGCTCCTTTTATTATATGCCTATTACTGGAAAAAGCACCTCTTATATGAATCATCTTAAAAGAAAAAAAAATTTGAATGTCTCTAACCATCTGATCTATGATCTTATTTTGTAAATTGTCTACATATTTTTATCAACCCACCAAATATATATATATATATATATATATATGTGGGAATTTTATATATAGGTAGGATATATCTCAATAAGATTACAGTTAAGTTGGTGGGTTACTATTGTTTTTCAAAATAGTTAAACATCATTTTTGTACTTGTATTAGTTATAACTTCATTGACATACAAATAAGTTCAAACCAAAAGTACTTTGTGGTGTTTTTTCTTGAGATGATGAGAGTTATTTTGGTAACTCAGTTTCAATATATCTCTCCCTTCATGCAAAGGTAAACCCTAGAAGACAATACATGTGAAGGGTTTCCTGAAGCGGAAAGCTAGGGTTTCATGTTTGGTCCCCTCTTGTTTGTTTACCATCTCTTTCAGCTTCATGGAATCCCACTAAGAACCTGCAATGTAATTGCCATTAAAGTCTTCCTGAACAGTCCCCTACTCTCCCCCATTCATTGAACCCTTTAATTACTCTCTCTCTCTCTCTCTCTTCAAGAGTCTTGTGAATAAGTTGGCAATATATATAGATGGATTACATCTCTTGAACATTATTATATTTACTCAATGAAGTTGTTAAAAAATTCCAAAATGGGTCTTTCTTAATCTCGGTATTCCAGATAATTAAGATCAAACAAAAATTAAATAGCAGTAGAATCTCTCTCTCTCTAGTGTGCAAAGAAGTTAGGAACATGATATTTACTCAAGGAAGTTATTAATAAATTCCAAAACGGGTCTTTTTTAATCTCAGTCTTCCTGGTAATTAAGATCAAACAAAAAGAAAATAGCAGTGGAATCTCTCTCTCTCTCTAGATATAAAACAGTTCAGAGAAGTTGGGAACATGAGATGTACATGCCACACGCTCTAAAGGTTTATGAGTTGTAAGGAAAGCTTTTTTGTCACAGATTCTGAAAATTTTCTTTCTTAATCTCGAAAATCAGTACCAAACATTGAGAAGAACAACTTATAAATAAGATCATGAGGTCTATCACAAGATCTCAAGTCACCAATCCCCAAATGGGTTTCTCTCTCTCTCTCTATCTATCTCAGTAAAAGAAAGAGAATATATATCAACTTCACTCTCAGAAGTCGAGGTGGGTGTAAAGGAAGAGAAATATTGGTGTGAGAAATCTGATGGAGGATTTTCTCCCAAAGGGGCAAAGGAGACATTTTGAGTCACAAGACAGACGACACTTGGGTGATTCCATGATTATCTTAACACACCCTGCAATGGCAAGGAGAACAACGACATGGGATTTTCCTCATATAGCTCCTGATCCGGTGCTCTGCGGTGGTTTCACGTCCACTTCACCCTACCTATTTATATATGACGCCGAGCTCTGCTTTCTGCCACTTCATGGTGGTAGACTTGTATATTTGGATAAATATTTTGCTTAACTGCCACTTCATTTTTAAATTTTTACAAGACTGCCACCATGTTAGCATTGAGTTGGGATCTCCGACCGGATTTGGTCTGGCCAATCTGGCTCACTCACAAAGGTTCTTTAACTGCTCCTTTTAATCTAGTTGATAAGTTTTAACTCTTAGAGTTAATATTTGAACCCAAATCCTCTACGGTTAATATTTGAACCCCGATTTGGCCAATATTAATTTTTTCTTCTAAAAATCAAGGATAGTGGGTGAACCTTTGGAGTGAGTGATTCTTAACCACAGTTAAGCGGTGTCAAAAGGGACACGTGGTGACCTCATGGGCTTAATATTTTTTTAAAATATTTCTTGTTTTTCTAAGAACCAAGGTTAGCTGGTTGAACCCAAGGCATAATGAATTTTAACCACAATTAAGGGGTGTTAAAAGGGACAAGTGTTGACCAATGGGATAGGCCGCGAATAGGTTTTTCTTTTTCGGTGAGAGATACGAAGTTAGGCCACAACCCCGGTTGGTATTTGTTCTAAATCATGGGCGGGTGGAGATGTAGAAACCCAAATTTATTTTCCTTAACATCTGTGCTAGTTATTTGATTCTATAGAAATATGTGTTTAATTTTAACGCGATTAAGCCTATAAAGTTAATGTGAAACGTATGAATTTTGAAACCCAAATAAATCGCTTAATTTTTGTTGTTTTCATAATTAAATCTCATGAAAATGAAATAAATCAAAAAGTAGCAAAAGACTTAAAAAAAAAACGCATTTTTTCGACTTTTTAGCTTCCCAAGGGTCCGATCAATCGGAGCCATCATGATCGATCGATTGGCCAAGACTAGAATGGTCCGATCAATCGGAGCCATCAAACCGATCGATCGGCTAGGTCCAGTAGGGTCCGATTGATCGGCCCTAAGTCCCGATTGATCGGAGATCACGCATGGAAATTCCAAAAAACGCATTTTTTCGACTTTTTGGCTTCCCCTGGGTTCTAAACCCTATATAAAGACCTTATTTCGTGAGTCAAGGGTTGAAAAATTTTTCTAAGAGTTTTGGAGATCTAGAAAAAAAAAACCTAAGGTTTTCTAGGGACTTTTAACTAGAGAAGAATAAAAGCAATTGGAGATCAAGATCAAAGGTTATTCTCAAGCGATAGATCGTAGGGAAGCAATCAAGAGAAGTAAATATAGATTCTTTTCTACCAATATGATGATTTTTAATATAAACAAGGAGAAATAATTGGATTTAAAAAAAGAAATAAGATCAAAAATGTTATTTTATGATTCCCTTATGAAAATTGTTTATGATTATCAGAGATATTTTTTTATGATGTTAGTATGTAAATCAATAAGGGGAAATGAAAAAATTGTGTGGTTTATGCATGGTGGATGATGGAGGAATGGATGATTGTTGGATTGGATGAAACAAGTATGAGTTTGATTAGAAATTGTGATGTGTTATAAAATTAGGGTTTTATTAAATTGATTCTATCAAAATTATATACCGAAAATTGATGCATGGTTAATAGAATTGTTTATTTATTTTATTGTTGAAAACCTTATCGAGCATATTTTGCATTGATCAATCATGAGAAATTGTATATGCTTAAATTGATGTATGATTGACAAATTACATAATGATGGATGTTGGCTAAATCAAACCGTGAATTATTGGTTGTGTGACTTAAGGATATTATCATGGCAGCGTTAGTCGTTATGATAAGCCTTCAAGAGTCCTTAACCAATACTTCTGGGTGCGATTTAACTAATGGCTATCATTGTTTCATTCACACTCATTCATGAAAATAAATATGTACAAACATGATAAAAAAAACAAGATCACAAGTATTATACAAGAATATAAGAACACAAGCATGATTGTATGGTTGAGTTTTGCACTGCCCGAGTACCAACAAGCCTAAGATCAAGGCAAAACAAGTCGTATGCACTGGATAATGTGCAGACAAACAGTATACACTGGACAATGTGTAAACAAGCCATATACATTGGATAATGTGTAGACAAGCCGTATGCACCAGATAATGTGTAAACTATGTGGTACCTCAGTAAGTAGGATATATGTTAGTCTCTATCCGATATATAGGGTATAGTTATTTTAAGTTATTGCATAATGCATGTTGTTGGATACACTCATGAACAAGAAAGACAAGTAAGAAAGATACAAGTGAGCAAGTATAAGAATTAATTTAAAATTATGCTTCTGCATTCTGAATTATTTATATGCTTTCATGTATTGTTAAATCAAAATTTATGATTTATATTAATGTTATTATATTGTTAGTTAGGAGTTTATATACGCGGAGTAACTTGTTACTCAGCCGATAACTTTGTTGTCGGTAAGTTCTAGGTTTGATATTTGTGCACTAGGACCTTGGGAAGAGGAAGAAGAAGATCCAACAGGTGATTATCCTAAGGGTGAATGGAATCTGGATAGTTGACTTTTTTCTGGGAATTAAATTATCAGTATTTAAATTTGGAGTTCAATACACTGTAATAGATTTAATCTTGGATTTATGGTTAGGTTGGATTGATGGTTGAAAATCATGATGGATGATTCGAATTATTTAATATGTTTTAGTTTTAATTTGAGATATTAGACTTAATCATGGTTAATTGAAGAAAAATTTTCAAGTTCATATTTTAGATTGTCATAAATGCTTTATGACATGATGTTATGATGGTTTGACGGTTAAGTACTCATGTGCCAAGGTCTCACTTTAACCTATGTGGGATTTTGGGGCGCGACAGGAGATGACAACACTCACACCCTCTCAGGAGTAGAACCCGGATCAATGGAGTGGTGACTAGCACACACTACCGAGGGGGGAAGCGATGCTTCTGAGTAGGTGTTCACCATAACTCACTAGTCACTTCATAATGGAATGTTAATATGGTCTACACCATCACCATCTTATATGGTGTTCCTTTCCTTTTGGTTACCCTAAACTAGGGGTGTATTCGAGCCAAGCATGGCCCTGCTCAGCTCGGCTTGAAATGTAAAATTCTAGGCTCAAGCTCGGTTTGGCTCAATCTATTGCTTGAAATTAAAAGCTAGGCTTAGACCTGGTTCACTTGGCTCGAGTTCGAATTGATTCAAGCTTGAGCCGAGCTCAGCTTTATTTATTAAAATATATCTTTATATAAAAATATTTATATTTTTATTATATATATAATAATGATAAATATATAACATTATTTTCTTTTGATTTTTATTTAAAATTTAAATTGAGCCGAGCTTGAGCCGAGCCGAACCGAATCTAATAGGCCTTGGCTCGAGCTTGGCTTGAACACATTTTCAAACTCAAAAAATCAGCTCGGCTCAATTGAGCCTAATTTTTAAGCTCAAGCTCGGCTTGATCGAGCCGAGCTGAATTTCGAACTCGCTCGGTTCGGATACACCCCTTCCCTAAACCTGTGAACATGATAGTCGATATAGTGAACTGCGAGGGCACCTCGTTGATGCGCTTAAATTCAAAGGTCACTCCAATCAGATGAATCTAACAATCTGCGAAATGTAGTTCTACTAATCCTTGTTGATCATAGGGCTACTTAGTGATTAAATCACCATCAAGCGGAGCATTGTCAGTTGGCAGATCGAATAGAATTAGGCTTGAACAAAAACAGGGTACAAGGGTTGATATGCTAAAATGATAGACAAATAGTGTTGGGAATTTTAGATGAGTTGGGCCAAAGTTTGAAGTTTTAGGCCATGGATCTTATGTATATCACAGTCCAACGGGTACCTTGATTTTTTTTTTATTGGTAGGAAGGTTATCATGTAACACACACATACACCCTAAACACACACACACAGCCAGACCTAAGGTAGCCGCTAAGGTGCCATAAGGATAAGTCCAAAACCATTTCAAAAGGGCTTGCCTTAAGGAGCTAGGGTTGATGGCCCCTTTTACACCCTAGTGAAGTCCACTTCCCAACCGTTGTGGGACTAAACCCGGGATACACACCCTAACGCATGCAGTAAACAACAATGATTTTTGTTATTTTTTGGTAGAATCTTGATAGTTTGTAAGATGTTCTAGATTAAAAACTATAACTGGTCCCACTTAAATATTTTTTGTTCAAAGTTATTTGAATTAGTCCACCAGTACTCCGAAAGTGCACTCTCAAATCCTATCACTTAATTCAATTATTAAATGGTCAAGATTGGGGATGATATGACATTAGAAAAGAAAAAATATACCAAGCCAAAACCTGAGCCCTAGTGATTAGTTATTGACTATTAGGATTGGGGAGTATATTAGGGAGTAATTGTAGACTAGCTCAAGTTATTTATTAATGAAAATCCTTAATATTTACTACTATTATTAAAATAACTAAATATTATTAAAAATTCATACATGGTATAGGTATTATTTTTACAAGGCATTATTACTTATAAAGAGTTTTTTTTTTGTTATCAGTTACTATTATTGTACACACAAATTTCAAGTATCTTTTGATAGTTGACATCTTGAACCTTGCGGTCAGATTACCTCCACTGTTGTATGAAGTTCATTATTTTATGTGGGGATCCTTTCAATCCGAGTAAACCCGGGTTGTTAATCATCTTCCTGATTTGGGAAGTACCTCTGATTAAGAAGAAGAACAAGAACATGAAGAAATAATTTTGAATAAACTTATTTTATTTATTCAAAGGGGTAGCCAATATCACATGTAGGCGTTACAGGTACCTTATTGAGGTCTTCACATTTAAAAAAGGAGAGGGGAGAAAGGCGGTCATTTTAAGAGGCTCACCTGATATTCTTCATGTCCAGGGAAGGTCTTCTTCTTCTTCTTCTCGAACTTTGCTTTTGCTTGTTGTTTTCAAAGGAAGAAAATGTTATTCCCCTTTTTCTTCTGTATGTTCTCCAAGGGGGTTCTTCGTGTAAGTTTCTTGTTAGAAACCCTATATTTATAGGTTTGAGAGAGTCCTCTTTGGTCTCTCACTTTTGACTCCTGTATTTTGGGGAAGTCAAACTTGGGCTCTCTTCTTAGAGTAGGCCATCTCACGATCACTCTTATTTGGGAGACTCCTAAAGAAAACAGAGTCCTCTTTTTAGAGTACTCAGTACTGGCTTTTCCCCTTTTGGGGGAAATACCCTGATCCTCTTCGAAAGGAAGGGGAGAGAATATCCTCTCCCTAATGAGTGGATGTCAAATGACATCCTTTCCTGGGATAAAGGACATAGTCCTCATCCCTTCCCCATTTTGGGGTGCCATGTCGCACCCCACCATGGGATTCAAAAGAGGGATCCCTATCTAGAACCCCGGAACTCATTTTCTTTTTCGGTGAATAGTGTCAGTGAATAGTGAATTTTGGTCAAAAGGAGTCTTCTATGTGTTATGGGGTATGAATTATGGATCAAAGGAGTTGGAAACCAAAAATATAATTGTATGGGTGTTAAAGCCATGGTAAAAGAATGGAAGCACTCTGGGTGAGTTAAGGGAAGAGTGGAAACACTCTAAGTGTGAAAAATGGGAAAAACAAGAGAAATCACCAAGTTCTGGTGAAGGCCGGTTGAATGCCCCTCAAGGTCGGTCGACCGACTATCTTGAAAGGGCCCAAAATGGGCTAATAGAGAGTTCGAATGCAGGGCCGGTCGACTGCTCCCCAAGGCCGGTCGATCGACTGTCACAAAAATGCCGAAAATAGGCTAAACAGCAAGGTTTTTGACCTGGCCGATTGACTGCCCCTCCTAGCCGGTCAATCGGGCTCTCGAAAATTTGCCCAGTTGGGCCATTTACACTATTTCATTAAGGGTAGGATGGTCTTTTGACCACCCATTTTCCTATTAATACCCATATTCGTGGGTGGGGGTTTCATAAACCCTCAAGGCAGAAATTTGAGAGAAATTGAGAGAGTTAGAGAGGGAGAAAGGGAAAGCTAGAGTTTTGGCAAAAGGTTTGTACTTGGGATCAAGTGGAGATTGGATCTCACATCCTCAACTCTTCTCAAGCTGTTCCCCCAATCTTAAAAGGTAAGTACTTTCTACTACCTAGCTTGTTATAATACAAATATTGAAAAGATGATTAAAGTATGATTGTGAATAACCTAGATCCTAAACTTGGTTTCCAAGCTTGAAATGTTTAGATTATATACATGTGTTTCAAATTCCTAAATCTACCAAGATTTTCCTACATTATATGAAATATAAAGTATGATATGGATGTAATGGGCTAAGTAACCATCATCTATGCAATGTATGTAAACTTTTTATGATACCTATTGTCATGATCTCCACATTCCAAGTTTTTCATGAATACAAAGATGCTTTAACGTTTTCCCTTGACTATAGAAATGTTCAAATGCCACTCGTGATTTCCTTTAAGTATTTCCATGCTACTATGATGCTCATTATTCTTTAAGCTTCGACATGTATACATGAACCGAGTTTTCTAAGTATAAGTATATGAAGACAGACCAGGACAAGACAAGTGATTTACGAGACACATGATAAAGCCGAACTTTGTGTCACGCCCCAAAATACCCCCTAGGAGTTAGGATACCTTGGCGACGTAACCTATCCTTAGTCAACCGGCGAGAGCATAACAAGGCATGCAAAAATAGAGAGACTAAAATTTCCTTTAACATAAATGTAATTCCAAGTGTCCACATCATTAATAGCTGGATAGAATACAATAATCACAAGAGTACAAATGCTTGAGTCACCCACTCAAGCTCACACGAAAAGTCCCCAAGGAAATCCCAAAATACATGTCTCTCTCTCTCGCTCATCCCAACCGTTGGCCATACGCCACGTCTCCTAATATCTAGGTAACCATCCGAAGAATCTCCTGCTCACCCCGAGCTGCCTCGATCCAAGGGGCAAGAGTTCATATGCTGCATAATGTACCTGCCGACATAAAAGTACGGCTGAGCATGGAATACTCAGCGAGTACAAGCTACTAACTAACAATAGTAATAACAATAGCATAACATGTAATACATGATACAGTTCACCCAAGAGATACAAATTCAGAGCGCGGAAGCTAAAACAACATAACCACGTAAGTGAATCATGAACATCAACTCATGCATTGTAAATTCGTATCCAAAAGTCATGACTTGTTCTCGTATTGTGGAAATCACACCTGCCTTGTTTTGTTCTGGTTTAGCTAGTACCCGAACTATGAACTGGACGGACGTACTAGGTTCTTGCCCGGTTCTTGTCTCGTGAGTGAGTATTATGCGTATGTTCTTGTTGACTTGCTCGTGAGTTTTCTTGTTTGCCTGGGAACAGATGACAATGCCCGTACCTGGTCTTAGTACATCATCACCCTTCCATATTTCTTGATTCTCGCTTGGAGACAGATACTAGTACCCGTACCTGGTCTTAGTATACTAGTATCCTCTCATACTTGTTGGAAACAGATGTTAATGCCCGTACCTGGTCTTAGTACATTAACATCCTTTCATGCTTGTCTTGGAAACATACACTAGTGCCCGTACCTGGTCTTAGTACACTAGCATACTTTCATGCGTGTTGGGGAACAGATGTTAGTGCCCGTACCTGGTCTTAGTACACTAACACCCTTCCATGTTTCTTGATCCTTGCTCGTTGTGTTTTCTTGTGAGCCAGGTATGACATATCCTAGGGATATGCCCTACCCTTGATATTCATGTTCGTTTAACTTGTGAGCCAGAGGCTAGCACCCGCACATCCCTGGGCTACCAACCTCCTTGACATATGCTTGTTTCTCGTTTTATTTCTCATGCACTAATACTCGTGAAATAAACCCAGTTCATGCAAGCATGCGTGCGTGTGTGTAGAAATTGTGGTAGGCATGAGGACATACTTGAGTATGATGGTCACATGAGCATAGCATTTCAATTCTTAATATGAGCATATGGAAATGTAAATGACATGTAGCACATTTGATCAAGATAGGCATTTTAGAAAGAATAATTCAATGCATGCTTTTATAATTCAAGTTCACTCATTCAAATCGTCATTTAAACATTTTCTCAAACACTTGGTAAGCATCACTATGATAGCCTTTTCATTTAAGTTGCTTAGTGCATGTTTTTCATCCATCACAAAGGTATGTTCATTATGTTGAAAACGCCCTTCCACCATTATCCATCCCATTACATACATCACCCCACACGGCACCCATTCGCCACAATCCACCATCCATTCACACATTCCCACACCTTTATCCATTTATCTTATTTATTATAGGGATTTCATCACAACTCAATAAAAAGGGACGACAACATATAAAATCATCATATTTGAGGAAGAAAATCAAGGTTATCACTAATGAAGTTAGTAGAGTGTACTAACCTTGAAATCAAGGCTTGACCTTGAAGAAACCTTGAAATCGAACCTCAAATGGTAGGGAAGAACCCTTACTTGAAGAAGGCTTGATTTGGGGAAGAAACCCCTTTCAAAATGCCGTAGGATCGCTGCCCTAGCTTGGAATGGGAATGCCACATGAGTTTGAGGTTGGATTTGATGAATCCATGCCCTTTTTGGGATGATCTTGGGTGTTTAAACCCTTGATTCACTCTCAAGATGAAACCCTAGGTTAGAACCCCTTTCTCCTCTCCCACTCTCTCTCAAATATCTGCCCTAAGGGTTTATGAAACCCTTAGGCTCGTGCAAGGCTTATAAAGCAAGGGTGAAATGCCCAAATGACGAAAAAGCCCTTACTGAAATTTCTGCAAAAACACGAAGACCGAGCGATCGGTGTTAATGACCGATCGATCGGTTGCCTACCGAGCGATCGGTGCTCTGTATGTCTGGACTGTTTTGACCATATCTTTTGACTCGCTCGTCGGATTTCGACGATTCAACTTGCGTTGGATCCGTCTTTCGAAAACGAACATTTCTGACATTTCGGAATTTCCGATTTCTCCCTTATTTATTAATTACACTACGAAAATGGCCAATTAGCTACGAGAGTGCCATTCATTAAAGATGAAAAAGTCCAGGGTGCTACACTTTGGGTCGGTCAAGGATAGGGCATATCCTAGGATATGCCATATCCGGCTTCAAGAAAACAAGACAAGCAATTATCATAATGCCAGACGTCAGGCCGGTCAAGGATATTAGTGTGCCTTTTCTATTTCAATGAAGGGTGTTCACACACCCGGCTTCAAGTTGTTTCAAGTATTTCGATGAGGGTATTTACATACCCGGCTTTCAAGTCGTTTCAAGGGTACTAATATCTGGCTTAAGAACAAGACAAGCATGATTCTCACTAGACAAGAGCAAGACAAGAATAAGACTTTTAAGCACGATATGCAAGTTTTGAAAATACGAAAAGATAATTTTAAGTACAAGCTATGAATGATGCACACATGATTTACATAAGGTTTTGTGATTGCTTTTTCATGCATGCTCATGAATGCATTGTTTAACTTTCCTATATGCCATGAATGATATTATATCTCTATTAGCTGGTAGCTTGTACCATTGAGTGTTTCAATACTCAGTCGTACATTTTGATGTCGGCAGGTGCACCGTTTGATATTTGTGCTCCGAGCCCTTGGGTTGAGGAGGACTATGGTAAGGAGAAGACTTTTGTGGAGTCTGCAGTAGCGCCTCAGGTGGGGGCAAGAGACTTAGATAGTTGGCCTTATCAGGGTGACTATTGAGAGAGAGAGAGAGTTTTATTGTTTTGTATTTTGATGAGTAGGCATGTCCACTCTTACATTTAGTCATGTGAATGTATAAAAACTTGGAATACTATTCATGTATAGAATAGAAATTTTGGGTTCACACTTTCGCACTTTGATTTACGCTTCCACTATGTTTATGCCTTGTATATTTTACAGGATGGTTTGTCAGGTTAGGATAGCCACGTCTAAAGTCTCTCCTAACTCGTAGGGGGGATTTTGGGGCGAGACACCTTATCTTGGGATCCCCAAAGTCAAGAAGTTCCTTTGGGATCTTCCTGTGCATGGTAGTCAATAACTGACTGGTATGACTCAATAAAAAGAAGAGTCCATGGGTCAGTCCTATAGACACGCGTAAGTCTCTCAGAGGCTGATATCAAGGGTCATCTGTGACGTCTTGGATCCTTACGGGCTGAAACGTGTTAGCCTCTTGGAGGCTGGCACTCAAGGTTGATCTGTGAGGTTTTAGACCTCTCAGATTAAGCACGTGTCAGCCTCTCAGAGGCTGACACTTAAGGTTGATCCATGAGGTTTTGGTTCTCACGGATTCGACATGTGTCAGCCTCTCGAAGGTTGGCACTCAAGGTTGATCCGTGAGGTTTTGGGCCTCACAAATTGAATAGGTGTCAGCCTCTCAGAGGCTGACACTCAATTGAATTGATCCGTGAGGTTTTATCCTCATAGAAGAGATACATGTTAGCCTCTCGGAGGCTGGTATATAGGATTGATCCATGGGGTTTTATCCTCACAGATGAGACATATTTCAACCTCTCGAAGGCTAACATATTCTTAGGGTATTATGTGTAAGTCATCAGCATTAAATGTTGACAGACTAAAGGATTGCGTGTGCCTATTAACTACCTCTTCGGGAAGTGATGATCCAATGTGTGTGCAGGTGCACTAGCACCTGCGCAATGGATAGTGAGATTTTAGTGCCCACAAATGTCCATCAGGATCTGGACGGCTGGAAATGATCCATCCATCCGGAGCCTCACACTTGACAGTGAAAGTGGAGAGGCGTAACTGTCATCCACTCAGGATATTAGTGGGAAACCCACGATGGGGTTTCCCCTATCAAGGTGCTCTCATGATGAGATCACCTAAGCTATTAAGGCAGAACGGTGGGGAAAATCCCTACCATCTAGACCATCCATTGCAAATGGATGGTCAGATCTGACCAAAGGGCACCCTTTAGTCTTTCCTTATTTCAAGGTGAGATTTCATACACTAATCGGGGTTGATGGAAGGGAAGAACTAGTGTTCTTCATTGATTTTCCATTTTCTTTTCTTCTTGGTTTCCAGAAGATGAGAGTGAGGGTTTCAGACCTTACTTAGGTGGATAGGGTGCTCATTTGGGCATTCTTTTTGGTCTTTTGGCCCTGGATCCCTTGAAATGCATTCTTTTTATATTTTATTAGATTTTCCCAGGTCATGGAGAACCTGGGACTCCCGTTTGGGCGTCCTGCAACTTCTAGTAGGAATTTTGCTCCATTTTTAAAATCCCGGAATTCTCTGGTTAGAGATCACCAAACAGGTGACTCATTGCCCGTGGTTTATGACCACAGAAAACTTGCCCATAGGACTTTTGTTCGTGAGCTTCATAATTTATCCATAGACTTTTGTCCACGGATACTTTTTGATATTAATGTATTTTATCCGTGGATGAATTTATTGTCCACGGATAGCTGTTCTTGGATAATCATCCGTGGACATTTGCTATAGCAAGTGTTTGTGGACATCTGCCTTGGCAGTTGTCCGTGGACCTTTTTTTTCAGGCAATTTGTCCTTGGACATTTGCCTTAGGCCATTTGTCCTTGGACACTTACCTTAAGCTATTTTGCTTTAGGCATGGCCTGGACTTGGGGGTTTTTTTTACCTAGAAATCCTAATTATCTGAACTTAATAAAGTTAGGATTTAACCCTTATTTCATGGGTTAATTAATTTTAATTATGTGATTAACTGTTTCCAAATTAGTAAGATGGGTATATATGCCCATCTAAAGGCTAACTTTTAGCTACCTTTTATTTGAAATTAAGTGATGATTTGATTTTGTATCTCCGAATTAACTCGTGTTGCATTTTCTCCCCTTCTCGTTTATGCAGAATGGTAGGATCAACGAGATACTTCTTTGGATTTGTAAACCTTCATCAAGTTGATACTAATGAAGATGATAGAAAACGGGTGAGCCTGAATCGACAACTTGAGATCATGGGACCATTTAGGGTCAAAGATGTTGATCCACTTATGATCAATGATCCCAGGGAATGGTTAATTCTTGGATGAATGAATCCCCATATCTATTTATGATGCTGGAAAGGGGTTTGATGGGTAGCAGGTCTATTTCTGATTGGAGTTATTTGACACCATCTCGTGCTGCAACAAACCCAATGGTAAAAGAGCTAGAAAGGGTGTTGAAGGAGATCTTCCCTATCCTACTGACTAAGTGTACATCTATGGTCATCAGGAGTTGTTTGATGGTTGACAATTAGACGCTTTGGCCATCTTGGGTGCATGATTTTTACGTATGATATCGTGACAAGCTGATTGCAATTGGAATCAGGGCAGCAATTGGGCTGGCGCAATACGATTACAAGCGCAATGCATGTTTGTTTCGCAATCTTCTTAACCATTGATGCATTGACACCAACACCTTTCATATGGCGTGGGGAGAAATTGGACTTTCCATCCATGTGATGAACTGTATTTCAAGGCTGCCTGTCAGTAGGGCCTTCTACGATGAATTCAACCCTTTTAACGACGTTCTATACTTAGAGAACATCCCTTATTGTACCCAAGAGCTATACCAGATCTACAAATTTTTTTTGAAGGTGAGTGTGGACAAAGGAAAGGCTCCCATAGACAAAGGTAAGACTCCCAGTGTTGAAGCAGAGACCGAAAAACCAGCGTTGAGCATAGGCACAGAGGTGCGGACTGATAAACGGAAGGTGCACCGAGTTACATTGAGGCAATGGTTTGAGTATTTCTTCAAAGGAGAATCATATGAATACTCCAAACCAATATATGCCACTCCGTCCAACGAAGAGATCAGAGGTTCGGAGATTAAAACAAGTGACAGAGTCAGTAGGGAGGGTTATTTTGCTGCTTTCCAATCTTGCTGGCTCTACAGTTTTGTATTGCCTTCACGCTGGGGAAAAATTATCCATCTTGAGACGTTCATGATGGCAGGACATATGGCGACTGGAGTAAGACATTCTTTGCTTATTTCGTTGATGAATTCCTTGTATAGAGAAATGAGAATCATTGCTCGCAGTAAGTATCTAGGCCAACAGCTGGCGCAAGGTCCATTCCAGTATTTGTTTGGCTGGATTAGTCAGTACTTCCCTTCTACCTATCCGAGAAGGGCACCCACCGAAGCAAATACGGATCTACCATACCTGATCTATATAGCAGGTCAGACACAGTCTCGATATAGATCTTGGGTAGAAGTGAAGAATATGTTCACTATTCCTGATCTTTACAAGTCTCGCCCTTTTAAAGGAACTTTTGAGCTCACCGGTGACATTTCTTTGACAGATGACACAAACCTCGGCTTTATTGGTCGAGATTTTATAATGATGATGAGCCTTCGCCTGGCCAAGTTGATGTGGCATTTGGGGAAAAAATGCTTTGTAGAGCCCTACCACCCAAGTCGATTTGGTAGACAATTTGGATATGATAAAGGCAAACCACCGACCCTAGTAAATATTGATCGTACATTGGGTGACTTCCACTGGATAAAGCAAGAGTGAAATTATCTGGTACGTGTCAACACTAAATCAAGATTTTATATCCTGTCTCAAGTGCAGGAAGGCCGACCTTTGCAGAGATTCTCCACATGGTGGTTAAACTACACCTTTGCCTATTTGAAGAGGGGTGGCCATGACATCCTAGTTGTTATTTGAAATAAACATCTAACAAGGATTGCAACTGCTGGGGCAAGTGGTGTCGTTCCACCCCAGACACTTGTTGCCAAGAAGATAAAAGGTCCATCACAGGCAAAGGCGCCAATGAAATGCATAAAAAGCTGCCACTACCTGTAAAAGTTCAGAGACACGATCAACCTCAAGGAAGGGGGCAAACATGGCCAGTCAAGTCAGCCTCCACGTATGGAGTAGGCTCAACAAACTGAGGAAGAGGTAGCAAGAGAACAAATGACCAAAATAGCTCCTCTTGCATTTGAGCACAACATATTGATCTATGCCGAGATGGATGATGTTAAAGGTACATATCAAGAGCCTCATGGCATGGCAGAACTCATCATTTGTCTAGATGATCCTTCAACCGTGACTCACGTTGGCATGTCACCCAAAATCTTGGAAAGACTGGAGGAAACTGTTGTGGTTGAGCCAGCTAAGGACAGTGATGATATGATGGACTCGTTTGAGGATGCTGAGACAATTGCAGATGACTTTATAGAAGCTCTCAATGATTACAGACCCATATCTGGCCAAGTTCCAAATGAAGTTACTAGCGCTGATGAAGATGCCTTTGTAGGCTTAAGACTCCAAGATGATCTTTTGGCAGCCCTCTTAGAGGAACCTCGTAGAGCACATGAAGTAGAGGAAGTGCTACGTTACAAAGACGAATTGGCTGAAGCTACCTTGATCTCTCTTTGTAAAGTCCATGTTTTTGTATTAGCATATTCCGGTGTCAAAACAAGTGAGTCTAGGTGTCTAGGTGTGTATCTTGTGTCATTACCTTGAAGCATCCACGCCAAAGCAAAGATGAAGACCAAAGAAGACCAGTTGATCCACTCGGTTGATCATTTCCTTCATAGGATGGTAAGTGACCTAGATACCATACTACCATAGGTGGGATTTGACCTAGAATTATCCTAACATGATGCCTTAGGTGGTAAGTGACCTAGACTAACCATACGGACCCTAGGTGATGAGATAAACAGTGCAAAACTTGTTTTAAATTCTGAAATTTTTCAAAAAAACAAAGGTTACTTGTTTTGAGCGTATCTCACAAACCGTAGCTCGGATTTTACTCCATAATATGTCAAAACGACCATGTCGAAAAGAGCTACAACTTTCATGATGGGTGCAAGACCCAAAAACAAAGTTTGAAATTCGGGTTGGCACCTCAAGATCGACCCTGACCATTTTGGGTCGACCCTGGGTATAGAAGAATTTGTATGAGGAAAATTGGCAGAAACTAAGAAAAGTGAGGGTCGACCCTGAGGACCATCCGGTCGACCGAATGATCCGCATGGGTCGACCTTGATATGAAGTTTTCATAAAATTCTTTCTAAACCGATTTTTTGACTTTTTTGAGTTTTTAAACAATTTTAGCAACTTCCAAAACTTGGTTTTTGATTCTCTATTTATATAGAACCCTTCCACTTCGTGGAGTACAACTTTGGGAGTGTGTGGAGAGGGTTTTTAAGTTCCTCCAGAGGTTATAAAACCTATGGAAATTGGTGCTCTCCTCCCCTTTCGTTAATGCTTTTAACCAAGAGTTTACAAGCCCAAAGTTCCACTTCTGCTTGTTTGGACTTGTGCATTGAAGGAGTCCATCTAGGTATTGATTTATATCAAACCATCAACCCATTCTGGATAGAATACCTTGGCCGGAGTGTTTCGGAGCCTTTGCGAAGGAGATCGATCCGAAACGGATCGTGGATGTGTGAATTGGTCGGTGGAATCCGAAGCCGTCATTGACGGAGATCGATCAGAAGATCGTGGACTGTTTTCGAGACACAAAGAGAAGTACAAGTGGCTATGGTTGATCACGGGACTTGAGAGAACGTGATGACTTTTCGAGGTGTGGAGGACTAAGAACTGAAGGATCGTGGTGTCGAGTCCGAAGGAGTCAAGTTCGAGTCTTGTAAGTTCTTGTTTACTTTGTCTTAGTGGATTCTCATGGCTAGATTAGGTCCTGTGGTTTTTCCCGGAAGGGTTTCCACGTAAAAATCCTTGTGTTGTGGTTTGCGTGTTTCTCTATATTTCTGCACTTGATTATCATCTTCCCTTAAGCTAATAACTTAATTGTTAAAATCATCAAAAGGGTAGATAGACTTTTAAGGAAACCGAACCATCCCCTTGAACTTGTGAGATTCTCAACTCAAACATTGATTTGGGATTCACCGAATTTTTTTTTCATTTGGTATCAGAGTAGGTTCACTAAATTGTTAGTGTGATCTTGTCTCATTATTTTCGGTGAATATGAATCTCCAAAGAGAGGGAGGATCCATCTCTTGTCCCCTATTATTTGATGGGAATAATTATGCCTATTGGAAGGCTCGAATGAGAGCGTTTCTAAAATTTTTAGATGAGAGAGTATGGTTCTTCATTGAACAAGGTTGGACCCATCCAACAAAGACCATAGATGACCAGACCATCCCTAAAACTTCTTCTGAATGGATCAATGGGGGACTTGAAAGTTGTAGATGGAATAACAAGGGTCTAAATGCAATCTTCCCTACTGTCACACTCAAAGAATTTTGACGTATTTCTACATGTGACACTTCGAAGGTGGCATGGGACATTCTTCAAATCACCCATGAAGGGACTACAACTGCCAAGATCTTCAAACTTCAATTGTTGACCTCTAAGTTTGAAAAGTTGAAGATGGATGATAATGAAACTTTTGATAGTTTTTATGCCAATTTGAGTGACATTGTCAATTCTAGCTTCAATCTAGGGGAAAAAATTCCAAAGTCCAAAATTGTGAGAAAAATTTTGAGATCTCTACCAGAGAGATTTCGATCGAAGGTTACCGCCATCGAGGAAAGTAAAAATGTTGATGCTCTCAAACTTGAAGAGTTGGTTGGTTTTCTCCAAACCTATGAGTTAAATTTGAACCCATCTAAGAAACCAAAATCTATCGCCTTGAAATCTATCAAAGAATCCATAGATGGTTCAGATAGTGACTCTAAGGATGAAGAAGAAGAGTTGGCTTTATTTGCTAAGAAATTCAGAAAATTTTTGAAACTGAATAAGAGATTTAATCCAAAAGGATAAATATCTTTTGAAAAGCCCAAGTCCGAGCACTTTGAAAACTAGAAACATTTTAGAAGTTTAGACAAGAAATCCTAAGGTATTCAATGCTATGAATGGCAAGGGTACGACCATATTGCCACTGAATGCTCTAATAAGAAAAGATTTAAGGGCAATGCAAGGGATGACAATGAATCTGAATCTGAGGAATCAGATAGTTCTTCTTGTGAGGAGACTAGGGGTTATGTGGCCTTCACTGCATCATTATCTGGGATTGAAGAATCTTCTTCAAAAGTTGTGAGTAATTAACACTGTACTGATGGTGAGGAGGATGATGAGAGTCAAAATGACTCTGATACTGAGGGAGACCTTAAGGCAGCCTATGATGAACTATTTCAAGAATGCCTAAAGCTGAAAAAGGTTCAGTTTTTCATGTCTAAAAAGATCAAATCTATTGAAATAGAAAAAGATGCCTTAGACCAAGTGGCTTCGGGGTTGAGAGCTCTTGTGTCACAGCTTGAGGAAGAGAAGGCTTCCCTCCTTGCCAAGACTCAGCTACTTGAATCTGATTTACATGTTTGTCTTGATGAAAAGACAAGTCTTGAAATCAAGTTGGTTGATCTTGAGCAAAACCAGAGGTGTGGATGTGAAGGGAACTCCATCCACCTCGAACACTGAGCCTGGTGCTAAAAGGCGCCCTCCTGCTAAAGAGAAAGATCCTTATACTCAGAAATTCATTCCTACATGTCATAGATGTGGAGTGAAGGGTCATATTAAGCCTTGATGTCCTAAACTTCGAAGAATGTCCAATCATGGTTTTGAGAACCACAACAACTTTAATGAGAATCTTCAAATGAGAGTTGAGGTCCTAGTGGAGAAGTCTAGGAGTTTGTGTGAAGATGTAATGAAGATGGCTCACAACTCAAGACAGTGGCATGGTCATGACACTCCTCATGCTAGATATAGAGGAGGTAACAGGGAGAACCATAATGCCTATCATAATTCTAGGACTCAATCCTAGAAAAGGAGGAACAGGAGGAAGAGGCAAAAGGTCATACCTGTCTCAACTAAAACGGTTAGAGAACAAAGGGTCAATCAAACTTCTAAAAACATTTGGGTGAGAAAGGAAGACTTGAAAGGCTTCACTTAGCCCGTGCCTGTCATAGCCTAGGGTGTGCTGTTAGTGATATATCTTATCCTAGTGCTATGCTATATGTGGATACTAGTAGTTTTTCTTTTTACTAGTGTTTATTTGCTTTGGTATGTTTTTCTGTTTTTTTTATTTTGAAAAATCCAAAAACATTGAAAAACCATAAAATCCAAATTTTTTTTTTTCATGTTGCCCTTGCTTGACTTGCATGATCTGCATTTCTTGTGTGATCTTTATTTTTATACTTGTTCAGGGTTGAACATGAGTTTGTTGCTGATTGAGGATATATCACCTTCATAGTCTCTTGGTTAGGCTAAAAATTAGACTGATTTTAACTTGAACAGTTAGAGACTTATTCATGTGTGTATGCTTCACAAATTTCACATGCACTCTAACTGATTCTATTGAGAGGTCTATTTTCTAATCTGTAGGTGTATGACTTATCCCAATAGTGTGACCTTGGATGACCAATCTAGAATGACCATTTTGTTAGTCATCCCCATTTTGTGTATCCTCCATGAGCTAAAATTATTGCAATGAAAAGGGCTACCTACTGGGATAGTGTGAAAGTCACTATTAGATGCAAACAGTATGAAATGGCTACCTAGGTGGACACTAGGTATCTATCTGGGTCATTAGAATGAAAGCCCCTGCTGCTAATAGCCAAGGCTACCTACCTAGATAGTGTGAAAGCCATCATTGCATGAAAAGATATGATCAGATAAAGATCATCAAAAGAAATCTTACAAACTAGAGGTATTTGACCAAAAATAAAAGAAAAATATTGAGTCAAATAAAATGGATAAAGGAGCACTAAAATGTAAAAAATCATCATATCTAGATCTAACTAGGTTTGACTTCTAAGATGTATGTCTTTGGGAGTCCCATTAGTAGTTAATGTCATACCCTTGGAAAGGGAAAGAAACCTTGATCTAGTATCTTGTCAGACCACCACTACACACAATGCTTCACGTTTGAACTGTTCACTAAATGTGTCTAAGTAAATTGGCTATGCTTTAGCATTCCATGAGATTTAGTTAGATGGGTACCCTCAGTCGGACTAACTAATCATGTTTTTCACTGGATTTGCAATTTTAATTTACTACTGCTTGAAATGCTTTTGATGCATGTTTGTGTGGCACGTGATATTTTTTTTGTATTGTTACTATGTGATCTCTTAGTTGTTTGGCATGTGCCTTTCAAGCATAAGTGCCCTGTCTTTTGGTGGTCTCCCTGATCTTAGGGGGAGAAGATCAAGTTGAATTGTTGAGGGGGAGTTCTGTGCTTGAGTTGTTGAGGGGGAGTTTGTTCTTTATATTTCTATCTCGTTCCCCGGTTTTTAGTCCCTCATTGTCTGCATTTGATGGTTTGTACTGTGGTTGCCTTAATATTTCACATTTGCTAAATTGGTATATTTTTTTGAATATTAGCTTCCTACCTACCTTTGGCAATTGTGCCAAAAAGGGGGAGAATAATGTTAGGGTAGTATTTCCCTACTTCAGTACATTCCTTGTTTTACCTGTAATTACTTATTTTCATATTCCACACATGCTTCACTAGGTGTTTTGTTTATGAGCATGTGCAGGTCCAGGGTTGCAGCAGACAGATTCTACTTGACAAGAGCTTTAGTGTCTTAATTTAAGATGTTTTGTCAATTGGTGTCATGTAATAGTGTTGGAGTCATGTAATATCCTAATTCACCATTTTGATGTGTTTGGGTGAGTTTGTGTCAAGTCATGTACTTCAGTTTGGTTTTGCCACGGAATTGCCAAAGGGGGAGATTGTAAAGTCCATGTTTTTGTATTGGCATATTCCGGTGTCAAAAAGTGAGTCTGGGTGTCTAGGTGTGTATCTTGTGTCATTACCTTCAAGCATCCACGCCAAAGCGAAGATGAAGACCAAAGAAAACCGGTTGATCCACTTGGTTGATCATTTCCTTCATAGGATAGTAAGTGACCTAGATACCATACTACCATAGGTGGGATTTGACCTAGAATTATCCTAACATGATGCCTTAGGTGGTAAGTGACCTAGACTAACCATACGGACCCTAGGTGATGAGATAAACAGTGCAAAACTTGTTTTAAATTCTGAAATTTTTCAAAAAACCAAGGTTACGTGTTTTGAGCGTATCTCACAAACCGTAGCTCGGATTTTACTCCATAATATGTCAAAACGACCATGTCGAAAAGAGGTACAACTTTTGTGAAGGGTTAGAGACCCAAAAATGAAGTTTGAAATTCGGGTTGGCACCTCAAGGTCGACCCTGACCATTTTGGGTTGACCCTGGGTATAAAAGAATTTGCATAAGGAAAATTGGAAGAGACTAAGAAAAGTGAGGGTCGACCCTGAGGACCATCCGGTCGACCGAAAGGTACCATCTGATCGACTCAATGATCCCCATGGGTCGACCCTGATATGGAGTTTTCATAAAATTCTTTCTAAACCGATTTTTTGACTTTTTAAACAATTTTAGCAACTTCCAAAACTTGGTTTTTGATTCTCTATTTATATAGAACTCTTCCACTTCATAGAGTACAACTTAGGGAGTGTGTGGAGAGGGTTTTTAAGTTCCTCCAGAGGTTATAAAACCTATAAAAATTGGTGCTCTCCTCCCCTTTTGTTAATGCTTTTAACCTAGAGTTTACAAGCCCAAAGTTCCACTTTTGCTTGTTTGGACTTGTGCATTGAAGGAGTCCATCTAGGTATTGATTTATATCAAACCATCAACCCGTTTTGGATAAAACACCTTGGCCGGAGTGTTCCAGAGCCTTTACGAAGGAGATCGATGCGAAACGGATTGTGGATATATGAATTGGTCGGTGGAATCCGAAGCCGTCATTGACGGAGATCGATCGGAAGATCGTGGATTGTTTTCGAGACACAAAGAGAAGTACAAGCTGCTGCGGTTGATCACGGGACTTGAGAGTACATGATGAATTTTCGAGGCGTGGAGGACTAAGAACTGAAGGATCGTGGTGTCAAGTCTGAAGGAGTCAAGTTCGAGTCTTGTAAGTTCTTGTTTACTTTGTCTTAGTGGATTCTCATGGCTAGACTAGGTCCCGTGGTTTTTCCCAGAAGGGTTTCCACGTAAAAATCCTTGTGTTGTGGTTTGCGTGTTTCTCTATATTTTTGCACTTGATTATCATCTTTCCTTAAGCTAATAACTTAATTGTTAAAATCATCAAAAAGGTAGATAGACTTTTAAGGAAACCGAACCATCCCCTTGAACTTGTGAGATTCTCAACTCAAACATTGATTTGGGATTCACCGAATTTGTTTTTTCACTCTTCACAACCAGTGATCCAACAGGTGTTCTAGAAGGTCTGTTTGTGAAACAAGGCAATCATCTAGATCAGCAGCTGAGAACGAATTTGTTGAACCTATTGGAGCTACTTCTAGGGTCGGATTGATCGAGGCCGGTTCTAAATTTGTAGGAATCGAGGCAGCAGTGACAGTAAACATGGCAAGTGTTAACCTTGCCAATGAAGTTCTTGAGACAAAATAAGAAGCATTAGCTGAGCCTGGGAGACCACTTGAATCTGAAGTGGCGCAAGAGCCAGAGGGTGTTGTCCCTCGAGCAGAGGTAGAGGTACCAGTCGAGCCTGAAATAGAGGTACCGGCTGAGGCTAATGTTGTGCCTGAAACAAAATCACAAGGTGTTGTCCCTGAGACTCTGGAAATTCTCATTGAGGAGGCGGGTTCTGATGAAGACAGAGTTGTCGATCTATCAGAGATAGCAGCGGCTTTTGATGCTACCCTTTCTGTTGGTGAGGATCTGCCATTTAAGAGTCTGTCATTTCCCAATAAAGGTTCCCTTCTTGAAGAATTACCTTATGCAAGCAGGGCTTCATCACCAGAGTATACTCCATCTAGTACTCCTCCCCCACTTGACCAACCCGAGGTTGGACCTGACGGCGGCGAGCAACTTGGCGATGATCGATGGTTGGAATACAAAGAGGAGTTTCATCACCTACAAGGGATGATCTCGGAAGTTCTTGGTGAGTATTTCTTTCACCTGCTATCATTCCATCAATTTTTTCTTTGCTATTCCTTTGTATGAATTTTCTATCACATTATGTTGACGTTTTCCTTCTGTAGTTACTCTTGATAGGTTGAATGATATCCTGAAGTTCACCTTTAACGTTCCTGCAACTGGCCAGGATATATCTCCTTCTTCGATGATATTCCTTCCTAGGATAAAGGATATAGTCCTCATCCCTTCCTCATTCTGGAGAACCATATGTCACCCCATCATGGGACTCAAAATAGGGAATTCCTACCTTAGGATCCCCAAAGTCAGGAAGATCTTTTGAAATCTTCCTGCGCATGGTAGTCAGTAACTGATTTCCATAACTCAGTCAAAAGAAGAGTTCATGGGTCAGCCCCATGGACATGTGTCAGCCTCTCAGAGGCTAATATAAAGGATCATTCGTGAGGTCTTGGGTCCTCATGGACTGAACGTGTCAGTATCTCGGAGGCTGGCACTCAGGATTGATCCGTGAGATTTTAGACCTCTCAAATTAGGCACATGTCAGCCTCTCAGAGGCTGACATTCAAGGTTGATAAGTGAGGTTTTAGTCCTCACAGATTAGGCACATATCAACCTCTCGGAGGTTGACACTCAAGGTTGATCCGTGAGGTTTTGGTCCTCACGGATTGAACACGTGTCAGCCTCTCGGAGGTTGACACTCAATTGAATTGATCCGTGAGGTTTTATCCTCATGGAAGAGATACATGTTAGTCTCTTGGAGGCTGGCATACAAGATTGATCTGTGGGGTTTTATCCTCACGGATGAGACATATATCAGCCTCTCATAGGCTGACATATTCTCGGGGCTTTATGTGTAAGCCGTCGACATTAAATGTTGACAGGCTAAAGGACTACGCGTGTTATAGGTATGCGCAAATTTAACCGCCTCTCCGGGAGGTGATGATCCGGTTTGTGTGCAGGTGCACTAGCACCTGCGCAATTGACAGTAGGATTTCACTGGCCACAATTATTAAAAATTCTCACACGGTATAGGTATTTCTTTTCCAAAGGCATCTATCTATATCCATATTAAGGCAGCATTTTTCTTCTCCTAATGTCACATTGGACTACTAATTGAAGTCACTTCATCTCCACCTATATAATAAAAGGCTTAGGCTTAGGCTTAGGCTTTAGGCAATGATGATTCAAGATCATCATTGCCAATACAAGTAATCAAGACTCAAGATCATCATTGTCACACCAATTGTGATTAAATTGGATGAGAGTTTAATTGCACCTATAGGCCAACACGTGTCCCTATTAATCAATACTAACTATGGTTAAGATTCACTAACCAACAATCTCACCTTGGTTTTTAGTAAAACAATATTAATTTTTTTTAACTCTGGTTAAGAACTTTTAACCTTAGGGTTAAATTTATTTTTCATTTTTTTTTCTAAAAATCAATGTTAGATTGTTGAACCCTAAGGGTTAGTGAATCTTAACCATAGTTAATAAGGGTTAACAAGGATTCGTGTTGGCCTGTAGGTGCGATTGAACTCTCCCTAAGTTCAATCACAATTGGTTGTGATTCAATCTCAAAACCACTGAGTTCTTATAGTTCAATTGCACCTATAGGCCAACACGTGTCCCTATTAACACCTATTAACTATGTTTAAGATTCACTAACCCTTAGGGTTCAACAATCAATACTAACTCTGGTTAAGAACTTTTAACCCTTAGGGTTAAAAAAATCTAAGAAACAATGTTAAATTGTTGAACCCTAAAGGTTAGTGAATCTTAACCACAATTAATAGGGGTTAACAACCACTGAATTACTGCCAATTGCGATTGAATTGGGTGAGAGTTCAATTGTACCTATGGGCCAACACGTTTTCCTATTAATCCTTACTAACTATGGTTAAGTTTCACCAACTAACAATCTAACCTTGGTTTTTAGTTTAAAAACATAATAATTTTTTTCAACTTTAGTTAAGAACTTTTAACCCTTACGGTTAAATTTATTTTTTTAAGAACCAATATTAGATTGTTGAACCTTAAGGGTTAATGAATCTTAACCATAGTTAATAGGGCTTAACAGGAATACGTGTTGGCCTGTAGGTGCAATTGAACTCTCACTAAGTTCAATCGTAATTGGTTGTGACTTGATCTCAAAACCATTGGGTTGCCATAGTTCAATCACACCTATAGGCCAACACGGACACCTATTAACCATGTTAAAGATTCACTAATCCCTTAGGCTTCAACAATCCAACCTTGACTTTTAGTAGTTAATTTTTTTTTAACTCTGGTTAAGAACTTTCAATTATCAAGTTTTTTTTCCCCCTTGATCCCACTCGTGCACCCGGGGGTTTTGTTAGTTCTTACTAGTAAAGAGGTTTTTTTGGTTAGGACTTTGCTACTGAGACCGTGTTAGGGCCGAGACCACTGAGACCTCGCGCCCCAACACGGGATCTCAGGTGGAGCCCATCTTCACATGGTGGGCCCCACTTAAGATCCTGTATTGGGGCGCGAGGTCTCGGTGGTCTCTGCCCTAACACAGTCTCAATAGCATTTCCCTTTTGGTTATAATTTACTTAAGGATAGTGCATTGGTTAGTGGTTAGGATTGGGAAGTGGAGCTCCTCCTAATCGTCACCCGGTGGAAATGGGTCTCTTTAGACCTCTATCTTAAGAGAGGCCACACCCTACATTGGAGCAAGCGGCGGGTTGTGTAAAGAGTCCTTATTAAAAACATACTAATAGAGAATTCTTATTAATACTTACTAATAAAAATTCATACCTATTACTTTTAATATTCTATTTTAAATTAGATCAAACACAAGAAAACTAAATACTATTAACTAGGATTTATATATGTAGAGTTATTTTTAGGTAGAATTAATAGGAATTTTATTAGTCATTACATATAAAGATACATAAGAGAATTTTATAGTGTCTAGTGGAAAATTATTAAAAATTAAAATTCATAAAAATTGATTTTACTTTTAATAGAATTTTGGTTGAAGTTTTAGAATTTTTTCCGAAATTTTAGAATTCCAAAATTTTGATCGAAATTTATTTTAAAATAATTTTTATATAAAATTCTGATATTTGTTGAAATTTTCCACATATTTCTCAAAATTTTGTGAAAATTTTGAAACTTTAAATTTTATTTTAAAAATTAAAAGTAATATTTATGAAAATATAGTAGATAGAGAAATAAAAAATAATTAATACTATCAAAATTCCGTGAAATATTGGCATATATCGTGAAAATATTCCGTTTTTATTAAATATTAAAACAACAAATGTTTTGAAATTTGGCCTAGAAATCCAATTTTTTTGAAATTTTGGTTTCTTTTGGTGGACTAAATTTCTGATATTAACATGATTTCTGACCTTGAGTTGTATTACAGCTGTCAAACTATCAGGAACTCCTATAAATAGGGGATAACCAAATGTAATCATAAAGACTTTTTACTAATACACATTTGAAAATATGCATTCTAAAAAAGAAACAAGAAATATCTTTAGTTAAGAGAGAGAATCTAGAGTTTTCGAGTTCTTGTTTCCTCGCGAAATATTCTTAATTGTACTTTCCTTTCTTCCTCTAATCATGGTTCGTTCATATTTTCTTTTTATTCTCTTGTTTTATTTTTACTTTTAAGAAATCCAAAGGAGAACGGTTTTTTTTTTTTTGGTTAAGGTAACAACACCACAAGGCGAAGCTACAGTCATGAGAAGAAAGACCACAAACACAAACACACACCCTCAACCCAATAAGCAGAACGGTTCAATTATAGAATTTAGGCTATTTTGGAGTTACATACCTCCAGATCTACATCGGAATAGTTACGTTCCATCTCATCAAAATCAAAACCTGGTTCTTAATCACACTATAATCACACACGAATACGTCTAAAGTACCTATCTCCTTATTCTAAAATAAAGAAATGCTAGTTCGAGTCGCAAGCTGGTTGAGACCATTCAACAGGCATTGCACCCATAATGTGAGTTTCGAAAAGGTTAGAAATGTGCATCTAGGGCTTGTGCTCCTCTACTTAGCAATTACTACACCAACACCAACCATCCGCATCATGTTAATATTGTGGGATGCAAGTGAGAGAGGGAAGGGCTGAGACATAGGACCCATGCGATGCACTTGTGTAAGAGAAAGACGTGAGAAAGTACGGAAATAGAGAGATGCAGAGTAGAGAGAGAATTTTGTAAAAATATAAAAATTATCCATAAATCAATAATAAAAACATTTTTAGGTTAAAGGATAATTTTGTCATCTAAATTCATTATACGTTTTTTTAACATGAGAATCTTCATTATCATAACTATTTTCATTATGATAATAAAGATATAAGTATAAGGAAAATTTTGTTTAATCAACATTTATAAGTGTCATATTCTCATTATTTATAATAGTAGACATAGAGAAGATATAAGTAGGGGTGATATCGAGTCGAGCCAAGTAGTGAAGTGTTTAGGCTTAGCTCATTAAATTTTACTCGTGTTCAAGCTCGGCTCAATCTTAACTACTGAAAAGCTCGGCTCAGTGTTCAAGCTCGGCTCAATCTTAACTACTGAACACTGTTGTTCAACAAGCTCGGCTAATGAAAAAATCAACGAGCTTGAGCTTGAGCTTAGATCAGCTTAGCTTGTTTAATGACCCAAGTTCAAAAAAACAAAAGCAAAGCTTAAGCGGCTGAGTAAGGCTTATCGAGTCGAGCTGGTTTAGTACTCCCGTTTCCAATACTCTTTTTATAGCCAACTCTCCTCTTAAGTGTTTTCATATCTAACTGATGTGGGACTATATTTCCCACACTCACACTCACACTCACACTCACAAGTCATGAGTCACAACATACTTCACAATGGAACAAAAAACAAAACACTTCACGCGTTTTAGTCCCACATCACATCGGTTATATACAAAAAGAGCGTGGAGTTACCCCTATAAAAAAGAATTGAGAGCCCTTAACAGATATACCTTTTAATTAATCATTTTCACTTTATTTACCACTTATATATGCAATTAAAGAGGAAAAATGCATTACATCCTTAATGAACGGAGCCTTTGTCGAGCCGAGTAGGAATATGTTTAAGCTCGGCTCGTTAACTAAATGAGCTCAAAATATATGTTCAAGCTCGACTCGTTTACTAAATAAACCAACAAGCTTGAGCTTTTAACGAGCCAAGCTCGAGCTGTTCACGAGCACAGTGGTTCCATAACCACCCCTAGATATAAGTGTAATGGTCATTTTGTCACTAAAAGATTTAGGATTTCCTCTAACTAGGGTCAGAGTAAAATACTCTGGCCCAGCCTCTCCAACTCGCCATGTGTCCCTTTTTAACTCCTTTTAGCTGTGGTTAAAACAATGTTATCAGAACCAGACCGGTCATCGAACTAGTTGAGTGGCCGGTTCCCAGTTTGACTGGTCCGGTTCGACCGTGTCCTTTTTTAATAAAAATATTCATTTTTAATCAGCTATGGCCGGTTCAGACCGGTTCACAACCGGTTCTGACCACTGGTTCCCGGTTCAACCGACTGGTTCTTCTGGTTTTGGCAAAAATGACTGATTTTTAAACTTGTCCGATTTTGGGGGGTTTGGGAACTGGTGAGGGGACCCCGATTTTTCCGGTTTGACAAGCCGGTCCGGTCCGGTTCTAACAACAGTGGGTTAAAATTCACTAACCCTTAAGGTTAATGAATATAACTTTGGTTTATAGAAAAATAAATCTTAACCATGGATTAAAACTTCTTAACCAGAGTTAGAAATGTTTAAAAGGCTGAGTTTGAGTATTTTAAAGGAAATACAGATCCTAATATAAGTGTAATTTTGTCAATAGTATTATAATATTAGAGAAAAAAGATATAAGTGGAACAATAACTTTGTCATTCTCATTACAATAGTAAAGAAGATAAGTGTCATGCAATTTTGTAAATAGTGTATAATAATTGAGATTGAGAAGATATACGTGGAAGGATAACTTTGTCATTCTCGTTTTAAGAGTTGAAAAGATAAGTAAAAGGTAATTTTGTTAATGACCAAGGAATTCAATCAACATGTTGAATAATCCTATTCTCTTTACTCCCCTCCACCTCTCTCCAGTTATAGATTTGCTAAAGATTCTGAGTTTTGGATGTTGATGGTAGTTGTATAGTGATACAACCCCATTGTATAATTGCTTTCTTTCATCTTAGTAATTTCTTTTGTGGTGAACTGGGTTATCTAACCTTGTACATGTTGGAGAATGTGATGTTTAGGAATGAAATTGCTCATTTATGTCTTCTACCCAGAGTTGTTCAACCATAAAATGATGGGAGAAGGTAATCTGGTTATATATAAGCAATGTTAAAACCTTAAGCTGTTCTGAGGTTTATGAGCCTAATGTCTGTTTGAGGCAGTAAAAAAAAAAAATCTATTTGATGCAGTAAGCTTTAACTAAACCATGCTCTTCTCGGAGTGACCAAATTTCAATATATATTCTTAGAATGTAATCAAATATTATTTACCCGTTACAGTGTATTCGCAAGTTCAATGCTTCTCAGAAAGATTAATATAGAACAACAACTGAACTTTTTTTTTTTCGGCAGAAAGAACTATGCAGACTTGCCAATTAATGGTAAACCTTCAACTATTGTGCCATTAAGTTCTCTCTTGAATTGTTTTATACATAATAATATAGTGATTACCCCTTTAGAAAGGCCCTGATATAGAATTTCCATTATGAATGGATGGATATCAGACCCAACTTCAATGACTTGTTACAGCTTGCTGGCCGGAACCCCAACAGGTGATTTTCTTGACCTATTTTCCACGGCTCTAGACAGTTGGTTCACTGACTCCTTTGACATATAGCGGGGCCGGCTCAACCATAATCCTCCATCAAGGATAAGTGTGGTTCCATTGATGTATTTACCTTCATGGATAAAACAGATCAATGAGACTCTCCACATGAAATGGCTGACAAGTAATATAAATAAGAAGCTACATACAGGTACATCCAGTTCTAAACTAATGAGTCTTCCGAGGGTATTCAGAAGCACTTAGTGTGAATTACTAAATTCACAGGAACATCTGGCAAACATGTAGAGCAAATGATATTTTGTTTCATAAAGATGATGTTTATGATTGTGCTTGATCATATTTCAGAAAGTAGATTTATGAAAGATTAGTGCCTGATAGTGTAGTGCACTAGTATTCAAAGAACCTATCACAGTTAAATCAGTTGAAAACATGCTACTTGAGGTGTGCGCTTGGAAAGCCATTGCAGTTGTACAGCAAGAAAATGGAATATTCGAAATGATTATATGGGGCTTTGAAAAGATTAACAAATAAAGATAATTGATTCACGTAGAAGTCTTAAAACCTAATTTAGTTTCACATTTTTGCATTTCATCCTTCCATAACTAGATTTAGTGCAAACACATCGAAACTATAAAATATGTGATATAGCTTAACACTGACACGTACAGAGATAAACATGAGTTTATAACAATGGAAAGAAAATGCTCAATTATTCACCAAAATATAATGGTGCCACCATTTTTCATGGTGGCACATGTTGTTTAATGTGTTTTATGTGCATATTTCTCATTCTATAACGAAATTTTTAACCATAAGAGATTATTCAGATCATTGCGGCATTCCTCATCCTTGGCAAGTCCTCGAACAAGAAATCACATCATCATTCGGTGCCTTGCCCAAATATTTGGGGATGGAAGCACAAATCCTATTTTGCCATTCCCTTAGTGTCCCACTTTTACATGTCATCATTTGTCCAGTCCTTTGCTTTCTTTTGAACAGTCAAAAAATCATTTTTTTATGCATGCAAACCTGGTCCATCATTATTGCGGAAAATTGCTTACAGTAGACATTCCTGGAACAAATTAAATTATTAGTTTGCAATTGGCCCAATGAGTAGCCCAAAAGATCATTTGTCTAGATGATGACCAAGGGTGCCAAGTAGCACTCATCCATGTCCTGCATAGAGCAAACTCACTATGCCTAAGCAAATGTTAAACCTTTCCCCATACACAAACCTGTAACTATGTACCTATGGATGAATGTTCCATTCTTCGATTGAATGTATAGCAATAGAAGTCCCAATGAAAAATTTGCTTCAGACAACATAATTTTCAAAATATCCACCAACACTTACGATAAGATGAAGACAGATCAAATAGTTCTCATGAGATTGCAAATAGTTTTCATAGGCAATACCTCAGAGAAAGTTTCCCAATACAAAACCAACATCAAATATATGATTTCAGTATTAGAGATATTTTAGTATAAGAAGCAAATATAAACCCTTCTTTAGAGAGCATGATGCAGGACAATGAGGGGTTGGTTCAGGTTTCTTAATAATTGTAGGGTCTTGGCATGGATTTGAATATGTGGATGATAGGATTTAGGGAATTATTCGGTTAATTCCTTGGCATACCATCTAACTCACTCTCTAGTCTCTACCAGGGCCGCCATACCATCTAAGTCAGATAATTCTGGTTAATTACTAGTTTCGGGAATTATCCGGTTAATTCCTCGGCAATTCCTCAATAGCTAAATATGATGTTAACATTAGGAAATGGTAATAGATATAATTTTAAAATAATAGCAAAGGTGATTATGGATATAATAGATAGAACCATTGGGATGAATATTTATCTCATTACAATGTGAGTAAAGTATAATTAATCAAGTTAAAATTATGGCAATACTTTTAAATAAATAAGCATAGATAGTGGATGTGCTCCCTAAGCAGATAAGAAAATTTGAGTAGAGAATTAGAAACTGACTAGTTTAAGAGAGAGTTGTCTAATTAATAAAAATAAAATTTGAAGAAGAGTTCAAATAGAGTATATAACTGATTTTGTTACTAATGTCACCAAGTAATATAATTAATTGAAATTAATTTGTCAATAAATGGATTATGCATATTCAGTATGTGCACACTAGTGATTGAAAAGGCGAAGTAGATGGGTAGAGTCAGTTTTAAAACCCCCAAAGTCAGTTTTTAAGGTGCGAATCAATTATCATGTAGCATATCAACATTTAATAACGTATCAAGACTGATACGTGCAACACAATCAATGCATCATCAAGAAATAAGAAAAAATTCATTACCCATGAGTTCGGTATTGGTAATCTCTAAAAGGATACATATCATACGTACTGTATCAATATACACAATATTATAAACCATGCATACTGGTAACCCCCTACCTCAAATCTGGCACAACAATCTCAAAGCAAAATGTTAGACCTTGTTGGGCATTTTATGTATATGAGAGAGAACAGCAAAAGACCACAAGTATGACATTGTTTCCCACTCATACTCCTGAAAACAATCGGGTTTGGCTCTCTAATCCAGTGAATTAGTTTAGGTTATGAGTAATAGTTTACTCGCGACTGTACAAACTACTCCTGTAAACTTTAGTTTGATAACCAAAGTTCCAAATTAGATTGTTGTAGATCAAGTTTTCAACAAAATGCCCGAATATGAGGAGGTTCAACAAAGAACACTAATGACTCTAGTGAGAAGGGAATAGGTGCAAGTAGAAGGCTTTAAAAGAGAGAGGAATTGCCAAAAATAATGTGAATGGAGAGACAATGAGAAAAGATTTGATAACACAATTTAATCGGAATAATTTTTAATAGAACGGAATGGCAGAACAAGAATCATGGATGGAGGTTGACAATTAACATTTAAGAAAGCAAGTATTGTAGTGTCCCACTTTTACATGTCATCGTTCATCCATTCCTTTACTTTCTTTTGAACAATCAAGAAGTCATTTGTGTACACATGCAGACCTGGTTCATCAGTACTGAGGAAAATTGCTTACCATGAAAAAAAGTTAATATCCTAGGCCATGAGCTGCACCTATGTTGGAAACCTACAGGGATATTACCCTTCCATCTATGCCCTGTAAAATCCTCTTGTGCTAGGCTCCAGGCCACTTATAACGCAAGTTCAGCCCATAAACTTATATTAGGCTGGGTTCAAACCCTCTGGCCAAACAAATCTATTAATATATTACGGGGTTGCAAACCTTTTTTCTGTGGACAAAGTGTCTTTAGGAAAGGCCTCTTGGAATTGGTTTGTAAGCCCAAGATCAGCCCATATAGTTTCAGAGACCTAAATAAAGTCTACTTGCTGGGCCAAAGAATCCTCCGAAGCCTGGGCCCTTAGAGAGCCAAGCATTAATACCAATTGGGCTAGGGTGGATCAGCATTATGATTCAATGTACTGGCACTCGGATAACAATAAAGTTGACACGGTTACATATTGGTGTGTCAATGGGCCAAGCTGACCTGATTAATAACTTGGCTTGAGATAGCTCGGGCCAAAAAGGGACAAAATGGACAAAATGTTCAAGATCTATTGATTTTATGCGAAATCCATGGATCAAAACCATTTTATGAGAAATCAACAAATTTTCATCACTTTTTAAAAAAACAAATTTGCAAACTCTAAAATTTTCAATATTTCAAAAATAAAAACATTCAATCTAGGGATTAACCTAAGATTCGATCAAGCCGGCATGTAATTCACTCTGGTACTGTGCTTGTATAATGTATGTCATTTACTTTATAGTTATAAAGTCAATATTTCTTTTATGTATTCATTGAATGTAAGGTTTTCATATTTAAATTGTATTATCAATACTTGGTCAAGTGACTATAGTTTGTATTTTCAACCCATTTATCAGCATAATCGCATACACGCCTTTTTCAACTTATAAAATTCTTAACTATCATATGTATAGTTATAAATATAGTTAGGGGACTTCATTTAGTTTGTTTTCAGCTTATATTTTCATCAAAAGAAGTTTTATGCAAGGTATCCAAGTTTTCCCTTGCGTATCTTAATTTTTGTTGGCGTGTCGACGCATATCAGACTGATACTCTAATACGTATCCTAAAACAACCTTATTGATATTTTGAACCATGGGACCCATAGGCCAAATAAATCAACCTGGGGCCCATATTCACACACTGTGTCAGCTTAGGGGACTTTAGGAGGGTTTGGGGTTCAAATAAATGGGTTGGAGCACTTGGGCAGGCGGTCTCCCGGCGCCTTGTCGCCAAGGCGACCGCCTAATGCATTGCCTGTAACAATCATGGAATATATATATATATAATTAAGAAGTGAATAAGGTTACTAACCTGCATCTGATGCGAGGTAGAGAGCAGCCATTGCAATATCCCATTTCTCTCCCACTTTATACAAAGGTCTGTACTCCTTGGCTTTGCTCTTTATTTCCACAGGTGCGAGTTTACTCAAGCCAGCAGTATCTTCAATGGGACCTGGTGCAATGCCATTGACTCTGATATCATAATCAGTGCCCCATTCCAGAGCCAAGCTCCTTGTAATGCTATCAACGGCCGCCTGTTGATAAGGAAACATTGTAAGGAAATCTAACACACACATAAAATAAAAATAATAGATTTAATATAAATAAAATAAAATATATACAACAAGAACCCTAAGTTTACAAACCTTGGCAGCAGATACATGTATTTGATACCAAGATGCTGTATAATGCAAAGTCGCACTTATGTTCAATATTGTTCCACCATTAGATGGGCCCCTTCCCAGTCCTCCTTTCTTAAGATACTTGAGTGCTTCATGGCACATTGTAAATGTTCCAACAGAATCAATATCCATTACTGCGAAGATTAGAAAGAAAAGCATTTAGTTCACAACCTCTCAGAACCTAGACTAGGGGTTTAAAGGCATGTTAGCGCTATGTCTTTCTATGGTCTATAAACTTGTCTACAAAAACTTGGATTCAATCTCAGAGTTGATTGCTGGACCAAAAAATCAATATGTATTGAGATTCAATTGACTTGAGAAGTTACATTTTATTCTGCCACCAAGGTTTGTAAACACAGGAGTGTTTACAAAACTTATTGTATAAAGAATGAAGGGAAGAACAGAGTGTTTATGGACTTTTACTGAAAGTTTGTGGATTGTTTGCTGAAAGTTGAACTGTGCACCATGTGATCTGTTGAACCCTTTTCGGTGCACGGTGTGACATGAAGAATTGTAGATTACTTTCTAGAAATGAAGCATCAGGTACAGCTAAAGGAATTAAGGTCATACGTGTGTTATTTCAGTGTTGAAAACGTGGAGTCTGTGTTAGAAACTGCTCCTATACTAAGGTATACCCGAGTTAAGTGAGCATTGTGTGGGCCATCCTCCTAAGTAAAAGTACCATTTAAAGTTTCAGATTTTACGTATTGATGTGCTGTCTAATTCTTTAAATGAAGGAAAAAAGAGGATGTTGAGAAGACCAAACACATTGACATTGGTTACCATTTCATCAAGGACAAAGTGCAAACAAGGAGATATCAACTCCATATGTGAGGTACTGAGATAGGGAAATCAGCTCGCCTATACATTCACTAAAGCTCTCAGGCGTTGAAAATTAGAAAGATTTCAATTCAAGCTAAGCATCTATTAAGATATATGCTTCATCTTGAGAGGGAGTGTTAATGTTTAATATTGAATCTATATAATGTTCCTGTGAGAATTTTGGCTTGAATTGAGGTTTCTGGCCGTGAGCGATCGATCGGCCAATGGTGACCGATCGATCGGTGGAGCGTGTTTGAGTTCCAAGAATTTTCTAAACTCGGTTTTGGAGAGTTTTCTCTTTTGGGAAACTCCTTTTTTGTTAGGGTTTCGTTTTCTCTTTGTTTGGGTCTCTTTTGGCTATAAAAGAGAGACTTGGGGATTAGGGTTTGAAGTAAGATTTTTCATAGCTAGGGTTTGGGTTGAGAGGAACAAGAAGACTTGTGTGAGAGAGAGCATTGTGAGCTTTCCTTGGGTTTTGATATTCGTTGTGGGTTCTTCTCTTCTCTTTGGTATTCTTCTCTTGGATTAGTGAAGATATTGGGTGTGCTTTGACCATAGACGTAGGCATTTAGGCCGAACCAGGTATATCTTGCTTGTGGTGTGTTTTCTTGTTCGCCATATTTATTTCTCCATAGTTTCAATCCTAAGGGGTTTCCACTCAACAAACTGGTATCAAAGCTATTGGTTTAGAATGGCGACAAAGACTACGAATTCTAGATTCGAATTGGAGAAATTCAATGGAAGTAAAAACTTCGGATATGGAAAATCAAGGTTCGTGACTTGTTGATTCAACAAGGCATGCACAAAGCATTGAAGGGAAATGATAAGAAGCTTGAAAATTTGAAGGATGAAGATTGGGAGGACTTCAATTTGAAGGCGATGAGTGTAATCTATCTATGTCTAATGGATGAGGTATTATACAATATTCTGGAAGATGAGACGTCTTCAGGACTTTGGTTGAAGTTAGATAGTCTCTACATGAGAAAATCGCTCACTAACCGGTTATACTTTAAGCAAAGGTTGTTTACACTCAAGATGGTAGAAGGTACAAAAATTTCCGATCATCTTAGTGAATTTAATAAGATAACTACTGAGTTAAGGAGCATTGGTGTGAAACTTGATGAAGAGGACAAAGCCCTACTCTTTGTTACTTCCCTATCTCCTTTGCTTGAGCACCTCCATACTACGTTGCTCTACACAAAGGAGAATATCAGTTTAGAAGATGTTATTGCCGCTCTTCTCTCTAATGAGTTGAGAAAGAGTGCGCAAAGTAGTGAAAGTCATGAGCAGACTTTACTAGGAGAGGGGAGGACAAAGAGTAACGGGCCTAAAAAGGGGTCCATATCATACAAAAATGTTGAGTGTTATTACTATCATAAGAAAGGGCAAATAAGTAGATATTGTCGGTTATAAAAAAGCGAGGAGGAAAGAAAACCCTCTAGTACAGCCAATGAGACTGATGAAGATTCTAAAGATCCGGACGATGATCCCATGGTCCTTTTAGTTACTACAACTAATGGTTGGTCTAAGGACAAATGAATTTTTGATTCTGGTTGTTCCCATCATGTATGTCCAAATAGGGACCGGTTTGCTACCTACAAAAAGATTGAAGGCGGCACTGTCTTAATGGGTAATAATACCCCCTATAAGATTCTTGGGATATAGACAATCAAAATAAGAATGCACAATGGTGTAGAGAGGCATTGATGGGAGTGAGGCATGTCCCAGATATGAAGAAAAATCTGATATTTTTGAGCTCTTTAGACTCCTAGGGGGTGCAGATTCTATGCCCAAGGTGGAGTGCTAAAAGTTCGAAAGGGACTCTCGATTGTGATGACAGGTAGAAGAAGCAAGAACTTGTATGTGTTACAAGGAAACACAGTTTTGGTGGAGCATCTAAGGCGAAGAAAGCTCCTGTTGTTCCTAATTCTAGCCCGGCAAAAGAGGCGCGAGTTTTGGCAAACAATGTGGGTTTACATTTAAAGATGAAGACAGCTGAATATATGACATTTAGCTTTGATGATGATTTACAGGTGGAGTCGGGGACTCCACATCTTTCGCAATAGGGGGAAAGAGTTTGGATGGAGAAGTCTAAAAAGTTTATTAGACTTACTCGAAGTTCGGCAAGGAGGAGTCTTGTATTCGGTTTGGATTATGTTGGTGAAAGCGAGATGGCACATCAAAGGGTGTTCCCGGGATTTTTGCCAAGGTAGAGATTTGTGAGAATTTTGGCTCGAATTGAGGTTTTTGGCCGCGAGAGATCAATCGGCCAATGGTGGCCAATCGATCGGTGCAAGCTGCGATCGATCGACCACTGTTGGCTAATCTATCGGTCGAGCGTGTTTGAGTTTCGAGAAATTTCTAAACTCGGTTTTGGAGAGTTTTCTCTTTTGGGAAACTCCTTTTTTGTTAGGGTTTCGTTTCTTATTTGTTTGGGGTCTCTTTTGGCTATAAAAGAGAGGCTTGAGGATTAGGGTTTGATTTTGAAGTAAGATTGTCATAGCTAGGGTTTGGGTTGAGAGAATAAGAAGACTTGTGTGAGAGAGAGCATTGTGGGCTTTCCTTGGGTTTTGATCTTCATTGTTGGTTCTTCTCTTCTCTTTTGTATTCTTCTCTTGGAATAGTGAAGATATTAGGTGTGCTTTGACCCTGAATGTAGGCATTTAGGTTGAACCACGTACATCTTGCTTGTGGTGTGTTTTCTTGTTTGCTATATTTATTTGTCCATAGTCGTTGATTCTATCCTAAGAGGTTTCTGCTCAACAGTTCCTTAGGTACAATAGGATATTTGATATTAGATTAGTATACAAGGGTAATATTGGCATTTTTTATTTTCATGACTTACTAATGGCATTTTAGAACTGAACAATATATGAAATAGAGAAGAGGGTCATGAGCAATAAGTTGTCTGCACATCTCTCTCTCTCTTCTATTTTCTCCACCTCTAGTCTATGAAATCCCAAGTTTAGAACACTTTACTTTTTATTTTCCTAGTTAAGGGTTAACTTACAGGAGCTTCATAATCACTCAAAGTGTCAATAAACATAAACTTATTCAACCCATTTTTGTAATGTTCTGCAATTTCAATATGTACTATATTGCTTATTATTCAAACATGACTTGGTTTCAAGGGGAATAGAGTCCCATCACTTTGCTAAATTAACAACTTAAATCTCCACTCTGGAAAATAGGATCAAACTATTGAGGCATAAAGCATGATTACTTTTAGTTCTATTTATAGAATTTCAAAGACGATGGTTGGATCAACAGTCAATGCGCAGCATGTCAACCTCTCTCTACGCCTTTGTAGATACACAACCTGTATGAAACCCATTAGGAAATCAATCCTCATGTATTGAGTTCTAATGTTCTGGAGACTAAATTAACAACATAAACATCAACTCAGTTGGAATATTAGGATCAAATTAATGCATGATTTTCTTTAAGTTCTAAACTTCTATTTATAGAATTTCAAAGACCATGATTCGATCAACAGCCAAATGCCTAGCATGCCACCCATTTCTCCACACCATTGTAGATACACAACCTGTACGAAACCCGTTAGGAGATAAATCCTCAGCAGACACAAGAAAATTGCCAGCCGCGGCATTCACAAGGATGTCAAGCCTGCCAAAATGCTTAATAGTTGAATCCAGAACTCTGATTGCATCTTCTTGTTTGCGAACATCTCCCTCGAGCCCAATAGCCTGTAACATAAACAAAACATACAGACATTCTGAAGTCGCGGAACCAGACATATTTCCAAGCATCCTGTTAACTGGTAGTATATTAAATAGTACTACAACAAAGCAAATAATGCCAGTAAAAACTTATGAGCTATACAATAAAATTAAGCACGAGAGGGATGCAAGGTTGTCAAAATGTCTGCGCCTATTTCACGATGAAGTTACATATGTGAACATGACCATCCACTAGGTATATTTATGTACATAAGATCATATCCATAGTTCAATTATAAGAATAAAATTCAAAAGCAAGATTCACAATTAACATCGGCCCAATATTTGGTGCTCCTTGTAGCTGCAATTAGCTTCCTTGGATGGTAGGATCTTGGTAAAAGACCATCCCAAAAATGATCTTAGTAAAATCCTCTGCAATTGGTCTTTAGTAACAAACTGCACTACTATCGGCTTATGGCCTGATTTAGTGCCTACTTTTTGCTTCAAGATGACCGGCAGATCCATCTGAGAGAAGCTTCAAGATGACCAGCAGATCTTTCAAAGAAGTGGCCAAAGGGAAAAGTTGGGCTGACCATGTGAACTAAGATCAGGGAAGTGGTGGTCATTAAAACTGAAGGGGAGTATGACTGTGAGAGGACTTTCAAAAGATGTTAAGTAGGGAGATTAATTTCTAGAAGAGGAGGAGGTAGAGATGGATCTTGTCACAAGATTGGTTCCTGGAGGGTCATTCCGTTCTTCGTATTCCCCTTAGAGATTGAAGCCATAGAGTTCACCATGTGGGGACGAGATTTTTCAATGGCTTGAGTCTCAGGCTGGATGAATGGCACTGCGATTGCTGGGAAGTTATTAACCTTTGACGCACTTAAAACTATAACAGACTAGGATCCATGGATTGATCTGCATTCCTGGTGTAAGACTATGATCGATACAATTCGGGAATGTTGTGGGGAAGTTCTGAAGGTAGATCCAGACTCAGTAGGATAGAGAAAGATCAATACAGCTAGAGTCGTACTTTGAAATAGGGATCCCAGCCAAATCACCCCATCTACTGAGATGAAGGCTAGGTGCTCTTTTTTTCTCAATTAGGCTGGTGATGGGAGGAGGTTTAATAGATGGGGACCCCCAATGCATCAAGATCCCCGTCTACAAGGACTAGAAGCGATACTCATAGTAGAGGGAGGATCTGGGCCAGACTAGAGCCAAGAACATGTCCCATGGAAGCATTTGGAAGGGGAACAAGCTGAATGCAAGGCCTGGTCGAAAGGGGTTCAAGCCATAAGGGAGGTCAGAAGGGGGAAGGAGGAAGGTTTTCCTTCAAAATCCAATGGTTCTCTTTTGTTCGTCCAAACAAAGTAGATGACACATGACACTGCATTCTGAAAGTTCAGAGCATGACATGGGCCTCAACCACAATCTTAATCCCTTTTGGAAGGCAAACGGAGTCGAGCTGGACAAATACCATATGGAGGGGTGTGAGCTCAAGGTATGGCCACGTGGAGCAGCATAATGATTTACCAATCTGTTGTAGATCATTCCATGAGGCCAAGTAACGTGGCGTGCCAGGGTTAGGGTGATCAAAAGGTAGGAGGACTGAGCTTGTCTTTCCTTCTTTGAAAAGTCTCCCAAAAGAAAGGGCATATGTCAGGTCACATGTCTACAGAAAGGATCGTATGTATTATGTGTGTCCAACAGGCTATGTGTCAAGGGCATGAGGCAAGGGGATTATTGACAACATATCTGAGGTGACATTAGACTGTATTTTCAGCCATTTTAAGCTACAGCAGACTTTAGGAGGTAGGCATGTTGCTCTGCCCAATGTCAGGCGGTATTAGACGTGGACCCTCCTCTCTTGAGAAGGGGATAAAACAAGATCTCCGCAAACTAGATGTGGCCACATAGAAGCTGATCAAAACCATTCAAGGGAGAAATCCTATGGTATTGAGTTGGCAAATGGACATGATAAGTCCCCGCAAAGCATGCTAGACTTTCTCAATAGAAAAGAAGGCTTCAAAAAAGAAAAGAAAACATCTTTAGCGTCATTTCATTCGATCAGGGTATGCCTTAATCCCTTGGGTCTCAAAAAGAATGTGGGGATGATACCCAGCCCAAGTCCTAATATCCAAACTTCGCATTGTCTTATTATATTCTATATCTAAGGCAAAAGGCAAAGGCTTGCAAATATGTTTATCCTCCAAACGTATTCAAGAGAGGTGATCCAGCACTTTAAAAGAAATTTCAAGTATGAAGAATCATTGAAAATTAGGAGAACATAGGATGAAAAAATATTCAGTTAACTAGGTTTTAGTGTCGGAAGCCTGAGCAGACGATTCAATCTCTATGAGGATCAGAAATATTAACCCTTCCTCACTCTTTTGTTTTCTGGTGGAGGTAGGGAGGAGGAGATCATGGAGGTGAGTATTATAGTTGTGGAATTATCCAGACCCACTAACAAGACCCAATAGAGAGCTAGAAGGGGAAACAGGGCAACTGAGTTCTCCCCAGCCTTAAGTCGGAGAAGTGGGCAACAAGGAAATTAAGCCCCCCTCGAAGTTAATTTTTATCTTTACTTGGGAGAATTGTCACAATATCCTACAATTCACATACTAGACTATCCTACAATTCACATACTAGACTGCCATCATAATGCATTCATTGGTCAAGAACTTGCTAGAGTGGGAGATGAGATAGAAAGAACTCAAGAAAAGAGAGTGGAGACAAAGGAGACCTGAAGGGTAAGGGAAGCCTATCCAGCAAGGGGCAATGTAGTTAAAGTTTCACCATGAGGATCCTATCCTGGAATTTTCAGGGACTAGGGAGTCTTAAGAAGAGGGCAATGCTAAAGCCAGTGATCCTATATAGAAAGACGGATTTGATCATTATGCAGGAATTGAAGCTTCAAGTAGCGGATAAGAAGGTTACCCCATAGATTTGGGGGAAGAGGAAAGCAAAATGGTCCTATCGTCGGGTAGGAGGCATTATTGTGATATGGGATTCAAGAAGTATATTAACATTGGATTCGGGTTTAGGGGATTTCTCCAGATCCATTCTCTTCCAGAAGAGAAAAGATAGTTTTGAGTGGACTTCTCTTTGGTGTATTGTCCAACCTCCAAATCCTTGTGGATGCATTTGTAATCAGAGAGCTCAAGGCAGCCTCTTTTGATGGAACCGGCCTTGGTGCATTGCAAGGAACTTTAATGTAAACATATATTCACAAGAGAAGATGGGGGGCACTAAAAGGAGGATAACAGTGTGTATAAGTTAGTTTTCTAAGTCCATCAATGGAAATGCTCTATTCAACCCTTGTAGGAAAGAGCTTGTTCACATGATCTAATAATAGATCACCTATTCTATGCAAGTTAGATATATTTCTTCTCTCAATCACGTGGATAGTTGTTTCCCAGATATGATTTAGGTTGTTTCCCAGATATGATTTAGGAGGCTATTATCAACCCAATATCACATCATACACCAATCCTGCTCAATGCGTCCTAGATGCCCACCACCTTTCAAGTTCAAGAACATATGAATAGAAGACAATGAAAATTCATGGCCAAGGTGGGTGCTTGGTGGTAGGAGATGGCTCTCAATTGATGGGCAGATTTTGTGTCCGGTATGAAGTTGAAGACCTTTAAAGTTAGGATCAAAGAAATGGAACAGTCTAGGTTGGGGAGAGAGAAAAAAGAAATCGTCTTGGAGATAGACGGTTTGGACAGTCAAGAGGAAGAAGCATCCATCTCCAATGAAGAAAGATTGAAGGAGGACTTTAAAAAAAGAATCGACTTCTAAAATCAACTGGAATCAGGAAGTAGAAATTAAGAATCCAATGAGTGACAGTGGACAAAACTGAAGAAATCAGCAAGTAGATAGTATCCTCTTATGAAATATTGTATGTATCAGAGAGAATTTCAAAACCCTGATGGGTTCGAGTTCTCTAATTTGGAAGATACTGATGCAAGATGTTTAGAGATTCAGGAAGCAAAGGTTTTGTCTGCAATTTGACATCTAGAGGTATACAAGTTGCCAGAACCGGATGGTCTTCTTTCTATATTTGTATTATTGATAAAAAGAGGATCTGATGAAGGTCCTAGATGAGTTCCATTTGAGAAGGGAGACTGTAAAAGGCTACTGATGCAACTTTTAACTCCCTCATTTTAACAAGAGACAGTGTAGACAAGCTACAGAATTTCAGACAAATCATCCTGAGCAGTAGTATCAAGTAATGCCAAATATTTTATCTTCTCGTCCTAAATATTAGGAAGGTGGTTAGGACTCATTAGGGAACTTTGTCAGGGGCAGGTAGCTGGTAATGGAGTTTTCATTACAAGTGAATGTATCGACTCTAGGAATAGATTTGGAGTAAAAAAAAAAGCATCTAAAATTGATTCAGAGGATTATGTGGAGTGGCCTTTCCCCCCGAGTACATGCTTGTCAAAATGAAGTGTGGAGAAAAATGAGGAGTTGGATTAGGGCATGCATTTTGTCGGACTCATCTCTTAGTTCTCTATTCTGCCAAATATTGGGTTGCAGGGTGCCCTCTTTCTCCAATGTTTTTCAGCCTGGTAGTAGAGGCACTAAGCTGGATGGTGGGCAAGGCAAAGGACCTTGGTCTAATAGAGGGCTACAAGGTCGAAAGCAAAGGTTTATACTCATCTCAAATATTTTGATGACAGTGACATCCTGATTTTGTTGAGAAAAGGGATCTAAAAATAGATTGGATATTTCCAGATCAATCACAATGACTATTATATAAATCTAATGCAAAATAAAGAGAACTTAAATAGAAAATTCACACAACCACTGCAAGATGATTTAACGTGGAAAACCCCATAAAGGGAAAAAAACCATGAAAGGTGGCGTGCCGTTTCACTATGTAGAAGATTGGAGATTACAAGACATAATCTAGAGAACATACCAAATGCCAGGACAAAGCCTATGCAAAAGTTTAGTCAATCCCTAGATCTCAAAACCACTTTGTCTTGCTTCTTTTCTTCTTCTCTCTCACATATGTAACCCCTTTTCTCACTCAAAAAAGGCTCACTAATAAATCTCTTCCTCTTTCACGATATAGTAGAAAAAACTTTTTCATAGGGCCACGTTCCCAACATGGGCCCCACCACTAAACTCAACTCAAGAATAGGTTACGGTTTCTCCAAAAAAACCGGTAGACGCAGAGAAGTCCTATTAGGACTGCCACATCAATATCTCCACCTCAAGCCAGTGCCATGACCAACAGTAAAAGCATCTAATGTGATCAATCCAAATATATAGAAAGGATTGCAAAAATTAGATTTAGGATAAAGAGTGGGATGACATGGAAGACCGTGCTTTTAGTGTCATTTAATTGCATTAGATTTATAGAATAGACATTGTGATCAATCCAAATATATCCAATCTATTTTTGGATCCCTTTTCTCAGGAAATGGTATCAAAGCTTTAGGGTTGAATTTTTGTCTATTATTTTTCTTGGTATTGGAATGGTGGTGAAAGCATCTAATGTGAAATTTGAAATTGAGAAGTTCAATGGAAAAATAAATTTTGAGTTATGGAAACTAAAGATGCGGAATGTTTAGTACAACAGAGACTGCAAAAGGCATTGATTGGTAAGAGTAGTGGGATGACATGGAGGACCGTGCTCTTAGTGTTAATCAATTGTGTTTGTTTGACAATGTTTTATTTAACATTGTGAATGAGAAAACTACAGCTGATGTTGGGAAAAAATTGAAAGTCTGTATATGACTAAATCTTTGACAAATAGATTGTACCTTAAGCAACAACTTTATGCCCTAAAGATGACAGAAGGGAAAGATTTTAATGATCATCTAAATACGTTCAATGAACTTATTTGTTAGTTATTTTCTAATGATGTCAAAATTAATGAAGAAGATCAGTCCTTGCCTTTATTGAATTCTCTTCCAGGATCTTATGAAAATCCTAGAACCACTTTGTGCTATGCTAGAGATGTTTTAGATCTGGACATAGTTGTTTCATCTCTTCTTTCTGATCAACCAAAAAAGAAAAGCAATAGTTTGCAGGGATCCTCTTCAGATGCATTGCTGACAGGAGGTAGATCAAAGGAAAGGCAGAAAATTTTTCAAGAACAAAGTCGAGAGATGGGAAGTCGACAGTAAAGCGTTGGTATTGCAAAAATGAGGGGCATATGAGAAAGGATTGCAAAAATCTTATGAAACAGTTCGGTCGTTCAGAGAAATCAGATGATGATGTTGCTTCAGAAGCAAATTCAGTGTGTTCAATTGGTACATGTGAAAACTCAGGTGAGATTCTAAGTTCTGCTGGGACTAATGGTTATTTCTATTATTGTTGATTCCTGTGCTACTTGGCATATCACTCCCCATAGAGATGGGTTTGCCACTTATAAACTATATCATGATGGCATTATTTATATAGGTAATGCTTCTAACTGTAGAATGGCTAGTTGTGGTTCTATTAAAATCAAGATGTTCACATGAACTTAATGGACGTGTTTTATTTGTCGGGAATTTGTACCATATCCGACATAGTTGGGCTTACCCGGTGCATGTGACGTAAAATTGAGTCTCAAGAGTACTCTCACTTCTAATTTCTAATTGTTCAATTATTATTAGTTTTTCTTGCAATGCAGATATATTTGGTGAGTAAATTTATAGATTATTTTTACTTCATGTTCAAATAACATGATACCAATTAAATGTTGGATTACAAATATGTATTGTTTGATGGCGTGTTGGTGATTTGATCTGTTACACACACAACAGATGTTCACATGCACTTCATAGACGTGCTTTACTTGTTGGGAATTTGTACTCATTCTTGCTTATTCGGATGTTTTTCTGGAGGTAACTGAGGAGATTCGAAATTCTCTAAGAGTAGAGTAGCTAGATGCCATCCTTTTACCTGAGAGAGTGGATTTGTAGTGAGGAACAGATATAGTGGACGCAAATAAACTCATACATTCATTTTGTTTAAATTACTTTATTGAGATTTAAGATGGTTTGCTTGATATTTTCTCTAGCTTTGGGATGATGTCGTGATTCACATTTAGCATTGGGATGCATTCCTCAATTCACGCATCAAGATCTACATACGAGGTTAGATATCTTGAGTTCAAAGTTTGGGGCGTGACAAAATAATTTTTTATTAAAAATGGTCTAAAGCATAACAGAAAAAACAAGTCAGCCTAGTTGTTATGTTTGCTAGGCATATGGGCAATTTTTACTTTGTCTCCATCAAAAGAGGTATAAGTTCAGCCTCTTGAGACAATCAACAACCGCGCAATTGCTGCGCTTGACTAGCCTAGCTGCCCATATGCGATTATAATTAAGCTTACATGCTTGACTAGGTGACCAAGCAAGGTCCTTTTACACTGGCTTCCATATGTGGGATGGTATTCCCATTTCCCATCCATCCTTAGGACAGTATCCTCAATTAGATTTGAATCCCAAAGAACCTCTATGAGGGAGGTCCCAGGGTCAAGTCCCAGAATGGGAAACTCCCAATGAATTAGTAGAGCTTTCCCTTGTTGCTGTGCAAGCCTGCTAGATGCCCACTCACTCTGATCCAATGCGGGCAACCCAAAGTGTCGGCTCACTAATCGCCTAACTAATTAACCAGCAAACTGTGACCCGTAACAAAAAAAAAAGCACAAAAAGGGAAAAAATAATTAATTAATTTTTAAAAAATCGAAAATTAGCATACTTAAATTAAAAATTGTGACATCCTTTTACACAATAAGACGAATTATAGCTGAGGGTAATTATTTATCATTGTATCAATTGATATGGTTCTGGTACTTCTTCTTTCATGTACTATAGTTGTGCATATAAATAAATAAATAAATATATATATATATATATATATATATATGACCAAATAACACAAACACGATGAACAAATAATATTCAAGCTTTCATAGCAAGGGAGAGAGACAGTGGCATGGTGAAGCAATTTTCAACTACTGTACTACCATGAAATTCGTTAGATGATACCATGACGAAGTAAACTGCTAATTATGCTTCTTTCTCTGCAAATTGTTATAGTAAATTATGTTATAATATAAAAGCAACCATATATTTAATGTCCACAATAAAAGTAGGACAAATCATTGTCATCCAATTTTAGATAAATCCATATTTCAGAGAACCCAAATGATTAAATGAAAATAAGAATCAAAAATTACAATTTTAGTGTCCAAATAAGAAGCAAACAAAATAAAACCGACCCTAGAGTCCAAGTAATAAAATTGACTGGGCAACGACAACCAAGTGTTGCGTGCCTTTTCCTTCTTTAACAAGGGTAAAGGAAAATAGGTTCTCTTTGAGGGGAACCGACCTAGTGACCTTCATTGACTACTCTTCGAGGGTTAGCCAACCTCCACAAGACAATCCTTTTAGGATAAAATTTCCACACACTTCTTCAGTAATTCAAAGTGTTTAAATACAATGGAGACTTGATTACAACAGACAGACCCATGTATCTAGATAAGAAGCCACTTGCTCTCTAAGAGCCCTACTAATAAGAAACTACATAACTATCCACTTATACTATACAATTACTACCCACTTCTATCTTACTTCCTACACATGAACATAACTTTCTATCTTTACTTCAAGACTCCTAAAAACAGTGAAACTTGATAAACTTATTCACAACTAGGGCTGTCAACGAAGTCGGATACAATCCGTACCCGTTTAAGTGAATATTTATCTAGATAACTATCCGGCCGAGTGGATTCAGATATCCTATTGCCTATTCGTCTAGAATCAAATCAGATACGGATAGTACCCTATCCGATCCGCTAACTATCTAAACCGATTATGATAGTAGGTATACCTTTTAAATACCATTAATGCCCTTACTATTCTTTAAACTACAATTGGTATTATTGCAATTTGTTTAAATATGCAAGGACAAAAAAGTAATCTACCACTTATATAAATACAACCCCAACCCTAAGTTATCCATCCTTCAACTGCCTCTCCTCCTCTAGTCCTCCGATCAAGTCGTCCAATGATCATCATTCTAACTCAAAGTGACGAGAGCACTGATCAAGCCGTCCAATGAAGATCTGTTGGCTACGGAAAGGGATCGAGATGGGATTTGGATGACGTCGTTGGGTTGATTTTAAAATAATAGCGGTGACTGGTGAGCCTCATGTTTCTGGTATAGCATTCGAAGCAGCTGCGAGATGACGTGGGGCTTGTAATGACAAATCCCGCCAACGAGGACACCCTTCAATATTCAGGCCTATTCATCCCCAATTCCGACGTCCCTTAGGTTGCCATGTCTAGTAATCCTCTCTCTCTCTCTCTCTCTCTCTCTCTCTTCGATCTTCAGGCTGTTTATTCGGTCCAATTCGGATAGTATCCAAATTTGAAAAGTTAAACGAATTCAAATTCAGTTTCTCTAATCTACTATCTGTTGGATATAGGAGCGAATTTGGATAATAGGTAGAGACAATCGAATACGGATATAGGCTTATAGCACTATCCGCTCCGTTGACAGCCCTATTCACAACCAACTATCTATGTGAGGCACATGCACTTAGCCAAAATTAGGTACTATCACCCAACCAAATTGCAATTCCTAGACAAAAAAGAACACAAATAAATTATTTTTTTTAAAAGAAAGTAACAATGATCATAGCCAAATGAGAAACCCATAAATCGGAAAGAAACCCAGATGAGAAAACTCAAAATCACTACTTCATAGGAGAATTTTCAACAAAAAGAAATCGTGAAATTCGTGAGAAACCCAAAAAAAAAAAAAAAAAAAAAACCCCACTTGAGCTGCTTTTTGCTTTAGTCGAATAACAAAGAAATTTAAATAAGAAACAAAGGAATAAGAGAAACACAAAATACAAGAACACCAGAAAAATCAGCAAAAACAAAGAATAAAAGAACCCAAATGAAATATCGTATTAGAAACAATATATTACAGCAAATGGGAAAGAAAAATCAAAATTACCCGAATTCCCTGCGATTGAAGAGTGGCGACAGCTGAGTCTAGGACGTCTTTGCGACGGCCCATGATCGCAACCAAGGCGCCGTGTTTGCCCAATTGAGTGGAAATCTCGAACCCAATTCCAGATCCCCCACCCGTCAAAAGGGCAACCATCCCTTTCAGAATATCGGGTTTGAATGGAGACTCCATTGAAGATCTCTCTCTGCCTTCAGTTGTTTGTTGCAGAGTTTTTGAGTTTCACGAGTTGAGGCTTGTTTGGATCCTCACTCCTTACTCTCCTTAGGCTGTTCAAAGGCTTAGACCTGGTTTGTTATGAAAACTAAAAATGGGCCGGATTTTAAGCATCAAATTTAAGATGTTACCTTAGAACGCGCCAAATGAGACCTTACGGTCTCAGCCCTAACCAAGACTTTTTGGTATTTTAGGGCTATCCAAAAATTTGGCTCTCAGCTACTTACTCGTCCCGTGAAAGCTTTTTCGACTTCAAGTAAAATAACATGATTCAATTTATTTTTTTTTCATACCGAAAAAAAGAACATGATTCAAGTTTTTAAACCTAAATCACGTTATTTTAACTAAAACACTTAAAATAACATGATTCGGGTTATTTTTCCTGAATCAGTTAATTTTATGGTTCACTCAAGTAACTTGATTTCAAGCAAAAAAACATGATTTAAGTTATTTTAATTGAATCAATTAATTTGTATAGTTCACCCAAAATAACGTGATTTAAGTTATTTTAATTGATTCGGTTAAATAACGTGAATCGGGTTTTATGAGATCAATAAGTGGCTGGTGAGTGTTAACTTAAACTCCCACATTAATAGGAACAATGTCGGTTAAGGTTGAGACCGTACGGTCTCAAAAGCTTTATTTATTACCTTAATGGGTTTGTGCTTGGGAGTACTGAATAACAATGGTCATAGAAAAATGTTGCAGAGACCGAGCCAAAATGGCAACTTTTCTTTATATCACATCTTTGCTTCACTAGGTTTGTTAAGATGTGCAGGTTTACAAAATGGTTAATCATGACAAGCTTTAAAGTGTAAAATTTTAATTTGGGTCGTGTAATTTATTTTGGAGTCATGTAATGATCTAATTTACTATTTTGATTAGTTTGGGTAAGTTAGAGTCACGTCATGTACTTCAATTTGAGTTTTGCCACAGAATTGTCAAAGAGAGAGATTGTAAGGTTCATATTTGGTATTAGTTTATTCAGTTGTCAAAACTTAGTCATGTTCGTGAAGAAAGTCATGTTCGTGAAGAAGAAGAATAAAGAAAATCAATAAAAGACATTCCGATCATCGCCTTCGTCTCAAACTTTTAGGATGGTAAGTGACCTAGATTCCTAGCTATTCATTAGGTGGAATTGACTTAGAATCATCTCTCTTACCTTAGGAGATTAGTGGCTTGTTCCTTAGATTGAAAATTTGGTTTAAATTGCACTAAAAATGCACTATGTGAAATGCTGTGAATAGTGTGGATGAATAGTATACTAAGAAATAGTAACCGGGTGAATAGTAGCTGATGAATAGTAACCATTCGAACCATTTGCAATTTGGTTTGAACCATTTGCATTTTGTTCGAACCATTAGCATGAGAAATAATGTTTTTAGCAATTTAAACCTTTTAAACACTTCTAAATTTGTTCTTTTGATTTCCCATTTATAAGGGGTGTTGAAACGCCCCAAAATCCCCCTTAGGAGTTAGGTAAGACTTTGGACGCTACTATCATAATCTTGACAAACCATCCTGTAAATGTACAAGGCATAAATATAATGGAAATCTAAATAAAGTGCGGAAGCGTAAACTAATTTTTTTCTTTTTCTATACATGGTTTGTATTCCAAATTCATATACAAAAGGTAACAAGTAAAGGTGGACATGCCCACCTATCAAAATACAAAAAGATAAAAACCTTACTGACTCTCCTCTCAACAATAGTCTAGATAGGGTCACCTATCTAGATCGCGGTCCTGCTGAGGCTGCAATGGGATAGGCGCCTCCTCCTCAATATACTCTTCCCCAACCTATGGTTCGGGTTCGAGGGCATCCACCGGACCTGCCGACATAAAATTTACAGCTGAGCATGAAATACTTAGCAAGTACTAGCTACTAGCTAACAATAGTAATAATATGAACAAACTCATGATTCTGATTTTAAATGACATAAATGTGCATGACATTGAAAGTATGCCTCTTATTAATTTTAGAAACACAGTTCTTGTGGGGCATACATCGAATCCCAAGATCTGACTAAGATTCTAATTGATTTTATTCAATGAAGGTTAGAATAACATTCACCTTTGCGACTTTGAAATTGTTAAGTCAAATCCACGTTAGAATAGTACTCGCAAAACTTCACAAGTGTCAAGTCTCCTGTCGATTCACACGAACCTTCTTTTTCCTTTAAAGCTTTCTCTAATAGAAGCTAATGGCCCTTCCAAATTTCCAGCTCTAAGAATCTTGAATAAAGATCCAATCTTTATTAATCAAGAACCTTTCTTGATGAACAAGATGAATTCTTGCTTTTCCTCAAGATCCAATCAAGAAGACAAAAGAAGAGAGAGATGGGTGTGACCGTACACCTCAAGGAGAGAGAGGGGAGGGTGTGAGGTTTTTTTAGGAGAGGGAGAGAAGAAAAAATTCTGGAGAATTATATATATTAAAGGGCTGGGCATCCAATCCTTTATATAAGTTCTCTCTTGGTTGCTTGAATTGTAATCCAATTATAATTCATTAACCTTATCCTAATCCAATTAGGATTCCTTAATAGTTTCCTTTATTGATTATTCTCCTAATCCAATTAGGATTAATCTTAAAAGAAACCAACCTTATTCATTAGTAACTAATCTTATCCTTATCCAATAAGGAATCTTGAATTAGTAACTAACTAATGGAATCCCTAACAATTAGGGAATCTTTAATTAGTAACTAACTAACTAACTAACCTTATCCAATAAGGTGTTAATTAATTAGAAACTAATTAAAATAAAACTTCCTCCATAAAGTGGGGCGTCCCACCCTAGGTGGGTCCCACCCTACATGCCTAAAGGGTTTCCAAAACCCTTTTGGTCACTTGAATTATTCTTTTATAATAATTCCCAATGGGTCCTACCTATTTGGTTTTTCACATCTAATGTGATTCCACCTTTTAGAGCTTCACTATACCATATAGTGATTACTTAGAGAAATTAATTAATTTAATTATAAATTAAATTAAATACTTTAAGAAGGTCCTTGTGTGTGGGATCTAAAGGGATCTCCTATTTCCGGTTGTGGGACCAAGTACTTCACATTTTTGGTTAAAGCATTGTTACTAGGAAACACCTTTCCTAAAACTCCATTAGGATCATAGAATGTTATCTAAGTCCCTGGACTTCCACCAATCACAATTAATGTCCATTAACACAATGTGATTAACCTCCAGAAATTAGAGAATTGCTTGTAAGTACCATCTCACAATATATTTACAAATAAATCCTTCCACATTCCGATATCACATGTAAGCTTCCGGGATTGGAACAATTCCAATGTCTTAGTCCCTAACTTATGAATAGAACTCTTTCTCATGATTACTTTTCATTGAACTGAACCTCCAAAACATTTTTGAAGAAAACATTAGAAAAGAACTGACATATATATTTATATATACTTTTCCATATTAAAAATATCAACTTCGATAAAGACCATTTTACCGAAAAGCACCAGTACTGGATTTAACAGTTCAGTTCAACAAGTATCACCTTGATATCATTATCTCCAATTAAGGAGTTGTGGATTCCTTATTGAGTGTTTACACACTTCTCCAAACATAGTGTACATGACCCAACGTACCCGGAGTTAGTCCTGTGTATTGGACATTGCCGATTGGCACATCAAAGGCATATAGACAAATGTCTGAGAAGATGTTAACCTCTCAGGTCTAAGGACAATTTGTCAAATGGATAACCCTAATACAATCTGACAGTGTATTCCATAGGGTATCCACTAGTGACCCCGTTCAGTATTATGTACTTGCTACATATACTCACATGTTAGTCAAGAGTTACCACTCTCTGTGAATGAGATTCATCACACTATCTCATAGAACTACACATGTGCAAGCCATGATGAAGTACGGCGCCCAACCAGTACTCTAGAGGCTTCGAACAATATTAGGTTTACAAGGAACCGGAAAATCATATCTCCTCGCAACCTTTGCATGATTTTCCTACAATGTTACCTATGGAACTTTATGTCATCATCATATGAGACAGTAGTTAATATAAATACCCTTTATAGTTGGTTGTGTGAATATGATGTTTGTCTAATCAATATAGAAAAGTCTCTTATTGGCTTTCGAGGGCATATATGTCCAACAGACATGCATGAGACTAAATGCGAGAAACTCGTATAAAAACTCCATGTGCATAAATCACACTTGTTCATAAAAATATCAGTTCATTGTTCAAAACATGTTTGTGTTTGTGGTTCTTAAAAACCATTCTTGTCTTGTGGGAATCATGCTTGTCTTGTCATATTTGAATCACATGGTCTTGTCTTGCTTGCCTTGTCATGCTTGACTTGTCTTGTTTACTTGAAGCCAGATGTTAGTGCCCTGGGTGGCTAATACCCGAACTATGTCATGGACGGACATATTAGCCTTGCTAACATCCTTGACCGACCCGATGTCCGGCATTATCATGTTTTTCCTTGAAGCCAAATATGACATATCCTTGAATATGTCATACCCTTGACCGGCCCGATGTCCGGCTTTATCATGTTGCTTGTCTTGTTTTCTTGAAGCTAGATATGACATATCATTGGATATGCCATATCCTTGACCGGCCCAGTGTTCGGCTTTATCATGCGTTGCGTGGAATCACGTGTCTAATCTTGGCTTGTTTGCATATACTTATACTTAAAAATTCGGTTATACATGCACGCATGCTTGTGCATAGTGCATTGTGGACAACATATGGCATGGAAGTACTTAAGGAATAACATATAACATTCAAACCATTATGTAGACGTGAAGTAATTTGAGAAAGACATACATGGCATGGAAGAAATTGGACATGTAAGGAAGAAACCCTAAAACCTCATAATGTTCTTGAATAAGCATAAAATATAAAAATTCTTGACACTAGGCATCATATACTTAGCATACATGACATATGACATGGTTACTTAGCCTATTACACTCCAATCATGCTTAATAATCCATACATTTAGAGAAACATGCTTGGTGTTGGTAATCGTACACAATCAATTAGAATCTTAACATTTAAGAGCTTGAAACCTAGAGTTTGAAACCCAAATTACTACTAAGCTAAGTCTTAGAAACTACTCATTAGTTTACTCACAACATACATAGAACCGTCCTTTTAAAACCTTAGATTATCACTAAGCAAGCTAGTAAAAGCACTAACCTTGGATTTGGTGAAAAACCTTTAGGAAATGTGATTCAACCTCCAACTTGATCAATCCAACACCCGTGCACCAAAACCCCCTTCTCTCTTTCTCTAATCTCCTCAAAACACAAGCTTGATGGTTTATGAAACCCTCAACCCACGAATTTGGGCTTTTTTATAAAAAAAAGGGGTGGTCAAAAGACCATCTTACCCTTAATGATTTGAGAAAATATACCATATGGGCAAATTTCGGGGGATCAGTCGACCGGTAATGAGGATTGGTTGACCGGTCCAAAGACCCTTCTCTGGAAAATTTCACCATAAATTTAGTGTGTTCGGTCAACCAGTTGCCTATCGGTTGACCGGTTTTTCCTTGATTCTTACTTTTTTTGCTGTTTTTCTTATTTTTGAACCTTGGAACTTTTGAACCTTTCTTGTTTAACTCAATTGAGCCTTGGAACATTGTCAGGACTTTAACATTAATTTAAAACACATCATTCCTTAAAATGGAAGCACAATCAATCTCATTATCATTGAGAACCATCCCATCACTTACAAATGGTATCAAACCTTCACCGGCACTATTCACACACTATTCACTGGCTATGAAAATGAGATTTAGGTCTCTACAGGTGTTCCCATGAACGAATCTAAGGATTTTTAGAGAGAGTAGAGCTTAGAGAAAAGCCTTTTAGGGTTCCCAAACACCATTGGTTAAGACCATTCATTGTCTCCTTCTAGAAGTTATTAAACCATAACCAATCAACTCGTTCTTATTTAAGAACACTTGGACGGAGTAACCCCAAGCCGTTGTGATGGAGATCGGTCTTGCAAGATCGTGGTGCTGAGATCTACGAAGCAAAGGTTGGTGAGGAGCCAGAGCCGCTGCAGCGAAATCAAGCTTGCGAGTTTGTGGAAGTAAATTTTTTGATTAGCCGTGGATCGATGTGTCGAGTCCTATTTGGGTGAGGTTTAAGTTTGTACAATTACTTTAAACTCTTAGTGATATCTCTTTGCTAGACTACGTCCCATGGTTTCTACCAAGTGTTTTTCATGTAAAAATATTAGTGTTGTGGTAGGTGATTTGTTTATGTATTCCGCACTTCAATTTTTTAAAATTAAAATTGGTAGACAGACCTTAGGTTAACCTATTCACCCCTCTAGGTTTTGAATCATACAAAAAGGGTAATTTCAGACAGGATTAGCTTATGCCAACCAATAATCACAAAGAGTAATGAAGGATTGAATCTGTTTGCACACAAATTCTAATCTAGAGGGATCTCATTAACAATAAAGATAAACCAATGCAAGTTCAAAGTTGGAAAATTCAATCTTGCATCTCTAGAGAGAATGTGAGAGGAGGGACAAAGGGAGTTCTATAGGGGGATCCGGATAAAAAATTGTGCGTAACTGGATCCCGATGATCTTTACACCATAGAAAGCAACTAAAATTATCTACTTGTTTTAGTTATATTACTTCGGTGAATGATGTTCACCGGTGAAGCTAAATCTACTCGAACCGTCAGAACTCTTTGTAGAGATTTCTCGAAAAAAATACTTGAAGCTCGATCCTTGTTCTTCACTATCCCCTCGAAGCTTTAGAATCTCTCTTTGGAATCGAAGAAGCAAGAGAAAGAAGATGGAATGTTGGTGTAGACTTTCTATCACCCAAATACCAAGGGTACAAAACCCTAAGCTTCAAAACCCAACTTGAATCACCCCTTGTAGCTCACAAAAATCCAAGGGGTATTCCCCTTGGAGCTCACGGTTTGGAGAGAGAAATTGAGAGAGAGAGAGAGAGTTGTGAGAGGCTTGGACGGTTAGGGGGGGTTTGTGATGTATTTATAGGACTTGGAACAAGTCCAATCCTAATACAACTACAACTTATCCCTTAAGGAGTTATTTATTAATAATAACTCTTATTATTAATTTAAATAAAATCCTAGTTTAACTATAACTACTTTAGTTATAGTAATCCTACTAATTTAGGAGTCTTTCTCAAAAGAGGATTCCTTAATTAAAAGTGATTAACCAACAACCAAGAGGAATCCTAATCAAATTAGGAGACCACAACCAAGGGGGGGCGTGAGCTTCAAGGGAGTCTTCGACTCCTAGTTGTAATCCAATTACAACTTCTTAATCATTCTTGTATTCCAACGAATTTAATTCCATAATAAATAGAGTTATTATTCAATAATTATTCAAGTAACCAAGTCCTATTCCAATTAGGATTACTAAAGTGGGTGCCCCATCCATAGCTTTTAATCCATGGGTTTGGGCCCATATTAAAGGTCCAACCTTATGGGTTTATGGATATGGGTCAAACCCATTTCCCCTTTAATTAGGTTAATTAAATAATTACTAATATAATCCCTTAATTTAAATTAACAATTAATTTAAACCATAGATTAACTTTTAATCTATTTAATCAATGATTAACATTTAATCATTTTTAAATAATTGATTAACTTTTAATCAATTTATGAGCTTGTATTTCTTATGTGAGCATCTCCACAGATTGCTCTGGGACATTCAAACCCTAGCTTACCCAATGTTATCCCATTGACCTTAAATAGGAATTTCATCGGAATTGCAAGTGACGTGAGATATCCATGTTGTAATTGAATCCCAGTGTAAGAACATTAACCAATACGGATCCTGCCATATAAACTTTTTAATTCAATTGATCCTTCCAATTACATTATCCCTAATGGGCCTTCGAGATTATTTATACTATCTAACTCATAGCCCATTGCACATCATCCAGGTTTCCAAGACTTCTGATTAAGCCATGAGAAACATTTTCTCATGTAAAACATTTTGAGAAAAACCTTTTGTAAGTATAATATATTTTAAATAAAATATATTTTAAACTTGTTTTGTTTCAAAATTACCTGCGCAGAATTTAAGCTTAGTCGACCGTCTTACCCGGAACTTGGATAATCTCTCAAATTAATGAGTATGGATTTCTTGTTTGAAATTCATCATGACTTGAAAAACTTTCTGACTATCCAACTATCACTGTATCGTATTCCCTAAGGTAGAGAATACTTTGGTGGAATCAAAACAATCAGATTACTATTCAGTTATAAATGAACTCATCAGATCTAAGGATCATTAAAACTGTTCAATGTGAATGGGAGATCAACTATCTGATAGTATGTTTATGCAAGAAGTTTTTCATTGAATGCAATCAGTCAGTGTACATTTAAGCACCCATATGCTGATGTGTAGTCTCCACTACAATAGTTCGAGATAAAACTATATCTCAACTATTGAGAACATCTTAGCATAGTGGTAGCCATATAAGTGAAGTGCCCAACTTCACCCATAGCTGTGACTCTATAAGGTATAAGGAACTGGAAAGTTATATCTGCCTGTGATAATTCTGTAGCACCCCGGATTTTTCCGTACTTAATGAATAGCACTTTCGTAGCCAATTGACCTTCCACATAGTCTAATTAATAAATAAGAAAGAAATTGAAAATTTTGAAATGTCAGACTTGTTCTTTTTCGTAAGACGAATCCAACGTAAGTTGAATCGTCAAAATCCGACGAACGAGTCAAAAGTTATGGCCGAAACAGTAAAAGAGGTCAAAAATCTGTAGGACACTGATCGCTAGGGATCGATCGGTTCACAACCGATCACTCAGTCATTATTAGCGATCGATCGGTCCACAACCGATCGATCAGTAGCTATCGACTGATTAACTTTTTTGTATGAGAAATTTTTCCAGATAGGGTGTTTTTGACCGATCGCTCGGCCAAGAACACCGGTCGATCGGTAGGCGATCAATCGCTCGGTAGGCGATCAATCGCTCGGTCATAACCACCGATCGCTCGGTCTATTGCGTTTTCCAGAAATTTCATTAAGGGTTTTTTCATCTTTTGAGTATTAAACCCTTGGCTCTATAAGCCTTTCTCGGGCATTTGGTCTCCACACACCATCCTTAAAGAAAATTAGAGAGAAAATGAGAGAGGAGAAGAGGATTTTCCTAGGGCATCATTGTGAGAGAAGAAATCAAGGGTTTCAAGACCCACAATCATCCCTTTTGCTTGGATTTCTCCAAGTCAAGCCTCAAGCTCGTGGGGGAGTCTCTCTCAAGCTAGGGCAGCGTCCTCCAAGGTACTCCTCAAGGATTTTCTTCCCCAAATCAAGTATCTTTTAAGCAAGGGTTCTCCTCTTCCAAGTTGGAGCTTCAATCAAGGGTTTCCGCCCAAGATCAAGCCTTAATTCAAGGTTAGTACACCCTACTAACTCCCATTAGCAATAACCTAGGTTTTTCCATTTTAGTTGATGATTCTTGATCCCATGTTTTCCCTTCTTTTGAAATGTATTATTCTATAAAATGTAAACAAGATAATGAAGAATGTTGTGATGTGAGGATGGATGAGGGGTTGAAGCGATGGGATGCCGTAGGGATGTTGTGTGATGTATGAAATGGAAAATGGTGGGAGGGCACTCTACAAATAAAGAACTTACCATGATGATGTGATGGAAAATGTGCACTAAAAAGAGGAAATGAAACTACTAAGGAATGTTACACATCGGATGTTTGATAAAATGCCTAAACTAGGAGTAAATGAATTATATGAAGAAAATGGAAGTATGCCTTATGCAATTGTTCTTATAAATGATGAATTGACCAAATGTCATGTAGATTTCCCAAATTCTCACATGTTTATACTATGAATTGCAATGCGATGTACTATCCTTCATGTCATACATGTCATCATGGTTGCCATTATTGACAAGCACACAAGCACGTATGCATGCATGAACCGGGTTTTCCAAGATGTATTTGTACATGATAAACTAAACAAGAAAAACAAGCATATGTCAAGGAGGTTGGTAGCCCAAGTGAAGGGTACTAGCCTCTGGCTCACAAGAAAATGAAATAATTACATGTCAAGGAGGTTGGTAGCCCGAGTGAAGGGTGCTAGCCTCTAGCTCACAAGTGAATAAAACAAGAACACGTCAAGGAGGTTGGTAGCCCAAGTGAAGGGTGCTAGCCTCTGGCTCACAAGTGAAAGAGAACAAGTACATGTCAAGGAGGTTGGTAGCCCAAATGAAGGGTGCTAGCCTCTGGCTCACAAGAGAATGAAATGTCAAGGAGGTTGGTAGCCTAGGGAGGTGCGGGTGCTAGCCTCTGGCTCACAAATATACAAGTCAAGAACAAGTCAAGACATGAAATACAAGACAAGATAGACACGCATGCATGATTTTCACAAGAAAGACTGAGACATGAAAAGGGTTTCCCAACATGAGTTTTACCAAGGTTTTCGCATTCATGCACGCATGTCAAGACACTGATATTGCTTCATGTTCAATACTATTTATCTTATGCTGCTAGTATTGCGTTAATTGATATTTCGTATCATGTTCATTGTTGTTATGCTTTCGTTATTTGCTATAGTTAGCTAGTAGGTTGTACTCGCTGAGTATTCCATGCCCAGCTGTACTTTTATGTTGGCAGGTTCTATGGATGCCCTCGACCCTGAGCCTTGGGTCGAGGAAGAGTACGTCGAGGAGAGGGAGCCACCTATCCCACTGCAGTCTCAGGAGGATAGGGACTTGGACGTATGGCCATACCTCGACTACTATTGAGAGGAGAGTACGAGAGAGTTCCTTTTGTGTATTTTGATATTTTGATAGGTGGGCATGTCCACCTTTACCTTGTTATGTTTTGTATATATTCACTTGGGATACAGACCACCTTATATAGAAAAGAAAGTTTTGGCATGCGCTTCCGCATTCATGATATAGCTTCTGCACTCTGATTATTATTGTGTTATATCATGTTTAGCCTTGTTCATTACAGGATGGTTTGGCAGGTACACATAGTCACCTCTAACGTATCCCTTAACTCCTAGGGGGTATTTTGGGGCGCGACAAATCCAATCACATAACTTTCCTACAATATATCCTAAGGACCTTTATCGATATCTCATATCGTATAAATCATCTCATGATCATGGTCAATTACCCATAGTGAATACACAATAGATAAAGAAGAAGTCTCTATTAATCAAATTAATAAGAATCTAACAATCTAAATGACTTCTAGGCATCATGTCTAACAAGTTCAACCAAAGGAGATTTAGAAAACCCTAAATGGCTCTTGGTAGCTCCACTCTCACAAACTAGAAACCCTAATCTATCTTAGGAACAATTAGAATTTATAAGGATGCATGCAAAATTAGAGTTTCAAAGTTTCTAAATAACTGAAATTGCGACTGCTGTCGAACAGATTGAGTTCTGTTCGTACGCATTCAAACATTTTTCAATATGTTCGAATGATTTTCCTTCAGAAAATGCTAGTCAAAATTTTGTAAAAGTAGAACCAAAAATGTTCGAACATCTTGAATTTCGTTCGAACGACCAATAGGTAGTGACTCCAAAGCTTACTATTTTGTGGGTTATTCCTGATAATCAAACATCCTATTTGGGATGGCTATCAAAATCCATCACTCCCACCCAGGCTTTTAATTTTCCACCGCTCTCCTTGCTATTAGATGAGGGAGATCTATAATTTTTTTTGGTGCTTTCAAACTTTCCACAACTTGTTTTGTAGTCTACTTTATTTTCCCAAACTGCTTGTCAAGCTAGTTTTCTCATTATTGTATTAGTTTCTTAACTATGGAGATCATGTACCAAAAAGAGACAAAATTTAAGACCATTTTTACATTGTTCATATCCAAACAAGTCCTTACATTATTTTAAAACTATTGTCTATATTTTTTACTTTAGCTGTAGGATTTTTCTTGACAGAGATACCATGACTTCGTGCATATGATTAGAATACTTATACTTTATTATTTATTATTTTTATGTTTCGAATAGGCAAGCGTGATGGTTAGTGAGTTAGCAGGTAAGGACGGGTATTGAACCCATGGTTTTCCATACCCAGTGAAAATTTTTCAATTTTTTTAGGGCATAGGTAAGGGAACACTAAACACACAAACACGATCATACCTAAGCTAACCGTCAAGGTGCCATAAATACGCAATGACATTAAGAACTTAGAAAGCTGGCATCTTTCAATACCCAACAATGTTTCAATATATATACTACAACCCCAGCATTCCATACGTATAGGGAGCCTTCATGCAATCCTTCCTACTGAACATTTTTATTACTACAATTGACGGATATGTCTATGAACTCTTCTTCTAGTATTTTTCCTAAACAAGATATTGTTAATGATGATATTTCCCACTAAATTCTCAATAATAATCCCAATACTAATCCCAATTCCCATGCCGCATCCACATCCCATCCATACGAAATTCCAGTCAACCAGGCTTGTAGATTCTGAAACTTTGGATTCATAAGCTGAGGGCCTTGGTGGTGAAACATCCTCCTTGCAGCTCTTAGACAATGGGAACCCACATAATCCTAAATTCCCTTGGAAGGAAGCTTCTGTGAAAGTTTGAAACTGACTGCCTACTGGTATCTTTCCACCAAGGAGGTTTTGTGAGAGGTTCAAGACAGATAAGAATGTCAGCTTACCAAGTTGTTGAGGGATTTCTCCGGATAGCTTGTTTTGTGAGAGATCCAATGACTCGAGTTGCTCGAGGTTTCCGAGTGATGAAGGAATCTGGCTTGTGAAGTGGTTGTGAGAGAAGTTGAGTATGTGGAGTGACTTGAGATTTCCAATTCCTTCTGGAATTGCCCCTTCAAACTGGTTGTTCGAGATATCGATAGAAGTGAAGACAGTCAAGATCTTCACTAGATCCCTATCTTGCCCTTTACTTGTCACTGCCACTGAGTCTAGATAATCCAACCCACTGAGCTCTGAGACATTGAAACCGATTATCCGATTTAATTGAGATTTGTCCTGCTTCATCATTGCCTTCCAGCTTCCAAACCATTCCCAAGGCAAATTACCCGTGAAATTATTAGAGGATAAGTCAATTATTTGCAACATTGTGAATGCACTATCAGTTAGAGGATGTTTGATTGAGCCATGAAAGTTGTTGGATCGCAGAATGAGAACTCTCAAATTGGGCAACATTTCCAACCAGAATGGGAATGGGCCATGTATATGATTATTTCCAAGATCCAGAAACTCAAGGTTCTTGCAATGAACCAATGATCCTGGTAGAGGCCCTTCTAAATGATTTCCGTTGAGAGTGAGTGTATTAAGACTACAACTTTTTCCAAAATCTGAGGGAATTGTGCCATGAATATCATTTCGTCGCAGATTTAGTACCCTCAAGCCACCATTGACCCCTAGGCATTTAGGGATTGTTCCGTTGAGATGGTTATCAGACAGGTCGAGGATTTCCAAGTAACTTAAATCGCAAATCGATGAAGGGATTTCTCCCGTGAGATTATTTCTCGACACTGAAAAGGAAATGGTATAAACAAGGTGATTCGATATATTAGGTGGAATAATTGATTTAAACTTGTTGTTCGAGTAATCCAAAAGCAAGACACTAGATGATGGAATGAGAATGGGCCCTTGCAACAGGTTGGAATGAAGGTCAAGAATCGCAAGCCCACTTGAGGAAAGATCTGGAAGTTGTTTTTCGAAACCATGTAGCATGTTATATGAAAGGTTGAGTTGAAACAAATTCTGGTTTCCTAATTCCCATACCCAATTGGGTATTTGACCACTGATTTTGTTGTTGGAAAGGTCTAGATAGCTTAACATACTTTGATTTCTCAAGAAGCTTGGGAATTCACTTATATTGCATGAACTTAATCTCAGTGTATAAATTTGTCGGAACATCGTTGAATTGCTACAGCTGGTGTTGACCGACAAGCGATTATCAGAGAGATCAAGCATCCCAAGTTTGGGTTCTCTAAACATGTCTAGCTCTAGGATGCCAGTGAAGCGGTTAGAAGAAAGTAAGAGTTTTTTAAGGTCAGAGAACTCAGAGACCCACCTCGGAATCGGACCTTCCAACTTGTTGTCACTCAAATCAATAATCTCCAGCAATGAAGAAGATTCACTCTGAAACTCGGGGAGCTGACCAGTGAATTGGTTTTGGCTGAGGTCTAACTTCTGCATTGATTGGACTGTAAACAAAGACGATGGGATCGAACCCGTCAAATGATTATCTGAAAGGACAACATCAGTGATCTTAGATGATCCTAACAAGGGAATTGGACCGTCGAAGTTGTTATGCGACAGGTCCAAGTGAACTAGTTCAGTAAGGTTCTCAATTGAAGATGGAATTAATCCTGAGAAACCGCAACCAGAAAGCTCTACATGAGTTAAGAACTTGAGGTTCTTGATTGAAGCAGGTAATCTCCCTGAGAATTTTGTTCTGGAGAGTTTCAAGACCTGAAGAGCACTACCTCGGGGAAATTCTGGCAAAAATCCGACAAGAAGAGGATTGCCAGTTGCATCAAGTGTCTGTAGGTTCAGTACAGAGAAAATCTTTGCAGGGAATTCCCCATATAAGTCACAGTAACTGAGATGCAGTGACATTAGAGAAGAGAAGTTGGCCAAGAAATCGGGTACTGGCGAATAAAGAGGGTTAGTATCAAGGCTGAGATGGGAGAGGAAACGGAGTTCCGAAAGGGAGCTGTGGATGGGACCAGCAAGATTACAACGAGACAAACTCAACACGCGAAGCTTAGGGAGTGCCGAGGACAGGGTTTGACACCATTCAACACCCTTCATCGATATGTTTACTCCATCCAGATGCAGTTCTCTCAAATTGGAAAGGTTCCCCACGACTGTTTTGAGATCTGGGTTTTCAAGTTTTAGCACCCCAATGAAGTAGATAGAAATGTCAAGAGACACCAGCCTGCTAAGCCGCGAGAGGTCGGGTGGGACTTGGCCTTTAAAACCAGTTATAGAGAGGTTGAGATGGGTCAATCTGAAGAGCTGGCCAAAGCCAGATGGAAACAAAGAGGAATTGAAGCTGTTGTTAGCTAAGTTGAGTCTTTGGAGGTGGCCAAGATGGAAGAGGCTGCTAGAACTATTGATTTCACCAACAATAGAGCTGCTACTAAGGTCGAGGCCGATCACGCGACCGGTGTGATTGTTGCAAGTGACACCATCCCATAGGCAGCAATCGGTGCTTGAATTCCAGGACATGAGCCTTGAATCAGTAGGAGAGTCAATCAACAAGCCTTGCTTTAACTGTAGTAGCAAGGCTCTTTGATGGTCAAGGCATTGTCCAGATATTACACCAGAGAGGAGAGATACAGTAAGAAAGACATGAGAGAGACAAGAGAAGAGAATTAGATTTCTCATTGGGAATCAAAATGATTGTAAGCAAATGAGATAATGAGAAGGGAGAAGGGCACCCATATTAATATAGATGATGAAGACGTAACAAATACACAAGAAACAGGAAATAGGGAAAGATAGTTGGAAGAAAGGAAATGTGGTATCTTGACTAGAAACAGTGTGGTCTTCAGGGAACACGAATAGATTCTTAGAGATAGAAGGTGATGCACAGCAAAATATCATGTGAACTCAACCTTTTTTTTGTCATCGATATATGGTTAGGCCTCAACCCTATTTAGCAAGGTTTGTATCGAGTCCGGATCTTTATAGAGGCCTCTAGAAGTATTCCTTGTAGAGTCCTCGACATGTAATTACATCAATAGATTTTTTTTTTTTTTGGAAGAACAAATGAAAATAACCTTCTTAATTTGAAATATATATGCATGACAACGTAAGACGAGATGACCCACGAAGTTGGACTCCCCACCCACCCCCTAAACCAAGAATATTTCATGTACATCTAATCATTCTCAATAGATCTATAAGCAATTACTAACATTTTCAATCGACCATCATACCCCTCACAAAATATATAGGTATCTATTATGCAGTGGTAAGAAAATAAAAGGAAAAGGTATTTGCTTGCCGTAGAGAAGCGGGACTGTAAATGCCTCAAGGACAAACACTTTGGGTTGGGGTAAAACCATGTCGGCATAGAATAATTTATTTTTTAAAGAAAATAAAACAATTAAATCATGTTGCTAAAATTTGGATTACTTTTTAGTTAAATTTAGGTATCATGGCAGTAGGAATTTTCGAGGAGGTCGAGTTTCAACATGAGTTAGTCGTAAAGAGTTTGGAAGTGGACGATATAATTTTTTTTGACCGTAGGTATCAGTCACTAAGATAAGATATATGTGGTCATAGAAGAAACTAAAGCGATGTACCAATGTTTCAACAATGACTTTTTTTTCCAAGTCTTTCTGATGATACCAAACTAGTGAACCTGGTACTCAAGTGTCCCTACATAATAAGAAGAATGATGGAATGGTTCATCGGAGTTGGCTGCTATGGTAAAGGGCCACACATTTTCACACTGATTTATCATGGGCAGGCATCATTGACGAGTAGTTTCGCCCAACCACTTTCTTTTTGAACTTATGGATTAAGCAAAAGAAATTACCTGTTTAATTTGTATTTACATAGCCCAACTCTTTTTGAGGTTTTAGTTCCTCCTGTATAATAGGAGATGAAATCACAGTCAATTGCGATTGAACTCTTCTTTACCCGTTAAGATTCACTAACCCTTGAGATTCAATAATATAACTTTAGTTTTTAAAAAAGATATATTTAAAAAATATTAACCCTAAGGGTTACAAATTCTTAACTAGCGTTAAATATTTTTTCTACAAGCCATGGTTATATTGATGAACCCCAACGGTTGGTGAATCGTAATCATAGTTAATAGAGGTTAAAAGGGACACATGTTTGCCTGTAGGTGCAATTGAACTCTCCCCAAATTCAATTGCGATTGGCTTGTGATTCGATCTCGTATAATAGTTGTTTTGTTTTTCCACATATTATGTAGAAATTATATATTTACACATTTTTATTTTATTTTTAAATTAAATCAGGGTGGACAAAGGTTTTAGAATAATTCAAAATTAAAAAAACCTTGATAAGGAATATAGAAAATCATCAAAAATAGAGTTGCCACTTATTCTAATATGAGGGGAGAATAAGAACCCTAAATCTACCAATGGATAAGGTAATGGTTTAGGTGAAAGATACGAGTAAAAGGTTCGATTGAGCTAAGTGATTACCTACTCCTTAAACCCACTTTAAACGATTGAAAATTAAAATAAACTTTTTTATGCTAAAACATTCTATTATGAAATCATGCATCAATACGAAAACATATTCAACGAGAAATTGAATCAAAATGGGACGCGTGCTTAAAAAGATAATCAATCAAGTTGGAAAATCCTAAATTCAAGCATGCAAGGGGAACAAAGTTTATTTTTTTAATTTTTGGGGTCATAGTTGTGAAGGTCGTCTGGGTATCCCATAGAAGAGGAATTAATCAAACCAATTTGAGGGTTCTGGGCTTCACAGTGAGCTTCTTCAGAACTTGTTAGTAACACCAACCCTAAAGGGGTGGAACAGTGGTTCTTGACCCTTTCCCCAAGTGGGAGGTCCTGGGTCCATTTCTCACTCCCCCTTTGGGGCTCATCCCACACAGGTTTACTCGGACTTACCTGGTGTGTCGGGTTGCAGGCTCACATTGCACCCTCGGGAATTAGTCCTGACCCAAAGGATTGGGGACACCCCAAGTCCCGAAAAAAAAAACCCTCAAGGAAGGTTGTAAAGGTGTGTCCCTCATTAATTCCTATAGATAAATTTAGAGATTAACCAATGTATCATGGCAGCAGTCCACAAGCCACCAACTAACCAACTAACGATTGCCCAATAAAAAGATGAGACAAAAAAAATTATCGGTATTTGAGCAGTGATTAGCAGACCCATGAGTCTGCTACTTAGGTTACCTCGTGTCCCTTTTTACATCCCTTTAACCTTGGTTAAGCTTAACTGTATTAAAGTTAAGATTTTGGTTTTTTTTTATTAAGGTTTGATTGCTTAACCCTAGAGATGAGTGAATCTTAACCACAGTTGTGTGCATTTAAAAGTGAGGCGTGGACCAATGAGGACCAACCATTTCGTTATAAAACGGAAACCAGGTACCTTAAGTATTTTCCTAGTAATTTCAAAGTAGTCGAGTTTCAACATGAGTCAGTCGGAAAGAGTTTTGAAGTGTGGACGATATAATTTGTTTTCTCGGTAGATATCAGTAGATACATGTGGCCATGATATCAACACAGACTTTTCTTCCAAGTCTTGCGAATGATTTTAATGAGCTTTAAATTGGTGTCCCACGTACAGCATTCTTTGTTGACGGAATGCTCAGTGTCTCTACCTGAAAAGTGGACGGAATCAAGGTATCATTGACGAGTTTCCCCCAACCACTTGTTTTCCAACGTATGGTTTAAGCAAAGAAAATTAGCTCTTGGGATTTACAAAGCCAAATTCTTTTTGAGTTCTTAGTTCCTCCTGTATAATAGTTGTGATGTAGACTATGCAAATTGGATTAAAAATAATAATAATTATTATAAAATAATAATTTTCTAACAAATAATCATTTTAAAGAATTCAAGAAAATGATTTTATGATGATTCAAGCTATGTCACAAACCCACAAATATGACCCTGGTTATGTCTTGTGAGGTTGTATGAAATTCCATGATTTCATAAGTTTATGGATTAACTTCTATTCAATGCAGAATTTTTCGTTCAATTGAGGATTTCAAGAAAATAATTTTATGGAGGAGTTATTCCCGATGCTAATGGTAAGATGACTTTTGATTTTTATGAGTATTATGGTATCAAATCAAATACATTAACGGAGATTAGAGCAGTTTATGATGAGTGCACTTACTGTGAGCAGATCGGTCTGTCCAATATAATGGTGGAAAGTGACTCCAAAATAACTATAGACGCGATTAATGGTAGTAGAGCCTCCGTGGAAATTGTGGTATCAGTGGAAGAAAATTAGATTCATAAAAGATAAGTGCAATATGATTTTTCATCATACTTACAACAGGTAGCTGACTTTCTGTCAAAAGAAGCTTGTAAGAATTTAGAGAGCAAAGTTATGAGAGATCTCCGAGAAATGCCTTTGACTATTCAAGACATTATTTACATTGACCGCTCTTCAATCTTTAATGTAAGATGCTAATCTGTTTGGTTTTTTAGGGGTGTTGTTTTATGTCCCCCCCGGGTTTGTAATATGTTTGAGTTTTTTTTAATAAAATGGTAGGGGTCCGCCAAACCCTCACCCCATCTGGGTGCTTTAAAAAAAAAAAAAAAAGTGTGCATGTGGGGTGTGTTCAAGTATTAGAGAATTTAGGGTCACAACCAGCAGTTATAACTAGAAAAATCACAAAATATAGATCTTGGCCACTAGCCCAACCCCCTAAAAAATTATGCTTGCACTTTGTGAGCCAGATCTGCCCTAAAAAACGAAGGGGAAGTGGGTTCATCTGAGCTGAAATGAGTTTTGCTTTACAATCCATTTTGGCACGGGCACGGTTTGCTTGAACCTAGTACTAAGTGTCCCTACATTAAAAATGGAATGGTTCATCCGAGTTGGCTGGTATTGTAAAGAATTGCCACACATTTTCACACTGATTTATCATGGGCAGTGCCGGACAGGCATCATTGACGAGTTTCGCCCAACCACTTTGTTTTTGAACTTAGGATTAAGCAAAAGAAAAAAGAAAATTACCTGTTTGTATTTTTTTTTTTTGGGTAACACATCAAACACACATAACACATCCACACACAGTCCTTCAATCTCAACTCAAGCCTTTAACCACACACACCCCTCAAAAAAGAGGGGTGAGATGGGAGTACTTAAGTAGAAGGTCACTACCATCGTTAAGCGATGTGGGATTATGGGCTACTTGGAAGCTCACAGGTTTTTTCTTTTGGTAACACATCAAACACACACACATAACACGCGAACAACATAGTCCACAACATAGCTCTTCAATCTAAAGCTCAAGTAGCCCAAACAAACATGCAAATAACAATTCTTTTAATTTTGTATTTTCCGATATATTTGTTTTATAGTTTTACGTTTTTTGAATTGTTTCAGTTTCTTATATTGCCTTGGTTTATGGTAAAGCAATATTCTCGACATCACATTAAAAAAACCCTTGATGTGTTTTTTTTTTTTGGTTAATGAGATAGATTTCATTAATTAGGAAACTACTGAACAAACTCAATCCTGAAAATGAGAAAGGCCTCAAGGAAGGTGGTAAGGGTGAGTTGGAATTAATTCCTATAGTAAAGAAAATCCTAGATAAATTTAGAGATTAACCAACGTATCATGGCAGTAGTCGACAAGCCACCTACTAACCAACTAACGATTGCCCCAATAAGAAAATGAGGAATTTTCAAGGAGGCAGAATTTCAACATGAGTCAGTCGTAAAGAGTTTGGAAGTGGACGATATAATTTGTTTTGTTTGTAGATATCAGTAGATATATATGGCCATTTTGTTGATTGGACGGAATTGAAGTTTTGCCCAAAGCACTTGTTTTCCGACGTGTAGTTTAAGCAAGGAAAATTACCTATCAGTATTTACAAAGCCCAACGCTTCTTGAGTTCTTACTTCCTCTTGAATAATATTTGTGATGTAGGACCATGCAATGACCTACAATTTAGTGTGCTGATATTAAGATTGAATTAGTAATAATAATAAAAATTATGAAATAACAATCTTCTGACAAATAATTATTCTAGAAAATTCAAGAAAGCAATTTTATGATGATTTGAGGCTACGTCACAAATCTATAAATACGGCCTTCAGTCGTGAGGGTTGTATTAAACTATATGTTTTCACAAGCTAAGAGATTAACTTCTATTTGTGGCCACTTTTTGATGTGCTGACATGGAGGAACTAAGGACATGTGTCGTCCCGGCCCTGTTCGAAAGGTGATGGTGCCTTCAGCCCCCCTCAATCCTTCTTGGTGCGCCGTTGGTGCTAAAATATGATTAACAATTTATATTTGGTCAATCTACCCCTCTTGTGGATCCTTATGTCTCAATCGTATGATTAATTTACAATATGTTCATTAAAGTGGGCTAAGGCCTCAAACTAAGTCCTTAACAAGTGGGTCCTTACACCTCGAGAGGATTAAAAAAAAATTAAGTGCCTTGACCGCACACATTTGCAATAAATACTTGTTATCTGTGGGTCACGACAACTCAAACTAGTATGCGACACGCCATCAACAGGCTACATTGCCTTAGTAAATTACCAATCGACTGTGGGTTATTGCATCTCAAGACATGGTAATGTCTGTCGACTGTGGTTACTACACCTCGCGACATGGTAAATATTCAGGAAATAAATGGGACTTGTGGTTTGGTGGGCATAGAGGATAACTAACAAAAGAAAACACCTTCACTCTTGCACACCTGGCAGCGAGACTGCAGAGTGGGGTGTTGCCTGCTTCAACCCACTTAGTGTACGAAAAAGAGTAAATATCGCACTGGGCACCCGAGGTAGTGAGGCGAGAAATCCAGACTTAGATAAAAACTTACACTTGAAAGTCTGGATTTGATAACATTAATTAATTATATAATGCTTATCATTTTCAGGTATGAAGCAGTTTTACCTAGTCTATAAATAGGGAGCACTCCCTAAGAAAAATGTAGAACAATACTGGACTGAGATTTCGAACCAGGAACTCATCTTCTCCAACTTGTTCTCTTGTCATGCTAAGAATGGCTTAGGTACCTGTAACGACCCAGAATTTTAATATAATAAAATTATGGGTTTATGGGTCTTTAACTGAGGTTAATTAGTTAAGTGTTTGACAAATTTGTGAAAAGTGGGATTTATTCAAAACTGAAGTGTACCGATAAAAATCCAGCGTTTTTCTCCAGAATTCACACATAGCGTACTGGTCGGTTATTGGGACGATCACCTGTCGTACCGGTTCCGTCGCGCATCAATTCGCGAGACCGCGAGGCCTTGTATGTAAGAATATCAAGAAAATCAGGGAATTCACAGATTTTCGAAGTTCTGTTGGTACTTGATATTTATTGAGCGTTCTAATAGAAATCCGTGAAACTTGAACCACTACGTGTCGGTCGACCGTGGGGATGATTGCCTGTCATTTCAGCAATTCATCATCTGAAATGAAGAAACTACAGCGTGTTTTGTGTCCAAAATTAGGAAATTTGTGAGTTTTAGAGTTTTCTTCCGCACTTACTCTTTACTATCGAAACTTAACATTTTTCCCCGAAATTTCTACTGCGGTTGTCGGACTGTCCCAAGTTCGGTCACCTAAAGTTTCGTCACTATCGGACATCATTTAGCAGGGTTTTAGAGGCCGTATATGTGAAAAATGGGAAAAAGTAAAGATTGGTGAACCGGTCAACAGCCACATCATCGGGTCCATATGCTAAGCACATGGCCTCACAATGTAGGCGAGGCCCTTCCCTATATAAAGAGGGGCCAGTTCGATCTCTCATGTTCTCACGCATAGTTTGGGGGAGAAACTCTGCCCAAATTATTTTTAGAAAGAGAAAGTGTAGAGAGAGGAGAGAGAAAGTAGAGAGAGAAGAGAAAAGAAGGCCCATCTTGGGGTTGATCACCCTTCTGAATGCGTTGACGATGTCTTTTTTCTTCCTCAGAGCCTAGAAGATCGCGTAGGGAGGTAAAACCCATTTCCCTCTTCTCTATTTTCCCTATTATTTATAGTCAATTTAAATTATGGTAGTTTTGTCATTCTTTATCGGAATCAAATGATTATTGATCCGTTAGAAAGGTACAGAAACCCTCTTCAATGTTCATGTTGAACATTTTTTCTGATTTTGAGTCTAAGTGAGGTCAAATGGTCAAAAACCATAGGCTGGTTTGTTGCAATTCGTCCCAGAAACAACCAAATTTAGGGAACACTAGTTTTGTCACCCTTTATCAGAATCAAATGATTTTTGAGCCATTGGAAATGAATAGAAACCCTCTTTGATGTTCATGTTGAACATTTTTCTTGATTTTGAGTTTAAGTAAGGTCAAATGGCCGAAAACCATATGCTAGTCTGCTGTTATTCGTCACAGGAACAAGCAAATTTAGGGAACCCTAGTTTTGCCATCCTTTATCAGAATCGAACAATTCTTAATCTGTTGGAAAGGTAATGTTTATGTTAAACATTTTTCCTAATTTTGAGTCTAAGTGAGGTCAAATAGCCGAAAACCATAGGCTGGTCTGCTATAATTCATCCCAGGGACAACCAACTTTAGGGAACCCTAGTTTTGTCACCCTTTATTGGAATTGAATGATTCTTGAGCTATTGGAAAAATATCAAAACCATCTTCTATATTTATGTTGAACATTTTTGTAGAGCCCCGGAAATTGGGTTCACTGTTCATGTGAACAGTGCCTTGGTATGGTGTGTGTAAAGGCCTAAGGCCTTCCATAGTGTTCTTGGTATTATGGTGAGTCAAGTGAGCATTTTGGGTGCATGTGTTAAGTCTCAAAGAGAGAGTATAAACATACTCTAAGTGGGTAAAAGTAAGGGTATAAAATACCCTAGGTGTTTAATGGGTTGTAGGTGAGTAGTGTTGTGAATAGTGCTAGTGCGTGAGGCATAAAGAGGTCGGGGCCTCTCATGCATGTGGCTGTGAATTCAATGATCACTTAGGTGGGTTACAAACCTATGGGGTAACTAGTTATGAGGTATGAGTATGGTTTTGGACCCAAGGGAAAAGAGTGTGAAAACACTCGAAGTGTTCTAGGTGTTGAAGAAGTATGTTTCGGCATTTCCCTCAACTTTAAAGAGCTCTAGTTTAGTCACCGTTGCTCGGAATCGAGTAATTCTTCAAGTTTTGGAAAGGTATTGAAACCCTCTACGAGGTTCATGTTGATCACTTTTCCATATTTTGAGTCGTGGTTGAGTGAAAGGTTGGATTTCCGAAACCGAATCCACAGAAAATCTGGGCTGCTGAAACCTAGTTTTAGACTAGTCAGCTTTAGGGGCAAATTCTTCCATGAAAAAAAAAGAAGAATTAGGTTTTTTGTAAAACATGAAAGTTGTTCCTCTTTGAAAGATGAATCCAACGAAAGTTGAATTTTCAAAATCCGACGAGCGAGTCAAAAGTTATGGCCGAAATACAAAAGTGCAAAATCTGGAAAAGTTTATACAAAAGTTGCGATCGTTCGTAGGGACCCTACGAACGATCGTAGCGGCGCTACGAACGATCGTAGAGTTGCTACGATTGATTGTAATGCCCAGAACATGCTGGAAACTCCCTAGAGAAGCTACGATCAATCGTAGGAAGCCTACGAATGATCGTAGATCACCACGAACGATTGTAAACGCCTATGAACGATCGTAAGCGTGCGAATCCACTTTTTGATACGTGATTTTTTGGGGTTTTCACCCCTTGGCCTATAAATAGGGGATCTTTTTGGGGGTTTTGGGTTACCCTAAACCTAGAAAGAGATATTAGAAGAGAAGGGAAAGGAGTGGAGGGTTTTTCAAAAGGGGTTTTGGATTGGGAGAGGAAGAGCACGAATCAAGCCTTGATCTCGCTCCTACGTGCCATTGGAGCTTGGATCTTCATCCACAAGCTTGGGTTTCACTTCTACAAGCTTCCTGAAGCTTTTTCAAGCATTGGATCAAAGGGGTTTTATCCCATAAGGTAGATAGACTCTACTAGGTTTTAATTTCATAAACCATGAATGAAAAATATGGGTTTCTTGATAGGTGTAGATAAGTATAGCCTTGTATATGTGTAAATGCACTCTCCTAGTTATTGATTTCATGTACCCTTTCTATATCAAGATAAAATCCTATGAATGATGATGTGAGTTAATTTGTGATGATGATATGCCTTTAACCCATGAGTAAAAGATGGTAAATGGTTAAATGTTTTATATATCCGTATCCGAAGATAAAAAGCATGTTAAAAGCCATAAGTTTTGGAAAAAATAAAGGAGAAAAACCTTTGTTTCGATGTAATTGGAATGATGTGATTTATTGTATATGAATTATTATGATGGATGAATTATATTAAGTAGTGGACATATGACCATATGTAAAGCGTTTCCCTTAATGTCTACCATATTATATCACAATTGCTACACGGACACATATGCATATGCATGATCGAGCTTTTCTAAATTATGGGTATCCAAAAGAAGAAGTACATGTATATAAGATAAAATATAAGAATAAGAGAGGAAAAGTATAAGATGTAAATGAATCAAATGAAAAGTAAAAGAAGAAAAAGATGTAAAAGTAGAAGAAGCAAAAGATGTATACGGAAGTACAAGAAGCACAAGATGTATATGGAAAGTATAAGAGGCAAAAGAGGTTACAAGAAGTACAAGAAGATGGAAAGTATATGGAAAAAGTCGACGGGGATGCGACGATAGCAGGCCGCCTGAAAGGGAAATGGATACTGCCATTGGACTCCGATGATAGCAGGCCGCCCGGAAGGGAGATGGATACTGGTCGTCTACTCCGAAGGTAGCCAAAGGTGATGGGAACATTAGGCCACCTAGCTTATGTGGGTACGAGTACTAGTTGTTCGACTCTGGAGGTAGCAAATGATGAATACCAATGTATTTTAAATACCCGTACATGAGAAGATAATAAAAGATGAATATCAAGGTATTTTAAATACCCGTACATGAGAAGATGATAAAAGATGAAAACCAAAGTATTTTAAATACCTATATATGTAAAGATAAAAGATGATAAGAAGATGTTTTCCGATGGTATTTTTCCAAGATATATGCACATGATATGATTTTGTTTTCCGCTCTCCGATTTCAAGAATGCATGTGAAATGTTTAAACTGTGACATATGTTGTATTACTGTTTATGATATTACTATCTAGTGGTTTGTATACGCTAAGTATTCCATGCTCAGCCGTACATATTATGTCGGCAGGTCCCTTCGATATCTATGGCGAGTGCCCTCAGGAGCTGTGGATTGAGGAGGAGTACATAGAGGAGGAGTCCACTCCTGCTGAGCTTCAGGAGCATTAGAGGTTGCTCGAGAGGTGGCCTCATGTTTGAGTGATGAGAGAGAGAGAGAGAGAGAGAGACTTGTACATAAATTTTGTTGAGCGAGTATGTTCGCTCTTTATTTGGGGTCATGTACAAACTGAGATATAGTATGTATAAAAATTTTGTAGTATGCTTCCGCTACCATATATAGATTGGTATTATGCTTCCACTATCACATGTCTTATATGTTGTACAGGATTTATATGTTGTCCGAGGATGTTAGTAATATGTTCACGACGCCAGAGTATCCTAACTCCTAGGGGCTATTTTGGGTCGTGACAATTTTTCCTGATTTTGAGTCTAACGTAGGTTAAAATAGTAAAATATAGAAAGTAGTTAAGCTGTTTTGGGATCCTTATGTGATTATTATTTTATAATTGTGTGAATGTGTGATGTATGGATGAAAGAGTTGGTGACCTAATGGATTGTGTATGGAAGGGATGGTATTGTGTGTGGACGGAGCAGAGGAATGTAGCCCTCGGTTTCAGGCTTTAACAACTTGAAATTTAGGATTAGCGACCGATCGGGTGACCGATTGGTACGTGATGTGCTGACTTGGAATGATGTGTATGCATAAGGTAATGATTATTGAAATTTGGTAGGGGCGATGGATAGACCCATCGGCCCGGATATGTCCCTAAGGGGATGATCTTGTATGATGTGATGGCATTAGAATGTTATAGGGTAAGGGATGGACTCATCGGCCTGGATATGTTCCCTATCGGAACAACCTTGTATGATGTTATGAACGTTGGACACTTATAAGGCGATGAAAGGGTTCATCGGCCGGGTAATGTTCCACACCGGAATGCTATACCCTCGGACTTGGTCCACAGGCGTGCTGCCTAATGTATTCAATGAATCAAGCAAGGCTTGGACTAATTGGGGATTTCCTATGGTTAGAAAACCTAACCTGTGTGAATTGTTGTCTGTGATCCCTTTTTGGCTAGGTCCAGAGATGCAGTATCTATTAAGAGCAGGGGTTCCTTCCGGACTGATAGTCGGGAGAGTTAGGATGAAATTGGGCCTATGGGCCCATAATTTATTAGGGTTTACGGACCTAATAATGTATTGAGTTTATGAACTCAATGGTGTTATCTTGAGGGGACATTGGCCTGTATCGGTAGGTATGCACCCAACAAAGGTTGTGCTGATAATTGATGGTTGTATTATCTGATAGTGGATGCCATGAGGACAGGTTTCCTACATTGGCTGAGATCAGATGGTTGTGTTAACTGATAGTAGATGCTGTGAGGACAAGTTCCTCACATTAGCTGAGGTCAGATGGTTGTGTTATTCGATAGTGGATATCGTGAGGACAGGTTCCCCACATTGGTTAAGATCAGATGGTTGTGCTATCTGATAGTGGATGCCGTGAGGACAGGTTCCCCACATTGGCTGAGATCAGATGAATGTTGTGAGGATAGGTTCCCTGCATTGGCTGAGATCAGATGGTTGTGTTATCTAATAGTGGATGCTATGAGGACAGGTTCCCCATATTGGCTAAGATCAGATGATTGTGTTATCTGATAGTGGATGCCGTTCCGTGAGGAAAAGTTTCACACATTGGCTGAGATTAGATGGTTGTGTTATCTGGTAGTGGATGCCGTGAGGATAGGTTGCCCACATTGGCTGAGATCAGATAGTTGTGTTATTTGATAGTGGATGCTGTGAGGACAAGTTCCCCATATTGGTTGAGATCAGATGGTTGTGTTGTTTGATAGTGGACACCGTGAAGACAGGTTCCCCATATTGGCCAAGATTAGATGATTTTTGTTGATTCTAGCGGGTGAAGGCCCGAAAAATGTATTGAGTCTAGGGACTCAAGGTTGTACGGAGTCTAAGGACTCAAGGTTTGATTTCATTGGGTGTAAGCCGATTAATATCAATAGTTATCATGGTAGTATGAGATGTCATGGTAACTGGGTTTTCTAATGGTAATGGATTCTAAAATGGATAACGAGTCTACGGACTCTAAATTGGATATTGAGTCCACGAACTCAAGGGTAAAGGTTGAACATGGGCGAAGTCCCAATTGATCGAGTCTGCGGACTCAAGAATATAGTGTGAGTAGTTATTTAGAACGGTAACCTGGTGTCATGGATAATGATTGGATGAACTTGACAGTTAAAGTTCAGCAACCTCGTAATAGGGTGAAATAGCCCCGAGTGACCTAGGATCACGAATTACGATATTATATATTATTATAATATGAGAATTGTACTGTAATACTATATCGTTATTGATGGTTGTTACTATGTGGAAAATAGTTTAGATGGATTGTGGATTTTTCTGGGCTCTATATTTGACTCCTCTCATTTTCTGTCTTAAGATTCTGAAGTGGTTGCCGATTAACAAGGAGTTACGCTTGATAAAGTCTGAAAATTGTACCGGTGTATTTGTGGCGCCAAAAGTAAAGGCTACTGTAGCCACTGACATAAAGCGTTTGTTTATAATGGGTTATTGTGATGACCAGTTGTTATTGCTTATCTAAGCTCTTAATTAAAAGTTTGAAATTTCCCCTATTTTTGCAGGCAAAGTCTTCCGCTTGCGTGGTAATGACGAACAGACATGCATCTCGGAATTTGATTCCTTTAGCGCGGGTTCGTGCATCATAGTTGGTATCAGAGCTAAAGCAATAACCATCATAACAAATCTTTCCAAATCGGACGCCTAATTGGATATTAGATGAAACTCTGGAGATATAGATCATCTTCAGGAGATTGTAAATCTTATCATAGTAGAAGGATCGGTTTGCTATACCACCACTAGCCCACCTTCTTCAATATATACTCACACACCTCCGCAAATTAACAACCCACTATTCCCTCTTATTCTTTAAAATCAACTAGCACTCTACAGTCCCCACTCATCCTCATGTTAGCAACATAGCCACCCCGCCTCTCACAATCCTTGTATCCTTCCCTTTCAACACTCAACAGTCAAGACCCAAAAACAGCAGCTAAAGTCACTTTCATCACACCCAAAACAGCAACCCAAACCCTTATCTTTCATGTCCAAAATAGCACCTAGAATCCCTTCACACCTACAACCACACATCATCGTGATTCCCCTTAGCCGGCTGCCTTCACTAATGTTCAGAATGGTTTGGATAGCAGCATTTCATGTCCTGAACAACTCCTAACAGCAAGCCTCCCCTAGTCTCTGTAACAGCAGCATCCCTATCAACCACCCATCTTGGATCTCCTCTTCACGTACACGAGACTCCCATCTCTCGGTATCTTCAGATCACCAACAATGAATCATCACCTAGGTATACATTCTGCAAATCTTTTACTCTCCATGTAAAAATATGTCGTTCCATGGGAATGATTGTGCATGTATCGGTGTGTTGGTGAAGCAAAGGATCAAAACTTTTGACTATAGAGTTAGGGGAGTCCTCTGGGCCTGATTATAGCAAGAGGACACCCCAACCCTAACCAACCTCCGACTGTCAGCTTGAACTCTTGACAATTACCCTGTTTCATACAAAACTTATGATTTGTTGTTGAGGGATCAAATGAAAATTATTTTTGATAATACCAAGGATCTCTAACTGTTTTTTAATGTGGATTACAAATATGGTTTTTAAGATTTTTTCAGGATGAGATTTCAAAAAGGCCATGTTCTGTTGAAATAATTTTTTGAAAATCTGTATTAATTAGTAAATCCATAAATCCACAAAAATCATTTCTGTTTTCTTTTCATCTCCTGTAGTGCAACACAATAAGCAGAGTTCAATATGAGGTTCGGGAGTGAATTCTCCGAGCCTCTAAATTTGGGTTCAACATGCAATTTTTGACAGTTGGACCCATTTTTTCTGCCAATTTATCTCGAAGTCTGTACCAAGACATAGACCATAAAATTCTAAAAAAATCATGTTAATTCTCTCCTCGAGACTATGAATCCAGTGCATAAAACGGAACTCAAATCAAAGCTCGAGGTAGGGAGTTATGACTATCTAAAGTTAGGAGCACAAAAGTCAAAAAAAGGAGTGAGCCAGTCATGATTTAAAACAGCGACATGCCCATAGGGTTGTTCTTTGGGTATTGGCCCACCTCGGGAATAGTGTCTAGAAGTTCCATCTCGAGTCTTGACCCATATTTTTCCGTGTGTTCATCACCTTTGTGGGACTCAAATTAGACTTAGGATATTTTGAAGTGCCTGCATAAGCTCCAGACCTGCACGAGCCTAAACTGCTTAGGGAATGCTCTAGTAGGAGCCTAAACTACCATTTCTCCGAAATGAGCCCAAAGTACTCTAATAAAAAAAATAAAAATAAAAAACCCAAAAACATTCAAATATTCAGAATACCCCAAAAAGATTACCTTAATGAGCTTGCCTGCTCCCCCTACTCCCCAACGAGCCTAAACTACAATTCAAAAAAAAAAAAACACCAAAAATAACATAGAACTCAAACATCCCAAAAACATAAAATCCAAAAATACCATATGAAACAACCAACCTCCCACTCTAAAACGTGTCTAAGCTATCCTAGCTCTGAAATGTACTCTCCAAGCAAGGGTTCGACCTCTAGGATATAATTTCCTTCTCAATTCTTCCTAATTAACATAATTCAAATCACTTAGGCATTCCCTTTAATTTTATCTTGTTTGGCTTAAACCTAGGGAGTAGGTTACCATCTTATAATGGACTTCCTGGGGGCATAATACCTTCCTCGAGACTACTGAATCGCTTCCTTATCCACATTTTATCTGGGTCCTACTTCCCTTACAATAAAATAGGTGGCGACTCCAATTCTTGTGAAAGACATTTAGCGTTGTTCCTCTGTAGGGCTCACCCCGAAAGGAAAGGCAGTAAATTTCATGTTCACACATGTCTTTGCCACGTGTCATTGAGCTATAAATTGTCATTAATGTTCAGTTTGATGGTCATTCCAAATATCTAGAATATTTTATAGGTCGGTCTTAATGGCTACAAGTTTTTTATTCTTAGTTTGTCTTATTTGAATTGTCATTTAATGAGTTGTCGTTTACGAATAAACAAAATGTTTGAGCTATTTAACTGAGATGACATCAGGAAGAACATCATCGAGTTGATGACATAATATTTGAAGGGGATCGAGCTGTTTGACTGAAATATGGACAAGATCGAACTATTTAACTGAAATATGCATGATACTAGGTTGATGAACACAGATTAGGATGAGACCGGGGCAGATGACTTGGGATGACAACTGGCATGCAGACATAAAATGATAGCATACAAGGATAAAATAGGAAGACATCAAGTTGCTTTATAGTTTTAGGATGGAATCAAGGGAATGATATATAATGATAGTTGGAAATTGAAAAAATTACCCTTATAATAGCCTAACACCATCATACATAAAGTACGGTTTGGTCGTATCCGTACTAATACGACAAATACAATAAGATACGGTAAAAACTCATATAATTTTGTTTTAGCAATCGAGTGTAACGTATCAGTTGCCTCAAAAGCCAATTTGTGTATGTTGTACACTTATGTCCTCGAAAGCCAATATAAGACTTTTCTATGTTGATTACAGAAGCATCACATTCACAAAACAAAATATAAAGGGTATTTATAATAATTACTGTCTCATTTGATGATGATATAAAGTTCTATAGGTAACATTGTAGGAAAATCATGCAAAGGTTGCAAGGAGATATGATTTTCCAGTTCCTTGTAAACCTAATATTGTTCTAAACCTCTAGAGTACTGGTTGGGCACTGTACTTCATCATGGCTTGCACATGTTGTCGCGCCCCAAAATACCTCCTAGGAGTTAAGGGATACTTTAGAGGTGACTACGTGTACCTGTCAAACCATCCTGTAATGCAAGAGGCTAAACATAGTATAATACAATGATAATCAGAGCGCGGAAACTAAACATAAGTGCGGAAGCATAAGCCAACTTTTTCTTTTCTTCTATAACTCCATATAGTATTCCAAGTTAACATATACTAAATACAATCAAAGTAAAGGTGGACATGCCCACCTATCAAAATACAAAAAGGAACTCTCTAACCCTCTCCTCTCAACAGTAGTCGAGGTATGGCCACACATCCAAGTCCCCATCCTCCTGAGACTGCCATGGGATAGGTGGCTCCCTCTCCTCTACATACTCCTCCTCGACCCAAGGCTCGGGGTCGAGGACATCCACAGTACCTGCCGACATAAAAGTACGGCTGAGCATGGAATACTCAGCGAGTACAACTACTAGCTAACCATAACAATAGCGAAAGCATAACAACAGTGAGCAATACAAGATATGAATTTAAAGCAATAGTGAAAGCATAAGATACATAGCCATATCTTGACATGCGTGTATGAATGCAAAAACCTCGGTAAAACTCATGTCTCGGAAACCTTTTTCATGTCTCGGTCAAATCATGTATGTGTGTCGTGTCTTGTCTTGTATTTCACGTCTTGATTTGTTCTTGACTTGTATACTTGTGAGCCAGAGGCTAGCACCCTTCCTTAGGCTACCAACCTCCTTGTCATGTTCTTGTTCCATTTCTCTTGTGAGCCAAAGGCTAGCACCCTTCCTTGGGCTACCAACCTCCTTGTCATGTTCTTGTTCCATTTCTCTTGTGAGCCAGAGGCTAGCACCGTTCCTTGGGCTACCAACCTCCTTGTCATGTACTTGGTTCCTTTCACTTGTGAGCCAGAGGCTAGTAGTACCCTTCACCTGGGCTACCAACCTCCTTGTCATGTTCTTGTTTCATTTCACTTGTGAGCCAGAGGCTAGTAGTACCCTTCACCTGGGCTACCAACCTCCTTGTCATGTACTTGGTTCCTTTCACTTGTGAGCCAGAGGCTAGTAGTACCCTTCACCTGGGCTACCAACCTCCTTGTCATGTACTTGGTTCCTTTCACTTGTGAGCCAGAGGCTAGTAGTACCCTTCACCTGGGCTACCAACCTCCTTGTCATGTTCTTTTTCTTGTTTGCTTTATTATGCACAATTACTCTTGGAAAACCCAATTCATCCATGCATGCGTGCTTGTGTGCTTGTCAATAGTGGAAATCATGATGACATACTTGGATGGGCGGATCACATGAATATGGAATTTCAATCCCTAACATAGTGGTATGAAAATTTAGGCAACATATAGCACATTTGAGCAATTTATCATTCCTAAGAAAATTTACACAATTTCTATTTCCATTTTCTTCATTAAGTCCATTTATCCCTTGTTTAGTCATTTTATCAAACACACGGTGGGCCACATTTCTTAGTCCTTCCATTTCCCTTATTTAGTGCGTATTTTTCATCAAGACATCAAGGTACATTTGTTATTTGTAAAGTGCCCATCTTCCATTTTCCATTTCACACATCACACAACATCCATAAGGCATCCAATCGCCTCAATGGACATCCCATCCGCACATCCATACCTTTTTCTCATCTTGTTTATATTTAGTGGAGATGATACATTTTATAAGGAAGAAAACATACTACCAAGAGTCACATTTCACAATAGAAAATCTAGACTATTGCTAAGGGAAGTTAGTAGGGTGTACTAACCTTAGATCAAGGCTTGATGTTGAAGAAACCTTGAAATAAAAGCTCTATTTGGAAGGAGGAAGCCTTTGCTTGAAGGGGACTTGAGTTGGGGAAGAAACCTCTTTCAAAAACGTCGTAGGATCGCTGCCCTAGCTTGGAGAATGAGTCCCCACACGAGCTTGAGCCTTGAACTTGAAGCAACTCGAGTTGGGGTGAGCTAGGGTTCTTAAACCCCTTTGATTCCTTCTCCAATGGAAAACCCTAGTTGCAAATCCCCTTCTCCTTTCTCTCTATCTCTCAAAATCCCTTAAGTGCTGTGAATGAAGCCCTAAAGGCTCGAGCAAGCCTTAAGGAGAAAGGGTTAAACCCCCAAAAGACGAAAAAGCCCTTAATGAAAATTCTGAAAAACACGAAGACCGAGCGATCGGTGGTTATGACCGATCGATCGGTTGCCTACCGATCGATCGATGTTATTGACCGATCGACCGGTCAAAAACTCACTCTCTGGAAAATTTCCCCATACAAAATTTCTGACCGTGCGATAGCTACCGATCGATCGGTTATGGACCGATCGATCGCTTACTGGACCGAGCGATCGGTGCCCTGTATGTCTGGACTGTTTTGACCATATCTTTTGACTCGCTCGTCGGATTTCGACGATTCAACTTGCATTGGATCCGTCTTTCGAAAACGAACATTTCTGACATTTCAGAATTTCCGATTTCTCCCTTATTTATTAATTAGACTACAAAACGGCCAATTAACTATGAAGGGTGGTATTCATTAAGGATGAAAAAGTCCGGGGTGCTACACATGTGTAGTTCTATTAGATAGTGTAATGAATCTCATTCACAGAGAGTGTTGACTCTTGATTAACATGTGAGTATATGTAGTAAGTACAAATATTGAATGGGGTCACTAGTGGATACCCTATGGAATACACTGTCAGATTGTATTAGGGTTAAATCCATTCGACAAATTGCCCTTAGACCTGAGAGGTTCACATCTTCTCAAACATCTGTCTATATGACTTTGATGTGTCAATCGGTAATGTCCAATACACAAGACTAACTCCGGGTACATTGGGTCATAGACACAGTGTTTCAAGAAGTGTCTAAACACTCCATAAGGAATCCACTACTCCTTAATTGGAGATAATGATATCAAAATGATACTTGTTGAACTAAACTCAAAATCCAATACTGATGCTTTTCGGTAAAATGGTCTTTATCGAAGTTGATATTTTCAATATAGAAAAGTATATCTATATGTCAGTTCTTTTCTAATGTTTCTTCGAAAGTGTTTTGGAAGTTCAGTTCAATGAAAAAGTATTCATGAGAAAAAGTTCTATTTATAAGCTAGGGACTAGATAGTGGACGTGTTCCAATCCCAGAAGCTTGCATGTGATATCGGATTGTGGAATGATTTATTTGTAAATATATTGTGAGATAGTACTTACTAGCAATTCTCTAATTTTTGGAGGTTGATCACACTGTGTTAATGGATATTATTGTGATTAGTGGAAGTCCAGGGACTTAGATATCATTCTATGATCCTAAATGAGTTATTGGAAAGTTTTTCCTAGCAAGAAGGCTACACCTTAATGGTGAGAAGCACTTGGTCCCACAACCGGAAATAGGAGATCACTTTAAATCCCACACACTAGGACCTTCTCAAGGCTTTTAATTTAATTTAGAATTAAATTAATTATTTTCTCCATGTTATTCACTATATGGTATAGTGAAGCTCTTATGTCGCGACCCAAAATACCCCCTAGGAGTTAAGGATACTTTGACTCGTGACCGCCATATCATACCTCCAGTATGATACATAAGGCACACGTGGAAACCTGTCAGAGTACCTGAATATACATAGCGGAAATGAAATACAATGCACAGCGGAAAATAAAATACTAAACATAGCGGAAGCAAAATGAATACTCCTATAACTTGGCTCAAGTAAGAACCAACAAGTATACATGTGTGAGAAACCCAAAAGTGGAGTGGACAAACCCCACACTCACATAACAAAATGACACAAGTTCTAAGTCGGTCGATCAACAGAAATCGAAATCACGACTCCTATCTAAAGCACCATCGTCATGATAGTGATCCATGGAAGGCTCCGGGTCACGGTACTCTTCCTCGACCCAAGGTTCTTCGCCACACAAATCGAATGGAACTCGAGCACCTGCCGATCATAACAATATCGACTGAGCATGGAATACTCAGTGTATACAAACTAATAACAATAAAGCGGTTAGGCATAGAGCATACAAGACATGGAGAATGAAATCCGTAAATTCCTTAAAGCATGGAAACCGTGAAAACATATGTGAGATAATATTCGAAACCAAAAACCGTAACCGTGTGAGTCAATCGATAATCATAGCCTTATGAGTTCTTGTGAGTTCATGGAGTTACTTAGAGTCATCATGATCCGTAGAGACATAGAGCATAGAGCAATAACCTTAGAGCATTTCCATAGAGCATAACCTTAGAGATCTTAGAGCATTTCATTGTGATCCGTGGAGCTTGTGAGACGATCTTAGAACATTATCATAGAGTTTCCTTGTGAGCATGGTATGATCCTTAGAGCTTGTGAAACGATCTTAGAGAAATCATAGAGTTACTTAGAATCATTCATTATTCGTCTTTTCGTGAAAAACCTTTGTTTGTACTTGGAGAAATCCATGGAAACCATCGGTTTATGCGAGACATGGGAGCATATGCACTTAATAAGAGAAATCATCGTATTTAAGCATAGAATCCCTTAGAGGTATTTTATCAAACACTTAGAGTGCATCATAATAGTAACCTTCATCCAAGTATATAATCACACATTTTCATACATAAAATCAATACATATAGATAGGGCATAGATAAGAGGAATCATAATTAGTAACTAGTAGGATTGCAAGATTGTAGTAGAGTGTATCTACCTTGGAGAAATCAATGAGTTTGACTCCCAATGGCTGGAACAAGCAAGAACAGTGAGTTCTTGGTTGGAAAACACCAAATGGAAAGGAAGAACTTGATCTTCCACAAGCTTGAACGATCACCAAGGATCTCTCCTCCCTCTCCTCTTCAAATCCCTCAAAAACAATGCACAAAGGGTTTGTGAAACCCTAAGGCACGAACCCAGCCCTTTTATAGGCAAAGGGTGATGGTTAAAGTCTTAAACACCCTTAATGAAGAAAATCTGCGTATGATCGATCGATCGGTGGTATGGACCGAGCGATCGGTTGCTTACCGGTCGATCGGTGTTATGACCGAGAGATCGGTCAAAAACACACTCTCTGGAATTTTTCCCCATACAAAAAAGTTGACCGTGCGACAGCTATCGAGCGATCGGTAGTTGACCGATCGATCGCAGGTAATGACCGAGCGATCGGTCGACCCCTGTTTTACTGAAAAACCTTGTTTACGCCACTCGAATCTTCCCCAATGCACTTCCAACACTCTTTTATGCTTTCAACACATTCCCTAAGGACATATAGACCCATTGGAACATATACGCCATAATTCCAAACACATATATTAACATAAGACTCATAAGTGTACAAAACCACACTTGGGCACTATTCACACACTATTCATTCTTGGTGAAATGAAATTTCGGGGCTCTACATCCCTCCCCCCTTACAAGAATTTCGTCATCGAAATTAGAATGATGCCAAAAACATAACAAGAACAAAATACATACAAAACTAACAAGGAAAACTACTCAAACAAGTGAGGATACTTTTCCTTCACTTCCGCTTCTCGCTCCCATGTAGCCTCTTCCTTGGAATGATACTGCCACTTCACTAGGACTAAAGGGATAGTCTTGGTTCGCAACACTTGATCTCGACGATCCAGAATCTGAACTGGTTGCTCAACCAACGTAAGATCCTCTCGAATCTCAACAGGATCAAGAGCGATGACGTGAGACAGATCCGAAATGTATTTTCTAAGCATAGAGACGTGAAATACATTATGGACCGCTGCCATGTGAGGTGGTAGTGCTACCCTGTAAGCAACCTCACCAACCCTTGTGACGATCTCAAATGGTCCCACGTACCTAGGACTGAGCTTTCCCTTCTTCCCGAATCGCATGATTCCCCGACTCGGCGAAATCTTCACAAAGACCCGATCTCCAACTCGGAACTCTAAATCTCTGCGGCGTATATCCGCATAGCTCTTCTGCCTATCCTGAGCACTTTTCAATCGCTCCCGGATAATTTTGACCCTTTCTGCGGTCCGCTCTATCAACTCAGGACCAAGAATTTTCCTCTCACCAACTTCATCCCAGTATAGCGGTGATCGACAACTCCGACCATACAGAGCTTCAAAAGGTGCCATCTGGATGCTTGCCTGATAGCTATTGTTGTAGGCAAACTCAACCAACGGCAACTGTTCCTCCCAACTACCCTGAAAATCCAGCATACAAGCTCAGAGCATATCCTCCACTACTTGATTCACCCTCTCCGTTTGTCCATCGGTCTGAGGATGGAAAGCGGTACTGAATTCTAAATGAGAACCCATAGCATTCTGGAAAGTTTTCCAAAACCTGGAAGTAAACCGCGGATCTCGATCAGACACGATAGAAACTGGCACACCGTACAGTCGAACCACCTCTTTAACATATAGGGCTACCAACTGTTTTGCATTGAAAGTAGTTCGGTACGGAATAAAATGTGCAGACATAGTCAACCTGTCCACAATCACCCAAATAGCATCGGAGCCCTTCGCCGTTCGCGGCAAACCCACAATGAAATCTATCGAGATGTTCTCCCATTTCCACTCCGGAATAGGAAGGGACTGCAAAAGACCTGCCGGCCTTTGATGTTCGGCTTTTACCTGCTGGCAAATCAAACATCTGGCGACGTACTCAGCGACTTCCCTCTTCATGTTTCGCCACCAGTAGTGCTTCTTGAGATTCTGGTACATCTTAGTACCTCCCGGATGTACCGTGTACTTTGATCGGTGAGCTTTATTCAAAATTTCATCCCTCAAAACTGTGTCGGCGGGGACACACAACCTGCCCTTAAATGTGATAGCACCATCATCATTTAAAACGAACTCCTGATTGCCGTTACTCACCGACTTGTCTCGGTAAGCAAGCAACTCAACATCTGAATTCTGTAACTCCTTGATCTGGCTCAGGATCTGTGGCCTAACCACCACATTGGACATTATCGGCCCATAGGTGACATGCTTGAGAGTAGTGTCCAAATGACACATATCATGTAATAACTTCCACTCTTGCACTCTCAATTGAGCCATAACTCCGTAAGGTTTTCTGCTAAGAGCATCGGCTACCACGTTAGCCTTACCCGGGTGGTACTGGATGGAACAGTCGTAGTCCTTCATGAACTCCATCCAACGACGCTGCCTCATATTCAACTCCTTCTGGAGGAAAAGATACTTCAAGCTCTTGTGGTCTGTGAACACCACGAACTCTTCTCCGTAGAGGTAGTGACGCCAAAGTTTCAGTGCAAAAATGACCGCAGCGAGCTCTAAGTCATGTGTGGGGTAATTCTGCTCATGCTCCTTCAGCTGACGGGAAGCATAGGCGACCACCTTTTTATGCTGCATCAAAACACATCCAAGTCCCACTAGTGAAGCATCACTATAGACTTCGAAGCCACCGCTCCCAGATGGAACTGTGAGAATAGGAGCCGAAGTAAGCTTCTTTTTCAACTCCAAGAAACTAGCCTCGCACTTATCACTCCAAGTGAACCTCGTGTTCTTCCATGTGAGATAGGTAAGCGGAGCTACTAAACTTGAAAATCCTTCCACAAACCTTCTGTAATATCCTGCCAACCCGAGGAAACTACGAATCTCGGTGACACTCTTCGGCCTTTCCCAATTCATCACCGCTTCAATCTTTGCAGGATCAGCTGAAATACCTTCAGCAGATACCACGTGTCCAAGAAAAGACACCTTGTTCAGCCAGAACTCACACTTGCTCAACTTAGCATACAGACTATGCTCTCGAAGTGTCTGCAATACCAGACGGAGATCTCTCATGTGATCCTCCTGTGACTGTGAATACACAAGGATATCATCTACGAACACGATCACACATTGATCGAGAGACGATCTAAACACCAGATTCATCAAATCCATGAATGCTGTCGGCGCGTTAGTCAGTCCAAAAGACATGACCAAAAACTCGTAATGACCGTATCGAGTTCAGAATGCTGTCTTCGGAATGTCCTCTTTCTTGATCTTCAACTGATGATAACCAGATCGAAGGTCAATCTTGGAGAAAAACTGCGCACCCTTCAATTGGTCAAACAAGTCGTCTATCTGAGGCAATGGATAACGATTCTTGATCGTGACCTTGTTCAATTGCCTGTAATCAATGCACATACGCATTAATCCATCTTTCTTCTTCACGAAGAGAACCGGAGCTCCCCAAGGTGAAACACTTGGCCGGATTAAACCAAGGCCTTGCAATTCTTCTAACTGCTCTTTTAACTCCTTAAGCTCAATAGGGGCCATCCTATACGGAGCTCTTGAAATCGGAACTGTGCCAGGAGCTAGCTCAATCGCAAACTCGATTGCACGATCAGGAGGCAATCCCGGCAAGGTTTCCGGAAAAACATCCATATACTCACATACCACCAGAATAGGTGTGGAGTCTCGCACTTCTACACCCTCGAGACTAAGAGCTGCAAAGCGGGCAATGTCTCTTCTCTGAAGTCCCCTGAAATGAAACGGCTTTAACCCCACGGGTTTAAAATGCACCACCTTCTCGAAACACGCCACGTGTCCATGGTGAGTTGAGAGCCAATCCATACCTAGGATGACATCGAAATCCCAATCCTAAAATCCCAGAAGGATCAAGTCGACTGGCAACTCGTGCTGCATGACTTGTACAACACTATCTGGATACACTTTATCTGTCTCAATAGATTTTCCCAATGGAGTCGAAATGGACAACTCCCTAAGTAGCTTGCTTGGCTCGGACGTAAAGCCTTTGGCAAAGCTTGGTGAAACGAACGAGTGAGTGGATCCTGTGTCTATCAACACTCTTGCCAAACATTCATTTACAAGCAACGAACTTGAGAATTTGAATCATCCCAGTTATAACACAACTATACATATAGATACAAACATCGCAAAACACCACAGAGGATATATATAGATACGAACATATCATGGCAATATTAGAACTTCGACAAAGACTAGTTCGCGCGTACCTTGCACAACATCATCAGATGCCTGTGCGTCTCTATCAGTCATGGCAAAGACTCTGCCCTAGTTCGCCTGACGAGGCTACTGGGTAGGCTGCAAGGATCTAGAGGCCTGAGATGAAGACCCCTGAAGTGAATTCTGCCTGCCTGGAGGCCGAACTCCCTGTGATCCAGACTGTGACTGCTTGCGCGGGTAATCTCGAATCATATGGCCCATCTCGCCACAGTGGAAGCATCCACCTGACATTCTTCGGCAATCTCCAGTCTTATGCCGACGACCACATACGGCGCACTCCTCAAATGTCTGCGATGCGGAGGAAGCCGGAGGCATAACCCTCGTAGCTTGCGATGCCGTAGGACGCGGTGCATGAGGCGCAAAAAGAAAGTCTCTGAGCCGACATCGGCTGGGAGAACTGGTACAGTGCAGTCCTAGTCCTCTTCCCTGAAGAACTACTCGAATGACCTCGAGACATGCTCTTCCCGAAGCCACTGTCTCTTCTTCTCACGAAGTCTTCCGCATTCTTTTCGGCGATCTTCGCCTTCCCTACTATCTCTCTCCAAGACTCTACCTGGAGAATGGACACCCGATCTCGGATGAAAGCCTTCAAGCCCATCTCAAACTTCCTGACCTGTAGGTCTTCAGTAGCCACCAAGTGCGGAGCAAACCTAGGCAACTCGGTGAACTTAGCCTCATACTCGGCTACGCTCATCGACCCTTGCTCCAAAAGCATAAACTCTCTCGCCTTTTGTTCCCGAATAAACCTAGGAAAGTACTGTTCCCTGAAAGTCTCTAAGAAATCTGCCCAAGTCCAGGGCACACCTGCCTTAGCAACATCTCTCTGCCTTTGGGCAGCTCTCCACCAGTGTTCGGCTTCACCTTCCATCACGAAGGAAGCCCATTCTACCTTTTGCTCTTCGGTACAACGGAGAGCTCGGAAGGTCTTCTCCAGCTGTATAATCCAAGACTCGGCCACCATGGGGTCCAGAGTGCCATAGAATGTAGGAGGCCGCAGTCTCCTAAAAGCTTCGAGCCCCGTGGTGTGATGCACCGGTGTAGGCACAGGCGTGGACGGTGGGGTAGGTATAGGCCTCGCTGCCAACAATGCCAAAGTCTCGGCTATGGAGTCCATAGCATTTGTGAAATACAACGGTTCCTCTTCTCTCAGAACTTCACTCCCGGCCCTCCGAGTATGGTAACCTCGACCCCGATTGCCACGTCTCATGATATCAAATCCTGAGATAAATTTGGCAAAACATGAGTCTAACCTGGATACCACACCTCACATATCATATAGCAATTCAATAATCATGAAATGCTATACCGCACATAGTATACATCGAGGTATATATATATCACCATATAATTATACTTTAGAGCCTATACTAGAACCTCGCATAGGATCACATCGATCTCGGATCCTATACTGACCTAAGAATTCACTTGATACCGGTTATGTCGTGGTAACAAGCCTAAGACAACTGAGTCCTTCTGAGTTCTAAGTTCAACTCATAGGAATTACTTCCGCTTAGGCCAAGCCTGAGTGACCTAACTAAGTCTGTCGTTAGACATAACTAGCTCTGATACCAAGTCTGTCGCGACCCAAAATACCCCCTAGGAGTTAAGGATACTTTGACTCATGACCGCCATATCATACCTCCAGTATGATACATAAGGCACACGTGAAAACCTGTCAGAGTACCTGAATATACATAGCGGAAACGAAATACAATGCACAGCGGAAAATAAAATACTAAACATAGCGGAAGCAAAATGAATACTCCTATAACTTGGCTCAAGTAAGAACCAACAAGTATACATGTGTGAGAAACCCAAAAGTGGAGTGGACAAACCCCACACTCACATAACAAAATGACACAAGTTCTAAGTCGGTCGATCAACAGAAATCGAAATCACGACTCCTATCTAAAACAGCATCGTCATGATAGTGATCCATGGAAGGCTCCGGGTCACGGTACTCTTCCTCGACCCAAGGTTCTTCGCCACACAAATCGAATGGAACTCGAGCACCTGCCGATCATAACAATATCGACTGAGCATGGAATACTCAGTGTATACAAACTAATAACAATAAAGCGGTTAGGCATAGAGCATACAAGACATGGAGAATGAAATCCGTAAATTCCTTAAAGCATGGAAACCGTGAAAACATATGTGAGATAATATTCGAAACCAAAAACCGTAACCGTGTGAGTCAATCGATAATCATAGCCTTATGAGTTCTTGTGAGTTCATGGAGTTACTTAGAGTCATCATGATCCGTAGAGACATAGAGCATAGAGCAATAACCTTAGAGCATTTCCATAGAGCATAACCTTAGAGATCTTAGAGCATTTCATTGTGATCCGTGGAGCTTGTGAGACGATCTTAGAACATTATCATAGAGTTTCCTTGTGAGCATGGTATGATCCTTAGAGCTTGTGAAACGATCTTAGAGAAATCATAGAGTTACTTAGAATCATTCATTATTCGTCTTTTCGTGAAAAACCTTTGTTTGTACTTGGAGAAATCCATGGAAACCATCGGTTTATGCGAGACATGGGAGCATATGCACTTAATAAGAGAAATCATCGTATTTAAGCATAGAATCCCTTAGAGGTATTTTATCAAACACTTAGAGTGCATCATAATAGTAACCTTCATCCAAGTATATAATCACACCTTTTCATACATAAAATCAATACATATAGATAGGGCATAGATAAGAGGAATCATAATTAGTAACTAGTAGGATTGCAAGATTGTAGTAGAGTGTATCTACCTTGGAGAAATCAATGAGTTTGACTCCCAATGGCTGGAACAAGCAAGAACAGTGAGTTCTTGGTTGGAAAACACCAAATGGAAAGGAAGAACTTGATCTTCCACAAGCTTGAACGATCACCAAGGATCTCTCCTCCCTCTCCTCTTCAAATCCCTCAAAAACAATGCACAAAGGGTTTGTGAAACCCTAAGGCACGAACCCAGCCCTTTTATAGGCAAAGGGTGATGGTTAAAGTCTTAAACACCCTTAATGAAGAAAATCTGCGTATGATCGATCGATCGGTGGTATGGACCGAGCGATCGGTGGCTTACCGGTCGATCGGTGTTATGACCGAGAGATCGGTCAAAAACACACTCTCTGGAATTTTTCCCCATACAAAAAAGTTGACCGTGCGACAGCTATCGAGCGATCGGTAGTTGACCGATCGATCGCAGGTAATGACCGAGCGATCGGTCGACCCCTGTTTTACTGAAAAACCTTGTTTAGGCCACTCGAATCTTCCCCAATGCACTTCCAACACTCTTTTATGCTTTCAACACATTCCCTAAGGACATATAGACCCATTGGAACATATACGCCATAATTCCAAACACATATATTAACATAAGACTCATAAGTGTACAAAACCACACTTGGGCACTATTCACACACTATTCATTCTTGGTGAAATGAAATTTCGGGGCTCTACATCTTATAGGTGAAATCACATAAGATGTGATTAACTAAAATGGGTAGGACCTATATGGAATTTTGATAAAGATCAAAAAGGTGGCAACATGAGATGTGATACACAATAATGGGCATGAGATATGTGGGTCCCACCTAGGGTGGGATGCCCACTTCTATGGGCATATCCTAATTGGTTTCTAATTAGATTAGTTACTAATTTGGTTTTTCTTGATAAGAAACAGATGATGTGAAATTAAAATAGGACTTCTAGTTAGATTAGAAAGTTTCTATTTTGGTTTACTTCTAATTGGATTAGAAGAGTTTATATTTTGATTTAATCCTAATTGGATTAGGAATTATAATCATAATTAGAAAGGGAATTCTAATTAGATTAGAATTAGAAAGAGGTTGTTTACATGAGCTACAAGATAGCTTTAAGGGAGTCTATATAAGGACCCCTAGAGTGAAAAATGTCTAACACACTAAGATCTCTCCCTCTCTCACTCGTTTTGCTCTCTCTCCCCTAAGAAGTGTATGACCACTGTAAACACCCCAATTTTGCACCCCTTTAACCAATTTTTGCACCTTCGAAACCTTTTCAAAAACACATTTTAAATCTCTCTTGAAACCTTATTTCCATATGCCCAAATTTCTAGAAAATGCCACTGAAGCTGAAAAATGACTCAAAAGCCCCTTGAGTGCAAAATGACCAAAATACCCCAGGAAAATACTAAAAAACTCACTTTTCATCTAAAATATTTTTTGTAGATTTATCAGTTCAATTTCGGCTATTTCCGGGCTCAAATCGGACTTAAAACGTAGAATTGGGCTTTTGGTGAACCAAAAAATGACATGTGGTGAAGCAAAAAAGAAAATAAAAAAAAGAAAATAATCTGGTCGTTTTAGAAAAAATGACCAGACCTTTTTGAGGTTTTTTCCTGGTCGTTTAAGGTATAAATGACCAGAATTTTTGGGCTTTAAAAGTCTGGTTGTTTATACCATAAAGGAAGAGAATAATTTGGGTTTTTTGGTCATTTTTCCTACGTAAACCGTCTTAACTTTTCGTCATTTTTTACTTTTATGTCATGTAATTTTTTTTATAAATGACCAGAGCAGATTTAAAAAAAAAAAAAATAGTCCCACATCCGAAAAAAGGAGGTTTCTCCTCTCTTCCCTTCCCTATTTATGCCCAATGGCCCTTTCTCAAATCCTCACCAATTCCAACACCACTTTCCTTGGTTTTTTGATTCCTAAGACTTAGAAAACCATTAGAGATTTATTTATTTGGAGTTCGAAGATCGGGGAATTTTGTTTTCTCTGGAAATCCCTCTTTTTTTGAAAGTCCACCAAATTTTCGGCCAGGTAATCTTTCTATCTCTATTCTTGCTTTCAATTCTTATTAGCTTTATTAACTGCTTTAAAATTCTAGTCTTTTTAACTCTAGTCTTTTAAATTCTAACTTAGACTTCTTGCCAAACCCTGTCGAACCCCTGCCCAAACTTCGGTTCAAACTTAGCTTACTGTCGCGCCCCAAAATACCCCGTAGGAGTTAGGATACTTTGGCGACATGACTTGTCATGCAAAATAGTGGCCCGAAAAATTTATTTAAAATAAATGTACTTCCAAGTGTTAACATAAATGAAAGACTGAATAAAATACAATAATCATAAAGGGTACAAATACTTGAGTTACCAACTCAAGCCCACATGCAAATCCCCCCAAAAGAAAAACCCAAAATACATGTCTCTCTCACTCAACCCAACCATTGGCCATATACCAAGACTCCTAACATCTGGATGACAATCCCGAGCAAGCTCCTACTGTCCATTAACCGCCTTGATCCAAGGACCCGGAGCATATATAACGAACGGTGAACCTGCCAACATCAATATGTACGGCTGAGTATGGAATACTCAGCGAGTACAAGCTACTAGCTAACAATAGCAATAACAATAATAAGTCATGCGTGGTGCAATTCTTCATCATATATGCAACATCAAAGTATGGAAGCAAGAACAAAATTGAAAAATATAAATCTAGAACATCATATTACAATTCATATCTTAGGTCCATGCTTTAACTAAAACATATATCAATTACCTTGTGAGTCTTGTGAGTTTCTTGTGCATCTTATGAATCTTGTGAGTCTTATGAGTTCTTTAATTCTCTTATCTTATATGGCTAGTACCCGAACTATGAAATGGACGGACATACTAGCGACTTGTTATTCTTGCTTGCTTGTTTAACTAGTACCCGAACTATGACTTGGATGGTTATACTAGCTTCTTATCTTGCTTGACTAATGCCCGGACTATAATGGAATGGAACACATTAGCCTCATGTCATGACTTGACTAGTGCCCAGACTATAGTGGAACGGAACACACTAGTATTCTTGTACTTGCTTGCATGAGAATAGATGATAATGCCCGTACCTAGTCTTAATACATTATTACCCTTTCATATTTCTTTATTCTTGCTTGGAGACAGATACTAGTACCCGTACCTGGTCTTAGTATACTAGTATCCTCTCATACTTGTTGGAAATAGATGTTAATATCCGTACTTGGTCTTAGTACATTAACACCCTTTCATGCTTGTCTTGGAAACATACACTAGTGCCCATACCTAGTCTTAGTACACTAGCATACTTTCATATTATTCATGTCTTGGAAACAGATACTAGTGCCCATACCCGGTCTTAGTACACTAACATCCTTCCATGTTTCTTTATTCTTGCATGTCATGTTTTCTTGTGAGCCAGGTATAACATATTCGAGGGATATGCCCTACCCTTGACCGGCCCGATGTCCGGCTTTATCATTTGTTCCATAAATCATGTATCTTGTTCTTTTTTATTTCTTACATGTATACTTATACTAAAAAGTTTTGCTCATGCATGCGTGCTTGGTGTGTGTGGCATTCGTGACGATCATACTATTATAGATGATTCAAGGGACACATATTGCATTTCAATTCTTTTTTTTTTATAATCATGTTAACATGGAACAATAGAGCATAATGTGACATTTCTTATAATTGTATAGACATGGGGAATTAAATGAAAACATATAGAGCATTTGTTTTAAAATCACCTTTTAAGGAAAGCTACACAATTCATATTTCCCAAATCCTTTATTTTATTTTTGGCATTCTCATTTATGCACTTTATCAAACACCTAATGCGCGACACATTCATAGCCACATTATTTCAAGTTCTTTAAGTTCATATGTTTCGTCAAACACATGGTGTGCGTTTATTATGCGTAAAATGCCCATCCATCATTTTCCAACACACATCCATTCATCACACAACATGGCATCCAATCGCCTCATCCATTTCTATCCCATACATCCACCTTTAATCCGTTAATCTTATTTGTTTTAGGGAAAATGAATGCATCTCAAGAAAAGGAACAATTAAGATCAAGCACAAGCATTCTTTTAAAATAAACCTAAGTTATTACTAACGTAGTTAGTAGGGTGTACTAACTGTTAGCAGCCAATTTTTACACTCCTAGTTAACCATGGTTAAGTCCCTTAACCATGTCAAGGTCCATTAACCCGAGGACAAACCCTAGTTGACCTTAGGTAAGCCTTAGTCATAGGTAACCTAACCCTAGGTGGACCCTAACCTAACCCTAGGTGAACCATAACCTAACCCTAGGTGAACCCTAGCAAACCCTAGGCTAACACTAGCCCTAGCCTAGCTTAGCTTAGTCAAGCCCTAGCCCTAGCCCTAGCCCTAGCCTAGCTTGGCCCTAACCTAGTCAAGCCCTAGCCCTAGCCTAGCCCAAGCCCTAGCCTTTAGGGCTTAAGTCCTAAGTCCAAAAGACCATAACATTCAGTTTGGGCCCAAGCAAGGGCCCAAAAAATTTGAAATCCCAACCCCAGTACGCATGCCTACCACGGACCAGAGCCTTTTGGGCAAAAACCCTGGGTGTCGGTAATGGGACTACTGACACCCCAGAATTTCACTATCTTGAAGGTGTCTGTAATTCCATTATCGACATCACTGAATTTCCAATTTGTAGCACGCCACCCCCTCTGCAGGTTCAAGCACGCCTTGCACTACCTCTTCTCGGTTACAGGCGACCTCTCCACGCCATGATCACCCGCCAACCATCGTCCTAATGACCTTGGTGTCCCCTTGAGGCTTCCCAACAAAGGGCAGACCTCCCACAACCTTCAATCAATCCAAAAAAACTCTGTAGCAGAGCCCTGGCTAAAATTCGAAGCCTCCCCTCAGTCCTGTAGGCCTCCTCTAAAGCCCTAGAAGCTTCCCTTCGCTCGCAGCAACGCCACCAGGCTCCACCACCGCGAGTAGCACTGCCCAACGCCACAACCCACTCGGGCATAAAGAAATTAGGGTAGGGCTTCCCCCTACCCCTGTTTTCAATTGTTTTGAACCCCTTTGTGAGCCCCTGGTCCATTCCAGGGGAGTTTATTTTCTGTTTGGCAGGTGAACCCATTGTGGGGAGGTCTCTCCCACCTCCATAGGTGTGGGGAACCTCCCCCACGGGTATAGCAGAGTTGTAGTGGCCTCAGAAGGGTTTAGGGGTCCCTCAAGCCATGAGGGAACCCCTGGTTCCCCCCCTAAGCAGCCCATAGGCTGATGTTTAATTTCTGAAAAAAATTTAGGGAGTCGGCAATCTCAGTGCCGACACCCCTGATTCTTCTGTTTCAAAGCCCATGGACCCCACCTGAGACACTTTTAAGCCAATCCAAAAGCATGGGTAGGACCCCCTTGACCTCCCCTACAACTTACCTGAAGACCTTGAGACCTGTAGCTGAGCTTAACCAGGGTTAAATCATCAAAAATTGCTCAGAATGTCGGCAATACCAGTGCCGACATTCGTTATTTTATATGGATGATGAGCAGTGCCACTTTGGCACACTGTGGGGTCCACACCAGACCACCCCTGGGATCCAACCCAGGCTTAAATTGTTCTCCTCATCCTAAGTTTCAAAACCATAGGTTGTAACCCCCTTAACTCACCTCCTAACCCAAGTTATAGGGGTGTAAAGTTGGCTAGAAAACACTGTAACTGTCGGTAATCCCATTACCGACAGCATGTATTTTGAACTTTTTTGGGCCCTACAGTGGACCCACAGCCCATGAGGGACCTCATTCGGACTTGGCATGACCCCTGGGGGTCTAGCCCGACCTTTACCAAGCTTGCCTTTGCCTTAACCATGGTTAACTCAACCATGACTAAGAGTTAGCCATGGTTAACTCATCAAACCAACTTGGAAAATTTTGAAAAATTTCCTAAAATTTCAAAAATTCTAAAATGGCAAAAAACAACTTTTGCTCATGTCTAACCATGGTAAGATGAGCTTAACCATGGTTAACACTCGGCTTAACCATGGTTAAGCCCATTTAAGCTTTGGTTAAATCCTAAAAAATGATGAAAATTGCCAAAAGGGCAAGAAGTGTTCAAACATATGCCCAACCATGGTTATCCGGACTAACCATGGTTAAAACTCATGTCTTAACCATGATTAACCCATTTAAATTGGGAATTTTGGGAAAAAGCCCTAAAATTATTGTCTTTTAAGGAACATAATGTGATTGTGGACGAACCCTAAGCCTACCGGCCCGAACATAGGCCTACCAAGCAGAACTCTAGCCTACCGGGCTTACCCTAGGCCTACCGGTCCGAACTTAGGCCACTAGGCGGAACCCTAAGCCTACCGAGCTTACCTTTTGCCTACCGGGCCACATTCTAGTCTACCGGACTTAGCCGGCCTATCGGGCCAAAACCTAGGCCCACCGGGCCAAACTCTAAGCCTACCGGACTTAGCCGGCCTACCGAGCTTACCATTAGCCTACCGGGCCAAACCTAGGCCTATCAGGCCAAATCCTAGTCTACCAGACTTCCTCTCAACCTACCGGGCCAAAGCCTACCGCGCTTCAACTTTGGCCAACTGGGTCCACTCAAACCTAGCCATGCACTTGACCAACCTGGTCAACTCAACCCTAGTCTACCGGACTAGACCCTAAGCCACCCTCGGTGCACACACGACACTCTTCTAGCCTCAACACGGGCTCATGTGCTAGAACTACGCTCGGTCTGATCTCACCCCAATGTGAATACGTAGGCAGCCCAACTCGGGCCCGACCCTAGTTTAGCTTTTCCCTTCTTGGGTTAGTATAAACTAAATCAAAGGCATTTGATTAACAACTTGATCTTAATTGGCTTAAACCTAGTAACTAGGGAACCGTTGTAAAACGGAAGTGCCGGGGTGCCTAACACCTTCCCCGGGCTTAACCGAACCGCTTACCTAGATCTCTAAGCTGACCAAGACCTTATCCATTGCAATGGGACTTATCCCTACTAAATAAATAAATGACGAACTAAACATAAAATCAACTGACCACATCGCCAGGACAGCATTCACCCTCCTTATGGGCGGAGACCGAAAATCTGTGCTCACAGCTTTAGCGACTCTACTGGAAAATTTCTTCTTAAAAGTCATAAGGTTCAACCTGGAACCTTGGTTTAAGCCAATTAAACCTCGACATTACTCAAATGCCTTAAGATTTAGTCTAACACTAATTCTTTTTCCTCTTTTTGGTTGTATTGTGTACTGTGCATCCCATACATGTCATAATAGTATAACAACCTAATACCCATTAGACAGGCTTAATACGCTTACGGCTATTGGATGATTATCCTCAGTGACAGAGGCTTTAAAGTCTTGGAGGTCTGCGGAGTTACTCCTGTTGGGTGATTACCCTCAGGAAAGAATTCTGAACGATCCCGCCTACACCAATCGTCCCTTTTTCAAGGGAGTCGCATATACGGTGTTAAGTGATCCCCCCACCCTTAGGAACACATCTGCATTACCCCAGCATGCATACATATAGCTTAGGCCAGGTTATAGCTTACAAGCAGCCAAACCTGGAGGGATACTCTAAACCCTAACCTGCTTACACCCTATACCCATCCCCGAACAGGGTTGACTACTCGAGCACATCCTACCTGGATAAGCACCCACCCAGGGACATGTGATGAGCCAAACTTGCGCTTGTAATAAAACACATCCTACCCCACACTTGACATAGTATATGAGGTCCAAATCCCCGGCATATGGGGCTTCAATTAAACTTATCCCTTGCCTTGACCTGATAAGCCCCCAGTTTCCAACAACTCGGATAAAGCATATCGATCCTCTGTCTGCTTTCTCTATCGGAGCACGTGTGCCTTGTCACACCCGATAAAAAATCAAAAAATGCATCTTCCATCATCTGCATCATTCACCTGCATACACTTACACAGATTCTGTACATTTGTCAAGATAGATGGCAGGTCCGTCAGGGATTGTTCTGTCAAATAGCCAGCCTCCTCGCCCCGTACATCTGACCTCCCAGGGGGCATGTGAAAAAACTCTCCTTGATACAATTGACGCCCTAACTCGAAATCAGCGTCTCGCTTGGGCCCAGTACTATACCAGTTATCCAGTGTTAGAACCCAACCTACATGGTATTCCATTTCGGTAAGAACGACCTGTGTCCAACACTGTAGAAGATACAGCGCATTCTGGGTTTAAACATGGAATATGATGCCATAGTACCGTGCTACAAGACAAACTTTCAGGCAGACCTCTCAAGGTTCTTACGAATCAAGCCTACCTCCTTACAATATGATCTTAGTGGCACTTACAACAGGGTGTCTATACAATTTCTCGAGAAATTGTACTGGCCCATGTGGGACCATGACTCCCTAGCAGCTGAGCTCCCTGGTCTCAATGCCTTTACACTGATCATCATATCGCAACTGGTATTCCCGAAAAGCCACGCCTTTGCTGACTCAGTACTGACAGGGATCATTGAAGACATACGAGAATCAAAATGGTTGTCCCGGTCATCTTAGTAGAGTTTCTCTGGGCTCTCAACCTAGCAGTAGAACGCAGAAAGGGCATCTTCCACGCCAGTGCACCGCTTGTACATCTGTGGCTGGTATCACACCTGCCTACCATCTTACCGGTACCCGACGTACCTCGAGATGCGTACAGCCTGCCTAGGAGGATTGGATAGAATCAGGGCCAGATCGTGACTACTTTCGTCAAGATTCTCTACCGGCTTCTCCAGAACCTGACAGGGGAGTAGATTACATGGGAATGCATGTGACTGGTTCGTAGATAGCTACGGCGTCTTGTCATATCAGGAAGAAGATGCATGGTCCTAGCAGCGGTCACCGGCTCTGCAGCTTACGTACCACTCTGAGTCCTTAGGCAGTTTAGACTCCCTCAGCGCATCCCGGTTATAGACAACATGGAACAGGACTTCGTCGACTTCACAGTACAGTTTGAACGCCTCACCCGCTGATTTCAAGCAGATTGGTGAAGCTCCCGGAGAGACCAGTGGCCAGACTGTGTGGTCACAATAGGACCATCACTTGATTCTGCATATCGACAGTTATGCCAGCTCTCAGGGAACTGCCAACACCAATTTCAGCACCATCTCGAGGAACCATACCCATAGCTGAAATGGTGGTTCCCTGGACAGACTTCTTCTTGGAAAGGCAACTGCACATCCCGGAGAAAGAGAAGCGGCTTCAGAAAGCCTAGAGTGCACTCAGGCAACAGGAAACGGAGTAGAACCGCGAACTCTTAGCCATGCAGGAACAGGTTGAATGGCTCGAGCACACAGTCCAGTCTCTTCAGAAGAAGCGCAGAGGCAACGCATGAGAAACCTCCGTCATCAGGGCCCAGTTGCACTTCCATCAAGAGCAGCTTGACAGTGCGAAGGCAGAGATGACCAGTCGGGTCCGTCAGTACGGATCTCATATGTATAATGCCTCTGAAACGATTGAGCACATGAAGGTCGAAATCACATCCTTCTAACAACAAATCATGGATCTTGAAGGCATACCCCAACCGCTTGACTTTGCCATCCCTGATGGACCTGCTTAGGGTTGAGTCTTTTCTATTTTTTGAGTCACAGTCCTGTACTCACTCACTGCACTACAATGAATGAAAATCCTTCCTACATTTTCTGTCTTGCACATCATGTATAATCGTGATTAGCTTTTGCATTTTTTTTAGTTGCATGAGTCGACCCATGACTCGATCCTTCACTGCACTTCTCGCAGATATAGAAGATGCGGTCTTGACAGAGATACCAATCTTTGAGCAAGTACCCATCAGAGCACAGTTGGAAAGAAGCTTAGATATTATGGCAGAATCAGCTGACCAGCAACAGAGAACCAATGAAATCTTACAGTCTCATGAGAGGGACATTGCGGCCATGCAATCTAAACTGGACAAGGTCCTGGATTCCTTGACAATTCTCCTGGGTACCCGTATTGAAGAACCCGTTTCCAAAAACCCAACAGGCGAGTCAGTTGAACAGCCTATCCCTGAACCTCACCAGATCCCGTTCATCATCCCTAACCCTGGACCCGCTACAGGCGGAGGAGACGCGGAGTATGAGCATTTCGAGGGTGCGGGACAGCCTAAGGCTTCGCACGTCAACCAAGACAGACCATCATCTTCTACAGACCCCATGTCAGCTCTTCGTGATCAGCACGAAGAGATCAAGCAGATGAAAGAAAAACTAAAATAGATGAAGGGTGCTTCTGCCAACACCAGTTTGTCTCTGGAGGATCTGACTTTCTCTACAGGAGAGGTTGTACCAGCAGGCTTCAACGTCCCAAACTTCGACACGTATAATGGGTTAGGCTATCCGAAACAACATGCAGTTATACCTGGGGGACATGCTCCTACACTAGAAGAATCAGCCCCTCCTCATACAGTATTTCCAGAAAAGCCTAAAGGGATCAGCCCTAACCTGGTGGATGTCTATGGATAAACAAAGGATTAAAACGTGACAGGACAGCATGGACTGCTTTATCGAGTAGTACTCCTTCAACCAAGAGTTCCGGCCTCAACAGAGTCAACTTGAACAGATGAGCCAGCGCAATAACGAATCTTTCCTGGAGTACGCCACTCGGTGGAGGGAGATGACAGCTAAAATCCCTACTCCTATCCCGAAGGAATAGCTCGCAAGCATGTTCATGGGCATGCTGAAACAGCCCTATTCTATATTGATGGTCACATTGCCCATAGTTGACTTCGGCACCATCGTCAAGACCAGTGCCCGCATCGAGACAGCTATCAAGAGTAGGGCAATCCATTCCAGTCTAGGGCTCGATCCTCCAAAAGTGACAGCCTCATTCAGTAGGAATAGAGGTCCACGGGACCATAAAAAGAAGGAAAGTGTAAACATGGTGGCTCCTACAGCAGCCATCCGACTTCCAACAGCTCCAGCTCAACTAACAAGTAGAAACATCTGGCCAGCCCGGCCTAACTAGGGGAGGGTAGCCTAGACCTCCCACAGCGGCAGTAGACGATGGCATCATCAGGCCCTCCTGCAGACAACCAGTCATTATCCCTCTCCCTCTAACAAATATACAGTCTATTCAGGCTCCAGTCCATATCCCCACTCTCGAAACTGATAGAGAGCAGATTGTCTATACAATCCCTTGTCCCCCCAATTTATCAACGGCTCCAATCGAAGCCTCTCTTCAAAACCGGCCCAGTCTAAATCCCTCCCATCTCTTCTCAGCCTTTCTCCCTCAACCATGTACCCACTCCCCACTCCCTCATCATTGAGAGTGAGAGCATAACCAACCTTACCCGTTCTGGCCGGGTACACCAACCGCCTACAGCTGAGCTGGCCAAAGGGAAAGGGAAAGGGAAAAAGAAAGAAACAGAAATAGCAAGGGTATCAGACCCTGGGAAGGAAGTAGCAGAATCTTCAGTTCTGCTAAAAATCTTAGAAAAGGCAGAATATTATGCAGCAGTTGAGTAAAGTCCCTGCACAGATTTCAATATTGGGTCTTCTTCTGACTTTTGAACACCATAGGAAACAACTCCTTCGGGTATTCAACAATGCCCATGTAACACCAGACATCACGCGTGAGAAGCTAGGGCATATGGTGGGGCAAGTGCCAGAACCGCGGATTATCTCCTTTACAGAGGAAGAGATATCGGACGGAGACAGGGACCATACCCGGGCCCTCTACATTGCAGCATAGTGCATGGATAAGACCTTGTCCTCAGTGCTAATCGATAACGGCTCCGGCCTAAATGTCTGCACGCTGTCTACACTACAGAGCCTGGGTATAGATCTCAGCCAAGTCAAGAAGAGACCTATGACAATACGGGCTTTCGACAACTCGATAAGGCAAAATCTGGGCGACATTGATCTGGCTATCAGAGTCAGACTTGCTCAATTTACTACAAACTTCCAAGTGGTAAATGTGTCTGCCTCATTCACCTTGCTCCTAGTGTGGCCGTGGATCCACGGGCCGGAGCCATTCTCTCCTCGATGTACCAGAGAATCAAGTTTATCCAAGAAAACCACCTAGTCATAATATCGTCTAAGGAATTGGCGAGTTCCTTCGGGGACGTACAGGAGCTCGGGCAGGGCACATCCTTCATGTCATATCAATTTGAGCAGGTTAGTTCTATCGCCCAGATAGAAGAGCAGAACAAGAAGTAGATTCTACCATTTGTCAAGATGATGGTGAAGATGAATTACCAGCCCGGAGCAGGCCTGAGAGCCCGAAATCAAGGAATGAAGAAAAGATATACTCCTCCGTGGTATATTACACCATTTGGACTGGGATACAAGCCCACATATGAGGACTATCTCGCCAAGCTCACACAGAAGCATAACCGGTCGACGAAACCTGAACCTCGACCACACATCTCACTGACATTCCCAGTTGGAACCTTTGAGCCTTACCCTCCTGAACTAACTGCCTCAACCCTTTAGCCCGATGTTGAATTGTTAGGGAATCCAGTCCCAGAAGTCTTCAGCATGGCCACTTTGTTCGACGAGCTGACTGTCAAAGATGCTGCAGCAGAAGCAGAATATCAAGTGGGAGAACAGGTTTGCACCATCTCCAACAGCACCGAAGCATCATCCAGTCGCCAGCCACTGATTCATTGGTGGACTGAGGCTCTCACAATCGAGGCCAACCAGGGCCGGGGCAACAGCAGTGCAAGAAAGGTCAAGTAGTAACAAGCATCACCCTTCTCCTCCTTCTATTTCTCTTTGCTCCCATTTGAAAAATCCAAATGTCAGGTCACTGTCGGCCTCTTTCTTTTGGTTAAGTCAACTTTTGTAAATAATCATACTTGTTTTATAAGTGAAATCTGATCTTTTGACTCAAAATCATGTTTTGCATCAAAACATTTTGGCTGATGATGAAAATCACACAGACTCTTCCCCTGGAAGGCCTAGTATCCTGAAGCCACAAAAAATAAAAAAAATCATAAGCATGCTAAACTTAGCTAATTGATTTACCAGGAAATCGCCTGCACTAAGGCTACCTTTGAAACCCTTCTGGAACTTACGGAAGTGGAATATGACTCAGAGTAGGAAGAGGAGACGCCTCAGGAACTCTCGGATTTTCTGGAACGCAATGAAGGACTTCTATAGCCTAACATTGAGGATACTGAGACAGTGAACCTTAGATCTGAGGGCAACCCTCAACTAGTCAGGATTGGCACAAGCATAAACTCTTAGCAGAGGATAGATATGATCAGCTTTCTGAAGAGCTACAGTGATGTCTTTGCCTGGTCATAAGCAGACATGCCCGGCCTGGACCTAGCATTGGTGGTACACAAATTGCCCCTGAACCTAGACGTCAGACCAGTTAAGTAGAAGCTGAGACGGATAAGGCCCGATTGGTCATAGAAAGTCAAAGAGGAAGTTGAAAAGTAGATCAATGCAGGCTTCCTAGCAGTAGCAACTTACCTTGAATGGTTGGCCAACATAGTGCCCGTACCCAAGAAAGACGGCAAAGTCTGGATGTGCATCGACTAGCAGAACCTGAACAGGGCAAGCCCCAAGGACAACTTCCCTCTCCCGCATATCGACATTCTAGTCAATAACACTGCGGGGCATGAAACTCTCTCATTCATGGTTGGTTTCTCCAGATACAACCAGATCAGGATGGCAGAAGAAGACATGGAGAAGACTTCCTTTATTACACCTTAGGGCATGTTCTACTATAAGGTCATGCCCTTCGGACTCAAGAATGTAGGAGCCACTTATCAGAGGGCCATGACGGTGCTATTTCATGATATGATCCACAAGAAAATTGACGTCTATGTGGATGACATGATCATTAAATCACCTACTGCCAAGCAAAACCCGGAATACCTGAAGAGACTCTGTGACAGATTGAGAGAGTTCAGCTTAAGACTAAATCCGGCCAAATGTGTCTTTCGAGCCTCATCTGGAAAGCTCCTCTGCTTTATAGTCAACAAGAAAGGCATTAAGATCGATCCAGCCAAAGCTAGGGCTATCATCGAAATGCTAGTTCCCCAAATTGAAAAGGAGATCCGTGGTTTCCTGAGCAGGATTCAAGTTATAAGTCGGTTCATCTCTTAACTCACTCCGATCTGCGAACCAATACCCCTACAGTCTGGACAGATGAGTGTCAGGAAGCCTTTGACAAGATAAAGCGGTATCTTCTCAACCCTCCAGTATTCATGCCTCCTACGCCGGGATGACCCCTACTACTATACATCTCAATGCAAGAAACCTCCATGGGGTGCGTCCTAACACAGGATGACGAGACAGGCAAAATAGAACAAGCCATCTACTACATTAGCAAATACCTACTGGAGTATGAGGAGAGGTACAGCTCTCTTGAGAAGACATGTCTGGCACTAGTCTGGGCAACGCAACGCCTACGACACTATCTGCTATCCTACCTGGTAATCTTGATCTCACGGATGGACCTGCTCAAGTACCTACTGGAAAAGCCAGCCACCGCCGGAAGAACTGCCCAATGGCTTATGATATTGTTTGAATTCGACATCATATACATGACACAGATGTCAATCAAGGGGCAAGTGATAGCAGATCACTTGGCCCACAGTCCAACAGAGGACTATGTCTCAGTACATGATCAGTTTCCAGACGAAACCATCCTGTACACAGAGGCAGAAGAGCAAGAATACTCCGACTAGGAGTTATACTTTGACGGAGCTGCCAACAGTCACGGGCACGGGGCAGGAGCAGTCCTAATCTCATCCAAGAGAGCACACCTCCCTATATCAGTCAAGCTGAAATTCAGATGATCCAACAATGAAGCAGAATATGAAGCATGCATAACCAGTCTGAAAGAAGCCCTGGGCATTGGGATTGAAGAGGTAGACGTCTACGGGGACTCATCCCTAGTAGTCTATCAGGCAAACGAGTCTTGGGCCATCTGAGAGGTAAGGCTAGTCCCGTACTTAGCCTATCTTAACATGCTGATCTCCTAGTTCAGAAGAACCACATTCAGCCACCAGGCCAGGAATCATAACAGGTTTACCGATGCACTGGCCACTCTCGCCTCCATAGTTCAGATCCCCAAGGGCATCATGCTTTGGCCGATTGAGATTCAGCAGCAGGAGAAGCCTGCCTACTGCCTCAAGCTGGATGCAGTGTCAGACAATAAGCCTTGGTACACGGACATCAAGCAATACCTTGAGGACGGGACCTTCCCCCTCGATGCCTCCAAAACTGACCGGTGGGAAATCCAAAGACTTGCTATCTAGTTTGTTCTCTCAGGAGGAGTCTTGTACAAAAGATTGCCGAATCTGATCTGGCTTAGATGCCTGGACACCAGTGAAGCAGCACGGGTAATCGAAGAGGTCCACGGAGGAGCCTGTAGCCCACACATGAACGAGTTAATGCTCTCCAAGAAGATTCTCATGTTGGGTTACTATTGGTCTACAATGGAAGCTGACTATTGTAAGCACGTACAGAAGTACCACCAATGCCAAATCTATGCTGATAGGATCAATGCACCGCCGACAAGGCTCCATAATTTGACTGCTCATTGGCCATTCTCTGCCTGGGGCATTGATGTCATCAGACTCATAGCTCCGAGAGCATCAAACGGTCATCGATTCATTCTGGTCTCAATCGATTACTTCACAAAATGGATCAAGGCAGTCTCTTATGCCAATGTCATAGCTTCAGTGGTTTAGCGCTTTCTGAGAAGGGATATCATTTGTCGGTACAGAGTCCAATATAAGATTGTGACAGACAATGCTCTAAATTTCTACAATAAGGGGATGACAATCTCTACCAGAAGTTCAAAATACAACGTCACAACTCCACGCTATACAGGCCTCAGACTAATGGTGCAGTGGAAGCATCCAACAAAAACTTGAAGAAAATCATTGAGAAGATGGCAACCAACTACTTTGCTTGGCATGAGATGCTCTCATATGCACTCATGGCCTACAGAATGTCCATCAAAACCTCAACTGGGGCAACACCATTTTCTCTGGCTTATGGGATGGATGTAGTCCTCCCCGTCGAATTATAAATCTTATACTTCGTGTGTTAATGGAAGCAGAGCTTTCAGAAGCAAACTGGGCACAGAACTGATATGAGCAGTTGAATTTGATTGAGGAGTGGCGACTGAAAGCCATCAGTTATTCACAGGCTTATCAGAGAAGCATGGCTAGGGCATTTAACAAGAAGGTCAAGCCACGGAGCTTTGAAGTTGGTGACCTGGTCCTTCGGAAAGTGTTGCCATACCACCCTGACCCAAGGGGCAAATTTACACCAAACTACGAAGGCCCGTATATCGTCCAAGACAAATTCTCCGGCGGTGCCCTTCGGCTTGGACAAATGGATGACGAAGACCTCCTAGAGCCCGTCAATATAGACAAAATCAAGAGATATTATGCATAGGGTCTAGATCTGATAAGCTCTTTGCACTCTTAGCTTCTTTAGGAAATGACAGGAGACCATCTTTGGCACACTCCTTTTCCTTATTATTGTAAACCCTTTTACAAAAATCAATAAAATCTGTTAGTTAGCCCCTTGAGCCTAACAACCTTTCTTTCAACAAACCTTTTCAGGGACACCCTCCCTCGCAAACCTGTGGCATTTGTTTGAACTACGTCATGACCTGATCCTGAAAAGGTACGTAGGCAACCTGACAAATCAGGTGCAGTCACAAAAGGGATAATCTTTCCCTAACTTCCCCCAGACAGAGTCAACTCTCGTCAAGAAGAGTTTCTCACCAACTCTCCACACAGAGCAAAAATCCTATCAATTTCCCCAGCAGGGTCGACTCACAAGGATACAAAGTTTCTATCAAAGGGAAACCCAAAATAGAAGTCGAAACATTCTCAGAGTCAAAAACTTCCCCGCAGAGACAACTTTTCTGGACCTTCTCCTCAAGTTTCCCTCAGCGGAGTCGACACTAGAGCTTACAAGATTTCAGTTCTGGAAAATCCCAAAATAGAAGTTGAAACATTTCCAAGCATCAAGGACTCCCTCGCCGGGCCTCATCTCCAACAGAATCAACTTCTCTCCATTCCCCAGTGGAACCAAAAACAAACCCCGAGTAGAGACAACCTCTTCCCCTAGTAGAGACAACTTCTCTCAACATTCCCCCAGCGGAATCACTCCCTCCCCAGCAGAGTTAAAACAAGAAAATTCCCTAGAGATTCGACCTCTACTAGAGAGGACATCCCAAAAAAAAAAAAAATCTCCATGGGAAATACCAAAGTCTCCAGCGAAGGTTCCCTATGCAGATCAGCTATAAACAATCCTGGGTGTCCCAAACTTCCGTCCCCTAGCCTACACTTTGTCCTACTCTAAAGTCCTTCTAGATCCCCTAGAAACTGCAAGTGCAAGCGCAATGTAGGCTACACTTCGGCCTAGATTAGGGGAATTTATTGGCAAATCAGAAAGCTAACTAAGCATTTTTGTCAAAACTGAAATCTTTGCAAAAATTCTCCTACACTTGCTAAAAAGATTTTCAAAAATAAACTTTCGGTATCAAAATCCGTTTGTACCAGCTTGCACCAAGCAGTCCCGGCAAGCAAGCCAAGGAAGCTGACACCATGCATCTTTGCCAATTGCGAATCGCCACAGAGTCAGAGGAAAGCATTTTTGTCTTTATCCCTGTATGACAACATAGCATCATTAAGTCCACCTTGGGCAACTCTACTTCTTCAGGCATCATGCCTCGAAACCTTTGTGACACCCCCGTGTGTCCTAGACATCCTAGTGCTCCGTGAGAATCTCGTCACACCGAAGTCTCACTAGCCTGTCCTCATTTGTGACACCCCCGTGTGTCGTAGACATCCTAGTGCTCCATGACAATCTCATCACACCACAGTCTCACTAGCCTATCCTCCTTTGTGACACCCCTGTATGTTCTAGACATCCTAGTGCTCCATAACAATCTCGTCACACCACAGTCTCACTAGCCTGTCCTCCTTTGTGACATCCCCATGTGTCGTGGACATCCTAGTGCTCAGTGGCAATCTCATCACACCGTAGTCTCACTAGCTTGTCTTCCTCTGCGACAACTCCGTGTGTGCCCTGATGCTCTGTGACAACCTCGCCACACCGCAGTCTCACCAGCATGCCCTTTTGACACCCCGCGTGTTCCGGACACCCCATGTGTCCTCGGTCCGACTCAGTTAATCCAATATAGGAGATGTCGTTCCAAACAAACATGCCCCACTGAGTGCCTCTAGGTCATGCCATTTCCAGCATCCATAATCTTCCCCAGCCACTCGCTATCTCCTAGCAGTGGTCTGGATCATTTCACATGCATTCACCATTTTGCACAGCACACACCCTGCTACATTGCCCTTAATCCAATCTTGGTGTAAAAATTAGATGATTCCAGTCTTTGTCGTTCGAATCACTGATCTCGGCATTCTTCGACAAAGAGGTGCAACTGTCAACACCCAACTTTTACACCCCTAGTTAACCATAGTTAAGTCCCTTAACCATGTCAAAATCCCTTAACCCGAGGACAAACCCTAGTTGACCTTAGGTAAACCCTAATCATAGGTAACCTAACCCTAGGTGGACCCTGACCTAACCCTAGGTGAACCATAACCTAACCTTAGGTGAACAATAACCTAACCCTAGGCTAAAACTAGCCCTAGCTTAACCCTAGCCCAAGCCTAACTTGGCCTAGCCTAGTCAAGCCTTAGCTCTAGCCTAACCCTAGCCCTAGCCTAGCTTGGCCCTAGGCCTTTAGGGCTTAAGCCCTAAGTCCAAAAGACCATAACATTCGGTTTGGGCCCAAGCAAGGGCCCAAAAAATTTGAAATTCCAACCCCAGTACGCATGCCTGCCACGGACCAGGGCCTTTTGGGCAAAAACCCTGGGTGTCGGTAATGGGATTATCGACACCCTAGAATTTCACTATCTTGAAGGTGTCGGTAATTCCATTACCGACACCACTGAATCTCCAGTTCGCATCACGCCACCCCCTCTGCAGGTTTAGGCACGCCCTGCACCACCTCTCCCCGGTTACAGGTGACCTCTCCACACCATGATCACCCACCAACCATTGTCCTAATGACCTTGGTATCCCCTTGAGGCTTCGCTATAAAGGGCAAACCTCCCACAACCTTCAATCAATCCAAAAAAACTCTATAGCAGAGCCCTATCCAAAATTCGAAGCCTCCCCTCAGTCCTGTAGGCCTCCTCTAAAGCCCCAGAAGCTTCCCTTCACTCGCAGTAGTGCCACTAGGCTCCACCACCACGAGTAGCACCGCCCAAAGCCACAACCCACTCCGGCATAAAGACATCAGGGTAGGACTTCCTCCTACCCGTGTTTTCATTTGTTTTGAACCCCTTTGTGAGCCCCTGGTCCATTCCAGGGGAGTTTATTTTCTGTTTTGAAGGTGAACCCATTGTGGGGAGGTCTCTCCTACCTCTATAGGTGTGCGGAACCTCCCCTATGGGTATAGCAAAGTTCTAGTGGCCTTAGAAGGGTCTGGGGGTCCCTCAAGCCATGAGGGAACCCATGGTTCTCCCCCCCCCTCGTAGCAGCCCACACGCTGATGGTTAATTTATCAAAAAATTCAGGGTGTCGTCAAGCTCAGTGCCAACACCCCTGATCCTTCTGTTTCAAAGCCCGTATACCCCACCTGAGACACTTTTAGGCCAATCCAAAAGCATGGGTCATTGACCTCCCCTACAACTTACCTGAAGACCTTGAGACCTGTAGCTGAGCTTAACCAGGGTTAAATCATCAAAAACTGAAACTGCTTAGAATGTCGGCAATACCAGTGCCGACATTCGTTATTTTATGCGGATGATGAGCAGTGGCACTTTGGCACACTATGGGGTCCACACCAGACCACCCCTGGGATCTAGCCCAGGCTTAAATTGTTCTCCTCATCCCAGACTTCAAAACCATAGGTTGTAATCCCCTTAACTCACCTCCTAACCCAAGTTATAGGGGTGTAAAGTTGGCTAAAAAACATCGTAACTGTTAGTAATCTCATTAATGACAGCATGTATTTTGAACTTTTTTGGGCCCTATAGTGGACCCACAGCCCATGAGGGCCCTCATTCGGACTTGGCATTACCTTTAGGGGTCTAGCCCGACCCTGACCAAACTTGCCTTTGCCTTAACCATGGTTAACCCATCAAACCAACTTGGAAAAATCTAGAAAATTTTCTAAAATTCTAAAATGGTAGGAAACATCTTTTGCTCATGTCTAACCATGGTTAACACTCGGTTTAACCATGGTTAAGCCCATTTAAGCCTTGGTTAAATCCCGAAAAATTATAAAAATTGTAAAAAGGCAAGAAGTGTTCAAACACATGCCCAACCACAGTTATTCGGACTAACCCATGTCTTAACCATGGTTAGCCAATTTAACTTGGGAATTTCGGGAAAAAAGCCTAAAATCATTGTCGTTTAAGGAACATAATGTGATTGTGGACGAATCTTAAGCCTACCGGGCTTACCTTAGGCCTACCAGGCCGAACATAGGCCTACCGGGCCAAACTCTAGCCTACCGGGCTTACCCTAGGCCTACCGGGCCGAACCCTAAGCCTACCGGACTTACCTTTGGCCTACCAGGCCATACTCTAGTCTACCGGACTGAGCCTTTAGCCCTCCGAGCCAAACCTAGGCCTACCGGGTCGAACCTCGGCCTATCGGGCCAAATCCTAGTCTACCGGACTTCCTCTCGGCCTACCGGGCTAAAGCCTACTGGGCTTTAATTTTGGCCAACCGAGCCCACTCAAACCTAGCCATGCACTTGACCAACCCGGTCAACTCAACCCTTGTCTACTGGACTAGACCTTAAGCCACCTTTGGTGCACACAGGACACTCCTCTAGCCTCGGCACGGGCTCATGTGCCAGAACTACGCTCAGTCTGATCTCACCCCAATGTGAGTACGTAGGCAGCTCAACTCGGGCCCGACCCTAGTTTAGCTTTTCCCTTCTTGGGTTATTATAAACTAAATTGAAGGCACTTGATTAATAACTTGATCTTAATTGGCTTAAACCTATTAAGTAGGGAACCGTTGTAAAACGGAAGTTCCAGGGTGTCTAACACCTTCTCCGGGCTTAACCGAACCGCTTACCCAGATCTCTAAGCAGACCAAGACCTTATCCATTACAATGGGACTTATCCCTATCGAATAAATAAGTGGCGACTCTAAACATAAAATCAACTGACCACATCGCCAGGATAGCATCCACCCTCCTTGTGAGCAGGGACCGGAAATCCGTGCTCACACTAACCTTGAGGATTTAATCTAAATCTTGAAGAGAAAACCTACTTGGTTTGAAATCCAAGCTTGATGAAAAATGCAACCCTTGAGGAGGAAGATCCCACTTGAACCAAAATGCTCTAAGCTTGAAAATGGGGAAAGATCCACACCTTGAAAACTTTAAGGACCCTTGCTTGATTTGATCCAAGCTTGGCTTTAGCTCCCCTCTCTTCAATCCAAAGCCTCTTTGGAAAAGTCCTCAATCTCACTTCTCCCTTCTTCCTCTCCTTTCCTTTCTCTCAATATCTCCCAATTGTGAGCTTGAGGGTTTATGAAACCCTCAACCCACAAAATTGGGTTTATATAGAAAAAGGGGTGGTCAAATGGCCACCCTGCCCTTAAAATTTCGGGAAAACAAACTGAAATAGGCAAAATGCTCGAGGAGCGGTCAACCGGTCATGAGGAACGGTCGACCGGTGGTGAGAGCGGTCGACCGGTCCAAAACCCCCCTTCTGGAAAAATTTCTTATACAAGTTTTAGTGTGAGAGCGGTCGACCGGTGGTGAGAGTGGTCGACTGGTAGGCGAGCGGTTGACTGGTGTTGAGAGCAGTCGACTAGTTGGTCTGTGTTTTGTCCATTTTGTTGTTTCAGCCATAACTTTTTACTCGTTCGTCGGATTTTGACGATTCAACTTGCATTGGATTTGTCATTCGAAGAGGAATAATTTTGGCATTTTAGAATCTTCCAATTCTTCTTTATTGTAGATCAAACTATCCCTAAAGCCGACTGGTCTAGAATTTGGTTCCCGGGGTCCTACATTCACACTTAGGGTGTTTTATACTTTAGGAATTTATATTCTTAGAGTATTCTCATACTCTTGTTTAGAGACTCAACAGACACACGTCAGTCCTCACTTCACTTTCCTCACACCATGTAACCATGTAAGGCTTTAGGCCTTTACACATCCTGGGCAAGGGTACTATTCACTGCCCTATTTACCTGAACAGTGAACCTAAGTTCCGGGGTGTTACACCTACCCTATCGAACCTCTGTCCGAATCTCGATTCAAATCCTGGTTCAAACCCTACTTACTTTAGCCGAACCTCTGTCCGAACCTCAGTTCAAACCTTACAAACCATGTCGAACCTCTGCCCGAACTTTGGTTCAAACCTTACCAACCCAATCAAACCTTTGCCCGAACTTCAGTTAAAATCTAACCTACCCTATGAAACCTTTGTCCGAACCTCGGTTCAAACCTTACTTTTCTTAGCCGAACCTCTGTCCGAACCTCGATCAAACCCTGATTCAAACTCTATCAACTTCGCCAAACCGATGTCCAAACCTTGGTTCGAATCCTATCAGACCTAACCCAACCCAATGCTCCTTGACATGAGCTAAAACTGTCCCGATGCTCCTCGACAAGAGCTTAAAAGGCCCAAACGCTCCTGAATATGAGCTTAAATCATTCAAAAACACCCTAACATCCAAAGACAAATCCAATCATTTCAAACACCCATTATCCAAACACTCAACAAATCCAACCATCAACTATCCTCTGGAACTATGTGTGGCTTGATTCCACTAATAGTAGATACATAGGCAACCCTGATCGGGCTCAGCTCACCCAGGATAGAGCCTCTGTCCTATCCATGCTTATTTTAACATGTATATTACTGTTCATATAATACCTATAAAGTATATATATGAAATGTAAGCTTCTCTTATGGTTTTTCTCACTTTGATTCAGACTTAGGGAGTAGGTAACCATCTCTGGATGGGAGTTTAGGAGTGCCTAACACATTTTCCTAATTCAAATGAATTCTTACCTTGAACTCTATTTCCATACCAAAGCCTTATCCAATCTTTTCAGGGACCCTATTTTCCCTCACAATCTAAATATGTGCGTGACTCTCTCTTTTTTGGATTGTAGTGCTATTCCTCCTCGGGTTCAATCTGGATTGGGAGTGGGGTTAAAATCCCGGGTCTACAGCTTGGTGACTCTGTTAGGGAGCATTCGAGCCAGAACCTAAATCTGAACTGAACAATGGAAACTATATTAGAAACTTTTACTTTAATCTATATACTACTAATTCTGTACATATTCTTACTTTTCTATCATTCATCGAATCTCGGACATTTGTTTGCCAACTTAGCAACATGCCTAGAATTCTATTTTTATTCATTGCTTGATTTTGATTGATGTATATACATTCATATTCATTACATAATAGAATAAAATATTTTCACCTATGTAGTTGGATCCAGTAAGCTTACAATCGAGGGATGTTTATCCCCGATGATGGAGCCCAAAGATCTATGGAAAGCACTGGTTATAAACCAAGGGATGTTTATACCCGGTAAATGTGATTGATTTTTTCCGCTTGCACTAATCGTCCATTTTCAGATATGTTCTATACCGGGGAGTCGCATATACGGTCAAGTGCTCCTCAAACTTTTAGACAAAAACCTTGCACACGCCAGTGTAAGCATATAGATTATAAGTCTTTGTTTAGGCATAAACTAAGAGCACCCGTCAGGAGGGACTACCTTATCCCTATTCTGCTACTGGTTTTAAGCTGCTCCTACACCATTTGTTCAGGTATAGGGACAATCTTATCCCTACACTTAACCATTTTTGGAGTTTGTGTGAGCCTTGATTTCTAGATAGGTCTAACCCTATTCCTTTCTAAGTCAACAAGACGTTGTGAGGGTTAAAACCGTAGAATCTAAATGAATACATGGTTAAGCCATTGATTCATTTTGATCTTAATCCAATGAGCTCTGGTTCCCTACAACTCAGATAAGTGAAATGGATCTCTATCCACTCACCTCATTAGATTACACACGTTGAGCTGACTCATTCATTTTCTAAGTATACTTGCTCAGTTCATTCAAATTGACTCAATTCAATTCAATTTAACTTCATTCATCTTGTTTATACCATCATTGTATTTTCAAATCACATCTATTAGTCTTAGGACTTTCTACATCCATCATTTTTGTGAATACTTATATTCATGACCAGACAAGGGGCAACATCCCATGTCAAAGAGTCATCAATTAGATCATATGTGTGTAGCATCACTACTTTCATCATTGTCTTAATTCAGTCTTCATTCAACCTCTTAACCGTCATCTAACCCATCTGTACATTCATCTTATTACCACCCACTTCATTGCACCCTGAGCAAAAGCAGTACTAAATTATTTGCCATCTTTAAGATGACTCCGGTAAGTACAAGATTGACTGATCGAGAAGAGCAAGTTGTAAAAGGTGTGAAAACTGATCCTGATAACCCAGTATCTCCTCAACATGTATTACAGCAAATCCCTAATTTAGAGGCAAGTGTATTTGGAACTCAACAAGGCATCCTAGAATTGAAAAACATCATGCAGCATATCTTGAATGCCGTGAATAGGAAACAACCGTCCTCCTCCTCTATCCCGATCGTCGAACCACTTGCCTTAAACCAATCAAACCAACCATCTTATGATCCGCCACCTCCAAATCCGTCATCTCATAATCCACCACCGCCAAATCCATCATCTCACAATCCACCACCTCCAAATCTACCATCTCACAATCCTCCACATCTAAATCTACTATCTCACAACCCACCACCTCCAAACTGACCATCTCATAATCCATTACCACTGAACCAACCATCCTTCAACATCTCGCCACTACACATTGACCAGTATGAGGAAGAGAAGGTAAGGATTGCCCAGAATACAGAGCAGCTAGGCATATCAACCAGCTTGACCCACACCCCGGACTTCTATAAGGACAGGATTGAGAGGTTAGAACAATTTGTAAAGAAGGCCCAAGGGTCCTACAACTTAGTATCCACTGACTTCCGAGATATGTGCCTGCATTCGGGGATTTAATTGCCTCGAGACTTCAAAATGCCCGAATTTGAGAAATGCAACGGAAAAGGATGCCTGAAGACACACCTAAAAGTCTACTGCGGAGAGTTGTTCCAGCTAGAGCATGGTGATAAGCTGCTAGTGCAGGTATTTTAGAGAAGTTTGAAGGGACCAACCCTACAGTGGTTCACCAAGGTTGACCCAGCCAGGGTCCGCACATGGGAAGGCCTCTGTGAGGCGTTATGTCACGCCCCAAAATACCCCCTAGGAGTTTAGGGATATTTTAGATGTGACACTTCGTACCTGCCAAACCATCCTGTAATGCACAAGATAAACACAGTACTAAACAATGATAATCAGAGCGCGGAAGCTAAACATAATTTACGGAAGCGAAAACTAAATTTTTCTTTTCTTTATAATGATCCAAAATGTAGTATTCCAAGTTAACATAAATACAAAACACGCCTAAGTCTAAGGTGGACAGGCCCACCTATCAAAATATCAAAATACATAAGACCCAACACTTTCTCGATCAATAGTCACCCCCGTGGGGCCAATGGTCTAAGTCTCTCGCCTCCGCCTGAGGCTCGACTACTAGATCCTCATACGGTTCTTCCTCCCCGTAGTCCTCCTCTATCCAAGGACCCTGATCACAGATGTCAAGAGGGACTCGTGCACCTACCGACATGAAAGTACGACTGAGTATAGAATACTCAGCGAGTACAAGTTACTAGCTAGCCATAACAATAATAACACACGTAATAGTAATACCATATAAAGCAATAATAGAAGTATCACAAACTAAACAGTGTTTGGCATGGTACAATACAATCATCTAGAAGTGCGTGCATGAATGCAAAACACCGATAAAACCCATGCTTGAAAACCCACGTCATGTCTCGGTATGCCTCGTAGAAATCATGTATGCGTGCATGCATGAATGCATGATCATCATCTTGTAAATTTCCATCTTGTAACTTGTGGGCCAGAGGCTAGCACCCGAATCTCCCTGGGCTGCCAACCTCCTTGATATGCAATGCACTTGTGAGCCAGAGGTTAGTACCCGAATGTCCCTGGGCTACCAACCTCCTTGATATGCAATGTTTGGTTTTCTTATGAGCCAGAGGCTAGTACCCGAATGTCCCTGGGCTACCAACCTCCTTGACAATAGGTGATTTTTATTACTTGTTTAGTTTTCTTGTGAGCCAGAGGTTAGCACCCGAATCTCCCTGAGCTACCAACCTCCTTGACAATAGGTGATTTAGGGGTTATCTTGTGAGCCAGAAGCTAGTACCCGAATTCTCCCTGGGCTACCAACCTCCTCGACATGCAATATTTTCTTGTTGTTTATTATATGCACATGCTCTTGAAATCTCGGTTCATGCTATCATGCGTGCTCATGTGTGTGCCAATAATAACAATTGTGGGAATGCGCTTAACAAAAGAGATATGGCATTACAATTCAATTCATAATATTAGCATAGGTAACTTAAGTAATTCACATGACATTGGATCAATTCATCGTCTATAAGAACACATGCATAAAACCTATTTCCATTTTCTTCATCTAAGTCGTTTATTCATAGTTTAGGCATTTTGTCCAACACAACACATGCAATGTTTCTTAATAATTCATCTTGTTCTTTTTAGCGCATATTTTCCATCCAAACATCAAGGTAAGTTCATTATTGGTAAAATACCCATCCACCATTTCCATCACACAACATACATCTCGGCATCCAATCGCCACATCCAACATTCCATCCACACATCCACACCTTTTTCCATTATCTTGTTTATATTTAATGGGGGATAACACATTTCATAAGGAGGAAAACATAATATAAAGAATCACATTTTTATATAGAAAACCTAGATTTTTGCTAGGGTAAGTTAGTAGGGTGTACTAACCTTAAATCAAGGCTTGATCTTGAAGAAACCTTGAAATAGAAGCTCTATTTGGAAGGAGGAAGCCTTTGCTTGAAGGGGACTTGAGTTGGGGAAGAAACCCCTTTCAAAAACGTGAGTGAGTGCTGCCCTAGCTTGGAGAATGCACCCCACCCGAGCTTGAGCCTTGAACTTGAAGCAATCCAAGTTGAGGATGATCTAGGGTTCTTAAACCCCCTTTGATTTCTCCTCAAAAACAAAACCCTAGGTTAGAGTCTCTTCTAGTTTATTAATTAGACTAATTAATAAATAGTTGAATGGCCTTCCGTGTAGTCTAATTAATAAATAGGGGAGAAATACCCCAGACTCCCTAAGGCTCGTGCAAGCCTTAAGAAGAAAGGGTTTAACCCCCAAAAGACGAAAAAGCCCTTAATGAAATTTCTGCAAAAACGCGAAGATTGAGCGATCGGTGGTTATGACCGATCGATCGGTTGCCTACCGAGCGATCGGTGTTATTGACCGATCGACCGGTCAAAAACTCACTCTCTGGAAAATTTCCCCATACAAATTTTTCGACCAGTCGATAGCCTCCGATCGATCGGTTTTGGACCGATCGATCGCTCCGTGGACCGAGCGATCAGTGCTCTGCTGGTCCTGACTGTTTTGGCCATATCTTTTGACTCGTTCGTCCGATTTCGACGATTCAACTTGCGTTGGATTCGTCTCTCGAAAACGCACATTTCTGACGTTTCGGAATCTCCAATTTCTCCCCTATTTATTAATTAGACTACACGGAAGGCCATTCAACTATGAAATACTTATTCATTTAAAGATGGAAAAGTCTGGGGTGCTACATTCTCCCCCCCTTACAATAATTTCGTCCCCGAAATTTGGACGATACATACATGCACAAAATCAAAACAAAATTACAAGCCATATGCGCAAGTCTATTCAAACAACTAAGGATACTTTGCTTTGACTTCGGCTTCACGCTCCCACGTGGCTTCTTGTCGTGCATGATGTTGCCATTGCACGAGGACTAGCGGAATAGTCTTGTTGCGAAGTACTTGGTCTCTTCGATCCAAAATATGAACCGGCTTCTCAACCAAAGTGAGGTCCTCTCGAATCTCAACCGGATCAAGCTCGATGACGTGAGAAGGATCTGAGATGTACTTCTGAAGCATGGAGATATGAAACACATCGTGGATCGCCACCATGTGAGCGGGCAAAGCAACACGGTAAGCAACTTCACCGACTCGAGTAATGATCTCGAACGGACCCAAATATCTCGGGCTAAGCTTGCCTCTTTTCCCGAATCGTATAACACCCTTGGTTGGTGAAATCCTTACAAATACAAAATCACCGACTCGGAATTCAAGATCCCTCCTTCGATTGTCGGCATAGCTTTTCTGCCTATCTTGGGCGGTCTTTAACCTCTCCCGGATAAGCTTGACCCTATCCGCGGTTCGTTCAATCAACTCGGGGCCCAAAATCTTTCTTTCTCCAACTTCATCCCAATACAAAGGGGATCTACAACTTCTTCCGTACAAGGCTTCAAAAGGTGCCATTTGTATGCTTGCTTGATAACTGTTATTGTAGGCGAATTCCACCAAAGGTAGGTGATCCTCCCAACTTCCTTTAAAATCCAACATACAAGCTCAGAGCATGTCTTCTATCACCTGATTCACCCTCTCGGTCTGCCCATCTATCTGTGGATGGAAGGCCGTGCTAAAGTCTAACCGGGAACCCATGGCACTCTGAAAGCTTTTCCAAAACCTGGAGGTAAATCTAGGGTCCCGATCCGAGACAATGCTCACGGGCACCCCGTGCAACCGAACTATTTCTTTGATATACAATGCAGCCAACTGATTTGAGTTGAATGTAGTCCGGTACGGTAAGAAATGGGCGGACTTCGTGAGTCTGTCGACCACGACCCATATAGCATCACAGTTTCTAGTCGTCTTCGGCAACCCCACAATGAAGTCCATAGAGATATGTTCCCATTTCCACTCGGGAATAGGGAGAGTCTGCAAAAGACCCGCCGGTCTCAAATGCTCCGCTTTCACCTGTTGGCACACCAAACACCGTGCCACATACTCCGTAACCTCCCTCTTCATGTTTCGCCACCAAAAGTGACTCTTGAGGTTCCGGTACATCTTCGTACCCCCAGGATGCACTGTGTACTTTGAACGGTGAGCTTCATCCATGATCTCTCTCCGAAGGTCTGCATTGGCTGGGACACAAAGTCTTCCCTTGAATGTAATAGCACCCCGGCTATTGAGAGAGAAGTCCGTACTACCCTTGGCAATTTCCTTGTCCCGAAAAGCCAACAAGTCAGCATCCGTGGCCTGGTACTCCTGGATCAAATCTATAAGGTATGGCCGAACCGTAATATTTGCCAAAATAGGACTGCGGACAGAATCATTCACACTGATGTCCAGATTTGCCAAATCGTCTAACAGTCTCCATTCCCGCACCAACATGCGAGCCAACAACCCCGATGGTTTCCCACTCAAAGCGTCTGCCACCACATTTGCTTTTCCCGGGTGATATTGGATCGTGTACTCATAGTCTTTTAAGAACTCAATCCAACGCCGTTGTCGCAAATTGAGCTCTTTTTGGGAAAAGAGGTACTTGAGGCTCTTGTGGTCCATGTACACATAGAACTCCACCCCGTACAGATAATGTCGCCAAATTTTGAGTGCAAACACGACCGCCGCAAGCTCCAAGTCGTGAGTGGGGTAGTTCTTTTCATGCTCTTTCAACTGCCTTGATGCATAGGCAATGACTTTCTTGTGTTGCATTAGGACACACCCGAGTCCGACGTGCTAGGCATCACTATACACCTCATACCCAAAAGGTCCAGATGGCACAGTAAGGACAGGGGCTGTGGTGAGGCGTTTCTTCAACTCTTGGAAACTTACTTCACATCGGTCACTCCAACTGAACTTTTCATTTTTCCTTGTCAAGTAGGTGAGAGGTGCAGCCAAACTGGAGAATCCCTCCACAAATCTCCGGTAGTAGCCTGCCAATCCGAGGAAACTACGTATCTCCGTGACGCTTTTGGGCCTCTCCCAACTCATGACTGCCTCAACCTTGGCTGGATCTACAGAAATGCCCTCGGCCGACACCACGTGTCCAAGAAATGTGACCTTCTCTAACCAGAACTCGCACTTACTCAATTTGGCATATAGCATATGCTCTCTCAACATCTCCAGAGCAAGGCGGAGGTCTCGTGCGTGATCTTCCCGTGTCTGGGGAATACACCAAAATGTCATCAATGAATACAATCACACATCGATCCAAGTAAGATCGGAACACCCGGTTCATCAAATCCATGAATGCCGCCGGTGCATTCGTTAGCCCAAAAGGCATGACAAGGAACTCGTAATGCCCATACCGAGTCCTGAAAGCCGTCTTCGGAACATCTTCCGCCTTGATCCTTAATTGATGATACCCCGATCTAAGATCAATTTTGGAGAAGAATCTCGCTCCCTTCAGTTGGTCGAACAAGTCATCGATCCTTGGCAAGGGGTAACGATTCTTGATAGTTACCTTGTTCAACTGACGGTAGTCTATACACATTCTCATCGACCCGTCTTTCTTCTTTACAAAAAGGACCGGAGCTCCCCACGGTGACACGCTTGGTTGGATGAAACCAAGTTGTTGTAACTCCTCAATTTGCTTCTTCAATTCTTCAAGCTCTATCGGGGCCATTCTATATGGGGCTCTTGAAATCGGAGCGGTGCCCGGAGTAAGCTCTATAGCGAACTCAATCTCCCGATTCGGAGGTAACCCGGGAAGTTCCTCCGGAAACACGTCCAAGAACTCACTCACGATCGGAATGGCCGAGGAGTTTTGTGCTTCTGGGTTTGCTATACTCAAGGCTGCGAGGCGAGCAATGTCCCTCTCTCTTAATCCTCGGAAGTGAAAAGGCTTACCCCCTTCCGGCTTGAAATTCACCATCTTTTCAAAACACGCAACATTCCCATGATGGTTTGACAACCAATCAATCCCTAAGATGACATCAAAATCCAAGTCTTGAAAAGCTAGGACGATGAGATCGGCTAACAGTTCATTCTCCCCCACTTGAACCACACTATCCCTGAATATCTTGTCCGTATCAACTGACTTGCCGAGTGGAGTTACAATGGTCAACTCCCGCTCTAACGGAGTAGACTCAGTCAAAAATCCCTTTGCGAAACTAGGTGACACAAAGGAGTGAGTGGATCCTGTGTCGATCAACACACGGGCGAGACACTCGTTCACTAATAAAGCGCCTGTGCGATTAAGTAACTGCTATTAGTAGATTTCAAACAATCACAAGCATCATACATAGAATAACCGTTAGTATAAATAATCACATAATAAACCATAGAAATTTTACACAACTTAGACTCTAGAATTTTTTTGCGTACCTTGCACGACATCGTCGGATGCACGTGCGTCTCTCTCCGATAGGGCGAAGACCCGGCCCTGGGTGGCTGGGCGAGGAGGCCGGGGAGACTGTGAGGCCCTCGAAGCCTAAGAAGAGCTAGGCTGAGATGTCTGCCTAATCGGCGGCCTGCTCCCCGAAGACTGAGCTGGCAATTGACGTCGGGGACAATCTCTAACCATGTGACCATGGTCGCCACAATGGAAGCAACTTCCTGAAACCCTCCGGCATTCTCCTGCTGGATGCCTCCTTCCACAAAGAGTGCAGACCTCATGTGAATAGAGGGAAGGAGCATATCCCGTAACCTGAGTAACTGCGGGGCGAGGAGCATATGAGGTAGCCGGGCGAAAAGCCGGTGGAGCAAAAGAGCGAGGGGCCTGTGGTGCCGAATACATCCTCTGTGACTGAGCCGGCCCTGTGGACTGATACAAGCTAGTCCTTGCTCTTTTCTCCCCTGAACTACTTGACTGTCCTTTCTCCATTCCTCTTCTCTTAAAGAACTCTTCGGAATTCGACTCGGCCAACAATGCCTTGTCCACAACTTCTGAATATGTCTCATGTCGGAACATTGAGACACGATCCTTGAGGTAGGCCTTCAACCCCCTCTCGAATTTCCGGGCCTTCATAGCCTCGGTAGCTATCATGTGTGGAGCAAATCGAGATAGCTCTGAAAATTTGGCTTCATAAGCCGCTACGGACATATTACCTTGCTCCAAGGTAATGAATTCCACTTCCATCTTCTCTCTCATTCCGACCGGAAAGTATTTCTTGTTGAAAGCTTCCAAGAATTCCTCCCAAGTCCAATCTTGACCTTGCCGGGTCAACTCTCGGGTCCGAAGTGCGGATTTCCACCAATGGTCGGCCTCGCCTTCAAGCATAAAGGCGGCCCAAGTGATCCTTTCCACTTCCGTAGGTGCCAATACCGAGAATATCTTCTCGAGTTGCCGAATCCAACCCTCGGCGACAAGTGGATCAATGCTTCCACAAAAATTTGGAGGCCTCATCCTCCGAAAAGCTTCTATCCCGGCTTGGGCTCGGTTAGGAGGAGCCGGTATAAGTGCCGCATTAGGCGGAGTGGCCGGTTGCCTTGCCGCCAACATAGCCAAAGTCTCGGCTATGGATGCGAATGCTTGGGCAAAGTCGGGTTGATCATCACCCGATGGAGCATCACCTCCATTACCCCTCGTATTGTACCCGCGACCCCGGGTATTGCGTCTCATGATTTCTCCTGAGAACGACAATACAACATGAGTCTAACTTGGATACGCATTTAGTACAAATTTCACAATTCACTCAATACATATTCATCAAGCATATTTAATAAGTACAACACAAATAATGTACACATGGTATATAACACAATAGCATAACATACAATCCGTGTTCCTAGCGTAGGACTCTATGTTCGGTTGAAGTTCAACCCATTTTGACTAAGACTAACTTGTTAGTCTATACTTGGAATACAACTCTCTAAGGTGATTCTAATACCTTGTTCAATCATCCAAGTGACCCTAGGGCCTCTAATGCCTAGAGCTCTGATACCACCACTGTCACGCCCCAAAATACCCCCTAGGAGTTTAGGGATATTTTAGATGTGACACTTCGTACCTGCCAAACCATCCTGTAATGCACAAGATAAACACAGTACTAAACAATGATAATCAGAGCGCGGAAGCTAAACATAATTTACGGAAGCGAAAACTAAATTTTTCTTTTCTTTATAATGATCCAAAATGTAGTATTCCAAGTTAACATAAATACAAAACACGCCTAAGTCTAAGGTGGACAGGCCCACCTATCAAAATATCAAAATACATAAGACGCAACACTTTCTCGATCAATAGTCACCCCCGTGGGGCCAATGGTCTAAGTCTCTCGCCTCCGCCTGAGGCTCGACTACTAGATCCTCATACGGTTCTTCCTCCCCGTAGTCCTCCTCTATCCAAGGACCCTGATCACAGATGTCAAGAGGGACTCGTGCACCTGCCGACATGAAAGTACGGCTGAGCATGGAATACTCAATGAGTACAAGTTACTAGCTAGCCATAACAATAATAACACACGTAATAGTAATACCATATAAAGCAGTAATAGAAGTATCACAAACTAAACAGTGTTTGGCATGGTACAATACAATCATCTAGAAGTGCGTGCATAAATGCAAAACACCGATAAAACCCATGCTTGAAAACCCACGTCATGTCTCGGTATGCCTCGTAGAAATCATGTATGCGTGCATGCATGAATGCATGATCATCATCTTGTAAATTTCCATCTTGTAACTTGTGAGCCAGAGGCTAGCACCCGAATCTCCCTGGGCTGCCAACCTCCTTGATATGCAATGCACTTGTGAGCCAGAGGTTAGTACCCGAATGTCCCTGGGCTACCAACCTCCTTGATATGCAATGTTTGGTTTTCTTGTGAGCCAGAGGCTAGTACCCGAATGTCCCTGGGCTACCAACCTCCTTGACAATAGGTGATTTTTATTACTTGTTTAGTTTTCTTGTGAGCCAGAGGTTAGCACCCGAATCTCCCTTGGCTACCAACCTCCTTGACAATAGGTGATTTAGGGGTTATCTTGTGAGCCAGAGGCTAGTACCCGAATTCTCTCATAATATTAGCATATGCACATGCTCTTGAAATCTCGGTTCATGCTATCATGCGTGCTCATGTGCGTGCCAATAATAACAATTGTGGGAATGCGCTTAACAAAAGAGATATGGCATTACAATTCAATTCATAATATTAGCATAGGTAACTTAAGTAATTCACATGACATTGGATCAATTCATTGTCTATAAGAACACATGCATAAAACCTATTTCCATTTTCTTCATCTAAGTCGTTTATTCATAGTTTAGGCATTTTTTCAAACACAACACATGCAATGTTTCTTAATAATTCATCTTGTTCTTTTTAGCGCATATTTTCCATCCAAACATCAAGATAAGTTCATTATTGGTAAAATACCCATCCACCATTTCCATCACACAACATACATCTCGGCATCCAATCGCCACATCCAACATTCCATCCACACATCCACACCTTTTTCCATTATCTTGTTTATATTTAATGGGGGATAACACATTTCATAAGGAGGAAAACATAATATAAAGAATCACATTTTTATATAGAAAACCTAGATTTTTGCTAGGGTAAGTTAGTAGGGTGTACTAACCTTAAATCAAGGCTTGATCTTGAAGAAACCTTGAAATAGAAGCTCTATTTGGAAGGAGGAAGCCTTTGCTTGAAGGAGACTTGAGTTGGGGAAGAAACCCCTTTCAAAAACGTGAGTGAGTGCTGCCCTAGCTTGGAGAATGCACCCCACCCGAGCTTGAGCCTTGAACTTGAAGCAATCCAAGTTGAGGATGATCTAGGGTTCTTAAACCCCCTTTGATTTCTCCTCAAAAACAAAACCCTAGGTTAGAGTCTCTTCTCCTCTCTCAAACTTTCAAAATCTCATAAGTATGGTAAATGAATCCCTAAGGCTCGTGCAAGCCTTAAGAAGAAAGGGTTTAACCCCCAAAAGACGAAAAAGCCCTTAATGAAATTTTTGCAAAAACGCGAAGATCGAGCGATCGGTGGTTATGACCGATCGATCGGTTGCCTACCGAGCGATTGGTGTTATTGACCGATCGACCGGTCAAAAACTCACTCTCTGGAAAATTTCCCCATACAAATTTTTCGACCAGTCTATAGCCTCCGATCGATCGGTTTTGGACCGATCGATCGCTCCGTGGACCGAGCGATCGGTGCTCTGCTGGTCCTGACTGTTTTGGCCATATCTTTTGACTCGTTCGTCCGATTTCGACGATTCAACTTGCGTTGGATTCCTCTCTCGAAAACGCACATTTCTAACATTTCAGAATCTCCAATTTCTCCCCTATTTATTAATTAGACTACGCGGAAGGCCATTCAACTACAAAATACTTATTCATTTAAAGATGGAAAAGTCTGGGGTGCTACACGTTAGTTGCTCAATACTCTTATAACATTGACTTGGTCCAACAGAGAGCAGATCTAGAGAGAATGACTCAAAGAGAGAACGAATACTTTATCAAATATTTTGTTCATTGGAGGAAAAATACTGAAAAAATAAACACTCCTCTACCAGAGGATGAGTTAGTGACAACGTTCCTCCGCACACTCAAGCATCCATTCAAGACTCTGCTAACAGCCCAACCTATTTCCAATTTCAGTACTATGGCCAAATGTGGGGCCAAGATTGAGGCTACTGTAAAGTCCATGTTTTTATATTGGCATATTCCGGTGTCAAAACAAGTGAGTCTAGGTTTCTAGGAGTGGTTCTTGTGTCATTGTTGTCAAGCATCCACGACAAGTGAAGTTGAAGCGCGTTGAAGAATCACTTGATCCACTCGGATGATCATTTCCTTCATAGGACGGTAAGTGACCTAGATACCATGTGACCATAGGTGAGATTTGACCTAGAATGATCATAACATGATGCCTTCGGTGGTAAAAGTGTCCTAGTCTAATCATACGGACTCTAGGTGATGAGATAAGCAGTGCAAAACAAGTTAACAATGCTGAAATTTTTTCAAAAAACCAAGGTTGCTTGTTTTGCACATATCTCCCAAACCGTAGTTATATTTTACTCTATAATATGTCAAATTGACCATGTCGAAAATAGCTACAACTTTCATGAAGGGACCGAGATCTGAAAATGAAGTTTTAAACCCTAGGTGATGAGATTAACAGTGCAAAACTTGTTTTAAAATCTGAAATTTTTTCAAAAAACCAAGGGTGCTTGTTTTGGGTATATCTCACAAACCGTAACTCAGATTTTGCTCTATAATATGTCAAATTGACCACGTCGAAAAGAGATACAACTTTGTAAAGAGACCAAGAGCTGAAAATGATGTTTTAAAATCTTTTTTAGCCTCAGGGTCGACCCTGGGCGTTTTGGGTCGACCCTGAAAGTGGGGAAATTTAGTATGGGGTTTTGTGGCAGCAACTTGGAATTTTGAGGGTCGACCCAAAGGGACCTTTTGGTCGACCGAAGAGGTATTTTTGGTCGACCAATGGATCCCCATGGGTCGACACTGATATGTGGGTTTTGCTAAAACGATTCTCTTGCTTACCTCTTTGGTTTTTAACTTATTTTAGCAACTTCTAAGCTTGGTTTTCACTTCCCTATTTATATAGAACCCTTCCACTTCATAGAGCACAACTTAGGGGGTGTGTGGAGAGGTTTTCAAGTTCCTCCAGAGGTTATAAGACCTATGGAAATTGGTATTCTCCTCCCCTTTTGTTAATGCCTTTAAACCTAGAGTTTGCAAGCCTAAAGCTACAATTTTGCTTGTTTGGACTTGTCCTTTGATGGAGTCCATCAAGGTATTGATTTATATCAAACCATCAACCCATTCTGGATAGAACACCTTGGCCGAAGTATTCTGGAGCCTTTCCAAAGGAGATCGATCCAAGAAGGATCGTGGTAGAGTGATTTGGTCGGTGGATTCCAAAGCTGTCATTGACGAAAATCGATCGAAAGATCGTGGACTGTTTTAGAGACGCAAAGAGAAGTACAAGCGGCTGCGGTTGATCATGGGACTTGAGAGTACGTGGTGACTTTTAGAGGCGTGGAGGACTAAGAACTGAAGGATCGTGGTGTCGAGTCCAAAGGAGTCAAGTTCGAGTCTTGTAAGTTCTTGTTTACTTTGTCTTAGTGAATTCTCATGGCTGGATTAGGTCCAGTGGTTTTTCCCGGAAGGGTTTCCACGTAAAAATTCTTGTGTTGTGGTTTGCTTGGTTTTCCTTATTCTGCATTTGATTATCATCTTCCCTTGAGTTAAATAACTTAATTTAAAAACATCAAAAATGGTAGACAGACTATTAGGGAAACCTAACCAACCCCTCGAACTTGTAGATTCTCAACTCAAACATAGATTTGGGATTCACTGAATTTGATTTTTCAGCTACAATGGGAGATGTGGGAGCAATTGACATGTTCTCAAGATCCAAGGGGCGTCATCCTCTAGTCTTCCTCAACCACCACGAAGAGATACACGGAGAAGAAAGGATGAGGTGCAAATGGTGACATCAATGCCTATCCATATTCCCAAATTTATCCTAGCGACCCCGACAACCCGAGCTGACTCAGAAACAGCTTCCCTCGCAGTAGATGACATTTGAGCAAAAAAAGAGAAGAGTCTTCTCACCCATGCCATATACCATGACGTAACTCCTCCTTTATCTACTAAATAAGAAATTGATCACACTGAGGAAACCCAAGCTGCCACCAGTCACACTGCCAAGGATATACAGGGTCGACCAGTATTGTGGGTATCATCAATCCTCGAGGCATTCCAATGATATGTGTTTTGATCTAAAGCATATAATCTAGGACAAGCTAGAAATAGAAAAGATCCAGTTTGAACCAAGGAACACCGACATCAACCAGACCCCTCTCCCTAATCATGCAGCAGCAGGAAACCAAGGCGCACCAGCCTGAGCCACTCTATAGCCGACTTTGAGCAGTCTTACCAGTTTTTTATCTTTTTGATTTATTCCTTAATTTTTTATTTTTTTTGCAAATGGCCACGATGGACCAAATCGAAGTCTTCCCAGTCAGTTAACATATTGGCCAGTGGCCACCTATCTTTATTTTTCGCTATTGAGTCTGTACATCCTTTCATACTCTAATGAAATTTCCTACTTTTGTTAAATCTGTCTTGCTTATTACTCCGAGATGCCTAGTTTTGGGAGCTAAACTAGATTCTAAGCCCGCAAAGGACAATTGCATGATCATCAGGTGAGTAATCTAAAAACTTATAACCCTCTCATGAATTAGAAAGGTACTCTGCTCCCCAAAAATTTTAAGGCGAGCTACCAATCCATCAGAAGACAAGAAGTAAAGGAGCGACGAAAACCTCCCTGAGCTATCAAGCATCAAACATATTTGAACAAGGATAATGCAAAGACCACACATGCTCTTGACCAATTAAGGAAAGGATAGGAGGCCATACTTGGTTAACCCTTAAAATCTCCTTCGTACCCATGCAATAACATATGCTAGTTAGCCAATTGATCATAATATCCTTTCTTTTTAAATCCATACACTGGAGCACCCTATGAATGACAAATCAACAGAGCATAATCCAATCAATCAAAAGCAAAGCTTATTTTGAACTACGGCATGACCTGATTCCATTGATCGTGGATACATAGGCAACCTAAAAATAGGTTCGGTCACATTATGACAACTTTTCATCAATACCAGACAACTGTCTCTAAATAGAACACAAAAGCCAAAAAAAAAAGAGCAAAAAAATGCAAAGGAAAAGAGAGAGAGCTAAAAATGGCAAATCTCCAAAATGATGAAGGGAAGCTAATTGGTTCCATCTATGTACGCAACATCAAACAAACATTTTAGGGTGTCCTACCCCCCAACAAGCAAATTTTGAACCTCAATCGTTTCTACCCCTACTACGTTTTGTCCTAGTAACTAAGTCATCCTTGATCTTTGATAAGTCTTGAGCATCAATAGTCAGAAGCATTAATCTCTACCATTTTACTAGGCAATGATGGGAGAAGGTAAATTAGCCAATCAAATAGCACAGGCCTAGTGAAAATAAGAAATAACATTGAGGCGCAAAAATTATGAGAGCCCAGACTTGACATTGTTGTCAGGGGAAAAAAACAAAACAAATTAATCAATTACGCAGGCACGAGTGAAAACCGAAAATGGTCTCATTGCGTAAAAATTATGCGACCCCAAGACTTGGTCATTCCAAGGGCAAAAAAGGGATAAAGACAAATTTCTAATTTCACGGGCTTAGTATGGAATTATCAATCCTGTTAGAGCGTAAAACTAATGTGAACCCAATCTTGGTGAAACCTGTTAAGGTAAAGGGGCAAAAAAGGGAAAATTATAAAGTACAAGCTTTCAACAACATACAATCAAAGCTCCACCAACAACAATCAGCTAATACAGTCGAGCACTATCTTGTGCATCAGACATGTGGCGAGGACATCCAGGAGTAGACTTACCTATCTATCTCAGAAGCAATCAACCCAGACTTATTCAATTCCTTTCTAAGGCAAAGGAATCCTAGCTAGGCTTCCCATTAACAGCAATATCAGACATCTTTTAAGTTACTTATGTCAATTTTTCAGTCTGTTAGTCTATCATCAAGACATCGGTCTATCATGTCAAGTTAATCAGTCAGAGTCGTGTCCTCGTGCAAGTTAGCTCAAAATTGGCTAATCATTTCGGTTGTGCAATCAGATCTCCTAAACTTGAGACTGGTTCTGGCAGATTATCTTAGTAGATTATTTTAGTTGGACAAATTCAGGCATAACCTTAGTGCGGTAGTGATACATCAGACAGAGGGTAGATATCAGATTGCAGCTCCGGGTCATGCTTCATTTTCTCACTCCCCATACCCTATCATTCATTTCGTTTGCTTGCTTATTGGTAAGCCATGTGGATATCCCTTTTCATGCATTTACATATTTGATTGCTCATGAACTAGCCATGTGGCTATCTCCATTTATATATATATCACATTCATTTGCTTGCTTTACATTCATTCCCGGTGAAACCGGTTGTGTAACCGACTTCACTAACTTTTTCATTCATACTCGGTGAAGACGGTTGTATAACTGATCCTCACTAACCTTACATTTAGCTTTCTCTTGGGTTAACTATGTGGTTTTTCCACCCATTCATATATCTTGCTTGTAAAATGAAACAAACCAAACAAGAACAAGAAATGTGATTCACGAAACAAATGATAAAGCCGGACATCGGGCCGGTCAAGGGTAGGGCATATCCCTCGGATATGTCATACCTAGCTCACAAGAAAACAAGCAAGTTGATAAAGCCAGACATCGGGCCGGTCAAGGGTAGAGTATATCCCTCAGATATGTCATACCTAACTCACAAGAAAACAAGTTGATCATGCCGGACATTGGGTCGGTCAAGGAAGTTGGTGTACCATTCTCTATATATATATATATATTTCACTGAAGGGAACTTATGTTCCCGGCTCACAAGTCGCTTCAAGGGTACTAACCTCTGGCTCAAAAGAAAATAAGCAAGTCAAGTCAAGAACATGATAAGAACAAGCAAGATAAGTGATTCCAAGTAAGAAAAGATATATGCGTGATTCTTACGAATGAGATCAAGACAAGAACAAGTTTTCAAACATAATAAGCAAGTTTTGAAAGAAACACGAAAGGCTATTTTCAAGAATAAGACATGACTTTTAAAGTATGAGATTTATCAGAGTTTTCGCATTCATTCAAGCATGTCAAGACCATTACATTGTTTTACTTTCAATGCTATGAATGACATATGTTACTAGTATTGCTTTAAATTGATGTTGTGTATTGTGTTCATTATTGCTGTGTTTTGTTATTGCTATTGCTAGCTAGTAGCTTGTACTCACTGAGTATTCCATGCTCAGCTGTACATTTATGTCGACAGGTACTGTGGATGCCCTCGACCCTAAGCCTTGGGTCGAGGAAGAGTATGTAGAGGAGAGGGAGCCCCCTATCTCGATGCAGTCGCAGGAGAATAGAGATCTCAACGTGTAACCGTATTTAGATTATTGTTGAGCATAGTGGGCTCGATATTTCTTTTGTATTTTGATAGGTGGACATGTCCACCTTTACTGTTTATGTGTTGTATATAAACTTGGAATACAGACCCTTATTGAAGAAAAAAAAAGTTAGTTCACGCTTCCACATTCATGTTTTAGCTTCCGCTCTCTGTTTATTGTCTTTATTATATTATGTTAGCCTTGTTCATTACAGGATGGTTTGACAGGTACGGATAGTCACGCCTAAAGTATCCCTTAACTCCTAGGGGGTATTTTGGGGTGCGACAGCTTGTCCGTGGACTCTTCTGTCCGCAGACTCAGGTCTGCTTCTAGACCTATCCACGGAGTTGCTTGTAACTCTGACCACGAGATAAACCTGAGCTGGACCCTTGGGTCTGGCTGGGCTTTGGGTTCGTGGACCTTGATTGGTGTCCGCGGATAGGCACTACCCCTTGCCTGCAGAGTGGCCTTGGCCATTTCTTCTTTTGTCCACAAGATTGGCCTACGAACAAGTCTTCTGATCTACGGATCTAGTCCGCAAATTGGTTCCCCCTAATTTTGCTGGGAAAGCCTCTATAATATCTTTTAGGCCAACGGCCTTGTTCTTTGGCCCTGAGATAATTTGGGCACCATCTCCCTTTTGTTGATAAACTTTTGAAGGGTGAGTCCCAACAACCGACTTGGGCTGGGGGACTTCAACAGTTTGTCGGATCGGCCTATAGGGCTTTTCCTGTTTAGACCTTGACTGGCTTATGGTTTGGGCTCAAAACGAGCTTACTCCATTAGTTGACCCCGAAGGGTTAACAAGTTTGGAATCCCTTTTCAGGGTTTCTGGTGATATAGGTCTACCTTTTGAGCTGACCTGTCATGAAGTGGCTGAGCCACTTTGCCTTGTGTGCACCCGGTTAGGTGCACCCTCCATGATATCTGCGGAAAGATGTGTCTGCGAGTGGGTACTTCTTTTCTGAAGTGCCCGCGGGCTGGCTAACATCCTCTGGGATGCCCGTGGGCTGGCGACCTACTCTTGGTGGGCAGCCTGATGTGAGCGGGCTGCCTACCTTTGACTTAAGTGGGCAGACTACCTTTCCACCCCTGAGTTGATGGGGTGGGTTTTGCTTCTGCCGCGGACTGGTGTGTCTTAATTAGAGGCCTGGTCTGGTGACCGCGGCCTTTTTGCAGAGGTTTGCAAAAAGGCCTGGCCAGTTGGCCAAACCTGCCTGACTGGAGCTGCTGCTACCTCAGCCCAAGTGAGTGGATGAGTCACCGGGATCCAGATCCAGGGTTTATACACCCGCCGGTTGATGGTCAGGACGTAGGCCCGAAGAATGCAGACGGTCTCGATGATCCTGGCTAGGGACAATAAGAAAAGAGATGAAATAATCACTCTTTTTTTTTTTTTGTTCTTCTTATTTTTATCTTCTTCAAAGATTAGAGAAAAAGAAAGTCCCACCGGGCGTGCCATTAATTTGTAAGCGTAAAATTTGTCTTATCAAATTTCCTCCATTTTTGTATTGAGTTTATTGTTTGTTATGGGAACTATCCTTCCAATCTGAGTAAACTTAGACTGTTAATTATCTTCCCTATTTGGGTAAGAACCTCTGATTTAGAAGAAAGATTAAAGAAGAACAAGAATTGAATAAAGTATTTATATTTATTCAATGAGGTTGCCCAGATCCCATGTAGGAGTTACAAGATATCTCATAGAGGTTTTTAGCATCAAAAGAAAGAAAAGAAAGAGAGGTGGCTTTATTTAGGGTTCACCTGGTATTCTCCATATGGGGGAGATCCTTCTTCAATCTCTTTTATTACTGTTGTTCCTGCCAAGAAAGCTCTGCTCTGTATGCTGTTGTGCTTTTCGAGTGTCTTCCTTTTGGTTCTTGTGCGTACCTTCATCTCTCTTCCTCTCGAGTCTCTCCCATATGTTTTCTCTTGAGAAAATCCTTTTCTTATATCTTTTGGAGAGTCCTCTTTGGACTCCTCTTTGACTTCCTCTTTTTTAGGAAATCAAAAGAGGCTAACTCTCCTTAGAGATGGCCACCTGTCTAAGACAGCTGTGTTTCTCTTATCTTAGAGAAACCACCCGAATGGGAGTCCTTTTTGAAGGACTCCAAATTGGCTTCTGTTTCTGGAAAACCTGGGGAGATCCCCATTATCCCCTCAAAAAGGGAAAAGATTCTTATCTTTCCAGAAAATGGAAGAGATAACTTCCTCTTTCAGATAGGGTGTCATATGACACTCTCTCATTAGAGAAAGAGAGGGGATCTTTATTATGGGATCCCCCAAAGCTGGCAGAGAGTCATTTTTATTAAGGATTCCTTACCACATGGCAGTCAAATATTGGCTGCCATCTGGGAAATGACTGACCTTGGTCAGACCGCAATTAAGGAGGTGAGACCCATGGTCTCACCCGCGGTCTAGGTCAGGTCCAAGTATATTTGGACTGCAGACCAGGGTCTGACCTTCGTCAATCCGCGGACCAATATAGGGTGGAACCATGGGTCAAACCCTTCGTCTAGGTTAGGTCCATGGCCTTTTACAGTCACGGACTGGGCGAGTTATTGACTGGCCCTCAGATGGACTCGTAAAGTCTATCCGCAAGCTTGAATAAGGGTTTTTCTACGAGGGCAAACCCTATCCACGTGTCAATCCCCTAAGGACTGACTCAAAGGGTGTCTGCAGGGTATTAATGCCCTGCTACTTAGCATTTAATACTAAGCGGGCTGGCGGTAAGCCAGTCCTTGGCCAGCTGGCGCGCTTGCCTTTGACATGTGCAAAGCCTAACCGCCCATCCAATGGGTGGTGATCCTGTGTAGACAGGTGCACCATGCACCCACCTTGCAGGCAGTGAGATTTCACTGCCCACATGCATGCATGCATGAACCGAGGTTTTCTAAAGTATATGTATATATATGAACACAATCAAGACATGAAATGTGATTTACGATACGAACGATAAAGCCAGACATCGGGCCGGTCAAGGGTAGGACATATCACAAGATATGTCACACCTGGCTCACAAGTAAACAAATTGATCATGTAGAGCTCCGAAACTTTTTGTATATGCCTTGGGATGTGTGTCAAGGCATGGTGTCTTGTAATCTCAATTTCATGAAATGAGAATTTGAAACTTCGATGGAATTGTGTCAAGAATGCTATAATTAATTAGATAAATTATTTAATAAAGCCTATAAGCTTTAAAAAGGTCTTAGTCAAGTTTAGAAGATGTTAGAATAGAAGTAGAATGGGTCCCAATAGTAGGAATAGGTGAAGAATGGACTCAGTGTCAAAAACCTGTAGACCACCGATCGCTCGGTCCATTATAACGATCGATTGGTCCACAACCGATCGATCGGAGGCTATCGACTGGTGCACTTTTTTGTATGAGAAAAAATTCCAGAGAGCATGTTTTTGACCGACCGCTCGATCAAGAACACTGATCGCTCGGTAGGCAACCGATCGATTGGTCATAACCACCGATCGCTCGGTCCCTCGCGTTTTGCAAAAATTTCAGTAAGGGTGTTTTCGTCTTTTGGGCGTTTCACTCATGCCTTAAAGGCCTTGCCCGAGCATTTGAGGGTTCATAAAACCTAAGTAGAGACCTTGAAAGATAGAGAGAAAGGAGAAGGAGATTTCTAACCTAGGGTTTTCTTTTGGGGAGAAATCAAAGGGGTTTTAAGAACCCTAGATCATCACAAGCTCGTTCTTCTTCAAGTTCAAGGTTCAAGCTCGTAAGGACTACGCTCTCCAAGCTAGGGCAGCAACTAATGCACGTTTTGCAAGGGGTTTCTTCCCTAATTTGTCAAGGTCGGTACCTTGTGCTACCCTCTTGGTTATCGTTTTCTCTTTTCTTTTCTATTATTTTTTTTACCCCATCTATAACTATAATATGAGTTGTAATGTGTGAATGGTGTGGAGATGGATATTGGCGATTGGATGCCGTGCGAATGATGTGATGAATGAAAATGGGAAGGGCATTGTACCAATAATAAACATACGAGTATGTTATGAATATAAATCCACCTAGAAAAGCATGATATAGGTTGATCAATAATGTACACACCCCATGTTTGATGAAATGCCAAGGCGAATAAAACGAATTGTAAATTAAGAAAATACATGCTTAATTGCTTATGAAATTGCTAGGGCTTATGATAGTGTGATTATTTACTTTCCCTAAAATGGCATGAATATTGACTTGCTCCAATTATTGATGTCTTATGTATTGTGAATTACCCAAATGTCATATTTAAATTCAAATGCAAGTATGTACACGATTCCACGAGCACAGCATGCATGACATTATTTACCAAGGTTTTTTTGGAACGATAATTAGAGGTGGGACATATCTTACGATATGTTTTATCTCCATGTTTGATGAAATGCCAAGGCGAATAAAACGAATTGTAAATTAAGAAAATACATGCTTAATTGCTTATGAAATTGCTAGGGCTTATGATAGTGTGATTATTTACTTTCCCTAAAATGGCATGAATATTGACTTGCTCCAATTATTGATGTCTTATGTATTGTGAATTACCCAAATGTCATATTTAAATTCAAATGCAAGTATGTACACGATTCCACGAGCACAGCATGCATGACATTATTTACCAAGGTTTTTTTGGAACGATAATTAGAGGTGGGACATATCTTACGATATGTTTTATCTCGCTTTTGACAAGAACAAGACAAGCATGAGCATTTAGGAAGAAGGGTTTCCCTTCCCTCACAAGTAGTTTATTTTCCAAGCAAGCATGGAACATGACATGACAAGCATGAGCATTTAGGAAGAAGGGTTTCCCTTCCCTCACAAGTACTTTATTTTCCAAGCAAGCATGGAACATGACATGGCAAGCATGAGCATCTAAGAAGAAGGGTCTCCCTTCCCTCACAAGTAGCATGAACACGTTTATTTTTCAAGCAAGCATGACATGGCATGACACGCATGACGACATGATCAGACAAGACAAGTTTTCAAGCACAAAAATGGCAATTTGAGTCAAGTCAACTGCACGATGTTTTCAAGGATTTTATCGGCTTTTACAAAAATGAAAGCATGATTATAAACTGCTTTACTTTCCTGTTATGAGATTAACTGCTTCCTGCTTATATATATATCATTGTTGTTGTACTATGACTGTTGGTTAGCATTTGGTACAAGCTGAGTATTCCATGCTCAGCCGTACTTCTTATGTCGGCAGGTGATAGCGGAGCAGATACTCCTTTTGATATCTATGCTCTGAGCCCTTGGGTGGAGGAGGAGTACGTCAAGGAACCTGTGGAGGAACCTCCGGTAGAGGGCTACTATTAAGTGGTGGTAGATTCTAAGTGAGTGAGCTGTGGGTGAGTTGAGAGAGATGCATTCATGTATTTTGGTGGGCCTGTCCGCACTTTCTTTTGTGTATCTTTTTGCATAAACTTGGATCACATATATATATGCATAGAGGTTTTTGGTTAGTCTTCCGCTGTGCTATGTTAGAGTATGTTTTCGCTATTATGTCCTCTATTGTATATGCTCCAGGTCTTTTGCAGGTTATTTTGGACAAGCAAGTTATGCAAGTCATGATGAGTCGTCCAAGATTCACTCTAACTCCTAGGGTGGGTTTTGGGTCGTGACAGAAGTGGTATCAGAGCTTAGGCTTTAGGTCTCTAAGGTCACTTAGAATCTAATACCACGGCTTGACAAGAGCATATGCCCGGAAATAAATTAGGAAGGAAGTAAGTCGGAAGCGAGTCATGTTCCAAGTGTAAGACTAAACTTTAGTCTTAGTTTAAAATGGTTGTTTCAACCAAGTACAGGTCTTAGAGACGCTAGAACACCAAAGTCTAATATGATAAATACTCTGATGACTTGATGTGATGTATGCTAGGGTTATACAATTTATGCAATTGAATTATGATGAATTGAACCAATACAATAAATTGTGGTTTCAAGTTAGACTCATGTGGTGCTATTGTTCTCAGGACTTTAGTCATGAGAAGGGGCAGACGGGGTCGTGGACCACATATTAGAGCTTCATCTTTTTCTCGAGATGAGGTTGAGCAGCCGGACCTCTCTCAGGTCTTAGGCTCTATTGCTGAGACTCTTGCCATCCTGGCGGCTCGGCAAACTATTCAATCATCAGCGGCACCTACTCCATCGCCTCCAGTACATCGTACAGCTGGGGTTGAGGCATTCAGGAGATTGAGGCCTCCATCATTCCATGGGTGTAACGACCCCAAAATCCTACAAGGCTAAAATAGGACTTTGGAATCGTCACATTACTTAAACATGCTTAAAATCCATGCATACAAGGCTTACTACACGAGTCTCCAAAAATGAGAATAATAAAATTTCGATTTCATCAAACTCCAACCATCTTGTACAACGATCATCTGCCTAACATAATAAAATCCAACATAAACAAAATGTCTAAAACCCAACTGTCAAGCAATCAAATGAGCAACATCATCTAAAAGTCTATTACAAAAACCACAACCAAACAAGATATAGACTAATAGATGTAGCCACCCAAGCCTCTGGTTCATTCTTCGGAAGGCTCACCTTCACCACCTTCTTCGATGTAAGCTTCCTCAATCCACGGCTCCGCCGTGTACTCCTACCCTAAACCTGCCAAGACAAAGTCTGGCTGAGTACAAGGGTACTCAGTGTATATAAAATCCAACCAACAATAAAAATATACCTACACTTAGTTAGAAACATATCCAATAGCATAATAACATAATCAGAGTACGGAAGAACGTGTGCGCATATACATCATATCATCACCTTGACTGTGTACTTGTGAGAATCTTAGACTTAGAAGACAATACACTTATGAGCTGCTTATGCTTATGAAACCACGTGCTTGTGAGATGCTTATGCTTATGCACTTATTCAGATCATACAATGATGTGACATGCCGTTCTTGGCAGATACGGACCATGTCTAAGAAATCATATGGTTGGCATGCCGTTCTTGGCAGATACGGACCATGCTTAAGAATCAAATGGTTGACATGCTATTCTTGGCGGATACTGACCATGTCATGCTTATGCTTATTCAAAATGTCATACGTATGTCATGCTCATGCTTGTGGTCCACATGTGTGACTTGTGAGACTCGTATCTTAACATACACGTGCATATGTGCTTAAGTGTCGAAATTAACATTCGAGTTGGTAATTGCTTAGATTCTGATCTCCCACCATGGAAACTCCACTATACTGTCCCATACTAAATAGTTAGAGAATTCCCGGTTTGAGAGATTTTCCTCTAAGTTCTTACCTTCTTGACTGCCAATTTCCATGCAAGTAATTAGACATACTTATCAAACAATCCCATATACATATCTTATCATAATTCATAGCATAACTCATAATCAATTTACCACCATTTCATAAGAGTATAATAGCATTTATCCTCTCAAGCATTTTCACAAACACCTTGGGTACGCATATTATGAATCCATTGCCCTTCTACATTTCCAACATTCCATCAAGCCATAAACCATCTATACAATCCAAATATCATCTACATCAACATATTAATCCCATCCTCCATACATTCTATCCACAGTCAAATCCACATTTCCATCTATAATTAGCTTACTTCATAGAAAATTTGGGAAAAAAGCATATAATCTCTATTCTATCATTCCTATAATATTAACATTCACAAAACATTAAAAAAATAGAGTTGATTAGGATAGTATATCGACCTTAGGAATCCTTCCCTTGGATTCAAAACGCTCCCGAGGTGATTTGGGGAAGCTTTTCAAGCTCTCCTTGCAAAATTCAAGCTATCTCCTTCTTCTCAAAGAAATCCCTCTCTCAAAACCCTAGGTTTTCTCTCCCTTTTTGCCAAATTAGGTTAGAAATAGGTAGAGTATTTTAATACCCCGAAATAGGATCCCTATTTATAGCCCCAAGGGTTGAGGACCAAAAGACCATAAAGCCCTTACTGAAATTTTTGCAAAAACACGAAAGACCGAGCGATCGGTTCTCAACCGAGCGATCAGTTCTCAACCGAGCGATCGGTGTTTCTGGCCGAGCGATCGGTTGAAAACACCCTCTCTAGAAAATTTTCCCATACACAAAGTTAACCAGTCAATAGCTACCGATCAATCGGCTATGGACCGATCGATCTCTAATTCTGACCGATCGATCGGTTTTGTACCGATCGATCCCTAGCGATCGGTGTTCTACAGATTTTGACCAATTTTACTGTTTTAGTCATAACTTTTGACTCGTTCGTCGGATTTCGACAATTCAACTTGCGTTGGATTCGTTTTCCGAAAAGGGACATTTCTAGCATTTTAGAATTTCCAAATTCTCTTTCATTTATGGACCAAATTATCCCCAAAGTTGACTGATCTGCAATTTTATCAGACAAAACATCAGAAAACCCACTTTTGACTTAGCTTAGACTAAAAATATGAAAAAACATTAAACATGAACCTCGAAGAGGGTTCCAATACCTTTCTAATGGTTCAAGAATCATTCACTTCTGATAAATGGTGCTAAAACTAGAGCTTCTTAAAGTTTAAGGTGTGATATGACATCCCTCCGTTTACAAGTTTGATTAAGCCTTTATCACACTATACCAATTAGCTATAAATACATACACATTAAAACATCACAAGAACTATAATACCCTTAATACTTGTAATAAAGACAAGAAAAAGATTCGGGTCTCTACAATGAGAATGTGGACCCTCTTGCTGCGGAGGCAGGGATCCTCCAGTTGGAAAAGATTTTTGCAGTCCTATCGCCGATAGAGGAAGAGAAAGTAGCATGGGCTATTTACATGCTTGAGGATGAGGCACACCATTGGTGGTTGTCTGCCTTAAGGACTCGAGATTTGACCATGCAGCGTCAACCTTGGACTTGGGAGGAGTTCAAGGATACCTTTTAAAAAAAGTACTTTCTGTTGGAGCACGGGAAAAGAAAGAAAGAGAGTTCATCAACCTAGAGCAAGGTTCGATGACTGTGGCCGCTTATGAGGCTAAATTCTCGGAGCTCTCTAGATTTGCGCTTCACATGGTTGCTACTGAGGCAAGGAAGGTGAGGAGATTTGAGCAAGGGCTCAAGGATGTCATTATGGAAAAAGTATTGGCTTTCAGGCACTCTACTTATCCGAGAGTAGTAGACAAGGCCTTATTGATTGAGGCAAATTCTGAGGCGGTGTCCAAGAAGAGGGAGTTGGCGAGAGGCCAGCCTAGTAGTTCAGCACCTCTAGAGAGGCAGGCTCGTACAGGCCCTTCTCAGTACACATGGCCAGCACCACCTCAGTATGCGTGGCCAACACCACCCATGAGGCCATCTTATGCGCCTCCAGTTGCATCTCAGGTGGCGAGGTACGCTTCACCTCCGGCCCCTCCGACTTACACATATAAGGTCTGCACTTCATGCGGCCGAAGACATCCGGCAGGAGATTGCCGAAGAGCATCGGGTGGATGTTATCATTTCGGTCGCCAGGGCCATATGATCAGGGATTGCCCGAGTCGGCATTTGCCTGGCCAGTCTCAGGGGATTAGGCCCCCAGCATGCCCAGCAGGATCATACCAGGCATCCTCTCAGCCTGCACGTTTTGCACCTCCGTCTCGCCAGGCAAACCAGGGGCAAGTTTTTGCCTTGACAGAAGGTGATGCACTTGCATCTGACGATGTAGTGCAAGGTACGCAGTTGTAGTTTATTTAATTTTCCTTAAATTTTTGTTATGGATTATTTGATTGTGTACGTATATGGCATGATTATATGTATATATACCGATATGTATACGCTGTTGATGCATGGATTGACTTAGCTAGTTAAAATTTTAGGAACCTTACTAGTCAATGAGTGTTTGGCTCGAGTGTTGATTGATACCGGGTCTACTCATTCGTTTGTCTCGCCGAGTTTTTCAAAAGGCTTTTCTGTGGAGCCTAGCCAGTTAGATCCGGAGTTAGCCATTTCGACTCCTCTCGGCAAGACAGTATTGGCGGATAAAGTGTATAGAAATAGTGTGGTTCAAGTGGGGAGCCACGAGTTGGCGGTTGATCTAATCATCCTCGGATTTCAAGACTTCGATGTCATCTTGGGAATGGATTGGTTAGCAATACATCATGGGCATGTGGCTTGTTTTGAAAAGATGGTACTCTTCCGGCCAGTGGAAGGCAAGCCATTTCACTTTCCGGGGTTGAGAAGTAGAGATATTACCCGTTTTGCGGCGTTGAGTTTAGCAAACCCCGTGGCAAATGACTCTTCGACTATTCCAGTCATGAGTGAATTCCTGGATGTGTTTCCAGAGGAGTTGCCAGGATTGCCTCCAGACAGGAAGATTGAGTTTGTGATCGAGCTTGCACCAAGCACAGCTCCTATTTTCTGGGTTCCGTACAGAATGGGCCCTATTGAACTCAAGGAGTTGAAGACTCAGTTGGAGGAATTGCAAGGCCTTGGTTTTATTCGACCAAGTGTCTCACTGTGGGGTGCCCCGGTGTTATTTGTTAAGAAGAAGGATGGCTCGATGCGGATGTGCGTCGATTACTGACAGTTGAACAAAGTCACTATAAATAATAGGTACCCATTGCCTAGGATTGATGACTTGTTCGATCAGTTGAAGGGAGCAAATTTTTTTTCTAAGATCGATCTTCGGTCCGATTACCACCAGTTGAAGATCAAGGCTGAAGATGTTCCCAAAACTATCTTTCGGACTCGATATGGACACTACGAGTTCTTGGTGATGCCTTTTGGTCTCACAAATGCCCCAGCAGCCTTTATGGATTTAATTAATCAGGTGTTCCGGCCATATCTGGATCGATGCGTGATCGTGTTTGTTGACGATATCTTGGTGTATTCCCAGACACGGGAAGATCACATGCGAGACCTTCGCCTTGCTTTGGAAATGTTGAGAGAGCATAAGTTGTACGCCAAACTTAGCAAGTGTGAGTTTTGGTTGGAAGAGGTGGCATTCCTAGGCCACGTTGTATCCGCGAAAGGTATTTCGGTAGATCCGAAGAAGATAGAGGCAGTCATGAGTTGGGCAAGGCCCAAGAGTGTCACAGAGATACGCAGCTTTCTTGGGTTGGCAGGCTACTACAGGAGATTCGTAGAGGGTTTCTCCGCAGCACCGCTCACTTACCTGACAAGGAAGAATGCGAAGTTCGTATGGAGCGATAAGTGCAAGATCAGTTTCACGGAACTGAAGAAGAGGCTTACCACGGCCCCCGTCCTTACAGTGTCATCCGGACATGGTAATTATGAGGTGTACAGTGATGCCTCGCACGTTGGACTTGGGTGCATTCTCATGCAGCACAAGAAGGTCATTGCCTATGCATCACGGCAATTGAAAGACCATGAAAAGAATTACCCCACGCATGACTTGGAACTCGTTGCAGTCGTGTTTGCGCTTAAGATTTGGCGACATTACTTGTACGAGATAGAATTCTATGAGTATACGGATCACAAGAGCCTCAAGTATCTCTTTTCCCAAAAGGAGTTGAATCTAAGGCAACGGCGTTGGATGAAATTTTTGAAAGACTATGACTGCACCATCCAATACCACCCGGAGAAAGCGAACGTGGTAGCAGACGCTTTGAGTAGAAGACCTCCAGGGTTATTGGCACACATGTTGGTGCAGGAATGGAGACTACTAAAAGATTTGGCAAATCTGGACATCAGTGTGAATGATTCTGTCCGTAGTCCTGTTTTGGCAAATGTCACGGTTCGGCCGTACATTATAGATTTGATCCAAGAATATCAAGCCACGGATACTGACTTGTTGGCTTTCCGGAACAAGGAAGTTGCCAAGGGTAGTGAGGACTTCTCTCTCACTAGCCGAGGTGCTATCACATTCAAGGGAAGGCTGTGTGTCCCAACCAATGCAGATCTTCGGAGGGAGATTATGGATGAAGTCACAAGTAAACATGATAAGGGAAGTCAAGACATGTCAAGACATGACAAGACAAGCATGACAAGTGATTCCAAACAAGACAAGACATCGTGATTCCTACAAGACAAGAACAAGACAAGACCAAGTTTTTAAACGACAAACAAGTTTTAAAACCACAAAAAGCTATTTTCAAGAACAAGCCATGAATTTCAGGTATGCGTTTTATCGGAGTTTTTGCATTATCCCATGCATGTCACGATCATAGCATTGCTTAATTTCTTCTTGTTGTATTTCTTTAAATGTTGTGCTTATGAATTGTATTTATTCATTGCTATTGTAGTTCGTTATTACTATTGGTAGTTAGTAGCTTGTACTTGCTGAGTATTCCATACTCAGCCGTACATTTCATGTCGGCAGGTCCGGTGGATGCCTTCAACCCCAAGCCCTGGGTTGAGAAAGAGTACGTGGAGGAAAGGGAGCCACCCATCCCAATACAGTCGCAGGAGGATAGAGATCTAGATGTGTGGCCGTATCTAGATTACTATTGAGCTGAGCGACTACAAGAGTTTCTTTTGTATTTTGATTGGTGGGCATGTCCACCTTTACTGCTTATGTTGTGTATAAACTTGGAATACATATCTTGTATAGAAAAAAAAAAGTTGGTTTACTCTTCCGCACTATTATGAGCTTCCGCACTCTATTTAATGTCTCTATTGCATTATGTTTTGTCTTGTTCATTACAGGATGGTTTGTCAGGTTATATATAGTCACGACTAAAGTATCCCTTAACTCTTAGGGGTTATTTTGAGGCTCAACATAGGCTATCTCTAGAGTTCATAGAAACTCCATATTTGTTTTATCTCCTCCCCTTTATTGTTTTCTCTCCTATCCTAGAGTTTGCTAGCCATTATTCCATTCTTGCTTGCTTGGACTTTTCCATTGATGGAGTCCATCTAAGATTTGATTTTAATCAAACCATCTACCCGTTCTGGAAAGAACAAATTGGCTAGAGTGTTCCGGAGCCTTTGCGAAGGAGATCGATCCAAGAAAGATCGTGGATGTGATATTTAGTCGATGAAATCCGAAGCCATCATTGACGAAGATCGATCATGGAGATCGTGGTTGTTGAGACACAAAGAAAAGAACATGCTACTGCGGTAGATTGTGAGGCTTACGAGATCGTGATTTCTTTCGGAGGTGTGGAGGACTGAGTACTGAGGATCGTAGTGTCGAGTCCGGTTGAGTACAGTTCGAGTCTTGTAAGTATTTGTTTCTTTGTCTTAGTGATATCTCGTTGCTGGACTAGGTCTTGTAGTTTTTCCCGGAAGGTTTTTTACGTAAAATTTGCTTGTGTTGTGGCTTATTTGTTTCCCTTATTCCGCACTTTAAAGTTCATCATCCCTTAATTAATAACTTGATTGTATAATCTCAAAAAGGGTACATAGACTTATAGGGAGACCTAACCATCCCCTTGAATTTGTGAGTTCTCAACTCAAACATTTATTTGAGGTTCACCGGATTTATTTCTTCAAGTTTCTATTTTGATTTAATCCTAATTGGATTAGGAATTATAATCATAATTAGAAAGGAAATTCTAATTAGATTAGAATTAGAAAGAGGTTATTTACTTGAGCTACAAGATAGCTTTAAGGGAGTCTATATAAGGACCCCTAGAGTAAAAAACGTCTAACACACTAAGATCTCTCCCTCTCTCACACGTTTTGCTCTCCCTCTCTCCCCTAAGAAGTGTACGGCCACCTCACCCTCTTCTCTCTTGATTTTGGTTTTATCTTGAATAATATCATAACCAATCTTGAATAATATTATAACCAATCTTTGAACATAAAGATTCATTCTTTATTGATCAAGAAAGGATCTTGCATTCAAAAAAAGAATAAAAGATCATAGAGCTTGAATTGGAAAAGCTTGATCAAGAAAGGTTCTTGAATCAAGAAAAGAATAAAAGATTAAAGAGCATTGATCGGAAGGTCTATTAGCTTCCATTGGAGAAAATTTTTGGAGATTCAAAGAAGGTTCGTGTGAATCGACAGGAGGCTTTACACTTGAGAAGCTTTGTAAGTATGGTTTCTCACTCATAAGATGACCATTGGGATGATTTTGATTAGATCAAAATCAAGTTTGAATGAAAAAAAGTTTTTCGAAAATTTTTATATTCATGTCTTTCAGTATCAATACAAGCAATATTTTTTTACAATGTTTGGCTGAAATGAGATTCATATACTTATAGTCAAGTGACTTTAATGATTTTATTTCAATCATGATCATACTTTCTCATTCATGCTATAGCACAATGAGAACTATATTGATTGTTCATATCCTTTCAATCGTGATTGATTAATTCATTGGAAGTTTATAAAGATATTGTATTTGCTTCATTATTGCTTTTACAAGAGTGAACATTTTATCCATGATGCATGCCACACGTGGTTGGTCTAAGTAGAAAATGTACCTTCATCTAGATTACTCATATTCGGTGTAAAAAAACAAAATCCTTATTTTGGGTCTACAACGGCTCTCAAAAATCTGGTTTTAAGACTTTATAGCAGCCTGGATTTTGGCCTGTAAAGGCCCTTAAAGCTAGGGGTGCACACGGTTCGGTTTGGGTCGGTTCTAAGAATTTTTGGGACCAAACCGTCGGTTCTCGGTTAGGAAAAAAACCAATCCAGGACCGAACCGTAGAGCCTCGGTTCGGTTCTGTTCTACCCACGAGTTTGCAGTTTGTTTCCCAAATCATCAAACCCTACTGCCACAACCACCCCACCTCAAGCAATCACAAAAGATTTCCTAAAAGTTTCACAAAACTACTACTACATCTACACAAAGAAATTATGAATTTCTCAACATAGAAGACATCTTAAAAGCATCTAAAAAGAAAATATTAAATAGAACAAGAGGAAAGGATTCACTCACAACTTGAATCTTCTGCTATGAATTGCATCCAATCCAACGATTCTACAGATTCTAATTTGGTGGTTGTAACCGCCTCAATGGAAACACTGAATCCAAAGCATTTTCCGTGATCGGATTCTCCTCAATGGAACACGCGATTCATCTTCTTCTTCCTTGAGCGCTTGAGGTGAGCTGAGTAGGCCTTCACGAACTCGTGAGGGGAAACGTCTTTCACCGTTTTTGCAGTCTCTATGACTACTATGGCTCGCAGACGCAGACTTCCGAACTTGGGCTAGGGTTTCTCTCGTGATGCCGTGATGCCATATCCATGATGCTGTGAGCAAGAGGTTGAAGAGCAGAAGGAGCAAGAGGTTGAAGAGGAGAAGGAGCAAGAGGAGAAGATGAAGAGAAACGGTGAAGAGGGTTAAACGAAGTTAGGGTTTGGGGTTGAGAAGGGGTAGTGAGGCTTTATATAATTGGTAAATTACAGTTTTATCCTCCTTAAATTTGGTATATTACATTAATATTTATAGGACCCAAACGGGTTCGGTTCGGTTCTCGGTTCTCAGTTCAGTTTGGTTTCAAATTGGAACAAATCAGAACCGACCCGTAGAAAATCGGTTTAAGGAAATTAGGACCCAGAACCGAACCGTGCCATTAAAAAAACCGAACCAAACCGGACCATGGTGGTCGGTTCGGTCTGGTTCACAGTTTGACCCATACCCATGTGCACCCCTACTTAAAGCAATCTGGTTTTGGGTTTGTAATGAATCAAGAAATTTGGGTTTAAAAGACCCTTAAGCAATCTGGTTTAGGCCTGCAAAAAATCCTAGAAATTTGGGTTTAATGGACCCTTAACCAATCTGGTTTAGGTCCAATAAGGCCTGAAAGAGATGGGTTATTACCCCTGTACAGGGGTCTTGGAAAATCTGGGTTTAAAAACCCATGTAGCAGGCTGATTTTGGGAAATAGGGGGTGAATATTTTTCTTTAAACCTTATTTGTGTTTGCCCTAAAGAAGATCACAAATTCAATACACAAAATTCAAAATGAATTATCACTTTCAATTTACTTTATAAAATTAGTCAGCACAATCTATAAAAGTAGAATAGGTGTGATATAGTGTAGTTTAATAGAGGATAATGGAAGACTTTTTGAAATTAATATGTCATTTCCCACTACATAGTAATAGTCTCCTCCCCATTAGTTAAAACCAATATGTCAATTCCCACCACCTAATATTAGTTTTCTCCCCAGTTAAAATCTAAAGTTACAAAAAGGTGAAGAAAGAAAAAATAGGAAGAAAGTAACAAAAAAAAAATAGTGAAAACATCTAAATCTTTATCAGAAGACTCTCGTCATCGTCGTGGTGAATCGGTGGAAGGATTTGGATTTTGGAGGATAAGAAATGAGCATGAGAGAGAGGACTTGGGATGTCGTGACTCATGAGACCGTGTTTTAGGATTGTTTTTGCAGTTATAGACCATAATTTTTTTTCCAAATGAAGGTTGAGATTAGGTGTAATAATAGGGAGTAAGAATAGAGAGTACCCATAGATGGACTCCTTTTTTATACTTAAAGTGATGAGAGATGCGGTAATTGGTATAAGTGGATTCTATCATTGAACTAAACTAATTAGTATTCATCAATAACTGCAAATTAAAAAATACCGACCAATACAATAAAAACTAATGATGTTATTTAGTTGACTCGACTCAAGAGTTTTCTCCCTTCAACTATCATGTTTTATGTGCAGAATTGTATAAAGGTTTCAACTTCTCCATGACACCATCATTACTCATTAGTCATAGCTAAAATGGCATTGTTGATCCAAGGCAAAAGAGGATATCGGATCACATCCAATCCCGATTGAACGGGGAGAGTTCAATCGCACTCAAAAGTCAACACGTGTCCCTTTTACCATTATTAATCGTGATTAAGATTCACCAATCTAACCTTGATTTTTAGAAGGAAAAAATATTTTAAAAAATTTAATCTTAGGATTAAAAATATTTATCCCTAATGTTAATTTTTTCTTTTTTTAAGTACTACTGAAAAAACCTCGCTAAATCCTGTGTATGACGGACTATCAACCATTTTTTTCAATAATTGATGAGAACATGCTACAAGCCCCAAAGCATGGAAATGGAGACCACTATGGCTATAGATCATATCTAAGGAATCTTTTACATTAAAGTCAACCTATTATATGATTGCCACCATCCACATGAATTAAAAGAACAAATAGTTCTGATCTGATCAAGTTGATATTTCACTTCAAAGATCCCTTAGACGAGTCCAATCAATCAATGGCTCTCATTTTACAATTGATGAAGTTCCAATCTGATGCGACTCTACACAATAACCCAACATCATGATGGAACAAATGTCTAATAGAAAGACCACGAAAGATATATTTGATAAGGTTGATGGCCCCATTCATGGTCCCATAATAACTAATACCAAATTAATTTGTGGTCCCTACCCACTATACCATTCCTCCTTGAAAGGCTAGTCACTTCAATAAGACTACCATTTGGAGTCGAGATTTTTGTAGAGGCTTCTATGTGGGATCGGATTTGGTCTAGCCTAGTCAGACCAAAACTGGCTGGCCACTCACAAATCCCCTTTAGCTGTCCTTTTAATCCTAGTTAAAAATTTTAACTCTTATAATTAAAATTTTGGATTAATTACATATAAGAGTCTGTCTTATTTTAAAATGACATAAAAGTACCACATTTAAAACAAACTCCTTTAAGAGAACCAACTATAAAAAAAAAAAAAAAAAGTGATTAAAAAAAAAAAAAACTTTTGATAGTATGTACTATCGAAAGCTGGACCTGATTGAAAATCTAATGGCACCAAGGCTTACATGCACTTAATGGTGGACCCCACTTTGTGTTTGGTGCTAAAATCAAACCGCTCAACACTCGATAGTACATACTATCGAGAGTTATTAATCACTTCCCTTTTAAAAAACATGGACAAAGAGGAACAGACGTTTAGTTCCATTAACAGTCAATTAGTAGTTTTAGATCAAATGCCAAAAATGCCCCTAGCATCAACACCCATATATAACTCATTTTGGATGCCTCTTTCTTTTCCAGTCGCAAGGGATGGAAGCAACAGCAAATTGATAAATCCCCCAGACTAAGGTTGTGTTTAGTATCACTAATCTAAATAGGTAGAGCTTATTTAAAAAGTGAGATTTTTGGACTTTAGATTGTTATGTTAAAGGATAATTGGATGTCTAGATTTTTTGAAATTGAGGTTTTACCTCAAAATTAATAAGGAGACGTGAGCTACTTTTTTATTTAGAGGTAAAACATTTACTTCAAAAAGATGTAAACATTTTGTTAACCTGTAACTTAATAATCTAAAGTCAAACTAAGCTTAATTTTCAAATAAGCTCTACCTATTCGGATTAGTGTTACAAAACGCCATTTTATAGTCTCTGAATCTAGTAGAACACAAAAATGAGAAATATAAAAGAATGAAGGCCAAAGCAAAGAAGAGATTAGCTAGTGATTAAAAAAAAAGGTAATTGAAACATCATTTTATGTGAAAAAACCCAAAAGCATTAGAACTTGAGAAAAGCATCCCAAAACCTCGGCACAACCTTGCATCCATGACTGAACCTATGTAAAACTAAAACCCTTAGCATCAAGGGGTTTTAAAGAAGAGAACCAGAGTAAAAATTCTCAACATGGGATCTCAAATGAGGACATAAAATCATCATCGGAGAAATTAAGAAGTTGGGAAAAGAAACGATGTTGCAAGTACCCAACAAAATTCAAATGTCAGGTCAAATTTAGTCAGCAAGAGAACCCCAAAAAGAAAAGAGAAGAGAGCATGAAATCACGTGGAGCTTCTACCTTCAAATTGCATCTATAGTCCATTTCAAAGAAAAAAAAATCATCAAAAAATGAGAAAAAAATCCCAATTGTTTAGATAAAATGAAGCTGAATAAATCTAAGGAAATCAACTGATTATTAGTACCACTTTCCAATCAAGAGAAAAATCAAAACAATGAAAGAGAGAAATAAAAGCTACTTTTTATTCTTAGGGATTACTTACTTAAACACAATACCATTGTACTTTAAGCTGAGGCAAAATGGTCATTTCAATCAAAAAATTTAACACCTTAGCCTAATGTGGCGGGAGGTCTGTATTTGTCCATATTTGTAAAAAGTAGGTTTGAGAATGCAATTCTTTTTTAAAGGGGCACTTTAAAGTCATTTTTTAATAACATAGGTTCTGATACGTCATTAACCCTAATTGTTTTTAATATTTTTCTAAAACTAAGGTTACATGGTTCAACCCTAATGATTAGTGAATCCCAACCATAGTTAAGATGTGTAAAAGGGACACTTGTCAACCTCTGGGATGGGTGTAAGACGGATTTGATCTAATCTGGCAAGGGCCGGATCAAATCCTATCCCATTCTACAATGATTTCTTGTAGAATATAGGAAAGTCTACCTAACTATATGTCCATATCATTTGTAAAAGAATATATATATATATATAAGCATTTTGGTGTTATTTCAAAATATGTGTTGCACTCTCATGGATTCTCGGAGAAATCCTTAATGTTATGTTTGGTTGTTGAGAAAATAAGTGAAAACATGGAAAAGAAAAGAAAATTTTAGATTTTTAATACAATTTTTAGTTATACTTTGTCCAATTTTTTTTTCTTTTCCATGTTTTTTACTTATTTTCTCGGCAAACAAACATAGAATAAGGCTCCATTCTTTTGGTGGAACTTTTAAAGTCTAGAACTTTCATTGGTTCATGCCTAATTTTACTTGATGTCTCGAACCATATTATTCCATAAAGTGCAAAAGTTCTACATATACAGAACTTTCAAGTTCCACCAAAAATTTTGGATTTTTTAAGTTCCATAGATGTGAAACTTCTAATTAAATTGAACTCGATAAATCTGAGATACTATCGAGTAAAAAGGTTAGAAACCCTCTCCCATCTCCCCTCTCTTCCTAGACTCTTGCCTCTTTTTCCAAAACATAAATGTTTCGGACTTTTAAAAGTTCCAGCAATAGAATGGAGCCTAACTGTTGTAAATCGCTCTTACCAAAACCAAACAAATCGATGTTTCTTACTATTCCAAGTGTAGGCCCCACAATTAACTTATGCCAAAAGTAGTGGGTCCCACATCACTCTTCTTTCAAAAATGTTTTTATTTTTTATTAATAAAAATATTATTTATTTATTTTTAATTTTCAAAGATGCATCGAGCACCCCAATGGCCCACCCCACGGCCCCGAGGCAACGAATTATCTCTGGCAAATGCCTGAGATTACACCTCGGACACCTCTCTTTGCATAACACATGATAGCATGCATGTGCATGTATCGTTGGGCAGTACTCTCACACCTCCAAACTTTACCACGTGTCCTCTTTGGCATTCATTAACTGTGGTTAAGCTTTACTCATTCTTAGGGTTAAATCATCTAACCATAGTTTTTAGAAAAAATATCATCCACATGAGTGAGTGAATCATAAGCAAGGTTAATAGTTCTTTCCTTTTCTTTTTCTTTCAAAAAAAGAAAAAATTTATTTTGCTCTCAAAAAAATTAAACATTGTGGTAAAATATTTTTGTCATCATTGTAAGTCTTTTTCTTTTTCCTTTCATCTTCTTTTTCTTTTTTTAAAAATGGCGGCTTTTAGGCTAATGAGTAGATAGTCCTTTCTATTTGCAATAGGGGTTGTCACTCTAGCAATCAAGAAATATACTGACTTGTTGACATAGTCAGTCACTATTTGTTTGCATCTAATAGTGGCTATCAGACTAGTTCACTTGTAGCCCTTTCCATTGCATGGTCTTTCTATATGAGGGATACATACATATTTGATCAATAACCATTAGTTAATCTAGACTTGGTCATCCAAAAAAAAGGCCAATAGGGATAAGTTAGACAACTATAGATATTTAGACTTAGACCTTTTATTAGATACAGTCAGTATGCATGTGAAGGTGACAAAGCATTGCACAAGTGAATCAGTCACTAACCATGAAGAGTAGACAAGTCTAAGTTTTACATACTCAAAGAATTTGAATAGATGCATTATCCTCAATTGTTTAGCTTAAATCATGTTTAGCCCTGACCAAGCATTAAAATATATTTAGCTTAATCATGTTTAGCCCATAAACCCATAATTTTATTATATTAAAATTTCGGATTGTTACAGTTCATGCCTTACCCAAATAGAGGCGAAGCATCAAAGTGGGCTGAATGAGCATGACAATGTATTAATAGCATTGAAATTTATTCATTACTAATTATCATTATTATTTTTAGATGGTAATTAAGTTTTATTTATTTTTCAGATCGTTCTAGCGAAATTAAGAGTTGTTCCAAGAACTGAACAATAATACCTCATTTTAATATGTTGAGGTACCAACCAAAATGGTTACTGGAAAGCAGTCAGAAAAGGAAACCAAAAAAATATAAAAGTAAAACTTTAGCCTCATCTTGTCCTTCTACTCCAGATTCGATAAATCTAGGGGAAGACAATTACTCACCTGATACTTTCATAGAATTAGAGAGACCACCAGGCCGGAAGGTTGAAAAGGAACGCTTAAATAAACAAAAGGGTAAAGGCCGTGAAGATGACTAACGAGTTTGCCTCTTGCGGGGTTACTACGAGAGATAAAGGAAGATAAAAGGCAATTAATGCAAAATGAGATAATGCAGATGTATGAGAAGATGCGTGAAAAACATATCTTCAAGACCAAGAGAAACTCGCTATTAAGCAAAAAAAGATTCAAATGGAACGATTGAAAGAAGATAATAGCATAATGTTGATGGATACGACTGTCATGCCTCAAATTAAAGCTGAATATTTTCGTAGCCTCCAAATGGAAAAATTCTTCCATTGAGAAAAATGACCGTTTTCCAAAAATTACGATTGTTGAGTGTCATGTCATTCAAAAAAACAAAAAAAAAACAAGTATTTAATAGAAATAGAGGGAAAATAGGGAGTTGGGTTGGAGTTGCAAGTAGAAAAAGAGGCTTACTAATTTAGGAAACTCTTCATTGTAGAGTAAGATAGGGTAATTTTAGAGTTAGGGTTGGAGATGCTCTAACTCCAACTTAATAATTTAACACATTCATACATATCGTATGGTTTGGTCGTATCCGTACTGATCCGACAGATACAATAAGATACGGTCGAAACTCATGTTATTTGTTTTAGCACTCGAGTACTGTAACGTAATAGTCACCTCAAAAACCAATTTGTATCGATTCTAACCATATTTTGACCATGTTTATTTGAAATAGTTCATAAGCTTATACTCAAGTGACTTTAACATGATCATACTTTCTCGTTCATGGTATAGCACAATGAGAACTATATTGATTATTCATATCCTTTCAGTCGTGATTGATTACATAACATTACCACACACTCATTTGGTTAAGATCAATATGACTTTAACATAGGAAGGTTATAAAGATTTGTATTTGCTTCATTGTTGCTTTTACAATAGTGAAAACATTTTATCCATGATGCATGACACACGTGGTTGGTCTTAGTAGATAATGTATCTTCATCTAGATTACTCATGCTCGGTGTAAAAAAGGTCCCTATTTTGGGTCAGCAACGGCTATAAAAAGAATCTGGTTTTATGATACTGTAGCAGCCTGGATTTTGGCATGTAAAGGCCCTTAAAAGCAATCTGGTTTGGGCTTGTATTGATCCAAGAAATTTGGGTTTAAAAGACCCTTTAAGCAATCTGGTTTAGGCCTGCAGAAAATCCTAGAAATGTGGGTTTAATGGACCCTTAAGCAATCTAAATTAGATCTGCAAAAAAAATCCAGAAATTTTGATTTAATGGACCCTTTAGCAATTAATCTGGTTTAGGCCCATTAAGGCCTCAAAGAGATGGGTTATTACCCTATACAGGGGTCTTGGAAAATCTGGGTTAAAACCCATGTAACAGTCTGATTTTGGAAAATAGGGTGCGAATATTTTTCTTTAAGCCCTCTTTGTGTTTGCCCTAAAGAAGATGCCTGAAAGAGATGGGTTATTACCCTATACAGGGGTCTTGGAAAATCTGGGTTAAAACCCATGTAACAGTCTGATTTTGGAAAATAGGGTGCGAATATTTTTATTTAAGCCCTCTTTGTGTTTGCCCTAAAGAAGATGCCAAATTCAACACACTAAATTCTAAATATATTGTCATTTTCAATTTACTATATGAACTTGAATTAGTTTAGGGATACTCCCACAGTGTACTCCCAAATCCTAACTGTTTATCTCAATTATTAAACAGTTAGGATTAGAGCTAATGTGACACCAGAAAATACAACATAAGTCAACTCAAATCCTAGCCCTTAGTGGTTGGTTATAAATTGTTAGAATTAGGCAGTATATTTGGGAGTACCCATAGACGAATCTATAAAATCAGTCAGCACAATCTATAAAAGTAGAATAGGTGTGATATAGTGTATTTTTTTATTTTTTGGTAAAGTGATAGTGTAGTTTAATAGAAGATAATGGAATACTTTTTGAAGTTGATATGTCAATTCCCACTACATAGTATTAGTCTCCTCCCCATTAGTTAAAACCAATATGTCAATTCCCATCACCTAATATTAGCCTTCTCCCCATTATAGTTAAAACCCATAATTTAAATTATCTATTTGAAGCTTAATTATATTTTCATCTCCAACTTTGTATTTATCTACATGACTACATTCATTGATCCAATCCAATTGAAGATATCACTGATATTTGAAGATTCATATATTTTTATAAGTTTTTAAATTTCTACAAGTGATGTAATATTGACAATATATCTCACGATATTTTGAAGTTCCACATACAACTATTTTTTGAGTCAGTCTAGGATCCTCTTTATTCTTACTCCTTATTTTTACACTCTATCTATTGTTTTAAAAAAATTAATTAAATAATTCCATAAATACCTATTTCATCAAAAATTGAAAAACCCCTAAAACACGGTCTCCATTCTTTTTCTCTTTCTCCCACTGTTGCAGACGCGTCTCTTCTCGGTGGCAATGACAGATGCTCTCTCCCATCTCTCCAGCGATTTCTCCTTTTCTATCATCTTCCTTTTATCTTTTTCTTTTTGTCTTGTCTCCTAGTTTCGCTTTCACCCGTATCTTTTTGTTCATTGTCTTGATTGTTGCTTTTTCATTTTAGTGGATGTAATATGAGAAATATGCAGCCTAGACAACTTCTTCTTCTTCTTTTTCAAGAAGAATAGAGTGATAGTTAGACCGATTTTGATTAGAGTTTTATCATCAGGATTTCTTTTCCAGTTTTATTCTCTGCAATTGGGTTTGATTTAGAGTCTCAAAGAAATTAAATTTGATAGTTATTAAGATCCAAAAAATGGGTGGCTGGTGATGATTCATGGAAAACTTGATGAAATAAATAGAGCCACGAAACAGACAACTTGACAGTTGCAAAGACTATTTAGTTCAGTATGCACTCTTGCCACCACATGTAAAGAGTGGGTAATGAAAGAAGATTTAGAGTATTTTTACAGTAGCACAAAATCTTCTCTTAAGATGCTAGGAAGAACTTCCAAATTCTGCAAAATTGTCTTCCTACAGTTAAAATCTAAAGAAAAAATAGGAAAAAGTAACAAAAAAAAATTGAAAACATCTAAATCTTTATCAGAAGACTCTCATCGTCATCGTGGTGATGCGGTGGAAAGATTTGGATTTTGGAGGATAAGAAATGAGCATGAGAGAGAGAATGGGACTTGGGGATGTCGTGACTCGTGAGAACGTGTTTTAGGGTTGTTTTGGAATAATACTTTAATTTTAAAGGTTGCCACCTATGCAGTTTTAGACTATAATTTTTTTTTTAAATGACGATTGAGATTGGTTATAATAATAGGGAGTAAGAATAGAGACTACCCCTAGACAGACTCCTTTTTTATAGTTAGAGTGATCTCCTAAAACAACAAAAAAACATATAATTTGAGAGGCGGTAATGGGTACAAGTGGACTCTATCATCGAACTAAACTAAGTAATATCCATCAATAACTGCTAATTAAAAAATACTGACCAATACAATAAAAACTAATGATGTTATTGAGTTGACTTGACTCATGAGTTTTCCTCCTTCAACTATCATGTTTTAGGCGCAGAATTGTGTAAGGGTTTCAAGTTCTCCCTGACACCATCATTACTCATTAGTCTTAGCTAAAATAGCATTGTTGATCCAAGGCAAAAGAGGATATCGGATCACATCCAATCCCGATTGACCGGGGAGAGTTGTATCGCACTCAAAAGTCAACACGTATATATCCCTTCTACCCTTATTAATCGTGATTAAGATTCACAAACTCTTAATGGTTCAACAATCTAACCTTGATTTTTAGAAAGATAAAATATTTTAAAATTTTTAACATTAGGAACAAAAAAGTTTAACCCTAATGTTAATTTTATTTTATTCTAAAATTAAGGTTAGATATTGAATCCTAAGGTGGTGTTTGGATTGGATTTTATTAGCGAAAAATTAATTTTATCAGAATTGATTTTTGGTTAATAAAATCAAATACAAACACCCCATTAGGTTAATAAGTATTCAAAAATGACACGTGTTGACCTGTGGGTATGATTGAACTCTTCCTAAGTTCAATCACGAATGGCTGTGATTCGATCTCCCTATGTGAGAGCTATGTTAGGTAGATAAGTACTACTGGAAAAAAAACCTCGCCAAATCCTGTGTATGACGGACCATCAACCATTTTTTTCAATAATTGATGAGAACATGCTACAAGCCCCAAAGCATGGAAATGGAGACCCACTATGGCTATAGATCATATATAAGGAATCTTTTACATCAAAGTCAACCTACCATATGATTGCCACCATCCACATGAATTAAAAGATCAAATAGTTCTGATCTGATCAAGTTGATATTTCACTTCAAAGATCCCTTAGATGGGTCCAATCAATCGATGGCTCTCATTTTGCAATTGATGAAGATCCAATCTGATGCAACTCTACACAATAACCCAATCATCTTGATGGAACAAATGTCTAATAGAAAGACCACGAAAGATAAATTTGATAAGGTTGATGGCCCCATACATGGTCCCATAATAACTCATACCAAATTAATTTGTGGTCCCACCACCTGAGGGGGTGGTTCAGTGGCTTCACGCTTTCCGTGCCACACTAGGCGCCTCGAGTTCGACCTGTGAGGGTGTTGTAGGTGACATTTGCAGGCTTGCCCCTTGGCCGCACATCTTGAAACCTAGCAATGTGGGACTGAAGGTGGGGGCCATTGGTACTCAGGTGGTAGGTGCCTACTATGGGCAGGCTTAAACCTGGACACCAACCCGTTAACCTGGGGCCAGTGCCTAGGGGGCTGTGGCGACACTCCGGAGCCCCATTTTTTCTTAAACAAAAAAAAAAATTTGTGGTCCCTACCCACTATACCATTCCTCCTTGAAAGGCTAGTCACTTCAATAAGACTACCGTTTGGAGTCGAGATCTTTTGTAGAGGCTTCTATGTGGGATCGGATTTGGTTTGGCCTAGCCAGACCAAAACGCCACTCACAAATCCCCTCTAGCTGTCCTTTTAATCCTAGTTAAAATTTTTAACTCTTATAATTAAGTTTTTGGATTAATTACATATAAGAACCTGTCTTATTTTAAAATGATATCCGAATCCGTATGTTAAAACAAAGGTCTTCCTTTTTTTTATCACTTTCCTTTAATTATAAGAGTATTTAGTATATCCAAAATCAGAGTATAAAAATCTAATGGCGCCAATAAGAGTATATTTTGTATACTCTTAATTCGGATACGAATTCGGATATACAAAAAAAACTCTTATAAAATTTTTGGAAAGTGATAAAATCCCACATATGTAAAAAATCTATAAAAAAAAAGTTTTGATAGTATGTACAATCGAAAGCTGGACCGCTTGATTAAAAATCTAACGGGGCCAAGGCTCATATGCATTTAATGGTGGACTCCATTTTATGTTTGGTGCTAAAATCAAACGGCTCAACTCTCGATAGTACATATTATCAAGAGTTTGTAATCACTTCCCTTAAAATAATGGACAAAGAGGGATTGACATTTGATTCCATTACGTTGCCCAAGGATTCAACCCTAGAGGGGGTGAATAAGGTCTATGGGAAAATAAAATTTCTTCCTATTTCCTTAAGCGAATTTCAATTATAACAAATTAAAATGAAATAGAATTTAGTAATTCTACAAAAGCATTCAAAACAATAAATAAATAGTAGAATTAGAGAGATGCAAACACAAAGAGTTTGTTCACGAGGTTCGGCAATCTCAGCTACGTCCCCGCCTCAAGCTATATCCGCTAGAGGATTTTCCACGATTTATTCAATCGTATAGACTTCTTCCGGGACCGTTACAATGTAAGAGAATCCCCTCTATAGAACCCCGAAACTCATTCACCTGGTTGGTGAATAGTGTTAATGAATAGTGATTTTTAGTCAAAAAGAGTTTTCTATGTGCTATGGTGTATGCATTATGAATAAAGGGTGATGGAACCAAAAAAAAAATATATATATATACATGAGAGTTATGTCAAGGAAAAGAGTGGAAGCACTCTTAGGGAGTTAATGGAAGAATAGAATCACTCTAAGTGTGAAGAGGGGAAAAAAAAGAAGAGAACTGGCCAAGTTCTGTAAGGGCCGGTCCACCGCCCCTCAAGGCCAGTCGATTGCCTGTCAAGAAAAATCCCAAAATAGGATAATAGTGAGTTAGGATCCCCTCAAGGCCGGTCGACTGGCTATCAAAGAAAAAATCAAAATGGGCTTTACAGTAAGGTTTTTCCCAGGGCCAGTCGACCGCCCCTCTTAGCCGGTCGATCGAGCGCTTAAGATTTTGCCTAGTTTGGTATGTTGAACGATTTCATTAAGGGTAGGATGGTCTTTTGACCTCCCCTTGTCCTATTTATGCCTCAATTTCGTGAGTTAGGATCCATAAACCCTCAAGGCATCAATTTTAGAGAAATTGAGAGAGTGAGGAAGAAAGGGGAAGAAGCTAGGGTATCTAGTTGGGGACCAAGGTGGAGTTTGGATTCCTTCTTCAAGCTTGGATTCTTCATTTAAGATTGGATCACACTTTCTCAAGCATTCTCAATCTTTACTTCCATCCAAAAGGTAAGTACCTACTATTACCTATCTTTGTTATGATGCAAATAGTGAATATATGATTTTGAATATGATTTGCTAATACGCTCTACTAAATAACTTTATTATGATTCAATGTTGTAAATAAGGGTTTTTAAGATTGGAATTTTCAATAAAATGATAAATATGAGTTATGCTTGTATAAGTTGGGATTTTCCTACAACAGACTATGATTCTAAATATGATGTTGATGAAATAGGCTTAATGGCCAAGATTATTGTGATGTAATGTCATGAATGAAAATGTGTTATGTTTTAGAAATTGTACAAGTATACTATGATACTACTATGTATTGTATAAACCCGTATGTAATGTTTGAAGCTTCCATATATATTATGATGCTCACAAGCACTCTCACGCACTTTATGTTTTACATAACCGAGGTTTTCTCATAAGCATGGTATTTCAAAGATCATAAGAAAAGTTTTTCAAATGAAATTCATAAGAAGAAGCATAAGTGCATATGCATTGACAAAGCCAAACTTTGGGTTGGTATTTCTAAGATCGGTTACCTCATGCTCACAAAGATCAAGTCTAAGATCTTGCATAAACTCCAAGGATCATAAGTCTCGCAAGGCTTCTAAGAATTCATAAGAAATGCATAAGTCTAAAATCGGTTACAAGATTCACAAGGTTACAAAGCTCATAAGTGCTCACAAGCTCTACGGATTATGTCTATGATCTTGCATAAGAACTCTTAAACTCACAAGGAACTCATAAGCTCACAAGTAACTCATAAGAACTCACGAGGCTCATAACTATTCATAAGAACTCATAAGGCATGTACAAGGCGTTGGGTCTTTTCCCGCCTTCGTTCGGTTTTGAATATCTTTTGGTGGCGGTACGGACTATGTTTCTAAATGGGTGGAAGCGGTTGCCACCAATACCAATGACCACAAAGTCGTGGTCAAGTTCTTCCAAGAACATATTTTTTATCGGTTTGGCACCCTGTGTGCTATCATAAGTGATGGAGGAAAATACTTCCTCAATAGATATTTCAAGGTGCTAGTCCTCAAATACTCCATCACTAACAAGGTAGCCACGCCATATCACCCACAAACGAGTGGCCAGGTTGAAGTCTCCAATAGGGAGATAAATAATATCCTGATGAAAACTTTACGGACAGATAGAAAGGATTGGTCTGTAAGGCTCAATGATGCCCTTTGGGCATATCGTATAGCTTACAAGACCCCCATTGGTATGTCTCCCTATCACCTTGTTTTCTGAAAGGCCTGCCACCTTCCGGTAAAACTGGAACATAAAGCCATGTGGGCCATTAAGAAGTTCAACTTTGATATGACCACAGCCGGATCCAATAGAAAGCTCCAACTTTCTGAGCTAGAAGAGATGCGCAATGATGCGTATGAGAGCATAAAGATCTATAAATCCAAAACCAAATTCTTTCACGACAAGCATATCCTCCGAAAATCCTTTGTCCCGAATCAAAAGGTTTGGCTATTCAACTCGAAATTGCGTCTCTTTCCTGAAACACTTCGCACCAGATAGGATGGCCCATACATTGTCATCTCAGTTGCCCCTCATGTAGCTTTTGAGCTTCAAGACTCCAAGGATGGGTGTCTATTCAAGGTTAACAGTCAATGATTGACTATGTCGAGGGCATTATGACCGGTGAGCTGATTGAGACCATTGATTTGATGGATCCCGTGTATCTCGATATCTAATTGTGAGGACATCTGACTGAAGATGAAAAACTTAGCACTCGTTGGGAGGCAATCCATCATCTCGTGTAAAATTATTCCTATCTTTTGTCGAATCCAAGTTTGGGGTGGTTAGCAAATCCCCCTCTATTCGGTCCCTTGACGATCGATCGTCTCTTCATGATGATCGATCATCCCATTTCCAGTATCCTAGTCACTTTTCTATTTTTTGGACGATCGATCGCTCATTCCTTGCGATCGACGTCAATGGCCCAGAATTTCGAAGAGCATTCTATTTTCTAGATGATCGATCGTCTCACCCAAACGATCGATTGTCACTGCTCAGAGTTTTCGGGTAGCATTCTGTTTTTTTTTTTTTTGATGATCCATCATCAAAATGGGACGATCGATCGATTACTAGCCACGTGCACACCATGCATAACCCTTGCCGATTACTTAAAGTGTTAGACATGTATGTTCACAAAAGCCATTCCGGAATTGTATTTATCTATCTTTAAATCAATAAATGCATATTTTACATTCACAAATTGGGTAATATATCAAAAGTAACTCATTGGATGAGATTACTTTGTTCCTTAGGTAACATTGTAGGAAAACCATCAAATTAGTTGATAGCTGATTGCTAAGGAGATATGGTTTTTCCAGTTCCTTGTAGACCTAAAAATTGTTCTAAGTTAATCAGGATGCATCTGGACAATGTATTCCTAATATATTACACATTGTCTTCTCTAGTATTTGCCTATGTAGCTTTGATGTAGCCAATCGTCAATGTCCAACACACCGGACTAAAAACGGGCTCGTTGAGTTATGTACGATGTAATGGAAGAAGTGTGTGTACGCTCGACAAGGATTCCACTACTCTTATAGAGTAAATAATATTGAGTTGATACTTGTCAAAACCGGACTTGAAAAACCCAGCGTTGGTATTTATCGATGAAATGATTTTATCGAGGAATTTATTTTCTGTATAAAAGAAATGTAATTATTATTATTATTTCTTTTAAAGAATTTCTAAAATGTTTTGAAAGTCCAAGTTTGACTAAAAGTATCAAATAGAATGGGTTCTCAATATAAGTCAGGGATTAAAGACAGTATTAGATATTGTCCCGTAAGCTTATAACAATATTGGAAGTGGAGGGACTGATCTGTAAACAAATCTTGAGATAAAAATACCTACAAGTAATTCTCTATTTTCTGGAGGTTAATCACATTGTGTTAATAGACATTAATTGTTATTGGTAGAAGTCCAGGGATATAGATAAAATTTTATAATCCTAATGGAGTATAGGAAAGGTGTTTCCAAGTAACAATGCTTTAACCAAAAGGTTAAGTACTTGGTCTCACAACCGGAAATAAGAGATCCCTTTAGATCCCACACATAAGGACTTTCTTAAAGTATTTAATTTAATGATTTATTAAATTAATTTATTTCTCTAAGAAATCACTATATGGTATAGTGAAGCTCTAAAAGGTGGAATCACATTAAATGTGAAAAACCAAATGGGTAGGACCCATTGGGGAATATTTTAAAAGAATAATAAAGTGACCAAAATGGGTTTAGAACCCATGGGGGCGTGTGGAGTGGGGCCCACCTAGGGTGGGACGCCCACTTCATGGAGGATTATGTTTTGGTATGTTTTTAATTAGTTTTTAATTAATGACACCCTATAAGATAAGGTTTGTTAGTTAGTTAGTTACTAATTGAAGATTCCTTGTTGGACAAGGATTCTACTAGTTTCTTGCTAATCAAGGAATCCTAATTGGATTAGGATAAAGATATGATTAGTTAGTTACTAATAGATAAGATTAGTTTTCTATTTTGATTATTCCTAATTAATTATGGAGAAACCAAATAGGAAACTAATTTGAGGATATCCTAATTGGATTAGGATAAGATCAAGATCCAAGAAGGATCTATTTAAGGAGTTGGACCTCCACATCTTTGGGCATTCTAAAATTTACAGATTTTAGGAAATCCCTCTCCTCCCTCATTATCTAAGAGTGTACGGTCACAACCCCTCCCCCTTTCTTATCCTTTCTTCTGTTCTTAGTTTTGAATATCAAGAAGAGATTCAAGAACCCATTCTTGAATATAAAGATAGGATCTTTTAATCAAGAACCAAGAGCTGGAATTTTTGGAAGGGCCATTAGCTTCCATTAGAGAAAGCTTTAAAGAAAAAGAAGGTTCGTGTGGATTGTGAAGGAGACTTGGCACTTGTGAAGTTTTGCTGGTATCGCTATTATCGTGAATTTGACTTAACAATTTCAAAGTCGCAAAGTTACTGTGATTTTTATTCTCATTGAATAAAATCAATTAGAATCTTAATCAAATCTTGGGATTCGATGTATGCCCCCCAAGAACTGTTTTTCTAAAATTAAAATGAGGCATACTTTCAGTGGTATCAGAGCCTTGGCTATGCATCTCTTTGATTTTAGGGTATATTACCAATTTTTATTAGATCATATTACCTTCCCTATAGATTTCGGGTACCCCTAGTGATGAATCTTTATGATTCTTGATCACTTCTTGATTATAAGATAATCATTAGTAGGGCTAAGGGGTTCTCCTATTATTATTGAGAGAATAAAAAATTAAGCCCTACAAATTAGTGTGATACTAATTTTTTGTTTTGGATGATTTTAAAACATCTCTCAATTAATTTAGGGATAGGTATATATAGATAAATAAATTTGGTTAAAGGCCTTAAGGATTTAGAGATCCTTTTTAGTAGTAAATTAAATTGTTTAATTTATTCTAAGAGCCCCGGGCTAGCATAAATAATATATAATATATTTATCATGATAAATAAATATTATTTTATGTGTTGGATGGGTTCCACAAATCATACCTCCTTCTCTTTCCCCTCCCCTCCCCTTTTTCTTATTTTTAGAATAGGGTTGTTGATTTATGGTGGAGTAGATCAACCGAAGGAGATGCCCAGAGAACCATTGCAAGATAGCAAATTGTAATAGGGCTTTATTTAATTCCTCTATTGTAATTAAATAAGGTCGTATGATTTTTGTGAACCCATTGTGTGATTATAATACGATTATAATTATTATATTATTATTCATGTGATGATTAATAATTTTTTCCTTTAGCCTGGAAGTTGTGATAATTGTGATTATCGTTTTTATGATAATTTAGGATAATTGGATTTTACTTCAATTAATGGATTGTGTTTAATTATAAATTGTTTATATTTAAACACAATACATTACTAGTACTCTTTTAGACATGGAGTTTGTGACTCATGCGAAGATTTTTACGTAAAATCTTTGCATACGAGATTATTGGACTATCGTGTCTAAAAAGATAGTAATCGTAGATGGATCACTAAACTGACATTCAAATACCCTAAGGTAATAGGGATCAGTAGATTTTGATTATAAGGTGAAATTCCTAATGATCAAAACTCCCTGTGAGGGCTAGTGGGAGTTTATCACTCCTTGATAATCCTATTATCGAAAATTTTCATAATTTATATGATGAATACTTGAATAATGACATGATCATGCCTGTTTAATATTATTCCCTTCAAGAAAAATATTAAGTGATAATAAATGGGATTATTAATCCTAAGGCCTTCCATTATCAATAAGAGTCAAGAGCATATCAGAGGACAAAGCACATTGAAAGGAGATTCCATTTGATTCGAGACATTGTCAAGAGAGGAGACATTGTGTTATCCAAGATTGCGTTAGTGGACAACATGGTGGACCCATTTACTAAAGCACTATCTCAGAAGGTGTTTGAGAAACATCTAGAGTCGATGGGTGTTAGATACATAGGAGATTGGCTTTGAGTGCAAGTGGGAGATTATTAGACATGTATGCCTACAAAGCCATTCCGGAATTGTATTTATCTATTTTTAAATCAATAAATGCATATTTTACATTCACACATTGTCTTCTACGTTGGGTAATATATCAAAAGTAGCTCATTGGATGAGATTACTTTGTTCCTTAGGTAACATTGTAGGAAAACCATCCAATTAATTGATAATTGATTGCTAAGGAGATATGATTTTTCCGGTTCCTTGTAGACCTAAAATTGTTCTAAGTTAATAAGGATGCATCTGGACAATGTATTCCTAATAACTTTCACTTTGTTAGTTCCATATGACGGAGTAATGAATCTCAATCACTGAGAGAATGGTCTATTGACTAAAATGTGGATATAAGTAAGAAGTACTTATATTGCAACTGGATTGCTCAATGGATATCCTTAAAAATATACTGTCTTTATATTTAGGGTAGTTCATTTGACAGATTGTCCTTAACCTGAGAGGTCGATATCTTCTCTAGTATTTGCCTATGTAGCTTTGATGTAGCCAATCGTCAATGTCCAACACACCGGACTAAAAACGGGCTCGTTGAGTTATATATGCTGTACTAGAAGAAATGTGTGTACGCTCGACAAGGATTCCACTACTCTTACAGAGTAAATAATATTGAGTTGATACTTGTCAAAACCGGATTTGAAAAATCCAGCGCTGGTATTTATCGATGAAATGGTTTTATCGAGGAATTTATTTTCTGTATAAAAGAAATATAATTATTATTATTATTTCTTTTAAAGAATTTCTAAGATGTTTTGAAAGTCCAAGTTTGACTAAAAGTATCAAATAGAATGGGTTCTCAATATAAGCTAGGGATTAAAGACAGTATTAGATATTGTCTCGTAAGTTTATAACAATATTGGAAGTGGAGGGACTGATCTGTAAACAAATCTTGAGATAGAAATACCTGCAAGTAATTCTCTATTTTCTGGAGGTTAATCACATTGTGTTAATGGACATTAATTGTGATTGGTGGAAGTCCAGGGATATAGATAAAATTCTATAATCCTAATGGAGTATAGGAAAGGTGTTTCCTAGTAACAATGCTTTAACCAAAACGTTGAGTACTTGGTCCCACAACCGGAAATAAGTGATCCCTTTAGATCCCACACACAAGGACTTTCTTAAAGTATTTAATTTAATGATTTATTAAATTAATTTATTTCTCCAAGAAATCACTATATGGTATAGTGTAGCTCTAAAAGGTGGAATCACATTAAATGTGAAAAACCAAATGGGTAGGACCCATTGGGGAATATTTTAAAAGAATAATAAAGTGACCAAAATGGGTTTAAAACCCATGGAGGCGTGTGGAGTGGGGCCCACCTAGGGTGGGACGCCCACTTCATGGAGGATTATGTTTTGGTATGTTTTTAATTAGTTTCTAATTAAGGACACCTTATAAGATAAGGTTTGTTAGTTAGTTAGTTAGTTAGTTACTAATTAAAGATTCCTTGTTGGACAAGGACTCTACTAGTTTCTTGCTAATCAAGGAATCCTAATTGAATTAGGATAAGGATATGATTAGTTAGTTACTAATAGATAAGATTAGTTTCTATTTTGATTATTCCTAATTAATTATGGAGAAACCAAATAGGAAACTAATTTGAGGATATCCTAATTGGATTAGGATAAGATCAAGATCCAAGAAGGATCTATTTAAGGAGTTGGACGTCCACATCATTGGGCATTCTACAATTTCCAGATTTTAGGAAATCCCTCTCCTCCCTCATTATCTCACGCCCAAGCCTCTCTTGTAAGAGTGTACTGTCATAACCCCTCCCCCTTTCTTATCCTTTCTTGTGTTCTTAGTTTTGAATATCAAGAAGAGATTCAAGAACCCATTCTTGAATATAAAGATTGGATCTTTTAATCAAGAATCAAGAGCTGGAATTTTTGGAAGGGTCCTTAGCTTCCATTAGAAAAAGCTTTAAAGAAAAAGAAGGTCCGTGTGGATTGCGAAGGAGACTGGGCACTTGTGAAGTTTTGTCGGTATCGCTATTATCGTGGATTTGACTTAACAATTTCAAAGTCGCAAAGGTATTGTGATTTTTGCTCTCATTGAATAAAATCAATTAGAATCTTAGTCAGATCTTGGGATTCGATGTATGCCCCCCAAGAACTGTTTTTCTAAAATTAAAAAGAGGCATACTTTCATAAAGTTCAAAATCCCCCTTTGACGATCGATCATCCATGACTGATGATGGATCGTCAACATGATTTTTATAAAAACTCCCCAGATTCCAGATCCGAGCCACACTCTCTTGCTCTCTCTTCCCTCCCCTCGTCCCTGCCCTCCTCCCCTGCGGCCCGCCCTTCCCTTCATCTTCTCCCCCGCTCTTGTGTGCGTGATTGGTGACTGTACCGGACCACATAGCCTCTCGGGGTTTGCTTCATCAAGGATTTCGAAGATAACCCCCTCTCTTCATCTCATTTCAATTTTCTTCCATTTGTTTTGTGCGATTGTGGAGGACGGGGTATCAAAGGGTGAAGGCCGAGTTGGCCATTGTGCTTGAGATTGGTTGAGGGTGTAGGATTTGGTTTGTGTGATTGTGGAGCAACGTAAGCGCCCACCACGTGTTTGTTAAAGTCCCCTAGTGACCCCTCACCTTATCTTCATGGGCCTCAAAAGGCAAAAGCCAAACCCCAAGGCCCCTAACACCAAGAAAACCGTCACCAAGCCTGACCCACCCCCAGTTGAACAAACCAAGGGGGATTTTGCAATATGGGAAATCTACCCCCAATACATCCCACTTTGAGGTGGATTTCTTCCACAGCATTACTGAGATCGGCCCCATCATTGTTGAGTTTGAGAGGCACGACCTAATGGGACTTCTTGAAGTTCCCAACTTAGCTTACCCTAGGCTCACGCAACTGTTTTATTAGAATATGAAGAAGGGAAGGCGTGAAGGTGTTCCGGTCTCGCAAGTCTCTCTCGACGGGTCCTCCAATGATGTGACCATTGTAAACACCCCAATTTTACACCCCTCTTTCTCTTTCCACACCTTTAAAAACTCTTTCAAAAATACTCTTTTAAAACCCTCTTTTCCCATGCTTCGATTTTCAGAAACGGCCCGAAAGTAGAAAATGTCGCAACCCAAAATACCCCCTAGGAGTTAGGGATACTTTGACTCGTGACCGCCGTATCATACATCCTATATGATACATAAGGCATGCGTAACAACCTGTCAGAGTACACAAGTTATACATAGCGGAAACGACTTAAAATACATAGCGGAAGCAACTTACAATAATTACTCCTATTGATTAGTTCAAGTTTGAACCAACAAAATACATATATATATCCAAAATGTAGAGTAGAGAAGTCACACTCTCACTTAGCAAAATATCATATCCTTCTAACTATCGTTTTCAACAGAAATCAAAGTCGTGATGTCTATCTAGCTAGCCATCATCCTGGAAGTGGTCCATAGAAGGCTCCGGGTCATAGTATTCTTCCTCTACCCAAGGTTCTGAACTACACAAGTCGAAAGGAACCCAAGCACATGCCGATGATAACAAATATCAGCTGAGCGTGGAATACTTAGCATATACATACTATTAACAACAAGCAATAATATCATGGAGCATGCAAATCATGGAGACTGAAATCCTCAAAGCACATAGAAGCAAAGAAACCGTGAAATAGCGCGTATGATGAAATCCGAAAACCAAAACCATGTAAGTCTTGCGATGATCATAGCCTTGTGAGTTCTTTGAGTCTTGTTAAATTCGTAGAGTTCCTTAGAGTCATTTATGATCCATAGAGACTTAGAGTAATATCGTAGAGCAAAACCATAGAGTAAAACCATAGAGCAAAACCATAGAGATCTTAGAACATTTGCATTTATGATCCTTAGAGCTTGTAAATCGATCTTAGACATTATCATAGAGTTCTTGTGAGTTTAATATGATCCTTGGAACTTGTGAACCGATCTTAGACAATATCATGGAGTTTCTTAATATATCATGTGAGTCCCTTACTTAAAACCCTTTCTAGAACTTTGAGAAATCCATGGAAAACCCCCGGTTCATGCGAGACATGCGAACATATGAGAGTAATAGCATATTTAAACACAAAAGCCCTTAGAGGCATTAAACCAAACACATAGAGAGCATAATAGTGATAGTTTACATCCAAGTATAAAAACAGCATCACACACCATATCAAATCAAGATTTATAGTATAGAATGAGAGGACATTATGTGGTAACTAGTATTATCACAAGTTTGGTAGTAGAATGCATCTACCTTGGTGAAATCGAGGTATTCGATTCCAAATGCTTGGAACAAGTGAGAATTTTGAGTTCTTTGTTGAAAAACACCAAAGAATGGAATATTTGATCTTCCCTTCTTGCTTGAGCAACTCCCTTAGCTTTCTCCTTCCTCTTCCTCTCAACTCTCTCTCAAAATATGCCTTAAGGGATTCTGAAACCCTAAGGCATGAGCTAGGCCTTTTATAGGCAAAGGAGTGATGGTTAAAGACTTAAAAACTCTTAATGAAGAAAATCTACGTGCAACCGACCGATCGGTGGTCAAGACCAAGCGATCAGTGGCTTACCAAGCGACCGGTGGTTTCGACCGAGAGATCGGTTGAAAACACCCTCTCTAGAATTTTTTCCCATACAAAAACTTTGACCAGTCGACAGCTACCGAGCGATTAGTAGATAACCGGTCGATCGGTGTTATCACCGAGCGATGAGTGCTCCCCTGTTTTTCTGTGAAAACCCTTTTTCTACTACTTGGATCTTCTCCAATCCAATTCTAACACCTTATACACTCAAAACACACTCTTTTAGGCTATATATATCCATCAACACATACACACCATATATCCAAACATTTTCATTAGCATAAGCCCATTAGTGTATAAGACTACACTCGAACACCATTCACACACTATTCACTACTTCGTGACATGAAGATTTGGGTTCTACATCCTCCCCCCTTACAAGAATTTTGTCCCCGAAATTGGAACGACACCAAAAGAACAATTTATATAAACATAACATCAAGGAAACAAATGAGGGTACTTTTCTTTCACTTCAGCTTCACGCTCCCACGTAACCTCTTCCTTGGAATGATGCTGCCACTTCACAAGGACAAGTGGAATAGTCTTGGTGCGCAAGACTTGAACTCGACGATCCAAGATCTGAGCTAGTTGTTCAACCAAATGAGATCCTCTCGAATCTCCACGGGATCAAGAGCAATGACGTGGGACGGATCCGAAATGTATTTCCTGAGCATGGAAATGTGGAATACATTATGTACCGCTGCTATGTGAGGCAGTAGGGCTACCCTATTAGCAACCTCACCAACCCTAGTGATGATCTCGAATGGCCCCACATGCCTAGGATTGAGCTTCCCTTTCTTCCCGAACCTCATGATTCCCCGGCTCGGTAAAATCTTCACAAAGACCCGATCCCCAACTGCGAATTCCAAATCTCTACGGTGAGTGTCCACATAGCTCTTCTACCTATCCCAAGCATTTTTCAACCGCTCCCTGATGATTTCGACCCTTTCTGCTGTCCGCTCGATCAATTCAAGACCCATTACCTTCCTCTCACCAACTTCATCCCAGTATAGAGGAGATCTACAACTGCGACCATATAAAGCTTCGAAATGTGCCATTTGGATGCTTGCTTGGTAATTGTTATTGTAGGCAAACTCAACCAATGGCAAGTGTTCCTCCCAACTGCCCTGAAAGTCCAACATGCAAGCTCGGAGCATATCCTCTACAACCTGGTTCACCCGTTCAGTCTGCGCATCGGTTTGAGGATGGAAGGCAGTGTTGAAATCTAACCAAGAACCTATAGCGCTCTGAAAAGTTTTCCAAAATCGGGAAGTAAACCTAGTATCTCAATCAGACACGATGGAAACTAGTCTAGTACGGAAGAAAGTGCATAGACTTTGTCAATCGATCGACTATGACCCAGATAGCATCGGAGCCCCTTGCCGTCCTTGGCAAACCAACGATGAAGTCCATCAAGATATTCTCCCATTTCCATTCCGGAATAGGGAGGGACTGTAAAAGACCTGCTGGCCTCTAATGCTCGGCCTTCACTTGCTGGCACACCAAACATCTAGAAACATATTCTACAACTTCCCTCTTCATGTTTTGCCACTAGTAGTGCCTCTTGAGATTCTGGTACATCTTAGTACCTCCCGGATATACCGTGTACTTAGATCGATGGGCCTCGCCTAAGATCTCACCCCTCAACATTGCGTCGACGGGAACACACAACCTGCCTTTGAATGTGATGGCACCATCACCATTCAAAGCAAACTCCTGACTGCCACTGTTAACCGACTTATCTTGGTAAGCAACCAACTCAGCATCCGAATTTTGCAACTCCTTGATCCGGTCCAAGATAGCGGCCTAACTGAGATGTTTGACATCACCAGCCCGTAGGTAGCATGCCTAAGGGTAGTGTCTAGGTTACATATATCTTTCAATAACTTCCACTCTTGGACCCTCATGTAAGCAATAACCCCGTAAAGCTTCCTGCTAAGAGCATCGGCTACTTCGTTCGCCTTACCCAGATGGTACTGAATGGAACAATCATAGTCCTTCATGAACTCCATCCATCAATGCTGCCTCATATTCAACTCCTTCTGGAAGAAGAGGTACTTTAAGCTCTTGTGATCCGTGAACAGAATGAACTCTTCCCCATAGAGGTAGTGACTCCAAATCTTCAACGCAAAGTCGACGGTGGCAAGCTCTAGATCGTGTGTGGAGTAGTTCTGCTCATGCTCCTTTAACTGGCGAGAAGCATAGGAAACCACCTGCTTATGCTGCATAAGAACACACCCAAGCCCGACAAGTGAAGCATCACTATAGACTTCGAAGCCACCTCTCCCAGATAGAACTGTGAGAACAGGGGCAATAGTAAGCTTCTTTTTCAACTCCTAGAAGCTTGCCTCACACTTCTCACTCCAAGTGAACTTAGTGTTCATCCTCGTGAAATAGGTAAGCGGAGCTGCTAAGCTGGAAAATCCATCCACGAACCTCCTATAATATCCTACCACTCTTCGGCCTCTCCCAGTTCATTACTGCCCCAATCTTCGCAGGGTCGACTGAGATACCCTCGGCAGACACCACATGACCAAGAAACAACACCTTGTCCAGCCAACACTCACACTTGCTCAACTTAGCAGACAGGCTATGCTCTCGAAGAGTCCACAATGTCAGGCTGAGATCTCTCGTGTGATCAGCCTGTGTCTGTGAAAACACCAGGATATCATCGACAAACACGATCACACACCGACCGAGAGACTATCTGAACACCCGGTTCATCAAATCCATAAATGCAGCCGGTGCGTTAGTCAGACCAAAAGACATGACCAAAAACTCGTAGTGACCGTATCGGGTTCTGAATGTCGTCTTCGGAATGTCTTCTGCCTTGATTTTCAACTGATGATACCTAGATCGAAGATCGATCTTTGAAAAGAATTTTACACCCTTCAACTGGTCAAACACGCCGTCTATCCGAGGCAATGGATAACGATTCTTGATAGGGACTTTGTTTAGCTGCCTGTAGTCAATGCACATTTGCATCGACCCATCCTTCTTCTTCACGAAGAGCACCGGAGCTCCCCAAGGTGAGACACTTGGCCGGATAAAGCTAAGGCCTTGCAATTCTTCCAACTGCTCCTTTAACTCATTAAGCTTGATGGGGGTCATCCTATATGGAGCCCTAGAAATCGGAGCCGTGCCTGGAGCTAGCTCGATTGTCTGATCAGGAGGTAATCCTGGTAAGGTCTCCGGAAAAACATCCATATACTCACACACAACCGGAATTGATGTGGAGTCTCATACTTCTACATTCGCGAGACTGAGAGCTGCAAAGCGAGCAATGTCTCTCTTTTGAAGTCCCCTGAAATGAAATGGCTTCAACCCAGTGGGTTTAAAGTTCACCACTTTCTCAAAACACGCCACATGTCCATGGTGAGCTGAGAGCCAATCCATACCTAGGATAACATCGAAATCCTAATCCTGAAATCTCAGAATGATCAGGTCGACTGGCAACTCGTGCTGCATGACTTGCACAACACTGCCCAAATACACTTTATCTGCCTCAACAGACTTGCCCAATGGAGTCGAAATGGACAACTCTCGAGGTAGCTTACTTGGCTCGGGCGTAAAGGTTTCGACAAAACTAGGCGAGACGAAGAAATGAGTGGATCCCGAGTTGATAAACACCCATGCTAAACACTCATTTACAAGCAACGAACCTGAGAATTATAACTACCCAAGTTATAACATAAACTACATACCTAATACATGTTGATACACGCATGCCTACGATGCGGAGGAAGCCGGAGGCATAACCCTCGTAGCTTGTGACGTCGTAAGGCACGGTGCCTAAGGCACAAAAGGAGGCCTCTAAGTCGACATCGACTGAGAGAACTGATATGGAGCAGTCCTGATCCTCTTCTCGGACTGTGACGAACCACTTGACTGACCCCGGGACATGTTCCTCCCGAAGCCACTATCTCTTCTTCTGATAAACTCCTCTGCATTCTTCTCGACGATCTTCGCCTTCCCCACTATCTCCCTCCAGGATTCTACTTGGAGGATGGACATCCTATCACGGATGAACGCCTTCAACCCTATCTCAAATTTTTTGACCCACAGATCTTCAGTCGTGATCAGATGTGGATCAAATCTTGACAGCTCGGTGAACTTAGCCTCATACTCGGCTACTTTCATCGCCCCCTGTTCTAAGAGCATGAATTCCCTTACCTTCTGTTCCCTGATGAATCTGGGAAAATACTACTCGTGGAAGGTGTCTTTGTGAAGTAAAGCGGCTCCTCCTCTCTCAGAACCTCACCCTCGGATATCTGAGTATGGTAACCATGACCCCGATTGCCACGTCTTATGATGTAAAATCCTGAGATCAATGGCAAAACATGAGTCTAACTTGGATACCAATCTTCACATAATCATATAGCAATTCAGTGAACATAAAATGCTAATATCCGCACATAGTATACGTCAAAGTATACACATAATCATACAATTATAACTTACAATTTTCTAGCGTAGCTAAGACCCTTTTGTTGTGCATCTACCCTTTTTAGAACAAGACTAAGGACGTAGTTTAACTGACATCTAAACTAGGATCCTAGACCGACCTAAGGATTCACTTGATACTGGTTATGTTGTGGTAGCAAGCCTAATACAAACAAGTCCATCTGAGTTCTAAGTTCAACTCAGAGAACTCACTTCCGCTTAGCCCAAGGGAAACTAATCCCTAGAACTCTGATACCAACTCTGTCGCGACCCAAGATACCCCCTAGGAGTTAGGGATACTTTGACTCATGACCACCGTATCATACATCTCATATGATACATAAGGCACGCGTAACAACCTGTCAGAGTGCACAAGTTATACATAGCGGAAACAATTTAAAACACATAGCGGAAGCAACTTACAATAATTACTCCTATTGATTAGTTAAGTTTGAACCAACAAAATACATATATATATCCAAAATATGGAGTGGACAAGTCCCACTCTCACTTAACAAAATATCATATCCTTCTAACTATCGTAGTTAACAGAAATCAAAGTCGTGACGCCTATCTAGCGAGCCATCATCCTGGTAGTGGTCCATAGAAGGCTCCGGGTCATAGTATTCTTCCTTTGCCCAAGGTTTCGAACCACACAAGTCGAAAGGAACCCGAGCACCTGCCGATGATAACAAATATCGACTGATCGTGGAATACTCAGCGTATATATACTACTAACAACAGGCAATAATATCATGGAGCATGCAAATCATGGAGACTAAAATCCTTAAAGCACATAAAAGCGAAGAAACCGTGAAATAGCGCGTATGATGAAATCCGGAAACCAAAACCGTGTAAGTCTTGCGATGATCATAGCCTTGTGAGCTCTTTGAGTCATGTTAAATTCGTAGAGTTTTTTCCCCATACAAAAACTTTGACCAGTCAACAGCTACCGAGCAATCGGTAGATGACCGGTCGATCGGTGTTATCACCGAGCGATCGGTGCTCCCCTGTTTTGCTGCAAAAACGCTTTTTCTACTACTTGGATCTTCTCCAATCCAATTCCAACACCTTATACACTCAAAACACACTCTTTTAGGCTATATTTATCCATCACCACATGCACACCATATATCCAAACATTTTCATTAGCATAAGCCCATTAGTGTATAAGACTACACTTGAACACCATTCACTACTTCGTGACATGAAGATTCGGGGTTCTACAAAAAATGACCAAAATGCCCTTGAGGTAAAATGACCAAAATACCCCTGTAAAAATGCTAAAAGTTTTCATCTTATTCAAAATAATTTTACAAATTTTTGGTTCAATTTTGGCTATTTTAAAGATCAAATTGGGCCTAAAATGAGAAAAATGACAAAAATGCTCATATGGTGCAAAATGACCAAAACACCCCTATAAAAGTGCTAAAAGTTGTCATTTTATTCAAAATAATTTTACAAATTTTTGGGTTCAATTTTGGCTTTTTTAAAAAATCAAATCATGCTTAAAATAGTGAAAAATGACCAAATTGCTCCTAGAGTGCAAAATGACTGAAATACCCATAGAAAATTCTGAAAAATTCACATTTTATCTCAAATATTTTTCTAGATTTTATTAGTTCAATTTTGACTATTCGGGGTCAAAACAGACTCAAAATGCAAAAATAAGCTTTCGACCAACCCGAAGGTGACATGTGGCACAATCAAATAAGAAAAAAAAAATTTAAGCCTTCAATATGGGCGCTACTTCAAGTAGCGGCCCTAGGTATTTACAAAAATGCCATAGACTATTTTCACCAACTTTTTACGCGATATTTAAAAAAATATCCAAATAGGAGTAGCGCCCACCTTTTTTGGACCCTTTTGACCGCCCTGCTGTTCACCATTGCCTTGCTTTTCGGGGATTTTATCCATAGGGGTGCTACTTCAAGTAGCACCCCCCCTATTTTGAAAAACTATAAATATCCCCCCTCATTCTCTTTATTCTAGACTCATTCACTCTCCTCTCTCTCCCTTCAAAACCTCTCGTAGCGCCCGGATTCCTGAGAAAGTCGATTACGAATGGTCGATTCTCTGTGAGCCTTATCCCTATTTTGTTCTTAGTTTAAGCTGCTCTTGCATCTTTGTTCAGGTATAGGGATAATTGTTTTCCTATACCCAACCTTTTCGAAGCTTTGTATGAGCCTTGATTCCTAGATAGGTCTAACCCTAACCCATTGATTTATTTTGATCTTAATCCAATGGGCTCTAGATCCCTACAACCCAGATCAATGTAATGGATCCCTATCCACTCATCCCGTTGAGTGACACACGTTTGAGTTGACTCACCCTTGTCTGAGTATCATAACTCAGTCATTTTAATTCATTTCATAAATGATTCTTTTCAATTCAATTCAAAATTTATAAAGGATTCAATTCATAAGTTTCAATTTCAAAATAATTCAATTTATCTTATTCATATCATCATCTGTATTTTATTAAACATCATTGTCATCATATAAGTCAAGTCTTGTCATCATCACCTCATTCATTTCATCTCCAATTGTAGTACATTCATGAGTCAGAGAATTACTCGTTCTATGACTAAAGCACTTGTCCTTACACAAGCAGAGCAAGAGAAAGAGTACCCTAAAGATTTACCACTAGCACTCTCAGAGATTCAGCATGAAGAAGCACCAACTGACATGTCCACCACGCAAGCTTTGGATAATGCACACGAAATTCATGAAATCAAGGGCTCAATCACTGTAATCTTTGAATCCCTAAAGAGTCTTACCATGGCACAGGCGTCTAATCATCCCATTCTTCAACCAGGACCTCCATCGGTTAAACAACCTACCAGATCATCCCCCAATCCTCAACCCACTGATGACCCAGACTTTGGCCAGTATGACCAACCTGCTGATGAAGTAAACCAAACCCCACCGTTTGCAGATCAACCAAATTCGCTCACCCCAGAGATAGCATGATTCATAAATAATCAGCAAGAGCAAATGGAAAAAGTTCAAGAACAGCTTAGGCAAATGCAAAAGGGGAAAGTAGTCCAGGGGAATGATTTCTCGATTTGACCTTCTATACTGACGCAGCAGTGTCTGAAAAATTCAAAGTACTAGCCTTTGAGAAATATGATGGTAAGGGGTGTCCTCGTACTCACCTCAGGCTCTACTACGGAGATATGCTTGGCCACGGTGGAAACCCTACACTACTAGTCCAATGCTTTCAGAAGAGTTTGACCAGTCTGGCTTTAAGATGGTTCATGTCACTGGATTTAGAAAGGATCAAGACATGGAAGGACTTGACAGTTGCATTCATTGAACATTACTCTTTTAATATAGAGCTTCTGCCACAGAAGGGTGACCTTGAGCTCATGGTCAAAAAACCTGATGAGTCATTCATCGAGTATGCAGCCCCATGGAGGAAGATGGCCTCCAGAATGAGAGTTTCCTTACCTGACGATGAGCTGATAGACACATTTCTCAAAACTCTGAAGCATCCCTACTTGCTCGCTGCAGTTTAGACCTCAGATTTTACAGTAGTAGCCTGAAGTGGGGCCCGTATTGAAGCATCCACCCTATACCAAGACTCAGCACAAGCTGAAAGCAATAACAACAATAGATCCAAAGGGAGACGTGATCCCAAGAAGAGAGAAACAGATGTCCAAATGGTGACACCTATAGCACCAGTCCGAGTTCCTAATCTTGAGGCACCAGCACCACAAACCCATGGTCCATAGCAAGTTCAACAGCGAGCTCAAGCCCAGTATCAAGCCCAAGCCCAAAGGCAGCAACGCATGCCACTTAGGCAATTGCCCGTGACCCCTATTCACTTAGTCTGCTCCTTCTGTTCCTCATACGGAAAAATCTGGTTGAACACCAAGAATCAGTCCCTATACCTAATCCAGTACCGCACTATTTTCGCATAGATCAGCACTGTGACTTCCATCAGGGCCCAAGTCAGTTAACTGACAATTGTCAAGCATTGCAACATAAAATTCAAGATATGCTCGAGCAAGGAAAGATTGAATTTGCTCTCGGCAACACCAATATCCTTGATGCCCCCATGCCACTGCATAATAACCGATCCAACCACATCCAACCCATCCAACCAGCCATGCCTATGCCACTCTAACAGCCACTGGAAATGAAGCATCATTGGGGCAAAGAGCCAAGAAAAGGAACACTGCTAAAGAAATCGACTAAGATCAAGCCTGTCAAAGTCTTTTTTTTTTTTGTTAATTATTGCAAATGTCGGCCATAGTAGCCCAAAGTCCAGTCTATGTAAATTCCATCTTTTGTCAAGCATGTTATGTTCACTTCTCGTATTCGAAGAAGCAAACTTTTTTTTTAAAGAAGTCTCATTTTCGTTATGCCTAAATTTGGCCAATGATGATCTAGCACTTCTCAGAAGCTCTAGTAACTTGAGGCCACCTAAAAACAATTTTTTTTTCTCTTCTCATGCTAACTAAGCTTGCTGGTTTAAAAGGGCTCGCCTGAATCATGATTAAACCATTCAATTCCAAGAATGCCCAAGGGTAGCATATGTCAATAAGTAGGGAGAGAAATTTCCAAAGGAAACCCTCAACCTCATAGAGCCAAGACAAGAAAGAGTGAAACTCAATAATGACCCTAAGTATGCAAAAATTGGAACCTTGCTACGCTAGGGGCAGAGGCTGAATCAAAGATTTCTTCAAGAAGGCTTATCAGACCACTGTCAAGATTCTAAATTACAAATCATTCAAGAAATATAGAACAACCATCGTTATAAAGACAGGAGCGGTACCTTTTGTCAAGAGAGGTTATATCAAAAGATGCTGACCAAGAATAACCCTATGGTCGTGGAAACGTCAACTACTTATCATGCCAGGGCAAGATCAATCCATCATTGAAGACCCATACGATTGGAAAAAGATTTTCATGAGTATTCATCAATGCAGCCGTATGGAGAATGAAGACTGAAATTTATCCAGATCAATGATCTCTAAGACCTAGAGGGGGGGTGAATAGGTCTATCTAATAATTTCTAATCAATTTTAATTTTTCAATTAATATGTTTAGAAATCAATGAACAATTCACTCAGACAATCCACACAAATCAAACACAGAAGATTTTTACGTGGAAAACCCTAACGGGAAAAAACCACGGGACCTCGTCCAGCAACAAACTTCACTATGAAAAGATTTTAAGTACAAGACAAGACCTTACCAAAACAGAAACGACGTTCCTAGGTATAGACTCTTACTCTTGATTTCCACGAACCAGCAGGTTCGATCTCCGCCGTAGCAGCTTCGGTTCCACACCGACCAAATCTTCTCAAGCTACTTCAAAACCACGATCACACACGATCGATCTCCTTCCACGAAGGCTCCGGATCAAACACCGGACACACACACAAGGTGTAGGGTTGTGAATCAATTTAGGAAGTTTCAAACCCTAGAGGGATCTCATATAGATCTGAGATCACACAATGCAAGATCAAAGGTTTAGATCTATACTTGCATTCTCTAGGATCAAAGAAAGAGGAGGGATCAACAAAGATCTAATAAGAACAATAGGAAAAACCCTAGAGGAGTTTCTCAGACCTCTACTCTTTCAAAAATAAACAAAGATACGAATTAGGTCCCCAAAAAGTTGTTTATATAGGGTTTAAAAAAGGAATCCAGAAAAATAAAAATTCTTTTTACGGGGACAGATCGATCGGTGTACATTACCGATCGCTCGGTCCAAAACGGATCGATCGGTGCTCATAACCGATCGAGCGGTTGAAAATCATCTCTCTGGAAAAATACCCCATACAAATTTTTTGTCCAATCAATAGCCACCGATCGATCGGTCTCAACACCAAGCGATCGGTTGAGACAGAATTTTTTCAAACCATATTTAATTTCATGTTTATTTGATTCAACTAAGATCAAACAACTTTGTTAGGTTTAAAACTATCCTCCTAGGTATGTTTAGAGTTATCTAAGTCAAATCCAACCTAGGTAGGGGTCTCTAAGTCCATTACCTTTCTAGATCCAGAGTATGAGCTTTTTCTTTACTTTCTTCAATCTTCTTGATGCTTTAGCTCTTCTCTTCTGACAAGTTGAACACGATTCGACTCACATGACCTATCTAATGATCACGGAATTTTCCAACACTTACTTAGGGATTTACAAAGACCTCCCAGAGCAAGTCAACAATGATCAAGTCAAAAGATGCTATGCTTAAGATCTTGTCAAGAGACTGTCTGTACTCTCAATCACTGTAGGAAATGAAAGGAGGCCATGTTTGGCACACCAATATTTCTCCCTACTCGTATCCAATCAAGTTTATATCAAGAAAATCCGATACTTCACCCTTTAAGCTCAACAACCTTTCTTTCTTAAAACACATCTACCGGGATACCCCTATCAAAAGTTTCATTGTAAGCCTGAGAGCTCTAACTACGACATGACCTGATCCTGAAAATGGTATGTAGGCAACCTGAAAATAAGGTGTGGTCAAATCAATCAAATTCAAGCACATTACCCTCTTAAAAAAAAAGCAAAGAGCAAAGGAAAAATCAAAGCTCAAAAGAAGAGAAAATCAAAGAAAAATGCAATAGAGCCAAAGTGTAAAGCTCAACAAAAAATAAAAGCTCAAAAGAGGTGCTCAAGCAAAGCTCAAAAGAAGAAAGGGTGTTACCAAAACCTCGACCCCTAAGCCTACATTTCGTCCTATCTTAAGTCCTCCCAGATCCTTCAGAGACTAAGAGTACAGGTAGATTGACAGGCAAGCATCTGAAAGCAATATATCAAATCCATCAAGGTAATGACAAGAGAAGATATCTCAGCTCAACTCAAAAGTCGTAGGCCCAGTGAAAACCAGAAATGGCACCGAGGTGCAAAAATAATTGCGAGCCCAGCTCTAGTATTACTACTAGGGGCAAAAAATGGAACAAATTATCAACTTTGCAAGCATGAGTGAAAACCGGAAACGGCCTCATTGCGCAAAAACTTTGCGATCCCATGACTTTGTCATTCCAAGAGTAAAAAAGGGAAAAGTTGAACTTTGGTTTGACAACTAAAGATCGGCAGAAGATAACTCTGACTCCCTAACAACTCATCTCAGCAAGCTCAGATTAAAGAAGCTCAATGTCATAGTGATCCAATGCCCTTAGCTTCAAGCAAGACCCGATTCATTATACAATAAGGACAAGACTGAGTGACTATCTCCCTTCGCAATGACTCAAAAGGTTAAGATTGCTCATTGCTATATCCTGCCCTAGAGGGGTAAGAGATCCACAAACTCCAACTAGGGCAGGCCCTTTCATAAACTAGCAAGCAAAGAAAGTACCCTCCTTTTTTTTCAAACATTGAATTCAAAATTCTCAAAATCTCCTTATTGCTTTCAAAATGTTTTCAAAACTCAAATTTTTCAAAAGCAAAAGCGTCTTTAGGAGTCATAGAGTCTCAGTACGTCTCATGGCTTGGTCAAAGATCGATCTCCTTTCAACAATTCTCTGAAGAGCATAAGAGAAAACAAGCATAGAAACTGCAAGCCAAGGGTAAGTGCGAAATCAAAGCTTCAATTAGCCAGTTATCTCTCTGCTCCCTGCATTATCATACAATCTCATCTGTATTCATTCTAGGCTTGTCACTATTCATTATATGCATCATCATGCATCTCATGTCTCATCTCCTTGCATAATAGTCATATTACACACTGATACATAGGTATCCACACTTCTTGCCCGAAGCGACATGGGCACTCCTTGCCCAAATCGACGCAGGCACTCCTTGCCCAAACTGACACAGGCACTCTTCGCTTGAGCCGACGCAGGTACTCTTCGCCCGTTCTGACGTAGACACTCCTCCCCCGTACCGACGTAGACACTCCTCCCCCGTACTAACGCAAGCACTCCTCGCCCATTCCGACGCAGGCACTCCTCGCCCATACCGACGCAAACACTCCTTGCCCGTACCGACACAAACAACATATTTAGCATGTCCAGAGTCTGCTTTGAGCCCTCCTGGGATGAGGTTAAACCCCATTCTCTAGGATCTCATTTATAGTAAGTAATCTCAGTAATATTTTTAAAAAAATTTACTCTTTTAATGTTTCACAGATTTTGCTTACTACACGTACAAAATTGAGGCCTTATAACCTTTGTCGTTCACATGCTCGCACCCTCCGACAAAGAGGGGAAACTATAAACACCCCAATTTTACACCCCCTCTTTTCTCTTTCCACACCTTTAAAAACCCTTTCAAAAACTCTCTTTTAAAACCCTCTTTTTACATGCTTCAATTTTCAGAAACGGCCTGAAAGTAGAAAATGACCAAAATGCCCTTGAGGTAAAAATGACCAAAATACCCCTATAAAAATGCCAAAAGTTTTCATTTTAATTAAAATAATTTTAAAAATTTTTGGTTTAATTTTGGCTATTTTTTAGATCCAATCGAGCCTAAAATGAGGAAAATGACAAAAACGCCCCTACAGTGAAAAATCACCAAAATACCCCTGTAAAAGTGCTAAAAGATTTCATTTTATTCAAAATAATTTTATTAAATTTTTGGTTCAATTTTGGCTATTTCTTAGATCAAATCAAGCTTAAAATAGTGAAAAATGACCAAATTGCCCCTAGAGTGCAAAATGATCAAAATACCCCTGAAAATTTTCGAAAAATTCAAATTTTATCTAAAATATTTTTCTAGATTTTATTAGTTCAATTTTGACTATTTTCGAGGTCAAAACGGGCTCAAAATGCAAAAATCATCGTTCAGCCAACCTAGAGGTGACACGTGGCACAAACAAATAAGAAAAAAAATATTTTTTAAAGCCTTCAATATGGGCACCCCCAGGTATTTACAAAAATTCCATTGTAGTGCCCACCCTATTTGGACCCTTTTGACTGCCCTACTATTCACCACCGCCTTGATTTTCGAGGATTTTATCCATAGGGGCGTTACTTCAAGTAGCGCCCCCCTATTTTGAAAAACTATAAATACCCCCCCCCCCCCTCATTCTCTTCATTCTAGACTCATTCACTCTCCTCTCTCTCCCTTTTCTTCTTCAAAACCTCTCGCAGCGCCCGAATTCCCGAGAAAGTCGATTCTCGAGACCTCTTTTCATAAATCTTTTTAGATTTTTCGGAAGGTAATTTTTCTAAGAAAAACTATGTCTTGCTTTATCTTTTAGTAGTTTAAATCACTTTTAGAAGTTTCTTTCTTAAATTGTTTAATTGCTTGCCTTGCCTAGTCGAACCTCTGCCCAAATCCCGATTCAAAACTATCATTGCCTAGTTAAACCCCTGCCCAAATCCCAGTTCAAAACTAGCCTTGCCTAGTTAAACCCCTGCCCAAATCCCAGTTCAAAACTAGCCTTGCCTGGTCAAATCCCTGCCCAAATCCCGGCTCAAAACTAGTCTTGCCTAGTCAAACCCCTGCCCAAATCTCGGTTCATAACTAGCTTTGCCTAGTCGAACCTCTGCCTAAAACTCGGTCTAAAAGTTAAACCCTAGTTAAACCCAAGCTTAACCCTAGATTAACTCTAGCTTAACCCAAGTTAAATCCCAGTTAAACCCTAGCTAAACCATAGCTAAACCCTCATCCAAACCCTGGTTCAGTTTTACACCAACAAAATCTCATTGCTCCTCAGCACGAGCTTAAAAGGCCATTTCGCACTCAAATCAGCGAAATTCATTGAATCTTTCAATCAAATCATAAATCAATCAAATCAAACCATTAGTCACTCCGGAACTACGTGTGGCTTGATTCCACTAACAGTGGATACGTAGACAACCCTGATCGGGTTCAGCTCCCCCTAGGATAGAATCCCTATTTTGTTTCTATCATGTCCATCTCATTACATTCATTACTATTAATATTATATTTTCTTAGCATATAAATAAAATTTCAAGCTTCTCTTATGGTTTCCCCACTATGATTTAGACTTAGGGAGTAGGTAACCATCTCCGAATGGGAGTTTAGGGGTACCTAACACCTTCCCCTAACTCAATTGAATCATTTACCCTGACCTCTGAATTCCAGACCATGCCTTATTCAAAAATTTCAGGGACCTATTTCCCTCAGAATTAGATAGGTGGCGACTTTCCTCTCAATTGCGATTTATTACTATTCCTCCTCAGGTTCAATCCTGATCGGGAATGGGGGTTAAAATTCCGGTACTCACAACAGTTGAGGCCATAGCCTTAGCTCTAGGTTGCCCCATTGCCCCACCTGTAACCCTTAAGTTCACCCCTCCCCCTGCCCAGAAGCTTACTATCCACCAGATCATTGCCGAGATATGTCAAGGGAAGTACCAAGATAAGAAAAATTGCACACAGCATGCATATCTCCCCGCCCCCCCACCGTTGGCTCGCTGAATCCATTTTCAAGGCTAACCTATGCCCTATAGGCCACAAAACCGAGCGCAGACTGCCTATCATGGCTGCCCTTCATGAGATGTGGGGAGGTTATTGGATGGACGCCGCTGAGTATGTTTGGCAGTCCATGGCCAAGATCTATGAGGAGATTTTTGTGAAAGAGAGTCAGGACACCACATGGCCCCTATTTGGCAACCTCATCATGCGGATTCTAGAGCACCAAGGGCATGTCATTGGCGGTGGTGAGAGGGGGTTGAAATTCGTTCCATTTGGGAAGATTCAATGGGACAAGAGCTATAACGCTCTAATTTGGAGTACAGACAAGAGAATCCCACTGATGATTGTTCCGACGATGAGATGCTAGCCATTGAGCCTGAGGTTGAGATGCCCCCCCCCCTCTCCCCCTCTCCTCAGGTTGTGCCGCCTGTCTACATGACCCATCAGGAATTTGCTGAGTATCAGGCCATCCAGGACCAGCATTGGGTTCCTAGCAACAGTTTCAGTAAGATACATATCAATTTATGGACGAGACCAGACAGTCCTTACAGCAGCACCGCGCTATGTTCGTTGAGTTTCGCGAGCATGCCAGGCAGAGAAGGTCGCAGGCGGATGCCTTCTATGTGCAGTAGTCCCAGCACACCTTTGACTTGAGCGAGATGCTGCAGGTTATGTTCGACGCCCAGTTTCCCTCACCTCCTCCCTAGTAAGCTGCCCCTCCAGGACTTCTAGCTCCTAGGATCTTTTTGTATGACTGTTTTTGATGTATGGGCAAGTTTCCCTATAACTATCTCTTGACTGTGACTTCATTGGTTATACTTTGTGCTAGCTTTCGGCTAGTTGTTTATTTGATTATCTCGGTTATGGATATATATGGCTTGTTTTGACTTTTATGCTATTTATTGATCTTGTGCAGCCCCTATTATGCATCTCTACTGTCCTAACCATGTGAATTGTTTTGCAAGAAGTTGGGGTACTCATTTCTTTGGTGATCGGTGTTCCCCCTTTTCCCTCTTCTTTTGAGGGTGGTTGGTTGTCACCCCAGGTAACATCATTTCATCTTCCACTTTGTTTTATTCTTCTCTTACATTGAGGATAATGTCATGTTTAAGTTTGGGATTGAGACATGATTTCATCATATGGTGACTAGGCATTAGGGTAAGACATGCATGCAAGTACACTTTGAAAATTGATCTATTTTGAATCCAAAACAAATTGTGATACACATGTTATAACCCCCTAATTATCAGTGGGCTTAATTCAAGAACACGTGATCCCAAATAGATACAATTCCTACTCTTGACTGAAATATATATGCTGAAAATATGTGAAGTCATAAGTCACTTTGAGAAATTGCACGAGCACTCTAATACATTGTCTTGTGGGGTTTGAAATTATATTGACCAGTTGATGTTTTTGATACCTCTAAAGAAATTAGGTGATTTAGAAATTGACACCACCTTTGGCTAAATTGAAAAATTCTTTATGACACAATAGGTGACCTGACAGGGTTTTACACTTATAACCGGGCCTCCTGCCTCACTAAGTAGAGAGTGTTCACATCAAACAATATAAACCTTGTGATGGATAAAAAACCACAAAAAGAGAATCTTCACTAATTATTATTTATTCTTTGAACTGAACTCTACCTAGTAACTGAGCCTCCTGCCTCACTAAGCAGAGAGTGTTTGCGTCAAACAGTAGAGGTTTGGAACAAACATTTATCAAGAGTGACTAGTCTAAGTTTGGAGCCTATTTGACTCAAGTTAATAAGCCCTAGGGGTGTCTTGACACCTGGTGCCCTAAGACCGTCTGGTTTGGGAGTCACTGGCCTAACACTTGCTACCCAGGTTGTCTAGAAAGCTAAATGAACTTAGACTCTACACAGTCCACTTATTTAAGAAAAATAAAGAAAAGTGTCAAGAAAAATCCAAGGGTCGGTTGTTTAAATTGATGGGAAATCTGATAGCAGAAGGGGTGAGAGAACAGGTGTTGACAGAAGAAGTTGAGATTACATAGCCAATGAATACTGACACTACACATCAAAGGAAGTCAATGACCAATCTTTAATAACCATAAATGATCAGAATTGGGGAAGATTGTGTACTTTTGTGAATGTGGAGAGTCAAGAATGCAAGTCGGGTAATAATAAGGAAACTATGTCATATGTAACATGATTCTAAGGATTTGAAATGAGAATCAGTTAATCTTTTAGTTAGTACATGTCATACTTGAGCATATGTACAAAATTACAAGGAAGTAATGATGTTTGTGAGTATCGTCATTGGAAAACCTTCACGAGACTTCACTCGTCCACTAGGGCCACCTAGGGGTTTAAAAGGCTTATTACATATGCCAAATGCAACCGAAGATCCCACGAAAAGGGGATGTAGCTTAATTTAATTTTTTATTGTTTATTTCTATTGCTCGAGGATTAGCAATATGTAAGTTTGGGGTTGTGATCGGTGTTAATTGCTACATATTTATGCACCTCGAACTACATTTGTTAGTACCTTATGACCCTCTTTTGGATAATATTATGGTATGTGGCTGCTCTTATGTAATTCAAGGTCATGCGAGGAAAAAAGAAGACAAAATTGAAAAATACAGCAGATGAAAAGCCTTAGAAAGAACCTCAGTCAGGAGAAAAGCAAAAGAAAGAAAGAAAGAAAGAAGAGAACAAAGAAAACGATTGATGATCGATCGCCCACTAAAGAATGATCGATCGTAGGTCAGAATAGTGACGATCGATTGCAGAACCTTTAATGATCAATCATCCCCGAAATAGTAGCCAAAAAAGAAATCTCAAGAAAGGACGATCGATCATCCCTACTTGACGATGGATCGTCATCGGCCTTTTCTGGCCTCGGAACCCATTCGCAAAAGTTAGAAGTTGTCTCTTGAAGGTTTCTGTTAGCCTAAAGGTTATAACCATATGGCCCTTAATTAGTTTTAATGATAACATAATTAATGAAATAATTCTTGTAATACTAATGTTTTCCATGAGCATCAATGTCTACAGTATTCCAGAGATAAATGATTGACTTCAAGCAAAAATCAAGAACCTTCAATGAAAAAGATCAAGTCAAAGCATGATGACAATTCCAAATCAAAGCTTCAAGATATTCATCTATAAGCAAAAAGGATTCTGGAAGATTGTCCTTAAGGCACTACTACTGAAGACCAAAGAAGCAAATGATCAACTCCATCAAGGTCTAAGTTTAGGTAGTCAGTGGTCTTTCTAGGATTTCTTGTAAAAATCCTCAAGTAGTGATTTGGTGAAAAGATCAAAATACCTTAGATTGATCATAGGTCCCTTAAACAAATATAAAAATATAATTAAGGACATTAAAACATGATCATCTTTCTCATAAAGGTTTAGTATAAAACCTTAAAATCAAATCATATCTTAAAATTTTTGAAAAATGGATTCTGCAAATAAAAATGGTCTAACAATCGATTAGATAGCCCATCCAGCCGATCAAGCAGACCATCTAGTCGATCAGGCAAGCCCTATGATCGACTGGATAGAACTAATTTTTCCAAAATTTGTCTGCATGTACTGATTGAGTTAAAACTCTTTGTGAATCCATTTTAGATCATTCAAAAGATCATTATGAGATGTTAATCATGTTTAATTAATATGTTAAAAGACTTTGGAACTCATGCAAAATCATTAAAATCTAAGAAAATCAAAATTAAAATGTTTTTTGGTCTATCCAGCCTATCTGATTGACCATCCAGTCGACCAGGTGGTCCATCCAGTCGATCAGAAGACCCTTATATTTTATTTAGGTTTTCTTTTTGTATAAACAATGATTGCATAATAAGAGGGTTGCTGTACAACAAAGTTTATTCGAGTTTATACTCAATTTTAATGTGATCTTATCTTTGTCTTAGGTTTTATTGTGTTGAGATTGAATTCATTCATATCTTCTTTTTGTGATTGTTGGTATGAATTTTATGCAATGATTTTTATTGTTGATGAATTATATTATAGGATATTTTATACCTAGGGAAGACGAGTGATGTAACAACCCTAGTTTAGTGTGTATCACTCGTGCTAACCAAAGATAGGATATGCCTAGAGTTTGATCCCTCGAATCATCCTAATTTTGATGAATTGAAACTTGTAGTCGATCTCATTTCTATTTTTTTATGCTTGAGAAACCAGGATAAATACTTTTGGATTTAATTATGAGGCTAGTGGTGGATTCAAATGCCCTAGATCTTCTCTCACCGATATATAACCAAAAGCTCTTAGTTTAACTACGTTAAATAAAAATTTGATAGTTTAATTAGGTTAAAATCAATCAATCAATCTTGTTGCTCCTAGACTTAGAATTAATCTGGAGAAAAAGGCAACGAAATCAGCGCAATCCTCTGTGGTTCGACACCCCATACTAATCACTATTCTACGGAATTGTAGGTACTATGAGGTTTAATAAATTGATGATCAATGAGTTGGTGGCAATATTCTTCCGTACTCTTAAGCACCCATTCAAGACTTTGTTGGCAGCTCAGCCGAATTCCAATTTCAGCATCATGACCAAGTGTGGGGTCAGGATTGAGGCTACTATGGAAGAACCGGGGGCAGTTGATGTATTCACTAAAGGTGCTTCATCATTCAATCGGCTCCACCATAGCAGAGGAGAGATACAAGGAGTAAGGAGGATGAAGTGCAGATGGTGGCAACAATGCCTGTTCAAATTTCCCATATGCCCAAACGTACTCAACAACCCCAGCAAGCTCAGCAGACTTAGGAAAAGTTGCTCTCTCATCAGATGACATTTGAGCAGAGAAAGGCTAGATATTTTACGTCCATCCCATATACCATGACTCAGTTCCTCCCATTTCTTCTAGATAAACAACTGATTGCACTGAAAGATCCACAATCTCCACCAATCAAACCGCCAAAGGGGTACAGGGCAGATCACCGTTGTCAGTACCATCAGGCTCTAGGGCACCTCATAGATAGGTGCTTTGACTTGAAGCACGTTGTCTAGGATATGTTAGAGATGGGAAAAATTTGTTTTGCACCAGGAAACACTGACATCATCTAGGTTCCTCTCCCCACTCATGCTGCACCAGGAAACTAAGGCTTGTCAACCTGACCTCCGCCATAGTTGAACTTTTGAGCAATGTCTGTCTTATGTGTCAATCTTTTTGCTTTTATTCCTTATTTTCTTATTTATCCTTGTAATTGGCCTTGACAACCCATGTTAGTCCCTAACTTTAGTTCATTCAGTCAGTAGGCCAATGACCCCTCTTCTTACTGTTCTCTACATCGAGTATGTTCACCTTTTTGGTCAGTAAAATGAAATGTCTCCTTTTAAATCAATCTTGTTTTGAGATACTTGGCATGAGAACCGAACTAGACTCTAATGCCCGCAAAGGGCAAATTGATTCAAACAAATTGATCATTCAACAAGATGGAAGGTGCTATGATCTAATATCAATTCAACAGATGCTCTCCTAAGACTGAACGAACCAAGTTAAGGTCATTAGAAGAAAACTATCCTGTAAAGGATCAGTGAAGACCTCCCCGAGCCACAAAATGTTAACCATACAGAAGAAAGGACAATGCAATGACCATACATGCTCTCGACCAATCAAGAAAATGATACGAGGCCATATTTGATTAATTCTCACAATCCCTTTCATACTCATGCTATATAAATTTGCTAGTTAGACCATTGAGCCTAAATAGCATTTCTTAAAAAAAAAACCTTTTATACAAGGGTACCCCATGAATGTCAAGTCAATGGTACAAAAGTCGGATTCAAAGAAGGAACAACCAGCAAAGGTCAACAAAAAAAAAAAGCTTATACGAACTACGTCATGACCTGATCCCAAATGGGTACATAGACAGCCTGAACTCAGCTTCGGTCACATCATAGCAAATGTCCACAATACAAGAGAACACATTCATGTAAAAAAAAAAAGGTCAAAAGCGAAGCAAAGTTTCACCAAAAGACAAAAAGAACAAGACAGTTGGTTCCATTCTGACACCAAGTAAACTTCATATGGTGCCTTTCACTTCACAAAGAAACTTCGAGCCTTACATCGTTTCTATCCAAACCACGTTTCATCTTAAAAGTTAAACCCTCATTGATCTTTGAAAGGACTTGAGCGTCAATGGTCAGAAGCATTGGTCCTCACTTCCCGACAGACAATGTTGAGAGAATGAAGAATTATCAAAGAAGAGTTCAAGAGCACAGGATGAGAAAATATAAAGCTTGTATACCCAGTCCTGGTGAAAACCCGCAAAGGGCCAGGGACAAAAAAGGAACGAATCAAAATTCAAATTTCACAGGCATAGTAAGGAATCATCAATCCTACTATTGTGCAAAAAATTACGTGAACCCAGTCCTGGTGAAAACCCGAAAAGGCTCAGGGGTAAAAAAAGGACAAAGATCAAAATGTGCAGTCTCAATGAGAATCATTAACCCCATTGGTAAACAAAATTAATGCAACTCAGTCCTGGTGAAAACCTTTTTAAGGCCCAGGAGGCAAAATAGGAAAAAATAAACAAATGCAAGCTTTGTATCAGTAATATGCGATCAGGCGTCATCGTGAACAACAATTAGACATCATCAGGTGAACACTATGTGAGCATGGATTTTACTCACTGTGTCTGAGATTGGGAGTCGCCACCTATTTCTTTTAAGGGATAGGTCCCAGGATTATAGATAAAGTCTTATGGTCTGCATTTAGAGTTCTAGGTAAGAGGTTCGATTAAGTCCCATGGAAGGTGTTAGGCACCCTGAGACCCCCATTTTACAATGGTTACCTACTCCCTAGGTGTAAGCCAAATTAATGTCAAATTTTATTTAAATGCCTAAGTTTTTAGATTACACTGATCCAAGAAAGAAAAAAGGCTAACAAAGGTCAAACCCGGGTTGGGTTGCCTATGTACTCACATGGGTGAGATCAGACCGATCGTAGTTCTGGCACATGAGCCCTTGCCAAGGCAAGAGGAGTGTGTGTGTGCACTGAGAGGGCTTAAGGGTCTAGCCCGGGGGCTAGGGTTTAGTTGATCGGGTTGGTCAAGTGCATGGTCTAATGGGTTTGGATCCGGAGGCCAAGTTTGGGCCCGGGGACCAAGGGTTAGCCCGGTAAGCTAAGAGTTTAGACTAAGCTTAGGCCCGGTAGGCCAAGGGTTAGCCCGGTAGGCTAAGGGGTCTTAACCGGAGTTAAGGAGGGATTTAACCATGGTTAGCAAAATCCAAGGTCAGTTTTATGGTCCTTTTGCATTTTTAGATATTTTTACGAATTTTTGGATTTTTCAAGGGTTAAATGATTTTAACCATGGTTAAAAGTTAACTAGGATTGAGTTAACCTCAGTTAGAGGGTCTGGTCCGGTCTGAAGTGAGCCCAGGTAGCATGGCAGGATCTAGAATGTCCTCCTACCTGGTCTGGGCCCTATGCAAAGTCCAATTACAGAAAAGTAGGATTGGAGGTAGACTGTTTACCGCCAATTCCAATCCTTCAAAAATTGGAATGGCGGTAAACTGTTCACCGCCATTCTCAGTCATTTTTGGAAATGGCTGCTTGTCAAGGGAGCAGTCAGGGGTGAACCCATAGGGTCTTGGACCCTGAAGATCGATTAGGGGACTCCGTCATGTGTCCTGAGCCTATTATGGGCCCTGAGCTTGGTCTGAGATGGGCGTATAATGGCCACTTTTACACTATGCCACAAAATCCAAAATATCGGTAGAATGTTTACCGACATTCTAGACAGTTTTCATTTTTTGAGATTTTAACCATGGTTAAGTTATCCTAGTGAGCCTGGAAGGATCAGGGTAGGTAGATGGAGGTTCTAGGGAAAAAGTCCAAGCCCTGGAATGGACCAGGGCTCAACCAACATAAGCATAATGTCACTGCAAAGGGGAAGTCCAAAAATGGCGGTATTGTGTTTACCGCCATTTTTGGATTTTTTCATAAAATGAATTGTACCCCTTTGTGTTGCACCATGCTGCTCCTAAGGGATCCGTCATGGGCTGAGGGTCTCCTAGAAGGTTTAGGGAGGTGGGGAAGGCCTGTGCACCGTGTGTGGTAGTGTGGGAATCCATGGAACCACCGAGGGGGAGGGGGTCCCCTTGCTTATGGAAGAAGGCAAGAGACCCCTCTAGCACCTACTGTGAAACCAAGATATACCCCTGGAAATGGACCAGGGGTATTTTACAATGATTTTAGAAAAGAAAAGGGGTAGGGGAGGACCCTACCCTGCTGTCACGCTTCCAACAGTGGTGGTGATGGTGGTTTACGGTGGTGATTCAGAGGTAGGTGACAGCTTCGAATTTTTGTAGGGATTTCTCCAGGGGGTTTTGGCCTGATCCTTCAAAGCTTAGGGGAAGCTTAGATTTATAGGAGAGGGAGTTGGGGACCTATAAAGGATTAGTACAGGGGTAGGCAAAGGCCGCAAGAGAGAGTGGGGTGGCCAGGAACCGTGCCTGAGCACTGACGAGGGCAGGTGAGCACTGCAAACACGTAAATTGGGAATGATGGTAATTCCAATACCGTCATTCCCCTGAAAGGCTAAAAAATGAGAATGGCGGTAGAAACTCTACCGCCATTTCTGGAATTCTCTGAAATGAGGCCTGGCCTAAGTTAAATGCTCAATGTACATGATACTTTTTTACTATAAAAGGAATGTCGGTAATTTGATTACCGACATTCTAAAAATTTGAATTTTTAGGGCCTAGGCCCCTCTTATAGGGCTTGGCTAGGGTTCGTGGGCCTTGTGTGGGCCCAGGGACTGTTTGTCTATGGGTTTTAGGCCCTAAGGGCCTTGGGTTGGTATTGCATGGGCCTTGAGCACATGCCCTAGGTTTGTAGGGTTAGGCTAGGGTTCACCTAGGGCTTAGCTAGGGTTTAGCTAGGGTTATCCTAGAGTTTAGCTATGGTTTAACTAGAGTAGCCCTAAGGTTGACTATGGTTTACCTATGGCTTGACCTAGGATTAGATCTGGGATTAACCTAGGGTTTAACTAAGATTTGACTTAGGTTGACTAGGGGTTGACCTAAGGTTGGCTCAGGGTTGACCAAGGGTTTAACTGAAGTTTGGTCATGGTTAAAGATCTTAACTATGGTTAAGGAGGGGTGTAAAAATTGGGTGCTTACACACTATCTTGAGCATTGAGTACATGGTGAAAGTAAGCAAGAACTGATGTATCTCAAAAATGATCAACCCAAGCTTAATCAATTTCCCCTAAGAGCAAAGGAATCTAGCTAGGTCTCCAACTTCAGGCAATCTCATGCATATTTTCAAAATACAAACAGTTCATTTCATTATAAACAGTCTATCGGTTAATCGTTAGCCTGTCAATCAATTCATTAGTCTATCTGTCAATTATCTAGTCTGTCACATCAATAGTCAGTCAAAGTCCACTCCTAAGAAGAGTTAGTTCAAAGTTCAACCGATCCTTACCGTTGGTGCAAGCAGGTCAACAAAACCAAGGCAAGTGAAATCAAACAAATCATTCATGATGAGACAGATGCATGAAAATTTGTAGATTCAGGGGCAAGTGCAGTCAATTAGATCATCCAAGTTAGGGCAATTTAAGTTCAACCTCATTAGGACAGAAATATATGAAAGAAGGGCAACATTCAAGCAATGACTCAAGGTCGCGCTCAATGTTCTCATACATCACTTCCAAAATCACATCTTTATAATCTTTCGCTCTCAAAATAATCAAAACTTCCCAGTAGATCTTTTCCTCGCTCTTATAGGCTATTTCTCCTTATTTGTGTTGAAGCAGATCGTGTGATCCATTTGGATTTCTCCGAGTGAAGTAGTTGGGCGGCTATCTTTGCTCACTATCTCTCTTATTACATTGAAGTGAATTTTGTGATCTCTTCGAATTATCCCAGTAAGACAGTTGGGCGGTTATCTGCACTATCTTGCATCTTATCCCAATATAGCAATCGGGCGGTTGTTTGCTCTATCCGACTTGCTACCAGGTGAAACAATTGAGCGACTGTCTTTACCCTCCTTATCTTTTTTTTGGCTTGCTACCAGGTGAAGTAGTCGGATGACTAACTTTACCCTCTTTTTGGCTTGCTACCAATGAAGCAGTCAAGCGACTGTCTTTACCCTCTTTATCCTCTTCTTGGCTTGCTACCAGGTGAAGTTGGGTAGCTATCTTTACCCTCTTTCTTTTTTATTGGCTTGCTATAAGGTGAAACAGTCGGACGACTGTCTTTACCCTCTTTATCCTCATCTTGGCTTGCTATCGGTGAAGCAGTCAGACAGCTGTCTTTACCCTCTTTTCTTTTTCTTGGCTTGCTATCTCATGGAACAGTCGCGCAACTGTCTTCACCCTTCTCTTTTTTTCTTAGTTTTCTACTTAGTCAGACAATTAGGCAGTTGTCTACACTATTGCATCTTACCTTCACTCTTCAAGGAGTATACTGAAACGGTCGTGTGACCGACTTTCAGGTGCGGCCTCTTATGAAGCAGTTGTGTGATCAAACTTCACCTCACTTGCATTCTTCATTTCACTCGCCCTACATTGCACTACTCTCTCACTCTTCAAGGAGTATACTGAAACGGTTGTGTGATCGGCTTTCAGTTACGACCTCTTGTGAAAACAGTCTTGCATTCTTCACTCACTACACTGAACTACTCGTTCACTATTTAAGGTGTATACTGATACGATCGTGTGACAAACTTTCAATTGCGGCCTCTTATAACTCTAGTCTTGCACCCATCACTACATTGTAGCTCATCCCGGTGAAGTGGTTGTGTGATCGACCGTCACCTCATTTCTAGCGAAACGGCCATATGTTCAAGCTTCGCTCCTCTTATCTATCATGCATTTTCCCTCATTCCCTGCAGTCCCCTGCAATAAGACCATAAAATCATTATCCTTTCTCATTTTAGGATTAGGACTTAGCACTCCACCTTTTTTATCTTGGCAAACTTAAGTTCAGATTAGCCCATTCTCATTTCTTGTGTTTTCCCAAGTTTCATAGGTTTTCAGTTGCAAAAATGGTGGTGATTTCAGTCTTTATCGTTCACTTGCCCGCACTCTTTGATAAAGAGGGGCAGCTGTAAGCACTCATTTTTTGCACCTCCTTATCCCTCTTCCCGCTTCTTCAAAGGCTCCAAGGTTCACCCAAGGCCAAAGCCCATTTGGCCAAACTAATACCCTAAACAACCCAATTAAACCCAATTATCTAATTCCATTACCCCAAGGCCAAGTAGCCAAGCCCAATTACCTAATTGCCTTAGCCAAAACTCAATTGCTTTAACCAAAGCCTAATTACCATAGCCCTAGCCCAATTGCCATAATCAAAGTCCAATAACCATAACCCATGACTCATCTATTAATAGCCCATGATCCATAAGATCTAGTCTACATACCCACATCCAAAACCCACAAACACTTTCCTACAAAAGACCTCTTATTTTTTCTTCAAAACCCCAAATAGCCCTATTTTTGTATCTACACACTTTTTGACCAACCAATCACCTCCCTTACTCTCTTACATTTCTTATAACTCATTCTTACGACTCTTACAAAACAATTAATTCTCTTACACCCTCTTTGACCATCCAATCACCTCCCTTACTCTCTTACATCTCTTAATACTCATTCTTACACTCTTACAAAACAATTAATTTTCTTACACCATTTTGACCACCCAATCACCTCTCACCAAGTACACACCTTTTTTACTATCCAATCACCAACTACACCCATTTTGACCAAGTTGGGTAAGTAGGCAGCCCTAACGAGCCCAACTCACCTAGGATTAGTTTCCCTTTTTCCCTTAATCTTGCTTTATTTTCTTAATTAGTATAATTAAACAACATACTTAAGTTCCATTTGAATTTCTTCTTTAATTGGCTTAGATATAGGGAGTAGGTTACCATTTCCGAATGGGAGCCCTAGGGTGCTTAATACCTTCCCCAGAGCTTAAAAGAATCACTTACCTAGAATCTCATTTTGGACCTTAGGCCTTATCCATTATATATTTGGGATCCTATTTTCCCTTAATTAAATAGGTGACAACTCTTATCTTTGGCGTTTAGCTTCGTTCCTCTGTCGGGCCTATCCCGGAAGGAAAGGCAGTAAATTCCCTTACTCACAGTAACAATCTAGAGTGAAAGGTACTCCACTAATCACTAGAGAAATTCTACCACTAGTGAATAATCAAGCAAGCAACAATATAATCCTAGAAGAACAAGCTTGCTTCTCTAGGTTGAAGGGTGTACGCTTTGGCTCAATTGGATATTCTATCAAACATGAGAAATCCAAGAGCACTTACAAAAGATATGTCTCTATGCTCAAACCTATATTCAAAACCCTTAATTGTGTTTATGTATCTTAGTATTTATAGGCAACCCCAAACAATCTCGAAAGTGGAAGTTGTATCCTTCTAATTTTGAAAACTATGTGAATCTCACTCAAAGCAGCCCATATAGCCTTGTATAATGGCCACAATAGAAACTTTCAAAAAAAAATTTAGAAGGGAAAAAACTTCATCTCACTCGAGCCAACTATTCTCGCTTCCAGCAAGTTGACTACTAGATTTTCAGACTCAGATGGTTTCCCAAGAGTCGCTTGAACCAAGCTTTTTCGCTTCTAGTGAGTAAGCTACTATGTTCATTTGCTCGAGTGAATTATAACCTCGCTTCCAATGAGTTTGCTACTAGAATGTTTTTACAGAATGAGATTTTTTAATGTCGCTCGAGCGATCAATACCCTCGCTCGAGCAAGTTCCTCTGTAACAATGTAATTTAGCCAATATTCCAACTTAATTTTAATTCACTAGTCAAGTACTTAATCACCTATCAATCGCCTAAGGCATAGTCTAGGTCACTAAGTCATTTACCATCTTATGATGTGAGATCGCTACACTGACATGATATCTTTAGTAGCATTCCTCCAACGCTTCTTCATCATCACTTTTAGCAACTCATTCTATGATGGACGGACCTATGACTCTAACTGGACTAGGTTTTGACAACGGAATTTGCCAATTACAAATACGAACCTTTTAATCCCCAACTCTGGAACTAAACTCACCAAATATAACAATGGAGCAGGAACTATGGATGACTTATTGATCAGAGAGCAAAGGAGATCACAGAGAAATGTCAAACAAAGGGGGAGGGCAACCGGAATGCAGGGAACCTCGAAGCTCGAAGATGGAGAAGAAGTTTCTGAATGAGCCCTCTCCTACCTTTTCATACACGAGTAAGTTAGAGAAAAAGACCAAAAACCCCTTTCCTATCAGATTGTAAACGTCACGTCACCTGGGGGCAAGATCGTCATTGGGTGAAAGAAAGAGCGTCAACAATCACATCACTTGGAAATAATAAGGCTCCTAACAACGCATTAAATACACACGACACACGAAGACTAGCTCTTGCACACTGACAACTCTTTGAGGGCACTGCAAGTTGTAGGTTGTTCGAAGTCGTTCTGGCTTCTTAGGAGCTCGGTTAAATCCAAGGACCTAAGAAGAGGGCATTTGTGAGGGTAAAGATGGGTATATGAACACCTTGACAGCTGAAAACCTTAGTAGCACGAGAAAGACAATAGTATTTTGAACTAACAAGTATATCTGAAATGGATATCGTGTTTCCAACCCGAGGTGAAGCTCGAAGAGTAACTCCTGGAACCCCGACCTGATCGCTAGATCGGGAGGATCGAGGCGAAGACCATTAAACCTCCTAGCTACTGTGCAAGAGATTCGATCAAATCATATCTTGCGCAGAATCGCAATACTCCCACTGTACAAATCTACCTCGCATTCTCAGCCGTGTAGACGAAGGAGAATGGAAAGATTTTGGTACCTTTGGAAAATTCAAAACGGAAGATCCCTATTCCATCAAGGAATTCAAATGGAAAGATAACTAGCCAACTCTAAAGGCCTCTCTATAAATAGAACATGGGAGCACAGGGCCAAGGGTTGAACTCTTCTCCCTCAGAACCTCCACATTACCGAAATCTCTACTCAAAATCCATACTTCAACCTTAATCATATACTGACTTGACTGTCAGAGCGTCATCGCAAGTCGGAGGATCGTCACATTTTGAAGAAGGAGTTGTTGCATCTAACAAGGATCAGCACAATTCTCTCAGAGATGATAGTGTTGGATTTTGGCTCGAATTAGCAAAAACCCCAAGGGGCGATCGATCGCCCAGTGCACTGTTTGGCGTGGAATTTTCGGGAAATTGTTATTTTAGCCTCTTTATGTTTTGGGAAACCCCTATTCCGATTGGGGGACTTTCTATTAGTCTAGGGCTCTTGTTTAGGCTTATAAATAGGGGATTATGGGTCTAGGATTTGTAATCTTTGTATCTAAGGATAAAGGGAATGCTTTTGCATTGAGAGTAGGAGGTAATAGAAAGGGTTAAAGCATACTAGGGCTTGGGAAATGGTTAAGGGAGGATAGATAGAGATTCTTCTTTGGGTTTTCATAGAGAAGGTGAGTTGAGTGCTTTTGTACTGGTTCCTCAAGGTTTCTGTGAATAAAGAAGTGATCGGATCTTGACCCATGGACGTAGGTAAGTTGTTGCCGAATCACGTATATCTTGTTCCCTTGTGGTGTGCGTTTTGATTTATTCTTTTCTGGCTGGTTATTTTCTATTGATTGTTTTTCCCACAACAAATTGGTATCAGAGCTTCGGGTTGGGTTAATTATTTTTCAATGGCTTTGAAAAATTATGGACAATTTTTCCTAGAGAAGTTTGATGGAAAAATGAGTTTCAATCTGTGCCAAAGGAGAGTAAAGGATGTCCTAGTCCAACAGGGTCTTGCAAGGGCATTGAATAGGGATTCCAGTAAATTGAAAAAGATGTCTGATGCAGATTGAGAAGACATTGAAGCGAGGGCAGTCATAACAATACACCTCTGTCTTGTAGATAACGTGATGCATAGTGTTATGGATGAGGAATCGGCACCGGATCTTTAGAAGAAGTTGGAAACGCTTTACATCGGAAAGAGCCTTACCAACAGGTTATACTTGAAAAATGAGTTCAATACCTTAAAGATGGCAGAGGGTACAGATATCATGGAGCACATTAATGTGTTCAACCAGTTCTTGAATCAACTGTTGAAAGTTGGTGTCAAGCTGGATGAAAAAGACCAGGCTGTGGGGCTTCTTACATCACTTCCAGACTCATATGATCACTTGGTGACAACTCTCATATGGCAAGGAGACACTATTGATGGAGGAGGTCACGGCGGCGCTACTCTCTTATGAGATTAGGTGGAAGTCATCGCATGATGGGAATAATCATGTCATGTTTGCTCGGGGAGGAGGAAGGGACTTAGAGAGAGGATCTGGAAAAAGCAGAGGCACATCCAAATCCAAGGGGAAAGGCAGGGTCTAGTGCTATCATTGCAAAGAATTAGGGCACTTCAAAAGGGAGTGTCCGAGACGTGCTGATGGGAAAAGGAATTCTTCCGGAGGAGATTCTTCAGCGACAATAGCAACGGATAATGAGGAATACATTGGATATGTTTTCACAGTCTCCAAATGTATGGACAATTCTTCTAGTGAGTGAATTTTAGATTCGGGGTTTTATGTCATATTTGCTCAAATATGGAATTTTTTGATACATTCCAAAAGGGGATAGGAAAAGCGTTCCAAGGTGATGGATCTGAATGTGAAATCACGGAGTTTGGTAATGTAAAGATAAAATTGTTTGATGGAGTTATTCAAACTTTGGGAGGGGTAGCTTGTGTTCCTAAGTTGCGAATGAATTTAATATCCCTCGAACAATTAGACTCCAAGGGCTGTTGCTACACAGTAGCAGGTAGAGTTATCAAAATAAAGCGGGGAAAGTAGGGATGCTTGGTTTTGATGAAAGAGAAGAAGTGTGGTAGTTTATATCTCGTGGAGGAGAATACGGTGGTAGGTAGAGCTACTATAAGGTCTGCGGGAAAACGAAAACCTGATGTTGTGCAGAGGGTAGAAAGCTCACCTAAAGTCTCTTTCGCAGTCGGTGCAAAGATGAGTATTCCAGTAGGTTTTCATAAGGGTGGAGATGGTGATAATGTGCCTTTGACGTAGAGGACCGGTCTATGTCCTCGTCTGAGATTCTTCTAGATTGGAGAATGGGTTTTCAGGCTACACATGAATTTTGACCATATTTTATCGAATCCGGTGGAGTGTTTTCTAGGGTTGGATTCGAGGATGTGTGTAGCTAGTGGGTCTCTTTCGTAGATGGTGCAGAGGCGGGTAAGGTCAAAGCGAGTGTTTGAGGTATTTGCAAACGGGTTTGCGGTAATTGCAAACGAGTTTCAAAATTTTGAGAAAAATTTTGGTTTAAGGTGGAAGTGCTCTCCGGATGTGGGCGATGTGGTGTTCTATCTTGAATGTTTGCTTGGTGATTAGTAAATCAGTTCTCTTGATTATGGGTGGGGTCGCAGAATTCTTGCCAAGGTGGAGATTGTTAGATTTTGACTTGAATTAGCAAAAACCCCAAGGGGGATCGATCGCCAGTGCACCGTTTGGTGTGAAATTTTTGAAAAATTGTTATTTTAGCCTCTATGTTTTAGGAAACCCCTATTCTGATTAAGGGACTTTCTATTAGTCTAGGGCTCTTATTTAAGCCTATAAATAGGAGATTATGGGTCTAGGATTTCTAATCTTTGTATCTAAGGATCAAGAGAATGCTTTTGCATTGAGTGTATGAAGTAATAGAAATGATTAAAGCATACTAGGGCTCGGGAAATGTTTAAGGAATGATAGATAGAGATTCTTCTTTGGGTTTTCATAGAGAATGTGAGTTGAGTGCTTTTGTACTGGTTCCTTAAGGTTTCTGTGAATAAAGAAGTGATCGGATCTTGACTCGTGGACGTAGGCAGGTTGTTGCCGAATCACGTATATCTCTTGTGTTCCCTTGTGGCGTGTGTTTTGGTTTATTCTTTTCTGTCTGGTTATTCCAATTGGCACTACAAAATTCAAGATCTTTAGCGGCATTTCAATTAAAATGCCACTGTTTGTGTCTTTTAGAGGCATTTTTTGCTAAGCACCATTAAAAAGGTGACGCTGAAGGCCAATAATTTTGTAGTGTGGTTGTTTTTCTCACAACAAATAGATCAAGTATTTTATCTCACAATTAGGTTCGTAATGGCGAGTGAACTCCTAGTTGCTTCATCAATATCCCTCACCAAGACTCGGTCCCAAACCACCCTCTTAGGAGGGGAGGGGCACACCTTGCCATGTGAGCAACCAAGAAAGATTTTTGTTACCATCTAAGAAAAACGTGTTTGTTATTTTTCATCAAAACAAAAGAGTGGAGAGAATTTATTTGTTTTTTGGTCAACGAGTAGAGAAAAGTTTTGATGGGTTGGTTTTGTAGGTTCTAAAAGGGCGTAAACAGGGTGCGAAATCTCTTATTATCTTCTTTAAACCCTCCCTGTGATTGCCCTAAAGATGATGCCAACTTCAATACCCGAAATCCAGATTAAATTGTCATTTATAAAATTAGTCCGTACAATCTAATCAAAGTAGAATAGATGTTATATAGAGTAATTTAATAGAGGACCAGTTACTATATAACATTAGTCCGTACAATCTATTAAAATAGAGAAGGTGTTATTTAACAGAGAAGGAGGGAAGACTTTTTGAAGTTAATAATAAAATGTCAATTCCCACGGCATAGTATTAGTCTCCTCTCCATTAGTTAAAACCAACATGTCAATTCCCACCCCCTAATATTAGTCTCCTCCTCCCCATTGGTTAAAACCCATAATTCAAATTATCTATTTGAAACACACACATATATATATATATATATATATGTGGAAAATCTAGAGTTCATGCAATGGGTGAACTCCTTAAAAATCACGTAAGTGTAAAACAAAGGGTGTTTTTATAATTAAAACAAAACATGATGACAGTATTGTAATTATGAAAGATAATTCTTTTTTAAAGTGGCCACCAATTCACACTGTAATTACAGTCATGCCATTCAATTTCAACAGGCGTGATCCTTTACTGGTTCACGCATTGCGTGAACAGTAGCAGCCCCCATATATATATATATTCATCTCCAACTTGTATTGCTCGACATGACATTCATTGACCCAAGCTAAGTGAAGTGATCACTCATCTTTAAAGATTCATATATTTTTATAAGTTTCTTAATTATTACTATTAAATTTAGTTATGTAATTTTTTACAATATCCCATCTCATGGTATTTCGAAGTTCAACGGACCTACATCAATTTAGAGCATATAATTTGAGAGACGTGGTGATTGGTATACATGGACTTTATCATAGAATCAATTCACTTAATATTTATTAATTAAGAAATGTTTATCAATCCAAGATATGACTAGTGATATTATTTTATTTGAATAGAACTAATAGACTACTCTCCTCTTTTTCTTTTTTTTTTTGCAGAAGAAATAATCTAAACACACACATCAGAGTTAGGGTGCTACTAATCTCCCTTCAACTATCATGTTTTAGGTGTGAAATTTTATAAAACTTTCACCTTGTACTAACTTATTTTTCATGTACTACAATAGTCATGGCTAGACATCCCCACCCTCTTGTGTGAGTGGTAGGAATGTGGCCTTTCCATGTTAGAGATCTAGGGATCTAATCCCACCCGAATAAGAGTAAGCAAGAGCTCCACTGTCCAAACTAACCCCTATTGACAGTCCAACTCTACTAAGAATTTCTATTACCAAAAAAAACAAAAAAATAGTCATGGCTAGTTAGACTAAGGAAAATCAAAAACCCCATAAAATCCTATGTCATGATCCACCATCGACTATTCTTCTTAATAGTTGATGATAACATTCCACAAAACATGGAAATGGAGACCCACTATGGCAATAGATCAGAAGTAAGGGATATTTTACGTCAAAGTCAACCTAGTATATGATTGATACCATCAACATGAATGCAGAGATCAAATGGTTCCCATCGTCTGATTAAGTTGAAATTTGACTTCAATACCCCTTAGACGGTTCCGATCAATCAATTGATGGCTCTCATTTTGCAATTGATGAAGATCCAATCTAATGCGACTCTACACAATAACGCAATCAACCGGATGGAACAAATTTCGCCAAATGCCACAAAGGACCAATTTGATAAGGACCAAATTAAATTTGTGGTCCCTACCCACTATATCATTTCTATTTGAAAGGCTAGTACTTTAACATATCTGTCTATACTGTAATCACTAACCTATGTAAAACGAAAAAAAAAACCCTTTGGAAAACGCTCTCACCAAAACCAGACAAATCGATGTGTAATAACCAAAAAAAAAAAACCTTTGTAAAACACTCTTACCAAAACCAGACAAATCGACGTGTAACACATGTGACACATATCTAATTTAAATGTTAATTATTTTTATACCTCTTCTAAATGACTTAGATCAGCGACAGCGACAGCGACAGCCATAGACATCTTCTATGGCTGAACTCTTTTGAGACACATGTGCATTCATTTCTGAATTGTATTTCCGCCATGTTGTCTACTAAAATGGGATCTAACTCCTAACTCCGTTGTTTTATTTTTTATTATAATTAACATAATACTTTCGTCTTTATCCCGTGCTTATCCCTTCCGGAACCAAATCCTCTATGGTTATGCCCCTTGAGGTCACCACGTGTCCCTTTTGACACCCTTAACTATGGTTAAAATTCATTCACTCTTATGATTCACCCACTCGTTTTTGGTTTTTAGAAAAAAAATAAAATTATTTAATATTAAAAATGTTAAAATATTTAAAAATAATAATAATATTTTTTTTCTAAAAACCAAGGATGTGTTGGTGAATTCCAAGGATGGATGAATCTTCCACAGTTAATGGGTGTCAAAAGGGACATAAGGCGAGCATAACCGGATTTGCCAAATCCGGTGATAATTGGAAAATCTGATTAAGCCCCCGAAGTCACCATATGTCCCTTTTGAAACCCTTAATTATGGTTAAGATTCACCCACCCCTAGGGTTCATCCACTCATCCTTGTTTTTAGTTTTTCTTTTTTGTTGAAATATTTAACTATTTTTAATATTAAAGAAATTAATATTTAAAAAAAAAAACAAGGATGTCGGGTGAAACCTGAGGTTGGATAAATCTTAACCACAGATAAAAGGGTGTCAAAAGGGACATGTGGTGACCTTAGGGGCATCACCGGATTTTGGTCCCGTTATTACTGTATTTGGTTCTAGACAGAATTGTTAAAGAGATAAGCACCGGGTAGAGAAATGTTGAGTAAAATGTTATTTTAATTATATTTTTTTTAAAAAAGGCAAAAGAGTTAGTTTTCTCCTCTTAGAGAACATGTCTGAAAGGCAATTCGGAAGTGGATGGACATGTGTCATCTAAAGAGTTGAACCATCTAAAGAGTTGAACCATAGAGGATGTCTATGCATAATCCCAAATCATTCTAAATATGCAATAGAGTTCTGAGTTGGTCTATTACGATCCTAAGTCCTTCCAAATATGCAATTGAGTTATGAGTCGGTCTATTGGTATTGCCAAATATACTATATAATTCTAACTAATTATAACTAACTATTAAGGCCAGGATTTGAGTTGACTTATTTTATCTTTTCTAATCCCACATTAGCTCTAATCCCAACCAATTAATAATTAAGATAAACTATTAGAATTTAAGAATATATTTTGGAATACACTTTAAGAATATCTCTAGATTAATTCATGAATTATTAGCTAGGTTTTTTTAAAAAATAATTTTGAGCCAGAGCTCGGCTTAGCTCCCCCTTTTACACTATAAACGTGACATGTTTGGAATTTCTGAGAGGCTGGGGCAATTTCGAAACACACCATGATTACAAGATTGCCGCCGTCATTTTGTAAAAAGGGGGCTCCGCCCAACGCCGTGAAGCAGAGCTCCACTTTGTATTTAAACTGTTTTATTTTTCTCGTCTAATTTACATGTGACACAGGGGTGTGAGGGGCTATCAACCCTCCTTAAAACAGACCCTTTTAGAGTGGTTGCTTGGACTTACCCTTAAAATACTTTAGCAACTACCTTATGTCTGATTGTGTGAGTGAATTTAGAGTGTGTGTTAGTTTTTTAATCTTTTATGGTCAAGGGGTGTCCGACCTTTGGCCGACCACTCAACACATAGCAAGGCCACCACTCACCACATGCAAGTTAATGGCTAAGATAAACTCAACCCGATGGCTGGGCTGAGAGGGCAAGGGAAGTCAACCCCAAGACGTTCGAGTTTACGGTTCACCCCAGAGACCACATATTAGTTACGTGATAACATTTCACCAAAATCTACATGTGACAAAAATGCAATTGAATAAGTCTCCTCCTCCCCATTCGTTAAAACCCATAATTCAAATTATATATGTATTCTTCTCCAACTTGTATTGCTCTACATGACTACATTCATTGACCCAAGCTAAGTGAGAGATCACTCATCTTTAAAGATTCATATATTTGTATAAGTTTGTTAATTACTACAATTAAATTTAGTTATGTAATTTTTTACAATATTCCATCTCATGGTATTTCGAAGTTCAACGGACCTACAACAATTTGGAACATATAATTTGAGAGACGTTGTGATTGGTATACATGCATTTTATCATAAAATCAATTCACTTAACATTTATTAATATCTTTTAATTAAGGAATTAATGAATGTTGATCAATACACGATAGACTAAGATAGACTAATAAAATTATTTTATTTCAATAGAGCCAATAGATTAGTCTCTTCTTTTTTGGTTGAAGAAATAATCTAAACTCACACATCAGACCTATGGTAACAACTAGGGTGCTATTAATCTCCCTTCAACTATCATGTTTTAGCAGTGAAATTTTATAAAACTGTCAACTAGTACTAACTTAATTTTCCTATAGTCATGGCCAGTTAGACTAAGGAAAAACGAAAACCCCGTAAATTCCTATGTCATGATCCACCATCAACTATTCTTCTTTATACTTGATGATAACATGCCACAAAACATGGAAATGGAGACCCACTATGGCAATAGATCAGAAGGGATATTTTATGGCAAAGTCAACCTAATATATGATTGATACCATCCACATGAATGCAGAGATCAAAATTTGACTTCAAGACCCCTTTAGACGGTCCGATCAATCAATTGATGGCTCTCATTTTGCAATTGATGAAAATCCAATCTAATGCGACTCTACACAATAACGTAATCATCTTTTTTTTGGTTCGAGGTATACGATTTAGGCTGCAATACTGGCTAAGTATTTGTATCTGTTCAATGGGTGGGTGGAGAGTATACATAAATTCCATCCTCTCGAAAATGGAACCATACCTTCCCAACAAAGCAGGAGATATACTATCGTAATAATGCAATAATCAGGATAGAACAAATTTCGTAAATGCCACAAAGGACCAATTTGATAAGGACCAAATCATCATCACCAAAAAACTAAGGACCAAATTAATTTGTGGTCCCTACCCACTATATATCATTACTCATTTGAAAGGCTAGTACTTTAGCATGTCTGTCTGTACTATAATCACAACCTTTGTAAAAAAAAACTCTTCCCAAAACCAATCGACGAACATATGTAATTCAATTATTAATTGTTTTTTCTCTTCTAAATGACTTAGGATCATCTCTGGCGACAACAATAGCCATTGACATCTTCTATGACTGAAACCTTTTGATGACACATGTCCATTCATATTTCTGAATTCTCTTTCCGCCATGGTCTCTACAAAAATGGGATTTAATTCCGTTTGTTTTATTTTTTATTATAATTAAAATAATATTTTGATCAACTGGTCTCTATCCGGTGCTTATCCCTTCCGGAACCAAATCCTCTACGGTTATACCTCTTAAGGTTGCCACGTGTCCCTTTTAACACCCTTAATTACTTTTAAGATTCATCCACCCTATGATTCACCAACTCCTCCTTGGTTTTTAGAAAAAAAAATATTAAAAAATAATAATTAATATTTTTTCTAAAAACCAAGGATGGGATGATGAATCCTGTGATTCTTAACACAGTTAAGGAGTTTCAAAAGGGACCCAGGGCGACTTTAAGGGGCATAATTGGATTTGCCAAATCCGGTGATAACCGTAGAAACCCTTAACTATGGATTCATCCACTCATCCTTGGTTTTTAGAAATATTTAATTGTTGTTAATATTAAAGAAATTAAATTTTTTTTTTTTTTGGGTTAAGGATTGTCCAACCTTTGGCGAACTACTCAACACGTGACAAGGCCACCACCAACCATATGCAACACATGCAAATTAACGGCTAAGATAAACTCAACCAGATAACTGGCACTGAAAGGGCAAGGGAAGTCGATCCAAGACGTTCGAGTTTACGGCTCACCCGGAGACCACATATTAGTTACATGATAACATTCCATCAAAATCTACATGTGTCACAAATGCAATTGAATTATTGGCTATGAGTGGTCTTTCATCAAGTGGTGTCAAATGTAGTGGTCCCACAACAGAAATATTTTTTTCCATTTCATTAATAAAACAATAATATTTATTTATTTTGAGAGACGCATCCGAGCACGCCACCAGCCCACCCATGGCCACGAATCAAGTGGATATAGAAGAACAAATCCAAGCATTGGATGTGATTGAAACAAAAGACCCCATTTATTTATTTATTTTTCTGATGCTTCATCAAGACCCCATTTGAAAAAACCTCTGTTTCTGATCAGAAAAGAAACAAAAAAGATAGATTGAAACAAAAGGGCCTTCAAATCTTCTGAAACATACTATCATCAGCTTTCTTCTCTGTTGTCTGATTGATAATGTAAGGTAACTCAATTAGCAATTCCTTTGTAGCTCTGGAAATGGCGGTTGATTCAAGATACTGTATATTTTTGTACTGGGTTCATTAAATTTTAGTGATTTTTATGCTTCTGTGGATGAGATTGATTGTTTTAAGCTGACCCCACTTGGGAATTGCGGTGACAATCATGTAAAAAACAAAAATTGAAAACGAGGTTCTGTTTTTATTCTCTAGGCAGTGTTCTTAAGCTGTTTTACTTTTATCCTTAGTTGGTTTACGAGTTTTGGGTTTCCGTTTTCTAGAATTTAACCAATCTTTCTTTGGACGCGTTATAGAGTTCTAGTTGAAGTAGTTTTGATATCTGGGCTTCTGGGTTTCAATCTGTAAATTGGGTGAGATAAAGAGCAGAGCAGGGTTTGGTGGTTACAGTTTCAATGGCTTCGGCAGAGTCGATTGATGAAGAGAGTAATAATAATAAAGGCAGTATGTGGGTTTTGGATCAGAAGCTTGATCAGCCCATGGACGAGGAGGCTGTAAGGCTTAAAAATATGTACAGAGAAAAGGTCAGATACAGATTCCCCCCCTTTTTCTTTCTCTCCTTTTCATGCTGTTCTTACTTTTGTTTAATCCGGTTTTTTCAGGTAATCCATAGTGATTTCTCAAGCTTCTTGGCATAGTACTGTACTGGCATGACATGTTTTAGAGACAGATTAGTTTGAACTAAAGAAGATTTAGGAGTTCATGAATTGGCATGAAATGCTTTTATATCTTATCCCTTATTTAGGTTGAGCTGGTTTTATTCTTCTTGCTATATATATATATATGTGTGTATACTAGCAACCACTCCATTGCACGGGTTAAATCAAAGATATGGATTAAAAATAAATAAAAATGATGTTTTAATTTCATATACAATATAAGAGGCAATTTCTTATCATGAGCTAAATATATGTTCCAAGATTAAATGAAGACCAAATATATGCTGTACTTCTTCCACCAAATAGATGTTCCAAGACTAAATATATGCTGCAGTGGTTGATGTTATTGTCTGTGTACTAAATGAAGACCAATAATCTTTGCAAAGAATACCTATGAGAAACGGTAACAGCACTCAAATTTAAGCAAGTAAAATACAATTTAGGTGTTGTTGTGCACAAAAGTGACTTACTTTATACTGTACACCTGATTTGTTTTGTTTCACAAAATCAACTGCAAATCATGTAAAACATTCCTATCCTCCAAAACCCCAGTCTCTCTCTATGTCACACTTCTCCCTACCTCTTGTGCATTTCCCCTCAAGATGCCTCAGTCGCCCCACTGTACTTCTTTGACACTTGGTGCCCTCATGCATCCCACGTCTATAGCATCTTTAATTTCACCTCCACCTCCACCCCCGCCAGCCCACCTCTTCTTACACTGAAATGTAAAAGAAAGCTTCTCAAGCAATAAACCATAGAAGAACAGAAAAATAACAAAAATAAAACCAACCTAAAAGCAAACCTAAACGCACGTTGTTAGTATGGTTCTTATCTCTCTTAATCCAATCCTCTCTTTTTTAACGGGGCATAGCCATGGAGAGAGGGGCAGTTGTCCCTATGAACTTTTGGAAAAGAAAATCTCTTTTATACTATTTCATTTAATTATCTATTGGGAATAGTCAAACAAATTGGAGAACCGTGTTATTGGGAAGAGTTCTAACTATTGGGAATAACCCTATTATTGGGAAGAGCCGTAACTATTGGGAAGAACGTTATTGTAAAGAGCCGTGTCTGGTATTGTTTGAATGAGCAACAGAGCAACTCTGTTTGAGGGAAGAGAAAAGATAGCTATTAGTGATTGTTGACATGGCAAAATGAATGAGAAATGGAGGCTAATAAATAATTCAGTGATGTGGCACTCTTATTTTATATATATCCTCATTTAGTGATAAAAAAAGATGTGGGTTATAAGTTGATTGAGATGATTTTGCTGCTAATGTGATAATTGGGACTTAGAAACTTGTTTTGGTGATGATTCAGTTATGCTTTGTCTGCAGAAAATTTCAGTGCTATTAGTTCTGCGACTTGCATTCCAGAGTCTTGGAGTGGTCTATGGAGACCTGGGCACATCTCCTTTATATGTTTTCTACAATACATTTCCGCATGGAATTAACGATCCAGAGGACATAATTGGAGCTCTTTCATTGATTATATACTCCCTTACTCTTGTCCCACTCATCAAGTATGTCTTTGTGGTGTGTAAGGCGAATGATAATGGTCAAGGTAAACTAATCTGACTATGAACTTGCTTTATAGTAGTTTTTGTTTTTTGGACCTAAATTAGATCAAAGATGTTGAGCATGATACCTTTATCATATGCATAGATAGATATATACACACCCATATCTACATCCACATACAAATAATACTGTTAAAGCCTTTGATTCTTGATGGCAAAGCCTGTTTTGTGCTGTGTGATATACCCCTCATTGAGCAGGAACAACATGTCAGATTTCAAGAGTGAGGCTCTGCAGTGTTACTATGCTTCCTTTTTAGGACACAATAAATCATTTTCTTCTTTTATGGCCTTCTGTTTTGTCTTGTGTAATACAAGGAGCAACATACCATATTTCAAGAGTGACTGAGTAAGGCTATGCAGTGTTACTAGGCTTCATTTTTCTGTTTTCTTTGTTTTCGTTTCTTATGAGGTAAGAGTTGGGATTGATCTCGAGACATCACCGATACACTAAGAACCAACACATTGAAATACTGGATCAAGCACTACACTATAATTCTTCAATTAGCTTCACAAGTAGTAGATTTCTGAGCATAGTATGGTCGGTGCCGTTATTTGAGGAAGTTGGTGGCAATTGTTTCTCTGGGCTCCATCTCAAAGATGGAAAGTGAAAAGTGAAGAAATGAAAACATTTTATTAACAATCTTCTGTATTAATTGCAAATCAACACAGAGCATAGGTTTCATGTTCTCATCAAGAATTAAAATACTATTTCTATAGCTGATGTTAACCACCCTGAAAAATGATTTGTTTTGTTATATGCTTGAAGCATACATGACTGTATGGAGTTGACTTATGATTGAAAAGTGATATGCTTTCATTGAGATATATTATTATTATGGGTGTAGATACACCATATAATGTTAGTAAGAGTATTATTGTAATCTTCTTTTATAAGTAGTATAAATAATATGAAAGGGGAATCAGCCCCTAATCTTTCTTTCCTATTCTTTTCTTCATCATCTTTTTATTTAGGGTTTCTCTTTCTACTTGGTATCAGAGCAGGAAGACAAAGCCTGTATTCTTTTTCTTTTTAAAAAAATAAAGTGTGAATTGTGTACTTGAATTGTGCAAATTCAAGGGTATGTGATTGTGAATTTTTGAGAATGGTTTTGGGATGATGTTTAGAGGCTTTTTTTCCACCCAAGGTGTTTCGTGAGATAAAAATTCAAAATTTAAAAATTTGATTGGTGCAATCTGCCTGGGCTATTTTACTAGGAAAAATTGATAGTGATTGAGGAGTTTAAATATTTCAGAATTTCTTAAACTCATTGGGGGGCGTTCCGTGAAGAATTGAAGTCGAGGTGATGATTTTTCTCTCTCTTTAGGGCTTTTTTTTTTTGCCTTTCTGAGCTTTTATTGGCTCTAAATCTCATAAATTTGAGATTTTGGGAATTTTTTAAGATTCAAAAAAATAATTAAAGGAGATTCAAACTATATTTAGAGGATATTATCACCAATGTCGGTTGAAGAGACGTTTGAAGCAACTGAAGTGATTTTCAGGATATTTGGAAATACAAGTTCAATGCCTATCACAAGAAACTATGATGATAATCCTAGTGTGCAGATCACAACTGTAAAGTTGGATGTCACTAATTTTTTGGAATGGTCCCAATCCATGAAGATGTACATCGGCGATAGTAGAAAACTTTGTTAATTGAATGCAAGGTGAAGGAACCTTCTATAGAAGATGTGTCATATGAAAAATAAGAACAAGAAAACCTTATGGTGATGTCATGGTTATTCAATTCCATACATTCTCACATTAGTAAAAGTTTTTTGTTCCTTAAGACAACGAAAGAGGTTTGAGATAAAGTTACAAGAACTTATTTCCAATGTTAGAATATTATCAGGATGTATCAGCTGAGGCTAGAAATTGCTACTCTTCGACAAGGGGAGAAGAGTTTAATTACTTACTATTCTACTCTCCAGGGTCTCTGGCAAGAGTGATATCATTGTCAGATCATATAGTGGGATACTGATAAAGATGAGGGATAGATGTCGGTAACAGGTGGAACAGAACAAGATCTTCGACTTCTTAACCATAGTGACAAAGTTGGGGTTCAGGAATACTTCGGCAAGGTTCAAGTTAAGAAAAATTCAGAAAAATCTGAGAAGTATTTGGGGAAAAAATAATAATTATAGGAAGATATCCAACAATTTAATAAGATAATATACAAAATAAGAAGATTATTTTGTCGACTAAACGAATTATTGCCAAATTTGCGAGTAATTCGGAAATAATTGGGGAAATTCGTGAATAATGCGACATACCTAAAATTCGCGAATAATTCAGCACACCTAAAATTCGCGAATAATTCGTGAACTTTTCAGAAATTCGGAGAATTTTGTTACTATGTTCTTAACTGACCTGAAATTTGAGTTTGAGTTAACTAGGGTTTAGATTTTGGGGACAGATGAACTTCCTACTTTGGACCAAGTCTATCTGTGGTACTGAGTAAGGAAAGCTGCAAGAAGCATATGCAGCCCAGGTTGAATAAGGCCTTAATGGGCTGGGCTTTATGTTAATGTTTTCTACTTACTCTTGTAGACTGTATTTTGGGTATACTATTAGTATCCTCTTATATACTTATAGTTGATAACAATGAGAGTTTTGGGGAATTCCAAAAGTATACATTCCTGTACCCCAATGGGGTTTATATAGAGTTGTACAAGAGAATACATAAATAGAAATTCATACAAAAGGAGAGATTACAAGAGAGAATAATATTGCTCTACAAGAGGAAAGTAGTAGAATAAAATATTCTGCTACTATAGTTATCACCCCCCTCAAATTGATGTGGTGGATCCACCAGCAACAGTTTGCGAATAAGGAAAGAGTGTCTAGCAATCGTCATAACCTTGGTAAGGATGTCTGCAATCTGATCCTGAGAGGCCACATGTGGAAGCATGGTTTTAAAAAAACGTCGAAACCGTTACCTGATACCGTTATGCTACGTATAGGTATCGTAACGTTTTCCGACATATTTTTTCACTAAAAAATATCGTTTTTTCACTAAAAATATCGTTTTCGACTTAATCTGAGCCTATTAGGCCTAGATTGCAGACGCACTTCGTGCATTGCAGGGGGGCTCTGCCCCCCCGCCACCCCCCCGGGCAATCTACTGAAGGTAAAACGATATTTTTTAGTGAAAAAAACTTTTCAGAATCTTTTTACTTCTTCTTTACATCTTTTTTATTTTTTTCTATTTATTGTGATTTTTTTAAGCAAAAAAAAAAAAAAACCCGTAAAGGCCGAAACCGTACCGTAACGGTTTCGGCCGTGTCCGTTACGGTGTCCGAAACCGTTTTTTTGAACTATGTGTGGAAGAGAAATTATCCCAGATTGAAATTTCTCACGAATGAAGTGACAGTCAACCTCTATGTGTTTCATCCTCTTATGAAAGACTGGATTAGAAGCAATCTGGACAGCACTAGTATTATCCACATGAAGTGGAGTAGGGCTAGTAAAGTGAATGCCAAAATCAGAAAGTAAACCTCGAAGCCACACAATCTCACTACACGCGGCAGACATAGCTCTATACTCAACCTCTGTACTAGACTTGGAAATTGTGGGTTGTTTCTTGCACTTCCAGGAGATTAGTGAGGTTCCAAGAAACATGCAATAACCTGTAGTGGAACGATGAGTAAGAGAACACCCTGCCCAATCGGCATCAGCATGGCCAACAAGCTCAAGGGGAGATGTGGATGAGAAGAACCAGGACCGATCTTAGGTCCCCCTTAAGTAGCGAATAATTCGAAAAACAGCAGTCATATGTAAGGTACGAGACGTAGAAACAAACTGATTGACAACCTGTACGGCATAGGCAATGTCAAGTCTGGTCATCGTCAAGTAAACAAGACTGCCAACCAAGCGACGAAAAATAGTAGGCTGCTCCAGAAGATCACCGTCCTGTTTACCATATTGAACATTCAATTCCATTGGTGTCTCAACTGTACGCTAATCAAAGAGTTGTGCTTGGTTAATGAGGTCTCGTGCATACTTTCGCTGGCTAATAAGTATATCACGGTCGGTATGAGAGACTTCCAATCCTAAAAAATATGTAAGCGAGCCCAAGTCCTTCATGTGGAAGGATGACTGAAGTACTTGCTGAAGTGCGATAATTCCAGATGTGTCACTGCCTGTTAGGAGTAAGTCATCAACATAAACGAGTAAAACCACAATGTCGTGGGATGAAGACCGGATAAATAAGGAAGGATCATAACCACTCTGACTAAAAGTATACATGCCGTGAGATGAAGACCGGATAAATAAAATATTCTGCTACTATAGTTATCAATAGTATACCATTATTAGAGTATAAAATATAAAGAGTTTGAGAGAGTCGATGAATCTCTCTCACTAATTTTTCCTATACCTATTCTTCTTTTTCTTTTCTTCTTCCTTTTCTCTCTCTCAAACCCTAATCTCTAAAACCCTAGTTTCAAACCCTAATACTCATTCAAACTAATCTAACTTGGTGTCCGAGCCAAAGGGAAGACTTGAGGAGTGCAACACAAGAGGAAGAACCCATTGGGCTTTTAAAATTATGCTAAAATACTAAATCATCCCAAATGCACACCTTCCCATTATGGGGTCTTCCTAATGATCTATATGTCCATATGAGGTCTTCAATACCCAAAATCATCTACCCAAAGTGACACATGAGTCTTCTTCTTCTTCCTCTGCCTATGGTAAACTTGAAACTCCTTTTAATGCTGGATGTCCGCATCAACTCTCACCGGCTGAAAAGGATTCATTAATCATCCCCGATGAATCATAACTATGCCAATGATCCAAGATGTTAGGATCAATCGACTGTAGCTCGTCTCTAGTAATCCATGTGTAATCCGTCTCTTGTCAACGTTTCCACTTGACAAGGTACTTTTGGTACCCTCCATGTTTGGTGGATACCACTTGCTCATCTAAGATATGCTCAATCTCTTCCTTTTTGTGAGGTACGGGTTTTGGAGGAGGTGGTAATGGTGGTAGGGACTGAGCAAGTATAGTGTCATGGTTGGATAATGGGTTAGGAGGTGAGATTGTTGGACCTCGAAAAGGCACAAGATCCTCCACATTGAATATTGGGCTAATACCTATGTCCGGTGGAAGATCTAGAAGATACGCATTGGAACCAACACGCTTCAATACACTGAATGGACGGGCATTGCGGGCTTGTAACTTTCTTGCAACCCCTTGCGGAAATCGCTTAGGCCTAACCCAAATCATCACAAAATCACCCACTTGGAATTTCTTGTAATTACGATGTGAATCAACAACAAACTTATATTTCTCATTATTCATGATAATTCATTTCTTAATCTCAGCATGCAATTCATGAATATGATGTGCAAATGTGTATGCAAACTCAGATGGCCTATGTGTAGCTAACATTAGAATGAGATCTATAACTTTCCTAGGCTTATTACCATGCATTACCTTAAATTGACTTGTGCCTAGGGTCCACTTGATAGAATTATTACATGCAAACTCAGTTACAGGCAACACTAGATCCTACGTCCTAATGTGATCATCAATTAGACATCGTAACAAGTTACCCAAATTCCTATTGACAACTTTAATTTGGCCATCTGCTTGTGGGTGGTAGATAGATGAACATTGAAGTTTGATGCCCATCATGTACCAAAGTATCTTCCAAAAATAACTTAATTTTACATTACTGTCAGACACTATGGGTAGGGGTAGAGCCAGGAATTTTTCCTTGGGTGGGCCGAACTACATGTATTAAAAAAATTAATGGGATTGGGGTATGGGGTGTTGGGGGTTCTGGGGCCAGGCCCCGAGATTTTTTTTTTGAGTAATGGGTTCATCGTGGTTATAAAATTCGTTAAAGTTGCATTCCAAAAAGGTCCAGTAACAAGAAAAAGTGAAAAACATGGGTCGTTCTTCATTGGTTCCTACCCACCTTTTTAATACCCACTAAGTGTGGTTAAAATTCACTCACCCCTAGGGTTCATCCATTTAACCTTGGGTTTTAGAAAAAAAAAATTTAATTTAGTTAAGCATAACCACGGTTAAAGGGGATGAAATGGGAAGACATTTGATTATATAGTCAAATGCGGGGTTGGCTAATCACTACTTTGAAATTACTATATTTTTATATTATGGAGATTGTTTTTTCCTACGCGTGTTCTGTGTTCAGTGGAAAGTGCGAGCCTCCCCTGCTTGACACATGTCTTTTTAACACCCATTAACTATGGTTAAGATTCACTCACCCTAGGATTTATACATCTACCCTTGTTTTTAATAAAAAAAAATTTAACTCCTAAAATTATAAATCTTAACTAGGGTTAAAAGGGACACTCAAATATCAATCCCTTTATATTATATACATTTAAAAAATTGTACATTTTTTTTTTTGGGGGGGGGGGGGGGGGGGGGGGAAGGGGCACTATATACAAAATTTAGTTATTATGTATTTTTTTATACATGCAAAGTATTTGGGTTTCGGTGTAACCAATGAGGTAATTGCGTGCTGGATGTCATGCATGGGAGAGAGCCTATCTAGTAAATCTTCAGGAAATATATCCTGATACTCTCTCAACACGGGTTCTACCTCTTGCCTCTTGTGGGTACTCATCACCTGCCTTATGGGAGGTTGCTTTAGTAACAGTGCAAAAATCATAGCCTCTTGTCTAACCTCTTTTTAAAACTCTTTAGGATTGATGATGTGAATGATTTTTGTTTTGGGTCCAGTACTGTTCTCACAGTCTCCGATGTTAGGCTCATTACCTTCTTCCTCCCAGTTTGTGCTCTCGAGAAGCAGATTTTTGATAATCTTTTGTGGGGCATTGATATGCATAATGCCTAAAGCCTTGACATCTAGAACACTTAGTTTGATTACTCCCCTTGGAGTTCTCACCAACTGCTCCTTTTTCCTTATTGAATCTAGCATTGGATGGAGTATTCAATTGACGCTTCGGTGACTAACTCACAGAAATGGGTTTTACCTCCGAAGAAATAGGTCGAGACTCAGGTCCACGGGAGTCAAAATGCCTATGACTTACGACTTCGGATACCGCTCTAGTTCTTGCACTATTTGGTAAGCGGGCCCAAGGGTGCTCACAATGTGGGGAATTAACTCATTTTGGAGCTCTAGACATAGGCCTATTCTAAATCTAGAAAGGGTCACGAGAGGATCTTCTCTTATATTGCACTTCATCTTGTACACATCGAATTTTGCAATGTAATCAGTGGCTAACATATTCCCTTGGTGAAGAGACTCCCATTGGTTCATTAACTCTTGTTGATAGGACAAAAGAATATATTTTTATCTAAGTTTCTCCTTCATCTCATCCCGTTGAGCAATGAGATACTTCCCTGCTTTCTCAATCTGGCGCTCTAGATTGGTCCAATGCAATTTGACTTGGCCCACCAATTTCATTTTTGCAAACCTAACTCGTCGACCCTCAGATATGTTATATCACTCAAAATAGTAGTCCATATCTAATAACCACTTAAGACCATCTCCAAAGGGAAATAGCAATGTAACAACCCCAAACCCACCTTGATCATAATGGGGCCTTGGGCCGTCACATTCTTAAACTTGCTTAAATCCAATGACGTACAAGACATTCCAAACATGAGTCTCCAAAAATGACAATATTAAAAATTCGATATATATAACCAAACCATCCTGTACAAGTCTGATCAACATAAATATAACCCACCATGACTAAAATCCAACAAGATATAAAATGCTAAGCAACATCAACCTGAGTAACATGAGTTTATTACAATTTCCTTAAAGCGAATATGAAACCTAATAATAAAGAGACCGGTCGAGGTCCCTCACTTCCTCGGTGAAGAGATCACCTTCTTCCTCTTCTCCGTACGCCTCCTCTATCCAAGGCTCTGCTATCAACTCCGGCTCTAAACCTGTCGACAATAACAGGTCGATTGAGTATTGAAAACACTCAATGAATAAGTAGTCTAACTAACAACATGATATCATTTGAACATAATTAATATCATAATCATTTCGTAAACATATAATCAGAGTACATAAAAGCATGTGAAACATATCATATTATTATCTTGACTCGTGTAGACTTGTGAGCGTGAGAGACTCTTAGACTTATCTTACATGATGCTTGTACTTGTGAGATGCATGCCCATGCTTGGGCGAATACTTGTGAGCTTGTGAGATATTGCTTTTGAGATTCCGTGACCATTCCGCGGACCAATACTTGTGAGCTTGTGAGATATTTCTTTTGAGATTCCATGTCCATACGCTGACCAATACTTCCTCGAGCCATGCATGCATGCTTGTGAGACATGTGAACTCATGAGACTTATAGACTTATTATGCAAGTGCATGTGTGCTTGAGTGTCGTAATTGACATTTGAGACGGTCGTCCTTTAGATACAGATCTTCCGCCAAGAAACTCCGCCAGGTTACATCTCCCTAGTTAGAGAATTCTCGACATGGAAGACTTTCCTCTAAGTTTTGGCTTGCCCGAAATTGAATATCCATCACCATTCAACATAAATAGGGCATAATTTAACACAAGAATCATAATTAACATTTTAGCATAATTCATTCAATTCCAAACACATTTCATGAACATTAAACCCATTTCATTTCCATTCATCCATAAAAACACCCTTCCTCCATTTCATATAACCAATTTTTCATTCAAAGCATACATTACCATAGACATTCATCCAAATCTCATAACCATTCATTCAAACCCAATCCATCATCTTTTCCCTTCCACCATTTCCAACCAATCATCTTACAAACCAATAAGCTTAAACTATCATTTTCCAACATTTTAAACACATGCCAAAATCTCCATTTCATGGGTAGAAACCCACATTCACGATTATATATCAATTTCCATGAAAGTTATGCAAGAAAACTCTTAATCAAACATACTTAAACATAGAGATTACATAATAAGGTTAAGTTAGAAGGCATATCGACCTTTGAGATCGTTCTCTTCGATCCAAAATGCTAGAGAAGGCTCCTCAAGGCTTCGGGAGCTATCTCCAAGCTTCAAATCTCACTCCTCCAAGTAATCTCCTTCCTCTCCAAGCAATCTCCCTTGAAAGACTCTAGGTTTTCTCTCCCCTTTATGCCAAATTAGGTTTAGAAAAGTTAGAACTCTAAAACCCTCGAAATTGAACCTCTATTTATAGCCTAGGGGTTTAAAATCCTAAATTCCGTAACCCTTCTTAAAAAATCTTATGCGCGACTGCGATCGATCGCTCGAACATTGCGATCGATCATTGCTCTTCAATTCGATCGATCGTACATATGATGATTGGTCACATATCACACATAATTTTTTTCCAGATTTTTGACTGAGTGCAATCGATCGTAGGGCCCCTGCGATCTATCGTAAACAGAACAGAGAATTTTCCCAGTTTTTGACTGAGTGCGATCGATTGTAGGTCTTCTGCAATCGTTCACATGCTCTGTTTTTCCACTTTTTATTCACTTAAGCATTTTAAATACTCCACACTGCTTAACCATAATTAACACATGCATAATAACATAACAAAAACTATTCTACCCGTATTAATTTATTAATGGCATGAAAGAAAGTTTGGGTCTCTACAAAAAATGTGCCCTATATGTATATTTGCTACCTCCATTTGCTAAACACTTTGCTACCTCTGTTGGAGGTATTCCAATCTTATATGGCATAACAATTGTACTTTGCTACCTCATTTGCTTCTTCCTTTGGAGATGGTCTAAGAAAGGTCTTTGGTTCAAGTTGACCATCAAAACTAAGCTCATTAGGTCAAAACTAGTGGAGGGCTTAGTTCCCTCACTCGATCCACCAGAAGAAAGGAAGGAAGAACTACTTATGTAGTAGAGCATCGGGAGTCAAGTCAGGGTAGCCTTCCTTTATAGGAGTATGAGCAGCATCATAACTGTTTTCATCAATCGATCATTGAGATCATATGAATCTTGGTAAACCTCATGAAGTTGTGGACCAATTTTCTCTTTACTGTGCATCGTGCCGACACCTCTATCTCTACTGCCTCTATCATCTACCCTAGCATCGTCATGACGGAGGGAGGTCTCCATTACTCCTAAGGAATGATTGTGGTAATGATTGCAGTATTTCGTACCTCTATCTTGACTTCCATGTTTGTTAGACGCTCCTTGAGGGTCTCTAGAAGTTTGGTCGACTGTGAGGACTCCATGTCGGATTGGTATGGTTTAATATTTTGGAGTTCTGGTTGATTTTATTTTGATTTTTTGGAGTATCTAAGTTGATTTTTCATGCGCTCGGATGATATTATGAAAAAAAATCAGATCTACATCATTCTAGTTTTTAAAAGGTTCTTGGGGTTGCTGATGGACATCTAGATCTATTATGAATCATTAGATCTAGAGTTATAAATGTGTGAATTCATTGTTTTTAACTAAGCAATAGTTGTTTGGAGCTTGTTTGGTGAAAGAGTTTGATTCCGGGAACCCTAAAGTGATTGTTCATAGACTGTTTTGTAAAAAACATCCCTATTAAACCTCAGTAAGAGGTGTTGAAGGTGATGGTTATTGCTAGGAAAAAGTTGTTATTGACCTATTTGGTCTTGTTTGTTTCCTTTTGAAGTATTGAGACTTTTTGGGTGATTGAAGGCTATGTCAGCTTCCGAAGAAACCTCTCAGGGTATTTTTTTTCTCAAAGGGATATGGTTTTTGTCTCTAGGGACGAAATAGAGAGCATTCAAAAATTGCGTTATTTGAAGACCAATTCAAGAAAGAAGGTATTTTATTTGCTAATCATAGACATGTTCGTCTAAAAGCTTACACTGATGTTGATTGGGCTGAAAATGTTGATGGTAGAAGGTCTTATGTGGGGTAGTGTACCTTTCTTGGAGGCAATCTCTTAACTTGGACGAGTAAGAAGCCAAGTGTGGTGGCTAAGTCTAGTGTAGAAGCCGAGTATAGAGCAATGGCCTATGGGGTGGTTAAATTATTATGGTTAAAAAATTTACTCAATGATTTGGGAATTATGATAAATGTTACAATAAAGTTATTATGTGACAATAAGGCAACCATTAACATTGCTTAGAATCCTGTTCAGCATGATCGTACTAAACATATAGATATCGACAAACACTTCATCAGGTGGCAGACTATTTCTCAGAATTTGTGTTTACTATTTGTTATATCAAAAAATCAAATTGTTGATATTCTCACTAAAATTGTTGTCATGACAACCCTAACATCAATTCTTAACAAGCTGGGCATGATAGATATCTATGCATAGCTTGCGGGGGAATGTTGAGATATATTATTATTATCGGTGTAGATACACCACATCATGTTAGTACAATAGGTATTATTGTAATCTTATTTTATGAGTATCATAAATAATAAGAAAGGGAAATCAGGCCCTAATATTTCTCTCATCTTCTTTTCTTCTTCCTCTTTTCATCTAGGGTTTCTTTTTTACTGTTTGTTCCTAAAATAATTCTTTAGGAAGTGGCAAAAGAAATGTTGGAAGGTGTTACAATTTGAAAATAAAGTTAGAATATAGAATGAAAAAGCCACATCCATAAATATAATTGTTTGAAACTATACATTAGGAATAAGGGTGATTCACACTGGTGGTTAGAATGCTTGTCTTAAAAAAATGATATGTATCTCTAGTATATACCGCCTCCAACTGATTTCTTAAATGCATCTCTCCAATTTTCTTCTAGCATAAACCTTTGTTTTGGGCCTGCTTTGATATTGATGGGTATCAATATCTTCCACCAAGCGTATCCTCTTTATTTTGCAGGTGGAACATTTGCTCTTTATTCGTTACTTTGTCGACATGCAAAAATAAAAACTATTCCGAACCAACACCGGACGGATGAGGAGCTAACAACATATAGTCGTCATACATTCCATGAACAATCATTTGCTGCAAAAACCAAGAGATGGTTGGAGTCACATGTATACAAGAGGAATGCACTTCTTATTCTTGTTCTCGTTGGCACTTGCATGGTGATCGGAGATGGGATTCTCACTCCGGCCATATCAGGTTTAACTCCATATGTTGAAAAATATTGTTCAATTCTATACTACCGCATTCTTATATGAGTTCCAGTTATTTTTACAAATTTTACCTCACTTGATGCTGTACTGAAATTTGAATTCAACCTTCATTCATCACGAGGGCTTCTTTCTTTCCCTTTTGAGTTTTTGAATTGGCCTGACCCATTCACGAATACCATTATAAGTTAAACAAAATGGTGTAGGGTTTGTAGTCTAATATAGATATAAGGGTTTGGCTATACAAAATTTGTTGTGGCTATGAAATTAGAATATAAAGTGAAACTTCTGTAATCAAATGTTTGTATGGTGAGTTAAAATATGGTCCCATTTTGTTTTGAGGATCCATATTTGTTGTTTCATTAAATGAACCATTGTTGGAATTGTGTTCATCTGCTACCTCTGTTCATAGAATTCCCTGACCTAATTGGTACTTTTCTATTGCGTTTATCTTTCAAATTATGCAACCTGAGGTCAGGCATTCAAACCTCCCTCATATTAGTGGCTCAAATCACTTAAGCCTCATAGTTATCCATTTTCCAATTAAATTTCTATTTTAACTATGGTTTGAAATAAACGTTTAGAATTAAAACATTCTAACCCTGGATCCTCCTATCATGCTGTCCTATCCCTATCTTCTAGTGCAAGAATGAAAAAAAAAATGCTGAAATGCACCCATTTTCCATTTAAGTTTGTCTTTCCAGTTTTCCATGTTTAGTTGATCTGTCATTTGCTTTGATATTAGTGAAATGAATTCTTTCTCTGTCCCTTCCCTCCATTAAAAGATTATGAACAGAAACTATTTTTTTGCAGTTCTTTCGGCTACTGGAGGGATCAAGGTAGACCATCCCAAGATGAGTAATGGTATTTCCCTTTCTCCTGATATTATACATGCTCTTGTATTTGACTCTCTATATCTGGAGCTTTTTAATACAGAAATTGGCTTCTCTTGCTTTTCTTGTCACTGAAGTATAAAGCCTTGAGCCTAATGGTTACCTTGTTCTCTATGGTACAGATGTGGTTGTAATTGTTGCTGTAATTATATTAGTAGGTTTGTTTAGCATGCAACACTACGGAACAGATAAAGTTGGATGGCTGTTTGCTCCAATTGTCCTTCTTTGGTTTCTCTTAATTGGAGGTATTGGTGCTTTGAATATATGGAAATATGATAGCACCGTTCTGAAAGCTTTCTCACCGGTGTATATTTATCGGTATTTCAAGCGGGGAGGGAAAGCAAGTTGGACCTCCCTTGGAGGGATCATGCTTAGTATCACAGGTCAGACTTTTTATCATGTAGTTTGATGCATTTTCTTGTCAAACACATCTATCGCTCACTGTATTCACAGACACTGGTAACGTAGAAATCTGATGAGTAGATCTTGGTATTTCAGGGACAGAAGCACTTTTTGCAGATCTGGCCCATTTTCCAGTTTCAGCTGTTCAGATCGCTTTCACAGTAGTTGTGTTCCCTTGCCTTCTTTTAGCATATTCTGGACAAGCTGCCTACCTTATGCAAAACCAAGATCATGTGATTGATGCATTTTATCGTTCTATTCCAGGTCTGTTATAACCTCCTGTTTCTCATTGTTATGTTTTACTTCATGTAGTAAGTAAATTTTCCACTGAAACGGTTGATCGTTCCTCATTCTTTAGAGAGCATATACTGGCCGATGTTTATCATTGCAACAGCAGCAGCTATTGTCGCAAGTCAGGCCACCATAACTGCGACGTTTTCGATAATCAAGCAGGCCCTTGCACTTGGCTGTTTTCCAAGAGTCAAAGTTGTTCATACATCAAGGAAGTTCCTTGGCCAAATATATATTCCAGATATTAATTGGATCCTTATGCTTCTCTGCATTGCTGTCACTGCTGGATTCAGAAATCAAAGCCAGATTGGAAATGCTTATGGTGAGTTTGTCTCCAGGTGTATATGCAGTTTCTTCGTTTATTCTGTCTACTTTTATTTTTACCACAATTTATTTCTAGTATGAAAAGCACATACATTTTTTATGTGTGCCAGCATAAGACATACTTTTCCCTGAAAACCCATTTCATGAAAACATCGGCGTTAATTTTTGTTTTGTTTTCGGTACATCTCAACTTTGGGGTTAACTCGGGTTAGTATCTGCTCTAAGGGTCGGTGGGTTAATGCCTAGCATTGGAAGCTTGGCTAAGGATGGCAACGCACCCCTCGGGATCGATCCCTCCTAGTGAGGGGATACACTACCACTGAGCTAGCCCCACAGTGTGTATAGTCCATGCTTCTGTATAGTATTGAGAATAAATGTATTTAATATATATTCAAAAGGTTGCATACTGTGGTATTCACTAGCTTCCCTTGCTTATCTCTTAAAATATATCCACTTATCATTATACTGTATACTCATACATATATATTAAAATATATCACAGCTGTCCAAACAAGAGAGGAAATAAGAACAGGAAATGTAAAAGAAAATATTTACTGCATTTGTTCTGATATGAATGTCAGTAATTGCTGACCTTCTTCTAATTATGGTGATTGCTGGCTTTCTTGCTAATTTTTATACCATTTTTGAAGAAATCCTTCTGATCACTCATCTTTTCGCCTGCCTCACTTCCACATTTTAAATGAGGATGTTAGAGGGCACAAAATGTGATCTTAGTGCTCCACTATGTTGCATTGGTGTGGGTACTAGTTTCAGAGTCTGACATGGGTACAGGGTGAAGATTCGGAGAACCCTGAAACAGAGGATCCGCCAACTCAGCAGTATATTTGAATAATGTAAAAGAAAATACTTATTTTCATACTATGATAGGCATTATAGTGCATCATGCAATGGGATATTTTATGATTTGTCAACCCATAGACGGGTATTATAATTGCCACCTTGAATTTATCAATTAAGGCAGAACTTATATCAGTGGTAGACATTAATCATTTTCATTAAGAAAATAAAAGACAAAAGGGAATTCGGAAGTTTCCCACCATAAGTACATGTCTGACACAGGTATTTGCCCATTTAGAAGAATCCATGGAGGCATGGCTTTTCTAGTCTGGTCCAAGACCAGTGTATCTTCATAAAATGGAAAAAAGAATTAGAATGTCCGTCCAGATACGTATGCATATGAATGGAAATTTCTTTTCGCAAATGTAGTGTCATTTTTTTTTTGTAGATGAAGACATAGATTTGTATGACTTGGTGCGACTAGCATATATTTGTTGGACCTTATCCATATTTATATTATAATGTTATTTAAACACCCCAGTTTTGTACCCCTACCCCTATTTTGTTTTCTCTTCCAAAATCCAAGGAAACCCAAACACAAGCCCAACATCCTAGGCTAAGCCCAGTCCAAATCCAATCCAAGCCCAACATCTGAGGCCAAGCCCATCCAAGCCTAGTCCAAATTCAATCCAAGCCCAATCTAAGCCCAACACTCTTTTACACATAACCAAAGTCACTAACCATGGCCCGTGACTCCATAACCCATGACTCATCTCTAACAACCCATATCCACCTAACCCACATAGTCTACGTTTTTGTATTTACTGAAAAATCATCATAGAAGCTTCAATACTAGTCCGAATTTGATGAACTAGGGCTCAAAAAACTCAGAAAAAGAAACCCTATCAAACCAAGTCTCATACCCTCTGGTCCATACGGCTGACATAAGCCGTACGAAAGGTGATGTCATTGGGAGCTTGCTCCTTTGGTTGACTGGTTTTGCATTAAAAACTAATTTTGATCTTTTGTTGTGCTCTGATACCAAGTTGGAATCCAAAAACTAGGGTTTGGATGAAAAAAGGAGAAAGAAGAAGAGGAGAAATGGAAGAGAGAGAGAGAGCTTAATGACTCTCTCTAACCCATTATCTTATATACTCACTAACTAAATATAAAATTACAAGTATACCCTCATAACTAAGAACACCCAAACCAAATGTATAGAATACCGTATAGTATTGAACATATGTTTACGTTGTTGTGTGAAGAATTTTTTAGTAGGACTCTTCTAGCGTTATCGCTTGGGCTCAAAATCCCCTAGAAGGCCTCTGGCAAATGGCTAACACGTTGGACCAGAGTGCTTATTCTGTAGGGGAAGGTTTTTTTTTTAATCTTTGTGTAGTCTTGTTCATAGGGGTGCTGATGAGATTACTTTGACATTTGCTTAAGGAGGTGTAAATAGAATGATTACACTTTTTTCTTTTAATAATTAGGTAATATTCTGTTGATGAAATAAAAGAAGGGGAAAACCTCAAGATGCATGCTTCCCATTGTGTCTTATAGTACAATTTTCCAATTAGATTAAAAAATGTAAAATTTCCCCCTTGAACTCTTTGTGGATAGTTGACCAATGAAAAAGCAGCTTCCTCTTTTTATTCATTACCTATTTCAATGATCTTTATCAACTTTTGAATATGCAGTTGTTTCTTTCTTTCTAGATTATCCACAATATAGCAAAAGGAAGCAGGCTCTAGAGAGATCTATCCCATTAATCTACCATCCTTGTACCAAAACTAATAAATCTTTTAAGCATCCAAGCAATATTCGAGTACGCGAGGAAAGAAGCCCAAATGTGATTAAAGAAATCACAAGGAATAGGGAGATGGTTTATTGCATGGTTCAAAAACCCGAAAATTCGACTCGACTCGAAAGTTAACCGGGTTGAGTAACTCGGAAAGCTCGAAAAAAACTCGACTCGGTTTAACTCGGAATATATATGTCATAACTTGAAAAAACTGGGTTAAAACAACTCAAAGTACACTAATTTTACAGCCTCAAACCTAAAAAGTAGGATTAATAGAACACATAGAAGGTTGTTTTTGTGGACCCAAAACATATGATGCAAAAACAATGTGACATTCGAGTTTAGGTTTTAAAAAATGATAAAAATACCCTTTTGTGACTCGACCTAGTCTGGCGAGTCGAAAAACTCGGCTTGACTCGTCCGAGTCACTCGAGTAACTCGGCAAATAGTGTCTGCTTCGAGTTTTGAGGTGACTCGACTCGAAATTCAGTCGAGTCGAGTAACTCGGCCGAGTTACTCGGGTGACTCGACGAGTTTTCGAACTATGGTTTATTGATTCCCCACTAGAACGATTTTTTTTTTTGAGCAAACCAAAGTGCACATCTTTTGCCCCCTATAACTGTAGCACCTAATTTTGCATCCCTATAGGACCTGTGACCTACCAGTAAGTTTTCATAGAATCCCTGAAAATTACCAAAATACACCTAACTTTTGCAAAATTTCCATGAGTTTGAAGTTCCCAAATATCCCTATTCTTTTCAAAATAAGTCTCATTTATCCCTTTTTGATTAAAAAATGTTTGGGTAAAATCAAGTCTTTTCAGATTTAAAATAGCATTTAGAAGGAAAAATGATTTTTATCAACCCTGTGACATGTGGGCATCTAGAAGGTTTGTATTTTGAAATAAGGAGGTTTAGCCAAAAATCAATGGTGGCTATATTCCAATGACCGCTACCTTAGTTCTGAAAAACTTTCAAAATCCATTAAATTAATTGGTAAACAACAAAGAGGTAACTGATACTTTTGATTTTGGAAATCAATTCAAATTGGTGGCAAAATAACTATCTCCAACTAAATTTTTTCTTAACCTGTAGTTGTTGGTAATACTATTATTGACATTCCATTTTTAGACACATGAGCATTGCCATAGGAAGCTTATTTCAATGTAAGTGCCCTAAAACCCTTATGGTCCCTTCATTTATTTAATTATTTTCTCTCTACTTCTGCTATTTTATTTTTAAAATTTTTGGAGTTGAAAGGAATGAAGAGTGAAGACATGAATGGATGTTTATGGAGAACCCTTTATGTTGATAAGTGTTTATGGACCCACATTTAAACTCTACTCTAGATTAACTGATTAAGTAGGATTAACTTTTGAAAATAGATTTGGGGAGGCAAACCAGATCAGATTCATCTCAAATTAGTCTCTGGACCTAATTTCAGCCAGAAAAAGTATTCTGCCAAGGCTGATCACCAACATGGTATGTTTGCACAGTTGATTGTGTCCAGTGCATTAATTTGCATATCGATATGGCTTGATCGACTCTTTAATAGATTAATTTTAGTTTGAATTTTGATTTCAGAAGTTTTACCACCCTCTGAATTCATCCATGAACTTAAATTTTAATTTTGGTACTGATTTAGGGTACCTGTAGTTATAGATCAAAAGTTTGATTGGTCCCCACAATCTAGTCCAACTGAGTTTTGACATGAAATTATATAGTAAAATTCCCCATCTGATTTAGAGCACGTAAAAGAAATCCTCACTTGATTTAGAGTTCAGAAGAGCAAGTTATGGTCTGAACAAGTTTTGAGATATAACTTAATATTATGCACCCAGAAGCACAGTAACCAGAAAATGTAGCTAGCGGTAGACTGTCTACCACAAGTTATTGTTTCAGTCATAGTTACCAGAGCGAGAAGCGAAAACGAGAAGTGGGAAGCGAGACTCAAAAAAACCTTAAGAAACGAGAAGCGAAAAATGAGATATAGGCTCCTCATTCCCATTATTTTATTTATGGGTAGTTATATATTTGATTTTATCTTACATGAGATTTTTGTAGAAAAGTAAGTGCCACATCACTTCACCCATACAGCTTCCTTTGACTACTAGATGAGACGTGATTGAAGCGAGCTTCCTAGGAAGAGAGTCTATTCGATGAAATGAGTTTCCTAGGAAGCGAGTTTGTTCGAGGAAGCGAGTTTGGGAAACGAGTTTCTTAGGAAGTGAGCTTCCCACAATCCCACCTTGTACATAGCTTCCCGGCAACTATGGTTTCAGTGTATACTGCATATTGTCGATAGTTAGTATACCAACAATATGCAGTGCAACACCTTTTGCTCGCTATTAGCTCGCAATCCAGGCCAGAAACCCTATGTTAGCTTTTCTGATATTTGTTCTATGCTCTTCTCTATTTTGTTCTTCCATTTGGCGTACACTCGTACACTTTAGGGATTCGACCTAAGCTTGCTACCCACTGCGCTCTATACTTGCATGAAGTGAAACTGCTTTGGGCCATTCAAAAAATAGAAAATCATAAAAATAAAAATGAAAAATAGTAACTTTGCTTCGTTTTGGAACAACACGTGGCTTGATTCCACTATGGTAGATACATAGGCAACCCTGATCAGGTTCAGCTGCCTTAGGTAGAATCCTTAGGTTAGTTTCATTTTGTTATGATTGTTGACATTTTCTGTTTATATCTTTTCTAGGTACTTTCTATTTTTTATTTTAGCAATCTTCCATATTTGTTGGTGTGCTTTTATTTTAGGTGGTTGAATGTTTAGACATTGCCTATTTGAGCGCTACCTTAGCTGCCTCTGCTCCTGGAAAGCTCCTAGCAGATCAATTACTACCCCTGCTTTAGCCTCTACGTCCACCTAGAAATCTTAATAGGGAAATGAGGGATCAGTATCATTAGAATATTCTAAATCGGCATCCAAGTCCGAATGTTTCCATTTTGATAACATATCTAAATTTCAATCTCATCCTGTTTAGCATGTTTTTAATTAGATTGATCTCTTGTTTGAAATGTTTTATTTTAAGCATGATTTGATAACAAGTTTCTATTTTGGAATTTTAATGAGACTTTTAATTTAGTCTAAGATGGATTTAAGAAATAAGTAATCGCTTTGGCGGGTGTCTAACACCTTCCCTTAACACAATCGAATATCTTACCCGGACTCTCTATTTTTGACTACTTGCCTTACATTAGATAGCTTTTGGTTCCTATTCTCCCCTTGAATTAGAATAGGGGCGACTCCAAATTTTACGATTTTGACATTATTTCAGATTAGCGAATTTTACGATTTAGAATGGCAATTAAAATCCGTCGCTCATACCCCATTCCAAATACTCTTATCATCACCAACAACTGGCAAAGGGACTGCTTCTAGGAGGGATTAAAACTGTGCAAGCTGATCTATTTCCCAATCAATGAAATTTCTCTCCCACATTCTTATTCTCTTTAATACAACTTACACTATTTGTTTGTGGCATCGCGCTTTTTTATTGACTTGTCATAGAAATTATGTAATACCATCATGTAAATATGGTTAGTTCACACAGATTGAGAATGGAAAGAAGTTTCCATAGTTTAGCATTTAAAAAAAAAATTATCATGGAACAAGTTAAAAACTTTATTCAGAACCTGAAAGGGAAGAGTTGCAACAGGTCTATTGTTTCTTGTTAGACCCAAGATTCCAAAAAACTATGACGTAGATACGAATGGAGAAGGAAACAAAATGAGATGCTTCAAGGCACACTGGAAATCCGCTTTCCTTAAGACATTATTCGCATTACCGGTTTGCAAACGGGTTTGTAGCGAATCGCCTCCAGGATACAATGAAGCCCTATATGTAACTGTTGTTGATCTACGTCTTGCAATGACGTTCAAAATCAACCCTGAACTCTTGAGCAATGGTTTAATATTTGGAAAAGTAGAGACAGAGTCGAAGCATCTATGATCTAAATCTGTTTATAATAATATGTTTTTTCCATCCTTCATACGGTCTAATTTATGAGATCATGGTGTCTGTTGAAAAGAGATGTGTCTCTTCTCAACAGACACAAGCACATGACCGTTGGGTGGCATTTCTAAAAACTTGAAATCTAATAAAGTTTAAACCTTGTTGACCGTTTGAAAAGGTACAAGGAGAATATGGTTATAACTACATATGAATGAGTTGGTTTGATTATAACAGTTATAATAACTTCTTAAAAGAAGTTCACTACAAATCACCACATATAAGGTCACGTGAGATCACTCATATATCTATGAGGTTTCCTCCTCGAAAAGAAAAAAAAGGCAATACATGTGCAAGAGCATGGATGTGCAAGAGCATGGACTTGCTATCCAGCACCATACACACTAGCATCTCTCTCCAACCTACATATATTTTGCAAAATTTCCAAAATCTATAAGGACATATAATTTAGGCATTAGCTCTGTGGTTCCATGTCCTACACTTTTTACAAATACCACCTTAATTATCTAATTTGTTAGTTGCCAAGTTTCCTTATTAGTCTGATAAGTATTACATTGTGTATATAAATTTGTCTTACACTAGTGCATATCTAGTTTTAAAGTGTTCTGGTAAGCATGGGCGTATCCTTATAAACTAGAAAAAGGCAACCAAAAACTGATTAAATCATAAAAAAAAAAAGAGAGAAAAAACTGATTAGGTCATAACTCATAACTGAATATAATACCCTCATTTTTTTTAGCAAGAGCCATAATATTGCATATGCATAAAAGTTGATATCATTTTGGTTTTATACTTACATTGATTATATTCTATCAACATCTCTCTACACAGCTGGGGCTTGAGATCTTGCTCTTTTACATATAGCTTTTATACTTCCATTTTGATTTATCCTTTCTTAAGTATTACCTAGTTTATCCTTTGGAAGGTTTATAGGGAGTGAGTACAACACTATTATATTCATTTATGCCCTTATTTATAAGGATATGACATACATCATAAGACTTCTTTATTTACAATGTCCTAAAAATATACAAGATCCTCATTAATAATGTCCAAAAATTGAAATATCACTGAGTTCTCGAATCCTATTTTGCGGGGTTGCTGAATCCGACACCTTGCATTCGTATCGAACTTCGACAATCGTGTCCATGTCTTTGCAACTTAGGTGTCTTCTTTCGATAAATACTTATATGAATGTTTCCCCTTGCCTGAATTTTTGAGGTTGACCTTCAGGATGTCTGTGGACACCTAGACATTTGGCGCTCATCCACACGTACCTAGATAACCCTGGCTGCATCTCTTTGAAAACAGTCTATATTATTTGGGTCATTCCCATTGTGGATGATATTATGCAGTCTAAGCTAAACAAGGTTGGGTTGGTTGTCTTTTTGACATGCAAACTCTTCTCATATTAGTCTCTGGTTGATTCTTGAGGCATGTGGATGTTATGCAAAGAGTGATTTGGAGGCTCCTCCTGAGTGCCATCTATTGGATGGGTGGGTGGTGGGTGGGGAGGAGGAGAGGAATAGGAAGGTGTTTGACAACTCTTCGGGTCCAATCGAGAGACTTAACCTCTTCCATTCATAATTTTCTTCCCTCGATGTTTGATTCGGAGTGATTTTAGTGAGTCCAGTTGGTCATTCTTTTTTCATCATGAGTAGTGCTTGTTTTGTTTCTGTTAATTTTATTGCTTCTTTTGTTGCTAAGTTCACCTATTGATGAACCATCCTCTCTCTGTAAGTTTCATTTTTCTTTTAATGCAATCTGATTATTTACCGATCAGGAAAAAAAAAATTCTTAGTGCAGTACCAACTATTGGTAAGCCATTGCTATAATTTTGTACTTGGACCCCCACTTGCATGTGTGCCACATGTACCACAATGCCACTTTTGGTGTATTTTATTTACTTTATGCAAGATATGGACCTTGTACTAACCCATAAGCTTTTATACAGAAAATATTAACTGCTACTTTCTTATCTTGCCATAAATATATGCATGATAAAATGCATTATATATGTAACCAATAGTTTTAGATATTTTGGTACACATATAGTTGGGGATGGTTACCTTACAAATGTGGCTGACCGCAAATTATTATGATAAGGCTATGAAGGTGATGATGCCAAATTGCAATTTTTCCCTTGATGGGTAATTCTAAATTACAATTGTATCAACCATTCTTATGTTGTTTTCTACTAATTAAAATCTATAGATAAAAGATGCATATATAATTTGTGTTTGTTGATTCAGATTCTAAAGTTTATTTTTCTCATGAATTTTCGTACTATTTTGAGCTTCTTCGCATAAATTATAATAGCATTTTATAACAAATATCTCGTGTGACACACAGGAACAGCAGTGGTGATAGTTATGCTGGTAACAACGTTTCTCATGATTCTGATCATGTTGCTGGTGTGGCGCTGCCATTGGATTCTCGTCCTCATCTTCACTGGCTTATCGCTGGTTGTGGAGTGCACTTACTTCTCAGCTGTACTTTTCAAGCTTAATCAAGGTGGTTGGGTCCCACTCGTAATTGCAGCAGCCTTTCTTGTTATCATGTACGTATGGCATTATGGAACAGTGAAGCGGTATGAGTTCGAGATGCACAGTAAGGTCTCCATGGCATGGATCCTCGGTCTTGGCCCCAGCCTAGGATTGGTCAGAGTCCCTGGAATCGGCCTCGTGTATACTGAACTACCAAGTGGGGTACCTCGCATTTTTTCTCATTTCCTTACCAACCTCCCTGCCATCCATTCTGTCGTCGTCTTTGTGTGTGTGAAGTATCTTCCTGTCTACACTGTCCCCCAAGACGAGAGGTTCCTCGTAAAGCGGATCGGACCGAAGAACTTCCACATGTTCCGGTGTGTTGCAAGATATGGTTATAAGGACCTCCATAAGAAGGATGATAATTTCGAGAAAATGCTCTTTGATAGTCTCTTCTTGTTTGTCCGACTCGAGTCCATGATGGAGGGATGTTCAGACTCCGATGAATACAGTTTATATGGCCAGCAAACAGAGCGGTCACGGGACTTACTGCTGACAGAGAACGAAAACACCCTCTCCAATACAGACCTTACAATCTCCTCGAATGATTCTATTTTGCCTGTTACGCCATTGCAGGTAAACGGTGTGGTGAGGACGCCAGGGCAGGCTAGCAGCCAGACTGAGGTGGATGAGTTGGAGTTCATAAACAGCTGTAGAGATGCTGGGGTGGTGCACATACTAGGAAACACAGTGGTTAGGGCTAGTAGGGAATCGCAGTTTGTTAAGAAGATTGCTGTTGATTACATATATGCATTCCTTAGGAAAATATGCAGGGAGAACAGTGTGATCTTCAATATCCCTCATGAGAGCCTACTGAATGTTGGGCAGATATTTTATGTATAATTCTTTGAGATTAACATCAATAAGTAAATAATGTTTGTTTATCGTTATCCTTTGTGGTATTAGGTATTGTGATGCCCTAATCACTGTCAAGTGCATTCATTGTTGCTCTGAGGCATGCATTAATTTCACCAATGTTGAGCTCTTGGGCCCCACATTTCTGGTCCCCAAGCCCAGAGGAGAATTGTGTGAGGTTAGCAGCCCCTCAAGCTGGTTCCACGTCCGGATGAAGAAGTGTTGTGTCAGGTTTGCAGCCAGCATCAACTAGCCTGTTCATGTATCTTGAATCACTCAATAATAGAAGATATGGCTTTAAATACAGTGGAAATGCATTTAGTCTCCTTTAGTTAACACAAGATTCAAAGAACAATTAAGAGCCTAAAAGGCTAAAACACTCTTCTTTCTCCTTTTGTTTTCATTTAACACAATAAAGAACAGGGAAATAGATAGTGGCCCATCCAATCTCAAATTCATATTTGTAATGCAAATTTCGTTGTCAAATCTAGTCAAGTTAGAGTCATAGGTCAGTCCATAAGAGTTGATAAAGTGCTAAAGTAATGATGAAGAAGCTTTGGATGAATGCTATAGAATATATCATGTCATAGGATGGTAAGTGACTTAGTGACCTAGACTATACCTTAGATGATTGACTTAGAACATCTATATTTAACCTTAGGTGATTAGTAAACTTAGCATTTGAATTTAAACTCAGATGAAAAATAGTTAAACTATAGTTTACAAAGGAACTTGCTCGAGCGAGGTAACCGGTCGCTTGAGCGACACCAGAAAAACCTTAATCTGTAAAGGACAGTAGCTAATTCGCTAGAAGCGAGATTTTGGTCACTCGAACGAATTGAGAAAAATTGCTGTCTGGAAAGTTCATTAGCCAACTTGCTGGAAGCAGATATTGTTAGTTCAAGCAAAAGTGGAAAAACATCTCAGTTTAGAAATTCCAATAGCCAACTCGTTGAAAGAGAGATTTGTTGGCTCGAGCAAGATGAGAATTTCCCTTCTAAAAGCGGGGTTTGGAAGCCACTATTCATTGCCTTTGAACAAGGCTCGCTCGAGTGAGATTTAAGTTTGCTCGAGCGAGAATTGTGTAGATTAGAATTTAGTAACTGTGAACTTCCTATTCCGAATTGGTTTGAGTTTGTCTATAAATACTAAGACTTCCAAATACAATTTAAGGGTTTGAATCTAGGTTTGAGCATAGAGATTACATCTTTTGTAAGTGCTCTTGAAATTCTCATGTTTGATAGATTATCTAATTGAGCCAAGGCCTACACCCTTCAACATAGAGAAGCAAGCATGTTCTTCTAGAATTATATTGATGCTTGCTTGATTATTTCCAAATAGTGGAATTTCTCTACTGATTAGTGGAGTATTTTGCACTCCTGTTTGTTACATTTGATAAAGACACTTGACCAGAGTAAAATATGGAGCCACTGCAGTGGAGATCAAATCTACAGATTCATGAGAAAGCTTGGTCGGTGAGGAGCTGGACACTGTGGTGGGGATCGAACTTGCGAGTTCGTGATTATGCATTCATTAACTAGCCTTGGGTTGATGCATTGATTCCATTTTTATGTGAGGTTCAAGTTTGTACCTTTTACTTATCTCTTAGTGATTGTTATTTTGTTGGACGAGGTCCCGTGATTTTTCCTGTGAGGGTTTCCACCTAAAAATCGTGTATCTTTACATTGTGTGATTATCTCCTTATTGTTGCCCAAAGTTTGGACCCTGGGGGGTGAATAGGTTCTATGGAAAAGTAAAATTCTTTATAATTCCTTAAGTGGGATTTTAACTATATAAGTTAAAAGGAATTAGAGATTTAGCGATTCTACCAATAATGCAAAACAATCAGATAAAGAGAAGAGTTAGAGAGATGCAAACACAATGACACACAATGTTGTTCACGAGATTCGGCAACCTGCCTACGTCCCCGCCTCAAGTTAGAGGATTTACCACAATTTATTCACAATCGCCAATCTTTTCCTGGGTGAAGATCAAACCTTGTTAGGGAACAATCCTCCCTAAACTTAGTCCACTTTCTGGGTAGTGACCAAACCTTTACAAAGCTTCTGGCTTCACAAACAAGAGTCCCACATACGTCTTGATTTTACAACCTCTTTGACAAGTAGTTTTTGCACTCAGATAATGCTCCTTACACGAACTGATAAATGCCTTGAACACCCACTAAAAATCTCCCAAAGATTTGGAGTTGAAAATCTCAAATTCACGGATTTGAGAATTCTTAGTTAAACTCTATAAAATTGAAAATCTAAGCTTAGAGTGAATGAATTGAATGATTGGAAGTATTGGAGTTTTTAATATCATTCATAAAACATTCATTTTTATAGCCTAAGAGATTTTATGGCTGTTGAGGAAACTTCTAAAACGAAACTCGCCGTTACAGAGTATTCTAGTTTCCGCGCTATATATTCGACGAGATTGGATGTGCATTCTGATTTCATCGACGAGATTTGACCAGAAAACAAAACAGTGGCTCTATGGCCAATTTTGTCGACGAGACTTGTGGACCTCCATAATTTTGTCAACGAGATTTCTATTTTTCTTCTGAAATCTCATCTTGGCTTGACTTAAATGATTTTCATGGTCTTCTACTTTATCTTTAACAAAATATTTATTATGTTTTAGGTCCTTAGATTTATATTCAATGGGTCTTAAAGCACTTATGGTCAACTTAAGTAATTGAGCAATTCAACCGACCAAACTTTGAGGATTTCTTACATAAATCCTAAGATTCATAAAATAAAACAATTAAACCTTCTTGAGTCTTCATTATTCTAATCTTGATCTTGAAAGGATTTGACTTTATTTCCATGATCCAAATTGGACTTTGACTTTTGATATGATCTTCAATTATCTTCAATGTGATCCAAAAGCTTTCTTATGGCTTGATGGAGGAATCCTTTTTAAGCATGGTTGCATTTTCATCTTTTTGTCTTAGATAATGTGCTAATGCTCTTTATAACTGAATTTTACATATAAACTCAAGAGAACATTAGTAACACAAATGCCTTAGGTCAAAAACCTAAAGGCTAACACTTATAATTCTGCACTTTAATTAATTAAATTAAAAATTGGGTAGATAGACCCTAGGAGACTTATTCACCCCCCTCTAGGTGCTTGGATTCATATAAAGAAAAATTTCATATTCCATCTACTATGTGAGGGAATGCATTATCCTCGTTAGTCTACGCCCCTTTTTAACACCCACTAACTGTGGTTAAGATTCACCCACTCCTCGGTTAGATTGTTCTAAGGTGAGGTCTCAGCCCTAGGACCGCATCAAGGTTTAAAATTTCGAAATTTCGGCTGACATCTCACCGAAATCGAATTTAATAATAAAATATTATTCCGAAATTTAATCCGAAATTTCGCCGAAATATTCCGAAATTTCGGCTCCGAAATTTCAAAATATTCCGAAATTTTTATTTTTTATATATTTTTTTATATAATATTAATTATATATATATATTATTATTTTATTTTTAAAATTAATATATAAATTTTTTGAAATTTCACAAAATTTCAGTAAAAATTTCGAAATTTTCAGAATTTTAATTAAAAAATAATATAAAAAAATTATTTAAAAATAAAAAAAATCAGATTTCAGCCGAAATTCCAAAATTTTCGAAATCCAAAATTTCACCCGAAATTTTCGAAATTTCGCCTGAAATCTAATTTCCAAAATAAACCCAATTTCGATATCAGTGGGGTTGTCCGAAACCGAAATTTTGCGAAATTTCAACAAAATTTTAAACCATGGACCGCATTGTGTGGTTGCAGAAGTTTTATTCATTAAAATACTAAACCCTAATACTTGAACATGAGATCGAATCACAGTCAATCGCGATTGAACTCGGAGAGCTCAATCACACCCACAGGTCAACATGTGTCCTTATTAATCCCTATTAACCATGGTTAAGATTTACTAAGCCTTAAGGTTTAACAATCTAACCTTGGTTGTTATAAATTATTTTTTTAAAAAGTTAACCTTAGGGTTAAAATTTCTTAACCCTATGGTTAATTTTTTTAAATTTTTCTTTTTTCTAAAACGACAGTTAGATTGTTGAATCCTAAGGTTTAGGAAATCTTAACCACGGTTAATAGGGGTTTAAAATTACATGTGTCGACTTGTGGGTGAGATTGAAGTCAGAGAGTTTAGTTCAATCATGATTGGCTGTGATTCAAACTCTTTGAGCATTAGCTGCTAAAATTCATATTGATTCAAAAATCTAGGCCTTCATTAAAAAATTAATTATCGTGACTTTTTTTGTGGGGGGGGGGGGGGGGGGGCTCGGGTCTTGTGCTCAGCCCTATTTGACGCAAGCCTAATCCCAATAGCATTATTTTTGGAATGGAACCAAATCCTATACGGTTATAACCGGATTTGGGGAATCCGGTTATGCCCCTGAGGTCACCAGGTATCTCAGAATCCGGTTATAATCGTAGAGGATTTGGACACGTGGCAACCTTAGGAGCATAGGCAAGCACGGATGTGAGTTAGAAGATAAAAACCCAGGTAGTGATTTCAACACCCAACAACTTTACCAACTTAGCAATCTGGCAGAGAGATCAAAGAAGTCCATAAATACTCTCTACAATGTCTTGCACTTATAGGAGGATTCAAATGACTTCATATCTTATACAACCACCCTCAAAGGATGAAAGGTCCTCACAGAAGGTAAATCTAAGTATGGATTCGGAAGAGTTTGGAAAATCCCAAAATGGATATGGAGAATAGAGGTACTGTAGAGGTGGTCCATAGTTCACCGTCGAGTAACCCTAATATTAATTGTCTTTTTAAAAAAAAGAAGAAAGAAAATGTTTTGTATATTTTCATTAATTATGGAGAAGTGATTAAAAACACTCGATAGTACAGAGTTTGTGAGCATTGGATTTTAGGGTCTCGAGATTCATGCTACAAACAGTGACGGAAGTTATTTCGTTTATGCAAGCCTAGCCATCACGTCGGCTGAGAAAGGATATTTGGGGAGGAGAAGGACAATACTATTCATCATCTTCAACCTCCCACCAAGCACAAGAAGCAATCATCTTTTGGCAACATTATTTTCATTTCTCTTTGCTCTTATTTCTCGGGTTCACACTGGAGTTGCAGCCAAGAAACCAAGAAACTATTAAGGCTCCGTTCTTTTGGTGAAACTTTTAAAATCTAGAATTTTCATTGTTTCATGTCTAATTTTACTTGATGTCTATAACTATATTATTTCATAGAGTGCAAAAGTTCTACAAATATAGAACTTTCACGTTCCACCAAAACATTTGGATTTTTTAAGTTCCATAGATGTAGAACTTCTAACCAAATTGAACTCATAAATTTGAGATACTATCAAGTAAAAGGGTTAGAAACCCCCTCTCCCCTCTTTTCCTAGACTCTTGTCACTTGTTCCAAAACATTGATGTTTTGTACTTTTAAAAGTTCCACCAAAAGAATGGAGTTTTCACCTCTTCTCAGCTAGCATAGCAGACGTACAACAATATTATCTCTATAGGTGTAGCACGTGCCCTCCAAGTTCGGTTTTCAAGCTCTACAATAGCCTCCTTCATCCTCTCAGTTTGTACAAGCAACGGTAATCTACCGTATCCGCTTTCGTTTCAATTTATCCTTCGGCATTCAGCTTCTCAGTTCCGCCGCCGTGATGGCTAGGCTTGCATAAATGAAAATAACTTGTGTCATTGTTTGCAGCAATCTCACAAACTAGCCGCCGTCAGGGCAGGACTTGCGTTCTAACCTCTCCAGGTTAAGAATGGCAAGCCTACGAACAAGCCTAGGATCTTCTGTACAGAGAGAGAGAGGGGTAACACATACTCTTACTGAACACGGTCAACATTTGCAGAGAAGCAAATAAGCTGGTGCTAGCAACTCTCTAGCAACCTTTTTCGTAATTCAACGAGTTTTTCACTCTCAAATTTCCAAGTTTTCTTCAGGTATATTTGAGGAATGTCCCAGATATTTGCCTTCTCTCAGATATTCAAATCGGCATTACCGCCATTCCATTCTATTACAGGTTTTGTTCCAGGAAAAGCCTAAAGAGATGCAACACATACTAATAATGCCAACACCCTCGTGTTCTCCTGTTTGTTCTCTATAGGCTTACATGTATGGACTGCAATCGTGGTTTTGACAACATATATATAGTAATTATTCTAAGAACTGTCCAGCCACGCCAAAAGATGTGCTATTTCTTCTAAGAACAGTGTTATTGAACTGTCCCTTTCTTTTCACCAAAAAAAAAAAAACTGTCCCTTTTCTTCGATTCTACATCATTTCCTGTAAGAATCAGCTCGCTTCCAAACTTAGCACATAGCATCAAATTAATTGCACAAAACACAGCCCATATATAGTTATTATCCTCTGTTATGTCGTATACACCAGAAAATAATTCCAACTATAAACACCATTATTGAATGTCGTAATAGTAACCATTTTATCTCACTGCCTATGTGCAGCAAGGTCTGAAAGTCTTCGACAGGAACCCCCTCTTGGATTGTCCCTAGCCCAAATAAGTCCTCACGGTAATGGCGAATAAAATCCTCTTCACCAAAGGGTACCAGAAATTCAGGTGGCTGAAGCTGATGTAGCTACTTTCAAAGTAACAAAAAAACAAGCAACTGACTGGAGTGGGAAAGTGAGTTGGAAAAGAAAGTTCGGGACTCCAGGGATTGGAATCTTCAGGCATTTGGGCTAATTTTTGCTCAGTTAGATTTGTTAGGTAGTGCAGACCCAGTAAAAAATGTTTTAATTTGTCACAAATGGGAAAAGGAAGTATCATTGTTCATACTGTGAGTGACCAGGCATGAAAACATAAAAAGAAAAACATAAACCAGCCAGAAGCTTGCACTTGGATCTTACCAGAGAGACAAAAAGAAGGAACATATAAAGTGGATCAAATAACCCAAATCCTTTGTATAGGTAACCATTCCAAACTCTACCAAAACCAGTAAAGGTACATTAATCAGAGAGATTGATTAGGCATGGAAGAAAAGTTCATCCTCCCCTCACAGTCCCCAAAAAGTGACAGCAATTAAGAGAAAACCCACATCTACTTTTTCAAAATTGCCCCACTGATTTCAACCTAGTATCGTCAATAAGTTTTAGCATCATAACTAACTACTGCTACTAAATACACACAACAGGCACCACTGACATCCATCTATCACAACCTTTTCACCATGTCCAAAAAAATATAGCACTTGTACTCATCTTGTACAAAAAAGAAGCATGATGAAAAACTTGGATAGAATCCTTACCTCGGCCCCCATCAGTTGTCCGGTTGCTGCTGTTGAGATTGTTGTTGCTGAGGATGAGGCTGCGGCCATGGCATGAAAGCCACAGGGGGACGAGGTTGTTGGGCAGCATAGAGTGCCACTGATGCTTGATCAACTGGTTTTCCCATGATCATTCCTGGCGCCCCCACTGGGTGCTGCGGAGGGACGTAGTAGTAAGGGATAGAATCAGCCGCTGCACCAACCGCTGGTAGAGCAGCCCTAGGGACCCCAAGGCCCTCCTCCTTCAACTCATCTCTTGGAACAATATCAACCAAGAAGTCAAATATATCAGTCCTTGTTATGGCGGCGGCAATGTCGTTCTTCTGTAGTGTCCTCCGCTTGTTCTCTTCCGTGTGGATCCATGAGCGCAGAGTCAGCTCCAAGATGAACATCTCACAAGCCTTTGCGAATACAACTGGAGCCTCAGCCGATATCATCCGGACGTCCTCATCAGCCTTCATTATCTTCTTGATCCGAGCAAGCGGGAGGCTGTGGTTCTTGAAGTCGGTTGTTTGCTCGATCTCTTGGAGTTGGTTGGCCCAAAAAACCTGCAGTTGCTGCTGTTGCTGCTGCTGCTGTTGGTGGTGGAAGTGCTGGGCCTGCTGGTATGCAAGCTGGTGTTGGGAAGCAGAAAAAGTAGCAGCCGACTGGGCCGACGAAGGGACAGCCATTGCAGGAGCACCGGAAGCCATCATTGGAGCAGTTTGGTAGGAAGGGGCCGCATATGCTGTCTGAGTGGCACCAGTTACAACTCCCACCACTGGCTGCGGCTGCTGTGATTGTCCAGATTCATCCATGGTCAACGTCAAGGAGTACACTTGCCAAGTTCAACTTTGTCCTCCCATCTCGACTTTGAAAGGGTGAAAAGACAAATGCTCAGAGAAGAGAAACCAACCTGCAAGTTAAAAATTGAAACTCTGAGATGCATTGAGTGAACCTAGTAGCAAATTAAATTGTGGCAGAGTAGTCCAAATTCTGTATGTAAGCTGGCATTTGGTTGTGGTCAACCCCGTCAAATAGGAAACCAATCTTTCAACACTCAGTCAAGTTCTATTTATTTGTTTTCTGTAATCCATTAGGACCAAAACCTAGAATTCCACACGCTGCTAATGTCTAGATGCTTTAGGATTTATCATGTAGACAATTCAGCCAAGACTCGGACTACTAATTTTTTTTTTTATTCTCACTATTTTTTATGGAATGTGATCTAGACTCCTGAAGTCATCTCAGAACCTAACTTCTAATTTTCATTATATGCTTTTAGCAGGAACTGTGTTTGATAAGGTAAAGAAAATATACATTTAGGTAGCATTTGGCAAGTTTAATACGTAGACAATTTTGTATAAAGTCTAATTAGAAAGAAGGTTTTGTTAAAAATCATATGTTTGGTTTAAGCTCTAAAGTCTAAACTTTAGCCTCCAATTCAAAAAGTGAATCAGAGAGAAAACATCAAATGCGGGTAGAGGTTTCACCGGTCGATTACGTCGTTTTTGGGACTATTACAACCTCAACAAAAATTAAAATTTCCAACATGCCCAAGCTCCATTTTCTTCCTTCGTGCTAGGAGAGAAGCCCCAAATGACTCGAAAGGATTTCTCTTCACTCTATGAAGACCCATCATCAGTGAAGCCCCCTCATCAGGTAATCTCTCCTCATCTTTTTCCCTTTGTTTTGTTTTTTTATGACACGTATGATCAAGATTTTCCAGTAAACGGATGATTTGAGGTTGTTTTGCTGATCCTTTCATTTTTACTTTAAAATGAAAGAAAGGATTGTGAAATGAATGTTTTGGAATGTCTGGTTTTTGTGTGTCGAAATGAATGATAAGGTAAATATATATATATTAAAAGTTGAGGCAAAAGTCCATTATAGGGGGTTTTCTTTACTGAATCTTCTTTGTCAGTTATTACGAAAATAGGAGCATGAGTTGGGATCATGGTTTCAAAAAACGCCGAAACCGTTACGTAACGCCCGTTACGTAACGGTTTCGGTATGAGCCGTTACCCGATACCGCGACGACACGTACTTTTTGGCGTACAGGTCACGTAACGGCCGTTACGTGTCGGCGAATCTTCTTTTGCAGCTGTTAGCCTGTTTTGTTTTTTTTACTTTATTCTTTATCTTTATCTTTATCTTTTGCAGCTTTGCTTTTCAAAGTTAACGCAAAATTCAAATTTCAAACTTCAAAGTTCAAAGATTCTTTTACTGTTTTGCAGACTTCACGTGAGTGTCTCTTGGACCTTGGTGAGACCGTGAGACAGTCTTCTCTCTGGTTTGATTGAATTCTCCTTATATAATAGAATTTATAACTCCTCAGCCTCTCACCGTCTCACGACTCAAACTCAATCTTTCATACTTCTTTCCCTCAAGTATTACGGGTTACGACTTACAGCTCAATCCTGCTTCCTTGCACCGTCGCCTACACCCTTTGTCGCACAAGGCTCTTGGTTAGTTGGTCACTTGGTCTTGGCTACCCATTTTCTCTTAATTTCACGTATTCGTCTATTCGGTATTCCACTATTTCTTTCTCTCTATTTTTTTTTTGGAACACCAAATGTTAGTATTAATTATTAAATGTTAGTATTTTTTTTTGAAATTGGAATATTATTAAATGTTAGAAAATGTTACTATTTTTTTTGGAATATTATGAAATGTTAGTATTAAATGTTAGAAAATGTTAGTATTAAATGTGAGAAAATATTAGTATTTTTTTTTGAATATTATTAAATGTTAGAAAATGATAGTATTTATTTCGAAATATTATGAATTGTTAGAAAATGCTAGTATTAAATGTTAGAAAATGTTAGTATTAAATGTTAGAAAATATTAGTATTTTTTTGGAAATATTATTAAATGTTAGTATTTTTTTTTGGAAGTATGATTAAATGTTATAAAATGATAGTATTTATTTCGGAATATTATGAATTGTTAGATAATGTTAGTATTTTTTTTAGAAAATATTAATGTTAGTATTTTTTTTTGGAATATTATGAAATGTTAGAAAATGTTAGTATTAAATGTCAGAAAATATTAGTATTTTTGTTTGAATATTATTAAATGTTAGAAAATGATAGTATTTATTTCGAAATATTATGAATTGTTAGAAAATGCTAGTATTAAATGTTAGAAAATGTTAGTATTAAATGTTAGAAAATATAAGTATTTGTTTTGGAAATATAATTAAATAATGTTATAAAATGATAGTATTTATTTCGAAATATTATGAATTGTTAGATAATGTTAGTATTTTTTTTGGAAAATATTAATGTTAGTATTTTTTTTTGGAATATTATGAAATGTTAGAAAATGTTAGTATTAAATGTCAGAAAATATTAGTATTTTTGTTTGAATATTATTAAATGTTAGAAAATGATAGTATTTATTTCGAAATATTATGAATTGTTAGAAAATGTTAGTATTAAATGTTAGAAAATATTAGTATTTTTTTTGGAAATATGATTAAATAATGTTATAAAATGATAGTATTTATTTCAGAATATTATGAATTGTTAAACAATGTTAGTATTTTTGTAGGAACTTGGAATATTATTAAATGTGAGTATTTTTTGCAGATTAGGGTATTTTTATTTCTTAGAGTTCTTATTGAATATCCTACATAATGCCGCCGAAAAAGAGAACTGACACAGATATTGGTTGGGAGTTTGGGCAGAGAGTAGGGGATACTAGGCATAAGATCAAATCTAATTATTGTTCTAGAGCAATTACTGGGGGGATTACAAGATTCAAGGAACATTTGGCTCATAAAGCAGGTGATGTAGCAGGGTGTACTGCAGTTCCGAAAGAGATTCGTATTATGATGAGAGATCATTTGAAGGATGCTCACGCAGCTAAAGCTCAGAAAATAAAAGTTGCTGAGAGAATAGCTAACATGGAGAGAGTTTCAGATGATGACGAAGAAGATATTGACGTAGCAGAACAGGAACTTGATGATGAAGCTATTTTACAGGCGGGTTTGAGGGCCAGCATGGATAGCTTTCATTCGGATGAGACTAGTCGACGATTTACTGCTGCTACTGGGAGACGTTTTGACTCTGGAGAGTCTTCCTCACAGCAGCCACCAGCAAGCCGTTCATCACATTTGCCTAGGTCTTCAAGCTCACGAGTACCTGGTGAGAGTTCGCGTGGTGTTAGAGGAAGAGGTGGTCGAGGTCCTATTGACCCTTTCTTGATGCGACCTGAGACTGCCACTCAGCCTAGTGTGAAGTCCAGTTTCGATAAAGGGATAAGGGCAAAAGTGGGCAAGGCAATTGCACGATTTTTCCATTGGAATCGCATCCCTCCTAATGCAACGACCTCCCCTTACTTCCAGGCTATGATAGATGTTATAGCAACGGCATGCCCAGGGGTTAAAGGACCTAGTTCTTACGAGATTGGGGGAAGATATTTGGATGAAGAAGTTCAAGACTTGAGGCTTTATATTCAGAAGTTTCAGAGATCTTGGGAGGAATATGGGTGCACTCTGATGTGTGATGGATGGAGTGGCCCTACTCGAAAATCAATTGTGAACTTTATGGTATATAATGGACAAGGTACTATATTCCAAAAGTCGGTGGACGTGTCTGGAAAAGTAAAAGACCATAAGTTCTTATTTCATTTGATGGATCAAGTTGTTGAAGAAGTCGGTGAGAAATACATAATTCAAATAGTCACCGATAATGAAGTTGCTTATAAGGCAGCTGGGATGAAATTAATGAAGAAGCGGAAACATCTATACTGGTCTCCCTGCGCAGCACATTGCATAGACTTACTTCTAGAGGATATAGGTAAGCTTCCTTCAGTAGAGGTAATAGTTAATAAAGCTAGAAAGATTAGTGGTTGTATCTACAACCACAACTGGATGGTGGCGGTTATGAGGGAGTTTACGGGTGGCAGAGACTTGCTACGCCCGGGCATTACTAGATTTGCCACAAACTATATTGCCCTTGAGAGTATTGTGCGATATAAGGCACAATTATTACAGATGTTTACTTCTGAGAAATGGGTGGAATCTAGGTACGCTCGTGAAGAGGGCTTGCCTAAGCAGATAGCTCAAATCGTCCTCTCCGAACAAAATACATTCTGGGTAAAGGCAGAAGAGATTGTGAAGACTGTACAGCCCCTAGTAAAAGTGTTGAAATTAGTGGATGGTGATACAAAGCCGACAATAGGCTATATATACGATGCAATTGACCGAGCAAAATTAGCAATCAAATGGCTTAATAGAACATCGTATAAACAATATTGGGCTTTGATTGATAAGCGCTGGGATAAGCAGCTTCACCAAGATATCCATGCTGCAGGTCCGTATACAGTTATTTAATTTATTAACTGTTAATTTTCTTATTTTATTATTTGGTAATTGATGTATGTGTTTTTTCTTTATACAGCATATTTCCTAAATCCCGTCTGCTATTATTCAAACACTTTTTCCAACCATCCAGAGGTATTTTTAGGCTTGAAAAAAACAATCCAGAGACTTGAGCCTTGTAAAGAAAACCAAGTAAGAGCCTTGAGTCAGGTATAATTATAAATTATAAGTTTATACATTTATTAATTAGTTAACTTAGTTGTATACTTATATACTAATTGAAATTAAATTTCTTTTAGCTTCAACTATATAAGCAGCAACAAGGCTTTTTTGGAAGTGATACGGCACGACTGGCAAGAAAGATGACTGAACCAGGTATAAGTGTATAACCGTATAATTTGGATTATGATTTATTAATTATAAAATTATGACTGAACTAAACTTTATAATACTTTTATTTTTCAGGCGAATGGTGGGGTACATATGGCGAGGATGCTCCAGATCTTAGAAAAATTGCAATGAGGATCCTAAGTCAGACTTGCTCTTCATCTAGGTGTGAAAGAAACTGGAGCACATTCTCATTGATTCACACGAAGCCGCGAAATAGACTCACTTCCGAGAAGTTGGACAAATTGGTATTTGTCCACTATAATATGAGATTGCGTGCACGTCATCTAACAAGGAGAGAGCAAGACGATGATTTTTATGATCCAATCAATTTGGATTATATTTTTGCCGATGATGATCCCTTAGAGCCATGGTTGCGTGAGATGGAAAAACCGGTTCTAACCGATGTATCTTTCCTTGAAGGACATGTAGATGCAACCAATGAAGAGTTGAGGGCCGCAGCAGGTGCCACCACAGGCACAGACATACAACCACCTACTGTTACCCCTACTTCAGAGACTACAAGTACAAGCAGAGCCAGAAAAGAAAGAGGCAAAGGCAAGGCATCGGCACAATTACCAGCAACCACTGAGGAGGTTAGTGAAGGGTCGGCGGGAGGAGAAGGGCATGAACTCTCATCTACTAGTAGTACTAGTAGTGGACCTAATGGAGATGCAGGTGCTACAGCAGTTATTTATGATGTAGATGTTGGTCAGGGGCAAGATGTCGATTGGACTGGAGCTGAGATTCAAGGGAGTCCTAAAACAAGTAGGAGGTGAGAGGTTCAGGAACCTGAGGCTGAAGCTGAACAATATTCGACTCCTTCGAACTACATGGAAGGGTATGATTTGTTTCCCCAATATCAGTATGGAGCTTATGGTTATGGATACCCTCCCACATATCCCCAGCAGGGGCAACAGTACTATCAGTTACACGATTTTCTCAGCGGATTCCCACAAGACTATGCTCAAGCTCAAGCCCAAGCCCAACACTATGAAAATCTCTACCACCAGCCTTACGTTCAACCAAATAGAAATGATGATGATGATGAGCCAGCCCGTAATTCTATGTGGCTTTAGGACTTAGCCGATGAGTATGAGTTATGACTGTATGTATCATTGTATATTTGTATGATTGTATTTGCCTATGGCCCTATCAGAGTATCAGTACCTGGAGTCTCGAGACTCTCAAGTCTCAACCCATCTAATTTCATTTTTTTTACATTTTCAGCTTCATATTGGCTTTAGAAGTATTTTTATTATTATTTTTTGAATTTATTTTGATTATTTGCATTTTGATTTTTTTTTTCTATTTATTAGATTTATTTTGATTTTTTTAAAGCAAAAAAAGGGGTCAAATAGCGTAACGGCCGAAACCGTTACGTAACGCCCGTACGTAACGGTTTCGGCCGATACCGTTACGCACGCCGAAACCGTTTTTTCAAACCCTGGTTGGGATTGTGTTGGGGATTGGAGCTGTTGGTAAACTGGTTGAGGTCGTCCTCTTCGTGTTTGTTTTGGGGTCTGTGAGAGAGAAGATATTATGGGGTCTGTGGAAAAGCATGGCTAACTGGGATGTGAAGCAGTCATGTGTGTTTTTTTTTTTGATAAGTCATCATGTGTAAATTTGATAGCAGCAGTCATTTGTACATTACAGAATAGAGAGAGAAGATATGAAGCATATGGATTTGTGTTGAGGCCTGGGGGATTACTGTAAGGCATTGGTTTAACTAGGTTAAGTGGGAGTACTAGATAGTGGTTGCCCAAACATTATTTAGGATAACTTATGCGCTAGATTGCACATTGACAAGAGAGTTGAAGTAATTCCAATTTTCTTGAAGTGGTTTATAGTGGTGCATTGAACTTAGGATTCCAATTCATCTCTCCATATTCTATGATGTCATCAGACACAAAAAGCGTAATGGGATTCTTCAAACATGGGAGCTCCCCAACATGAATTTTTTTGGAAATTCTGATCGTCTTTATACTTGAAGAGAATTGTTGTGTATTTTTCTGATACCTGGAGCATCTGCTTCATTGAAACAACCTTTTGCTTTCAGAAGCAAAATGGGAGCTAAAATCTATATTGAAGCTAAAATCTGTATGGTTTGGTTAAATAGGATTCAAGCTGGGATTAAATTGACCTCACATTATTGGAAATGGTTTTGACAGTTGTCCCACTTTAATAGTATGAAAGAGGATGGAATTTTAAGAAACATGCATTTAACAAACAAATATATTCCTTTGGCTCTCTAAGCATACAGCATCTACTCGAAATCATCGATTCCTAATCTAGTCCATTGTTTGAAGCTATCTAGAATCATCATCCAGATAAAGCCCTCACCTTAGGGGGAGTGGACTTCCAAAATCCAAATGCCTTGCATTGGGGATCTCTAACCAACTCTCCAGCCACTTTCTCTAAGAGGGTACTATAGAAACCTCTCATATGAACACCCCTGTGATTCAGAATTATCTCTCTCCCCCCCCCCCCCCCCCCCCCCCCCTAACCCACACACAAGAAAAAGTCGGCATCTTTACCTGTGACCTTTCAACTTCTCGAATACAGAGAAAAATCATCTGCCACTGTCAATTAGAACAAGCTGGGTGACTGTTGGATTATTTGTACGGAAAGTGCTATGAAGTGGCTTCAATTAAAAGTTTCTCAGCCAAGAGAAAATGCTTTGAACAATTATCAATATCTACATGCTCTTACTTGATCCTAGCAAAACATGGGAAAATCCCATTTGTATTCCGGTTAAATTTTTTTGAAAAATTCTGATTTCATTAAAAAAAAAATAAGTTTAGATGGATTTCAGGTAAGGCTAGAATATCAATTTGTAATAATCAATTCATACCCCACAACAAATTCGATGCATGCATGGGTCTAGACATATGTGCATGCCCATAAACTAACCTTCTTTTTTCTTCACAGGTTCATTGGATAAATAGATCAATATTTCAGAATAACCTAAAACAAACACATTGTAACAAGAAGCTTAATCAAACAACACAGAAAACACAAATAATTCTCAAAGCAAGATGATTTCATAGTTTTGGGAACAAGCTAATCCTACAGCTGAAGAGACTACAAGAAAAAACCCTAGTTTGTTCTGTAAATGTCAAGCTTTCAAGCTTCCTACAACTAAATCTCCAACCATCTGAAACCTTTACAAACTTAAACAATAAAAAATAAATAAAAACAAAAAACTACTCTGCAGAGCTATGAGAAATACACAAGAACAGAATAACAGAAAAAAAAAAAATTGTAAGCAGAACCTAGAAAAATTCACACAGGTAAACACACATTACAGAAACAAACGAGTTTGTACGGACAAGAATTACCTGTAGGCTGTAGAATCGTAGCAGAAGCTGTTCAAGTGTTCTAATGGCAAAACCCTAATAGAGACTAGAGAGAGAGAGAGAGAGAGAGAGAGATGGAGAAGGGAAGAGAGACTTAGAGAGAGAGGGAGCTTTTGAATTAGTTAGAGAGAGAAGGGAGTTGCAGGGAATCGGGTACCAGTGACAAGTGTCAACATGTGGGGGTTCTGACAGTGAGCACGGTCCTACGCTCTCCACGTGGCGAAATATCATTAGCTGTTTCAGCCAGAAAAAAGATGCTCCGTTCTTGGCCAGATTGCCGTTCGGACAACGGATATTCTCCATGCCCGAGTATCACTCGCGCAACCTCTTTACCCGACGCGTGTTCTGTCACTAAGTAGGTATTAGCATGCATCTCGTATGTTTCGTAGGACAATACATGCACACCTCCCTAGCTTGTTATGAATCTTCTTTGACATCAAAAAACAACTGTGGTTAAGATTTAGTTAAATAATCTAAACTTAGTTTTTTTTAAATTGTTATAAAAAAATTTAGGGACGTATTCTTTTCTAGTTTTAACCTATTTTGCCAAAACCGGTTACACCCATGAGGTTGTCACATGTCTCTTTTGACACCTCTTAACTATGGTTAAGATTTACTCACCTCTAAGATTCACCTATCTATTCTTGGCTTTTAGAAAAAAATAATAATTTTTTTTGTTAACTATGGTTAAAATTTACCAATTCTTAAGGTTAGTTTTTTTAAATTTTTTTAAAAAAACCAAAAATAGGTATGTGAACCCTAAGGATAGGTGAATCTTAACCACAATTAAGGGATATAAAAAGAGACATGTGACCACCGGGTTGTAACTGATTTTGCCCAAAACTGGTTACAACCGGAGAAGATCACCGATCAAAAATTTAACCTAAGTTATGATTCATTGATTATTTTTTTTTAACTACCTTTTATTGAAAATCAAGAATAAATTATTTTACTATTAAGGGTGGGTGATAAGTCATGTGCCAAGCTGGGAGATATTTATGTCAGTATGTACCATCCTACGAAACATTCTAGATGTATATTATCACTCATAAACCCTTACACGTGTAGGATAGATGGTTTCTCGTTGGTAAGACAGAGGGGACGCTCTACAGCCCTCATGCCTTCACATGCAAGCCACGGGCGAAAGTCCCATTAGTGGGTCCCACTGTAATTTAAGTTCACCACTCCGCATGACCACATTGAATGCGGACGCTGCCGTTGGACCGACACGCGCTTTAATATATTCTTTGTCTAGAAAACATTTGTGTACGAAATATTTTGTTTATTTTTTTTCTCATTTTTCCCCATTCTGATTAGTTCCGAACCGATTCTACTGGTTTTGGCCGGTTCTTAAAGAGAACCGATTTTGGAGGTTTTGAGAACCGGCAAGGGGGTTGGCTCCCGATTCGATCGATCGGTCCGATTTTGAGAAGATTGATATTTGGGTCTTGGGGGTTGGGGATTCGGGGTGGAGTCCGAATTTTATTTATTTTTGACAATCTTAAGTCGTTTCGTTCATACGTTTGGTACATTATCGTTGTTACAAGACATCTCTTCCCTTACCTCATATTTATGCCCAGTTAAATAACTAATTTTCTTTTGTAGAAATATTATCAAGCAACACGCACTCTAAACTCACACACACAATGTAACGATCCAAAAACCCCACGTTGGACATAATGTGACTTTGGACGGTGATATTTCTTAAACCTGCTTAATTCCATGACATAAAGGTAAAACCAAACGTACAAGTCTCCAGAAATGACAATAATAAAAATTCGATATATAAACAATTCATCCTATATCAACATAACCCACCAAAAGACAACATAATCTGTTTCCCAATGAAACTTTATAATCTGAGCAACTTTAAAACTAAAAGAGACTAAGTATCTCAAGTATCTATTACAACTATTTAAAAAAACAAGACTAGCAATAAGGGAAATTGTCAGGTCCATCACTCCCTCGTCGAAGGGATCACCTGTTTCCTCTTCTCTATAAGACTCTTCCACACAAGGTGTGGCGATCCGCTCCTACTCTAAATCAGACGAAAATAACAGCTCGACGTAGTATTGAATAAGCAGTCTAACTAGCAACATGATATCATCTGAACATAATCAATATCATAATCATTTCGCAAACATATAATCAAAGTGCGTAAGAACATGTGGACATATCATATCATCATCTTGACTTTTGTAGACTTGTGAACATGCGATTCTTAGACTTGATATTGCATGATGCATGTTCTTATGAGATGCATGCTCATGCGCAGGCGAATACTTGTGAACTTATGAGATAGTACTTGTGAGATACAATGTCCATGCGTGGACGAATACCTTCCATACAACCATACCCCATGCGCGAGCCAATACTTTCAATACAACCATACCCATGCGCGGGCCAATACTTTCCATGCAACCATATCCAAGCGCAGGACCAATACTTTTCATGAAACCATACCTAAGTGCGGACCAATATTTTCCATGCAACCATACCTATGTGCAAGCCAATACTTTCTCGTGTCATGCATGCATGCTTGTGAGACACGTGGACTCATGTGATTCATCGACTTACCATGCAAGTGAATATGTGCTTGAGTTTCATAATTGACATTCGAGTAGATCATCACTTAGGTTCCGATCTCCCACCATAGAAATTCCACCATAACGTCTCATACCATATGGTTAGAGAATTCCTGGTCTGAAGAATTTCCTTTAAGTATTGACTTACCTGAATATCGATCACCATTCAATATACATAGGGCATAATTTAACACAACAATCATAAATAACACTTTAGCATAATTCCATCATTACCATAACATAATTCATAAACATTAGACCCATCTCATCTACATTCATCCATAAAAATACCCTTCCTCCATTTCACATAATCCATTCTCCAATCAAAGCATACACCAACCATAAACATTCATTCAAACCCAATAGTCATTCATTCGAGACCCAATTCATCATCATTTCCATTTAATCTACACACCATAGCAATGCAATTAAACTCATCCATCATCATTTCTCTTCCACCATTTCAATATAGTAGAATAAATCACCAATTAATAAACCATAAAGCATAAACTACTATTTCCTACAATCATAACACATGCAAAGTCCTATTTCCTATTTCATTCACAATTTTCTATCAATTTCCATGATAATCATGCAAGAGTTCTTAACCAAACATGCTTAAACATAAAAAAAATAGATAATAGAGTTAGGTTAGAAGGCATATCGACCTTTGAAATCGTTCCATTCAATCCAAATTGCTTGCAAGAGGCTTTGGGGGTGATCATCAAGCCAAATCCTCATTCTCCAAGCAAGATTCTCCTCTTCCAAGCAAATCCTTCTTGAAACCCTAGGTTTTCTCCCAAATTCCTCCCAAATTAGGTTAGAATCCTCTTAGAACCTAAAACCCTCGAATTAGAAAAGCTATTATAGTCTAGGGGTTTAAAACCCTGATTTTCGTAACTCTTTAAAAAATATTGTGTGCAACTTGCGATCGATTGCCCTACGGCGTGATGTTGCCAACGTAAGAGAACTAGGGGAATCATCTTCTTACGCAAGACTTGCTCTTTCCGGTCCAAAATTTGAGCCAGTTACTCAACAAGAGTCAAATTTGATCGGACTTCCAACGGTTCAAGGTTGATGACATGAGACGGGTTTGAGATGTATTTCCTTAACATGGAAATGTGGAAGACGCTATGAACACTTGCCATGTGAAGCGGCAATATAACTCGGTAAGCAACTTCCCGAACTCTAGTTGTGATCTTAAAAGGACCCACATATCTCAGGTTGAGCTTGCCTCGCTTGCCGAATCTCATCACACCCTTTGTGAGCACGAGTTTTTACTCACTGTTTTGATTAGAAGTCGCCACCTATTAATTTTGAGGGATAGGTCCCAGATATGGATAAGATCTAATGATCTCAATGAGATTCTAGGTAAGAGGTTCGATTATATCCTGGGGAAGGTATTAGACACCCTGAGACCCTCATTTTATAATAGTCACCTATTCCCTAGGAACAAGCCAAATTAATGTCAAAGTTTTAATCCAATACCTAAGTGTTTTGATTATACTAATCCAAGAAAGAAGAAAATCCTAACTAGGGTCGAACCTGGGTTGAGTTGCCTACGTACTCACATGGGGTGAGATCAGACCGATCGTAGTTCTAGCACATGAGCCTATGCTGAGGTTAGGAGAGTGTGTGTACCGGGGTTATAACGCGTAAATTTCTTCATGCATTTGTCAAATTACCTCCATTGTTGTATGAAGTTTATTATTTTATGTGGGGGGCTATCCTTCCAATCCGAGTAAACTCAGACTATTAATTGTCTTCCTAATTTGGGGAAGAACCTCTAATTAAGAAGAAGAATAAAGAAGAACAAAATATTTGAATAAAGTATTTGTATTTATTCAATAGGGTTGCCCATATCCCATGTAGGCGTTACAGAATACCTCATACAAGTCTTTATATCCAAAAAAATAAAAAAAGAAAGAGAGGTGGCCATATTGGGGGTTCACCTGATGTTCTCCATCGATGAGAGATCCTTCTTCTTCCTCCTTGGTTGCTGTTTTTCCTGCTTCGTAGGCTCGTGGGTTCTCTGCTCCGTGCTTTGTTTTTTGTCTCGTGGGAGTTTTTTTCAATAAACTCCCTTTCATATGTTTTGGAGAGTCCTTTTTGGACTCCCCTTTGATTTCCTCCATTTTTTTTTTTTGAAAATCAAAAGGTTCTGTCCTTTTAGAGAGAGTGATTTGTCCTTAGATAGTTGGTTTCCCAAACCAGGTACGAATGAGAGTCCTTATTCTTAAAGGACTCCAAATTTGTTTCCCTTTTTTGGGAAACCTAGGAGGATCAGAATTCTCTCCAAAAGAGGGAAGAGTCTTATCTTCCCAGAAAATGGAAGATGTTACTTCCCCTCTCGAATAGGATGTCATATGACACTCTTTTATTCGAGAAAAAGAACAGATCTCTATCTTGGGATCCCCCAAAGCTGGTAGAGAGTCATTTTTGTTAAGGATTCCCTACCATATGCCGATCAAATACTGACTGCCATCTGGAGAAAGGACTGACCTTGGTCAGTCTGAAAATTAAAGAGGTGAGACCATGGATCTCACCCACGGTCTAGGTTAGGTCCAAAGCCTATTTGGGTTGCGGACCAAGACAGGGTGGGACCATGGGTCCAGCCCTGGGTTTGGGTTGAATCCTTGGCCATTTACGGTCACATGTTTCCACGTAAATTTTCATTGTGTTGTGGTTTGCTTGTTTTCCCTTATTCCGCACTTTATTGATCTTTCTCCTTTAGTTAATAATTTAATTATTAAATCTTAAGAAGGTAGATAGACTTTGTAGGGAGACCTAGTCACCTCCTTGAATTTATGAGTTCTCAAATCAAACATTAGATTTGAGGTTCACCAGATTTTTTTCATAGCTAATTCCAAAAGTACCCTTTTCACATATAGGTTCAAAATTGACTTAATTTTACTCAATTCAAAAATACCCCACTCATATATAAAGACATTGGTACTTTAAAAGGTTGATTGAATATTAGTTTAATTCCAAAACTATCCATTTGCTAATATATAAAGAGAATGATACTTAAAAAAGTTAATTGAATTTTGGCTTAATTTTAAAATTACCCCTTTATAATTTTAGCTTTTATTAATATAAGGAACTTTTTCACTAAAAAAATATAGGGGACTTAAGAAATTGATTAAAATTTAATTTAATTCTAAAACGGTCATTTATTAATATATATAAAAATGCTTTCATAACCAGATCGGTCGTCGAACCGACCGGTGACCGGTTCCTTGTTCAACATATCTGGTTGGATCATGTCCTTTTATTATAAATATATATATATATATATATATTTATTTATTTATTTTCTTGGCCAAAATACCCCTAAAGTTTTTTTATTTTCAAAATTCCGTTAAGTCAGGTTTCTATACCGAAAATGTCATCAAATTTTTTCCTATAGTCAGAATGTCCCGAATACTTTGTAGTTCCCAAAATGCCCCTAAGTCAAATTTCCATTCCCGAAATGCCCCTCACAAAATTTTTGATCCAAAATACTCCTCAATTTTGCTCATATTTTATTTTCTTTATTTATAAAATGTCCCTGGTAAGCACCCAATTTTTACACCCCTGTCTAACCTTGGTTAAGGCCTTTAACCATGGTTACCTCCTGCTAAGTCCCCTAAACCCTAGGTAAACCTCTAGTTAAGTCTTAGGCCTCATCCTAAGTCGAACCCTAGAAAGCCCTAGAACCAAGCCTTAACCCTAGGTAAACCCTAGGGCTTAACCTTAGGTAAACCCTAGGTAAACCCCCAGTTGACTTTAGGCCCATTCCTAAGGTGAACCCTAGTGAAACCTAAGTCAAAACCCTAGCCCTAAGTAACCCTAAACTGAAGCCCTACCCTAACCCTAGAGCCCTTAGGGCTTAAACCCTAAGTCCAAGGCCCCTAGGGCCTGAATCCTTAAACTTGGGCCCATGGAGCCCAAAAACCCTAAGACCAAACCCCAAACCTAGGTGTTCATGGGCTAGGCCCAAATTTAAATAAATCTCATATTGGCGGTAGATGATCTACCGCTATTAAAGTTTTGCCTGGTTTGGTAATGGCGGTAGACCATCTATCGCCATTACCTGGAACTTTAGTTTACAGCCTACGTAACCCCCTGCACACTTCACCGTCAACATCAGTAGCTTCTACTAGACCTCTGGAAGGTCCAACCACCTTCCCAGCCTTCCCTTTAATCCCCTTTGAGTCTCCAAAGAGCCTCCCTATAAATCCACAACCTCAGAGTGATCTGCAAAACCTACCCAGTGAAACCCCTGAGCATTTACCAAGGCCCTAAGCCCCATTCCAAGCTTCTGTAAGCAACCCTTGAATTCCAAGGAGCTCTTTTGAGATCCCCCAGCCTCTGTGCAGCATCACCTCGGGTGCACCACAACGGTCAACAGCTCCACCACCTCAGCCAAAAATAGAGCAACAAGGTAGGGCATCCCCTACCCTCTTTTTTTCTATTTCTCTTGTATCCATTGTGAGCCCCTAGTCACTTCCAGGAGACTTTATTGCATTCCTTACTGTTTATAGTTATTTAAGCCCAACACAGGGGTCTTCCCTTACCTTATTCATAGGTAAAGGGAACCCCTACAGGTATAACCAATTTTTGAGCCTCTTATGACCACCTCAGACCTTCTGGGGGTCCCTCAGTTCATGAGGGAACCCCTAGTTACTCCTGAGCACAGCCCCTAAGGCCACAAACTCGGATTTAAGGAAATCTAGGAATGACGGTAAACTTAGTACCGCCATTCCTGGCAGTTATGTATGCAGCATTGGTTAACCCATTTGGGTGGGTGTCACGCCCCAAAACCCCACCTAGGAGGATGTGAAATCTTGGCACGTGACTTACTTAATAATCATCCTGTTAGAAGTATTTAAGGCACAAAAATATAGACCTAAAAATTTTTCTTCAATTAATGACATCAACTAAATGCATAATCCATAATCAATAACCAAAAGTAATAAAATCCTTAATCATCCATCATGATCATAATCATCAAACTAAACTGAAACATAAATGTCTATGATGTCAATAAAAAGTTTTCCTGAATTCTTCAACTACTAATGAAATAACTTCAGTATTAGGGCCATCGATCAAGGTCCCTTTCTTCCTCGGGATAATCACCTTCAGGTTCCTCGATGTATTCTTCTTCTTCCCAAGGGTCGGGTGCACAAATGTCAAAACCTGAACCTGAACCTGGACCTACAGACAACAAAAGTCATTGGCTGAGTAACGAGTTACTCCGCGTATATAACAGAGCATAATAAACAATATAAAGAATAACATTTACATGCATTTCATCACTTCACACATTTACTTACATATAAAATCAGAGTGCGGAAATTAAACATTTACATTATGCTAATTTTCTTTCTTTCTTTCTTTTTCCTTCTTTCTGTTCTTTCTTTCTTACTTTTCTTTCTTTCCTTACTTTTCTTTCTTTTCTTACTTTTCGTATTTCATATATCATCATCACACCAACACCCATTCACATGCATTTGTAATAACTTAAATTATCGTTTTACTGTATAAGGAAAGTGTAGCACCCCGGACTTTTTCATCCTTAATGAATAGCACATTCGTAGCTAATTGGCCGTTTTTGTAGTCTAATTAATAAATAAGGGAGAAATCGGAAATTTCGAAACGTCAAAAATGTGCGTTTTCGAAAGACGAACCCAACGCAAGTTGAATCGTCGAAATCCGACGAGCGAGTCAAAAGATATGGTCAAAACAGTCCAGACATACAGAGAACCGATCGCTCGGTCCAGTCAGCGATCGATCGGTCCATAACCGATCGATCGGTAGCTATCGCGCGGTCAGAAATTTTGTATGGGGAAATTTTCCAGAGAGTGAGTTTTTGACCGGTCGATCGGTCATAAACACCGATCGCTCGGTAGGCAACCGATCGATCAGTCATAACCACCGATCGCTCGGTCTTCGCGTTTTTGCAGAAATTTCAGTAAGGGCGTTTTCGTCTTTTGGGTGTTAAACCCTTACCCATAAGGGTTTGCTCGACCCTTTGAGGCCTCACTTACAACATTTGAGGGATTTTGAGAGATAGAGAGAGAAGAGGAGAAAGCTCTAACCTAGGGTTTGGTTTTGAGAAGGAAATCAAAGGGGGTTTAAGAACCATAGCTCACCCCAACTCGAGTTGCTTCAAAATCGAGGCTCAAGCTCGTGTGTGAACCATTCTCCAAGCTAGGGCAGCAACCCAAGCACGTTTTTGAAGGGGGTTTCTTCCCCAACTCAAGTCTCCTTCAAGCAAAGGTGTTCTTCTTTCAAGTTGGAGCTTCAATCAAGGTTTCTACCAAGGATCAAGCCTTGATTTAAGGTTAGTACACCCTACTAACTTACCCTAGCAATAAATCTAGGTTTTTCCTTATGAAATATGATTCTTGTTAGTGTGTTTTATTCCTTGCAAAATGTGTCATCTATAATAAATATAAACAAGATAAAGAAAGAGTAGGGATGCTTGGATGGAGGTTGGATACGGCGATTGGATGCCGAATGTGTGATATATGATGTGTGGGATGTGGATTGGAAAATGGAGGATGGGCATTGTACAAATAACAAACTTACCCTTGTGTGATTGAATGGAAAATATGCATTAAAAAGAAGGAGATAAACTACTAAGGAATAACGTATGAAAGTGTTTGACAAAATGCCTAAACTATGAATAAATGATCTCAATGAAGGACATGGAAATGGGTTTTATGCATGTGTCCTTATAAATGATAAATTGATCAAATGTTATGCAAACTACTTATGTTACTTATGTTCATATCATGAATTGAATTATAATGTCATATTTGGTTATTTCCATTATCATGATTGTCACTATGGACACTTACACGAGCACGCATGATAGCATGAACCGTGATTTCAAGAGCATGTGCATATAATAAACAACAAGAAATATTGCATGTCAAGGAGGTTGGTAGCCCAGGAACATTCGGGTGCTAGCCTCTGGCTCACAAGTGCATTGCATAACAAGGAGGTTGGTAGCCCAGGGACATTCGGGTGCTAGCCTCTGGCTCACAAGTGCATTTCATAACAAGGAGGTTGGTAGCCCAGGGAGGATTCGGGTACTAACCTCTGGCTCACAAGTGCATTGCATATCAAGGAGGTTGGCAGCCCAGGGAGATTCGGGTGCTAGCCTCTGGCTCACAAGTTTACAAGATGGAGGTTTACAAGATGATGATCATGCATTCATGCATGCACGCATACATGATTTCTACGAGGCATACCGGGACATGACAAGGGTTTTCAAGCATGAGTTTTATCGGCATTTTCGCATTCATGTACGCACGTCAGGATGCTTGTATTGTGTCATGCCCTATACTGTTTCTTTGTGATGTCTCTATTACTGCTTGTATGATATTACTATTATGTGTTTTTATTATTGTTATGGTCTGCTAGTAGCTTGTACTCGCTGAGTATTCCATGCTCAGCCGTACTTTCATGTCGGCAGGTACTGAGGGAGCCCTCGACCCGGAGCCTTGGGTCGAAGAAGAGTATACAGAGGAGAGAGAGTCGGCTATCCCATTACAGTCTCAGGCGGACCGAGACCTCGATGCGTGGCCATACCTCGACTACTGTTGAGGGGAGAGTATGAGAGGGTTTGGTGTATTTTGATATTTTGATAGGTGGGCCTGTCCACCTTAGACTTAGACATGTCTTGTATTTATGTTAACTTGGAATACTATTTTGGATCATCAGAAGAAATGAAAATTTGTTTACGCTTCCGCATATATGATAGCTTCCGCGCTCTGATTATCGTTGTTAGTACTACATTTTATCTTGTGCATTACAGGATGGTTTGATAGGTACGCAGTGTGACACCTAAAATATCCCTAAACTCCTAGGGGGTATTTCGGGGCGTTACAGAAAGGGTTATTATACTTTACTTTACCGAGATACCACCCTTCGTTTATTATCCGGTACAGACGGCTTAGTACATTTTCCGGTACGACGACTTACTTACTTTAGCATATATCTCGCCCTTTTGGATGGTATCCGGTGGTGCACAACACAACATACATTATCGTTTTTGTGTGTCTTTTTTTTTCTTACTTTCATACTTTTCTTACTTTACTTTTGGTCTTACTTAACCTCTCATTAATGTCTTTGATTCTTTTTCTTACTTTTACAGATTTTTCATTCGTGAGTGCACAATGATATACCTCTTGTTTAAATTGCACCTAAGACTAACCGTCGAGGGCCATAGGACATCTCACCATAGCGTCCCATACCACTATGTTAACCAGGCCTAAGCAAGCTCGAATTTCATCAAAGGTCCGTTTACCCAATAGTATATCATGTATTAAAGATATAACAGAAACACACAATTTATCGTATTTCTTATAATACTACAACCAAACATCACCGATGTCATTAAAATATTCATAATTTTGCGAACTAACTTACATATCGAAATCTCATTTTCATTTTAATTAAGTTTAATGTCTTAATTATAATGTCTTTAATTAATAATAATTCTCCTGGTCTTAAACATAAAATCAAGCTCACATATTGTTAAAATATCACAAATTAAATCATCCATTCCATCTCATCCATCATCTCATTCTCCTTATAACTCCACGTACTTCAAATAATTTTCCCAATTCCCTTGTTGAATCATAATTAATTTAAACATGGTCATTCGCATTTAATGCTTCGAGGATAAATAAAAGGTATCATAATTAGGTATTTCACATCCTATTTTTAACCATCAAAATAATGAAACCAAAATCATAAATCGGTTCTCCACATCCTATTTTTAACCATCAAAATAATGATACAATATTATACATGGGTTCTTCACATCCTATTTTAACCATCAAGAAACAATACATCGCAGATAGGTTCTTCACATCCTATTTTAACCATCAATAATAATACATAAAAATTAGGTTCTTCACATCCTATTTTAACCGTCACGAAACAATACATCGTAGATAGGTTCTTCACATCCTATTTTAACCATCAATAATAATACATAAAAATTAGGTTCTTCACATCCTATTTGAATCGCAAAAATAATAACGGAGATCATAAACATGTTCTTCATATCCCACATATTCTTACATCCTTGCCTAGATTCATCTCTTTTTATTCGTTTAAATACTCAAAATATTGAATATTAGATCTGTCATTTACCACACTTGATCGTCTCCCTACGATCTATTGCTTGTTAAACAGGGTTCTACCTTGATCTCCACGCCTCTTTTCCTCTTTTCTGACTAAATCTTTGAACTCTTACAATTTCTCTCTTTTTGATCTCTCAAAAACTCTCCCTTTTAGGTTTAGAAGGCTTAAGAAAACCCTCCCCACGAGTATAAAGGGGGTATTTATACATTGGGAGCCCTCGGGACTCAAAAACCACAAAAACGCGCAAGCCCTCAGCCAAACGGCGTCTTGGGCGATCGATCGCCCGCCGGCGCCGAATTTTTTTTTAATACTTTTTTGCTACTTTATTCCTCTTTTATTTAGTGCAATTTATCTCTATAAATTCACTAAATTGAGTTAATTAAATGAGTTTTGTGATTCGATATTTTGATGCATTGATTTCTCCTAGGATTTACACATTATTTTACGTACATTTATTTAATAATTTCACTCATAGAATTACGAATGTCGTGAATTAAATGCAGGTCATTACAGTGAGGCCCTGGTCCATTCCAGGGTCTGGACTGAACTCCTCTGACCCTTTTGAGTTGAACCTGGTCTTTCTAGGTTCGACGGTTCAGCTTAACCATGGTTAAAATCCATGAAAACAAACACTGTGCAGAATGGCGGTAGATCATCTACCACTATTCATTTTTACCTGGTTTGGCAATGGGGGTAGATCATTTACCGCCATTCTGTGATTTCATGTACAGTATCTTTGACACTCTGTGGGGCTCACTCCAGGCCATCCCTCTTCCCTGGAGTTCCCTCTTCAATCCCATGCTTTCAGAACCACCTAGGTTAGCTCCTAACCCGAGTTAAATGCATTCAAATTGTGGTTAAAATTATAGTTTTAATGGCGGTAATCATTAAACTATTTTTAATCTTGAGCTGTTGGCAAGGGCCCAGGCTAGGTAGGAGATCACTCTAGGTCCTGCCTAGCCCCCTGGCCCAATTTGGACTTAACCTGACCCTTAACCATGCTTAAATTCACCATTTGTTAACATTTAATCATGGTTAAACTCCCCTTAATCCCATAAATTCTAGAAAAATAATAAAAAAAATTAGAAATATTCCAAGGATTCCAAAATGGTCTTCAGTGATCATTTTAACCCTGGTTAAGATCCTTAACCATGGTTAAATCCATCTTTGGTTATCTGTTTAAGCAGCCCTTAATCCCAAAAAATTTGAAAAAATCCCTGAAATTCCTATTTGGATCATAAATCTGACCTTGGCCTATTTTCAACCTTAGTTAGCAGCCCTAATCATGGCTAGACCACCCTTAACCCCGGTTAGCAACCCTAACTGTGGTTATTTTCGGTTTTCGTCTACCGGGCCTAAAATCCAGTTTACTAGAATTACCCTCGGCCTATTGAGCCTCACCTTAAGTCTACCGGGCTTGATCATACCTCCCTTTAACTGTGGTTAGCAACCATAACCATGGTTAGTTTAACTTAACCCCGGTTAGCAATCCTAAACTCCGCCTTAGCCTACCGGGCTTCACCTTAGGCCTACCGGGCCCAAACCCTAGAACTACCGCCAGGCCTACCGGGCTTGAACCATCCACTTGATTAACCTCGGTCAACCAAACCCTAGTCTACCGGACTAGCCCAGTTAGCCACCCTTGGTGCACATACACACACACCTAACCTCGGCACAGGCTCACGTTTCAGAACTACGCTCGGTCTGATCTCACCATTATGAGTACGTAGGCAACCCAACCTGGGTTCGACCCTAGTTAACTTTACCCTTCTTGAATTATTGTTAACTTAAACACTCAGACATTTTAACGAACATTGACTTTAATTGGCTTAAACTTAGGGAGTAGGGAACCGTTGTAAAATGGTAGTCTCGAGGTGCCTAACACCTTCCCTAGACTTAACTGAACCTCTTACCTTAATTTCAAATCGCATACCAAGACCTTATCCAACTTCCCAGGGACATATCTTTTCTAAATGAATAGGTGGCGATTCTAAACATCCCGTGAGAGATTAAACCAAAGGGTTTCCGAAAATCCGTGCTCATAGCTCTAGTGATTTTGCTGGGGATACTACATTTGGTTCAACCTGGAACCTAGGTTTAAGCCAATCAAACCTCAAATTTGATAAAATACCTTGTAAACACCCCAATTTTGCACCCCCTTAATCACCTTGCACACCTCTAAAAAATTCATTTTAAAACCATCTTTCCATGTGCTTCGATTTCCGAGAAATGCCCCACAGGTAAAAATTGACCAAAATACCCCTCGGGTGAAAAATTACCAAAATACCCTTGAAAAAATGCTAAAAAATTGTCATTAGGTTCAAAATGATTTTACAAATTTTTTGATGAATTTTGGCTATTTTTGGGATTAAATCGGATTTTAAAATGGGAAAATGACCAAAATGCCCCTAAGGTGAAAAATGACAAAAATACCCCTAGAAAATACTTCAAAACTCAATTTTTATCTAAAATATTTTTCTTGGATTTATCAGTTAAATTTCGGCTGTTTCCGGGCTCAAATCAGGCTTCAAATGCATAATATAGCTCAAAATCACTTTTTAAAAGCTTTATTTTGGTCGTTTATACCAAAAACGACCAGCCTTTTTTAGGCAGGTTTTGGCTGGTCGTTTTTGGCAAAAACGACCAAATTTTTTTGGGTTTTTTTGGTTTGTCGTTTATGTCATAAACGACCAAATTAATATCCGGTTATTTTGGTCTTTTCCCCCCGCAAACCGACTTACTTTCCGTCATCGCCGACCTTTTGCCTTGGTCGTTTTTCACAAAAACGACCAAAGCGAAATTTTTTCAAAAAAAGATAGTCCCACATCGAAAATTTTGGTTTTTTCTCCTTTTTTCATCACCTATAAAAGCCCAACCCCTTTCCTCAAAATCTCACCAATTCACTCACCCTTTCCTTGGTTTTTTAAAGTCCTATGACTTAGAAAAACCCTTGGAAAATCATTTCCCGGGTGTTCAAAGTTCTAAGTTCTTTTCCTTTTCTTTTGGAGCATCCCCTCTTTGTCCGAAAGTTCACCGTACTTTCGGGAAGGTAATCTCTCTATCCCTAATCTCGCTTTCAATTTTTTAAGCTTTATTATTAATTGCTTAAATTATGTTTTGTCTTTAAATTTTACTCTTAGACTGCTTGCTTAGTTTACCCTGTCGAACCCTTGCCCGGTTTTACTTAAACCCGGCTTACCCTGTCAAACCCCTGCCCGGTTTTACTCAAAACCCGGCTTACCCTGTCAAACCCCTGCCCGGTTTTATTCAAACCCGGCTTACCCTGTCCAACCTCTGCCCGGTTTTATTCAAACCCGGCTTACCCTGTCGAACCTCTGTCCGAACTTCGGTTCAAACATACCATACCCTGTCGAAACCCTGTCCGAATCTCGGCTCAAACCTTGATTCAAAACCTCACCTAAACCCTACCTAAACCCTAATCAAACCCTAGTTGACTCCAGTTACCCTACCTAAACCCTAGTTACCCTACCTAGACTCCAGTTACCCTACCTGAACCCTAGTTAACCCTAGGTAGACCTTAGTGACCTCTAAGTTAAACCTTAGCTAAACCCTAGGTCAAACCTTACCCACCTAGTTGAACTTTTGTCTAGAAACTCCGCTCAAACCCTGTTTCAAATCTCATCAAACCCTAAACCCACAGGCTCCTTGACATGAGCTAAAACTGTCCAGGTGCTCCTTGACATGAGCCAAAACTGTCCAAACGCTCCTCAGCACGAGCTTAAAAGGCCACCTCCCTCCTCTAACAGGAGCAAAAACCCCCGAACCATTCGAAAACACCCTAACATCCAAATACCAATCTCAGCTTGTCAAACACCCATAATCCAAACACCCCACAAATCAAACTATCAACTACCCATCTGGAACTACGTGTGGCTTGATTCCACTGACTGTGGATACGTAGGCAACCCTGATCGGGTTCAGCTCACCTAGGATAGAACCCTTATCCTGTCCCAGCTTACTTTAACATGTACATTACTGTTCATACAATATTTGTCAAGCATATAGATGAAATACAAGTTTCTCTTATGGTTTCCCCACTTTAATTCAGACTTAGGGAGTAGGTAACCATCTCTGGATGGGAGTTTAGGGGTGCCTAACACCTTCCCCTAACTCAAATGAACCCTTACCTTGAACTCTATTTCCAGACCAAAGCTTTATCCAACCTTTTAAGGGACCCTATTTTCCCTCACAATCTAAATAGGTGGCGACTCTCTCTTTTCAACATTTTTAACACTATTCCTCCTCGGGTTCAATCCTGATCGGGAGTGGGGGTTAAAATCCCGGGTCTACATACCTAAGCGTTTAACTAAACACTAATCAATTTACATATTTTGGTTAATTGTGTACTGTGCATCCATACATGTCATAGAAGTGTAATTATCTTATTAAACCAATTAGACAGACTTATTACGTTAACGGCTGCTAGATGATCATCCTTTGTGTCAGTGGCTTAACAGTCTTGGAGGTCCACAGAATTATTCCTGCTGGGTGATTACCTTCAAGGAAGGATTTTGAACGCTCCCGCTTTCACCAATTGTCCATTTTCAGGTATGTTCTATACCGGGGAGTCGCATATACGGTGTTAAGTGACCCCCCCATCTTACTAAGAACACACTTACATCAAACCAATATGCATACATATAGCCAAAGCTAGGGTATAGTCTACAAGCAACCCACCTAGGGAGGGTTAATCTGAATCCTAACCTGCTTGCACCCTATACCTGTCCCAAATCGTGGTTGACTACCTGAGCACATTCTACCCGGATAGCCACCCACCCAGGGGCATGTAATGAGCCAAACCTGTGCTTGTAATAAACTACTTCCAACCTTGCTTCCTGGCATAGCATATGGGATTCAAATCTCAGGCGAATAGGTCTTCATAGGACCTACCCCTAACCTTGACAAGATAGGTTCCCCGGTTTTCAACAACCTGGGCGCACGTTGCACCTTCGTCTATCTGTCCTATCGGATCACATGTGCCTTATCACACTTGTAGACCCGGGATTTTAACCCCCACTCCCGATCAGGATTGAACCCGAAGAGGAATAGTGTTAAAAATGTTGAAAAGAGAGAGTCGCCACCTATTTAGATTGTGAGGGAAAATAGGGTCCCTTAAAAGATTGGATAAGGCTTTGGTCTGGAAATAGAGTTCAAGGTAAGGGTTCATTTGAGTCAGGGGAAGGTGTTAGGCACCCCTAAACTCCCATCCGGAGATGGTTACCTACTCCTTAAGTCTGAATTAAAGTGGGGAAACCATAAGAGAAACTTGTATTTCATCTATATGCTTGACAAATATTGTATGAACAGTAATGTACATGTTAAAGTAAGCCGGGACAGGATAGGGGTTCTATCCTAGGTGAGCTGAACCCGATCAGGGTTGCCTACGTATCCACAGTCAGTGGAATCAAGCCACACGTAGTTCCAGATGGGTAGTTGATAGTTTGATTTGTTGGGTGTTTGGATTATGGGTGTTTGACAAGCTGAGATTGGTATTTGGATGTTATGGTGTTTTTGAATGGTTCAGGGGTTTTTGCTCCTGTTAGAGGAGCGAGGTGACCTTTTAAGCTCGTGCTGAGGAGCGTTTGGACAGTTTTGGCTCATGTCAAGGAGCACTTGGACAGTTTTAGCTCATGTCAAGGAGCCTTTGGGTTTAGGGTTTGATGGGATTTGAAACAGGGTTTGAGCGGAGTTTCTAGACAAAAGTTCGACTAGGTGGGTAAGGTTTGACCTAGGGTTTAGTTAAGGTTTAACTAGAGGTCACTAAGGTCTACCTAGGGTTAACTAGGGTTCAGGTAGGGTAACTGGGGTTTAGGTAGGGTAACTAGGGTTTAGGTAGGGTAACTGGAGTCAACTAGGGTTTGATTAGGGTTTAGGTAGGGTTTAGGTGAGGTTTTGAATCAAGGTTTGAGCCGAGATTCGGACAGGGTTTCGACAGGGTATGGTATGTTTGAACCGAAGTTCGGACAGAGGTTCGACAGGGTAAGCCGGGTTTGAATAAAACCGGGCAGAGGTTGGACAGGGTAAGCCGGGTTTGAATAAAACCAGGCAGGGGTTTGACAGGGTAAGCCGGGTTTTGAGTAAAACCGGGCAGGGGTTCGACAGGGTAAGCCGGGTTTAAGTAAAACCGGGCAAGGGTTCGACTGGGTAAGTAGTCTAAGTATTTAAAAACAATAAAAAAATAATTAAAAGCTAATAAAGGACAGAGCAAACGTCAGAGTTTTGGCAATTTTACCTTCCGGGAAACCCAAAAGGGTCTCTGAATTAAGTGCTCCCGAGAACGATTCTTCGAAATCGAGTTCCCGGGATCGCCGACGCCAAAATGACGTTTTTTGGCAAGAGGAGAGAGAAGAGAGCAAGTGAGAATGAGTGAAGAATAAAGGAAGGGGTGGGGGGTATTTATAGTTTTTCAAAACGGGGTCCGCGCCTTTTTAAAGGGCGCAATTTACTATATTTTAATGAATAGTAAAGCGGTATGAACAGTGAGTCGGCAACGCGTCGGCAACGCGATATTTTTAAATCTGCGCCTTTTTAAAAGGCGCGATTTACAATATTTTATTATTTAGCAAATAAAGATATTAAAAATGAAGTTTACTGTACAAGTGGGGCCCACATGGTCCCGTGCCTTTTAAAAGGGCGAGCTTGCCCCTTAGGGCCTGTTTGGGTCTTCAAAAATGAGTTTTTTTGGGTTTTTTTGTTTATGCTCCTATTTGCCGAGAAATTGTTTTTGTCGTTTTAAGCCTATTCGGAGCCCATGAATAGTCAAAATTGAGCTGATAAAATCCAGAAAAATGTTCGAGATAAAACATGGATTTTTCAGCACTTTTCAGGGGCGTTTTGGTCATTTTACGCTATAGGGGCATTTCGGTCATTTTCAACCGTTTTAAGTCCGATTCAACTCCAAAAATAGCCAAAATTGATCAAAAAATTTATAAAATCATTTTAAACAAAAAGAAAACTTTTCAGCACTTTTTCAGTGGCATTTTGGTCATTTTTCACCCGAGGGGTATTTTGGTCAATTTTTACCTGTGGGGCATTTCTCGGAAATCAAAGCACATGGAAAGATGGTTTTAAAAATGGATTTTTTAAAGGATTTTTAGAGGTGTGCAAGGTGATTAAGGGGGTGCAAAATTGGGGTGTTTACAACACTAAATCAAAAAATAAAAAAAATATTGCATCATCTCTTGCATTTTTCATCTGCATACACAGTACACTCACAGAGTCTGTATATTTGTCCAGGTAGATGGCAGGTCCTTCAAGGATTGTTCCATCAATGGGTCAACCGTCACAGCTCGTGCATCTTACGTCTCAGGGGGCATGTGATGACAACCTCCAGAAAGCAATTGAGACCCTTACCTCGAGTCAGCGCCTCGTTTGGGCCCAATACTACAAAACTGGGACTATCCTAGACCTATTCATGGTTAAACTGGACCCGTGCCTTATGAACGCTGCTATCCAGTGTTGGAACCCATCTCACATGGTATTCCGTTTCGGTAAGAATGAATTGTGTCTAACACTGGAAAAATTCATTGCATTATAGGATTAAACATGGACGGCAAAACCATAGTACCGCGCTACAAGACAACATACCAGGCAGACCTATCCAGGTTCTTATATATCAAGCCTACCTGCTTGTAGCCCGGTCCTAATGGCTCTTTTGATCGGATACCCGTCGATTTTCTTGAAATGTCGTACAAGCTCAAGTGGAACCTTGACTCCATCACAGTAGAACTTCTAGGTCTCAATGCCCTTGCACTGATAGCCATGTCTCAGCTGATATTCTCGAGGAGCCATACGCTTGTTGAAGCAGTTTCGGTAAGGATCATCGAGGATATGCACAACTCCGGATCAGTCGTACCTGTCATCCTAGCAGAGCTTCTCAGGGCCCTCAACCAAATGGCAGACCGTAGAAAGGGCATCTTTCATGCCAGTACACCTCTCCTACACCTATAATTGGTAAGTCACCTGCCTACAATCATAGCAGTACCAGTCAATCTCAGTGATGCTTACAGTTTACCTCAGAAGATTTCTCAGAATCAAGGCCCGATAGCAACTACAGACGTCAAGAAGCTCTACCCCACCCTGACAGCAGGAGAGATCACATGGCAATGCGAGTGGCTTGTCCTGAGAAGGCTACCTCGTTTCATCATAACTGGCAGACGATGCATGATTTTTGCTGGTCTTACAGGCTCCGTAGTCTATATACCACTCCGAGTCCTCCGACAGTTTGGATCCCTCAACGTATCACAGTGATAGACCAGTAGGAAAATGATTGGATCACTTTTACAATGCACTCCGACAGCCTCACCCGACGCTTCCAGACAGCTTGGCATAACTCCAGGCGAGACCGGTGGCCTGACTTTGTGGTTACATTAGGACCACCGATCGATGCAGCATACCAACAGTGGGTGGATAATCCTAACATTCCATCTGGCATGCCTGCACCTAGGGAACTACCTACACCAGTCTCAGCTCCATTACACGGAACCATATCCCTAGCTGAAATGGTGGTTCCCTGGAGAGACATCTTCTTGGAGAGATAGCTCCAGATCCAGCAGAAAGAGAAAAGACTACGGAAAGCCTAGTGAGCATTTAGGCAACAGGAAGCAGAACAGGGCAGCGAACTCCAAGCCACCTAAGAATAGGTTGAGCAGCTTGAGCAAACAGTCCAATCTCTCTAGAGGAGGCACTGGGGCGATGCCAAAGAAATAGCCATCATCAGGGCCCAGTCGTACTTCTACCCAGAACAACTTGATAGTGCAAAGGTTGAGATGATCGATTGGATCCGATAGTTCGGATTTTGAATGTTCAACGCTTCAGAAACAATTGACAACATGAAGGCTGAGATCACATCCCTCCAGCAACAGATCATGGACCTTAACGGTGTGCCCCGACCATTTAACTTCGCAATCCTTGATGGGCCTGCCTAAGATCAACTCTTTTTCCTTTTTCTTTGAGACGCATTATCCTATACTCATTACACTCTGCATGCATCAATGAAAAATCCTTTTTTCTAGCATCTTCTTCTTGTCATCATGCATAATCGTGATTAGCCATTCTATTTTTTTCACTTGCATGAGCCGACGCATGACTCGTTCTCTGACTGCGATTCTAGTAGAAGCAGCAGTCGCGGACGCAGTCTTAATAGAGGTGCTAATCATAGAGATAGTACCTTACACAGCCCAATCAGTGAGTAGTTCAGACTCAATGACGGAACCTACATATCGGCATCAACGAACCAGTGAGATCCTGCAAGCTCATGACAGGGACATCGTAGCCATGCAATCAAAACTGGACAGTGTTCTGGAATCCCTGAAGATTCTAATTGATGTCCAAACCGATGAACCCTCTACGCGGATCCCGACCAGTGAATCATCTGAGCAACTTGTTCCAGAGCCTCACCCTATCCCCCTCATCATACCTAACCCTGGACCTGCAGCAGGCGAATGTGAAGAGTATGATCAATATGAAGAGCAACCTAAAGCCTCAAACGTCAATCAGAACCGGCCATCATCTTCAGACCCTACTACATCCCTTAGGGATCAACATGAAGAGATTAAGCAGATAAAAAAAGAGATGAAGAGAATGAAGGGTGCATCCACCAGTACCAGTCTATCCTTGGAAGACTTAACTTTTTCATCTGGAGATGTTGTTCCCACAGGCTTCAAAGTACCAGACTTTGATAAATATGATGACACAGGCTGCCTGAAACAACACCTGCAGTTATACATGGGGGACATGCTCCAACACAATAGAAACCAGCCCCTACTCAACCAGTACTTTTGGAAAAGTCTGAAGGGGGTAGCCCTTACATGGTGGATGTCTGTCGACAAGCAGAAGGTCAAGAATTGGCAAGATGTCATGAACTGCTTCATGGAACAGTATTCATTTAACCAAGAGCTCTGCCCTCAAAGGAGCCAGCTCGAACAATTGAGCCAACGCAACAATGAATCATTCCTAGAGTATGCCAACCACTGGAGGGAGATGACAGCAAAGATCCCGACTCCAATCCCTAAGGAAGAGCTGGCAAGTATGTTCATGGGAACTCTAAAGCAGCCCTACTCTACACTTATGGTAACTTTTCCAGTGGTGGACTTCGGTACCATCGTCAAGACGGGTGCCCGCATCGAGACTGCCATCAAGAGTGGGACTATTCACTCCAGTTTAGGACTTGATCCCCTCAAGACAACTGCCTCATCCAGCAGGAACATCAGTCCCAAGGACCACAGAAAGATGGAAGATGTATATATGGTTGCTTCCACAACACCCATCAGATTACCAGCTCCGATAGCTCAATAGCAGCCAGCTGTAGGAAACACTCGGTCAGCTTTACCTAACTAGGGGCAGAACCATCAACAAGACTAACCCTCAGAAATTTTACCCCTCTCTCCTATTCACTCAGCTACATCCTAGACCTATTAACTAAGCAGGGTCTTCTCACCTTGAGAGGCCCTACTCCTCTCTTGCCACCTGACAAACAAAACAAAAACTACAGAGCCGATCATCACTGTGCCTTCCATTAAGGCGCAGGCCATATACTGACTACTGCATTGGCTTGAAGTGCGCCATCCAATATCTCTTGGATGACGGAAGGGTTGAGTTGACCCCCAGTAACATTAGCATTAACCAGGCACCACTACCCCCACATAACAATCAAGTCAACTTCATTTAGTGGGAAGAGCCTGGGGTAGGGCAACCAGGACTCTTCGCGCCCGCAGTTGATGGTGACATCATCAGACCCTCTTACCGACCCCCCTATCATAATCCCTTTCCCTCAGTAAAAAATCCAAGTTATCCAAGCACTAGTACGGATCCCCGCTCTTGAACCTGAAAAAGAGTCGATTGTTTACAATATCTCATGTCTCACCAATTGGCCTACAACACCAGCTCAAACCTCCACTTCTATCGGCCCTATCAGGATCCCTTACATCCCCCCTTAGCCTTTCACCCTTGATCGTGTACCCGTTCTAGCAGATGAGCTGGCAAAAGGGAAAGACAAAGAGGCAGAAAAAGCAAGGGTACCAGACCCAAAAAAAAGAAGCAGCAGACTCTGCAGTCTTGCTAAAAATATTGGAGAAGGTGGAAGAGTTCAATATGGCACAACAGTTGAGTAAGACACCTGCCCAGATCTCCGTCATGGGTCTCCTTCTGACTTGCGAGCATCACCGGAAGCAGCTTCTCCGGGTATTCAGCAGCACCCATGTAACACCAAGCATTACACCCGAAAAGTTAGGCCATATGGTGAGGCAAGTACTAGAGCTAAGTGTTATCTCCTTTATAGAATAAGAAATACCAGATGGCGACAGAGACCATATCTGAGCATTCTATATCACAGTACAGTGCATGGACAGAACCTTATCCTCCATGTTCATCGACAACGGCTCCGGCCTAAATGTCTATACCTTATCTACACTGCAAAGCTTGGGTATAGATCTCAGTCAGGTGAAAAAGAGACCCATGACAATCAGAGCTTTTGACAGCTCGAAAAGACAGAATCTGGGTGACATCAACTTGACCGTTAGGGTCGGGCCTGCACATTTTACTACAAATTTCCAAGTCGTGAATGTACCTGCCTCATTCACCTTGCTCCTTGGGAGGCTATGGATCCAAACGGCTGGAGCCATTCCCTCTTCTCTCCACCAGAGAATCAAATTTATCCAGGATGACCACATGATCGTGATCCTATTAGAAGAGTTGGCAAGTACCATTGGGGACTTCCAGGAGCTAGGACAGGGCTCTGCCTTCATGTCATATCAATTTGAGCAGGTCAATTCTATCGCCCAGATATAAGAACAGAACAGGAAGTAGCTAGCGCCATTTGTCAGAATGATGGACAAAATGAACTACCAACTCGGGTCAGGCCTGAGAAGTAGGAATCAGAGAATGAAAAAGAGATACTTACCTCCTCGCTACACTCTGCCCTTTGGATTGGGTTACAAACCCAAGTTTGAGGACTATCTATCCAAGCTAACATGGAAGAGCAGCCGGTCGGCGAAACCAGAACCCCGACCCCACATCTCCATAACTTTCCCAGTTGGAACCTTCTAACCCTACCCGGATACTACACCTTTTGTACCCGTTTCCATAACACCTCAGCCCAGTGTCGAGTATTCAGGGATTCCAGACCTACAAGTGTTCAACATGGCCACGATGTTCGACGATCGAACTGTCGAAGATGCTACCGAAGTAGAAGAGCTAGCAGGAGAGTAAGTCTACACCCTCTCCAACAGCGTCAAAACGTTATCCAGTTGCCGGCTACTAATCCGTTGGTGGACCAAGGCTCTCACCATTAAGGCCATTCAAGGCCGGGGCAAGCACAGTGTAGGACAGGTTGGTCCAAGCTAGCAGTGACCAGGCATCACCCTTCTCCTTCATCTATCTCTCTTTTTGCTCCCGTTGTAAAATCCAAATGTCAGGCCATTGTTGGCCTCTTTTTGCTTGAGTCATTTTTGTAAACAGTCATCTATTTTGTCAATGAAAATCAGATGTTTTGACTCAAAAACATGTTTTCAAAAAACAAACATTTCATATCGGCTGATGACGAAATCACACGGACTCTTCCCCTAGAAGGTCTTGTCTTCTGAAGCCAACAAAAATAAAAAACATAAGCATGCTGAACTTAAGCTAATTGATTTGTCAGGAAATCACCTCTTACAGGGCTGCCTGTCAAACCCTTCTTTAACTCTTAGAAGTAGAGTATGACTCAGAACAGGAAGAGGAACCACCTCAGGAGATTCTGGACCTCCTGGAACACAGTGACGGACTACTGCAGTCGAACATAGAGGACACCGAGATAGTAAACCTAGGATCCACAGATAGTCCCCAGCTAGTCAAGATCGGCACAACCATAAGCCTGCAGAAGAGAGCAGACATGATCAGCTTCCTAAAGAGCCACAGTGACGTCTTTGTTTGGTCATATGCAGACATGTCTGGCCTAGACCCAACATTGGTGGTACACAGACTACCCCTGAACCCTGACGTCAGACCAGTTAAGCAGAAACTGAGACGGATGAGGCCCGAATGGTCACAGAAGGTCAAAGAAGAGGTAGAGAAGCAGATCGAAGTAGGATTTCTGGTAGTAGCAACCTATCCCGAATGGTTAGCCAGCATTGTATCGGTACCCAAGAAGGACGGCAAGGTCTGAATGTTCATTAATTATCAGAATTTGAATATGGCAAGCCCTAAAGACAATTTTCCTCTCTCGCACATCGACATTCTGGTCGACAACACTGTAGGACATGAGACACTCTCATTCATGGATGGTTTCTCCAGATACAACCAGATCAGAATGGTAGAAGAGGACATGGAAAAAACCTCATTCATCACACCTTGAGGCACATTCTACTACAAGGTAATGCCTTTCAGACTCAAGAATGCAGGGGCAACATACCAGAGGGCCATGACTGCATTATTCCATGACATGATCCACAAGCTGACTGAAATCTATGTGGATGACATGATCGTCAAATCTCCAACTGCCAGGCAACACCCTGAAGAATTGAAGAGACTCTGTGACAGACTCCGAGAGTTCGGCCTGAGACTGAATTCGGCCAAATGTGTCTTTAGGGCCTCATCAGGAAGTTCATTGGCTTCATAGTCAGTAAAAGAAGCATCGAGATTGATCCAGCCAAGGCTAAGGCTATCATCGAAATGCCAACTCCCCAAATTGAAAATGAAATCCACGGATTCCTAGGCAGAATTCAGTACATCAGCCGATTCATCTCTTAGCTCACTTCGATAAGTGAACCAATCTTCAAACTTCTCCAGAAGAATGTACCTACAGTCTGGATAGCCGAGTGTTAGGAAGCCTTTGACAGAATAAAGCAGTATCTCCTCAATCCTCCAGTACTTGTGCCTCCTACACCGGGACAACCACTGCTACTATACATCTCAGTACAAGAAACCTCTATCAAGTGCGTCCTGGCACAACATGATGAGACAGGCAAAACAGAGCAAGCCATCTACTACATCAGTAGATGCCTACTAGAGTATGAAGAGCGGTACAACCCTCTTGAGAAAACTTGTCTGACACTGGTCTGGGCTACTCAACGTTAATGGCACTATCTGCTTTCCTATCCGACGATCCTGATCTTTTGGATGGATCCACTCAAATACTTACTAGAAAAGCTAGCCACCATAGGGAGGACAGCCCAATGGCTCATGATGTTATCTGAATTCGACATCACGTACATGACTCAGAAGTCAATCAAGGGGTAGGCGATAACAGATCACCTTGCCCACAGTCCAGCAAAAGACTATGTTTTAGTACATGATCAGTTTTCAGACGAAGCCATCCTGTATGCAGAAGCAGAAGAACAACAATAAATCAATTGGGAGTTATACTTCGACGGAGCTGTTAATAGTCATGGACACAGGGCAGGAGCACTCCTAATCTCACCTAAGGGAGCACACCTCCCTATCTCAGTCAAAGTGAAATTTAGATGCTCCAACAATGAAGTAAAATACGAGGCATGCATAGCCGGATTAAAAGAAGCCTTGAGCATCGGGATCGAGGAGGTTGACGTCTACGAAGACTCATCTTTGGTAATCTGTCAGGTAAATGAATCTCAGGTCATTCGAGAAGCAAGGCTAGTCCCTTACTTAGCCTACCTCAAAATGCTAATCACTCAGTTCAGAAGAATCAGCTTCAGTCACAGGTCCAGGAACCACAACAGATTCATCGATGCATTTGCTACTCTTGCTTCCATGGTCCAGATCCCCACAGGCATCATGCTTTCGCCGATCGAGATTCAGCAATAGGATCAACCTGCTTACTGCCTTTAGATTGAAGATGTATCAGACTACAAGCCTTGGTATGCAGACATCAAGCAATACCTTGAGGATGTGACCTTCCCACTCGATTCTATCAAAATAGACTGTCGGGCAGTCAGAAGACTGGCTATTCAGTTTGTCCTCTCCGGAGGAATCTTGTACAAAAGGTCGCTGAACCTACTTGGGCTCAGATGCCTAGATACCAGTGAAGCAGCACGGGTAGTCGAAGAAGTTCACGGAGGGACTTGTGGCCCACACATGAACGGGTTGATGCTGTCTAAAAAGATACTCAGATTGGGCTACTAGTGGGCCACAATGGAATCCGACTATTGCAAGCATGTACAGAAGTGCCACCAGTGCCAAATCTATACAGACAAAATCAATGCACCGCTAACCAGGTTGCAGAATCTTACTGCTCCTCGGCCATTCTCAGCTTGGGGCATTGACGTCATCGAACCCATAGCTCCGAAAGCATCAAACGAACATTAATTCATCCGAGTTGTAATCGATTACTTTACAAAATGGGTCGAGGCAGCCTCTTATACCAACGTCACAGCCACAGTGGTTCAGCGTTTTCTAAAATAGGATATCATCTGTCGATATGGGGTCCCATATGAGATTGTAATAGACAATGCTCTCAACTTCTGCAATAAGAGGATGACTGATCTCTGCCAGAAATTCAACATCACAAGTCTACACCGTACAGGCCACAGACTAATGGTGCAGTTGAAGCCACCAACAAGAACATGAAGAAAATCATAAAGAAGATGACAACCAATTACTCTGCCTGGCATGAGATGCTACCATATGCTCTCATGGCCTAGTCCATCTGAACTTCAACTGGGGCAATAACATTCTCTCTGTCTTATGGTATGAAAGCAATCCTCTCCATTGAAGTATAAATTCCACCACTCCGGGTACTAATAGAAGCAAAACTCTCAGAGGCAGAATGGGCACAGACCCGGTACGAGCAGCTGAATCTGATCGAAGTGCGGCGACTGAAAGCCATCAATCACTCTTAGGCCTATCAGAGGCACATGGCTAGGGCATTCAACAAGAAAGTCAAGCCTCGAAGCATTGAGATCAGCGATCTAGTTCTCCGAAAAATATTGTCAAACTGCTCTGACCCAAGGGGCAAGTTCATTCCCAATTCTAAAGGCCCATACATCGTCCAAGACAAATTCTCAGGCGGCGTCCTTCGACTCGGACGTATGGATGACAAAGACCTCCCAAAGCCCGTCAACATGGACAAAGTTAAATGATACTACGCTTAGGGTCTAGATCTGATAGGTGTTTTGCCCATTTTACAAATCAATGAAATCCGCTAGTTAGCCCCTCGAGCCTAACAGCCTTTCTTTCATAAAACATTTTCAGGCACACCCTCCCTCACCAACATGTGGCATAGGCTTGAACTACGTCATGACTTGATCCTGCAAAGGGTACGTAGGCAACCTGACAAATCGGGTGCGGTCACAAAAAGGGATCATACCTCCCCAACTTTCTCTTGTTAAGTCAACACTTCCCTAGAAGAGTCACATATCCCCCGACTCCCCCAAGCAGAGTCAAATCATCCCCAGAAGAATCAAAGCCTCTCTAAAAACCTCCCCCATAGAGTCTAGCAGAGCAAAAACCCTCTCAACTTCCTCGAGACGAGTCGGCTCTCAAAGGTACAAAGTTTCCATTAAAGGAAAACCTAAAATAGAAGTTGAAACATTTTCAAAAAGCCAGAGACTCCTCTACAGAGACAACCTCTCCGGACTCTGTCCTTTTAGGGATAACTTCTCCTGAAAAATAATCCCCAAGCAAAGACAACCTCTCTCTCCTCAGTAGAGACAACTTCTCTCACCCTCCCCAGCAGAGACAACCTCTCTCAAATTCCTCGATGGAGTCCAAAAAAAAAACGGCAGGAGAACGCCCCGAGAGAGTGAAAATCAATTATGAAAAAACAAATCTCCAAGGGAGTGCAAATCAACTACAACAGGAGAAATCCCAGGGTGTCCCACACTTCGGTCCCCCAGCCTATATTTCGTCCTACTCTAAGTCCTTCTAGATCCCCTACAAACTACAAGTGCAAGTGCAACATCACATCTATATCCTCGGCGGAAACATAGTCTCAATAAAACCCTAAAGGAGCGCCATTCAAGGCAATGACGGGAGAAGTCCAATTTTTCCCAATAATTCATGAGCATGAGTGAAAACTGGTAACGACCTTATTACGCAAAAATCACACAACCACAGACCTAGTCTTGCGACTAAGGGTAAAAAATGGACAAAAATCAACCAGCTTCGCAGGCATGAGGAAAACCGGCAACGGCCTCATCATGCAAAAATTATACGAACCCCATGACTCGGTCATTCCAAGGGTAAAAAAAAGGGAGAAAAGCTGAAGAACAGTTTGGCAACAAAATCCTGCAGCAAGCAGTCTCGCCGAACTCCCGATAATCCCCCACAGGTCGCCTGCAGATGGCACTGAGAAACAGGTATCCTAGCGGTAATCCCTAGTAGACATAACTGAGAAACAGAATCCCAGGCAGTAGTCTCCAGCAGAGGCCACAATTCCCCAAGAAGCAGCTGGTAACTTTCAACAAGGTAACCCTCGGCTAAAGTCCAATCTCCAGTCAGCAGATCCTCAGTAGCAGTCTACAACGGTGTCACATTCCCCAATGGATCCCATGTAAGAAGCTTCCCATTGCTCTTTACAAGCACTCTCCCCAATACTTTTCTAAAAATGTTTTCAAAACTAGACCTTTCAATATCCAGACCTGGTCATACCAGCCTGCGTTGAGCAACCCCAGCGAGACAATACAGAAAAAGCCAACATCATGCATCCCCACAAGTCGCAATCAGTAGAGTCATGGGAAAGCAGCCTCACCTCTATCCTCTCCATGACATCCTAGCATCACACCTCGTGTGACTAAACCCCTCAGCATCAATCAACTTGATCAAAATCCAGTGCCTCTCGTCCATTCAAAATTCGGTTAGTGCCTCTTAGACGTGCCGCAACCCTTTGACACCCTCGTGTATCTTCGACATCCTGTGTGCTCCTTGACAATCTCATCATACCACAACATTACCTCCTGCATGTCTTCCTTCGACACCCCCGTGTGTCCTCGACATCCTGTATGCTCCTTGACAATCTTGTCATACCATAGCATTACCTCCTGCATGTCACCTCTTCTACACCCCCGCGTGTCTTCGACATCTTGTGTGCTTCTTGACAATCTTGTCATACCACAGCATTACCTCCTGTATGTCTCCTCTTCAACACCCCCATGTTTCCTCAACATCCAATGTGCTCCTTGACAATCTCGTCATACCTCAGCATTATCTCTTGCATGTCACCTCTTCGATTCCCCCGCGTGTCTTCGACATCTTGTGTGCTCCTTGACAATCTTATCATACTACAGTATTAGCTCCTGAATGTCACCTATTTGACACTCATGTGTGTCTTTGACATCCTGTGTGCTCCATGACAATCTCGTCATACCGTAACATTACCTCTTGTATGTCCCCCTTGCAACACCCTGTGTGTTCTCGACACCCTAGGTGTCTTTTGATCGAGTTGATCAAATCCCTCCAGCTAGCACATCCGGGCTACGCCATCCCTGTATTCATCAAACCCCAGTGAGTGGACTGAACTACTCGCTCTTCCCTAGTAGTGCCTAAGCCACTTCATTGCGCTCACCATTTTTTGCACTGCGTGTATACATGTCATCATACTGCATCCCTAAGATTCAATTTCGATGTAAAAATAGGATGATTCTAGTCCTTGCCATTCCACCTTGGCATTCTTCGGCAAAGAGGGGCAGCTATAAGCACCCATTTTTTACACCCCTTTCTAACCATGGTTAAGGCCTTTAACCATGGTTACCCCCTGCCAAGTCCCCTAAACCCTAGGTAAACCTCTAGTTAAGTCTTAGGCCTAACCCTAAGTCGAACCCTAGAAAGCCCTAGAACTAAGCCCTAACTTTCGGTAAACCGTAGGGCTTAACCTTAGGTAAACCCTAGATAAACCCCAGGTAAACCCCCAGTTGACTTTAGGTCCAACCTAAGGTAAACCCTAATGAAACCTAAGTCAAAACCCTAGCTCTAGGTAACCCTAAACTGAAGCCCTAGCCTAACCCTAGAGCCCATAGGGTTTAAACCCTAAGTCCAAGGCCCCTAGGGCTTGAATCCTTAAACTTGGGCCTATGGAGTCCAAAAACCCTAAGACCAAACCCCCAGACCTAGTGTGCATGGGTCAGGCCCAAATTTAAATAAATCTCATATTGGCAATAAATGATCTACCACCATTAAATTTTTACCTGGTTTGGTAATGGCGGTAGACCATCTACCGCCATTACCTGGAACTTCAATTTGCAACTTGGGTAACCCCCTGCATATTCCACCAGCGACATCAACAACTTCTACTCAACCTCTGGAAGGTCCAACCACCTTCCTGGCCTTCCCTTTAATCCCCTTTGAGTCCCTAAAGAGCCTCCCTATAATTCTACATCCTCCACAACAGTAGAGTGATCTGCAAAACCTACCTAGTGGAACCCCTGAGCATTTACCAAGGCCCTAAGCCCCATTCTAAGCTTCCGTAAGCAACCCTTGAATCCCCAGGAGCTCTTTTGTGATCCCCCAGCCTCTGTGCATCACCACCTCGAGTGCACCACCACGGTCAACAGCTCCACCACCTCGGCCAAAACAAAGCAACAGGGTAGGGCATCCACTACCCCTTTTTTCTATTCCTCTTGTATCCATTGTGAGCCCCTGGTCACTTTCAGGGGACTTTATTGCATTCCTTATTGTTTATGGTTTTTTATACCTAGCAAAGGGGTCTTCCCTTACCTTACTCATAGGTAAAGGGAACCCCTACGGGTATAACCAATCCTTGAGCCTCTCAGGACCACCTCAAACCTTCTAGGGATCCCTCAGTTCATGAGGGAACCCCTGGTTACCCTTGAGCACAGCCCCTAAGGGCACAAACTCGAATTTTAGGAAATCCAGGAATGGCGATAAACTCAGTACCGCCATTCCTGGCAGTTATGTTTGCAGCATTGGTTAACCCATTTGGGTGGGGCCCTGGTCCATTCTAGGGCCTGGATTGAACTCTCCTGACCCTTTTGAGTCGAACCAGGTCTTTCCAGGTTCAAGGGTTAAGCATAACCATGGTTAAAATCCATGAAAATAAACACTATGCAGAATGACATTAGATCATCTACCACCCTTAACCCCAGTTAGCAACCCTAATTGCAATTATTTTCGATTTTGGCCTATCGGGCCTAAAATCTAGCCAACCGGACTTACCCTCATCTGGCCTTACTTTAAGCCTACCGGGCTTGATCATACCTCCCTTTAACTGTGGTTAGCAACCCTAATCATGGTTAGTTTGACCTAACCTCGGTTAGTAATCCTAACCCTGGTCAAATCCGCCTTAGCCTACCGGGCTTCACCTTGGGCCTATCAGGTCCAAACCCTAATCTACCAGACTACCCCCAAGCTTACCAGGCTTGAACCATGCACTTGACCAACCTCGGTCAACCAAACCCTAGTCTACTAGACTAGCCCAGTTAGCCACCCTTGGTGCACACACACACACCCCTAACCTCGGCACAGGCTCACGTGCCAGAACTACGCTCGGTCTGATCTCACCTTTGTGAGTACATAGGCAACCCAACCTAGGTTCGACTTTAGTTAACTTTACATTTTTTGGATTAGTGTTAACTTAAACACTCAGGCATTTTAAACTACATTGTATTTAATTGGCTTAAACCTAGGGAGTAGGGAACCGTTGTAAAATAGAAGCCTCGAAGTGCCTAACACCTTCCCCTGACTGAACCGAACCTCTTACCCTAATCTCAAATTGCATACCAAGACCTTATCCAACTTCCTGGGGACTTATCCCTTCTAAATGAATAGGTGTCGACTCTAAGCATCCCATGAGAGATTAAACCAAATGGTTCCCGAAAACCCGTGCTCACATCCCTCAAGTTTATATACCCAAAATGCCCCTAAAGCTTTTTTGTTCTCAAAATGTCCCTACGTCATGTTTCTATACCCAACGTATCCCTCACATTTTTACCCAAAATGTCCCTTAAGTTTATATACCCAAAATATTCTTTAATGTTTTTCCTAAAATACTCCTCACTAGGGTCCATCTTCCCAATCTCTCTATCCCCTCCCTCTCACGTGCAGTGCACGTGCGGCCCACTATATATATATATATACACTATTATAAACAGGATGGCTTTTGTTCAAAACGTTGATTGAAATATCCTTAATTCCTATCATATAATGAATATATAGAATCTTTTAAATTAAAGGTTTAGATTTTTGGAAGGATGATTTGGTCATTTCATCCCTTCCCTTCTCTCTCAAAATCACACTCAAACATCCCTTCTACTCTCTCCCCAAGAGATTGAATGAGCCAATCGTGATTGAATTCGGGGAGATTCAATTGCACCTACAAGTCAACACATGTCCATTCTAACCTTTATTAACTGTGGTTAAGATTCATTAACCCTTTGGGTTCAACAATCTTACCTTGATTTTCAGAAAAAAATTATTTTAAGAAATTAACCCTAAGGTTAAATTTCTTTAAAAAAGCATATGTTTTAAAAACGAAGTTTAGATTATTGAACCGTAAGGGTTAATGAATCTTAACCGTGGCTAATAAGAGTTAAATGGGGCATGTGTTGACCTGGGGGGGTGCGATTGAACTCTTCCCGAGTTCAAGTTTGCCCAATTTCATTTTCTTTATTTCTAAAATGTTGCTCAAGTTTATATATCCAAAAGGCCCTCAGTTTTTTTTCTATACCCAAAATGGCCCTAAAGCTTTTTGGTTCTCAAAATATCTCTACGTCATGTTTTTATACCCAATGCATCCCTCACAAATTTTTTTTACCCAAAATGTCACTCAAGTTTCTATACCAAAAATATTCTTTTAAATTTTTTCCCAAAATTCCCCTCACTAAGGTCCCTCTTCCCTGTCTCTCTCCCCCTCCCCTCTCTCTCTCACTCTCTCTCTCTCTCTCTCTCTCACTTGCATCACACGTGCAGCCCACTAATATAAGATAATAGAAGTGAGGACCCATACAGTAACAGCCCTAATGAGGGCAATGAGGTTTAAGGGTACGATTGTACCAGCACTATTGTGCTATAACCTATTAGAACCCGACAATTATGTAAGGGTGGCAGTTGAGAAGGTTTGGGCCATGCTCGGGGTTAACGAGCTTAGCCCAAAGTTTAAAATCCTAACCCAAGCTAAGCTGAAGCCCAATCTCTGCCCAAGCTTGGCTCACAACATAACACTGGGCTTTGGACCAAGTTCGCACTGACTTGAGTTGAAGAACCTATGGGTTGAATTAAAAAACATGTAGAACCATTCATTAATGATTAAACCTATAAAAAAAAATCCGGTTGAGAAGTATGCAAACAAGTAAATAAGAGACCTCAACGCCCGCCTCTTGCTCCACTACAACAAAAACAGGGTTTAACGACTATAGCAAACCATCTGTAAAAGTCATTTTTTCATTGCTATTAGTATTAGCGACGCAATTATGACTGTCACAATATCGTGGGTAATAGGAGCTTCAATATAAGGTATAGAGATGATAACTGTAAATCGTCACAAGTTACCGACGAACGTTTTTCATCGATATATCCGTATTTATAATCACTTTCGAAGGTAAATAGCGACGATTTCCATCTTTTACGACGATTTTGAGAAATATAGTGACGATAATTAACCGTTGCTAAAAACTATATAACGACGAAAATTGGACCGTTGCTACATATCCCTAGAGCGACAAAATATTTACCATTGCTATAAGTTAAATAGTATCGATGGGAAAGTTTATGTCGCTAAATTTTCTTATACCAACAGAATCTAAACCGTCACTATAAGCCGAATAGTACCGACGATCAGGGGCGGTGCTAGGATTTTCTAGTAGTGGGGGCACACGAAGGTATATAAAAAATGGTAGTAATTGTTGAAGGATTTGTGAAAAATTATTAGATTGGTACAAAATAATCTTAATCTAAGGAGGATGGGGGTTCAGAGCCATAGGCCCCGCAGTTTTTTTATGACTAAGTTTTTGGGGGCATTTCGTTCATATATTATATACATATCTTACGGTTATTATTTCTTGCTTTGTTTACACCTTGCCTCATGGTTATGTCTAGTCAAATAATTAAATAACATGCTATAGAAGATATATATATATATATATATATATATATATATTTAACAATTCAATGAACATTGCCCACTTTCCTCATGGCTATACCTATTAAAAAACTGAATATTATAGTATAATTATTTACCTCTGGTTAAGAATTTTAAATTTTAGGGTTAGTATTTATTATTATTATTTTTTTAAAATAATGTTATATTATTGAATCACAAGGGTTAGTGAAGCTTAACCGCAGTTAATAGAGGTCAAAAGGGTCATGTGTTGACTTGTGGGAGCGATTGAAATCTCCCTGAGTTCATGTCCCCATTCCCAAGGTGAGATCGGATCACAACCAGTCGCGATTGGACTCGGGAACAATTCAATCGCACCTACAAGTCAACACTTGTCCTTTTTAACCCCTATTAACCATGATTAAGATTCACTAACCCTTAAGGTTCATCAATCTATTCTTAACTTTTTATAGAAAAATTTAAATCCTAGCGTTAAAATTTCTTAACCCTAAGGTTAATTTTTGTTAATATCTTATTTAAAAAACCAAGGTTAGTTTGTTGAACCCTCAGGGTTAGTGAATATTAACTATGGTTAATGGGGGTTAAAAGGGACATGTGTTGACCTATGGGTGCGATTGAACGCTCCCCAAGTTCACTTGCAATGGGTTGTTGTAAGCGCAAAAAATGTCTCTTTGCTTATCAAACTTCTTCCATTGTTGTATGGAGTTTATTGTTTATAGTGGGGGACTATCCTTCCAATCTCCACCTTATGTTCCAAACGACCCTGTTATAGGTGCTTCTTCTTCTGAACCATCTACTCTGGACAAGGTTCTGATGTCTATCATCCTCCTAGTCCTATCTACATGAGTTTTTGTTCTCCCTCTTCTTCTCGACCCTTAGATCTGAAGAAAGCCCTTGTGAGTAAACTCAAATTGTTAATTATCTTCCTTATTTGCGGAAGAACCTCTGATTAAGAAGAACAAGAATTGAATAAAGTATTTGTATTTATTCAATGGGGTTGCTCAGATCCCATGTATGCGTTACAAGATACCTCATAGAGGTTTTAGCATAAAAAAGAAAGAAAACAAAGAGAGGTGGCCATATTGAGGGTTCACCTGGTATTCTTCATATAAGGAGATCCTTCTTCCTCCTTGGGTGCTCTGGTTCCTGCAAAAAGAAAGCTTTTTGTTCCTTCTTTCTTATGTACGTGGGTGATTTTGCATTCTTGGGCATTTCTTATGAGAAACTCCCTCTTTTATATATTTTGGAGAGTCTTCTTTAGATTCCTCCTTGACTTCCTCTTTTTTAGGAACTCAAAAGAGGCTAACTCTCCTTAGAGAGGGCTATCTATCCAAGACAACTGGTTTCTCTTATCTTAAAGAAACCATACGGATGAGAGTCCTTTTTGAAGGACTCTAAATTGGTTCCCTTTTCTGGAAAATCTGAGAAGATCAAACTTTCCCCCCAAAAGGGGAAAGATTCTTATCTTTCCAGAAAAATGAAGAGATAACTTTCCTTTTCGGATAGGGTGTTATATGACACTCTCTTTAGAGAAAGAGAGGGGACCTCTATCTTGGGATCCCCCAATGCGGACAGAGAGTCCTTTTTTTTTATTGAGGATTCTCTGCCACATGGCGATCAAATAATGACTGCCATCTAGGAAAGGGCTGACCTTGGTCAGTCCACAATTAAAGAGATGAGACTCATGGTCTCACTCGCGGTGTAAGTCAGGTCAAAGTATATTTGGACTACGGACCAAGGTCTGACCTTAGTCTGTCCGTGGACCAATACAGGGTGGGACCATGGGTCCAACCTGGTCTAGGTTAGGTCAATGGCCTTTTAGGGTCGCGGACTTTGCTAGTCATTGATTGGCCTGTGGATGGACTTGTGGAGTCTATCTAGAAGTTTGAATAAGGGTCTATCTGTGAGGGCAAATCCTATCCACATGTCAGCCCCCTAAGGACTGACACAAAGGGTGTCCGCGGGGCATTATTGCCCTACTGCTTAGCCTTTAATGCTAGGTAGGCTGGCGTTAAGCCTGCCCTTGGCCAGCTAGTGCGCGTGCCTTTGGCATGTGCGAAGCCTAACCGCCCATTCAATGGGTGGTGATCTTGTGTAGGCAGGTGCACTATGCACCCGCCTTGCGGGCGGTGAGATTTCACTGTCCACAAATGTCCCTCAAAATCTGAATGGTTGGGAATGGTCCAGCCATTCAGATCCTGCTATATGGCAGTGAGCATAGGGAGGCTTATTGTCTCCCTACTCCGCTGGCCGTACCTTAGTGGACAGCCCACTACATAGTAAACCCTCTTGGTTTCGAGAAACCCTCTTGGTTCTGAGGAGTCCCCATAATGAGGGACTCCAATAGCCTACGCAAGAGTGGCTGGAGAAATTTCAACCATCTGGGCCATCATTCCGAAGAAATGGATGGCCTGGATCCAACAAGGGGTCCTCTATATAAAGGACCCTTAGCCTTTGGAGAAGCATTTCGCCTTCTCCTTCTCCAGAACTCTGGTTATTTTTCTTCCAAAGTTCTTTTACTTCTCAGAGTAGAATTTTCTTTCTTCTCTGATCCAATCATCCCTTTTTAAGGTATGCTCGATTCTGTTTTCAGAGAAGAAACTCTTTCTTGGCTTCCTCAGGAGAAGGGGATGAGGATTTTCCTCATTAAGAGCTTCATAATGTCTTTATGGGCATTCTGATAAATTTTTCTGTGACATGCATCGGAGTTTTAAGATTTTCCGATGAGGAAAACCTGAAGGGTTATCTAAAAGATAACCTTCTGTCCACAGACTTGTCTGCAGACTGATTTCATCCACGGATCTTTGTCCGTGGACTTTAATTTAGTGTTCGCGGGTATTATACCGGCGGGCATTAATTATTGCCCGCGGACATTTTATCCGTGGATTTGAACTTTTCCAAATTTTGTTTAAATCCAAAATTTTGTACACAGACTTGGACTTCTCTAATTTTGGTTAAGTCCAAATACGTTTATCCATGAAATGTGATGATAGTTTTTTTATCAGTAAATGATCTATATATATGTACCCTTACCGACTTCATGCTTTCTTTCTTTTGCAGAATGAATCTTTCATCACAACATGCTTTGAGATGGAATGTCCATGACCAGTTGAAGATCAACGAAGCCGGGTTTGACTTCATTCATTATTTGAAGACTACAAGGGATCTTATCATTGATAAGACTGAAATTGTCGAGCTGTGTGACTTGGCAAAGAAGATTGCAGCGAACAATGTTTTAATGTTCTCTTACAACATTATCATTATTTTAATGATGGAATGCCATATGGACAAACTTGATATCTTGGAACTTGTTAAAAGTTCAAATGTTCTTGACAGTGAGCCTGAGCATACGTTGAAGGAAATACGTTGTATTCTATCCATCGATCTTGATGAAGCTAGCCTGGGTTGCTTGATGCTGCTGAACAACCACCTCACTGATGTCGAGGCACCTGCTTTTCAAGGTATTGCTTATTCAGTTTTGCAGCTTGCCGCGGCTGACAACACTGAGAGATAATTCCTGGCTCTGCTTCCAGATGTCACTTCTGCTGCTATTGATGGGCTAGAATCTTCCCTTGAAGATGGATCAGCACCAAAGATGATGGTGAAGACGTCAGTCGATGAAGGAATCCTATTCTGAATTGCATCCACCAATAGGGTGCTAGGACCTCCGACCTTATATTCAAGGCCGTATTTACTAGATCTAGTAGCTTATTGGAGCTGACAACATATTCTCAAGATACTTCTTGTTTATCTCGAGTGAGTTCTCCAATTTATGTGGAGTTCCTCTCATTTTGTTATCCATGAATAAAAGACTTTATTTTATTTTTTGTCTTGTACTCCTATTTTTTTAAACTTTCCCTTTGTATCTTGAGGAATTGGTGTTCTTTTAAAAGAACAAGCTGAACCCATTTTTAGGCTGCCTACGTACCCATGATAAGATCAAGCCAAACGTAGTTCCATATAAGGGCGATTTTAGACTCGTAATTTACAAGTAAATAGTTTCCGTTCATATCTAGGAAGGTTTGAACTTGTAATTTGAGAACAAGTAGGTAGTTTCCGTTCGTACCTAGGAAAGTTTTAGAGTTGTAATTTAGGGGTAAGTCTTTGAGAAATGATTAATCTTTTTAGCTCATATTCAAGAGCCTGTCAAATTGCTCTAATTTTTGCCTAAACTGACTCTTGAAGTGTTAGTTTAGCAAGCTTTTTGTTGCCCTAATTTTTGCCTAAGCCGTCCCTTCAGATTTTCAACTTAGTGGGTATTTTGGTGCCCTAATTTTTGCCTAAACCATCTTTTAAGATTTTGGTCTAGCGGGCTTTTGTTTGATCCTCATGAATGATATCACCTTGAGAATCTTACATTGGTCGGGGGAGATGCTCCGTTGTTCGTCCATTGTAATCGGCAGATCTACTTCTGATGATGAGAAATCCTTCCTTAGAATTATGGTTTCTTCTTCATGCACCAGGTAACGACTTTCTTTGTTTCATCTGTATTAAGGGACAATAACGATTATTTTGTATCACAGGAGGATGGTGTTCTTTTAGAAGAACTGACTGAACCCAAGTTAATTTTCTCAGGCTGCTTACGTACTCATGATAGGATCAAGTCAAACGTAGTTCAGAAGGGACATTTGGATTTGCATTTTGAGAGCGAATAGGTAGTTTCTGTTCATACCTAGGAAGGTTTAGACTTCGGCCTTATATTTAGGGGGCTTTTGAAGCTTCGATTCGCATTTTTGAGAGCGAATAGGCAGTTTCCGTTCATACCTAAGAGGGTTTAGACTTCGACCTTGTATTTGGGGTGCTTTTGAAGCTTTGATTCATATTTTTGAGAGCAAATAGGCAGTTTTCGTTCATACCTAAGGGTTTAGACTTCGGCCTTGTATTTGGGGGGCTTTTGAAGTTTTGATTCGTATTTTTGTAAGCGAATAGGCAGTTTCCGTTCATACCTAGGAGGGTTTGGACTTGCAGTCTGGTATTCTGGAGACTTTTAAAGCACCGTGAACCTTTTTAGCTCATATTCAGGAGCCTGTCAAATCGCTCTAATTTTTGCCTAGACTGACTCTTTGAGTATTAGTCTAGCGAGCTATTTGTTGCCCTAATTTTTGCCTAGACCTTCTTCTTGAAGTTTTGGTTTGGTGGGCATTTTTTTTTACTCAATTTTTTTGTCTAAGCCGCCCCTTAGGGTTTTCAACTTAGTGAGTCATTGTCACTCTAATTTTTGCTTGTCTTCCCTTAGGGTTTTTGACTTAGCGGGCACGATTTTGACTCTAATTTTTGCCAAAGCCGTCCCTTAGGGTTTTCAACTTAGCAAGTCATTTTGTGCTCTAAATTTTTCCTAGACAGTCTTTTAATTTTTGGTCTAGCGAGCCTTTCGATTCTTAGGAATAGTATCGCTTGAGGAATCTTGCATTGGTTGGAGGGATAATTCGCTCTCCACCATTAAAGTCAACAGGTATGCTCCGTTAGAATATACCTTCTCAACGATGTAAGGCTCTTCCCACTTTGGTTTGAGCTTCCCCTTGGTTCACCGAGTGACGATGATTAGAGTCCTGACCATTAAGACTAAATCTCCAGTTTTGAAAGACCTTAGTCTTATCCTTTTAATTGAAGGCATTAGTTAGTCTTTGCCTATACATCTCTAAACTTTGTTGGGCTTGGAGACGACGTTCATCAAGAGTTTCGAGCTCTGCAAGATGAACTTTAGCTAAGTCTTCTTTTGTGATAAACTACTGAATTTTCACCCGTATGGAGGAAATTTGAATTTCAAGGGGGAGAAATGCTTCACTGGCGAAGACCAGGGAATATGGCGTGGCCTGTGTTGGAGTCCAATGAGTAGTTTTGTATGCCCATAGGGCTTCGGGTAGGCGTTCATGCCAGTCCCGTTTGCTTTTATCTATAACTTTCTTGAGGATTTTGCATAAAGTCTTGTTGAAGGCTTCGGCAAGACGATTCGTGGCTGCATAGTACCAGGTGAAATGGTTCTCTCGGATACCAAATTTGGCATATAACTTGTGTATAGTGGCACTTCAAAAAGGTTGCCCGTTATCCGTGATAATACTTTCTGGAATCCCAAACTGATATATGATGTTGGTCCGGATGAAGTTTGCCATTAAGTGGTGTTTGATCTCTTTGACAGCGATGGCTTCGGCCCATTTTGAGAAATAGTCTATCGAAGCTAGGATGTATTGATGCCCAACAAATGATGGTGGGGTGAATGGTCCTATGACATCCATTCCCCATGCCACGAATGGTCATGAACATGTTGTCATGTGAAGAGGCTCGGGAGCCCCATGTATGAAATGTGCATGGAGTTGACAAACTTTGCATTTTCTTGTATATTCAAGACAATCAATGATCATCGTAGGCCAGTAGTAGCCTAATCTTTTCAGCTGCATTTGAAGCTTAGGCCTAGCTTAGTGGGCACCGCAGATCCCGGCATGAATAAAGTTTGTGACCCGTCGACAGACTTCAACGCGTTTGGGACGGTATCCAGGCAATCGACCATGTTGGAGATAATTGATGAAGGGTTGTTGCCAATTTTCATCTTTTTCTTTGATTTTCACAGAACAAACTGTTTCCAGAAGATCTATCTCTGGAAGGGGTTTGAGAGTTCTTCTTTCCCCCACTGTGATAGTCAGCACCTTGTCTATTGGCAGAGTTAGAGATGCTGCAAGACCGGCCAGAGCGTCTGCTTGATTATTGAGTCCTCTATGGACATAGAAGAGGCTGCTTCTTGGAATTTGAGCAAGTAGTTAGTCAACTCTCTTCTGATAGGGCAGGAGGCTGACTCTTCGTATCGTATATTCGTCTCAAACTTGTTTGATGATGAGTTCCGAATCCCCATAAATGGTTAGTTCATCCACCAGGATCTCGAGAGCTAATTCAAGACCTGCTATCAGGGCTTCATATTTAGCTTCATTGTTTGAGCATCCTTCTGTTAGGGTAATGGAATAGGGTAGGATTGCATTGTCTGGTGTGACAAAGACAATACCGACAGCTGATTTGTTCTCCTTTGGGTTGATGCGTTTGATTCCATCAGGGCTTCTTGAAGCTCCATCAAAGTACATCTTCCAGCCTGGTTTGACCCGTACCTGTATAACTTCTTCGTCAAGGAGGTCGATGACCAAAGGCAAGTCCATAGGAACCGGATGTGCTGCAAGGAAGTCAGCAAAGGCTTGTCCTTTCATTGCCTTTTGGGGCATGAATTCGATTTCAAATTTAGACAGGAGTACCGCCCATTTCGCCATTCTACCTGAGAAAGTGGGGCGGAACATTATGTATTTGAGAGGATCAGCTCTGGATGTTAGTTTCACCGAATGCTCGAGCATATAATGCCTTAACTTCTTCAAAGCAAAGATGAGGGCCAGGTAGACTTTTTCTATCAGCGTATATCTGCATTCTGCTCCAACTAGAGTCCTGCTTAGGTAGTACAGGGCATTCTCCTTTCCCCATTACCTTGGTCGTTATGCTGAGCAAGGAGAGCCCCGAGAGATCCTATGAGCGCTGCCATATAGGGGATAAGTGGCTTTCCTCTAATAGGACCCATGAGAACTGGTGGGTTGGTGAGATAGGTTTTGATGCTATCAAGGTCATCTTGACAAGCCTGATCCCATTGGAATGGTATTCCCTTCTTCATCAGTTAGGAAAACAGTTGGCATCTTCTAGCCAAGTTGGAGATGAATCTCCAGATATAAGCGAGTCGACCCTGAAGTCCTTTCAACTCGTGCAGATTTCTCGGAGGGGGCATATCACGAATGGTCTTTATCTTAGTAGGGTTAATCTCGATTCCTCTATAGAGCACCACAAAGCCTAGGAATTTCCTTGATGCAACTCCGAACGCGCATTTGAGCGGGTTCATTTTGAGCTGATGTTGTTGCAATCTGTCGAAGATTTCTCGAAGATCATCCAAGTGATTACTTCGTTGCCTTATTTTAACAACCAAGTCATCGACATAACACTCAACTTTATCATGGAGAATACTCCCAAATATGATAGCCATGGCCCTTTGATAGGTTACTTTGCCATTTTTGAGGCCGAATGACATAAATTTGTAGCAGACACTCCCTTAGGGGTACAGAAGGCTGTCGGTTCTTCATCTTCTGGGGCCATCTTGATTTGGTTGTAGCTGGAGCATCCATCCATGAAGGATAAGGCTTCAAAGCTGGTTGTGACATCAACCATCATTTTCATGATGGGCAAAGGGAAGTCGTCCTTGGGAAAGACTTCATTCAAATCCCGGAAGTCTATCTCTGTCCGTTCTTCTTCTTTACGGGAACAACATTGGCAAGCCAAGTAGGTTATTGAACCTCTCTCATGAACCTGGCTTTGAGGAGTTTATCAACCTCAGCTTCAATTTGAGCAACCAGTTCTGGGCGAGCTCTTCTTTGTGCCTGCTTGATTGGCCTGACATCCTTTCGAGTTGTGAGATGATGAACAGTAATTTTTGGATCTAAGCCAGATATCTCTGTATAGTTCCAGGTAAAGACATTCTTGTACTCTTTTAGGTGACAAAGATATTCCTTTTTTTTTCAGAGAGGGAAGTGCTGATGAATGTTGGCCTTGGGTCTTGTTCTGAGCCAAGGTTAACTTCGAGAAGATCATTAACTGTTGCTTGACCTCCTGCTTCAAATTCTAGAGGAGCTGGACAGACCTCCGTTTCTTCCGGTGGTTCTTTCATGATCATTTCTTCTCCTAAAGAGGAGTCTTCATCTACCGTAATATTATTTACGGTCCAGACTAGATCTTCATTTGGTAGAGGATTAGGATTTCCTAACTCAGATTTTCCCAAATTGGAGCTCTTACTCATAGGTAGGCAAAGTCCTGAGTGCTGGCATGATTTCGTGCTCAACTAGCATTTATTCTTCAGTGTTAAATCCATGTTTCTCAAGCATTTTCTTGATTGCTGGATTAAACACGGGCTTCCTTTGGTAAGGGTTCATTTTTCTGTCCCTTCTGTTGTTCCGGGAGGTAGCTTTGCCTGCTTGCCCTGCAGAATGAAAAACAATAGGCTTTTCCTATATTCCTCTGGATGGAATAATGACACTAGGAATGACTTCCGCTATCGGCCATTTTTGCCATGCATAGAGACTGACCTTAACAAGGCTATCAATCATATCTTGATGCACTACCTCAACCCATGGGGATGCTTGTAGGGACTCCGCTTCTTATGGAAGCCATTCCATGGAGGCATCTCCTGATGTGGACTCCTCCCTGACTATGACCATATTTACGGTCTAGTTGTGATTTCTCCCAAATGCAAAGATTGGGAGATTATACCCGATTCCTGGTGTATCTGTATCAATATAGTTGCCAGTATCCAGGGCTTTATGTTGCTCCATTTTAAGGATGACTTCATAAGCTGGTAGGAGAGTTCCTTTGACTTGCCTCATTCTTCAGGATTAAACCCTTAGCCTTTGAGGAACTTGACAGTTGTTTTACCAAAGATAATTTTCTTCCTGCAAGGATTGGTGACCCTACTCTTTTCATCGGTCCATGAGGAGTTTATCCTGTCATATGCACCTAGGAAATTGAAGAGCATCAGCTTCTGTCATCTTTTCTTGACCGAGACAGTAAGACTGAAGGTAGTTTCTACCATTGTACAGTCCATCCTCCGTAAAAGGACTAAATGATCACCTTTCAGAGCTTGGAGATGATCAACTTGTTCAACCTCACAAATCTGGAAAGGGTCGGGCGGTTTGTCCTTTTCAGAATTCTGGGGAAATTCGACCAAAGCTAGGGTCGGTTGTCCTTCTTTTCTTTGGGACTTTGGAGTATATTTGAATACCCTTTTCGGAACTGAAGTTTGAACAGGTCAATGATTGCTTTTTGAGCCACTCTCAACCTCTTCCCTTTTGGGCCACTCTCAACATTTTCCCCTTTGGGCTTCTGTTAAATGCTTCTTTGGACACTCTTGACATAGAAATACGCATCTGCGTAATATGCCTCAGCATCATTGAATGTATCATTATTAGCATCAATCATGGTTTGTCTATTTCCCTGAGGGTATTTGAGGCATTGTTAATAAGTGGATGGCACAACTAGATGGTTATGCATCCACTGACGCCCCAACAAGGCATTATATGATGTATCAACATCGATCACCAGAAACGGTGTAGTTTCAACTATATCCCCAAACCTAGTTTTGAGGTTGATCATACCCATGGGCTTTTGCTCATTTTGATTAAAGCCTTGGATGATCAGGTTGCTTTCATGTAGCTGACCTATTTATACGCCAAACTTGGACAACATCCTTTTTGGGAAGATAATGATAGTTGAACCTCTATCAATCATTACTTTAGAGATGTTAGTTTCATTAACTAGACTTGTGATAAACAGTGACCGATTATGTTGGAGAGTCTCAGCTCATATGTCTTCGTCATCAAAAGTGATTGTTAAGAGGCATGAAGTTCTTGTTTCAGGAGGATGCGACAACTGACTTGTAACTTTTTCAAAGAAGTCTTCCGGATTGGAGAGGGCATATATGAGAGACCTTCTCAATTCAGGGGATATCTTGAGAGCATTATAGACGCTTAGCAAGGAAGAAATTTTCTTCAGATGGGCTAGAATATCTTACTTGAACCTCTCATTACCGGGAGTTGTTTGGGTTGGGGCCAGTTGAGCTTTATTCCGATTTTCATATGGGACTGACACAAAGCTCGGTTGCAACTTTCTACCTGACCGGAGGTTGAGTTGATAGACTTTGGCAATCATTTGATTTATTGTTTCAAACAACTCTCCTACTAAGAGTTGGACCATGTTTACAAAACTGAAGTCCAGCTTTCTTTTCTTGCTTTGAAAGGGTGACCAACTTCTTCTTTCATATCGCCCTGTCAGACTTCCAAGCTCGGCTGAAATTTGTTCAGATGCCAGTAAACTGTCAGCTGATCCTGAGTTTAGGACTGCTTCTTCTATTGGAAGGTCCTTGTTCAAACTGACTGCAGCAGGTGAATCTTGATTCCCAGGCTGAGTTAAGGTTTGCACCGATCGTCGCATCTAATGATGGTTTTGATTTGGGGCCTCAGGTATACTTAGCCTTTCTTGAGAGGAATTAGATTGCATTTGTTCATCATCCGCCTCTCGTTCTCCTCTAGATGAAAATCCTTCAGAAAGTCCCATAGGTGTCCGTCCTAGTGTGGATGGTCTCCTTTCTGGGAGTTCGATATCTTCAAATTGATCTAGCCAATCCTGAAATGCTTGATGTCTTTTTGGACTGTAGGCTACCACTTGTCTTGGCATGTTCAACCATGAAGGGTCTTTATTTGGGACCGCATCGATGACATAGCAAGAGAAGATATTAGATTCATCTCCTAAGTCTGTTGACTGGAGGCTATCATAGTCATAGTCTGAGAAGAAGGCTAGAGGGATGAAATCCATCAAGGTGATTGCCATTAATGGCTATTGTTTCAAAAGAGTATCTTGGGTGGGGCTATGCACTTCCCTTCTTTTCTTCGGGTTTGAGCCTGCCTTGTAGCCTGAGGTTACTTTTTAGCATTGGTATTTTGGGCCAATTGTTTTTTCTTTTTGGCTCCTTTGCTTTCAAAGAGAATCCAATCTTCTTCGTCTGACGGTTTGTCGCCAGGAAGGTTACCACTTGAAGATGCTTCATATTTTTCAAATGGTTCTGAAGCCACCATCGTATTGGATGTAGCTGCCTGTTGGAGATCCTAACCAATGACAATCTCTTTATTGTCCAGAAGTCTTTAAATGATGTCCATCAGTACAAAGCAGTCACCAATTTTGTGACTAATTATACAATGATAAGGGCAATATTTGGGATCATCTTTCATCCCGATCTCTTGAGGTCTCCTACTTTCTGGAAGAGTGATGAGCTCATTGGTAAGGAGGCCTTCAAACAGATCTTCGACAATGTCTTCAGAGAACGAATAAGTTTTATTCATTTTTTCCTCAATAGTGATCTTCTTTGGTGGGTCGCGCTTATCCTGCCATTGTGGCCTTCTGGCTCCACCTTGAGCTGGTTTAGTACCAATCTTGACTGGTATTTTACCATTATTTGATTGACCGATCGGTCTGCCGGCACTTGGTGCTGGTTGTGCAATCTTTTTCATTTCAACTACTGCGCTTGTTGACAGATAATGCCTGAAGTTGTTGAGGTATTGTAGACCCGGGATTTTAACCCCCACTCCCGATCAGGATTGAACCCGAGGAGGAATAGTGTTAAAAATGTTGAAAAGAGAGAGTCGCCACCTATTTAGATTGTGAGGGAAAATAGGGTCCCTTAAAAGATTGGATAAGGCTTTGGTCTGGAAATAGAGTTCAAGGTAAGGGTTCATTTGAGTCAGGGGAAGGTGTTAAGCACCCCTAAACTCCCATCCGGAGATGGTTACCTACTCCTTAAGTCTGAATTAAAGTGGGGAAACCATAAGAGAAACTTGTATTTCATCTATATGCTTGACAAATATTGTATGAACAGTAATGTACATGTTAAAGTAAGCCGGGACAGGATAGGGGTTCTATCCTAGGTGAGCTGAACCCGATCAGGGTTGCCTACGTATCCACAGTCAGTGGAATCAAGCCACACGTAGTTCCAGATGGGTAGTTGATAGTTTGATTTGTTGGGTGTTTGGATTATGGGTGTTTGACAAGCTGAGATTGGTATTTGGATGTTAGGGTGTTTTTGAATGGTTCAAGGGTTTTTGCTCCTGTTAGAGGAGCGAGGTGACCTTTTAAGCTCGTGCTGAGGAGCGTTTGGACAGTTTTGGCTCATGTCAAGGAGCACTTGGACAGTTTTAGCTCATGTCAAGGAGCCTTTGGGTTTAGGGTTTGATGGGATTTGAAACAGGGTTTGAGCGGAGTTTCTAGACAAAAGTTCGACTAGGTGGGTAAGGTTTGACCTAGGGTTTAGTTAAGGTTTAACTAGAGGTCACTAAGGTCTACCTAGGGTTAACTGGGGTTTAGGTAGGGTAACTGGGGTTTAGGTAGGGTAACTGGAGTCAACTAGGGTTTGATTAGGGTTTAGGTAGGGTTTAGGTGAGGTTTTGAATCAAGGTTTGAGCCGAGATTCGGACAGGGTTTCGACAGGGTATGGTATGTTTGAACCGAAGTTCGGACAGAGGTTCGACAGGGTAAGCCGGGTTTGAATAAAACCGGGCAGAGGTTGGACAGGGTAAGCCGGGTTTGAATAATACCGGGCAGGGGTTTGACAGGGTAAGCTGGGTTTTGAGTAAAACCGGGTAAGGGTTCGACAGGGTAAGCCGAGTTTAAGTAAAACCGGGCAAGGGTTCGACAGGGTAAGCAGTCTAAGTATTTAAAAACAATAAAAAAATAATTAAAAGCTAATAAAGGACAAAGCAAACGTCAGAGTTTTGGCGATTTTACCTTCCGGGAAACCCAAAAGGGTCTCTGAATTAAGTGCTCCCGAGAATGATTCTTCGAAATCGAGTTCCCGGGATCGCCGACGCCAAAAGGACGTTTTTTGGAAAGAGGAGAGAGAAGAGAGCAAGTGAGAATGAGTGAAGAATAAAGGAAGGGGTGGGGGGTATTTATAGTTTTTCAAAACGGGGTCCGCGCCTTTTTAAAGGGTGCGATTTACTATATTTTAATGAATAGTAAAGCGGTATGAACAGTGAGTCGGCAACGCGATATTTCTAAATCTGCGCCTTTTTAAAATGCGCGATTTACAATATTTTATTATTTAGCAAATAAAGATATTAAAAATGAAGTTTACTATACAAGTGGGGCCCACATGGTCCCGCGCCTTTTAAAAGGGCGAGCTTGCCCCTTAGGGCCTGTTTGGGTCTTCAAAAATGAGTTTTTTTGGGTTTTTTTGTTTATGCTCCTATTTGCCGAGAAATTATTTTTGTCGTTTTAAGCCTATTCTGAGCCCATGAATAGTCAAAATTGAGCTGATAAAATCCAGAAAAATGTTTGAGATAAAACATGGATTTTTCAGCACTTTTCAGGGGCGTTTTGGTCATTTTACGCTATAGGGGCATTTCGGTCATTTTCAACCGTTTTAAGTCCGATTCAACTCCAAAAATAGCCAAAATTGATCAAAAAATTTATAAAATCATTTTAAACAAAATAAAAACTTTTCAGCACTTTTTTAGGGGTATTTTGGTCATTTTTCACCCGAGGGGTATTTTGGTCAATTTTTACCTGTGGGGCATTTCTCGGAAATCATAGCACATGGAAAGATGGTTTTAAAAATGGATTTTTTAAAGGATTTTTAGAGGTGTGCAAGGTGATTAAGGGGGTGCAAAATTGGGGTGTTTACAAGTATATTTGGATAAATTCTAGTTAGTGAACTTCTGAGGACAGGAGAAGGTCAGAGCTCTTCATCAGGTAATGAACACTCTTACAGACTCATTGTTTCTTTGTCTGGTTTCAATCAATTCTGGAACACCAACTCTTCTTTGAGTGTTGTAGAATTGGTTGCTGAATTCATTCACCATCGTGCTCCAATCAGGGATCGAAGCCTCGGGGAGGTTGATATACCATGTGAAAGTAGCAACTTCTAGAGATTGCACGAAGATTTGGAGATAGAGAGCTCCTGTCTTGGATGCTAATCCACGCCTCGAAAGGAAATGAGACAAATGTTGCCTCGGATCTCCGATGCCATCAAACATTTTGAATTTTGGTTAAACGAAGCCTGGCGGGAATGGAGCCGCATCCATGATAGCTAGATAAGGCTTCACGATCATCCGGACATCCTCTTCTTTATTCTTTGGCCTGCTGCATTTTATTGCAAACAATCTCTTCAATTACAGCTAGAAGAGACGGCAGAATTCCTCATATGAGGGCAGCTTGATTTGGAATGAGACCTGTTCCAGGTACCTTGGAGGTGCAAGGGCTATGCCTTGATTACTGCTATCTCCTTGGTACGGGAAACAGGGTCCAGGTGCCGATGCAGATTTGAGAGCTGACAATTGAGTAGTCAACTCTTGCATTTGAGACATCATGGCTATGATCTCATCATCCTTGTACCGAAGCTGAGCCAATAAGGCTACTGCTGTTTGATCATTTGATGGTGGAGGTGCTGAAGTTGAAGGGTTATTTCCTTGACCTGCATTCCCATCCAAATTTTTTATCATGACCGCTACTGGTCGTTCTGACGCTACTCCTTGTAGCTGGAACAGATTCAGAAATTATTCTTCCGTGAAGTAAGTGTTAGGCATCCCATATAGAGGATTAGTTGCACTGAAAATCATTCGAGGTATTTCTAATGCTGCTTCCGGTATTGTTGACTGGACCACTGGTTCGTCAGAGTCATATCCCTCGGTTGGATGGATTCTTCCCAGTTCTCTAGGAGAAGTTATCGGGGCTACTTCCTACTCTGATCCCTCTTGGTATCCACTGACATCAGGCTCTGGGGCTGATTGAACTAAGTCTTGGGTTTTTTCTTTGCCTTTGGCCTGATTCTTGAGGCTTCTCCTCTTTCTCAGTATTGTTTGACCGGGAGCTTGTTTCAATAGCTTTGGAAGATTCTGCCTCGTCCAAAGCGACTAAAATGACAACGGCTGAATTTTAAGAAGGTTACCTTTCCGAGAGATTTTTCTCAAGCGGTGTACTGGTTCCTTAGAACAACGGAGTTGTAAACTGCTCTGGATCGGGGTTGTTCCTTGTACCAACCACATTTACGAATACCTTTTTCATAATGGGGGTACGATGTTCTAGTCCTTGGTTCTTCCCGAACACGATGAGTGTGAGATGGCCTTTGCTTTCTAGACCTTCTTGACTTTGACCGGTAATTGTATGCCCTCATTGGCGGAGCCGAGGGGTATTTCCGGTTTCTGAGCTGGAGGATTCCCACATGAGTCTTCTTCCTTGACATTTCAAAGGGAGAAGAACTTATATTCAGCACTTTGACCCGAGGGTCATATGGTGCTCTGGTTCTTATTTCTGGTTCCGTGTTTGTTCGGCCCCAGAATGGGTTGACATCTCTGGATGGAGGCCATTGATGTTGATGACGAACGGTTTCCTTCATTGCTGCAAAGGTCACCGGATTAACACCTCTGAATGCATTTGGACCTAGCCAGAACAACAAGTTCCTTTCTTCTAGTGCTGAGTCTAGGTTTGTGTTTGCATTACAACTGGGTGACTTTGATCATGTCTGTTAATGCCCCTTGCGTAGTTTAAAGAAACTTACAAGTTCGCACATTTACTTCTTGATCAGATAACATCGTTGATGATACCATCAGGAGTTGAGTTCTGTTCCAGGGGGACCCTGTTCTTGTTGGCCTTCAACTGCTAACTTTTGTCTTTCTTTGAAGAGGAACTATCTATGGATGGTGTTGAATCTATCCACAGGTCCCTCCTTCTGTTAAGAGGGGCTTGTCTGTGGACTCAGGTCTGATTTTAGACCTTTCCACAGAGTTTCTTGCAACTCTGCCCGTGAGATAAGCTTGAGCTGGACTCTTGGGTTTGGCTGGGCTTTGGGTCCGTGGACCTTGATTAGTGTCCGCGGATGGGCATTGCCCCTTGCTCGTGGAGTGGCCTTGGCCACTTCTCTTTCTGTCTGCAAGGTTAGCTTGCAGACTGGTCTTTTGATCCGAGGATCGGTCCGCGGATTGCTTCTCTACAATTTTGCTGGGGAAGTTTCTGTAAAATCCTTTTGGCTAGTGGCCTTGTTCTTTCGCCTTGAGATAATTTAGGCAGCATCTCCATTCTGTTGATAAACTTTTGAATGGTGAGTCCCATCAACCGACTTGGGCTGGGGGACTTCAACAGTCTATCTTAGGATCGACCCATAGGGCTTTTCCTGTTTAGACCTTGACTAACTTATGGTTTGGGCTTAAAACAAGCTTGCTCCAATAGTTGACTCCAAAGGGTTAACAAATTTGGAATCCCCTTTTAGGTTTTTCGGTGACATAGGTCTGTCTTTTGGGCTGACCTGTCGCGAAGTGGCTGAGCCACTTTGACTTGTGTGCACCCGGTTGGGTGCACTCTCCTTGGTATCTGCGGATGGATATGTTTGCGGGTGGGCACTTCTTTTCTGATGTGCCCGCGAGTTAGCTGACATCCTCTAGGATGCCCACAGGCTGATGACCAGCTGTTGACGGGCATCTTGATGTGGGTTGCCTGCCTGCCTTTCATTTAGGCGGGCTGTCTTTCCACCCCTGAGGAAAAGCCAGCATATAGTGGCGAAGCTTTTGTGCGGCCCAAGCTACTAGGTTCTGCTTCTGCTACGGACTGGTGCGTCTTCAACAGAGGCCTGGTCTGGTGACCGCAACCTTTTTGCAGTATCGATGGGAAATATTTACCATTGCTATAAGTTACCATCGCTATAAGTTAAATAGTATCGATGGGAAAGTTTATGTTGCTAAATTTTCTTGTACCAACAGAATCTAAACCGTCACTATAAGCCGAATAGTACCAACGATCAGGGGCGGAGCCAGGATTATCTAGTGGTGGGGGCACACGATGGTACATAAAAAATGGTAGTAATTGTTGATAGATTTTTGAAAAATTATTAGGTTGGTACAAAATAATCTTAATCTAAGGAGGATGGGGGTTCGGAGCCGTAGGCCCTGCAATTTTTTTATGACTAAGTTTTTGGGGGCATTTCGCTCATATATTTCATACATATCTTACAGTTATTATTTCTCGCTTTGTTTACACCTTGCCACATGGTTATGTCTAGTCAAATAATTAAATAACATGCTATAGAAGATATATATATATTTTAATAGTTCAATGAACATTGCCCACTTTCCTCATCGCTATACCTATTAAATAGTTGAATATTATAGTATAATTATTTACCTCTGGTTAAGAATTTTAAATTTTAGGGTTAATATTTATTATTATTATTTTTTAAAAATATTGTTATATTATTGAACCACAAGGGTTAGTGAAGCTTAACTGCAGTTAATAGAGGTCAAAAGGGTCATGTGTTGACTTGTGGGAGCAATTGAAATCTTCCTGAGTTCTTGTCCCCATTCGCAAGGTGAGATCGGATCACAACCAGTCGTGATTGGACTCGGGAACAATTCAATCGCACCTGCAAGTCAACACTTGTCCTTTTTAACCCCTATTAACCATGATTAAGATTCACTAACCCTTAAGGTTCATCAATCTATTCTTGATTTTTTATAGAAAAATTTAAATCCTAGGGTTAAAATTTCTTAACCTTAAGGTTAATTTTTTTTAATATCTTATTTAAAAAACCAAGGTTAGATTGTTGAACCCTAAGGGTTAATGAATATTAACTATGGTTAATGGGAGTTAAAAGGGACATGTGTTGACCTATGGGTGCGATTGAACGCTCCCCAAGTTCAATTGCGATTGGTTGTTGTAAGTGCAAAAATTGTCTCTTTGCTTATCAAACCTCCTCCATTGTTGTATGGAGTTTATTGTTTGTTGTGGAGGACTATCCTTCCAATCTGAGTAAACTCAGACTGTTAATTACCTTACCTATTTGGGGAAGAACCTCTGATTAAGAAGAACAAGAATTGAATAAAGTATTTGTATTTATTCAACGGGGTTTCCCAGATCCCATGTAGGCATTACAAGATACCTCATAGAGGTTTTAGCATCAAAAAGAAAGAAAAGAAATAGAGGTGGCCATATTGAGGGTTCACCTGGTATTCTCTATATGGGGAGATCCTTCTTCTTCCTCCTTGGGTGCTATGGTTCCTATAAAAAGAAAGCTTTTTGTTCCTTCTTCCCTATGTACGTGGGTGATTTTGCATTCTTGGGCGTTTCTTATGAGAAACTCCCTCTTTTATATCTTTTGGAGAGTCTTTTTTGGACTCCCCTTTAACTTCCTCTTTTTTAGGAAATCAAAAGAGGCCAACTCTCCTTAGAGAGGGTCATCTGTCCAAGACAGCTGATTTCTCTTATCTTAGAAAAACCATACGGATGAGAGTCCTTTTTAAAAGACTCCAAATTGGTTCCCTTTTCTGGGAAACCTGGGAGGATCAAATTTTTCCCCCCAAAAGGAGAAAGATTCTTATCTTTCTAGAAAAATGAAGAGATAACTTTCTATTTCGGATAGGGTGCCATATGGCACTCTCTCATTAGAGAAAGAGAGGGGATCTCTATCTTGGGATCCCCTAATGCTGACAGAGAGTCCTTTTTTTTATTAAGGATTCTCTGCTACATGACGGTCAAATAATGACTGCCATCTGGGAAAGGACTGATATTGGTCAGTTCGCAATTAAAGAGGTGAGACCCATGGTCTCACCAGCAGTCTAGGTCAGGTCTAAGTATATTTGGACTGTGGATCAGGGTCTGACCTTAGTCAGTCTGCGGACCAATACAGGGTGGGACCATGGATCCAACCCTTGGTCTAAGTTAGGTCCATGGTCTTTTATGGTCGCAGATTGGGCTAGTCATTGACTAGCCCATTGATGGACTCATGAAGTCTATCCGCAAGTTTGAATAAGGGTCTATCTACGAGGGCAAACCCTATCCACGTGTTAGTCCCCTAAGGACTGACAGAAAGGGTGTCCGTGGGGCATTATTGCCCTGCTACTTAGCATTTAATGCTAAGCGGGCTAGCCGTAAGCCAGCCCTTGGCCAGCTGGTGCACATGCCTTTGGCATGCACGAAGCCTAACCACCCATTCAATAGGTGATGATCCTGTGTAGGTAGGTGCACCATGCACCCGCCTTGCGGGCGGTGATATTTCACTGCCCATATTTGTGATTTGTTCTCTCCGGCCCATGGCGTGCATGAGTTAAAAAAAGATTTTTCAAAAGTTAAGTGGGGGTACGTGCCCCCATGGGCCCCCACCTAGCTCCGCCCCTGCCGACGATCATATTTCTATCGCTACATATCAGTTAGCGACGGAAATATTTCTATAGCAATTTTTTTTTAGCGACGGTAATATTTCCGTCGCTAATACCTAATTTTTTGAAAAAAAATAGTTGTATACAATAGCTATTAACCTGTCACCTGTTAACATTTTTTAACTTGTCACCTATTTACATTTAACAATATAAATCCATATAAATCCACAAGGATAAAACCATTATGGTTCCACATACCAAATAAGATTTAATTAAACAGAATGCATGTCTATCCACAAAGAGATACAAAAATAGACTAGTTTGTGAAACAAATAATAAATCCTCTTGAGGTCCTCACTGGGTATCCTGTGAGTTGAGTAGTGTCTGTTTAATAAGATTGAAATGAGTACATATTGTTCATCTGCCTCCCGAAGCTCATCATAAACCGTTCCATAGACAGTTAGGATTTGGGAGTACATCTAGGAGTACCTATAGATTGACTCTTTTTTTCTCGTTTGAAGCTAAACTATATGTGTTGTATAATTATTATTTGGTGGTGATACGAGCACACCAACATTTATTGACTATGCACCCAACATAAAATTTCTTATTACACACAAATAAATTAAAAATTATATGTTCTTCCTCGCTCTTCTTCGGCCAAAGATGCTAGCAAACTTGGTACATCTTCTTGCTCTCATCTCAAGCCAAAGATCCTGGAACTTAATTTGGCAGGCCTAGCAATCCGAGATGTCATTACTATCTTCCCACCACAAACAGCTAATCACCATTAAGATGACATGCTGAAAATGGTGAATTGGGAGAGCACTGGATCAAAACTGAAAGAGAGAAAAAAAAAAATGATTCCTCATTTTCCATATCACCTATGTATAGCAAAGAGATCTGGAGCCTTTCTAAGGATTTTTTACATAAAAACTGAAACATTTTTTAAGGTTTAACATCAAAATTCAAGAAATAAACCAGACTCTAACCAGAGAGAGTCAGTGTGAAGGAAACTCGACGTCTATCTTCTGACCTCTTGGGATTAGCTTGGCGGAAGAAATCTACTTTATGAGTTTTTTGAGCTTAACAAATTTTCTTTTGTGTTTGTTTAGATTGAAAATGATTAATTTCTCTTCTAAGCTGACTAAGTATGATCTCATGAAATTTTTATGTTAGAATGGACATGTAGTTGGGAAACACATTCGATCATTGGGTTGCTTGAGAGTTTTGGCCTGAAAAATAGAGGAAGAAAAGTGCTTAACTTAATGGTGTGCAATCAGAAATTCTAGGTTTTGGTGTATCGTTAGCAAATATTGGTGTGCTCATAGAACCACCTTTATTATTGGAGCTAGATAGGAACATTGGGTGACTAAAATTTATGTATATTCATGACTAACCCATCACTTACTAAAATGGATATGAATTGATATAAGTTGAATAATATAAAAAGGAGAGAAGAGATGCTAAAAATGACAAGAATGAAATTAGTGAGAAAATATTTGATAACACATTACTTAACCAAAATTATGGCTTTTAATAGAACACAATAACAAAAAAGAATTTACATTCCTCACCCCAAAAAATGTTGAGATAACACATTGATGAAGAGCTAGGTCAATGAATTGGAATGGAATAACTTTTGGCAACTAAAAGAGCACTGCCTCATAAAAATGATAGAAATAGCTTTACCAAATTGGGAACAAATTGTGTCTACACAAGGTATATCCACTCAGGGTTTAGAGATGATATTAGGTCTTTTGGGAGTAGTGTTAGAAATAACGAGATTGAGTGACGTTTTTATCATATTTCGAAGTCACAAAATTAAGATTAATTCAATGAGAATAACACACTCACTAATTAGAATATAAATAGGAGCTTGAACAAAAAAAAAGCCACAAATCAGATAATGTCGTAGAATATTTCAAATTCCTGATTTGTACTGAATGATCATACCAAAATAAAATAAAATCCAACAAACAAACGGATTGTAGATTTTTCCTACAAAGATCTTTTTTTTTTTTTCAAGTATTTATATACCAAGTTATTCCTATCTTCCTCAACAATCTTGAAAAGAAGAGGGGAAACCCAGAACAATGTAATACAATATACTGTGAATTGCTAACCACAAACATATTAAGAATTGCGAACCATCCATAACTTATTCAGCTAGATTGCCATCCTACTTCCCCACTGATTCAATCGATCCTCTCATTTTCAGTAGAATTCAATACCAGCCTAGATAGTAATTTTTTTCCCTCCTCCTGGTGTAGATCTTCATCGTCTAATTGAAGGGTCTTGAAAATTGGAATAAACCAACTCCTTCAGTCTCTCACACACCCTTGAAATCTCAACACCAACTCTAGAACTTGTAACCTGCAAAGATCAAACTTACTAGTATGCAAAGCTTGATTTTATTCAATACTATGAAAATAAAAACAAACAGATACCTGAGAGTGGATTGTGTGCAAGATCCTATCACCAACAATAGAGAAGCTAGCATTCACAACACTAGCTCCTTCTTCCTCAAGAACACTAATGACTTCATTAAACATGAAGTTCTTATTCTTTCCACTAATCAAAATCAACTCAATAGTAGAACCCAAGTCTCTTAATTCAAGTATTGGTAATCTTAAGCCGATCGCCATATCTTTTTTAAAATTATTGCTAGTTCTTTCAACATTCATGGCTAACTCCTTCCTTCCCTTCAATTCCTCTATTCTTTCTCTCAGTTGATTTATGTAAATGGCGGCGTGATCGAACCGATCTTCTGTTGTCAATCTGCTCTGAAAACATCAATTATTCTTTTATAATCAATTAAAAGGAAAATATTACTAAAAAGAGAGAAAAACTAGATAAAAATGAAGCAATTCCATGCAGTCTGAGAGATGAGCTAGCAAAATTATCTGTAAATGTCCAATTCATAGTGATTTTGTTAGTTTAGACTATTGTTCATACAACAAAGATTTGCATACCCTATTTATTGAAAATTTTATATCCTCCAATTTCAATGTTATTCACAAAAACATGTCCAGACTCTTTCTAGTATCATTTCACTGGGAAAACTACATATATCATTTGCATTTAATTGGGAAACCATGATATAACTTAGTGTCATGCATTAAATTATGAAAATTTCAGCCTCCTCTTTTGCTTCACTTTGCATCCACGGTTTTGTAGTGTAGTCTCAGTAGATCCATCATAGAGGCTCAGTAGAAGATGTTATTGCCTAGACTTATAACAACACCCATAAATAATTTTGCTAAAGCTATTGGTACTGTTTAATAATCTATGGGTTTATATTTTGCTAAAGCTACTGCCATTGCTTAATTCTCGGAAAGGCGAATTTGATACTTAAATCTCTGTTAGTGCAACTTCTTCAGAGAGAGATAGAGTACCTCAGAGGAATTGAAATAATGGTTAGGAATGAGAGAGGCAAGCTGGAAGCAAAGACCTTTCATGATGATTCTTCTATTTTTCTCAACAATCTTTCTATCAAGTTTAAATGAATCGCTGCTGCTCTTTCTCATAATTTCTCTCAACTGTTTTATATGATTCCAACTACACAAACACCCACCAAAATACCCAAAACAAAAACAAGAGAGCTGAGGATGAAGAAGAAACAGAAACTATTACAATATAAAGAGTAGTTTAGCTGTCTTTGAGAGTGGTATTTAAAGAGGAAAACAGGGACCCCCTCCACGCTTCAAAAGGCTAAGACGTCAGATGACTAGAATGTCAAAAGAGGAGGGTGGGAACGGACGAATCTCTTTGAGAGTGCTATTTAAAGAGGAAAACAGGGAGGACCCCATCCACGCTTCAAACGGCTAAGACGTCAAAACAAACATTTAGACGATGACTAGAATGTAAAAAGGAGATGGTGGGGACGGACAAATCTCTTTGAGAGTGCTATTTGAAGAGGAAAACAGCAATGGTGGGCTGTTAAGCTGACTCTTGACTTCTCTTAATATGGATCTTGCACCGGCCATTAATTCCCCATTTCTCTCCATATATATATATATATATGATAATGCTTGTGAGACCGCCTTAGGACCCAGACCGTGTCAGGTAGTGGACATCCTCATTTCCACCACATGAAATCCCATGGTCGGGAAACACAGTCTCGGTGGTCTCGGCCCTAAAACGGTACCATTAGCAAAGTCTATATATATATATATATATATGAAAAATGCTTTTCAGACTGAAAGGATTGATACGACCGAGACCATGCTCTAAAATAACAGAATTTCAAAATGAGCCCATCATATGAAATTAGCCCCCCAAGAAATCCTGCTCTCTGAGAGCATGGTCTGGATGGCCTCGACCTAAGAGGGTCTCAGTAGTAAAGTCTGTCTGTGTGATATATATCTGAGCGATGGCCATACACTACAGTCCTAAGGAGGACAATTATGAGCTTTAAGGGTACGATTGTACCATCACTATATCATGTTAGAACCCGACAATTAAGTACGGGTGGCAGTTAGGAAGGTTTGGTTTAGGCTCGGGGCTATCTGAGCTTAGCCCAAAGTTTAAAATCACAAGCCCAATCTCTGCCCAAGCTTGGCTCACCACATAACACGGGCTTCAGGCCAAGTTCGGAATGGCTTGAGTTGAAGAACCTCTGAGTGGGTTGAACTCGAACTGAATTTGGCTAACCATTAATAGTTATAAATTATTAAAAAAGAGAAAAATATTTCATTTGATTATCAATCATGAAGACCCTCTAAAATTTTTATTAATTACAATTGTAAAATGTATCATTCAATATTAATCATTAAACCTATAAAAAAAATCTGATTGAGAAGTATGAAAACAAATTAAGTAACCGAAATGCTAGCCCCAGTTGCAGGCTTTCCCAGACGCAAGGTGCATGGTAGCTACAAGTGTCAAACCATATTCTTATTATAGAGTAGCAATACCACATGTTGCACCCATTCTGCTTCTAGGGGAAAAATTTGACTTAGGTAGCATTTGTTAACACTAATCTAAAAAGAAGTGTTTATTTAAAAATTATGCTTAGTTGGACTTTAGATTTTTAAGTTGAAGGATAATTGCATGTCTATATTTTAGAGATTTTAGAGATAAAAACCTCTACTTTAAAAAGTAGTTCCATAGCTACTTTTTATGGTAGATGTTTTTACCCCTAAAATCTCTAAAATGTAGACATACAATTAACCTTCAACTTAAAAATCTAAAGTTTTCAAATAAGTACTTTTTAGACTAGTGTTAACAAACTCCACCTTATATCGTCTGATGCTAGCATTCCTCAACAAGTAGACGCTATATGAAGAAGGGGAAAACTGTATTTTTTCACGTGAAAGACCTTAGCAACTTTGACTAATCAAAATATAAAGAAACCAAATCCTCTACGGTGACAATTAACCGGATTTGGCTAATCCATTCATCACCCATGAGGTCCCCACGTGTCCCTTTTGACACCCCTTAATTGTTGTTAAGATTCATCCACCCATAGGGTTCACCGGCCCACCCATCCTTGGTTTTTAGAAAAAATTATTAATTCTTTTTTAAGAAAAATATTTTAATATTAAAAATACTTTTTAAAATATTAAAATATTAAAATTTTTTAAAAAATAATTAATTTCTTTTTCTAAAAACCAAAGATAGGTGGGTAAACCCTAGGGGTGGGTGAATCTTATAGTTAAGGGATGTCAAAAGGGACACATGCCGACCTTAGGGGTGATAAGTAGATTTGCCAAATCCAGTAATCACCGTTGAGGATTTGGTTCAAATATAAAAATTGTGCCGTTTAGTTAGTTTAGAATTTTAGGAATAGCCCTATCATTTTCTGACATTTGGGGATACCCCTCTATTTTATACTTCCCCATATAAATCCTAATTAGGGCTGTAAATGGAGCGGATTCGGAGCGGATATTGGTATATCCGAATTCTTATCCGATTATATATTCGGATATCCGAATCCGAATAAATATTCGGCGGATAGTAAAATATGATATCCGTATCTGACTCCGATTAAAATATCCGGATTCGGATAGTATCCGAATTATCCGATTAATTTTAAAAAAAATCAAAAATATAAATTAATATTTAAAAAATGTAAAAATATATAATTTTTTATTTTAAAGATATATTTTAAAGGTTATATTAATTTTATAAATTTAAAATATATTATTTATATATATTATATAATCGGACAGATATTTATCGGATCGGATATATATAACAGTATCTGAATCCATATCTGATTATAAACGGATAGTATTTTACTATCCGAATCCGCTCTGCCGGATATCTATCCGGATAATTATTCGACTAAATGGATTCAAATACGAATCGGATACGGATAATATTCGCATCCCACAGCCCTATTCCTAATTCCTCTAGTTTCGTGACAGTTTATTGAAGACTCGTAATCTTCTCCAGTTGTGACCTATTTTGCCAAAACCGGTTACGGCCCTGAGGTGGCCACGTATCCTTTTGACACACCTTAACTGTGGTTAAGATCACTCACCCCTAGTATTCACCCACCTATCTTTGGATTTTACAAAAAATTAATAGAATTTTTTATTAAACGTGTTTAAAATTCACAAACTCCTAGGATTAATTTTTTTTAATATTTTTTTCTTAAAAGCAAGGATAGGACGGTGAACCCTTGGGCTGGATGAATCTTAACCACAATTAAGGGATGTAAAATGGGACAAGTGGCCACCTCCTGGGTTGTAACCGATTTTGCTAAAAATGCTTACAACTGGAGAAGATTACGAGTCTTTATTGATACACCCCTGTTTTTCCTATTTAAGGTTTGAAATTTCGATTTTCATGACAATTTCGATCCTTCAAACTGAACCAAAATTTTGAAAATTATGGTTATTTCAACGAAATTACGGAATTTGTATTTTTAAAATATATATATCTTTGATATTTACCGAAATTTCATGAGATTTCTGTTCGAAATTTTGGAATATTTAGGTCTGAAATTTCGGAATATAAAATTTTATAAATATTATTATTATTTTCTAGAAATAAATATAGAAATTTCTAATATTTCATGAAATTTCGGTAAAAAGATCATAAAATTTCAGAATATTTCAGAATTTTAATAAAAACATTTTTTTTTAAAAAAATAAAAATGATATTTCCGAAATTTCTAAACTCTGAAATTGCACTCGAAAATTTTGAAATCCTTATCATATCGATATCGGGGAGTTGGTCGTGACATTTTGCAAAATCCCAATGGGATTTCAAACCTTATTCCCAATCGTAAAAGAGAAATGTTAGCCAATTTCCAAGCTCGCACGGTAATAGTTTGATGTGTCTCTAGTTTTCCTCATTACCTAGAGAACCAGTAGAAAGTGGAAACCTTCAATGCATCCTTTAATTTTTTTTTTCCCTTAAACCCATTCAAGGGATAGCAACTAGGGCTTTCAAAGGGTCAGGTCGAGGCAGGAGAGGGATCAGCCCTAGCTTTGCCCTCAAGGGTCAGGATAGGGCCAAGCTGGGCCATATGGTAGGAAAGAAATGCGAGATGTTTTTCTTATTCCAGATAACGAAAATTTTTCTACAACAAATGTAAGCCCAACAATTAATACAATTAATATTATTTAAAATAAAATAAATATAAATATAAAAGTGAAGTAAAACAAGTATAATAATAAACTAGATAAAATATAACTTATATTGACAATAAACGAATGCTACAAAATGTTAGGGAGTATTAAGCTGGGGAAATAATGGAACCTGACGAAAAAGAATAACCAAACACACACTCAAGAGATATACGTGGTTCGGACATTCACGGGTCAAGATCCGATTACTTCTTTATTTAAAAAAACCTTGAGGAATCAGTACAAAAACGCTTAACTCACCTTCTCAATGAATACCCAAAGGAGAATCTCTATTTATCCTCCTTTAAACATTTCCCAAACCCTAGCATGCTTAAACCCTTTCTATTATCCCTCACTCACAATACTTTGTATTCCTTGACAAACCCTAGGCCCATAACTACGTATTTATAGGCCTAAACAAGAGAACTAGACAATTAGAAAGTACCTCACTAGGGAATAGGAGTTTCCACAACAAAAATCCCGGACTAAAATGTGTCGCTTCACTCAAGAGGAATGCTCCAGAGCTAAAACTGATTTCTTCTGCGAAACCGCTCTAACGGCGCCCCACCTCCGCTCAAGCGGCAGCCTCTAGATCTGAATACGAGCCAATTTTTTCACAAATATCCACTTTGGTAAGAATTGACACCACCACAACTAAGAGAACCGATTCGCTAATCACCAAGCAAATATCCAAGATAGATAGAACACCACATCACCCACATTTAGGAAAGCACCTCCACTTCAAACCAGAATCTCTCTCAAAATTCTGTAACCCGTTTATATTTACCGTAAACCCGTTTACAAATACCGCAATCAACCCTTTGACCTTGCCCCTATGCATCATCTACGAAAGAGACCCACCAATGCTACACGCATCCTCGTATTACCCCGGAAATTCATCCACCGGATTCAATCAAACATGGTCAAAACCCATGTGTAGCCTAAAAAACCATCCTCATTTTTAAAAGAACCCCAGACAAGGACATAGACCCATCCTCTCCATCAAAGGCATCTCCTTTGTTTCGAAAACCTACCTGAATACTCATCTCCTCACCGACTGTGAAAGAGAACTTAGGTAAGCTTTTTACCATATGCATAGCATCAGGTTTTCGATTTCCTAGAGATCCAGTATTAGCTCTTGTTAGCCTAAAGGTTACATTCTTGAGTACCCCTAATAATTTTGATTATGACACAATAATACAATGAACATTTTAGTACTAATCGTTCTATCAAGTGTATGTCAATTTCAGATATAAGGAACATTAGTCCATCCTTGAAAAAAGATTCAACATGTCCAAGAGCTATCTCAAATTGAAGCCAAGATCATTTAATGAAAAAGAAATCAAGACAAAATGTTACAAGAACCAAATTACTATTGAACTCAAAAGAAGATTAAGAAGTCCCAAAATGTTCAAGTTGGATTATGAAGTCAAAGAAGAAAATCATTCAAGATCAAGATAAGGAAAGTGAAGACTCAAGAAAGCTTTATTGTTTTATTTTAAGAGTCAAGGACTTTTGTTAAAAGTCCTCTTTTGGTTGAAAGTTCAAAAGCTCAAAAGCCTAGATTGACTTTAGGAATCCTTGACTTAATTGAAGAACAATTCAAGGCCCTAGAATATCTTAAAAGGTGACCAAAAACATGATAAATGAACGCCCAAAGGCCTATTACTTCATTCACATGTTAAAGGTCTTTTAAAATAGAGATGAGTTTATAGAGCAGACGTCGACGTCTATGAAGGAAACATCGACGTTTGATGTTGGCAGTAACCCAGGAAATTTTCTGTTTTTGAAGACGTTGATTTCTGTAAAGGAGACATCGATGTTTGAGAGTTACAAATTTAAAAAAAAATTCTGAGTTGCAGATGTCGACGTCTCAATGCTAAACATCGATGTCTGCTTGCGGGAAGCTTATAACGGCTAGTTTTTCAACAACTAAAACCGCATTAAATGCTTCACAAACTGCTATAATCATCCAAGACCTATAAATTGAGTTCATTTATAAACTATCAACAACCACTGATCATACATTAAGCTTACATTGATTATTGCATTCAACTCAACTCTCATCAATCGTACAGTGAAAATCCTCAAATCCTTAAATCCTCCTATTTGAGCTTTTAACTCCCAATTATTTGAGTGATTTTTAGAAGAGTGATTTCAATCTTATCTAGCTCATTAAGGAGCCTTGTATTTTGATTCAAATTCTATCAACTTCAATACTTTGTAGAAAATCAAGAATCTGTGTATTCTTGTATGAGAAACTGGATAACTTCAAGAAGACAAAAGAGGGTGTTCTCTTGCATCAAAGGTGGTGTTTCAGCCTGTGAACATAATTATAAAGGTTAGGACTCATCTGGAAGAAGTCTAATCGATTTGAAAAATAAATCGTGTGAATCCTTGAAGCTGGAAGCGGAAAGGCTCGGACGTAGATAAGTTATCGAATCTCGTGAACAAACTCTCGGTGTTTGTATCTCTTTATCTCTCCATCTTTTATTCCTCTGTATTTTTACTTGTTGCATTATCTTAATTTTATTAATTCTGCAAAATAGACCAAGGTAAAATATTATTGTGTCATTGACCCTAATCACCCCCCATCTAGGGTCCATTTATTGGGCAACTGCTCTACCTACAACTGTATTCCCTTGAAAGAGATACAAACCATCACACTTCTTCCCCTCATCAAACTAAGCATCCCTGCTTAATTTTAATAACTCCACCCTTTGTTGTGGAGCAATAACCCTTGGAGTCTAATTGGCTAAGAGAAATCAGATTCATTCGCAACTTAATTAAGGATACATGTGGTACCTCCCAAAGTCCGAATCACTCCATCAAACATTCTTATCTTTACAGTTCCAAAACCCATGATTTCACATTCAGATCCATTACCCTAGAACACTTTTCTTGTCCTCTTTTGGAAAGTATCAAAAGATTCTATATTTGAGCAAATATGAAACGAAGCCCCCAATTCTAAAATCCATTCATTAGAAGAATTATTCATACCTTTGAAGACTGTGAAAGCATCTCCAATGTTTTACTCATCATCCTTTGCTATTGCCGATGAAGAATCTTCTCCAAAAGAACTTCTCTAGCATCAGCACGTATCGAACACTCCCTTTTGAAGTGCCCTAATTCTTTGCAATGATAGCACTAGATCCCTGAATTTTTCCTTGGATTTGGATCTGCCTCTACCTTTTTCAAATCATCTCTTTAAGTCTCTTCCTCTTCCCAAGCAACCATTTAATGATTATAATTCTCATCATGCATTGATTTCCGCCTAATCTCATTAGAGAGCAGCACCACCCTGACCTTCTCCAATAACAATGTGTCTTTGTCATAAATGAGGGTTGTCACCAAGTTCTCATATGATTCCAAGTGATGTAAGAAGACTCATGGCCTTATCTTTTTCATCCATCTTAACATCAACTTTCTGTAATTGATTCAAGATCTGATTGAACACATTCATGTGATCCATGAGATTAGCACTAGGGCTGCACAAAGCCCGATCGGCCCGTTGGTGTGACTCGGCTCGGCCCGGCCCGAAAGCTAATTCAAGCCAAGCCAAGCCTAAAAAAAAAACTCAAAATCTAATTCAAGCTAAGCTCAAGCCATCTCTTGTGTGGCTTGGCCTAGTTCGATTGAGGTTCGGCTCGGCTCGGCTCGAATATTATTAAATATATATATATATATATATATAATATAAAATTTTATTATTTTAAAAAAAAATGATTCAAGCCGAGCTCGAGCCAAGCCAAGCCTGACTTGAGCTTGAATCAATTCGGGCCGAGCCAGGCTTCAAGCCAAGTTTTTTTTTTTCGGGTTGCACAATCAAACATGATTTTGGGCCGAGCCGGGCTTCGGGGCTCGATCAAACTTATTGAAGCCGAGCCGGGCTTGGCCAAGCCCGGCCCAAATACAGCCCTAATTACCACTCTCCACCATCTTCGAAGTATTCAATTGCTTTTTCAAATATAACTTGTTGGTAATGCTCTTTCAGATAACGTGATGTATAGTGTTATGAATGAGGAATCGGCACCAGAATTCTGGAAGAAGTTGGATATTGTGCTCACTACCTTCGCCTCAATGTCTTCCCAATTTGCATCGAGCATATTTTTTGGTTTTTCGGAGTCCCCCTTCAATGCTCTTACGAGACCCTATTGAACTAGAATATCCTTACTCTCCTTTTCCACACATTGAAACTCCATTTTATGTCAAACTTTTCCAGGGAAAATTGCCTGGAATTTTTAATCATGAAAAATAATTAACCCGGAGCTCTGATACCAATTTGTTGGGGAAACAATGGAATCCGACGAAAAAGAATAACCAAACACACATCCAAGAGACACACAATAGATATATGTGGTTCGGCAATAACCTGCCTACGTCCACGGGTCAAGATCCAATTACTCCTTTATTCAAAGAAACCTTGAGGAACAAGTATAAAAGCACTCAACTCACCTTCTCAATGAATACTCAAAGGAGAATCCCTATCTATCCTCCCTTAAATATTTCCCAAGCCATAGTATGCTTAAACTCTTTCTATTATCTCTCACTCTCAAATTATTTGTATTGCTTACAAACCCTAGACCCATAACTACGTATTTATAGGTTTAAACAAGAGACCTAGACAATTAGAAAGTACCTCACTTGGAATAGGGTTTCCAAAACAAAAATCTTGGACTAAAACGCGTTGCACCGCTTGGGCGGAGCCTAGCTCCACCCGAGCGGAATGCTCCAGGGCTAGAACTGATTTTTGTGGTTTTAGGCTCCACCCGAGCGGAATGCTCCAGGCTCCAGGGCTAGAACTGATTTTTGTGGTTTTAGGCTCCACCCGAGCGGAATGCTCCAGGGCTAAAACTAATTTATACCGTGAAATTGCTCAGGCGGCACCCCACCTCCGCCCGAGCGGTGGCCTCCAAATTTAAATATGAGCCAAATTTACCATGTATTAGGGTTAAGGAATTAGTCAATTAGGGCCTCTAGGTTAAGGTTACTGGAGATTATGATTTTAAAGGGTTAGAATTAGGGTAGGTCAAAGGGCATGGTCGGGGCAGGGCAAGAGTCATCCCTAACCCCACCCTTACTTATATAGGCAAGACTCAAACATTGTCTTAGCCCTTCAAGGATCTAGATTAACTAGGCCCTAATCCTGCCCTAAAGGGTAGGGTTGGGAAAGGTACCCTTGTTAATTTTTTTTTTGACAAATTTGAAAAAACTTCAAAATTTGAGGTTGGGGCTAGCACTCATTGTAACATTCCTCTATAGAGTCAGATATATCAATCATTGCAATATGAAACTGACAATAATTAAAATAGCATATGATCTTTTTAGTGAGTTAGCCACAAGCTTACACAATGTTATCTGGTTTGTCAATTTGGTCGGTTCGAATTCGGGTTCGTAATTCACAATTCTAGAGTGAACCCAGCTCACTAGGAGTAGGATGAAATAATTCATTTCTCAATTTGATTAAGTTTTTTAGTTTGGATTGCTTATATAATATATATAAATATAGGTATATATATTTCTTTTAATCTTGTAAATAACTATATTATAAATACTTATTTTTTTTATAAAAAAGCATAAAAATGTATTTTTATGAGGTCGCAAATCAAAAATCAAATTCGACAAACCCAAAGTATAAATTTGTTGAACCCAAAAAAGAAAAATCACTGAACCAAACCGAACCGAACCGAACCAGAACTATTAGGTTCGAGTACTCGATTCACCCATTTTCACAAACCAAACGAACCCAACCTTGAACCTTGAACTAATTTGCTTCAAAAGTCTAATAGGTAACAAATTAGGTAACCTAGAGCTCATATGTTGATCTAAAAAGACCAATGGTAAATTCAACATAACCATACGAATACGATTCAAGGCACGCAACATTCATATTAGTAATGTTGTACGGATTCTCCTTCCCTTTTGTCTTTTGATTTTTTGCATTTGTTATGATTTTAAAATTTGAACACCGTCTAACCTTATCCAGCTGGAAAGGAGACACCTTCGATTTTAAAATTTGAACATTGTCTAACCTTATCCAGATGGAGAAGAGCGCCCTCTTGCGCCAGTGGTTGGGGTGTTTCCTCCAATGATGGGAGGTTAGGGGATCAAATCTCCTCGGGTATGAGTTGCAAGAACTCTCCTGCTCAATCCTAAACCCTAACAGCTTAATTGATTCATGATTACTAACGTAGGTACATGATAACTCCATCCAAAAAAAAAATGTTAACGGCCAATTGGAGAAGGTAAAAGAGAACTTGCAATCTTAATGAAATCGATCGATCAGTCTACCCTTAGATTTTAGGTCATCATGCAACTCATCCCCAATTGCTCCCTGATAAGGAGAAACAATACTAGTAGGATATGTACAGAATTTACAGACAAGATCCCATAAACTTGGTCCTCAAAAAAAATTTGTTTTAATCCTTAAAAGGGGTTGGAATGGAACACCAGAATCCACTCCAAACCCATAATATTTCGTACCCGCCTAATCAGTCTCTACAAATCCATCACCAATTTGTAACATTATCAATCATCTATTGTTTGCCTTGCTACAAGAAAATCCTGGCCAGCATTGCATCCGTAGAGTGCCCCTGATTTAGGACACCTGCCTCCTCTGGCTCAGATTGCAAGGTCTGCCCCCTAAAATTAAGTTACAAAAAGGTAGATTTCCCTCCCTGATGGGGCAAGCAGAACCTTGAATTGGTGGGCCATATCTCAGCAAGGATGCTGATCTGGGGACATCTTTGGCCATGATCATCAGATGGGTTTTGTTGAAAGAGAGTCAATCCACCGGTCGATGGTCCCGATTGATCCGTACCCACAAAGTGCGTACTGTGGCCAGGTTAATGAGGCACCTGCTAAGTGAGACTGCTCGGCCACAACATTATCAGTGTAATGAGTTGCTAAGACATCACTCATTTGAACTTCCAAATATCCAATTCATCGTCTGGTTGGTATCTCTGTCTATAGGCCAAGGAGCTCATAGGACCTGTTATAGAGGCGTTACAAATCCTGTCACCACATGGCTTCAAAAGTAAGCGGACATTTCTTCTTGTCATCCTACAGAGACCCATGATTTTCAAAATCATAATAAGCAGGTCTAACAAAGCAATATTTGTATGTAATTCTTCACCAAAAAAATGTATAAGGCCCTTTAGTTATCTTTCATGGCCATCCAAAATACTACAAAAGATTTGGCGTAGTCAATCAAAGCGTCCAGGCGTTACATAGGAGACAAAGGTTGCCTAGGTGAGGTGTAGCTAAGGTGGAGTGAAGCTTGGCAGCACGGTCTTAGTAACCCAAAGTTACACAGAACCAACACATACAAAAAGTTGTCAAATATGCACTTTGCCTGAAAAAAAATGTCACATCACTATGTAAAAAAACCCATTACTGCCAAGTTTCACTCGCTAAAACACACCATGGGCTTGATCTAGTGGTAGTGTCTCCTCTTAAGGGTAGGTTCCAGAGTCAAGTCTTGAGGGATGCTGCCTAACCGTATGACTTGTACCAAAAAAAAAAGTTCTACTTGCTAAGACGATTCCTAGACGAGAAAATTTTACTTTACTAAATTATAATAATTAAAAATTAGAAACAGAGCGGACATTAGACCACAAATGTCACCACAAAAAACGCATAGTTTGAAGGAGGAGGAGAGAAACATATGGTAGATGTGTCAAGTAAAAATGTATTCAAATGTGTGTCTATAACTCTATATATTTATAACACATTTTTTTTATGTTACTTAATATATTTATATGTAAATAAAATTATACCCCATATCAACAAAAAAAAGCATCGAAACTCTATGTCAATCTCAAACACCTTTTTTTATTAGTGCTTTAGTGCCCACTGCCCAGGAGATGAGGCATAGGTGACATTTATCTCAATGAGTCTACCAAGGCCCTTCGACAATAGGGTTTCTAGATAGGAGAGGCGGCCGCCTAAGCATTGCCTAGGTAGCATTTTGATTACACTAAGATTAGGATTGATATGTGAGGTGCATTATTTATATTTTATTTAATGAAGATTGCGTTGATTCAGGTGATGGTATGCATAGCAATCTATTGTAAATTATTTCCTATGACCAGAATCATGGAATTATAATTTTGACGAATGAAGCTGATGACGACTAGCTAGAATAATCTGGTCGGTAAAACACTATGCCTTGCCTGGATAAAAATTCAGCAGGCCAAAATAGCTATAAACCTATAATTGTGACGACTTTTTTGAAAGGTATATAGCCTTTGTTATCATTAATATAAAAAGATAAGACCTCTAGTCTAGAGAAACAATGACAGTTATTATTACATTGCTTTAAGATTAACAACCAAGGTTTAGTAAATAATCCTCTCATAATCATTTTCAGTGCCCTGTAACAACTATTTGGAGTCAGTAATAAGAATCCTATCTCACCATTCAATCTAGAGCAGTGATTAGCATACCTGGGAAATGGATGTTAAAATCCAAGGCTGGACCTCATTGGTCCATGGCCCCCTCTTAAATACACATCACAATTAGTGAGTATTTAAGAGGGGGAGCATGGACCAATGAGGTCCAGCCTTGGATTTTAAAATCCATTTCCCAGGTATGTTAACTATTTCCCTTCAATCTATGTAGAAACATAATTTCAGTTGGAGTTGATGTTTCAACATTTAACCTGTAATATTTAATGTATTTTTCTAATCAGGACTGTTCGTCGACCCATAAATGGGGGTGGGTCTGGGTTTAACAATTTGACTATCCTGGTTACCATAGCCAGCCTATAATGTCATAAATAACAATTAGACTCTGAAAATCGTGAAGCTAGTTTTTGTAATTGAAAGAATGTAAAATATTAAAAGTGAAAACCTTAGAAATTAACGAATCACAAAATCCTAGAAATAAATGAATCAGGAGAATAAATCTCCTCTTTGTAAGATCTTTAATTTTAAAAGGAGAAGAATAAGACAATTGTGATGATCTTAAGATTGTAGGAGGGAGGTGTTAGAGAAGCAAATTTGAAGAAATTGAGGAACAAGCATTAAATGCTATGTTTGGTTGTCGAGAAAATAGGTGAAAAAATGGAAAAGAAAAGAAAATTTTGAATTTCTAATACAATTTTTAGTTGAGTTTTGTCTCATTTTCTTTTCTTTTCCATGTTTTTACTTATTTTCTTGGCAACCAAACATAGGGTAAATGAAACTTGCAGGGTGTTCAACAGCAAGGAGTAGAGACGAGTAGTGAGTGAGAGAGAGAGAGAGAGGAGGTGACTGGCTTTTTGGCAACCTAGCAAGCAGTTTGAATGAGCTGATCCTTCAACCCTTCAACTCTGCAGGCCAAATGGTTCTGCTTCTTTTCAACAGTTTCAAGCCTTTATCAAGTTAGTAGTTACTAATTGACTCAACCTAGTTTAGATCCCCGTCGAAGGGCAGAACAGATCAATCATCTGGTCAATCCAGGTATCAAAACACCGGTGATAGCAGTGTCTATAAAATGCGATGTGTAATATTTTTTAGGTGGTGCTAGACGCACCTCAACATTTGATAATTACACCTCCCATTCCTCAAAATTACTAACTACATACCATTACATTTATAAAATTTTATGTGCACCAAAACAAAAAAATAACCTATAAATGTTATAACTACACACCAAACTTCAAACTTATTAACTAAAAGAGTAAATCAATTGAAGAAAAAAAAATCCGGTAAACCCCAAAAATAATATTTGAGTTGAGAACTCACAAATCCAAAGGGGGTGACTAAGTCTTTCTAAAATTCTATCTACCCTTTTAATATATGCAATTAAATTATTAACTAAGGGAGGATGAACAATAAAGTGCAATTGCAGTCAATAGCCTGTTTTTATCAGATTCTAAGGGTCTAGCTATTCACCTAGGGTCTTATGATGATTCTAAGTCAATTCCACCTAGGATAACATGGTATCTAGGTCACTTATCATCCTATGAGTGAAACGAAGATGATGATCATAATGTCTTCAGTTGATCTTCTTCAGTCTTCATCTTTATGGTCACTGACCAGGCTAGTCATTGGCTAGCCCAAAGATAGGCTCATAGAGTCTATCCGCAGAGTTAATTGGGGGTCTGCCTGTAAGGGCAAATCCTAACCACGTGTCAGTCCCCTGGAGATTGACACAAGGGTGTCCACATAGCATCATTGCCCTACTACCAGTACTAAATATTGGGCGTGTTGGCGGTGAGCCAGCCCTTGGCCAGTTGGCGTACGTGCCTTTGGCACATGCAAAGCCTAATCGCCCATTCTATGAGCGGTGATCCTATGTAGGCAGGTGCACCATGCACCCGCCTTCCGGGCGGTGACATTTCACTGCCCACAGTGTGTGTTTAATGCAACTTGATGTTCATGAATTGTTTAAAAAAAGCGTAAAACACATAACAAAAGAGAAAAAGGTAAAAATCAAGGGGGAAAAGAAAACCAGTCGACCGAAATTCCCAACCGGTCAACTAACTGGCCTCAAAAACCAAGGCAGGGGTTTTTAAAGCAAACCGGTCGATCAGATTTCACAACTGGTTGATTGACTAGTGGATTTTCGTAAAAATGAGAAAAAATAGGGGACTCTCCAAGGGAAACTGGTAGACCAGATTTCGTGATTTTGGGGATTTTTTGCCTTTTGTGCGATTTTTTAGGGATTTAGAAACCCTAGTCCTATAAATACTCCTTTATTTCACAAGTTAAGGTTTATTAGAACCCTAAAACTGATAGAAAGAGAGAAGTGAGAGAAACCTAGGGTTTCTAAGGAGATTGTTTGGAGAGGAGGAGTTTGAGCTTGAAAATTGCTCGGGAGCCTTCCTCGAGCAAGTTGGGTCGTAGGGAAGTGATCCCAAAAGTCAATATACCTTCTAACCTAACTTATATATGAATCTTGATGTGTTTAAGCAGGATCTTGTATGGATTAAGGGAATTTTTACATGATTAGGGGTATATTGGGGGAAATGGAGCATAGAATAGAGTTTGCATGTGTTTAAGGTTTTTGATGAGTATAATTTATGGTTATTGTGTAATTATTTGGTGTTCAAATCTATTGTTGGTTGAGATGGAGGATGAGAAATCATGGTGGATGGATTTTGAATGAATGTGAATGAAAAAGGGTTTTCATATGATGAAGAAATGGTGTTTATGAAAAATGGTGGATTGAAGGGGTTAATGCAAATGAATGGTGATGCTAAATGCTTATAATGATGCTATGAAAATTGTTAAATTATGATAAAGTAAGATTAATTATTTCCATGATAAATTATGTCATATGTATCTTGTATGGTGATCGACATTCAAGCATGCCAAAACTTAGAGGGAGGTCTTCCAAACTGGGAATTCTCTAACCATGTGGAATGAGAGATGTTATGGTGGAGTTTCCAAGGTGGATGATTGAAATCTAAGGGATGACCGATTCAAATGTTAATCACGACACTCAAGCATAAATCCACTTGTATGATGCGTCTATAAGTCTCATGAGTCCACGTATCTCACAAGCATGCATGCATGGTACGAGAAAGTATTGGCCCGTGCATGGGTATGGTACTGGTCAACGCATAGGTATTGTCACGACCCAAGATACCCCCTACGAGTTAGAGATACTTTAGCTCGTGACCGCCATATCATACGTGTTGTATGACACATAAGGCATTCGTATCAACCTGAGACATACATCATGCATATACGCAGCGGAAATAAACGTAAACAATACATAATAATTACTCATAGCATTTGATTCAAGTGTGAACCAACATAGCATATCCAAAATATGGAGTGGACAAGTCCCACTCTCAACATATACAAAATATCAATATCTTCTCTTTATCTCTCAACAGAAATCAAAATCAGGCCGCCTATCCCGTGATCCATCATCCTGGAAATGATCCATGGAGGGCTCTGGATCGTAGTACTCCTCCTCTATCCAAGGCTCCGTGCCACAGACATCGAAAGGAATCCGAGCACCTGCCGAAGTCAATAAGTCGGCTGAGCATGGAATACTCAGTGATATACAAACTACTAGCTAACAGTGAGTAATATCATGAACATGTAAAAGCTTACAGTATAACGATCATGAAAGTAATTCAAAATCCTTTTCTTAACACTATTCGTGTGAAATCAAAACCGATAAATCTTGTGAGGTCATATGATAATCAGGTTTCTTGTGAGTTTTTTGTGAATTCTTGAGAGAGTTGGGAGTCCTTGTGAGCATGCGAGGATCTGAGTAAGCATGATTTCTTGTGAACTTGTGAGCTTGTGAGACATGACTACTTGTAAGTCTATGTATAGTGGGATTCCTTGTGAGCTTTGAAACGATCTTAGACTACCCACCCAAGGTTTGGCCCTGTCACTTGTGAGCTTGTGAGAATTCTTTTAATCAAAACCTTTCTTATGAACTTTTGGAAACACCTTTCTTGCGAGAAATCATCGATGCATGCGAGACTTGTGAACATAGGGTGCATGAGTGCTTGTGAACATTATAGTGAACTTAGAAAGCTTGTAAACATAACCTCATATTCATAGAGCTCAATACTAGTGATAGTTTACTTTTCATAGCAACTTAATAGCATACTTAAGCATAAAAGTCCTTAGAGGCATTAAAGCAAACACATAGAGTACCTAGTAATAGTAATTTACATCCAAGTACAAATTCAACATCCAATTACCCAAGAACATACTCAAATCATGGCTTTCTTTAAAGGAATAGCACATGGTAGGTAGTAGAGTGTATCTACCTTGGTGAAATCGAGGAATTCAATTCCAAATGCTTGAAACAAGTGAGAACCTTGAGTTCTTTGATGAAAAACACTAAAGAATGGAAGATCTTGATCTTCTCTTCAAGCTTGAGCAACAACCTAGCCTTCTTCCTTCTTCTTTCTCTCAAAATCACTCAAAAATATGCACTAAGGGTTTCTAAAACCGTAAGGCACGAACCAAGCCTTATATAGGCAAAAGAGTGATGGTTAAAGACTTTAAAAACCCTTAATGAAGAAAATTTGCATATAACTGATCAATCGGTGGTATAGACTGAGCGATCGGTGGCTTACCGGTCGATCGGTGGTTTTAATCAAGAGCTCGGTTGAAAACACCCTCTCTGGAATTTTTCCCCTTACAAATTAGTTAACCAGTCGATAGCTACCGAGCGATCGGTAGAGGACCGGTCGATCGGAGGTTATCACCGAGCGATCGGTGATCCCCTGTTTTGCTGTAAGACCTTGTTTTCACTACTTGAATCTTCTTCAATCCCATTTCTAACACCTTTAATGCTTAAAACACACTCCTTAAGGATACGTAGACCTATTAAAACATGCATGCCAAATATCCAAACCTTTCCATTAGTATAAAACCCACTAGTTTACAAGACTCCCTTGAACACTATTCACACACTATTCACCACTTAGTGAAACAAGGATTCGGGGCTCTACATCCTCCCCCCCTTACAGGAATTTCTTCCTCGAAATTAGAACGACACCAAAAGCATAACAATAACGAAATACATATAATCCAACAAAGAAAACTACTCAAACAAGTGAAGGTAATTCTCCTTCACTTCGGCTTCTCGATCCCATGTAGCCTTTTCCTTGGAATGATGCTGCCACTTCACAAGGACTAAAGGAATAGTCTTGGTATGCAAGACTTGATCTTGACGATCCAAAATCTGAACTGGTTGCTTAACCAAAGTGAGATCCTCTCGAATCTCCACTGGATCAAGAGCAATGACGTGGGAAGGATCCGGAATGTATTTCCTGAGCATGGAAATGTGAAATACATTATGGACCGCTGCCATATGAGGTGGTAGGGCTATAGATAAGGGACCTCACCAACCCGAGTGATGATCTCGAATGGCCCAACGTACCTAGGGTTGAGCTTCCCTTTCTTACCGAACCTCATGATTCCCCAACTCAGAGAAATCTTTACAAAGACATGATCCCCAACCTGGAATTCCAAATCTCTGTGGTGAGTGTCCGCATAGCTCTTCTGTCTGTCCTGGGCAGTTTTCAACCGCTCCCTGATGATCCTGATCCTACCGGCGGCCTGCTCGATCAACTCAGGACCCAACACCTTTCTCTCACCAACCTCGTCCCAGTAAAGAGGAGATCTACAACTTCGACCGTACAGAGCTTCAAAAGGTGTCATCTGGATGCTAGCCTGGTAACTGTTGTTGTAGGCAAACTCAACCAACGGCAAATGATCCTCCCAACTGCCCTGAAAGTCTAATATGCAAGCTCTGAGCATGTCCTCAACCACCTGTTTCACCCTCTAGGTTTGCCCATCAGTCTGAGGATGAAAGGCCGTGCTAAAATCCAACCGAGAACCCATAGCACTCTGAAAAGCTTTCCAAAATCTGGAAGTAAACCTTGGGTCTCGATCAGATATGATGGAAGCTGGCACCCCATGCAGTCGAACCACCTCCTTAACATACAAGGTTACCAACTGACTCATACTGTACGTAGTCCGATATGGTAGGAAATGCGTAGACTTCGTCAACCGATCAACTACGACCCAGATAGCATCGAAACCTCTAGCCATCCTTGGCAAACCGACTATGAAGTCCATCAAGATATTCTCCCATTTCCATTCCGGAATAGGGAGGGACTGTAAAAGACCTGCTGGCCTCTAATGCTCGGCCTTCACTTGCTGGCACACCAAACATCAAGAGACATACTATACGACTTCCCTCTTCATGTTTTGCCAGTGACTCTTGAGATTCTGGTACATCTTAGTACCTCCAGGATGCATCGTGTACTTTGATCAATGAGCCTCGTCCATGATCTCACTCCTCAACACCGCGTCGGCAGGAATACACAACCTACCTTTGAATGTGATGACACCATCACCATTCAAAGCAAAATCCTGACTGCCCCTGTTAACCGACTTATCTCGGTAAGCAAGCAACTCCGTATCTGAACTCTGCAATTCCTTAATCCAAACTAGGATATAAGGCTTAACTGTAAGATTAGCCATGACTGGCCCAAAAGTAGGCACGCTGATGCTAAAATCGAGGTTCGTCATTTCTTCCAACATCTTCCACTCAAGGATTATCATGTGAGCCAAGTGTCCGGAAGACTTCCTGCTAAGGGCATCCGCAACTACGTTTGCCTTACCCGGATGGTACTGAATAGTGCAGTTGTAATCCTTCAGAAGCTCTATCCAATGGCGTTGCCTTAAATTTAGCTCATTCTAGGAAAATAGGTACTTCAAGCTCTTATGATCCGTGAATACATCGAACTGTTCTCCATACGCCAAATCTTCAGTGCAAAGACAACTGCAGCAAGCTCTAGATCGTGCGTAGGATAGTTCTTCTCATGCTCTTTCAACTGTCGGGAAGCATCGACAATGACCTTCTCATGTTGCATTAGAACACACCCTAACCCAATAAGTGATGCATCACTGCAAACTATGAAACCGTCGCTCCCAGATGGAACTGTGAGAACCGGGGCCGTAGTAAGCCGCTTCTTCAACTCCATGAAGCTCACCTCACACTTCTCGCTCCAAGTAAACTTAGCGTTCTTCCTCGTAAGATAGGTAAGCAGAGCTGCTAAGCTGGAGAATCCTTCCACAAACCTCCTGTAGTACCCTGCCAGGTCGAGAAAACTGCGAATTTCGGTAACACTCTTTGGCCTCTCCCAATTCATCACTGCATCTATTTTTACAGAATCGACTGAGATGTCCTCTACAGATACCACGTGGCCAAGGAACGCCACCCTCTCCAACCAAAACTCCCACTTACTCAACTTAGCATACAGGCTATGCTCTCGAAGAGTCTGCAACGTAAGGCGGAGATCTCTCGCATGGTCATCCCGTGTCTTGGAATACACAAGGATATCATCAATGAACACGATCACACATCGGTCGAGAGATGACCTGAACACCCAGTTCATCAAGTCCATGAAAGCAGCCGGTGCATTCTTCAGGCCAAAAGGCATGACCAGGAACTCGTAGTGCCCATATCGAGTCCTGAAGGCGGTCTTGGGAACATCTTCAGCCTTGATCTTCAACTAATGATACCCAGATCGAAGATCAAACTTCGAGAAGAACCTCGCTCCCTTTAGCTGGTCAAACAGATCGTCAATCCATGGTATTAGATAACAGTTCTTGATCGTGACCTTGTTCAGCTGCCTATAGGTAATGCACATTCGCATCAACTCATTCTTCTTCTTCACGAAGAGTACCGGAGCTCCCCATGGTGAAACACTCGGCCGGATAAAGCTAAGGCCCTGTAATTCCTCCAATTGCTCTTTTAACTCGATAAGCTCAATAGGGGTCATCTTGTACGGAGCCCTGGAAATCGGAGTAGTGTCAGGTGTAAGCTCGATAGCGAACTCAATCTCTCGATCCGGAGGCAATCCTAGTAAAACCTCTGGAAACACATCCATGTACTCGCACACAACTGGGATAGCTATGGAGTCACGCCCCACCGGTCTCGATAGACTTAGCGCTGCAAAGCGGGCGATGTCTCGCTTCCGTAGTCCTCGGAAATGAAACGGCTTCTTCCCAACTAGTTTGAAGTTCACCATCTTCTCGAAGCATGCCACATGCCCATGATGAGTCGAGAGTCAATCCATCCCAAGAATGACATCAAAGTCTAAGTCTTGGAACTCAAGGATGATCAAATTGACTAGCAACTCATGCTGCTCAACTTGCACCATGCAATCTCGATACACTTTGTCTGCATCAACCGATTTGCCAAGCGGAGTCGAAATGGACAACTCCTGGGGCAATCGAGTCGGCTCTGAGGCAAAGCCCTTGGCAAAACATGGCGAGACAAAAGAATGCGATGATCCAGTGTCGATCAACACTCGCACTAAGCACTCGCTAATGAGTAAGGCGCCTGAATATTTAAACTAACTTACGTCAATAATTTTCACCAATCACACATACCATATAGGTAGCATGTTGGTACAAGCACATATATACATCACATACAGTCATTATCTCATAACTTAAACAACTTGACTTGAGCGTATCTTGCACAACATCATCTGATGTGTGTGCATCCTGCTCGGTCATGGCAAAGACCGGTCCCTGATTTGCCTGGCGAGGCGGCTGAGTGGGCCGTGAAGGTCGTGAAGCTTGTGAAGACCCCTGTTGTGCTGGCGGCCCAAGTGGAGGTCGGACTCCCTGAGGTATAGCCTGTAACTGCCTCTTCGGGCAATCCCTGATCACATGGCCTTGCTCACCATAGTGGAAGAAACCACCAGAGAGTTTGCGGCACTCTCCTGCCATGTGCCTCTTCCCACATGTAGCACACTCATCAAAGGAAAACGACGCCGAGGAAGCGGGCGGCGTATACCTGGGGGCCTGTGTAACCATCGAGCGTTGTGCCTGTGGGGCAAACGAAGGCCTCTGAGCCTGCATAGGTGGAGAAGTCTAGAACGGAGCAATCCTGGCCCTCTTCTCAGGCTGTGCTGAGCCACTGGACTGACCTCTAGACATACTTCTTCTGAAGCTACTGTCCCTCCTCTTGAGAAACTCCGCAGAATTCCTCTCGGCGATCTTCGCCTTTCCCACAATATCCTTCCAAGTCTCTACTTGGAACATAGAAACCCGGTCTCGGATAAAAGACCACAATCTGTCCTCGAACTTCCTGACCCGCATACTCTTAGTAACGATCAGATGTGGAGCAAATCTCGACAGTCCAACGAACTTCGCCTCATACTCGACTACGCTCGTCTCCCCTTGCTCAAGGAGTACAAACTCTCTCACCTTCTGTTCCCTGATAAACCTAGGGAAGTACTGTTCATAGAACACATCTAAGAAATCCCCCCATATCTAGGGTACCCCTACCTTATCAACATCCCTCTGCCTCTGGGCAGCTCTCCACCAGTGTTCGGCTTCACCTTCCATCATGAAGGAAGCCCACTCGATCCTCTGTTCATCTGTACAGTGGAGAGCCCTAAAAATCTTCTCCAGTTGCATGATCCAAGTCTCTGCAACTAGGGGATCCAGAGTCCTATAGAAAGTAGGAGGCCGTAGTCTCCAAAAAGCCTCTTGTCCAGAGGTGTGATGCACTGGAGGAGGTGCAGGTGCAATAGTAACAGGAGTATCGACTCTATCTACAAGCCTCGTCATAGCTGTTGCCATGGCTCCGAGGATCTAAGTCAAGTCGGGCTGTTCATCACCCATAGGAATGTCCCCTCCGTTCCCTCGGGTGTGATACCCTCTACCTCAAGTGTTTCGCCTCATGATAACAATCTGAGGACAATAGCGAAGATTAAGCTCTTTAAATATGCAGTTAAATGAGCACTTAGTGCTTTATATATAAGCGTCAAATACATCGGAGTATACATGTAGTAATATAAACATACCAAGGGATTCCTAGCGGTACTAAGTTCTCAAATCTAAACTTCCTAGATTGACCTAAGGACTTGCTTGATACCCATTATGTCATGGTATCACACTTAAGTTAAGAAGTTCATCTGAGTTCTAAGTTCAACTCAGAGAACTCACTTCCGCTTAGCCCAAGGGAAACCAATCCCTAGAGCTCTGAAACAAAGTCTATCGCGACCCAAAATACCCCTTAGGAGTTAAAGATACTTTAGCTCGTGACCATCATATCATACGTCCCGTATGACACATAAGGCATTCGTATCAACCTGAGACATACATCTTGCATATACGCAGCGGAAATAAACGTAAACAATACATAATAATTACTCCTAGCATTCGGTTCAAGTGTGAACCAACATAGCATATCCAAAATATGGAGTGGACAAGTCCCACTCTCAACATATACAAAACATCAGTATCTTCTCTCTATCTCTCAATAGAAATCAAAATCAGGTCGCTTATCCCTTGATCCATCATCCTGGAAATGATCTATGGAGGGCTCCGGATCGTAGTACTCTTTCTCTATCCAAGGCTCCGTGCTACAGACAAAGGAATCCGAGCACCTGCCGAAGTCACTTGTGAGCTTGTGAGAATTCTTTTAATCAAAACTTTGCTTATGAACTTTTGGAAACACCTTTCTTGTGAGAAATCATCCATGCATGCGAGACTTGTGAACATAGGGTGCATAAATGCTTGTGAACATTATAGTGAACTTAGAAAGCTTGTAAACATAATCTCATATTCATAGAGCTCAATACTAGTGATAGTTTACTTCTCATAGCAACTTAATAGCATACTTAAGTATAAAAGTCCTTAGAAGCATTAAAGCAAACACTTAGAGTGCCTAGTAATAGTTGTTTACATCCAAGTACAAATTCAACATCCAATCACCCAAGAACATACTCAAATCATGGTTTTCTTAAAAGGAATAACACATGGTAGGTAGTAGAGTGTATCTACCTTGGTGAAATGGAGGAATTCGATTTCAAACGCTTGAAACAAGTGAGAACCTTGAGTTCTTTGATGAAAAACACTAAAGAAGGGAAGATCTTGATCCTCTTTTCAAGCTTGAGCAACAACCTAGCCTTCTTCCTTCTTCTTCCTCTCAAAAGGGATGATGGTTAAAGACTTAAAAACCATTAATGAAGAAAATCTGTGTATAACCGATCGATCGGTGGTATAGACCGAGCGATCAGTGGCTTATCGGTCGATCAGTGGTTTCAACTAAGAGCTCGGTTGAAAACACCCTCTTTGAAATTTTTCCCCATACAAATTAGTTAACCAGTCGATAGCTGCTGAGCGATCGGTAGAGGAGCGGTCGATCGGAGGTTATCACCAAGTGATCGGTGATCCCCTGTTTTGCCGTAAACCCTTGTTTTCACTACTTGAATCTTCTCCAATCCCATTTCTAACACCTTTAATGCTTAAAACACACTCCTTAAGAATATGTAGACCTATTAAAACATGCATGCCAAATATCCAAACATTTCCATTAGTATAAAACCCACTAGTTTACAAGACTCCCTTGAATACTATTCACATACTATTCACCACTTAGTGAAACAAGGATTCGGGGCCCCCCCTTGCAGGAATTTTCTCCTCGAAATTAGAACGACACCAAAAGCATAACAATAGCGAAATACATACAATCCAACAAAGAAAACTACTCAAACAAGTGAGGGTACTTCTCCTTCACTTTGGCTTCTCGCTCCCATGTAGCCTCTTCCTTGGAATGATGCTGCCACTTCGCAAGAACTAAAGGAATAGTCTTGGTACGCAAGACTTGATCTCGACGATCCAAAATCTGAACTGGTTGCTCAACCAAAGTGAGATCCTCTCGAATCTCCACAGGGACCCAAGGGTCTTCCCAAATGTTGATAAGGGATCCATTGATCAGTATGTATACGATATCCATTGTCGAAAATGGCCTTTAGTAAAGAGTTTAGTTACATTATATAAACCTAGGAAGCACAGATACTTTGAAAATGGAAACATACCCGTATCGCCATATCAGATATGGCACTTTAAGGTAAAACTTAGCTGTTTTTTATAATTTCTATCATATCACTGTACCCGTATTGTATCGCCATATCAAAGTATCGCCGTACCCATGCTTCCTAGATATAAACGATAGGAAAGGTCTATTCGTTACCCGTATTCCAGACTCAATTTCATAGGCCCATATTTATATATATGGGCCAGGCTAGGACTAAAGATTGGCTTATTAAATCCCAAGCCTGGTCTGATGTATTTTCTTTTTTATATTATATTATATTTATATACATAATATATTATTTATAATATATAAAATTAAGTGTAAATCTACAAGTACTACCAACTATACTCCCAAACCCTATCCCTTTAATTCAATTATTAAAAAGATGAAAATTAAAATTAATGTGACATTATAAAAGATAAAATAAGCCCAGCCAAATCTTGATCCATAACCGCCGTTAGGACTCAGAGCATATTTGGGAGATTCCCATAGACCGGCTTTTCCATCACGGGTTGGAAACTCTTCCTTCTCCAAGCTGACTCTAAAAGGGAAATGGAAAATAAATTGTGTGGGCAACTTCCTAGTTGACCACGTGATCTCATCAGTCCTTGCTACCCTTTTTAACACCTACCAATTGTGGTTAAGATTTATTCATCCCTAGGGTTAAGCAATCTAACTTTTTTTTTAAACAAATAAAAATATTAATCTTAATTTAGTTAAGTTTAACCATAGTTAACAAGGTGTTAAAAGAGACAGGACACAATGGTCAGCTAGGAAGGGGACCGATGTCCTCTTGATATAAAATTATATATTATAGACCAGTGGTTAAGGTACCACTTGGTACGTTATCTAGGGCACTACCGTGTCCCTTTAACCTCTTTTTAACTATGGTTAAGCTTAACTAAATTAAAAAAAAATTAAAAAATTATTTATTTTCTAAAAACATGGTTAGATGGATGAACCGTTGGTGAATCGTAACCACAATTAATGGTGTTTATAAAGGGAATGTGGACCGATGAGGACCGCATGATAAGCTACATAGGTTACTGAGTGGTAAATTAACTAAACATTTTCTTTATTACATACCATTAACAAATTTTTTTTTATCACAAATCAACTCGCACAAAGGACAAAAAGATTCATTGGATCAATTGGCAAAAACTTTGCAAAACAAAAGATAAAGGTGGTTTTGGTATCCGTGATCTCCAAGCTTTCAACTTGAGCTTGCTGGCAAAGCAGGGATGGAGAATTCTAAATCAGCCAGACACCCTGTGGGTAAGAGTTTTAAAAGCAATTTATTCAATGGTACATCCTTCGTGAACGCAAAGATGGGCAGCCACCCATCCTGGGTTTGGTGAAGCCTTTTGGCTGGTCGTGTCATCCTAAAGTTGGGCATCAGATGGAAGATTGGGGATGGTGAGGAGGTTCGAGCTACTACGGATCCTTGGATCCCTTCTTTACCACAGTTCAAGCCCACGATCCTTCCAAATGTGTCAGAATCAGACACCTTGGTTTCCCAGTTAATGCTCAAGGAGGAAGGAAGATATCAATGAGCTACAGCGCCTGTTCCCTAGCACCACAATTTTGGAAATCCAAATAATTCATTTTATTTCCTTCAATGTTCCGGGTAGTTGGGTGTGGCACCACACTCAGTTCCGGAAGTTTGAGGTAAAATCAGCATCCCATTTAGCTACCCAGTATTTAGCTTCACAGAAGGCCTCTTCTAGCATCGATCGATCTGAGGTTCAAGGAATGAACTGGAGACAGATTTGGAAGCTTCCCATTCCCCCAAAAATCTAATTTTTCTTGTGGTGAGTGTGCAACAATGCTTTGGCAGTGGCCTCAAACCTCCGGAAGAGGAATATGCCCATTGATCCTATATGCAAAATGTGCCAATCTCAAGAAGAAACAGTCACTCACCTCCTTCTGGATTGTTGTCATGCTAGGTCCATTTGGTTTGGATCTCCACTTTCCATTCGACCACAATTGCAACCTGGATCATCTTTCTTGAACTGGTGGCACTAGCGGTCTAGGCGGCCATAATTCCAAGCGGAAAACTTCTCCCTGGCAATTCATCTTAGTATTACTCTTTGGCAAATTTGGAAATCCCGAAATTTGTTCATATTTGAAAAAGAAGGGCCGAACCCCATTGCCAAAATTTACTCAGCAATTAGCGAGTGAGCTGGGAGGAATAAAGTGCAATGAAAGGAATTCTGCTCGTTAGACCCGGGTTGGATAAAGATAAATGTGGACGGGGCTTACCATCCAAACTACCGAACAGCAGGAGTAGCGGCAGTTGCGCGCAACTCTGAAGGATCAGTGTTGATATCGAGAAGAAAATCCCTAGAGGGATGGAATGCTTGACAAGCTGAAGCGGAGGGCACCAGATTAGCTCTCCAATTGACATCTCATCAAGGGTGGGATAGAGTACTCATCGAATCTGACGCTAAGGCAATCACAGAAGTTCTTAACGATTGCTCTCGAAATGGATTCTGGGATATATAGACCATTTTGGCAGATATTTATATCTTAAAAGGAATGTGTAGCATTGTGAAGTTTAACTTTATAATGCGGGAGGCCAATACTCTAGCTCATCATATTGCTCAAAGAGCTTTAAAAGAGAGTTTTTAGAATTTTGTTTGTTCCTCTGTCTGAAGCTCATATTACCGAGAATCAACTTCATAGGCTTGGGTATGAATGAAATATCTTTTATCTCTTTACCAAAAAAAAACTCGCACACACACTATAACACACAACACACACCTTGGGCCCAAGGCCCGACCAACACACACCCAACCCATGGCACAGGCCTATGCACCCATACACCCTCTCAAAAAGAGAGGGGTGTGGAGCTTTAAAGGGGACCTAGCAGACTTAGATGCCCCAATGTGAGACTAATTTTGTCTTTTCTGGATCACAAATCAACAAACGCGCTATAATACACACACCTGGGGCCAAAGGCCATACCGTTGACAATTGACAGCCATATACATACAAATGCACCATTTGTCCATGTCTGACCCTAACCCGACTAAGTAGTCGGACTAACCCGCCCGGAGTGCGATCCGATAAGCTTTAGTCCTTATTCGGGCCACAGGTGTTAGGCGCTTGGGGATATTGATTTGTTGCGAGTAAGGCTCGCGTTGCGTCCTTGTAATTGTACCCTAATGATCGAATTGGAGAAATTTTCGCACTCGCCCAAATCTACTCGCGACGATCTTCAATTCCTGAGGAACTTTCTTTCAATTCGTTCGTTCCATGTAAGTTCTTTGATCTTCAATTTCCTTCTTCTTTCTTTGCAGGTAATTAAGCTCTCTGTCATTTTCTAGCTTGTTCAATCATTTTTATTTGAACTCATTTCAGATTATGACCGTTTCTTGAAATTATAAATTTTTTTCTCTGTTATTCTTTTTGATAGTGTAAATCTTGAGTGTATTTCTTAGTTCTGATTTTTTCATGTATTTTTTCTGGTTTTTTTTTAAAATTGTGTTATATGTAGTTTTTTAGTGGGTATTTACCATTTTCTCTGATTATTTTGATATCTGCAGAATTTTGCTTTAAGCTTAATTTTCGTGGAATTTCATGGTATTTGTTTATGTATTTGTTGTTGGAAGCTTGTTCACAAGGTTTTAATTTGTTTATTTTCCTATTTTCTATCTCTTATGATCTTTAAGCATCTGAACACTTTGTTTTCTCTTCAATTAGCAATTGCTTGAGAATAAAAAAGAAAACCCAGCAAATAGCAACTAGGCCAAATGCAAGGTCCTAAAGTCTGGTTTTGGAAGATATTTTGCAGTTTAGAAATGGGAAATTCCCGGGAGAACATTTCGATTTGGGTTATCATTTTTTAGTTCCTGGAAACATAGAAGAAATATATAGAAAACGTTGAATATTTCAGAAAATGTAAAAAAGAAAAAAAATTGTTTTCACATTTAGAACTCAGGATACTACTACAAAAAGAAATTAACTTTAATAAGTTTAGGGGGTAAAAGTAAAACTACTCAATAATAGGCACCTATGATACGTCATGTTTTGGAAGGTGCACAAACTCTCCAATTCACCATTTTTAAATGATACTTTCTTTATCAGGGAAATGGGGCCATTTTGTAATTGATCCTGAGCTGGTGACTAAATTCATTGGTTTGGCTAGAAATTGAAATATTTGGTTGATTAGGATTGACCTGTCTTCAAAATCACCACACTATAAATCATAGTAGTCAAAATGTCGCCTAGGCAACACCTAGCGAGGACCCCTGTCGCCTAGATCATGATCTAAGTGGGCACTCACTAAATCTTATATAATATTATGTTTTCTAAACATAAAAAGTAAATTTTGGTCTCTTAGGGCATTGCCTCACCTAGGGAATCGCCTTGGCGTCACCTTGACGCTTTGACTACACTACTATAAATAGCCATTATACCACAAAGTTCTTATTGCAACCCTCATTGAACATCACACAGTTCACTTCCTTCTCCTAGATTCTCGCCATAATTCTGTTCCACAATCTTATTAAATAAACCTTCGTTGAACATCAGTCCGATTGATTTCTTCTCTTGGACTCCCTAGTTTCAATAAGCAATTAGTGACATGTACAAACTAAAAATTACTAACTGATGGATTTTGTAGTTAAGCAGTTGGATTCAATCTCGTTATAGAGAAAACTATAAGGTTATAGTTAATGGTTAGTCAGAGAGGAGAAAGGAGGTAGGAACAATGTCTTATCTTCTTACCAAATGAAACTTTTGGCATTTTAAAAGTTTGAGGAGGCAGCGGCAAAAAGTGGTCTCATTTTTTAAATCTTTGGCAATTCTTTCTCTAAAGATTACACGTAAGAGCCAGTCTTAAGTAGCCCCATATGTTTTGACTGTTAAAATCATAGTTGTATACATTTAAGTAATTTTTCCTAAAGTAAATTATGATCTATTCTAGCATATTTTGTTTCCACTTTTAATCTTCATTTTCGGTTTTATATGAGTATCTTTAATTTTATAAATTTAATAATTAAATAAAATATAGTCACCTAGGCATCACTTAAGCAACACATAGGCAAACCCATGTGCTTTGACTACACATTGTGGATTTAGAGACTAACCGACTAAGTATAGTTTTCTTGATTTTGTTTTTTGTTCTCCACTTAATAAATCCATAATCATTTCTATTATTTAGTGTAAATGCACCGTAGGTACATATATCTGATTTATTGACATGTAATCAAGTTCCTAATTCTACGGGATAATGAATATAAAAGTAGAAAAGTGAAAAGAAACAAACCTTGGGCTAAAAAATACCAAAACTGCCAATTCCAAATTTTACACATCTGATTAATTTATATGCAATTAAGCTAAAACAGGCCTATTTTTATGAAAAAAATAATACTTTAATGAGAAAAAAATTATAATTTGATAATCGCTTTGATTTTCTGACTTTGATTAGAGGAGTTGTTTTACACTAGAAAACACATCCAAGCAGAAAAAAAAATGAGCGTTATGGTTCTTTATAGAACTCTTGTAAGAAATGTGCATTTGGTTTAAATTAAACTATCTTTTCGATCAAAATTTGAGAATTAATTTTATAATATATTTATGACGTTTTCCAAGTGGAAAACATCAACCTATAGTTTGGGAATTTCCGTATATGTTGGGAATGCTCAGGGTTTTGTTTTGGTGGCGAAACTGGGAAAGTTTGGCAGAACTTTTGTTGATATGCAAGAAATTTAAAACCATGCTATGAATATTGTTATATATTGAAAATTTGTGTAGTTAAAGAGGCTAAATACCATTAATTTAATTATAGATATGGGAAGTTCCCATGTGAGCAAAATTTGTGGCCGTGGTGTTGATAGGTTGCGTATCATCATTATAAATGCCTTATCCCAAATACATGGGGTCTACAACAAGAATCTTGTTCTACCTCCTCTTCTATTAAAAACCATAACTTTGGTAGGTAGTGTGTTATTAAATCTTTTTTCACTATTTCTATTCACATCATTTTTTTTTTCCTTTCCCTTGCCTTTTTAGAGCGCCTTCAATTTGCACCAGATCACTCTTTTTCACCGGAGCCATAATCGTGTCCAAACCATTTTAATTGACTCTCCTTTATTTTTACTTATTAGAGCCATTTCAAGATTTCCTCGAATGCGCTCATTTTTATCTTATCTTTTCTTGTCTTTCCCTTCATCCATCTCAACAACTTCATCTCAATTATCGACTATACTAATTCTATCAATATGTTGTTTTTTAGTAGCCCAACATTCTACTACATAAAACATAGTTTCTTATTGACTATAGTCGTATAAAACTTATTTTGTACTTTAATCGGAATTCGTAGGACATAGCATACCAGAAGCAAATATCCACTTTAGCCACCCCAACTCTAATTTTATGGGCAACATCCTTTTCAATCTCTCTATAATTTTGAATATTTGAGTCGAGATACTAGAGCTGAACGTTGTGGGGTATCTCTTGGTCAATTAGCTTAACTATTGCCTCCACCTTATTTATTTTCTTACTAAAGTAAAATTCCATATATTTTGTCTTAGTCCAGCTAATTTTAGAACCCTTAGATTCTAAGGTATCCCTCCAAATTCTAGTTTCATGTTTACCCCCCTCTTTAATTTCATCAACTAATATGACATATTTCACCAAGAGACTTGCTCTTGAATATGAGTCGTTTAATTAATGTGAAAAGATATTGACACATAATTATCCTCTAATGTAATACATTTTCATAGGAAACTTGTTTGTCATGTCACCAATTGTTCTCACGATAGTTATCTCTCCCTCATGCATGTCCGTCAGGTTATCAATATACTTCTTAGATCTCCTTTCTTTTCCAACACCGACTAGATTAAATCTCCAAGGAACTTTGTTTCATAATTATCAGTGCGAAATGCAAAAACAAAAGGCAAAGTGAAAGAGAGAAGTGGGAAACGAGGCTAAAAAAACATATGAAACGAGAAGCGAGAAATGAGATAAAGGCATCTCATTTCCATTATATTAGTATGGACAACCATACCTTAGGTTTTATCTTACATGAGAGATTTGTGGAGAAGTAGGTGCCTTAGGTTTTAATCCAATGATACTTGCTTAGGATCTATACCCTATGCTATAGACTCGGGTCTATCCCATCACTTACATATACCTTTGACCACTCAATTGGATGTGATGGGAGTGAGAATGGGAAACAAGCTTCCTAGGAAGCGAGCAGCCCACCGTGAACATAGTTTTCCTGCAACTATGCTCTGTTTTGTTGTATGCTTTCTGTAGACGCAGAATTTTAACCCTACTCCTTATCAGAATTGAACCCGAGGGGGAATAGTGCTAAAAATGCAGAAAAAAGAGAGTCGCCACTTATTTAGATTGTTAGGGAAAATAGTCTCTTAAAAAGTTAGATAAGACTTTGGTCTGAAATAGAGTTCAAGGTAAGAATTCATTTGAGTTAGGAGAAGGTGTTAGGCACCCCTAAACTCCCATCTGGAGATGGTTACCTACTCCCTAAGTCTAAATTAAAGTGGGGGAAACCATAAGAGAAGCTTGCATTTCATCTATATGCTGATAGATGTTATATGAACAATAATGTACATGTTAAAATAAGCAGGGACAGGATTGGAGCTCTATCCTAGGTAAGCTGAACCCGATCAGGATTGTCTACGTATCCACTGTTAGTGGAATCAAGCCACACGTAGTTCCAGAGGGTAGTTGATAGTTTGATTTGTTGAGTGTTTGGATTGTGGGGGTTTGAAATGTTAGGATTTGTCTTTGAATGTTTAGGTGTTTTTGAATGGTTTTGGCTCCTATTCAAGAGCGTTTGGGCCTTTTATGCTCTTGCCGGGGAGCATCTGGACAGTTTTAGCTCATGTCAAAGAGCATATTGGTTAGATTAGGGTTTGAACTAGAGGTTCAACTAGGTGGGTAGGGTTTGAACCAAGGTTTGAATCGAGGTTCGGCTAAGGTAAGAAGGGTTTGAACCAGGGTTTGAATCGAGGTTCGGACAGAGGTTCGACTAAGGTAAGTGGGGTTTGAACCAGGATTTGAATCGAGGTTCGGGCAGAGGTTTGGTTAAGGTAAGTGGGGTTTGAACCGAGATTCGGACAGAGGTTCGATAGGGTAGGCTAAGTTTGAACCGAAGTCCGGGTAGAGGTTCGATAGGGTAGGCTATGTTTGAACCGAAGTTCGGGCAGAGGTTTGACAGGGTAGGCTAAGTTTAAGTAAAACTGGGTAGGGGTTCGACAGGGTAGGATAGGTTTAAGTTAAATCGGGTAGGGGTTTGATAGAGTAGGCTAAGTTTGAACCGAAGTTCGGGCAGAGGTTCGACAGGGTAGGCTAAGTTTAAGTAAAACCGGGCAGAGGTTCGACAGGGCAAGCAGTCTTCTAAGTATTTTAAAAACAATAAAATAATTAAGACTAATAAAATACTAAGCAAACGTCAAAGTTTAGCGATATTTTACCTTCCAGGAAACCCAAAAGGGTCTCTGAAATAAGTGCTCCTAAGAATGATTATTCGAAATCGAATTCCCGGGATCGCCAACGCTAAAGAGGGGTTTTTGAAAGAGGAGAGAGAAGAGAGGAAGTGAAATAGAATGAGAATGAAGTGAGGGGGTGGGGGGTATTTATATTTTTTCAAAATGGGGGGGGGGGGGCGCTAGTTCAAGTAGCACCCTTATTTGGATAAAAACCCCAAAAAGCGAGGCGGCAAAGAACAGTTAGGCGGCAAAATTGAACGGAATAAAATCGAGAAAAATATTTTAGATAAAACATGAATTTTTCAGTACTTTTTCAGGGGCATTTTGGTCTTTTTGCACTCCAGGGGCATTTTGGTCCATTTTAAGTCCAATTTAATCCCAAAAATAGCCAAAATTCATCAAAAAATTTGTAAAATCATTTTGGACAAAATGACAACTTTTTAGCACTTTTTCAGGGGTATTTTGGTCATTTTTTCACTCTAGGGGTATTTTGGTTATTTTTCACCTAAGGGGCGTTTTTGGAAATCGAAGCATATGAAAAGACGGCTTTAAAAGAGGGTTTTTAAAAGGGTTTTTAGAGGTGTGCAAAGAGATTAGGGGGTGCAAAATTGGGTTGTTTACAGTGAACGACAAATGCTGATAACGCTTCAATTTGCATGCATGTGTGTGGAAAACCTTAGAAAAGATAAAGGAGAAAGTGAATTTCTACTTAGACTGCTTGCCAGGGATTGGATGACTGAAGGGTGACACGGAAGGGTACGCTCATGCCAAACTGGCAGTTGCTGGGGATAGAGGGGGTTATGGTGTATGGAGCTGCCTGCTAATCGATCACACGACCAAATAGCGGGGTGCATGATGCAAGTGAATGATGGTTGTTGCAAAACTGGCTTCACAAGAGGTCGCAACTGATGGTCGATCAGACAACCGTTTCAGTTACTCCTTGAAGAGTAAGCAAGTAGTGCAGTGCAGTGTAGTGCGGTGAAGTGTGCAAGACTGGCTTCACAAGAGGCCGCAACTGATGGTCGATCAGACAACCGTGTCAGTTACTTCTTTAAGAGTGAGCAAGTATTGCAGTGCAGTGTGTGAAGAGTGCAAGACTGGCTTCACAAGAGGCCGTAACTGACAGTGTAGTCAAGGCGTCTAGGCGATTAGCCCCGGCTAGGCGAGGCGTTGCCTAGGCGATAAATTTAATATAAATATATATATAATTATATATATATCACGTATATATATAACATCCAAAAGATCAAAACTCCACACCCACATTCCACAAAAACATAAAATAAAAAGTCTATTACAAGCATTCATCACATAACCAAAGACATGTTAACATAGTGGGGTATTAAACACTTCAAAATCTGGGTAAAATACCAAAATTCGTGTCATTGTCCATGTATAATATTAGGCAAAGCCCTCCTACGATTGCCAGGGGGGTGGCAGGGGGGCAGCGCCCCCCTGCGACGCACGAAGTGCGTCCGCAATCTGGGCCTAATAGGCCAAGATTGGGTCGAAAACGATATTTTTAGTGAAAAAAACGATTTAGAATCTTATTACTACTTTATTTCATGTTTGTATATTTTTTATTAGGAAATTTTGGATTTTTTTAAAGCAAAAAAAAAAAAAAAATAAATTTTTGTAGGATCGCCCGCCTAGAGGGGCGCCTAGGCGACAGAGGCCCAAAATCGCCTAGGCGACGCCTTGACTACACTGGTAACTGATGGTCGATCAGACAACCGTCTCAGTTACTCCTTTAAGAGTGAGCAAGTATTGCAGTACAGTGTGTGAACAGTGCAAAACTGGCTTCACAAGAGGCCGCAATTGATGGTCGATCAGACAACCGTGTCAGTTACTCCTTTAAGAATGAGCAAGTATTGCAGTGCTGTGTATGAAGTGTGCAAGACTTGTTTCACAAGAGGTTGCAACTGATGGTCGATCAGACAACTGTGTCAGTTACTCCTTTAAGAGTGAGCAAGTATTGCAGTGCCGTGTATGAAGTGTGCAAGACTTGTTTCACAAGAGGCCATAACTGATGGTTGATCAGACAACCGTGTAAGTTACTTCTTTAAGAGTGAGTAAGTATTGCAATGCCGTATATTTAGTGTGCAAGATTTCACAAGAGGCCGCAACTGATGGTCGATCAGACAACCGTGTCAGTTACTCCTTTAAGAGTGAGTAAGTATTGCAGTGCAGTGTGGTGAAGTGTGAACATATGGTGAAAGATAGAAATGAGTGAAGGTTGGTTACACAATCAGCTTCACGAGAGGCCGCAACTGAAAGTCGATCAGACAATCGTTCAGTTACTCCTTCAAAAAATGGGTAAGATACAATTAGTGCTGACAACCGCGCGGTTGCCCCACCGGGTACTATGCCATGGTGCAGATAACCGAGCAGTTGCCCCACAGGGTATTATGCCATAGTGCAGACAACCACACGGTTGCCTCACCGGGTACTATGCCATGGTGCTGACAACTGCACGGTTGCCCCACCGGATACTATGCTAGCAAGATGAATGAAGTTAAATTTGAAGTGATTGCACGACCACTTCAGCACAAATAAGCAAGCAGATGTATAAGTGGAGATAGCCACACGACTAGTCCACGAGCAAGTATAAGCAAGCAGAGTGTATGGTGAGTGGAGACGGCCACGTGGTTGTTTCATGTTACAAGCAAGATGTATAAATGGGGAAAGCCACACGGCTAATCCATGAGAAAGCAAACTGTAAGGTTAATGAGTATTGGTTACACAACCGTCTTCACCAGGTATGAGCAAGCAAACAGATGAATGAGATGAAAAATGTATGAGGATGGGGATAGCCATATGGCTAATCCATTAGCAAGTATGATGTATGAATGGGGATTGCCACACGGCGTCCCATGAATAAACAAAGTATTTAAGAATGGGGATAGCCACATGACTGCCCATGAATAAGCAAAGTATTTAAGTGAATGAATAGGGAAAGCCACACGGCTACCCATAAGCAAACAAATATGTATAAATGGAGAGAGCTACATGGCTTATTCATAAGCAAGCAAAGTGTAAATGAATGAATGAGCATGAGGAGTGAAAGCATGTCCTTGAGCTAGTGCTAGTCCTTTGTCTGTATGTCTATCGCTAGGTTGTGAAGGAGATGTGCTCGAGCCTGCTGCTTCGATTGATCTGTTTGTTTTGCACCAGTGATGAAGATAGATTTTTGACTAAGCCAAGAGACATACTAGGACTCTAAAACTTTTAAAGATGAGCTTGTTTTTGAAAATTTTGTTTTTGAATTTGATTTTTGAAAACACAAGTAGGGATGCTCTCTTTGTCTGCTGATTCATAAAGGGGTCTACCCTTATTTGAGATTGTGGATCTTTTGTCCCTTAGAAGACAGAATATAGTAATAAGCAATTATAACCTTTTGAGCCATGGCTAAGAAAGTTACAAACTTAGTTTTGACTTTGTTGTGTGTTAGATTAGACTTTGCTTGGAGCTGAGGGCTTTGAGTTGTTATGTTTTCTGAGTGCTTGCAGATATGATGTTGCTAGGGTTAAGGCTCACTTCTGCCAAGATCCTGCTACCAACATAGTTCAACTTTTTTCCCTTTTTGCCATTGGAATGACCAAGTCTGGGGGTCGCATAATTTTTGCGCAATGAGGCCGTTTCCTATTTTCACTCATGCCTGCGTAGTTGAATAATTTTTTTTCCTTTTTTGCCCTTGATAACGATATCAAGGTTGGGCTTGCATTATTTTTGCGCCTCAGTGCTATTTCTGGTTTTCACTGGGCCTGCGATTTTCTCATAATTTGATCTGTCTTCTCTTGTCATTGCCTTGCGGATAAGATGTATAGCTTTTGATATTTGTCAGTCAGTCTGCCAGATCTATTAGTCTTTGAGGGATGTAGGAGGGCTTGGGATAGGATGAAACGTAAGCTAAGGGGTCGAAGATTTGGGATACCCTGTCTGCTTTTGAGCTTTCTTGAGCGCATCTTTTGAGCTTTTCTCTTTAGATTTTGTCTCTTTTGATTTTGCTCTTTTGCTCTTTTTGAATTTTTCCTTTTTGGATTTTGCCTTATTTTTTGCGAAGCAGTATTTTGCACAAGAAAGATGATTGTTTTGTTTTGACCTCACCTGATTTTCAGGTTGCTTACGTACCCTTTTCAAGATCAGGTCATGTCGTAGTTCAAGCAGGTGATAAAAATTTTGTAGGGGGTGTCCCGGTGTATGATTTTAAAGAAAGAAAGACTATTAGGCTCAAAGGGCTAACTAGCGGATCTTATCGGTATAAGCTTGATTGGTAATGAATAGGGAAAAAATGATGTGCCAAAAATGGCCTCCTTTCATTTCCTACAGCGACTGAGAGTACAAGCAATTTTTTGACAATATCTTAAGTGCAGTGATCTCTTGATTTGATACATACTGACCGGCTCTGAGAGGTCTTCATCCTCCATACGGCCGAGTCGTAAAATATTGCTAGAAAAACCATTTTCAACCGTATGGGCCTTCAAGAGATGGACTGAGCTTGCTCCTGCTCTGTGATGAATTACTAATGCTTCCATGACGACCAGTTAGTCTTCTTTGTTGTATTTGCTTAAAGGATGGTACTGCCCCCTGTCCTATGTATTGGCGAGGGTGATGTTGTCCCGGTATATAGTGGATGCTCTGTAATGCTCAACTGTGCGAATGATTTGTAACTTCGAAATCTGACAGTGGCCTGATGTACTGTGTGAGACCTTCTTGATGAGATAGCTCATTCTCTCTCTACCCCCAGCGTAGCAAGGTTCCAATTTTTGCATTCTTAGGGTCATTGCTGAGTTTTGTCTCTTTCTCGCTTGGCTCTATGGGTCAAGGGTTTCTTTTGGAAATTCCTCTTCCGGCTCATTGATATATGCTACCTTTGGGAACTCTGGAATTTTAATCACAGTTTGAATGATCCCTTTGTGAACCAGCAGACCAAGTTAGCATGATAGGAGAAAACTATTTTTTTGGTTTTTGGTGGCCTCAGGTCACTAGAGCTCTTTGGAAGCACTAGATCACGATCATCACGGTCCTGTTTTAGCAATTTTGTAAAAAGTCTGAGAAAACTGTTGTTTTGAAAAAAGTATTGGTTTTGTAAAAAATGATTGTACAAGACTTGATTGAAAAATGTTTTGAAATGTATTTTTTTTTTGACAAAGTTAAAATGACAGTTTTGAAAACCTAGACTAGACTGACTAGACTTGGTTTAGTCTCGATCGATCTTGCTTTAGCATGATGGCTCTAGACCTTCTTCCTTTGGCAGGCTCTGGAGATGCTTCAATTGACTGTTTTGTTTTTTTTTAGGCACTCGATCAGGGTTTGCTATGAATTGAGATGATAATAAAATGTATGTACAGGAGGGTCACATGACTGTCACTATTTGGACAAAGTGCTAGATGAATGATGCCAAGTTGGATGTAGTCATGATATAGACATATGATCTAATAAAAGGCATTTGACATGGGACGTTGCCCCTTGTCTGGCCATGAATATGAATGTGTACAAAGAATGATGGATGTCTAATGCACAAAATTTGAATTGTTAGCATATTGAATGGTGTTGATACACATAAATGAAATGAATGAATTGAATTGAGTCAAATGAACTGAGCAAGTATACTCAGAAAAGGGATGAGTCAGCTCAACGTGTGATCCAATGAGGTGAGTGGACAGAGGTCCATTTCACTTATCTGGGTTGCAGGGAACCAAAGCTCATTCAGTCAAGATCAAAATGAATCAATGGATTCTCCATATGATTCGCTTTAGAGTCTAGGGTTCCAACCATCACAACGTCTTGCTGACTTAGAAAGGAATAGGTTTAGACTTATCTTGCAAGGCTCACACAAGGTCCGAAAATGGTTAAGTATAGGAACAAGATTGTCCTTATACTTGAACAAGTGATGCAGGAGCGGCTTAAACCAGTAATAGAATAGGGATAAGGTAGCCCCTCCTGACGGGTGTTCTTGGTTTATGCCCAAATAAAGACCTATAGTTTATATGCTTATGCTGGTGTATGCAAGGTTTTTGTCTAAAAGGTTGATTAGTACTTGACCGTATATAACATATTTGAAAAGGGACGATTGGTGCAAGCGGGAAATATCAGTTGCTTTTACCGGAGATAACCATCCCTCGGTCTACAACCAGTACTTTCCACAGATTTTTGGGCTCCAGCATCAGGGATAACCATCCCTCTATTGTAAGCTTACCGGATCCAACTAGATAGGTGAAAGGGTTTTTATTCTGGTTTGCAATGAATATGAATGTATATGCATGAATTAAAATCAAGCAATGAATAAAAGAAATGGAATCCTAGGCATGTTGTTAAGTTGGCAAACAAATGTCTGAGATTCGATGAATGATAGCAAAGTAAGAATATGTACAGAATTAGCAGCATATATATGAAAGTAAAAGTTTCTGATGTGGTTTCCTTTATTTGGTTCAGATTTAGGTTTTGGCTCGAATGCTGGTCTGCGAAACTATAGTCTCCAGCGGAGTCGCCAAGTGGTAGACTCAGGAATTTAACCCCACTCCCGATCAGGATTGAACCCAATGAGGAATAGTGCTAAAAATGCAGAAAAGAGAGTTGCCACCTATTTAGATTGTTAGGGAAAATAGGGTCCCTTAAAAGGTTGGATAAGGCTTTGGTCTGAAATAGAGTTCAAGGTAAGAATTCATTTGAGTTAGGGGAAGGTGTTAGGCACGCCTAAACTCCCATCCGGAGATGGTTACCTACTCCCTAAATCTAAATTAAAGTGGGGGAAACCATAAGAGAAGCTTGCATTTCATCTATATGCTGACAGATGTTATATGAATAATAATGTACATGTTAAAATAAGCAGGGACAGGATTGGAGCTCTATCCTAGGTGAGCTGAACCCGATCAAGGTTGCTTACGTATCCACTGTTAGTGGAATCAAGCCACATGTAGTTCCAGAGGGTAGTTGATGGTTTGATTTGTTGAGTGTTTGGATTGTGGGTGTTTAAAATGTTAGGATTTTTCTTTGAATGTTAAGGTATTTTTGAATGGTTTGGGCTCCTATTCAGAAGCGTTTGGGTCTTTTATGCTCTTGCCGGGGAGCATCTGGACAGTTTTAGCTTATGTCAAGGAGCATCTGGGTTAGGTTAGGGTTTGAACCAAGGTTTGAATCGAGGTTCGTACAGAGGTTCGGCTAAGGTAAGTAGGGTTTGAACCAGGGTTCGAATCGAGGTTTGGATAGAGGCTCGGCTAAGGTAAGTGGAGTTTGAACCAGGGTTTGAATCGAGGTTCGGACAGAGGTTTGGCTAAGGTAAGTGAGGTTTGAACCAGAGTTTGAACCGAGATTCAGACAAAGGTTCGACAGGGTAGGCTAAGTTTGAACCGAAGTTCAGGTAGAGGTTCGACAGGGTAGGCTATGTTTGTACTGAAGTTCGGGCAGAGGTTCGACTGGGGAGGCTAAGTTTAAGTAAAACCGGGCAGGGGTTCGACAGGGTAGGATAGGTTTAAGTAAAACCGGGCAGGGGTTTGACAGGGTAGGCTAATTTTGAACCGAAGTTCAGGTAGAGGTTCGACAGGGTAGACTAGGTTTAAGTAAAACCGGGCAAGAGTTCGACAGGGCAAACAGTCTAAGTATTTTAAAAACAATAAAATAATTAAGACTGATAAAATACTAAGCAAACGTTAGAGTTTTGCAATATTTTACCTTCCGGGAAACCCAAAAGGGTCTCTGAAATAATTGTCCCGAGAATGATTCTTTGAAATCAAATTCTCGGGATCGTCAACACTAAAGAGGAGTTTTTGAAAGAGGAGAGAGAAGAGAGAAGAGAGAAGAGAGAAGAGAGGAAGTGAAATAGAATGAGAATGAAGTGAGGGGGTGGGGGGTATTTATAGTTTTTCAAAATGGGGGGGTGCTACTTCAAGTAGCACCCCTATTTGGATAAAACCCCCAAAAAGTTAGGCGGCAAAATGGACCGAAACTGGGGGGCGCTGTTTGAAGTAGCACCCCTATTTAGGATATTTTTAAACACGATGTCGACGGGATTGATCCGCCTGACGAGAGGGGCAATTTTGTAAATATAGGGGCGCTGTTTGAAGTAGCACCCCTATTCAGTGGTTAAAAAAATGCCACGTGGCACTCCGATTCGCCAATAAGCCGTTTTTAGCCCGAAAATAGTCAAAATTGAACTGATAAAATCGAGAAAAATATTTTAGATAAAACATGATATTTTCAGTACTTTTTTAGGGACATTTTGGTCTTTTTGCACTCCAGGGGCATTTTAGTCATTTTCTACCATTTTAAGTCCAATTTAATTCCAAAAATAACCAAAATTCATCAAAAAATTTGTAAAGTCATTTTGGACAAAATGACAACTTTTTAACACTTTTTCAGGGGTATTTTGGTCATTTTCACCCTAAGGGTATTTTGATCATTTTTCACCTGAGGGGCGTTTTTGGAAATCGAAGCAAGAAAAAAGATGGTTTTAAAAGAGAGTTTTGTAAAGGGTTTTTAGAAGTGTGCAAAGAGACTAGGGGGGTGCAAAATTAGGGTGTTTACACTTTCTCTAAGTCGATAAATGTTGGGGCTCTCATTTTTATTTGTTTATCTTCGGTTTCATTTCCCTTTCTCTTTGTCTCTTGGTTTACCTTTGGTGAACCCTGAGCTCTGCTTGTAGTTGCTCCTTTTTCTATTATATATATTTACTATTTACCGATTAATAAAAAGTCAATAAATGCTATATGGAGATCTTTCTTTTTCAGCCTAAAATTTTTCGTCAATTGTCTAAGTAAGAAGATAACCTCAATAGTAGATCTCTCAAATTGATTTTTTGAATCCCTCGTTACTTGTCTTAATATTTGTTCCATCGATTTCTCCCATAACTACATAGTATGACTCAGGAGTTTGATCATGCGATATTTGCGTACAACTTTGGACATCTTATTTTTGTAGATAAGTACCACGATACTTCTTACCCATATATGTCAATTTCTCCCATACATTTCTTCACTTTAATTAGAATAGGGACCAACTTAGTAACAAAATTCTCCAAAGTTTTGAAAAATTCACGAATTTTAGATATGCCGAATTATACTCTTAATTATTCGCGAATTTTTTGAATTTCCCAAATTATTCACGAATTTGGCAATAATTCGTTTAGTTCAGAAAAGTAAACTTCTTATTTTGTATATTATCTAATCAAATTGTTGGATATTTTCTTATAGTAATTATTTATTTCACGAATATTTCCCAGATTTTTTCGAATTTTTCTGAACTTGACCCTTGCCGAATTATTTCCGAACCCCGACTTTATCACTTTGGGGATCAGGGCCTTCATATCTTCATCCTAGTTAGAGCTTCTTTCACTTTGGTAACCTTAATTCTAAAAGAATAATAATATTCCCTAGTTTCACCGAGTAAGTGTCTCCACACTATGGTAGTTGGAGACATCGATTAAATCCCATGATGTGAATAAAGAATCCATGGGATGATTGTCAAGATTTATGAAGATCTAATGGCAAGTACTATGTGATTGGAGATCATATAGAAAATCAAAATATGAAAATTTCAAATTGGAGATGGTTGAATGTACAAACTCTCACAGATCCAAGTTCACTCAATTAGGCTAGATGATGGACCATGTCTTGTTGAGTAAACTTAATATTGGTGATGGGCATTCTGAAGGTCGGCATGCATGAATTCATTTAAGGAGAGTTGGCTTAGTTCAACATGTGAACGTACACCCAATGTTTTAAAACCTAAGTTGAACTGGCCACTTAGACCAACTGATCCAAGAATCGGACATGTAGTTTGACCCAACATTTTAAAAGGCGTGCAAGGCTTACGTCTCAAAGCGAGGTTCAAGGAAAATGTCATGAGGCTCAATCTTGAGGCTTAAATCTCACGTGAGGCATACACCTCATGCCTTGAGGGCCTCAGACTAGCTTTATGTTTAAGGTGTGTGCTTCATACATTAATTAAAAATAAGGTTCTAGCCAAGTAACTGAGACTGTAACATTAATTTTTTTAAAGCTTGTGCCTCATACATTAATCAAAAATAGGGTTTTAGTCACATAACTAAGACCTAAACATTAAAGTATAAGGTGTGTGCCTCATAATTTCTTTTATTGATTAAAAGTTATATTTTTATTTTGATATTAGTTTAAATTAACACTTAATTTATTATATCTACTGTAATTAGGATTTTAAAACTTTGTTGAGTATATTTTACTCTAAATTTTGTATTAGACTTCGCAACGATTTGGAGCCATTGCCTAACATATAGTTAGTGACCACTTTGCAATTGTTTGTTGAAATTCAAAATCCACCACATGATAACTGAACATCGTCTGTCTTTGAATATGTATATGAATAAAAAAGTAAATCTACATTTTAGCTTTTCTTGCCTCATAAATTTATTATTTTTATTGCTGATTAATTTATATAATAAAAGGTTAAGTACTGTTTTGTCACCCTAAACCAAAAATATCACCTAAAAGGGCATGGTTTGAAAAGTTTTACCCAATAGGGTAGTTATTCCAATATTACCCTTATTAGTGTTTGGGTTATAAATGCATAACTAAAGCGTAAATTTGTCAAAGCATTCCTTTTTAGGTAATAAAAATGCAAAGCATGCCCTTTAAGGTGAAGCCCCCTATAATATTACATATGTGTGTGTGTACACACTACACAACACACAAATATATATGTATTGTAACCTTTAATTTAGTTTTTTGAATCTTTTTGCAATATTCTTATTTATTATTTATTTATTTGTTAAAATGAGGGAGTGTGAGGCTTTCTTGTGAATCTTAAGCCTCATGTCTCGAGGCTTACACCTCACACATCTTGAGGTTCCACGCCACGCCTTTGCCTTCACTTTTAAAAACATTGGTTTGAGCCTCAACTTGGATATGTATTGAATATGGAGAAAACCAGTGAGCCATAACTTTTTGTTTGGTATAAGAAATTGCAAGATCCATGCAATTTACATGTATTCTTCTTGGGTCACAGGACAACCTAGATCAATATATGTGATTTTCTCTTACATATATGAGTGATGAGTCATATATGCATGGCACATAGGCAGTGTTATCTATGCCTCAGGCATTTCGATGCCACCTAACATGCTTTTAGGCCAAAAAAAGAACCCTTGAGGAGGGGGATACATGTCATGTGGCCAATTTTCAGCCCAACTGGAGATATCTAGGCTTTCCAATCAAGGTAGAAGGTGACGGTCATATGATTGGGTTGAAAATTGACCATGTGGCATCCCCCTCCCTTTCACAGATTTTTTGGGCCCAAAAGCATGTCAAGTGGCATCAATACGTGTGACGCATAGGTAGTACTGTTTTCTTATGCATATGTTACCCTTCCCCTCTTTCTTTCTCTATATATCATTCTACTAATAAAGTACAAGGACAATAAATTTCCAGTGGATGTAATTACCCTTAATCTTAATGTGTATAAAATTTTTAAATTACATGAATTATATGTAGAAGTATAGTTTGATTAGAAAGAGAAAAGAACTCTTTTGTCTAACAACCTACATCTTCTACGCACGAAGAGCCTCTAAGGATTCATCCCACAGCACCCTTCTCCAAGAATAGTTTTTCCCTCTCTCTTTCTTTAAAAAGACCATCAACAACGCAAACCCCTCTTTGTGAAGAATCAGAAGAGAAGAGACCTCTCTCTCTCTCTCTTTTTCTACTGCTTATGGCTCTCTAAATCTCAGTAAGATCCCTCTTCTCTTCTGTCTTATGTATAATTTGTTTGATTGTTATTCTTATTATTTTGATGGGGAAGCAGCTTCGACTGTTGTTGAGTTTTTTGAGTGGTGTGTTAGTGTTTCTGAATTTAGGGTTGTTTCCATCTCTTTAAATTGGGATCAATGTCTGGGGAGTAGAGAATCGCAACATAGAAAAAAGTCATGGCCGTATAGGGCAATCATTGCAACTGATTTCGAGACAGATCCGTGCACCATCTCAATATCTGGAAGCCTTTAAACCCTTTTGATTCTCCACGAGACGCTTCGATTTTTCCATGAACGAATGAATCGAGGAGATGGGGTGATTTAGGGAAATTTGCACAGAGATTTTTCATACATTTGAGATGTGCCGCTCTTAGCATCGCCTTTTCTGGTTCTCCTTCTTGTTCTCCGTGTTTAAAGTCTTCCCGGGTATTTGAAAATGGAGACCATTCACTATTGTCATTTATAACTGTAGAAACAATGTGATGCAGCACAGTACTGGAGTAGGATGCTGTATCACCTATAATTGGTAGGAAACTATGCACCTGTCCCCACTATTCTGACCCTAATATTTCTTCCCATCTGGTGTCTCTCTCAATTCGTTATTCAGCTGCACCTTCTCCCACCACTTTGGCATGTCTATGTTACTAAACTATCTCGCAACAATAGTGGTTCATCTATAGATCTCAACTTAATAGTTGTGCTTATTTTCCATTGATTTAGTAATTGACGTTCACTACTAGAAAAATCTGCAACTTATAGGTAGGTAATCATACCATCAGTACACTGGTTTAGGACTTTATGGTAGGCAAACATGCCATCAGTAAATGAGTCATTATATTGTTGATTTAAAGTCCAGTGTTAGAAATCAAACATTCAATAAAGCAGATATGTGGTGAGGAAACAAAAACAAAGTTGGTCTTGACTTAGAATAGTCATATAGCTTTAGCTTTATAACCAAATGGACCTACTAATCCACATATTGGCATTCTTGATATGTGCTTACAAGTGAGTGGAATGCACACACAATGATGATTTTGATTCGCTATTGTGATTTTGATTCGCTAAGACAATATAATTATACAATCCTTACTTTTCTATGCATTAAAGCCCTTACTCTTTCATGGGTAAACAATATGAAATTGGAAAAAATGTACTTTGTTGTTATCAAGCTCTCCTGTGACCTTGCGCATGTAATTCAGCAGCTCGTTGGGCTGCCTCAGCCTGTCGTTTTTCTGAATGAGCATGAGCAGCATTTAGCTTCCGTTCTGTAGTTGCCACCCTTTGTTCAAGTGCCTGTGCTGAGAAAGTTCACCTGTAATAAATAGGAGTAGTCTATGGTACAGTGCCTTGATAGTACCCCATCAATTGGTTGGAAAAATGTCTTGAGCTGTGACTTGTGAGTTTCTGCTGGAACCATGAGCTACAGCAGAACATTCCCATTCCATTTACAAGCTGAAGACCATGTATTTGTTTAAGTCTCACATATATTATTCCGTGGTTAACTGATTGGAGTGTCGATTTTAGATGTTTGAATAGATGGTTTTAGAAGAAATTTGATTCTAAGGAAACTTGAGTAGGTCCTTATAGTTGATTAGTTATTTTCAGAAAAATATTCTTTTCTAGGAGGCAATCCTACTCTCGGGCATTCCCTACTCTCAGCCAAAAATCAATACGTGTTAAAGAAAGGACAGGTGGTTGTTTTTGGTTGAAAGCAAGGACACGTGTTGGTTTTTTGTTGAAAGCAAAGACACGTGTTGTTTGAAAGCAAGGACACATGTTGTGTTTTTGTTGAAAGCAAAGTCATGTGTTGATTTTTGGCTGAAGAGTAGGGAATTTCTAAGAGTAGGGTAGAATGGCTCTCTTTCTTAGATTTTTGAAGTGATTTTGTGAGGAGAGTTGATTGTCTCCAACCAAAGATCAAAGTTCATGCTCTGATAAAGTCAGAGAGAGAGAGAGAGAGAGAGAGAGAGAGGCTAAAGACCATGTATTTGTTTATGATTCATGTAGACTAAGGAAACTTGAGTAGGTCCTTATAGTTGATTGGTTATTTTCAGAAAAATATTCTTTTCTAGGAGGCAATCCTACTCTCGGGCATTCCCTACTCTCAGCCAAAAATCAATACGTGTTAAAGAAAGGACAGGTGGTTGTTTTTGGTTGAAAGCAAGGGCACGTGTTGGTTTTGTATTGAAAGCAAAGACACGTGTTGTTTGAAAGCAAGGACACATGTTGTGTTTTTGTTGAAAGCAAAGTCATGTGTTGATTTTTGGCTGAGAGTAGGGAATTTCTAAGAGCAGGGTAGCATAGCTCTCTTTCTTAGATTTTTGAAGTGATTTTGTGAGGAGAGTTGATTGTCTCCAACCAAAGATCAAAGTTCATGCTCTGATAAAGTCAGAGAGAGAGAGAGAGAGAGGCTAAAGACCATGTATTTGTTTATGATTCATGTAGACTAAGGAAACTTGAGTAGGTCCTTATAGTTGATTGGTTATTTTCAGAAAAATATTCTTTTCTAGGAGGCAATCCTACTCTTGGGCATTCCCTACTCAGCCAAAAATCAATACGTGTTAAAGAAAGGACAGGTGGTTGTTTTTGGTTGAAAGCAAGGACACGTGTTGGTTTTTTGTTGAAAGCAAAGACACGTGTTGTTTGAAAGCAAGGACACATGTTGTGTTTTTGTTGAAAGCAAAGTTATGTGTTGATTTTTGGCTGAGAGTAGGGAATTTCTAAGAGTTGGGTAGCATGGCTCTCTTTCTTAGATTTTTGAAGTGATTTTGTGAGGAGAGTTGATTGTCTCCAACCAAAGATCAAAGTTTATGCTCTGATAAAGTCATAGAGAGAGAGAGAGAGAGAGAGAGAGAAAGAGAGAGAGAGAGAGGCTAAAGACCATGTATTTGCTTATGATTCATGTAGACTAAGGAAACTTGAGTAGGTCCTTATAGTTGATTGGTTATTTTCAGAAAAATATTCTTTTCTAGGAGGCAATCCTACTCTCGGGCATTCCCTACTCTCAACCAAAAATCAATACGTGTTAAAGAAAGGACAGGTGGTTGTTTTTGGTTGAAAGCAAGGACACGTGTTGGTTTTTTGTTGAAAGCGAGAGAGAGAGAGAGAGAGAGATGCATTTTTATTAGTATGTGTAGCTAAAGCAACATAAATTGCCATGAACTCCATATCTGATTAATTTAATAAAATATATCCAAAACAAAATATTTTATTTAGCCATTTCTGGGACTTTTGTTGTTATTTTGTGCTCATTAATCTGTGAACCTCTGTTATAAGTTCCATTTTTCTTTTAATGAATTTCCTTATTACTGATCAAAGAAAAAGTGTATGCAAATAAGTATCCTGCCAAATCAAAGCTTGCAAGTTTTGTAATTACAAAAACAAGTTGGATGTGAAATGGATATGGGTTTTGATTTAGATTTGAATTTCGCAGATAGTTCTTTCATTGATGAACATGTGTCTGGAACAAATTAGATAACCTGACTTTTCTGACTTAGTTATAGGTTGTCTATTAAATTTGTTTGATATGCGCTTGTCTTTTTCACTTTTCAGGTACCTTCGTAATAGAATCACTTTTAAAAAATTAGATTCTCTCCATGGAAATAGATCTTGAACTGCCTTCAGGTGATCATGATAAGGAAGACACTGTACCAAATGTAAGTATTAATATGCTGGATGATGGAGACGAAGTGCATGGAGATGTGGTGAGTTTAAATTCTCCCGCAATGGCTGAACATGATAAAGAAGACACCAGACCAAATGCGAGTGGAAATAAGGTGGATGGTGGAAACGAAGTGCATAGTGGAGATGTAGTGGGTGTAAATTCTCCCACAATTGATGAACATGTAAAGGAAGACACCAGACCAGATGCGACTGGAAATAAGGTGGATGGTGGAAACAAAGTGCATGGTGGAGATGGAGTGGATGTGAATTCTCTTACACTGGATAATGTTTCTAGTGGAGGGGATACAAATTTGGAGTCCAGTGATGGTATAGAATTTGAATCAAAGGAAGCAGCATATTCATTTTACAAAGAATATGCCAAGTCTCTGGGATTTTGTCCCTCGATAAAAGCCAGCCGTCGTTCAAAACTATCTGGAAAATTTATTGACGTAAAATTTGTATGTTCTAGACATGGAAGAAGGCAGTCTCAAAGTACAGTTGTTAATCCACGGCCTTCTTCAAAGACAGGCTGCAAAGCAAGCATGCATGTGAAGAGAAAGCAAGATGGAAAATGGATTATACATAGTTTCATAGAGGAGCATAACCATGAGATTTTTCCAGACCGTAGGAGTATAAGTCTGGGTTACAATAATACCGACCCTTTGCATGCTGCCAGGGAAAGAATAAGAAAGATGTATGTTGAGATGTCCAAACAATCTGGTGGATCTGAAAATATTGGCAGTCAAAAGAATGACATCAAGAATCCTTTTTTTGAAGGACAACATCTGGCTCTGGAGGAGGGAGATACACAAGTTATGCTTGAACATTTTATGCATATGCAAGGTGACAATCCTCACTTCTTCTATGCGATAGATTTGAATGAAGGGCAACGCCTGAGAAATTTGTTCTGGGTTGATGCCAAAGGTAGGCATGATTATAACAATTTTGATGATGTTGTTTCTTTTGATACTACATATGTCAAGAACAAATACAAAATGCCATTTGCTACTTTTATTGGAGTGAACCATCATTTTCAGTTCATGTCGCTTGGATGGGCATTGATTTCAGATGAGACTACATCAACCTTTGTTTGGTTAATGCGGGCATGGCTTAGAGCAATGGGTGGACGAGCTCCAAGGGTGATACTTACTGACCAAGACAAAGACATGAAAGAAGCTATTGCAGAGGTCTTCCCAAATGCACGCCACTATTTTGGTTTGTGGCATTTATTGAGGAAGATCCCTGAAAAACTTGGTCATGTAACCAAACAACATGAAAATTTTATGACAAAATTTAACAAATGCGTTTATAGATCATGGACAGACGAACAGTTTGAAAAGAAATGGTGGAAAATGGTTGAGAGATTTGACCTTAAAGAGGATGAATGGATTCAATCCTTGTATGAAGATCGTAAACGATGGGCTCCAGTATACATGGGAGAAGACACTATTTTGGCTGGGATGTCTGCAACCCAACGATCAGAAAGTATAAACTCTTACTTTGACAAGTTCATGCATAGGAACACCACAGTGAAAGAGTTTGTAGAACAATACAAAGCAGTTCTACAAGATAGGTATGAAGAGGAAGCTAAAGCGGATTTTGATTCTTGGCACAAACAGCCTGCACTAAAATCTCCATCACTTTTTGAAAAGCAAATGTCAACAGTGTACACACATGCAATTTTCAAGAAATTTCAAGCTGAGGTTTTGGGATCAATTGCATGTATTCCGAAAAAAGAATCTGAAGATGGGTCAAATATCAACTTTAGAGTTCAAGACTTTGAAGAGCATCAGGATTTCATAGTGGTTTGGAATGACAAAAAATCAGATGTTTCTTGTTTATGTCGTTCATTTGAATACAAAGGTTTTCTTTGTAGACATGCGATGATTATTCTCCAATTTTCTGGTGTGTACCGCATCCCATCTCACTATATATTGAAACGGTGGACGAAAGATGCAAAGAGCAGGCAAACCGTGGGACAAGGATTGGATGAGGTTCAGTCTAGGGTGGAACGTTATAATCAACTATGTCAACAAGCCATTAAATTGGCTGATGAAGGGTCTCTATCTAGAGATAGTTACAATATTGCATTTCTTGCACTAGAAGAGGCTCTGAATCATTGTCCGGGTGTGGATAACCTTATTAGTAGTGTAGATCCCAGCACGTCAGCAACTCATGGTCTTCATGACATCGAAGGAATGAATCAAGGTAACAGTACAACCAAGGCAGGTAAAAGAAATAATACATCCAGAAAAAGAAAGGTCAGTTAAGTTTTGATGATTGAAATTCTTACATTTTTACTATGTTGCAAAGCTATTTTAAATGTTGTATCATTTAAGCATGCCTCTCTACATACTGTAGACACGTGCTGAGGCCGAAGTAATAACAATTGGGGCACAAGACAGCTGGCAACAAATGGTTCGTTGTGTCTTACTCCAATTATGACCTACTTTTAATAATATAGTTCAAATAGTATTATTTGTTAAAGCGGTTTCATGCTTGTTGTAGGGACATTTAAACATGAGAGCACCAACCCATGATTGTTCTTATGTTATATCATAATTGTGACCATAATCTATTGAAAAGGAAATTTAATTATTTCTCTATTTACAATATAATTTAAATAATGATACTTCTTAATTCGAAGTTTTGTACATGTTGTAGGGCCAATTAAGTTCAAGATCACCAACCCTTGATGGATATTATGGCACTCAACAATGTATGCAAGGAATGGTACGTCATACTATAGTTATAGAAGTAACGGTTATGCATCTATAGATATATGGGGATATTTTTAAATTGGTATCTCATGTGTATTGTAGGGACAAATAAACTCAATAGCTCCAGCCCGTGATGGTTATTATACTAATCCACAGAGCATGCAGGATCTGGTATAACCATAACATAATTATGATCCCAGGGTTTTTGCATATATTTTAATTATATATCTTCCTGTAGTATAAAATTAATGATTATAGTTCTTATACTGGGGTTTCATACTTGTTTCAGGGACAACTAAACTCAATAGCACCATCCTATGATGGTCATTATGGAACTCAACAAAGCATGCAGGGGCTGGTATTGTATCCTACAATTATGATTATAAAGTATTTGCAAAAGAAATTCCATTGTGTATAACATAATTAAATAATGATAACTTACTAATTGAAGTTCCATACTTGTAGGGACAGATAGATTTCAGATCACCAACAATGCACAGTTACAACATTCAGGACAGCTTGCAAGATATGGTATTCGAATGGTTATGATCATGGCAGTTTTACTTGCATGAATTTCTTATGATGGGTTTTCATTCTTTATTGCAGGAACAGGCCAACATAAGATTTACACAATTGCATGGTGCAACATCTAAACATTTGCGTGAGAAACACCTCTAGCGGGACTGGTAGTAATCTTATAAAAGTGGTTTATATTTTACGCAAACTGTTTCGGAACTCTTGGACTAATAATGTGTAATGAGAACATATCTTTTGCAGGTGGAGGAGACTAGGTATGCTAACAAGCTGAAATTAAAGAACAACTTTTTTGTGCACTCGGGATGGCAGTTTTACTGCTCGAACCCGTCATTTTGGTGCCAATAAAATGTGAAATAGATAAAGCAGTTAATTTGTCTAGAAGTTCATACGAAAAGCCTAAGAGTATGCTTGAGAGATAAAGGGTCATTCTCTTTCTTTTGTAAATATGCTTGTATTGTTAAGTTTGAAATTCATTTGTCCCCAAGAAGGATGAAATTGATTGAAGTTTTTTTCTTTTCTTTTTTTTTTTTCTTTCTGAGTTCGGAAAATTGTTCGAGAAATGAGTTCTCCCCATTATTGGTTGCTGGGGGTTTGTCTCTTGGCAACACGTGAGGATTAGTCATAGTCTTGAGCTCCAGGACACTCCACGTTTACCAAAAAAAAAAGAGACTAAAGATATGAAGATAATGTGCCCATTCCATGATCACTGAAAAAAGTGAGTAAATTGAACAAAAAAAGCACTACGGTTACTTTATACTCCGGAAATCATTATCTACTTTAGTTACCTTACGTTGAATTTTTTGTGGCTTATCAATGCAAAAAATGATACATCAATTCTTGGGAAAAAACTTATTTTAACCCTTTTATTTTGTGGTAGGTAATGCTATTTCATACATGTCCTTGCTATACCAATGGTTTTGCTTGAAATTCCTTCGTTTCTTTTGTGAAACTCACTAAATTAATCTATATAACCTAATCTCTAATCCTTTTGTCTATGACAATAAAGACTAAACCGAGCTTTTTCATCTTCTCTCTAAACTACTTGTAAGTATCCTAATTTTGCACCCCTTTAAGATCTCTTTAGACCCATTAGAAATTAAAACCCCCATCATTCCTTAGAATGCCATTAGGACCTCTTAAACACATTTTTAAACCCATAAAAAACAAAATACATCTAAAACTTTTAGTTCAACATTGGAAGCGAGATTTCTTCTCTCATTCTCATCCTATAAATACCCTTTAATTCCATTTCATTCATCACAACTAAAACATTGTTTTTTCAAAGCATTGAGGAGTCTTGCCTTGCCAAATCACATTTTTGCCTTAAAACTGAAGTTTTTGCATTACTTTCTCATTGAAGAATTCTTAGAAATTTTCAAGTCTTAGAAGGAAGAGAAAGAAAGAAAAAGGAGTTTTTTTAGTTAACTCAACTACACCACAAGGCGATAGCTGAAGGCAAGACAAAGGAAACACACACCCCACGCACTCACTCACACACACCACACACACAATGACACTTGCAACCCAACATAAGCTTCACCCCAAACACTCCTCGAAACGGGTACAAACCGTATGAGGCGGGATGGAACTTATAAGGGAGGCAAAGCCGGATACATATCCGATGTGAGACTAAACACCCAAAGGCTTAAGTTTTTTTTGGTTAACTCAAAAAAAGAAGAAGAGTTCAACAGAGAATTTCATGAAGAATTCAGGCTTGTTTCTAGGACTAGCACCTCTAGGATACATTACAACCCTACCAATTAAGAAAAAGGCATATATGGGAGGTAGCAGGCTCCAACTGCGTTGTTTGACAAATCTACAATGCCTTACAAGAATAGTTTTCCATGATCAAGGTGAACAAGATTCTGTTTGAAATGGTCAAGTTACTCTTTTCTATACAAACAATATAATAATCACTATCATACTCATGATCATCCATTTGTGTCATCTCACTACCATCAGCATACCATGATTATACTCTTCTACATAGACAATATAATAATCACTATCATATTCATGATCATCCATTTGTGCCATCTCACTACCATTAGCATACCCATAGATTTCTTGTGATAGATTTTTTTTTGGTCATTTAATCGTAACTACCACCTCTATCTTATTTGTGTCCTTACTAATTCTCTTAGCACAATCTAATATCTTACTTAGATTTCTTCTATTTTAGACCACATTGATTTACTATTGATAGTTTAGGATTCCTAATTTTTCTTACAATTAGAATAGGTGGTGACTCTAAATTCTTGAAATTTTGGACATTATTTTAGATTAGGAAACATTCCTATCTGAAACGACGATAAAACCTGTCACTCACAAATCATTAAATCCAACAAAAGGTTAAGAGAGTAAGAAGTTAATTTGTTGCCCAAGAGAGATGATGTTGTCATTGAAAAAGTCGATATGATATCATCGTCATCCTTGTTGTCGTGTGCCAAAAAAGGTAAATTTATTTGTAGTAAGAGTTGGGACAAAGAGTTTAGGCTTGTTTAGTCGTAAAGAAACTGATTTAAACTCGGTAATGCTACACTTTTTTAATAGTTTAAATACAAAGTGGAGCTCTGCTTCACTAAAATATCTTCGTTCAATGATTCCTTTGACCTAGAGGACCGCGCGGGGGAGGGGGGGGGGGGTTGAATAGGTCTTCCTAGCAATGTCTACCAATTTTAATTTTAACAAGTTATTAATCAGAGTTCTGATAAACAAAGCAATCAAGTGCGGAAATAGTATAAGACACACCATTCACAACAAACGAGTTTTTAACGTGAAAAACTCTTCCGGGAAAAACCATAGGACCTAGTCCAGCACAAAATCCACTATGAGAATTGTTATCAAGTACAAGACTCTAATCTTACCCAACCGGACACCAAACACTGTTCCTCGGTATAGATTCTTCGTCATGAATTCCACGACTTCCTCGTTCAATCTTTGCAACAGTAACTCCAGTCCCACACCAGCCAATGCCTCTCAAAGTTTCCAACCATGATCTTCAAAGATCGATCTCCATCCTTGATGGCTTTGGCTCACACCAACCAAATGCTCACACAGAGTACACAAACTGTTTTGAAGGTTTTAACTATCTTCTAGAGGGATCTCAATCACAACAGAGATCAAACAATGCAACAACAAGATATAAAAGTTCAATCTTACATTACTAGAATCTGAGAGAGGAGAACTAATGGGTATCCAACAAGAGTGGATTGGAGAACCCTAGTGGATTGGAGAACCCTAGAATATTAAGAGAAGTCTCTAAATTCTCTCACTTTAACCTTAGAACGAGCTAAGTGATCATTACTTAAATAGCCAAAACAATTCCATTGCTAAAATAGAGTTCAGACAACTCTAGAAACTTAATATACGAGGTCCGTTCGAACGACTAATGGGGCGTTCGAATGGCCTAGGATTGGTTAGAGATTGGCTTGAAAATGGTTCACCATATAGCTACTGGAATTGAATTCCATTGAGCCATTCGAACGGCTAGCAGCCCATTCGAACGGCCTATGCTAATTTTAATACTTTTTTTATTCACAGATCCAAATTCAAACATCAATCAGCCATCCAAAAGGTTATTAACAAACTTGGGTCAATTTCTAAAGACCTATGGTATATAATTGTGTTATCTAGGTCAATTCCACCTAAGGTAACTACTAGGTGTCTAGGTTACTTACCATCCTAAGAGTGTGAGCGAAGCTTTAGTTGGAATGTATTTCACTTGAGACTTTGGAGCTTCATCTTCACCAATCTTGAGCAACTAGAGGAACAACGATACTAGACTTATATTGACACAATTTTGACATTGGAATTAAGTCAATACAAATATGACTTTACAGTCACAACGTTGAAGTGGAGTGGAGCTCCCTTTTTTAGTGTATGGTGGTGGCATCTTGTAATTATGATAAAAAAATGTTTTACAAAACTATTCTTATCTCTCCATAATTATAAAAGTGCTACCACCATACACTAAAAAGGAGAGCTCCGCATCAACGCCGTGAAACAGAGCTCCACTTCAAAATTACTCCTTTTAAACTTACTTTATTTAAAGAGAAGACATGTGCTATTGTCTTCCATTAAGAGAAAGGCACGTGAGGAATGTGTTTTGCACTTTAAACTTCAATGGTTTTACCAAATTAGTCAACACAAGATTGTCTAATTTACCAAAATAAACTTAACTATTCAGATTTGTTTTTCTAAACTTTTCTTACCTTCCTTTGTTTGTAAAAGACCCTTTTACTCCCTTGGGCCATAAGGATTTAAAAGAAGAGAAAAAATTGAAGAGAGACTAAGAGAGTGTATAAGAGAGAGACGACAAGTGGAAGAGAGTGAGAGAGAGAGAGAGTTGAACCCTATTGTCTAGGAAGCACGGATACGGATACGGGATACGGGTACAATACGATACGGGTACGGCGATACGACCGAACCTAAAAAAACAGGATACGTTTGTAATTTTTTTTAAATTATAATAATACTATATTTTGATTTATAATTACAAAATAACCCTTGGTTCAGTTCTGTATATGTATAAAAAAGACCATGTCCATGCAAAAGCAAAAGAAATAGGGTCATCTCATCATCCACTAAGCAAAAAAGAAAGTCATCCTATCATCCACTAAGAAAAATATAAAGAAGACCATGTCCATGCAAAAACAAAAGAGATAGGGTCACACCCCCGGGTCTCCCCAAAAAAAAAAATCTATATCTCGGCCTTATCCCTGCGTATCCATGCCGTATTGGAGCCGTATCCGAAATAAAAAAATTGTTTTTAATTAACCGGATACGTCTAAGTCGTATCCCATACGTATCTTGCCATATCGGAGGCATATCCATATCTAATATGTATCCGATATGGGTACAAAGACCTATTTGAAGTATCTGTGCTTTCTAGCCTATTGTACATAACACCATTTCAAGCCAAGAATTCATTGTACTTAGAGTTTTCAAACTCTTTTCCATGATCACTTCGAATCTGAGTGATTTGGCAACCTTTTTCATTTTGAACTCTCTTACATATGCTCTTAAAGTTTTCAAAAGCATCGGACTTCTCCCTTCTGAATGCAACTCATGTCATCCTTGAGAAATCATCAACCATCACTAGGATGTATCATTTACCACCTAGACTTTCATTTCATGTAGGACCCATAAGATCCATGTGAATTAATTCTAGAGGATGTGAAGTAGCAATATTTGAAGTCTTCTTGTGTGGGCTTTTAATTTATTTTCCAATTCGACATGGTCCATACACAGCAGGAGAAGACTTCCTTAGTTTGGGCACACCTCTCACCAGCTCGTGTCTCGAGAGTTTGCTTAGGTCTTTGAAATTCATATGACCTAGTCTCCTGTACCATAAATTAACTTCCTCAACTTTAGTCATATTGTAGACTTTTGAGGTACACTTACTTGGGATTAAGCCATAGCAATTATCAGAAGTTCTCACTCCTTCCAGGTCATTCTTACATTTACTATCAATAACAAAACATTTATTCTGGGTAAAGTGCACAACATGGTTATCATTATATAACTGACTTATGCTAATTAGATTAGCCTCCAGCCCTTCTACAAACAGGACATTCTTGAGTTTTGGAATGCCTGGAGCTTGAATGATATAGTTTTCTTTCACAAAGGATTTGCTTCCATCACCAAAAGTAACAGTCCCATCTAATCATTCCTCAAGTTGAGTGAATAGGGACTTGTTACCTGTCATATACCGAGAACAACCACTATCGAAGTACCACATGTCGGTATTTTGGGCTTTTAAGGTAGCATGAATGACAAAGCATTTTAGGTCATCCTTTCTCACATAGATGGATTTCAACTTTTGATTGACCCTTTGGTCTTTATCCATCTCATGAGAGGTTATAGGAGCAACCTTCTTCTTCTTAGAGCTCCGATTTTTCTCTCTCTCTTGCAGAGTCCTAGCATTTGAGTTCATCCAGTTACCTTCTTTATGATGATCATAAGAAGTGTCCAAACCATTTCAAGTACTAGAGAGTCAAGCAATCCTCATCACTTCTTCACTCAAACTTCGAAACTTTTCAGTTAAGACTTGAATTTGTCATTGAGATTCCCTTGATTTTGATTTAGGTTCCATGAACCATTACGAGGATTTGTTCTAAAGGCAGTGTAGTTTGATTTGATGTGACTTGTCACTCCACACTAAAAACATGTGGGAGTGAATCTAGGAGTAGAAGGAAATCTTCTAGTAGGAATGTGATTCTTTTGCACATTCTCTCTTAAAGTAGCATTTGTAGGCCTAGGAGCCTTAGTGCTTGGGATAGATGGTTCATTCATTATAGGTTCCTCATCAATTAGCTTGAACAGAGTGGTGGCCATTGTTCCAACAGCTATGGGACCGAGAGGTCTATCGACAAGTCCTATACCAGCCATGTTATTGTTGGGACCATGATTTTTCACCAACTTATTTAGACACTGAGTGTTGCCAAACATCCTAACCTCTTTCTCAAGAAATTACACCATCTTTATTAGGTCTGTTTTGTTTGTTAGGGTATTTTTGTATTCTCTTTTCAGAAAGGCTACCTTATCAACAAAAGATCCCTTTTTCAGTTTCCAGCTCTGAAATGCGATTCTTTGACTCTTCAATTTCTTTCATGGAAGTGTCTCGTTCACCTTCTAACATTCTGATTACTTTGGTCATTGAGACATTTTCCTCGAGAAGGCATTGAATTTTGACCACAAGATCAGCCTTCATACTTTCAAGCTGAGTAACTAGAGCTATCTTCCCTTCAGATTCTAGCTTACAAGCATCTTTTTCATGTTGGATTATTTTAAGCTTTTTATTCAATGATATTTTTTCTTTTTTCAGCTTCAGACTCTAAGAGTATAGCTTACCATAAGCTGAGTCCATGTTTTCATCAGTTTCAGAGTCATTGTGACTCTTTTCACTATCTTCACTAGACTCGGTCTCTTCACAGTTTTCACTCTTTTCTTTCTCATCAATTGTGGGAGATAATTTGATTATCTCATCAGACAACGAGATATGAGATAGAACTGCCCTCTCTTAGAGTAGTCATTGATCAAGGACTTTAGGAAAGATCACACTTAAGAGTTTAGCCTTGTTGCTGAACCCGCTTTGATACCAATTGAAATATCCCAGCTCAATGAATCCTTTGACCTAGAGGGGGGGGGGGGGGGGTGAATAAGTATTCCTAACAATGTCTACCAATTTTAATTTTACACAATAATTAATCTGAGTTATGGTGTAAACAAAGAAACTAACAAGTGCGGAAATTATGGAAGACAAGCAATCCACAATGCAAGCACCCAATTTTTACACCCATCCAACCATGATTAAAGTCCATTTTACCATGGTTACTCCATACCAAATCCCTAACCCTAGTTAAAACCCTAGGATCCTAGCCTTAGGACTCACCCTAAGTCAAGCCCATGTCTAGAATCCTAGCCTTAGGTGACCTTAGCATAACCCTAGATCCCTTAGGGCTTAAATCCTAAGACCCACGGCCTATAGGGCCTGACCCCTAGCCTCAAGCCCTTAAGGTCCAAAAAGCCTTAGAACAACCCCCCATACCTGTATGTGTAGGGCCCAGCCCAATTGAAAGCAAATCTCATAATATCGGTAGAAGATCTACCGACATTATAAATTTAGCCTGTTTTCATATTGTTAGTAGACCTTCTACCGACAATATGCAAGTCCCGAGTTTCAGTCTGTGAACACCCTTGCACACTCAACCCTCACCTCGATCCCTCCCTTCAGGCCTTTTAGTTGACCTTCCTTGGGTCCAATACCCTTCTCCCTCTTCTCCTTAATCCGTCTTAGGTCCCCTTGAGCTTCCTCTATAAAACCAAGCCACCCTTGCAGTTTAAATGGTCTGAATTTTTGAAGGTGAATCCCTACTGCAAAAACTGTGTTCCACAGCCTCTCCTCTCCCCTGGTCTTGATCCCAGGACTCCCCTGGACCTACCTCTCACCTCCTCTGTTCGTGTAGCACCACTAGGGCGTACCACCACCGTGCATAGACCACCTCCCATTTCGACAGGAACAGAGTACTCGGGTAGGGGACTCCCTACCCATTTTATTTTGTGTTCATCATTCATGTGAGCCCGTGGTCAATTCCAAGGGAGTTATGTGCTTTATTTTCGATGCTTAGTAGGTAAATCAAACCCATATAGGGTGTTCACTCACCTAAACCATAGGTGTGGTGAACCCCTACGGGTGTTCCCATTTCTCAGAACATTGTAAGCCATCACAGAACCCTCTGGGGGTCCCTCAAATCATGAGGGAACCCCTAGTAACCTCTGTGCATAGCCCCTATGGGTAGAAACCTGGTTTTCAAAAAACCCAGGAATGGTGGTAATTCCAGTACCGCCATTCCTGGTAGAACCTGTTTTCTTTTGTCGGCGAACTGTTTACCGATACCCTGCTTTTGGCCTAGTTTTGTATTGACGGTAGAATAACTACCGCCAATGTGAGCTTCCTGTTACAGCATGTTTGCAGCCTTGTAGGACTCACTCCAGGCATCCCCTGGGGCCCACACCGGACTCAAATCACTCCCAAGAGTCCCCTCTACACTCCCCTAACCTTGGTTCACCTTGGGTTACATCCTAACCCTAGTTAAGCTTTGGGAAAACCATAGTTAAAACACTATTTTTAGTGTCGGTAATCCTATTACCGACATTAAAAATAGTTTTTATTTTGGGCTTTTGCAGGGGCCCAAGCCTGGTAGGAGGCCACTTTAGGCCCTGCTTACCCCCCTGGGCCCACCTCAGGCTGTATTAGACCCTTAACCACGGTTAAATACACATTCGGTTAACATTTAACCGCGGTTAACCACCCCTTAACCCCACAACTTTTAGAAAACTAAACAGAAATTCCTAAAATCAATCGGACCGTAATACTGACTTTGGTCCTCTCCCTAACCCTGGTTAGCAACCCTAACCACAGTTAGACCCCTCTTAATTGCGGTTAGCAACCCTAATCGTAGTTAATTTCGGTTTAAGACCTACTGGGCCTAAAAACCAAGTCTACAGGACTATCTTTGGCCTACCGGGCCTCCCCTTAGCCTACCGGGCAACACATCACATCCCCTTAACCGTGGTTAGCAACCCTACCCATAGTTAGTTGGGCCTAACCCCGGTTAGTAACCCTAACTCGGGCCAGACTCCACCCTAGTCTACTGGACTATCCTCCCTAAGCCTATCGGGCTTAAATACCATTCACTTGACCCTCCTCGGTCAACCAAACCCTGGTCTACCAGACTAGTCCATGTTAGCCACCATTGGTACATACACACACGCCCCTAGCCTCAGCACAGGCTCACGTGCCAGAACTACGCTCGGTCTGATCTCACCCTATGAGTACGTAGGCAACCCAACCCTGGTTCGACCCCAGTTAGCTCTTCCTTTCTTGGATTAGTGTTAACTTAAACACTCTGGCATTCTAATCAAGATTAACTTTAAATTGGCTTAAACCCGGGGAGTACGGAACCGTTGAAAAACAGAAGCCTTGGGGTGCCTAACACCTTCCCCGGACTTAACCGAACCGCTTACCCTGATCTCATTCGTAGACCAAGACCTTATCCAAACCCGGAGGACTTATCCCTTCTGAATGAATGGGTGGCGACTCTTAAATGATAAAACCCTTTCACACCCGTGAGGGTACACAGGTAATTCCACCATCATCTCCTTTTTGTCAGTGGGAGGAAAATTCCCTTGCTCACAGCTCTGGCGACTTTGCTGGGGAAAAGACATTTCAGGGTTCAACCAGGAACCCGGGTTTAAGTCAACTAAACTTTAATCTTGATTAAAATGCCTAAGCATTTAACTTAACACTAATCATTTTACATCTCTTGGTTAATTGTATGCTGTGTATCCATGCATATCATAGTAGTATAATTATCCCATTCAACCCAGTAGACAGGCTTATTACGTTAACGACTGCTGGATGATCGTCCTCAGTGTCAGTGACTTAAATGTCTTGGAGGTCCACGGAGTTACTCTTGTTGGGTGATTACCCCCATAGAAGGATTCTGAACGCTCCCACTTACACCAATCACCCATTTTAAGGTATGTTCTATACCGGGGAGTCGCATATACGGTGTTAAGTGATCCCCCCATCCTGCTAGGAACACAACTACATCAAACCAGCATACATACATATAGTTTAGGCCAGGGTATAGTCTACAAGCAGCCTATCTAGGAAGGGCTACTATAAACCCAAACCTGCTTGCACCCTATACCTGTCCCCAATCATGGTTAACTACCCGGGCACATTCTACCAGGATAACCACCCACCCAGGGGCATGTAATGAGCAAAACCTGTACTTGTAATAAACTACATTCAACCCTGCTTCCCGATATAGCATATGGGGTCCAAATCCTAGGCAGGCAGGCCTGTCCCAACTTTGATCTGATAGGTCCCTTGGTTTCTAACAACCTGGGTTAAAGCACATCGGACCTCCGTCCGTCTGCCCTATCGGATCACATGTGCCTTGTCACACCCAACCAAAATAAAAAATATTGCATCATCGTTTTGCATCCCATCTGCATGCACAGTGCACTCATAGAGTCCGTATATTTTTATCCAGGTAGATGGCAGGTCCTTTAGGGATTGTCTAGTCAATGGGTCGACCATCAAGACCCGTGCATCTAACTTCTCAGGGGGCATGTGATGACAACTTCCATGAAGCAATTTGGGCTTTCATCTTGAGTCAGCATCTCGTTTGGGCTTAGTACTACAAAATTGGAACTATCCTAGACCTATCTGTGGTTAACCCGGACTCTAGCCTCATGAACGATGCTATCCAGTGTTGGAGCCCATCTCACATGGTATTCCGTTTTGGTAAGAACGAGCTTTGCCCATCACTGGAAGAGATTTAGCGCATTCTTAGGTTAAACATGGACAACGAAGCCATGGTACCACGCTACAAGACAACATACTAGGTAGACCTATCCAGGTTCTTGCGTATCAAGCCTGCCTACTTACAGCTCGGTCCTAATGGCTCTTTTGATCGGATACCCGTGTCTTTTCTCGATAAGAGGTACAAATGCAAGTGGAACACTTACTCTTTTGCAGCGGAACTTCCCGGTCTCAACGCCCTTGCACTGATAGCCATGTCTCAGCTAGTGTTCCCAAGGTGCTGCTCACTTGTCGAAGCAGTTCTGGTCGGGATCGTCAAGGACATGCACAACTCTTGCTCAGTTGTACCAGTCATCCTAACCGAGCTTCTCAGGGCTCTTAACCAGTCGGTAGACCACAAAAAGGGTATCTTCCATGCTAGCACACCTCTTCTACACCTCTGGTTGGTAAGTCATTTGCCTACAATCATATCGGTACCAGACGGAATCTGCGATGCCTACAATCTACCTCGGAAGATTTCTCAGAATCAAGGCCCGATAGCAACTACAGACGTTGGAGAGCTCTACCAGCTTCTCTAAGACCTATCAGAGGAAGAAATCACTTGGCAATGCGATTGGCTTGTACTGAATAGGCTACCCCGTGTTGTCATCACCAGTAAACGATGTATGATTCTTGCTGGTCTAACAGGCTCCGCAATCTATACACCACTCTGAGTTCTCCGGCAGTTTGGATTCCCTCAGCGTATCTCAGTGATAGACCGGTAGGAAAATGATTAGATCACTTTCACAGTGCACTCTGACAACCTCACCCGACACTTCTAGTCAGCTTGGCGCGGCTCTAGATGAGACCAATGGCCAGACTTCATGGTTACGTCAGGACCACGGACCAACTCAGCATACCGACAGTGGGTGGATAATCCTAACATCCTACCTGGCATGCCTGCGCCCAGGGAACTGCCCACACCAGTCGCAGCTCCATCACAAGGAACCATACCCGTAGCAGAAATGGTGGTTCCCTGGATAGACTTCTTCCTGGAGAGACAGCTCCAGATCTAGCAGAAGTGGAAAAGGCTACGAAAAGCCCAGCGTGCATTCAGGCAACAGGAAGCGGAACAAGGTCGTGAGCTCCAAGCCGTATAAGAACAGATTGAACAATTGGAGCAGACAATCCAGTCTCTTCATAGGAAACGCAGAAGCGATGCCAGGGAAGCAGCCGTCATCCGGGCCCAACTTCACTTCCACCAAGAGCAGCTTGATAGTGTAAAGGCGGAGATGACCTACCGTATCCAACAATTTGAATACCACATGTTCAACACTACTGAGACCCTTACACACATAGAGGTTGAAGTCACATCCCTCCAGCAACAGATCATGGATCTTAAGGGTGTGCCCCAGCCACTTGACTTTGCGATCCTTGAAGGGCCTGCTTAGGATCAAGTCTTTGTTTTCTCTTTGTTGACTCACACTATCCCTGTACTCACTGCACTCTTCATGCATCAATGAAAAATCCTATTTTCTAGCATCTGCTTCTTGTCATCATGCATAATCATGATTAACCGTCGCATTCTTTTCAGTTGCATGAGCCAACCTGTGACTCGTTGTCTGACTGCAATTCTCGCAAAAGCAGCAGTCGCAGATGCAGTCTTGATAGAGGTATCAATTACAGAGTTAGTACCTTGCACAGCCTAATCAAAGAACAACTCTTACACAACATAATCAGAAAGCAGCACAGACTCAATGGCAGAACCTACAGATCAGCACCAGCGAACCACTGAGATCCTACAGTCACATGATAAGGACATAGGGACTATGCAGTCAAAGCTTGACAGTGTTCTGGAATCCCTAAAGATTCTAATTGGTACCCGAACCGAAGAATCCTCCACAGATCCCGACTGGAGAACCAACCGAGCAACCTATACCAGAGCCTCGTCCTCCCCCCTTCATCATACTTGACCCTATACCTGCAACAGGAAGAGGAGAGGAGTATGACCATTATGAAGAACAAGCCAAGGCCTCACACGTCAATCAGGACCGGCCATCATGCTCAGACCCCACTCCATCCTTACAGGATGAAATCAAGCAGATAAAGAGGAGATGAGAAGAATAAAGGGTGCATCCACCAATACAAGTCTATCACTTGAGGACTTAGCTTTCTCATCAGGGAATGCTGTTCCTGTAGGTTTTAAGATCCCAGACTTTGAAAAATACGACGGCTCGGGCTGTCCAAAACAACACTTGCAGTTGTACCTGGGGGACCTATTTCAGCACAACAAAAATTAGCCCTTGCTCATCCAGTATTTCTAAAAGAGTCTGAAGGGGGCATCTCTTACATGGTGGATGTCTGTGAACAAGCAGAAGGTCAAGACTTGGCAGGATGCCATGGACAGTTTCGTGGAGAAGTACTCCTTTAACCAAGAGCTCCGCCCTCAGAGGAGCTAGCGTAACAATGAATCATTTCTGGAGTACGCCACCTGTTGGAGGGAAATAGCTGCAAAGATCCCGACTCCTATCCCTAAGGAAGAGCTAGCAGGCATGTTCATGGGCACCATAAAATAGCCCTACTCTACACTCATGGTGACCTTACCATTAGTGGACTTCGGTACCATTGTCAGGACAGGTGCTCGTATCGAGATTGCTATCAAGAGCGGGGTCATTCATTCCAGTCTAGGACTTGATCCCTCCAAGGCGACAGCCTCATCCAGCAGAAACATCGGTCCCAGGGACCACAGAAAGAAGGAAGATGTACATATGGTTGCTTTTACAGCACCCATCCGACTACCAGCTCCAGCAGCAATCAGTTATCAGGAATACCCGACCAGCCCGAACAGCCCAGGAGCAAAACCGTCCTCCCAAAATGTCACGCCCCAAAATACCCCCTAGGAGTTAAGGGATACTTTAGAGGTGACTACGTGTACCTGTCAAACCATCCTGTAATGCAAGAGGCTAAACATAACATAATACAATGATAATCAGAGCGCGGAACTAAACATAAGTGCGGAAGCATAAGCCAACTTTTTCTTTTCTTCTATTACTCCATATATTATTCCAAGTTAACATATACTAAATACAATCAAAGTAAAGGTGGACATGCCCACCTATCAAAATACAAAAGGAACTCTCTAATCCTCTCCTCTCAACAGTAGTCGAGGTATGGCCACACATCCAAGTCCCCATCCTCCTGAGACTGCCATGGGATAGGTGGCTCCCTCTCCTCTACATACTCCTCCTCGACCCAAGGCTCGGGGTCGAGGACATCCACAGTACCTGCCGACATAAAAGTACGGCTGAGCATGGAATACTCAGCGAGTACAAACTACTAGCTAACCATAACAATAGCGAAAGCATAACAACAGTGAGCAATACAAGATATTAATTTAAAGCAATAGTGAAAGCATAAGATACATAGCCATATCTTGACATGCGTGTATGAATGCAAAAACCTCGGTAAAACTCATGTCTCGGAAACCCTTTTCGTGTCTCGGTCAAATCATGTATGTGTATCGTGTCTTGTCTTGTATTTCATGTCTTGATTTGTTCTTGACTTGTATACTTGTGAGCCAGAGGCTAGCACCCTTCCCTGGGCTACCAACCTCCTTGTCATGTTCTTGTTTCATTTCTCTTGTGAGCCAGAGGCTAGCACCCTTCCTTGGGCTACCAACCTCCTTGTCATGTTCTTGTTTCATTTCACTTGTGAGCCAGAGGCTAGCACCCTTCCTTGGGCTACCAACCTCCTTGTCATGTTCTTGTTTCATTTCTCTTGTGAGCCAGAGGCTAGCACCCTTCCTTGGGCTACCAACCTCCTTGTCATGTTCTTGTTTCATTTCTCTTGTGAGCCAGAGGCTAGCACCCTTCCTTGGGCTACCAACCTCCTTGTCATGTTCTCTCTTGCATTTCATATACAAATACAATCTTGGAAAAACCCGGTTTCATGCATGCATGCGTGCTTGTGTGCTTGTCAATAGTGGTGATCATGATGACATACTTGAACGGGCGGATCACATGACTATGGCATTTCAATCCTTAACATAGTGGTATGAAAATTTAGGCAACATATAGCACATTTGAGCAATTTATCATTTCTAAGAACAATTACACAATTTCTATTTCCATTTTCTTCATTAAGTCCATTTATCCCTTGTTTAGTCATTTTATCAAACACATAGCATGCAAGGTTCCTTAATGGTTCATCTTCTTCTTTTTAGTGCCTACTTTCCATCCAAAAATCAAGGTATGTTCATTATTGGTAAAGTACCCATCCACCATTTCCATCACACACATCACCCAACATACACCTCGGCATCCAATCGCCACATCAAGCCCCACACACATCCATACCTTTTTCTTATCTTATTTAGGTTCATTGGAGATGATACATTTTATATGGGAGGCAACATAATAGCATAAATCACATTTCATAAGGAAAAACCTAGATTTATTGCTAGGGTAAGTTAGTAGGGTGTACTAACCTTAGATCAAGGTTTGATCTTGAAGAAACCTTGAAATAGAAGCTCTATTTGGAAGGAGGAAGCCTTTGCTTTAAGGGGACTTGAGTTGGGGAAGAAACCCTTTTCAAAAACGCCGTAGGATCGCTGCCCTAGCTTGGAGAATGAGTCCCCACACGAGCTTGAGCCTTGAACTTGAAGCAACTCGAGTTGGGGTGAGCTAGGGTTCTTAAACCCCTTTGATTTCTTCTCCAATGGAAAACCCTAGTTGCAAATCCCCTTCTCCTTTCTCTCTATCTCTCAAAATCCCTTAAGTTCTGTGAATGAAGCCCTAAAGGCTCGAGCAAGCCTTAAGGAGGAAGGGTTTAACCCCCAAAAGACGAAAAAGCCCTTAATGAAAATTCTGAAAAACACGAAGACCGAGCGATCGGTGTTCATGACCGATCGATCGGTTGCCTACCGATCGATCGGTGTTTATGACCGATCGACCGGTCAAAAACTCACTCTCTGGAAAATTTCCCCATACAAAATTCCTGACCGTGCGATAGCTACCGATCGATCGGTTATGGACCGATCGATCGCTGACTGGACCGAGCGATCGGTCTTCTGTATGTCTGGACTGTTTTGACCATATCTTTTGACTCGCTCGTCGGATTTTGACGATTCAACTTGCGTTGGGTTCGTCTTTCGAAAACGAACATTTCTGACGTTTCGAAATTTCCGATTTCTCCCTTATTTATTAATTTGACTACAAAAACGGCCAATTAGCTACGAAGGTGCCATTCATTAAAGATGAAAAAGTCCGGGGTGCTACACAAAATCTTTACCCCTCTTCCATACACACTCAGCCAGTTATTAGAATTCCTCACCAAGCAGGGTCTTCTCGAGTTGAGAGGCCCCACACCTCTTCTACCTCCAAACAAACAGAACAAGAACTACAATGCCGATCATTACTGCACCTTCCATAGAGGCCCAGGCCATGCTACAGACTATTGCATAGGCCTGAAGTGTGCAATCCAAGATCTCTTGGATGACGGAAGGGTTGAACTGGCTCCTAGTAACACCAGCACCAATCAGGTGTCACTGTCCCTACATAACAATCAAGTCAACTTTATTCAGTGTGAAGAGCCCGGGACAAGACAACCAGGACCCAGCACACCCGCAGTGAATGATGGCATCATCAGGCCCTCTTATCGATCACCTATCATAATCCCTTTCCCTCAGTCAAACATACAGACCATTCAGTCTCCAACCCAGATACCTGTCCCCGAATAGATCATCTATACTATCCTTTGTCCAGTAAATTGGCCTACAGCTTCAGCTCAAGCCTCAACCTTGTCAGGCCCTGTTCGGATCCCTTACATCCCAGAGGCCCCTTCAACCTCAACCGAGTACCCGCTCCCGCTCTCTTATCCTTGAGAGCGTGGATCTATGTGGCCGGAGCCATTCCCTCCTCTTTGTACCAAAGAATCAAGTTCATCCAGGATGATCGTCTGGTTGTCATTTCTTCTGAAGAGTTGACAAGTTCCTTTAGGGATGTCCAAGAGTTGGGGCAAGGTACTGCCTTCATGACATTCCAGTTCGAGAATGTTAGTTCTATCGCCCAGGTAGAACAGCAAAGCAAGCGAGCAAGCAGTGCCACCATTTATCAGAATGATGGCCAGAATGAACTACCAGCCCGAAAGTGGTCTCGGTGCCAGGAATTAGGGTATGAAGAAGAGATACTCACCCCCTCGGTATACACCTCCCTATGGTTTGGGGTACAAGCCCAGATACGAGGATTACCTCTCCAAGCTGACTAAGAAGAGCAGACAGTCGGTAAAACCTGAACCCCGACCACACATCTCTGTAACCTTCCCCATGGGAATCTTCGAAACCTACCCAGAAACCTCTGCCGCACCCGTTACCTTAACACCGCAGCCCAATGTCGAGTCTTTAAGGATTCCAGATCCAGAAGTGTTCAGCATGGCCCAGATGTTCGGCAAGCTGACTGTTGAAGATGCTACTGAAGCAGAATATCCAGCAAGAGAGCAGGTCTGTACCCTCTCCAACAGTGCTGAAACATCCTCCAGTCACCAGCCACTGATCCATTGATGGACTGAGGCTCTCACCATCGAGGCCAGCCAAGGCCGGGGTAAGCACAGTGTAGGGCAGGTTGGTCCAAGACAGCAGTGATCCAACGTCACCCTTCTCCTTCATCAACCTCTCTTTTGCTCCCATTTGTAAAATCCAAAAGTCAAGCCACTGTCGGCATTTTTTGTTTGAGTCTTTTTGTAACAAGTCATCATTTTGTCAATGAAAATCAGATTATTTTGACTCAAATATCATGTTTTTCAAAAAAAAACATTTCATATCAGCTGATGACAAAATCACACGGACTCTTCCCCTGGAAGGCCTAGTATCCTGAAGCCAACAAAAAAAAAAATCATCATCATCAAGCATGCTAAACTGAAGCCAATTGATTTGCGAGGAAATTACCTCTGACAGAGCTACCCCTCAAACCCTCTTCGAACTCTTCGAAGTAGAGTATGACTTAGAACAGGAAGAAGAACCGTCTCAGGAAATTTTAGACCTCCTTGAGCACAGCGGACTTCTGCAGTCTAACAGGGAAGACACTGAAACAATCAATCTGGGATCCACAGACAACCTCCAACTAGTCAAGATTGGCACAAGCATAAAACCTTAGCAGAGAGCAGACATGATTAGTTTCCTAAAATGCTATAGTGATGTCTTCACCTGGTCATATGCAGACATGCCAGGCTTAGACCCAGCATTAGTGGTATACAGACTGCCCCTGAACCCTGGTGTCAAACCAGTTAAGCAGAAAATGGGACGAATGAGGCCCGAATAGTCACAGAAGGTCAATGAAGAAGTTGAAAAACAGATTAGCGCAGGCTTCCTGGCAATTACAACCTACCTCGAGTGGTTGGCCAACATAGTCCCGATATCTAAAAAGGATGGCAAAGTTCGAATGTGTATTAACTACCGAAATCTGAACAGGATAAGCCCCAAGGACAACTTTCCTCTCTCGCACATCGACATTCTGGTTGACAATACTACTGGGCATGAGACTCTCTCATTTATGGATGGTTTCTCCGGATACAACCAAATTAGGATGGCGGAGGAAGACATGGAGAAAACCTCCTTTATCATACCTTGGGGTACATTCTGCTACAAGGTCATGCCCTTTAGACTCATGAATGCAGGGGCTACCTACCAGAGGGCCATGGCAGCCTTGTTCCATGACATGATCCACAAGTCCACTGAAATCTATGTGGATGACAGGATCGTCAAGTCTCCTACTGCCGAACAGTGCCCAGAAGACCTGAAGAGACTCTACGACAGACTCCAAGAGTATGGCCTGAGACTGAATCCAGCTAAATGTGTCTTTGGAGTCTCATTAGCAAAACTTCTTAACTTCATAGTCAGCAAGAGAGGCATTGAGATCGATCCAGCTAAAGCCAGAGCTATCATCGAAATGCCAACACCCCAAACTGAAAAGGAGATCCATGGTTTCTTAGGTAGAATTCAGTACATCAGCAGATTCATTTATGAGCTCACTCCAATATGCGAGCCGATCTTCAAGCTTCTTCAGAAGAACACACCGACAGTCTGAACAGCAGAATGCCAAGAAGCCTTTGACAGAATAAAGCAGTATCTTCTAAATCCTCCAGTCCTCGTGCCTCCTACACCGGGACGACTACTGCTACTCTACATCTCTATACAAGAAACCTCCATGGGTGCATCCTGACACAACATGATGAGACAGGCAGAACAGAACAAGCCATCTACTACATCAGTAAGCGTCTACTTGAGTATGAAGAGTGGTACAGCCCTTTTGAGAAGACATGTCTGGCACTAGTCCGGGCTACTCAGCGTCTTTGGCACTATCTACGTTTTTACTCGGTAATTTTGATCTCCCGGATAGACCCACTAAAGTACTTGCTAGAAAAGCCAGCCACCACCGGAAGGACTGCCTGACAGCTTATGATGTTGTCTGAATTCGACATCACGTGCATGACACAGAAGTCAATCAAGGGGCAGGCGATAGCAGATCATCTCGCCCATAATCCAGCACAGGACTACGTGTCTATACATAATCGGTTTCTGGATGAAGTCATCTTGTATACAGAAGCAGACAAACAAGAATACTCCGGCTAGGAGTTATACTTTGACGGAACTGCCAACAGTCACGGCCACGGGACATGAGCAGTCCTAATCTCACCTAAGGGAGTACACCTCCCTATCTCAATCAAGCTGATGTTCAAATGCTCCAATAATGAGGCAGAATATGAGGCGTGCATAGCTGGACTGAAGGAAGCCCTAGACATCGGGATTAAAGAGGTAGACGTTTATGGTGACTCATCTTTAGTAATCTATCAGGCGAATGAAATTTGGGCCATCCGAAAAGCAAGGCTAGTCCCGTACTTGGCCTACCTCAATCTACTAATCAGTCAGTTCAGAAGAATCAGCTTCAGCCACCGGTCCAGGAACCAGAACAGATTCGCCGACGCACTAGCCATTCTTGCTTCAATGGTATAAATTCCTACAGACATTATGCTCTAGCCGATAGAAATTCAACAACAGGTTCAGCCTGCCTATTGCCTTCAGATGGAGAATGTATCATACAATAAGCCTTGGTATGCAGATATCAAGCAATATCTCGAGGACGGGACCTTCCCCCTTGGTGCTACTAAGACAGACCATCGAGCAATCAGAAGACTGGCCATTCAGTTCGTCCTATCAAGGGACTTCTTGTACAAGAGGTCGGCAAACCTACTTTGGCTCAGGTGCCTAGTTACCAATGAAGCAGTGCAGATAGTCGAAGAAGTTCACAGAGGAATTTACAGTCCACACATGAACGGGTTGATTTTATCTAAGAAGATTTTGAGGCTAGGCTACTACTGGTCCACCATGGAATTAGACTGTTGCAAGCACATGCAGAAGTGCCACCAGTGCCAAATCTACACCGACAAGGTAAATACACCACCAAACAGGCTGTATAATCTCACTGTCCCGTGGCCATTCTCAATGTGGGGCATCGACGTCATCAGACCCATAGATTCAAAAGCATCAAACGGACATCAATTTATCCTGGTTGCAGTCGATTATATCACCAAATGGGTCGAGGCAGTCTCTTATGCCAGTATCACAGCCTCAGTAGTTTAGCGTTTTCTGAAAAAGGATATCATCTATCGATACGGGGTTCCGTATGAGATTGTAACAGACAATGCCCTCAACTTCTACAACAAAGGGATGAATGATCTCTGCCAGAAATTCAAGATCCAACATCACAACTCTACGCCATACAGGCCACAGACTAATGGTGCAGTTGAAGCCACCAACAAGAATCTGAAGAAAATCATAAAGAAGATGGCCACCAAGTACTCTGCCTGGCATGAGATGCTCCCTTATGCACTCATGGCCGACAGAACGTCCATCCGAACCTCAACAAGGGCAACACCATTCTCTCTGGCCTATGGTATAGAAGCAGTCCTCCACGTCGAAGTACAAATTTCATCACTCTGGGTGTTAATGGAAGTAGAGCTCTCAGAAGTAGAACGGGCATAGACCCGGTATGAGCAGTTGAATCTGATTGAAGAGTGGCTACTGGCTAGGGCATTCAACAAGAAATTCAAGTCAAGAAGCATCGAGATTAGTGACCTGGTTCTCCGGAAAATATTTCCAAACCGCCCTGACCCAAGGGGCAAATTCACACCCAATTATGAAGGCCCATACGTCGTTCGAGACAAATTCTCAGACGGTGCCCTTCGACTCAGACGTATGGATGATGAAGACCTCCTAGAACCCGTCAACATAGACAAAGTCAAAAGTTACCATGCTTTGGGTCTAGATCTGATAGGCGCTTTGCACTTGTAGTTTCTCCGGGAAATAACAGGAGGCCATCCTTGGTACACTCTTCATCCCTCTTTCCTGTAACCCGTTTACAAATCAATGAAATTCGCTAGTTAACCCCTTGAGCCTGACAACCCTTCTCTCATTACACATTTCCAGGGAAACCCTCCCTCGCCCTCTACGGCATTAGCCTAAACTACGTCATGACCTGATCCTGTAAAAGGTACATAGGCAACCTGTCAAATCAGGTGCGATCATAAAAGGGGTATCCACTCCCCGACTCACCCCAAATAGAGTCCCTCTTCCCCCAAAAAAATTCATCAACTATCCCCCACAAAGTCACTCCCCAAGCAATGACAAACTCTCCCAGCTTCCCAGACGAATCGATTCTCAATGGTACAAAATTTCTATCAAAAGAAAACCCAAAATAGAAGTTGAAACATTTCAACAGTCAGAGATTCCCCACAGAGGCAATCTCTCCCAACTCTTTAACCAACAGAAGAACCTTTCAGAGACAATCTCTCCTGAAAAACAATCCTCGGGCAGAGACAACCTCTCTATCCTCAACAGAGACAACCTCTCTCACCCTTCCTGCCAGAGACAACCTCTCTTAATATCCCCAAAAAAAAATCGCTGGGAAACCTAAGGCACAAGCCTTAAGCAGACAAATTCCTCCAGAAACAAAAGGGTTCCCCCCAGAAAGTAAAAGTCAATTATATCAAAACCAAAACCTCAAAGGGAGTGCAAATCAACAACAAACAGGAGAAATCGCAGGGTGTCCCAAACATCGGTCCCTCAGCCTACATTTCGTCCCACTACAAAGTCCTTCTATATCCCCTAGAAGCTACGAGTGCAAGCGCAGTATCACATCTGTATCCCCAGCGGAAACATCATCCTCAAATCCCAGAGAAGCGCTATTCAGGGCAATGATGGGAGAATACCTATTTTCCCTAGCATAAACAAAGCTTCCCCAGTAAGTCACGGACATGAGTGAAAACCGGCAACGGCCTCATTGCATAAATATCACACGATTCCTAGACCTAGTCTTGTGACTAGGGGTAAAAAAGAGACAAAAATCAATCAGCTTTGTAGGCATGAGGAAAATCGGGAACGGCCTCATCGCGCAAAAATTATACGAACCCTATGACTTGGTCATTCCAAGGGTAAAAAAGGGAGAAAAAGTTGAAAAGCAGTTTGGCAACAGAATCCGACAGTAATCGTTCTAGCCAGATAAATCCCTTACAGCGATCCCTGGTAGATGACATGAAAGAGCAGCTTCCCCGACACAAGTCCCTATGCAGAATTCAGATCCCCAGCAGTGATCTACGATAGTGTTATATCCCCTAGCAGATCTCTAGTAACGGTCTACAACGGTATTACATTCCCCAGCGGATCCCCAAGTAGAGGCATCTAATTTGCTCCCCAGCAAGCTTCTCCCCAGTCAGAGTCTAATCTCCAGCAGTGAGAAGGAAAACAGGTCTACCCACGAACATTCCCAGCGGTGACAAAACCTCTTCTGGGTCATACTCTTCTCTCCAAGAATGAAAGGTAGATTACAAAACCCCCAAGCCCCGTCTAAGGCAACTTCCTGACAAAACTGATAGCTAGTTGAACATTCTTTCTGTTCAAATCAAAAAGTTTTTACAAGGGTCCAAAACCTTTTATAAAATGTTTTCAAAAAACAGCTCCTCTTTGGTACCCTGACCAGATCATACCAACCTGCACTGAGCAGCCCCAGCAGGACAAAGTAGAAGAAGCCGACACCAGGCATCCCCGCAAGTTGCATTCAGTAGAGTCATGGGAAAGCATCCTCGCCCTTATCCCCTGCATGACATCCCTACATAGCATCACACCTTGTGTGGCCAAACTCCTCAGCGTCATCTTTGATCAAAATCCAGCGCCTTTCGGCCATTTCAATCATCCGGCTAGTACCTCTTGGACATGCCGCACCCTTTCAACACCTTGTGTGTCCTCCACATCCCGTGTATACCTTTACAGTGTATACCACCTGCATGTCCTCCTTTTCAACACCCCGTGTGTTCTCGACATCCCATGTGTACCTTTATAGTGTACACCACCCGCATGTCAACCCTCTCAACACCCCGTGTGTCTTTTTGATCAAACTCGATCGAATCCCTCTAGCTGATGCCTCCAGGTTATGCCATCCATGCATCCATCACTCCCTAGTAAGTAGTCTAAACTACTTGCTCTTCCCATCAGTGGTCATGCCACTACATTGCACTCAACATTTGCACTGCATGTATACATGTCATCATTCTGCATCCCTGTTATCTGAGCTCGGTGTAAAAATAGGATGATTTCAGTCCTTACCGTTTGAATCACCAACCTTGGCATTCTCCAGCAAAGAGGGGCAGCTGTAAGCACCCAATTTTTACACCCCATCCAGCCATGATTAAAGTCCTTTTTACCATGGTTACTCCCTGCTAAATCCCTAACCCTAGTTAAAACCCTAGGACCTATCCTTAGTTTAACCCTAGTTAAGCCTTAGGACTCACCCTAAGTCAAGTCCATGTCTAGAATCCTAGCCTTAGGTGACCATAGCATAACCCTAGAGCCCTTAGGGCTTAAACCCTAAGAACCACGACCTATAGGGCCTGACCCCTAGCCTCAAGCCCTTAAGGCACAAAAACCCTTAGAACAACCCCTCATACCTGTATATACATGGCCCAGCCCAATTAAAAGAAAATCTCATAATGTCGGTAGAAGATCTACCGATATTATAAATTTAGCTTGTTTTCATTTTGTCGGTAGACCTTCTACCGACAATATGCAAGTCCTGAGTTTCAGTCTACGAACACCCCTACACACTTAACCCTCACCTCGATCTCTCCCTTCAGGCATTTTAGTTGACCTTCCTTGGGTCCAATACCCTTCTCCCTCTTCTCCTTAATCCCTCTTAGGTCCCCTTGAGCTTCCTATATAAAACCAAGCCACCCCTACGGTTTAAACGATCTGAATATTTGAAAGTGAATCCCTGCTGCAAAAACTGTGTTCCACAGCCTCTCCTCTCCCATGGTCTTGATCCCAGGACTCCCTTGGACCTACCTCTCATCTCCTCTATTCGTGTAGTACCACCAGGGTGTACCACCACTATTCACAGACCACCTCCCATTTCGACAGGAATAGAGTACTCGGGTAGGGGACTCCCTACCCATTTTATTTTGTGTTTCATCATTCATGTGAGCCCCTGGTCAATTCTAGGGGAGTTATGTGCTTTATTTTCGATGCTTAGTAGGTAAATCAAACCCATACAGGGTGTTCACTCACCTAAACCATAGGTGTGGTGAACCTCTACGGGTGTTCCCATTTCTCAGAACATTGCAAGCCATCACAGAACCCTCTGGGGGTCCCTCAGATCATGAGGGAACCCCTAGTAACCTCTGTGCACAGCCCCATGGGCAGAAACTTGGTTTTCAAAAAACCCAGGAATGGCGGTAATTCCAGTACCGCCATTCCTGGTAGAACATGTTTTCTTTTGTCGGTGAATTGTTTACCGACACCCTGCTTTTGGCCTAGTTTTGTATTGATGGTAGAATAACTACCAGCAATGTGAGCTTCCTATTACAGCATGTTTGCAGCCTTGTGGGACCCACTCTAGACATCCCCTGGGGCCCACATCAGATTCAAATCACTACCAAGAGTCCCCTCTACACTCCCCTGACCTTGGTCCACCTTGGGTTACATCCTAACCCTAGTTAAGCTTTGGCAAAGCCATAGTTAGAACATTGTTTTTAGTGTCGGTAATCCTATTACCGACATTAAAAATAGTTTTTATTATGGGCTTTTGCAGGGGCCCAGGCCTGGTAGGAGGCCACTTTAGGCCCTGACTAGCCCCCTTCACCTTAGACTGTACTAGACCCTTAACCACGGTTAAATACATCTCCGATTAACATTTAACCGTGGTTAAGCTCCCCTTAACCCCACAAAATTTTGGGAAACTAAATAGAAATTCCTAAAATCAATCAGACCATAATACTGACTTTGGCCATCTCCCTAATCCTGATTAGCAACCCTAACCACAGTTAGAGCCCCATTAATTGCGGTTAGCAACCCTAATCGTAGTTAATTTTGGTTTACGGCCTACCGGGACTAAAAACCAAGTCTACCGGACTATTTTCGGCCTACCGGGCCTCCCCTCAGTCTACCGGGCTACACATCACATCTCCTTAACCGTGGTTAGCAACCCTAACCATAGTTAGTTTGGCCTAACCCCGGTTAACAACCCTAACCCAGGTCAGACTCCACCCTAGTCTACCGGACTACCCTCCCTAAGCCTACCGGGCTTAAATACCATGTACTTGACCCTCCTCGGTCAACCAAACCCTAGTCTACCAGACTAGTCTATGTTAGCCACCCTTGGTGCACACACACGCCCCTAGCCTCGGTATAGGCTCACATGCCAGAACTACGCTCGGTCTGATCTCACCCTGTGAGTACGTAGGCAACCCAACCCAGGTTCGACCCCAGTTAGCTCTTCCTTTCTTGGATTAGTGTTAACTTAAACACTTCGGCATTCTAATCAAGATTAACTTTAAATTGGCTTAAACCCGGGGAGTACAGAACCGTTGAAAAACGAAAGCCTCGGGGTGCCTAACACCTTCCCCAGACTTAATTGAACCCCTTACCCTGATCTCATTCGTAGACCAAGGCCATATCTAAACCCAGGGGACATATTCCTTCTGAATGAATGAGTTGCGATTCTTAAATGATAAAATCCTTTCACACCCGTGAGGGTACACAGGTGATTCCACCATCATCTCCTTTCTATGAGTGGGAGGGAAATTCCTGCGCTCACACACAACACAAGAGTTTTTACGTGGAAAAACCATGGGACCTAGTCCAGCACAAAATCCACTAAGAGAATTTTTATCAAGTACAAGACTCGAACCTTACCTAACTGGAGACAACACATTATTCCTCAGTATAGATTTCTCATCTTGAAGTCCATGAATCATATGTTCGATCTCTGCCATAGCAACTCCGATTCCTTACGAGCCAACGCTTCTCAAAGTTTCTAACCACGATCTTCAACGATCGATCTCCGTCCTTGACGCCTTTGGCTCATGCCAACCAAACATTCACACAGAGCAAACATTGGGTTTTGAAGGTTTAATAAACCTCTAGAGGGATCTCAACGATGATAGAGATCCACCAATGCAAGAACGAAGAATATGAAGTTAAACTTGCATCACTAAAGTGTGAGAGAGGAGAATAATGGGTGTTCACCAAAAGGGGTTGGAGAACCCTAGATTACTCAGAGAAGTCTCTACTCTCTATCATCAAAACCTTAGATAGAACTAAGGGATCAATACTTAAATAGCCATTGCCAATTCATTGCTAAAAACAGAGTCCAGACTGATTTAGAAGGTGAAAATACGAGGTTCGTTTGAACTGCCAGATGGGCATTCGACCGGCCTGAGATCGGTTTGTGAACGGGGTGCAAATGGAGTGCTGGGTAGGCTACTATAATCGCAACCTTAATGAGCCGTTCGAACAACTAGCTAGGTGTTCGAATGGTATGTGCTGAATTTCTCAGTTTTGAGCACAGAACCCATTTCAACCATCCAACTTGGTTATTAATTAAACTTGGGTCAATTTCTAATCACCTAATGTATATGATAGTATTATCTAGGACAATTTCACATATGGTAACTACTAGGTATCTAGGTCACTTACCATCCTAAGAGTGTGAGCGAAGCTTTATCTAGAATATACTTCTCTTGAGTCTTTGGAGCTTTATCTTCACCAAACTTGAACATCCAGAGGAACAGTGACACCACACTTACATTGACACCATTTTGACATCAGAATTCAGCCAATACAAAATATGACTTAAAAATACCCAAGACTTTTGTCGGGCTTGTTTAAGGTGTCAGTAAATGGGAGCAATGGCCCAGAGAGACATGATGCCTATGACCTCAATTTTAGTGATAGAATTATTTGATGTATGGGTTATTGACTTCATGAGTCCTTTCATGCCTTCCTTTCAATTGGAATACATCTTAGTGGCGGTGGACTATGTCTCTAAATGGGTGGCAGCAGTTGCCACCAAAACAAATGACTACAAAGTTGTGGTCAAGTTCCTTCAAGAGAATATCTTTTGTCAGTTCGACATCCTGCGGGCTATTATTAGTGATGGAGGAAAACACTTCCTGAATCGTCATTTTGAGGCTTCAACCCTCAAGTACTCCATCACCCACAAGGTATCCACATCATACCACCCCCAAATGAGTGTCATCTCAAATAGGGAGATTAAGAACATCCTCATGAAAACAGTGAGGACTGATCGAAAGGATTGGCTTTTGAGGCTGAATGATGCCCTTTGGGCTTATCAAACTACTTACATGACCCCTATTGGGATGTCTCCTTATCGCCTTTTATTTGACAAGTCTTGCCACCTTTCGGTGGAGTTGGAACATAAATCTCTTTGGGCCATTAAGAAGATCAACTTCGATATGGCCTTAACGGGGTCTAATTGGAAATTCCAACTCACCGAATTGGAATAGATGCGTAATAATGCGTATGAAAGTGTTAAAATTAAAAAAACCAAAACCAAAGCTTTCCACGATAAAAATATCCTCCGAAAGTCTTTTGTGCCTATTTAGAAAGTTTGGCTTTTCAATTCCAAGTTGCACCTCTTTCCTTGTAGCTTTGTTTTAGATGGGATAACCAATATATTTTCACCTCTATGTCCCCCCACGGAATAGTCGAGATCCAAGATCCCAAGGATGGGCATCTACTCAAGTCAATGGACAAAGATTGAAGCCCTATGGTGAGGGCATTGTGACCAGCGAGTTGGTTGAGGCCATTGACTTGATGGATCCCGTCTATTTAGACGATTGAGAGTTTTAGTGCATCCGGCTGAAGAGAAGAAACATAACATTTGTTGGGAGGCATCCCAACCTCTTTCGTAATAATTTCTTAGATGTTTAGAGTCATTTTCTTTCGATTATTCAATCTAAGTTTGGTGTGGAACAAATGCCCTTGATTTCAAAAAGAAGAAAAAAAAAGAATGGGTAATCAAAAGAATGAAAAAAAAATCCCGTAACTCAAACCGCTCCAATCGATTGGCCAAGGAGCACCGATCAATCAGCTCTGACGCATGAACGGTTATTTAAAGGTCACTTTCATTTTTTTTTTTGAACTCACCCACCTAAAACCAGCCTTCTCTCCCCATTTCCTTCTACAACACCCTTTTCCTCTCTCCTTCTCCTACTTTTACATCCCGTTACCTTTCCTCTACTCCATCTTTCTTGGTGATTGAAGTTATTTTCTTCGCAGTTTGGGTTGTGGATTTTTACAAATCACGGTTCTTGGATGTGGTGTGGGTTGTTTTACATAAAAGTGCGAGACGGGATTCATTCTTGGAGTTATTTTAGGCGTTTGTCGTTGATGGGATTCATTTTTAGAGTTTGGGGCATTGGATTTGTGCTTTGATGGTGAGAGTAAGAGTACAAGGTTAAGGTTGTGAAGCATTTCAAGGGTGCCCACCAAGTGTTTGACAAAAAATATGAGGGAAGAATTTTGCTAAAATGAGTCCTGCAAGAGTCGCGGGATAGCAAGTGCGATCTTCGAGAGAGGAACCCAATGAATTTGGGCATCTCGAAAAATGGGCTACCAGACACCTACTTTCGCACACTCAAAGAAACGGCATGGGCCATTCAAGAACTCAAGAGGGGACAATTGGGTGGCTTTTTCAGCTCATCCCGACCATTTATCCGCTATTGGTATGCCCATTCTATAAGAGCATATCTATTGAAATAGAGCATCTGAACATGGTCTTCACCACCATCGATGGGCAACCAATCAGCGTCTCATTTAGTAATATAACCATCGCTTTTGGGGTGCCCCTTGCCCCGTGATCCGTGCATTCACTTTGACCATAATCCATCGGAGTCGAGTTTCTTGGTGATGGCTGAGACAATGTGTGAGGGACAGTACAGAGACAACAACCGTACCTATACGAATAGAGCCTTCCTCCCCACTCACCTTTGGCTTATTGACTCAATTTTTAAGAGAAACATTTGTCCCCTTGCCAACAAGGAGCAACGATGGGGCTATTTTCTCAAAGACCTCTATGCCATAGAACAGGGCTACATCATTGACACCCGATGTGAGCCCCAAACCCGCGCTTTAGGGAATCATGTTCCGAGATGCGCGCCTGGTCGTCATTACCACGCAACGGAAGACTTTGCCAGTGAAAATGCAGGAAATTTTAAACTTTTCTTATGATCTTACATAAGCAATAACAACTGATCTTCACAATAACCCATCATAAGCAAATGCATTACAGTAACTTGCTATAATGGTCCTTATAAGCCTCAAAACGTCCTGTTGGAACTTTCTATTCTCTGGATAGTAGCATCATAATCTACTAACATGAAATGCCAGTGAGCTATGAAGCCTAATAAAATCCACAATCCATCTAGACTATTTTTCACATAATAACACCCATCAATAACGATATAGCATTACAATTCAATTTTCATATTATAGTAATATGCAAGATAATAACACAGTAACAATATCATGAATCGTGACCCAAGGTCACTCAGGGCTATTTCACCCTATCTGGGGTCTTCAACCCCTTAGTGTTTTCCATTTGTCAAGCTTATTTAATATCAACGGCGTTCACAACACCGGGTTAACATCACAGGAAATCGACCACGTTTTACCCTCGAGTCCTTAGACTCTATTAACTGGGCTTGACCCTTAAGTCTTTACTCTTGAGTTTGCAACTCAACTGTGAACCGACTGGGTTTACACCTAATGAAAAAAGACTTTGAGTCCTCAGATTCTACTCAACCCTGAGTAAATAAACATGTGGGGAACCTGTCCTCGTGATGTTTCTATCAGATAACACAACACCTCTAACTCAGCCAATGTGGGGAACTTATCCTCACGGCATCTCTATCAGATAACACAACACTTCTAACTCAGCCAATGTGGAGAATCTATCCTCACGACTTCTTTATTAGATAACATAACACCTCTGACTTAGCTAATGTAGGGAACCTTTCCTCACGGCATATCTATCAGATAACACAACGCCTTTGACTCATCCAATGTGTGGAACCTATCCTCATGACATCTCTATCAGATAACACAAGACCTCTGACTCAGCCAATGTGGGGAACCTGTCCTCATGGCATATCTATCAGATAAGACAACATCTCTGACTCAACCAATGTGGGGAACCTTCCTCACGAAATCTCTATCAGATAACACAACACCTCTGACTCAACCAATGTGGGGAACCTATCCTCATGTCATGTCATCAGAAAACACAACACCTCTAATTTAGCCAATATGGGGCACCTGTCCTCGCAACATCTCTATCAGATAACACAACACCTTTGACTTAAACAATGTGGGGAACCTATCCTCACGGCATGAACCTGTCCTCACGACATCTCTATCAGATAACACAACCATCAATTATCATTAGAGCCTATGTTAGGTGTATACGTGTCGACACAGGTTAATACCCCCTCAAGGTAACATCATTAAGTTCGTAAACTCAAAATAACCCTGGGTCTATAGACCCGATACAACCTTGGGTCTGTAGACATAATGTCATCCTAACTCTCCCAACTACCAGTTATAGAAGAACCCCAGCTTTTAAAAGACACCACCTCTCCAAACCTAGTCAAAGAGGGATCACGGATGGTGTTTTACTCAGGTTAGGTTTTCTAACTGTAAGAAATCCCCAATTATTCTAAGCCTTACTTGAATAATTGAACTCGTTGGGCCTCACACCCGTGGACCAATTTTGAAAGTGTACCATTCCAATGAGGAGCATTATTCGGTCGATGGACCCTTCAATTGCCCTAACAAGCGTCCACATAATCATCACATCATTCCAAGATAGAACTTGACCAAGCCAATGGACCTTACCATCACCTCAAAAATGTCCAATAACATCACATCATACAAGGGTTGTCCGATAGGAAACATATCCGTGCCGATGGATTCGTCCATCGCCTTAAACAACTTTCAAATAATCATTTCGTCACCCAAGGGTGACATTATAACACACAACAGAGCCAAACCAGACTTTTGGAAGACCATGCGATCGATCGCATTTACAGTGCGATCAATCACCTAGGGATCTGAAACAATCCCAGGTGTTCTACATGTCTACGATCGATTGCTCATACAGGGTCAATCGATCATCCATCGATCATCAAGCCAAAATTTTGAGTCGTTTAGCCCAAAACTAAACTCTATGCACCTCTTGCTAATTTTTCACGCTTCCCCATTCTTTCATCACACATTTCCGACCCTTTTTCATTCACACATTGTCACAAGTCGTTCCATGTGAGCCAAAATTCTAAGCTGTTCTGCCCGAAACTAAGGTATGCGCACATCTACTGAATTTACATGCATCCCCATCATCCCATACACACCACACCAGGTTTCTAACCCTTTTTTATCCATGTCATAAAATAAACAAAACCATTCCAAGTATAATAACAGAAAAATAAAAGAGATGGAAGGGGGGGTTTTTACCTCCTACATGCAAAACGAAGATCTGAATGGCGAAATGGACATCACAGATTCGTCCGGAATATCGACAAACCTTAGGGTAAACCTCCTCTCTCTCTAACTCTCCCTTTCTCTCTCTACTCTCTCTCTAATCTCTCTCCTCTTTTTCTCTCTAGAAACCCACGCACAGGGTTTCTCTTCCTTTTGGAGTGGAAGAGCAAATGAGGGAGAGGGAGGCCCTTTATATAGGCCTCTTGGGTGCCTAGGTGGCACCACGTGGCAAGGGCTACATGAATTCCATGTGCGGCACATGGCCCCAATGACTAGGCATTGACCGGATTCCTGCAGTTTCTTGGTTTTTTGCACATATGACCCCGTAACTTCGCGAGATGACGCGCGACGATGCCGATATGATAGGTGACCGTACTAGTGACACTCTAACACTCGCTATACAAATTTTGGGGAAATATATTAATTTTTGACACTAAACATTAAGTCCAGAAGAAAATTGTAAAACCCAAATTTTTTTTGTTTTGGACACTAAATACATCGCGGTTTCACGGTTCGACGTGCGATAGGCAACTGTCCCAATAGCCGATCGGCATGTGGTGTGTGAGTTTTGAATGAAAAGACTGGTTTTACTAGTAAATATTACACACTGACACAATTGAAAATCCCTTAGATTTTTGGTTTTCTTACGTATGAGGCCCCATGGTTTCGCGAATCAATGTGTGACGGGACTGGCGTGATGGGTAGTCGTCCAAGTAGTGGATTGACACGCAGTACAAGAATACCATGCAGGTATCTCCAGATTTTACCGGTAATCATCGGACACTTAATCCGATAACCAGAACCCGCTATTAAACCCAAACATTTTCTCGAGATTCTATGGATTCCAATTAGGGAAAGTGATACCCTAATACTTAAGATTATTGATCTTTAATTAATTATACTCAATTCAAGGTCATCTTGGCTTCAGGATTTTCTTCAAAAAATCCGGTTCATTACATTCTCCACTCCTTATAAAAATTTCTTCCTTGAAATTTGATCAACTTGTAAATTCCAAACAGTGGAGGGTATCCCATCTAATACTTTAATTTCTTCATATCATCAATTTTACCTTAAGTGTACTAGAGTTCCACGTAGTCTAGTAGTATTCCATTATTCTTGAAAAATTTTCTTATCTAGTGATGGATTCTCATTCATTTTACTGATATAACTTATATGCATTCGAACACATTACAAAATATATAGATACTTTAAAAATAAAAACTTTTAGTCTTTAGAGACTAACAGAGGATAGAAATACAAAACATAGATCATGACAATGCCTATTATTGCAAAACAAAAGTGTCTAAAGTCTATCTATACTGATATCCTCATTGTGTTGGACTTCTTCTTGTGAAATTGTGAAGTCACGTCCTTTCCTCATCTGCCTAGCTACTGCTCCAATGTTGGGTAATACTTCTTGATGTGCTGGTTTGCCACATTGGTAGCAAGCCCCTACCCTATAATCTTAGTCCAATGGTACCACCCACATTTCCACTGATTCACTACTTCTGAAGTATTTCCTTTACCTGAATCTTCAAACTTTCTCTTTGTCGCGACCCAAAACCCACCCTAGGAGTTAGAGTGAACTTTGGACGACTAATCATGACTTGTTTGACAACCAACCTGCAAAACCCATAGAGCATATACCATAGAGGACAATATAGCAGAAACATAACTATAAAACACAGCGGAAGTCTAACCAAACCTCTATGAATATACATACGCAAATCCAAGTTTATACAAAAAGTAACCAAAAGAAAGTGCGGACAGACCCGCCAAAATACATGAATGTATATCTCTCATCTCACCCACAACTATTCACTCAGAATCTACAACCACCTAATGGTAACCCTCTACGGGAGGTTCCTCCAAAGGCTCCTCGACGTACTCCTCCTCCACCCAAGGGCTCGGAGCATAGATATCAAATGGAGCAACTGCTCCGCCATCACTTGCCGACATAAGAAGTACGGCTGAGCATGGAATACTCAGCGGGTACTAATCACTAACCAACAGTCATAGCATACAGATAGCATACATAAAGCAGGAACAATTCATATATGTTAGAAGGAAACAATTCATATCATACAAGGAAGTAAAAGCAATTCATAATCATGCTTGTATTTCGTAGAAAGCCGATAAAGCCCTTGAAAACCTTGTGCACTTGACTTGATTGGAAATACCATTTCCGTGCTTGAAATTTGTCATGTTGTCTTATCTTGTCATATCATGCGTGTCATGTCATGTCATGCTTGCTTGGAAAGTAAACTACTTGTGAGGGAAGGGAGACCCTTCTTCCTAAATGCCCATGCTTGTCATGTCATGTATCATGCTTGCTTGTTCGGAAAAATAATTTACTTGTGAGGGAAGGGAGACCCTTCTTCCTAAATGCTCATGCTTGTCATGCCGTGTCATGTCATGCTTGTATCATGCTTGGAAAAGTAAACTACTTGTGAGGGAAGGGAGACCTTTCTTCCTAAATGCTCATGTCATGTCCTTTTACTTGTGAGATGTCCTTGTGAGATGTACTTGCAAGGGAAGGGAAACCCTTCTTATGATATATATGCACTTGCGAGGGAAGGGAGACCCTTCTTATGAAAATGCATGATTGTCTTGCCCTTGCCAAAAGCGAGGTAAAACATATCGTAGGATATGCCCCACCTCTAAATCCCATTCTTGAAAAACGTCGGTAATCCATGTCATGCACGCGTGCTCGTGAGATCGTGTGCATACTTGCATTTGGAATTAAATATGACAATTTGGGTAATTTACAAAGCATAGCATATCACGATTTGAACAAGTAATAATTCGCACATTTTCAGAAATGTAAGAAACACACTATCATATGCCCTAACAATTTCATGAATAATTAAGCATGTATTCCCTTAATTTATCACTCATTTTATTCACCTTGGCATCTCATCAAACATAGTGTATTCATTATTTATTAACCCTACAACATGCTTTTCTAGGTGGGTTTTACTCACATCACATATGTATGTTTATTATGGGTACAATGCCCTCCCCGTTCATCCATCACATCAATACACACGGCATCCAATCGCCCACACTCATCTCTATTCATCATTCACCATTCACCATTCACAACCCATTTCATAATACATGGATGTATAAAGGAACACAAAGAAAATAAAGGAAAAGAAGAACTATAACTAGGAGGGTAGCAAGAAGTACCGACCTTGATCAAGTGAGGAAGAAATCCCCTTTCCAAAACGACCGTGAGTTGCTGCCCTAGCTTGAGGAGAGTGCCCCACACGAGCTTGAGCCGAGATCTTGAAGAAAATAGACTTGAGGTGAGTGTGGGTTCACAACCCTTTGATTTCTCCTCCAAAAATCAAACCCTAGGTTAGGGATCGCCTTCTTCTCCTCTCCTTAGCTCTCAATCCTCTAAGTATTGTAAATAAGCCCTAAAGGCCCGGGCAAGACTCTTAAGGTAAGAGTAAACCGCCCAAAAGACTAAAACACCCTTACTAAATTTTATGCAAAAACACGAGTACCGAGCGATCGGTGTTAATGACCGATCGATCGGTTGCCTACCGATCGATCGGTTTCATAACCGAGCGATCGGTTAAAATTTCACTCTCTAGAAAATTTCCCCATACAAAAATCTTGACCAGTCGATAGCCTCCGAGCGATCGGTTTTGGACCGATCGATCGCTCCATGGACCGAGCGATCGGTTGCCTGCAGGTCCAGACTGTTTTGGCCATATCTTTTGACTCGCTCGTCGGATTTTGACGATTCAACTTGCGTTGGGTTCGTAATTCGAAAAGAAACATTTCTGACGTTTCGGAATTTCCAATTTCTTCCTTATTTATTAATTATACCTCTTTAAAGGCAAAATGGCCACGAAAGTGTCATGCATTAAATGTGAAAAGGTCCGGGGCTCTACACTCTTCTTGTCATTCTCTAGTCCTTTCTTTTCCCATGGTCTTTCAGTTGATTCATTTCTCTTATCTCCAGATGACTTCTGCATTTCATTATGCACTTTTCCACTCTTAATGCTCGTTCTAAAATTTCCAGAAAAGATGTGAATCATTGCACCGCCAGTTTTCCTTTGATTGTTCGCTTCAATCCATCCTCGAACTTGTCGACTCTCCATTGTTCGTCCTCGACAAGTCTTGCAGCAAAACGGGAGAGTTGATTGAACTTCTATTCATATTCGCTAACAGACATGTTGTCTTAACTAAGCTGAAGGAATTCTATCTCCTTCGTCTTTCTCATGGAGACCGAGAAATATTTATCACAAAACAACTCCATAAACTTCTCTTAGGAGATAGGTTTCTAGTTAGCAAGAATTTTCCTCTTCACCGTGGTACAGCAGTGTTCAACCTCTCCTTCTAGCATAAAGATGGCTAGCTCTGGCTTAAGCTCCTTAGGGTATGCCATCACTCGAAAAATCTTCTCGATTCCTCAGATGTAGTTTTCAGTCACTAATGGATCTATGGCACCAGTGAATGACATCGGTTTGAGTCTCCCGAACTTCTCAAGCCTACTTTCATTCATTTGTTCTTGCACTGGGACAATGAGACAAAAAGTACCATTTTGTTGTTGTTGGATCAACTCGGCTAGAGTAGTGATAGCCTCAAATGCTCTGTTCAAGGTATTTCTAGGCGCTCATCTAGGCGGCATTATGTTCCAATAACGAAAACAACCATGTTGTAGTATCTCGTAATAGGGTTGCCAAAATCTTTCATCAAAAGATTATCCAAATATCTCACCTATCTATCCTACTTAGTCTAATCATAATCAATCCTCCTTGGTATGAAAAGACTATCTCTTACACTCTCCTGGAGATGATTTATATGTCCAGTGTTTATCTTAATACAAACATATATATTCAAATTCTTAACAAATTCAAAATCGTAGTTGTTGTCTAATATCCAATTAGACGTTCATTTAGTAAGATTTGTTATGATGGTTATTGCTTTAGCTCTGATACCAACTATGATGCCCCGATCCCCTGCCTTAGGGAATCATATTCTGAGACGCAGGCCCGATCGTCATTACCACACAGCGGAAGACTTTGCCAGCGAAAATACGGGAAATTTTTAACTTTTCTTATGAGCTTACATAAGCAATAACGACTGTTCATCACAATAACTCATCATAAGCAAATGCATTACCTTAACTTGCTACGAAGGTCCTTATAAGCCTCAAAACATCTTTTCAGAACCTTCTATTCTCTAGATAGCAGCATCATAATCTGCTGATATAAAAACGTCAGTGAGCTATGAAGCCCAATAAAATCCACAGTCTACTTAGACTATTTTCCACATAGTAACATCAATCAATAATGATATAGCAGTACAGTTTAATTTCCATATTATAGTAATATGCAGGATAATAAGGTAGTAAAAATATCATGAATCGTGACCCGAGGTCATTCAAGGCTATTTCACCCTATCCGGGGTCTTCAACCCCTTAGTGTTTTCCATTTGTCAAGTTTATCCAATATTAACAGCGTTCACAACACCGGTTACCATCATAGGCAACCGAACACGTTTTACCTTCAAGTCCTTAGACTCTATTAACTGGACCTAGCCCTTAAGTATTTACTCTTGATTTTGTAACTCAACTATGAACCGACTGGGTCTACACCTGATGAAACCAGACTTTGTGTACTCCGACTCTGCTCAACCCTGAGCATATAAACAGGTGGGTAACCTGTCCTCGCAACATTTATATCAAATAACACAACACCTCTGACTCAACCAATGTGGAGAGCCTGTCCTCATGACATCTTTATCAGATAACACAACACATCTTGCTCAGCTAATGTGGGGACCTATCTTGATGGCATCTCTATCAGATAACACAAGACCTCTAACTCACCAATGTGGGGAACCTGTCCTCATGGCATGTCTATCAGATAACACATCACCTCTGACTCAGCCAATGTGGGGAACTTATCCTCACAGAATCTCTATCAAATAACACAACACCTCTGACTTAGCCAATGTAGGAAACTTATCCTCACGATATCTCTATCAGATAACCTAACACCTCTAACTTAGCTAATATGGGAAACCTATCCTCATAGCATCTCTATCAGATAACACAACACATCTGACTCAGCTAACGTGGGGAACCTGTCCTCACGATATGTCTATCGAATAACACAACACCTCTAACTAAGCCAATGTAGGGAACCTGTCCTCATGGCATCTCTACCAGATAGCATAACACTTTTGACTCAGCCAATGTGGGGAACCTGCCCTCATGTCATGTCTATCAGATAACACAACACCTCTGACTCAACCAATGTGGGAAACCTGTACTCATGGCATCTCTATTAGATAACACAACCATCAATTGTCATCACCACCTCTCTTGGGTTTATACTTGTCGGCTCAGGTCAATATCCCCTCAAGGTAACATCCTTGAGTTCATAAACTCAATATAACCCTGTGTTTAAAGACCTGATACAACCTTGGGTCCATAGACCCGATACAACCTTGTCATCCTAACTCTCCCAAATATCAGTCACAGAGGAACCACGACTCTTAACAGACACCTCCTCTCTAGACCTAGTCAAAGAGGGATCACGGATGATGGTTAGGTTTTCTAACCATAAGAAATCCTAATTATTCTAAGCCCTACATGAATAATTGAACCCGTTGGGCCTCGCGCCCATAGACTAGTTTCGAATGTGTACCGTTCCGATGAGGAACATTTATGGGCACCGAAATTGTCATACCCTAATGATTTGGATGCACCAAGTTTAATGCAGTCGCCTATACCTGATCTTTGCCTCTAATCTAAGAGGAAAAAACCTATCAGATACATCTTAATGCTAGCCCCAATGGGTTTTGCACTTGTTCAATCCGTGAGGACAAAAACCTCACAGATCAAGTCTTAGTGTCAGCACCAATGGGGTTGATACCTATCCAATCCGTGAGGGCAAAAGCTCACGGATGAAATCCTTGGGTGTCAGACTTCGAGAGGTTGACACATACCAATTTCGTGAGGACCAAAACGTCACGGATGAGTCTTGAGTACCAGCCTTTGAAAGACTGACACATACCCAATCTGTGAGGACCAAAACCTCACAGATGAGCTTTGAGTGTTAGCCTCTGAGAGGTTGACACATATCCAATCTGGGAGGACCAAAATATCACGGATGACCTTTGAGTGCTATCCTCCAAGAGACTGACACGTGTCCAATCCGTGGGACCAAAATCTCATGGATGATCTTTGAGTGTCAGCCTCCAAGAGGCTGACATGTGTCTGATCTATGAGGACAAAACCTCACAAATCCAACCTCTAAGTGTCAGCCTCCGAGATGCTGACATGTGTTTGGTCTACGAGGACAAACCTCACGGATCCATACTTTGGGTACCAGCGTCCGAGAGGCTGACACGTGTCTGGTTCATGAGAACAAACCTCACAGATCCACACTTTGGGTGCCAGCCTCTGAGAGGCTGACACGTGTCTGGTCCCTGAGACTAAACCTCACATATCTAACCTTTAGGTGCTAGCCTTCGATAGACTAACACATGTCCATGAGGCTAAATCTCATGGACCATCTTTTGATTAAAATGACAATCAATAATTGACTGCCACATCTTGGAGAATCTCGAAAGGAGATTCTCCTAACTTTGGGGACCCCAAGATAAGGATCCTTCTCTTTTAAAATCATAATCATGAAAGGATTAAGACTTTGTCTTAAATTGTAGGAAGAGTTGTGACTTGACATCCACTTTTGAGGAGAAGATATTATCTTCTCCTCCCTTTTTGAAAGGTATTAAGATTCTTCCCAAAAAAAGAAAACCTGATACAAGAGTCCTCAAAAGAAGATGACTATCTTTTCTTCTAGGAGTCTTACAGATATGGAAGACCCGTGAGCTGGTCTCCTCTAAGAGGAGAATCCAAGTTGACTTCCCTAAAATATAGGAGTCAAAGAGAGAGATCAAAAAGTACTCTCAAACCTATAAATATAGGGTTTTTCATAAGAAACTCACACGAAGAAAGAGAGGAAAATTTCCCAAAAGTGTAGAGAAGAAAATAGATACCTCTTTTTTCCCTTGAAGCAACAGTAAGAAAAAGCAAGCAAGCCAAAGAAGAAGACTCTTTCGACATAGAGAATATCAGGTGAACCTCTTAAAAGGTCACCCCTATTCTCTCTTCTTTTTTGAAAATCACAAGACCTCAAAGAGGCATCTGTAATGCCTACATGGGATCTGGGCAACCCATTTGACTAAATAAAAATATAAGTCTATTCAATATTTGTTTCTTCTTGTTCTTCTTCTTAATCAGAGGTTCTTCCCCAAATCAGGAAGATACTTAATAATCCGGGTTTACTCGGATTGGAAGGATAGTCCCCCATATAAAATAATAAACTTCATAAAACAATGGAGGTAATTTGACAACAAGGATCAAGTTGTCAAACCACAAAAGACACTTGAAATTTGCATATAAAAATTTCTAGCATGCCCGATGGGACCTTCTTCTCCCTCATCTTTGAAGAAGACTAAAAAATAAGAAGAACAAATCAGTAAAGACGAAGTGATCTTTTCCTCTCTTCTCCTTTTATTTTGTGCAGGATAATCAAAATAGTCTGTGTCCATCCGGCCTATGTTCTGACCATTAAAAGGAGGGTTTATGTCCCTCCAATGCCAATTATAACAACTCACTCCATCACTTCAGCTGAGGTGGCAGCGGCCCCAATCATGAGGTCTCAGTCTACTGGCCGAACCCTCAATGAGGTATTACTACCTCTCCACGGAGGAGTTACCCATGTCAGATCCACGGATAAGGTGCATCTCCCAGGATGTACCACGGAAAGAGTACAACCCAAAGAATACACCACAGAGAGGCTGCACCCAAGAGGATGCGCCACAGAGCAGTGCATCCAATAGGATGCACCACAGACAAGATGTACCCAGCAAGGTGCATCTCGGACAGAGTTATCCCAATCGAAGTGTACCGTGGAGAGTGTACCCAACCATTACACACATTGCAAGGTGGTTCCACCACTCTGCGACAGGTCAGCCTAAAAGGCAGACCTATGTCAACCTCTATGCCTAGCCGAATGGGTGGTCCCAAATCCTTGTAGTCTGCATATTGTATACCACAAAGACTGACCGTAGGACTTGCTGGTTATGAGTCCCCTCAGTCCAAGATGGCTGAGGGAACTCCCCCTTTAAAGAACCTTTCAAGAGGGGGAGATATTGCCCAATTTTCACAAAGACAAATGGACAAGGTCAAGTGTCTCAAGGACTTAATAAACAATCCCTCAAATAACTTTAAAAATTACAAAAAAAATGAGGAAGATGCCCCAAGGCATTCATCCATGAACAAGAAGCGTCCACAGACAACTTCCACGGACCGTAATCCAAAATATCCCACGGATGGGAGGCAAACACTGTCCACGGACAGAATACCAGCACTATCCACGGACAGAATACTAACATTATCCACAGACAGAATGCCAGCATCGCCCACGGACAGAAGATCAAGACCGTCCATGGACAGAAGATCGAAACCGTCCACGGATGGAAATTCAAGAAAGAAGTTGGAAGTATACGGCCAACAAAAGGAGGGTTCCCCTGAAGCAGAATTCATTGATTGATGATGTCATCAAGTCAAAGAAAGAAAGAGCAGACTCACAAGTGTCTTCAAACAACACAAAGGGTATTAATAGCCGTGATCAAAGTCACCCGGCTGTTAATACAGGAGACAACATGAATTCAACATAGGCGGACAAAAACCTATTATTCAGACTTAGCCCAAATACTTTTCAAAGTGTTAATCTGGTAACCTTCACAACAATGATGATAGTTGTTCATCATCAACGATCCCTGCCTAAAGATGTCAGTCAATTCTGGGGCCGAACAAATACGGAACCAGAAAGAAGAACCAGAGTACTGTATGACCCTCGGGTTAAAGTGCTATATAGAAGCTCTTCTCCTTTTGAGATGCCAAAAAAAAAATTCCTGAAGAGATTATCTAACTCAGAAATCGGAAATACCCTTCGGCTCTGCGAAGGAGGGTATACAATTACTGGTCAATGCCAAGAAGGACCAGGAAGCAAAGGCCAGGAATAGCAGCTGATGTCCCGATCGTAGCTCATTCTGTTCACAAAGAATTGAAGACCGACGTCCCATCTTCCACTCATCTTACTCAGAAAGAATCAAGAACTAGAATGCCACACCCTTATTATGAAAGGCTATCCGTTAATGTGGTTGGTACAAGAAATAGCCTAGATCCAGAACAACTTGCAACTTTGGTATTCCAAGGAACTGGGACGCGGCCTAAGCAAGACTTGTTATAAAGGAAAAATTCTCAAAACACAGCCGCTACTATTATAGCCGCCTTAGATGAGTTAGAATCCTCTGGAGCAGTTAGAACATTGGTTCCTAATCCAAGGATCCCAAGAAGGAAGAGATGCCACAGAAATAAGACCAGAGGCAAATAGACAGTTCAAGATCCGACGCAATTGGCTCTAGAACCAGACATCAATGAATCCCAAGAGGGATCGAAGCAAAAAATAACCTCAGTAACCTCTCCAAGAGAGTTGGGAAGGACTCCTCCAATGGAGAACTATGATTCTGAAGGACTGGTCGTTCAGTCTACAATGTCAGAAGTGGTGCCAGAATTATCGCCACAAGTGTTCAATGTACTCAACCCTTTGTACAGAATGCCTAGGCTTGCTTCACAGAAGAAGAGTTTCCAAAGTTGTTCCTGCCTTAAGGGCCAACATTTGAATGACCAGTATCGCTCATGATGACAAATTTGGATGGGAACGCAAGCCAAGGAAATCACGCTTCAACATCGGCACCTCTACCATCAGGTGATCAAATAGCCTTACAAGCTTAACTTCGATATAAATATGATGAAATTACGGTCATCATGTCTCAAATGCAAGAATTGGCTACTAAATTATCAGCTCTCATATCTGCATCGGCACCAGGACCATATTTCACGTACCAAGGACATAGCAGCAATCAAGGCACAGCCCCTCCACCTCTGAATCATCCAATTGCACCTGAAGTAGGGCTAGTTTTAGATCAGGATACACTCATAGGAGGAGTTTCATCGTCACTTCTTGCTGCAATCGAAGAAACCATTCGCAATTAAATGCAGCAAGCTAAAGAAAAAGAAGAAGATGTTCGGATGATCGTGAAACCTTATCTGACTATCATGGATGCGATTTCTATTAGCCTCAAGGTGACAACCATAAGTACCCTTAATAATTTTGATAATGACATAATAATAGAATGACAAAAGTGGTACTAATGATTCTTGTAAGTGTTCGATAAATATAGATCATGAGAACATTAGCACATCTTTCAAGATAGAAAAGAATGAAAATCATTCAAAAAAATCAAATGGATTGATTTGAGCAAGTCATTCAACCAAATTCAAGTGATTAAAAAGAATATTCAACCCAAGTCATTGAACTCAAGTGAAGAATGAAAATTGAAGATCATATTCATCAATCAAGTCAAGCAATGCAATGGATCATAAAGAAGATCAATATCAAGCTATGAAGTAGTTAAAGTCTTGAAGATTAAAGAAGATCATAATCAAGATCAAAGTCCAAGAAGATCTCAAAAGTCTCAAAACCAAACCATGAAGATCGATTTCAAGAAAGAAGATCTAAGAGTCAAAGTCAAATTTAAAGACTCAATATCAAGTTGAAGACCAACTCTCAAGAAGAAATAATAGCTTAAATTTTACTTTATGAGAGTGTCTAGGACTTATGTAAAAAGTCCTCAAAGAATGGTTAGTTGAATGATCAAATACTTAGATTGGCCAGAGGAGCATAAGACTTTATTGGACATCATTCTAAGGCCCTAGGAATTCATAAAAATCATGTTAAAGGAATGTCAAAAGACCTAGGAATTCATTCTCATCATTAAGGTCTGAATCCAGAATGAAATCAGAGTTTTTACTCTGATTTTGTTGACGAATTCACAGGGCATCCTTGAATTCAGCGACGAAATGAAGACAATAAACTCACTGTCTTCACTGTTTTTTATCTCGGTGATGGAATGAATTGGGGAGCCCAATTTCGTCGACAAAATCATGCGATACTCTATTAATGTTGTAACGGCTATTTTTCAATGGCCTTTTTCGCATTTGATGATTCACCAATAGCTATATCAGATGAACAACTATAAAAGGAGTTCATAAATGAACAATTTAAGAAGATTGATCAAGTGCTATAACTCTTATCATCTACTCTAATACTTACATTGATTTCCTCATCGATCACACTTTAGAAATCCCAAAATATCTCTTTCGAGCTATTCAACTCCATTCTTTTGAAAGATTTCATTAGAGTGTTATCCCAATCTTATCCAGCTCATCAAGGAGCCTTTATATTTGGATTCAAATCCAATCACACTCTATACTGAAAGAAATAAAGAATCTTCGATTCTTATCCGTGAAGCCAGATAGCTTTGTGAAGTCAAGAGAGGGTACTCTCTTACAGTAAAGGTGGTATGGAATCCTAGCCTGGAAGGGATTGTAAAGGTGGTATCCTAGCTTGCAAGGGATTGTAAAGGTTTAAGCTTTACCCAGTAAAGAAGCTTGTGCAAGTAAAATTGTGGGAATCCTTGAAGTGGGAAGCTGAAAGGCGGGGACGTGAACAAGTTGTCGAAACTCGTGAACAAAGCCTTCATGGCTCTTTTCTTGAACTTGTTGCTCTTTTTCAGTTGAGGGAAATTGGTTCAGATGTAGCCAGGTTTCTTACATTCATAGCATGTGAGAGGCTCCTATTTGCTTGACTCCATTTTGGACACTTCTTTGGAGAACTCCTTATATGGTCTCTTCTTAAAGTTCTTCTTGTGTTTGAGAAATCGTTTGAAATTTCTAGCCATGAGAGCAATGTCTTCTTCATCACCACTAGATTCTTCATCACTTTCTTCTACAAGAGAGGACTTTAGGGCCAGCCCCTTCGTGGCTCTTGGTTCCTCTACAATTTGATCCGTCATTATGACCTCATGGGTTATGAGAGATCCCAGTAGCTCATCCATTGGCAGCTTGCTGAGGTCCTTTGCTTCTTGAATGGTTGTTACTTTTGGAGTCTATTCATTTGGCAGTGAACGAAGAACCTTCCTTACATTCTCTGCATTTGTATAGACTTTACCCAAAGATTTCAGTCCATTAATGATATTAGTAAAGCGGGTAAACATGTCACCTATTGATTCTTCCTTTTCCATTTTAAATATATAATTCATACTTGTGAACAAGCATACTAATTTTTATGCTTTAACTTGATTTGTTCCTTTATATGTGACTTGGATTTTATCCCAAATTTCTTTTGCAGAGTCACATCCGGATACTCTGTTAAACTCTTGAGGGCTTAAAGTGCAATAAAGATTGCTGATAGCTTTAGCATTGATTTGGATGAGTTTAACATCCACCTCATTCAATTCTTCCTCAATCTTGGGTATTCATACCCCTTCTTGAGTTTTTACAGGAAGATGGGGGCCTTTGACTATTACCCTCCAAAACTCATAATCCAGAGCTTGGATGTAATACATCATTCTGGTTTTCCAGTAGTTATAATTTTCTCCATTAAAAAATAGAGGTCTGGTGGTTGATTGACCTTCTCCAAAACTGGTTGCAAAAAATGTTGTTTGTCATCTCTATCGTTTACTCTAAGATTTTTTAGATCTAGCAAGAGTATTTGGCTCTGATACCAATTGTTGGCCAGGTATTAACCTTAAATGGGGGAGAGGTGAATAGGGTCTATGACAGATTTAAAATTTAGACTCTAAGTCTTTTATACGGAAATGATATTTATGCAACTACTAAAAATAATCAAAGTAATATAGAAGTTAAAGGAGAAGAGTTAGAGATTGAAACACCAAGATTTGTTCACGAGGTTCGGCAAATCTAGCCTACTCCCCGCCTCAAGCTATTCCAGCTAGAGGATTCACCACGATTCTTATAATCGTACAGACTTCTTCACAGGTGAAGTTCAAACCGTTACAACCTCTCTTCCAGGTCGAGGCAAAACCTTTACACTCCCTCCTTTTGGTCGGGGTGAAACTTTTACACCGCAAGAGCACGTCCCTCTCTTGCTGAAATGAAGCAACAGCTTCAAATGCAAGAATCCAAGATTCTTGACTTTCTTCTACAATGAAGGATTTTGGATTTAACAATCCAAAATAAAGCTCCTAAATTGAGCTGAATATGAGTTGAATGACACTCTTGAAAAGCTCCTCAAATGAGCTGAATACAAGTTGAATAGCACTCTCTGATTTCTAATAAAATCACTCAACAGTGGGAGTTGAAAAGTTTAGAAAAATACAGTATAAGGATTTTGGGGATTTTTCACTTAGAACAATGATGAATGAGATTCAGGTGATTTGGATTTGAGCATTCATGCTTAATCATTCATATTTAATTTCTATTTATAGATCCCAGAAATTTATGGTCATTGGAGATGCATTTAATGAGATCTACCTATTATAAATATAGTCGTTGGAGGCATTAATGACGTTCCTAGGTCATGCAGTCGACTAGATGGGAGCATCTAGTCGTCTGGATGATTATAGAGTCCAGACGGTGAATCTGGACTTTCATCCAGTCATCTGGATGATACTAATCATCTTCAAATCCATATTTTTCAGCTTTTAAAGATCCGAATGGTTTCCAAATACTTTTTAATACCTTTTAGGAGATTAAAATCAATGTTTTATGATCATTAAAACAATTTAGATTGAGTTTCAAATGATCGAGATCGAATTCAAAATCTAGAAAAAAGGTTCAGAACCAACAACGTATTTTTGGCCTATCCAATCATCTGGATGGGACCATCCATTCGACTGGATGGTGCAATATTTTGCACGCATCCGATTTTCATACTTTTGGCATTTTGATTCGATTCAAAAACCTTTTTCCTTTGATTATAAATATGATAAACATCTTTTTACAATTATTTAAAAGATATAAGATGGTTTTCTATTGATCTTAAGATTGATCAAAGAGTGCAAACCGAAGGGTTAAAGCACAGAGGCCAGAATTCATTTTTCTGGCCTCTCCAGCCGTCTGGATGGGACCATCTAGTCGACTGGATGGTGCAATATCTACACCAAACCGATTTTTCAACCTTTAGAGATAAGATTGATTTCCAAGGTTTTGTATTTTGACTTCTTAAAGATTGTTAACTTATTTTAAGGTCCTTAAACATATTTTAATTTGGTCTTTAAGGATACTAAAGTCTTTCTAGGTAATTGAGCTTTTTCAACAACCAACCATTGAGGAATTTTTACAAAAAGTCCTAAATCCTTTTCCTACCTAAAAGATGACTTTCTTGAGTCTTGGATCTTCAACATGTGCTTCAATACTTCGATATCATCCAAGATGTCTTTTTCTTCTTTTGGTAGAATTTGGCATGATCTTCATTGAGTTCCTTTTGGTTGCTTGATTCTTTTGATGACATATCCATAACTTGAATTGAATTGGACAGTTAATGCCTTTAGATCATTGATTTTCATACTCACTTAAGATGACATTAGTACCTTAAAGGTCATTTCATTATTTAAGTTATCATCAAAACCAATTATGGTTCTTGGGTTGTAACCTTTCGGCTGAAATGTGCATGATACTTAGCAACATGGTTAACCAAACTCTAACAGTGATTAACAAGTTTATCTATTTTTAATCACCCAAAAGTCCTAATAGGTATAATATCCTCATGAACTTAATCCTATTCAATATTTTTTCCTTGGCATGAATTATGAGTTATGATCGCAAGGAAATTAAAACAAGCATAATATGATAGGAGAGACAAGCCAAACAAATATTTTTGTTATTTTAGATTTTTTCAATATTTTGGATTTTTCAATATTTGAAAGAGAAACAATCTAACTAAAATGAAACATAAAATATTTTTGGAATTTTCTTTTTATAAGCAAAATAAAATCAGAGAGAAAAAAAGAAACAAATGCAAAAACTGCTAATATATACCGAAGAAATAGCACTAGGAAATGATATAACATAAGATACACCTAGGCTATTTTGAAGTACACAATCATTCAACCTCGCACACACGAATGGATTTCCTAAAGAACTCAAACCTAAGGGAATCTAAAGGTTTTGTAACGATGTCCACAAATTGAATCTCAGTTTGGACATATTCTAAGACACTACACTTTGCTCAACGAGCTCACGAATGAAATGATGCCTAATGTCTATGTGTTTTGTGTGAGAGTTTTGAACGGGCTTTTTGAAAATTTCAATGGCACTAGTGTTATCACAATACACAGTCATAGTGCCCTATTTTATCCCGTAATCAAGCAACAACTGTTTCATCCACAGAAATTGGGTGTAGCAGTTGTCGGATATAATGTACTCAGCCTCGGTAGTTGACAAGGATATGGAGTTTTGCTACTTGCTAGGCCAAGCAACTAAATAGTTTCCAATATAGAAACACCCTCCAGAGGTGCTCTTCCTATCATCGGCATTTTTGGTCCAGTCAGCATCAGAATACCTGACAACCATTGCATTAGTATCAAACGGATACTAGAGGCCAAAAGATAGAGTTCCACTCACATAGCGCATGATGCATTTGACTACAAGTAAGTGTGACTCTTGAAAGTATGCCTCTTTGTTATTTTAGAAAAACAGTTCTTGGGGGGCATACATCGAATCCCAAGATCTGACTAAGATTCTAATTGATTTTATTCAATGAGAGTAAGAAATCACAATCACCTTTGCGACTTTGAAATTGTTAAGTCAAATCCACGATAATAGCGATACCGGCAAAACTTCACAAATGCCAAGTCTCCTTTGCAATTCACATGGACCTTTTTTTTCTTTAAAGCTTTCTCTAAAGGAAGTTAATGGCCCTTCCAAAAATCCAGCTTTAGGAATCTTGAATAAAAGATCTAATCTTTATCTTCAAGAAATCTTCTTGATCCTCTTCTTGATCTTTGAAACTAAGAACACAAGAGAGAAGAAGAAAAGGGGAATAGGGCTGACCGTACACCACAAAGGGAGAGAGGGAGAGGGCGTGAGATTATGAGGAGAGAGGAGATATTTCCAAATCTGGAAATTAAAAGAATGCCCAAAGCCTTGGACGTTCATCCCTCTTTATAAGCTTTCTTGGTTGCTTGCAACCAAAGTATCCTAATCCTTATACAATAAGGATTCCTCGATTGTTTCCTTTTTTTAATTTCTCCTTTAATTAATTATGAATAATCAAAATAGAAACTAATCTTATCCATTAGTAACCAACTAACCATATCCATATCCTAATCCGATTAGGATTCCTTGATTAGCAAGAAACTAATAGAATCCTTGTTCAACAAGGAATCTTTAATTAGTAACTAACTCTAACTAACATTATCTAATAACGAAATTAATTATTTAGAAACTAATTAAATAAATAATAACAATTATTATGTAGAGCCCCGGACCTTTTCACATTTAATGCATGACACTTTCGTTGCCATTCTGCCTTTAAAGATGTATAATTAATAAATAAGGAAGAAATTGGAAATTCCAAAACGTCAAAAATGTTCCTTTTCGAAGTACGAACCCAACGCAAGTTGAATCATCAAAATCCGACGAACGAGTCAAAAGATATGGCCAAAACAATCTGGACCTGCAGGCAATCGTAGCTCGGAAGGCACTAAGGACGTAGCTCGGAAGGCACTAAGGACGTAGCTCTGACAACGTGCTCTGATAAGGCACAGACAACGCATAGACAACGTACTCTGATAACGTAGCTCTAGCTCTGATAACGTATACGTTGTGCATTCGTTGTGCAACAGACAACGGGTACGTCGTGCAGCAGACAACGTGTACGTTGTACAGCTCACGACGGGCACGTTGTACATAAGACAACGGACAACGAGCTCAGTACTATGCACAACACAACGTGACAACGGGTTCGGCACCCTTCACAGCACAACGTGTTTGGCACTATTCACAGCTCAACGTGTTCGGCACTCGTGTTTTTGCAGAAATTTCAGTAAGGGTATTATGGTCTTTTGGTCGGTTCACTCTTACCTTAAGAGTTTAACCCGAGCCTTTAGGGCTCATTCTCAACACTTAGAGGATTTGGGGGATTAGAAGAGAGGAGAAGGGGTTTCCTAAGCTAGGGTTTTGCTTTTGGAGAAGAATCAAAGGGTTTTGAGACCCTAGATCACTTCAAGTCCGGTTTTTCTCCAAGATCACGGCTCAAGCACTCGTGGAGAGCATTCCCCAAGCTAGGGCAGCACCTCACGGTCGTTTTTGGAAGGGGTTTCTTCCTCATTCTTCAAGGTCGGTACTTCTTACTACCCTCCTAGTTACAGTTCCTCTTTTCCCTTTATTTCTTTTGATTTTCTTTCATTTACACATGTGCTATGAGATGGATGGTTGTGAATGGTGAATGGAGATGGAATGGGCGATTGGATGCCAAGGGTTGTGTTGTGATGATTAAAATGGGGAGGGCATTGTATCCATAATAAACACACCTTTATGATGTGAGTAAACTCACCTAGAAAAGCATGATTTAGGTTTAAATGAATAATGAATAATGAACACACCATGTTTGATGAAATGCCAAGGTGAATAAAATGAGTTGTAAATTAGGAAATGCATGCCTAATAAATTATGAATGTTGCTAGGGCTTATGATAGTGTGTTTTCTTGCTTTCCCTAAATGATATGAATATTACATTGCTCAATCATTGATGTTATATATGTTGTGAAATTACCCAAATGTCATATTTAAATTTAAATGCAAGTATGTACACGGTTCCCACGAGCACGGCATGCATGACATGATTTATCGAGGTTTGCAAGAACATGGTTAGAGGTGGGACATATCCTGCGATATGTTTTACCTCGCTTTTCACAAGAAAACAAGAACCAACATTCCACAAGGGGTCTCCCCTTACTCACAAGTGCATATCATGAAGAAGGGCCTCCCTTCCCTCGCAAGTACATACATATCATGAAGAAGGGTCTCCCTTCCCTCACAAGTGCATTGCATAAAGAAGGGTCTCCCTTCCCTCTCAAGGCATCTCTCAAGCGCATCTCACAAGGATATCTCACAAGTGTATCTCACAAGTTACATGATCACAAGCAAGCACGCATGACATGCATGACATGACACGTACGACACGCTCGACAAGATCAAGTAAGACAAACACAACAAGCTTTCAAGTACGAAAAGATATTTCAAGCCAAGTCAAGTGCACGATGTTTTCAAGAGGTTTTATCGGCTTTCTACGAAATACAAGCATGATTATAAATTGCTTTACTTCCTTGTATGATATGAATTGTTTCCGTCTAACATATATGAATTGCTCCTGATTTATGTATTGCCATTTTTATGCTATGACTATTGGTTAGTATTTTGTACCCGCTGAGTATTCCATGCTCAGCCGTACTTCTTATGTCGGCAGGTTCTGAGGGAGCTGCTGCTCCATTTGATGTTTGTGCTCCTGGTCCATGGGTGGAAGAGGAGTATGTCGAGGAGCCTTTGGAGGAACCTCCCGTAGAGGGTTATCAGTAGGTGGTGTTAGATTCTGAGTGGATTGGCTGTGGGTGAGCATGAGTGATTATATCCATGTATTTTGGCGGGCATGTCCGCACTTTCCTTGTTTTGATTTCTTTGTATTAAACTTGGACCATGTGTATATACTTAGAGGTTGTTAGACTTCCGCTGTGTTTTATAGTTATGTTTCCGCTGTCATCCTCTATTGTATATGCTCCGTGGGTTTTTACAGGTTGGTTTGTCAAGCAAGTCATGTAAGCCATGATTAGTCGTCCAAAGTTCACTCTAACTCCTAGGGTGGGTTTTGGGTCGCGACAGAAGTGGTATCAAAGCTTAGGCTTTAGGTCTCTAGGGTCACTTAGAATCTTATACCACGGCTTGACAAGAGCATATGTTAGGAAACAAGTTAGGAAGGAAGTGAGTCGGGAACGAGTCTGGTTCCAAGTTTAAGACTAAACTTTAGTCTTAGTCTAAAATGGTTGCTTTAACCAAGTACGGTCCTAGGTACGCCAGAACACTAAAGTATAAGTATAATGTTATGAATACTCTGATGACTTGATGTGATGTGTATTAGTATTATACAACTAATACAAATTGAATTATTGTGAAATGACATTGAAATAAACTGTGGTTTCAAGTTAGACTCATGTGGTGTTATTATTCTCAGGACTTTAGTCATGAGACGAAACACACGAGGTCGTGGACCACATACCAGAGCTTCCTCTTCTTCACGGGATGAGGATGAGCAGCCGGACCTCTCTCAGGTCTTAGGCTCTATTGCTGAGACACTCGCCATACTGGCGGCTCGGCAGGCTATACCATCATCGGCGGCACCTACTCCACCGCCTGCAGCTCCAGTACATCGTACCGCTGGAGTTGAGGCATTAAGGAGATTGAAGCCTCCACCCTTCCATGGGAGTGTGGACCCTCTTGCTGCGGAGGCATGGATCCTCCAGATGGAGAAGATCTTTGCGGTCCTCTCGCCTACAGAGGAGGATAGAGTAGCATGGGCAGTTTTCATGCTAGAAGGTGAAGCCCACCATTGGTGGTTGTCCGCATTGAGGACGCGAGATTTGACCATGCAGGGTCAACCTTGGACTTGGGAGGAGTTCAAAGATACTTTTTACAAGAAGTATTTTCCGATTGGAGCACGGGAAAAGAAAGAGAGAGAATTCATCAACCTTGAGCAAGGTTCGATGTCTGTGGCCGCTTATGAGGCCAAGTTCTCGGAGCTATCACGCTTCGCGACACATATGATTGCCACCGAGGCAATGAAAGCGAGGAGGTTTGAGCAAGGACTCAAGGATGTCATCATGGAGAAAGTATCGGTCTTTAGGCACGCCACTTACGCTGAAGTGGTGGATAAAGCCTTGTTGGTTGAGACCAACTCTGAGGCGGTGTCCAAGAAGAGGGAATTGACGAGAGGCCAATCCAGTAGTTCAACACCTCTAGAGAGGCGGGCTCGTACTGGCCCTTATCAGTATGCGTGGCCAGCACCACCGATGAGGCCATCTTATGCGCCTCCAGCTCCACGGCAGTATGTGCCTCAGGCACTGTGACCTCAGGCTCTTCCGGCCCCACGGCCTGTTGCACCTCAGACGATGAGGTATGCTCCACCTCCGGCCCCTCCGACTTATACACACGAGGTCTGCACTTCATGCGACCGAAGGCACCCGGCAGGAGATTACCGAAGAGCATCGGGTGGATGTTTTCATTGTGGTCGCTAGGGCCATATGATCAGGGATTGCCCCAGTCGGCATTTACCAGGCCAGTCTCAGGGGATTAGGCCACCAGCACGCCCAGCAGGATCATATCAGGCGTCATCTCAGACTACCCGGTCTACACCTCAGTCTCGCCAGGCGAACCAGGGGCGAGTTTTTGCTTTAACAGAGGGTGATGCACTTGCATCTGACGATGTAGTGCAAGGTACGCAGTGGTAGCTTATTTAATTATCCGTAAATTAAACTGTTAAGTATTAATTGATTGTGTACGTACTTGGCATGTTATATATGTATATATACCTACATGTATACACTGTTGATGCATGGATTAACTCCGCTAGTTAAAATTTTAGGAACCCTACTAGTCAATGAGTATTTGGCTCGAGTGTTGATTGATACCGGGTCTACTCATTCATTTGTCTCGCCGAGTTTTTCAGAAGGCTTTTCTGTAGAGCCAAGTCAGCTAGAACCGGAGTTAGCCATTTCGACTCCTCTCGGCAAAACAGTATTGGCAGATAAAGTGTATAGAAATAGTGTGGTCCAAGTTGGAAGCCACGAGTTGGCGGTTGATCTCATCGTCCTTGGATTCCAAGACTTTGATGTTATATTGGGAATGGATTGGTTAGTAGCACATCATGGGCATGTAGCTTGCTTTGAGAAAATGGTACTCTTCAAGCCAGTAGAAGGAAAACCATTCCACTTTCGCGGGTTGAAAAGTAGATATATTGCTCGTTTTGCGGCGTTGAGCTTAGCTAACCCCGAGGCAAAGGACTCATCGACTATTCCGGTTGTGAGTGAGTTCCTGGATGTATTTCCAGAGGAGTTGCCAGGATTGCCTCCAGACAGGGAGATTGAGTTTGTGATCGAGCTTGCACCAGGCACAGCTCCTGTTTTCAGGGCTCCGTATAGAATGGCCCCTATTGAACTCAAAGAGTTAAAGACCCAGTTGGAAGAATTACAAGGTCTTGGTTTCATTCGACCAAGTGTCTCACCGTGGGGTGCCCCGGTGTTGTTTGTTAAGAAGAAAGATGGCTCGATGCGGATGTGCGTCGATTACAGGCAATTGAACAAAGTCACTATAAAGAATAGGTATCCCTTGCCTAGGATTGATGACTTGTTCGATCAGTTGAAGGGAGCGAGATTTTTCTCGAAGATAGACCTTCGATCGGGTTATCACCAGTTGAAGATTAAGGTGGAAGATGTTCCCAAAACTGCTTTCAGGACTCGGTATGGACACTACGAGTTCTTGGTGATGCCTTTTGGGCTCACGAACGCGCCGGCAGCCTTTATGGATTTGATGAACCGGGTGTTCCGGCCATATCTTGATAGGTGCGTGATTGTATTTGTTGAAGACATTTTGGTCTATTCCCAGACACGGGAAGATCACACACGCGACCTATGCCTTGCTTTGGAAATGCTAAGAGAGCACAAGCTATACGCCAAACTTAGCAAGTGTGAGTTTTGGTTGGAAGAGGTGGCATTCCTAGGCCACGTTGTTTCTGCAGAAGGTATCTCGGTAGATCCAAAGAAGATCGAAGCAATTATGAGTTGGGCGAGGCCCAAGAGTGTTACCGAGATACGCAGCTTTCTTGGGTTGGCAGGCTACTACAGGAGATTCGTAGAGGGTTTCTCTAGCCTTGCAGCACCACTCACTTACCTGACAAGGAAGAACGCCAAGTTTGTATGGAGTGATAAGTGCGAGATCAGTTTCACGGAACTGAAGAAGAGGCTTACTACAGCCCCTGTCCTTACTGTGCCATCTGGACCTTATGGGTATGAGGTGTATAGTGATGCCTCACACATTGGACTTGGGTGTGTACTCATGCAGCACAAGAAATTCATTGCCTATGCATCAAGGCAATTGAAGGAGCATGACAAGAATTACCCCACGCACTACTTAGAGCTTGCCGCAGTCGTGTTTGCACTCAAGATCTGGCGACATTACTTATACGGGGTGGAATTCTATGTGTATACGGACCACAAGAGCCTCAAGTACCTCTTTTCCCAAAAGGAATTGAATCTAACGCAACGGCATTGGATGGAATTTTTGAAAGACTATGATTGTACCATTCAATACCACCCGGGTAAAGCAAATGTAGTGGCTGATGCTTTGAGTAGAAGACCTCCGGGGTTATTAGCATGCATGTTAGTGCAGGAATGGAAGCTACTTGAAGACTTGGAAAATCTGGACATTAGTGTGAATGACTCTGTTCGTAGTCCTATCTTGGCAAATGTCACGGTTCGGCCATACCTTATAGATTTGATCCAAGAATACCAAGCCACGGATGCTGAATTGTTGGCTTATCGGGACAAGGAAGTTGCTAAGGGTAGTGAGGACTTCTCTCTCACTAGTCGGGGTGCTATCACATTCAAGGGAAGGCTGTGCGTCCCAGCCAATGCAGATCTTCGAAGAGAGATTTTGGATGAAGCACACCGTTCGAAGTACACAGTGCATCCAGGGGGTACAAAGATGTACCGGAACCTCAAGAGTCACTTTTGGTGGCGGAATATGAAGAGGGAGGTTGCGGAATATGTAGCACGGTGCTTGGTGTGTCAACAGGTGAAAGCAGAACACATGCGGCCCGTAGGTCTATTACAGTCCCTTCCGATTCCCGAGTGGAAATGGGAGAACATATCCATGGATTTCATAGTTGGCTTACCAAAGACGGCAAGGGGCTCAGATGCGATATGGGTAGTAGTGGATCATTTGACGAAGTCCGCTCACTTCTTACCTTACCGAACTACTTTCAACTCTAGTCAGTTAGCCGTTTTGTACATCAAGGAAGTGGTGAGGTTGCACGGAGTGCCCGTTAGTATTGTGTCAGATCGGGATCCAAGATTCACATCACGATTCTGGAAAAGCTTCCAGGAGGCTATGGGTTCCTGACTTGATTTCAGCACCGCTTTTCATCCACAGACGGATGGACAAACCGAGAGAGTGAACCAAGTCATTGAAGACATGCTTCGGGATTGTATGTTGGATTTCAGAGGCAGTTGGGAAGAGCACTTGCCTTTGGTTGAATTCGCCTATAATAACAGCTATCAGGAGAGTATCCAAATGGCACCATTTGAGGCCTTGTATGGGCGAAGTTGTAGGTCTCCTCTCTATTGGGATGAGGTAAGAGAAAGGAAAGTACTTGGTCCGGAGTTGATTGAGCAAACTGCAGGCACAGTTAAGATCATTCGGGATCGATTGAAAGCCGGTCACGATCGCCAGAAAAGTTATGCGGACACGCGCCGTAGGGACTTGGAATTTCAAGTAGGGGATCATGTTTTTGTGAAAGTATCTCCTAGCAAAGGGATCATGAGATTTGGAAAGCGAGGCAAGCTCAGTCCTCGGTATGTTGGGCCTTTTGAGATTATCACACGAGTTGGTGAGGTTGCTTACAGGGTAGCTCTCCCACCTCACATGGCCGCAGTTCACAACGTCTTCCATGTGTCTATGCTTCGAAAGTACATTGTGGATCCTTCGCATGTCATAGACTTGGAACCGTTGGAGATTCGAGAGGACCTCACCCTGATTGAAAAGCCGGTTCAGATTTTGGATCGAAGAGATCAGGTTCTTCGCAACAAGACAATCCCTTTGGTTCTTGTGCAATGGCAACACCATGCTCGGGAAGAAGCTACATGGGAGCGTGAAGCCGAAGTCGAGGCAAAGTACCCAGAATTAATTGAATGAGTTTTTGTATAAGTTTGTATATGACTTGTAATTTTCTTTTTGGTTTGTAATGCAAGTAGCGTCTAAATTTCGAGGACGAAATTTTTGTAAGGGGGGAGGATATAGAGCCCCGGACCTTTTCACATTTAATGCATGACACTTTCGTTTCCATTTTGCCTTTAAAGAGATATAATTAATAAATAAGGAAGAAATTGAAAATTCCGAAACGTCAGAAATGTTCCTTTTCGAAGTACGAACCCAACGCAAGTTGAATCGTCAAAATCGGACGAATGAGTCAAAAGAGATGGCCAAAACAGTCTGGACCTGCAGGCAATCGTAGCTCAGAAGGCACTAAGGACGTAGCTCGAAAGGCACTAAGGACGTAGCTCTGATAACGTGCTCTGACAACGTGCTCTGATAAGGCACAGACAACGCATAGACAACGTACTCTGATAACGTAGCTCTAGCTCTGATAACGTATACGTTGTGCATCCGTTGTGCAACAGACAACGGGTACGTTGTACAGCAAACAACGTGTACGTTGTACAGCTCACGCCGGGCACGTTGTACATAAGACAACGGACAACGAGCTCAGCACTATTCACAACACAACGTGTTCGGCACTATTCACAGCACAACGTGTTCAGCACTATTCACAGCACGTTACAGCACAACGTGTTCGGCACTATTCACAGCACAACGTGTTTGGCACTATTCACAGCACAACGTGTTCAGCACTATTCACAGCACAACGTGTTCGGCACTATTCACAACACAACGTGTTCGGCACTATTCACAGCACAACGTGTTTGGCACTATTCACAGCTCAACGTGTTCGGCACTCGTGTTTTTGCAGAAATTTCAGTAAGGGTATTATGGTCTTTTGGTCGGTTCACTCTTACCTTAAGAGTTTAACCCGAGCCTTTAGGGCTCATTCTCAACACTTAGAGGATTTGGGGGATTAGAAGAGAGGAGAAAGGGTTTCCTAAGCTAGGGTTTTGCTTTTGGAGAAGAATCAAAGGGGTTTTGAGACCCTAGATCACTTCAAGTCCGGTTTTTCTCCAAGATCACGGCTCAAGCACTCGTGGAGAGCGTTCCCCAAGCTAGGGCAGCACCTCACGGTCGTTTTTGGAAGGGGTTTCTTCCTCATTTCTTCAAGGTCGGTACTTCTTACTACCCTCCTAGTTATAGTTCCTCTTTTCTCTTTATTTCTTTCGATTTTCTTTCATTTACACATGTGCTATGAGATGGATGGTTGTGAATAGCGAATGGAGATGGAATGGGCGATTGGATGCCAAGGGTTGTGTTGTGATGATTAAAATGGGGAGGACATTGTATCCATAATAAACACACCTTTATGATGTGAGTAAACTCACCTAGAAAAGCATGATTTAGGTTTAAATGAATAATGAATAATGAACACACCATGTTTGATGAAATGCCAAGGTGAATAAAATGAGTTGTAAATTAGGAAATGCATGCCTAATAAATTATGAATGTTGCTAGGGCCTATGATAGTGTGTTTTCTTGCTTTCCCTAAATGATATGAATATTACATTGCTCAATCATTGATGTTATATGTGTTGTGAAATTACCCAAATGTCATATTTAAATTTAAATGCAAGTATGTACACGGTTCCCACGAGCACGGCATGCATGACATGATTTATCGAGGTTTTCAAGAACATGGTTAGAGGTGGGACATATCCTACGATATGTTTTACCTTACTTTTCACAAGAAAACAAGAACCAACATTCCACGAGGGGTCTCCCCTCACTCACAAGTGCATATCATGAAGAAGGGCCTCCCTTCCCTCGCAAGTACATACATATGATGAAGAAGGGTCTCCCTTCCCTCGCAAGTGCATTGCATAAAGAAGGGTCTCCCTTCCCTCTCAAGGCATCTCTCAAGCGCATCTCACAAGGATATCTCACAAGTGTATCTCACTAGTTACATGATCACAAGCAAGCAAGCATGACATGCATGACATGACACGTACGACACGCTCGACAAGATCAAGTAAGACAAACACGACAAGCTTTCAAGTACGAAAAGATATTTCAAGCCAAGTCAAGTGCACGATGTTTTCAAGAGGTTTTATCGGCTTTCTACGAAATACAAGCATGATTATAAATTGCTTTACTTCCTTGTATGATATGAATTGTTTCCGTCTAACATATATGAATTGCTCCTGATTTATGTATTGCCATTTTTATGCTATGACTATTGGTTAGTATTTGGTACCCGCTGAGTATTCCATGCTCAGCCGTACTTCTTATGTCGGCAGGTTCTAAGGGAACTGCTGCTCCATTTGATGTTTGTGCTCCTGGTCCATGGGTGGAAGAGGAGTACGCCGAGGAGCCTTTAGAGGAACCTCCCGTAGAGGGTTATCAGTAGGTGGTGTTAGATTCTGAGTGGATTAGCTGTGGGTGAGCATATGTGATTATATCCATGTATTTTAGGCAGGCATGTCCGCACTTTCCTTGTTTTGATTTCTTTGTATTAAACTTGGACCATGTGTATATACTTAGAGGTTGTTAGACTTCCGCTGTGTTTTATAGTTATGTTTCCGCTATCATCCTCTATTGTATATGCTCTATGGGTTTTTGCAGGTTGGTTTGTCAAGCAAGTCATGTAAGCCATGATTAGTCGTCCAAAGTTCACTCTAACTCCTAGGGTGGGTTTTGGGTCGCGAAAATGAGTCATGGGGTGTGAGGTATCTTTGGGAAAGTAAACAAAGAGTATAAAACATACTCGTAAGTGTTAAGTGAATAGTGCATATAGAGGTCAAGGCCTCTATGTATCTTCTTCGATATTTCTCAGTGAAATGATGGTTCGATGTGCGTGTTTTGAGTCTCAAAAAGAGAGTATAAGTATACTCTAAGTATCTAAACACATAAGGTATAAAATAACCTAAGTGTGAATGTAGAACCCTAGGAATCAATTTCACAATGCTGTGAATAGTGTCAGGGCATTGGGGTTGAAGGCCAAAAGTCTTCTTGTATTGTTATGATGTTATAGAAAAATGATGACGAGGGTTTTTAACTAGAGTTTTGTTGGATAGAAATATGTGTGGTGTATGTCGGTGCGTTGAAACCAAGAGTATGAAATGCTCTAAGTCCTTGGGAGTTTAAACAAAGAGTATGCATGACTCAAGGTATGTGAGTGATGAAGCAAAGATTAAAAGGACAATAGAAGAAATTGAGTGGTGTTAGTATGCAAAGGAAGGGTAAATAAAATACTCTAAGTAGGTAAAAGCAAGGGTATAAAATATCCAAAGTGCTTAAAGGGTTGTAAGTGAATAGTGTGTGAATAGTGCTGTGAATAGTGTGTTAAGGCTTAAAGCCTTGGGTTGGGTAATGGTTGTGGAATTATATGTGAAAGAGGATTTTTGTTTCTAATGAATGTTCATGGAATTATGAATGTTTTAAAGTCTTAAGGAATTTCAATTAATGTTGTGAGAGTTAAAGCATAAGTTGTAAACGTCAGAAGTGTGAAAGAGAAAGGAATGCCTAAACATATCCTCAACTTTGATGAGCTCTAGAATTCTCACCGCTGATCAGAATCGAGTGATTCTTGAATTTTTGGAAAGGTATTAAAACCCTCTTTGAGGTTTATGTTTACCACTGTTTCATCGTTTGAGTAAAAGTTGGGTCAAATAGCAGATTTCCACAAACTGGTCTGCTGTAAATTTTGGTCTGCTGAAAGTCATCCCAGGACCAGTCCATTTTTGGGCCCATTTAGATCACTTATAACTCAAAATTAGGCTTTGTATAAAACATGAAAGTTGTTTTGCTTTGAAAGAAAAATCCAACGCAAGTTGAATCGTCAAAATCAAATAAACGAGTCAAAAGTTATGCTCAAAATACCAAAGCAGAAAAAACCAGGAGCCTATCATGCAATTTCGGCGACGAATTGCTGAAGGGGACCCAAATTCGTCGACGAAGTTGCTCGAGGGTTGAAATTCGTCGACGAATTCAACCCAGACGATGGTAAAAATGTCCAGAACTTTTCCACCGACCTTGGGAGATCTTTTGAGATATTTTGCCAACCTTTAGGCTATAAATAGGATCCTAAATTCGTGTCTTAGGGTTTACAAACCCTAAGCTTGGAATTTTTGAGAGATTGAAAGAGAAGAAGAAGGAAGCTAAGGTAGTTCTTGGGTATTCTTGAGTTCGTGTTTTCTCCCAAAGGAAGAGTCCTTCTTGCTTCCTTGATGTTTTAAAGTTTGGATTTCATCCCCAGAGTGATTCTTAAGCTTAGAAGTTTCCAAGGAAAATTCTGTTAGTGTCTTGGAAACGGGATTTCAGATTTTCCAGCTTTCTCAAAGCTTCAACCAAGCTTCCTTAAGCTTGATTCTTGTTTCACAGAAGTGTAAAAACTTCCATTTCAGGTAGATACACTCTAATACCTACCTTGTGCTATTATTTTTAAAGCAAATCACTATGTTTAAGGGTGTTCTTGGATGAATTGGATGATGACTTGAATATGAGATGTAAGCTATCACTAGTATTGATTTCAATGAATATGATGCCATGTTTACAAGCTTTCTAAGATCACCATGGCATTCACAAGTACTATATGCACCTATGTTCACAAGTACAGCATGATATTCGCAAGTCTCACATGATCCGATGTTTTCTCACAAGAAAAGGTATTTCTAAAAGTTCATAAGCAAGGTTTTGAGTAAAAGAATTCTCACAAGCTCACAAGTGATAAAGCCAAACTATGGGTTGGTAAGTGACAAGTTCTAAGATCATTTCAAAGCTCACAAGGAATCCTACTATACATGGACTCACAAGTAGTCATGTCTCACAAGCTCACAAGTTCACAAGCTCGCAAGTTCACAAGAAAATCATGCATACTCAGATCCTCGCATGCTCAGAAGGAATCCCAACTTTCGCAAGAATTCACAAGAACTCACAAGAACATGATTATCACATGACAAGATTTACTTGGTTTTGTTTTCACACGAATACTGTTAAGAAAAGATTTTGGTGACTACTTTCACGAATGTTATTCTCTAAGCTTATGCATGTTCATGATATTATTCACTGTTAGTTAGTAGTTTGTATATCACTGAGTATTCCATGCTCAACCGACTATTGACTTCGGCAGGTGCACGTGTTCCATTTGATGTCTGTGGCATGGAGCCTTGGATAGAGGAAGACTACTATGATCCTGAGCCCTCTATGGACCACTCCCAGGATGATGGATCGCTGGATAAGCGGCTCGATTTTGATTTCTGTTAAGAGAGGGAGAGAGATAATACTGATATTTTGAGTATGTTGAGAGTGGGACTTGTCCACTCCATATTTTTGGATATGTTATGTTGGTTCACACTTGAACCTATCGATAGGAGTATTTTATTACAAATCGTTTACGCTATATTTTACAACTTGTGTACTCTAACAGGATGGTAAGTATATGTGCCTTATGTGTCATACAAGAGGGTATGATACAGCGGTCCGAGCTAAAGTATCCCTAACTCATAGGGGGTATTTTGGGTCGTGACAGACTTGGTATCAGAGCCCATAAATTTGATCATCGGGATTGAGGTGTAGATCTAGATTGAACCCATTATCAATTTGAGGATATGTCTAACGATAGACCTGGTATCAAAGCCCATACATTTGATCATCGGGATTGAGGTGTAGATCTAGATTGTACTCATTATCAATTTGAGGATATGTCTGACGATAGACTTAAGATCAGAGCTTAGGAATTAGAATCCCTCAGACTGATGTTGTTATTCAAGGTAGCATCCCTGGGGCTATGGTGCTCTTTGAGTTGAACTTAGAACTCAGATGAACTTCTTAACGTAAGTTTGATACTGTGACATAATGGGTATCAAGCAAGACCTTAGGGCAATCTAGGAAGTTTAGATTCCAAGTATGGACAAGTCATCTCTTATCATGTGACCGGTTAACTCATTAGCTTAGTTGAGAACTTAGCATCGCTAGGATTTTCTTGGTATGCTTATACTATTATGTTTGTACTTCAATGTATACGATGCTTATATAAAGCACTAAACGCTCATTGAATCGCTATATTTGAAGAGCTTGTCTTCTGTTAGACTTATGTCGTGTTATTGCTCTTAGGACTATCATCATGAGATGCAGTAATCAAAGAAGTAGGAACTCAGTGTCAAATTCTATGATGATTATAAAACATGCTATTATACAACTGTATGTGCAATATATTGTGATGTATGAACATATGTGTACTTAATGCAAAATAAGAACATAGTTAGGTATTGTACTTAGGAGCCTTGTTGATAAGCAAGTGTCTAGCCATGTGTTGGTCATCAAGAGATTAGTATGTTTCTTTAACTAGGGAGTTGTATTCCAAGTCTAGACTGATTAGTCAGTCTTAGTCAAACAAGTTAATGTTTCAACCGAACCTCATGTTATAGCTTCGCTAGGAACTTTATGTACGTATACTTCCTAGTGCGTGTATATATGCTCATCTGTGTACCAGACCCTAGAGTGTGAGCTATCAATTGCGAGATGACTTGTTGATACTCCGGTTTCGAAGATAGAGTCACGTTTTGCTATTGTTCTTCGGATTATTATTATGGGGCATAGTTGAACAAGTTATAAATCTGGTTGGACATGACCTGTTTCAAAATCAGTGAGTGATTTGGAATTTGTTTGCATGTGCAGGGATGCCGAGGATGTATAGAATTCCCACTAAGCAAGACTGGGAGATTTATGAGAGGATGAGAGTCACATTGATGCGACGTTATCCGGAGTGGATCGGTCTATCCCAACAGATTATGAAGGCCATTACGCCTAAGGCTATCCGGATAAATCCAAATGGAACTGCCTGGGTACCTTCACCTCCGAAGAGGCTTACTGCTCGAGAATACCGTGGGATTTTGAATACTCGTAAGCAGGCCAAGAAGAAGTTGACAGGGGAGGTGGAGGATCGCATGTTAGTAAGCTGGGAGGGTAGGACATCACAGGAGGAGGCTGGGAGTAGTTCATCCACCTCGACTGAGGTGTAGATGCCTGTGTTTTTGTATAGGGTCATGACAGGAGACCATAGCGCATCTATATCATTTTGGAGTATAAAAGAAGCCCTAGTCGGTCTTTTGATCAGTTGGCTTATCTTTTATATATGTACAGTGTTATGATATTTTGTTATATTATGATGTACACGATTTCAATATCGTATATAGTCAATAGGAAATGAATGAAATGGCTCTTTTGGTCATAGAACCTTATATTCTATAGATGTTGTTATACATTGCTTGACTTAGTTAAGGATAATAAAGAGTGAAAAAAATATATATATATATGTATATATATATCCCCGCATGTAGTATCGTTCTAATTTCGCGGACCAAATTTCTATAAGGGGGGAGGATGTACAGCCCCGGATTTTCTGCAAACACTGATCATGTGAGTGAATAGTGCTTTGCACTAGGTGTGTTCAAGCCAAGGTGTTCTGTGTGATCTTGGCATTTGGTTAATGCTAAGGGGAATATATTTTTGTGTAAAACATGTGATATGTGTTGTATAAGTTGAGGATTTGGTGTGTTGTGAGCCTTAGGGGTGAAAACCAAGTTCACATGCACTGTGATTAGTGCCAAGGTCACTAGTATTGGAACGGCCAAAGGCCTTCAATTTAGTTAGGTTTGGTTAATGAGAGTGAGAGTTTTCACATGGCTTGACTATGATGTGAGTTTAGTGTATGAGTCATGGGGTGTGAGGTATCTTTGGGAAAGTAAGCAAAGAGTATAAAACATACTCGTAAGTGTTAAGTGAATAGGGCATATAGAGGTCAAGGGCTCTATGTATCTTCTTGGATATTTCTCAGTGAAATGATGGTTCGATGTGCGTGTGTTGAGTCTCAAAAAGAGAGTATAAGTATACTCTAAGTATCTAAACACATAGGGTATAAAATAACCTAAGTGTGAATGTAGAACCCCGGGAATCAATTTCACAATGCTGTGAATAGTGTCAGGGCATTGGGGTTGAAGGCCAAAAGTCTTCTTGTATTGTTATGATGTTATAGAAAAATGATGACGAGGGTTTTTAACTAGAGTTTTGTTGGATAGAAATATGTGTGGTGTATGTCGGTGCGTTGAAACCAAGAGTATGAAATGCTCTAAGTCCTTGGGAGTTTAAACAAAGAGTATGCATGACTCGAGGTATGTGAGTGATGAAGCAAAGATTAAAAGGACACTAGAAGAAATTGAGTGGTGTTAGTATGCAAAGGAAGGGTAAAGAAAATACTCTAAGTAGGTAAAAGCAAGGGTATAAAATATCCAAAGTGCTTAAAGGGTTGTAAGTGAATAGTGTGTGAATAGTGCTGTGAATAGTGTGTTAAGGCTTAAAGCCTTGGGTTGGGTAATGGTTGTGGTATTATATGTGAAAGAGGATTTTGGTTTCTAATGAATGTTCATAGAATTATGAATGTTTTAAAGTCTTAAGGAATTTCAATTAATGTTGTGAGAGTTAAAGCATAAGTTGTAAAAGTCATAAGTTTGAAAGAGAAAGGAATGCCTAAACATACCCTCAACTTTGATGAGCTCTAGAATTCTCACCGCTGATCAGAATTGAGTGATTCTTGAATTTTTGGAAATGTCTTAAAACCCTCTTCAAGGTTCATGTTTACCACGTTTTCATCTTTTGAGTAAAAGTTAGGTCAAATAGCAGATTTCCACAAACTGGTCTGCTGTAAATTTTGGTCTGTTGAAAGTCATCCCAGGACCAGTCCACTTTTGGGCCCATTTAGATCACTTATAACTCAAAATTAGGCTTTGTACAAAACATGAAAGTTGTGTCACTTTAAAATATGAATCCAACTCAAGTTGAATCGTCAAAATTGGATAAGCGAGTCAAAAGTTATACTCAAAATACCAAAGCAGAAAAAACCAGGAGCCTGTCATGCAATTTCGGCGACGAATTGCTGAAGGGGACCCAAATTCGTCGGCGAAGTTGCTCGGGGGCTGAAATTCATCGACGAATTCAACCCAGACGATGGTAAAAACGTAGAGAACTTTTCCTCCGACCTTGGGAGATCTTTTGGAATATTTTGCCAACCTTTAGGTTATAAATAGGATCCTAAATTCGTGTCTTAGGGTTTACAAACCCTAAGCTTGGAATTTTTGAGAGATTGAAAGAGAAGAAGAAGAAGGAAGCTAAGGTAGTTCTTGGGTGTTCTTGAGTTTGTGTTTTCCACCAAAGGAAGAGTCCTTCTTGCTTCCTTGATGTTTTAAAGTTTGGATTTCATCCCCAAAGTGATTCTTAAGCTTAGAAGTTTCTAAGGAAAATTCTATTAGTGTCTTAGAAACGGGATTTCAGATTTTTCAGCTTTCTCAAAGCTTCAACCAAGCTTCCTCAAGCTTGATTCTTGTTTCACAGAAGTGTAAAAACTTCCATTTCAGGTAGATACACTCTAATACCTACCTTGTGCTATTATTTTTAAAGCAAATCACTATGTTTAAGGGTGTTCTTGGATGAATTGGATGATGACTTGCATATGAGATGTAAGCTATCACTAGTATTGATTTCAATGAATATGATGCCATGTTTACAAGCTTTCTAAGATCATCATGGCATTCACAAGTACTATATGCACCTATGTTCACAAGTATAGCATGATATTCACAAGTCTCGCATGATCTGATGTTTTCTCACAAGAAAAGGTATTTCTAAAAGTTCATAAGCAAGGTTTTGATTAAAAGAATTCTCACAAGCTCACAAGTGATAAAGCCAAACTATGGGTTGGTAAGTGACAAGTTCTAAGATCGTTTCAAAGCTCACAAGGAATCCTACTATACATGGACTCACAAGTAGTCATGTCTCAGAAGCTCACAAGTTCACAAGCTCGCAAGTTCACAAGAAAATCATGCATACTCAGATCCTCGCATGCTCACAAGGAATCCTAACTTTTGCCAGAATTCACAAGAACATGATTATCACATGACAAGATTTACTTGGTTTTGTTTTCACACGAATACTGTTAAGAAAAGGTTTTGGTGACTACTTTCACGAATGTTATTCTCTAAGCTTATGCATGTTCATGATATTATTCACTGTTAGTTAGTAGTTTGTATATCACTGAGTATTCCATGCTCAACCGACTATTGACTTCGGCAGGTGCACGTGTTCCATTTGATGTCTGTGGCATGGAGCCTTGGATAGAGGAAGACTTCTATGATCCTGAGCCCTCTATGGACCACTACCAGGATGATGGATCGCTGGATAAGCGGCTCGATTTTGATTCCTGTTAAGAGAGGGAGAGAGATAATACTGATATTTTGAGTATGTTGAGAGTGGGACTTGTCCACTCCATATTTTTGGATATGTTATGTTGGTTCACACTTGAGCCTATCGATAGGAGTATTTTATTACAAATCGTTTCCGCTATATTTTACAACTTGTGTACTCTGACAGGATGGTAAGTATATGTGCCTTATGTGTCATACAGGAGGGTATGATATGGCGGTCAGAGCTAAAGTATCCCTAACTCGTAGGGGGTATTTTGGGTCGTGACAACAGCCGTCATTAGAGCCCAGCTACACTTTTACCAAGAGCAACTTGATAGTGTAAATGTTGAGATGCCTGATCGGATCTGACAGTTCGGATTTCGAATGTTCAACACTTCGGAAACAATTGACAACATGGAAGTTGAGATCACATCCCTCCAGCAACAGATTATGGACCTTAATAGTGTACCTCGGCCACTTGACTTCGCGATCCTTGATGGGCCTGCATAGGATCGAGTCTTTTTTTTTGTCGCATTATCATGTACTCATTACACTCTGCATGCATCAATGAAAAATCCTTTTCCTAGTGTCTTCTTCCTATCATCATGCATAATCGTGATTAGCCATTGCATTCTTTTCAGTTGCATGAGCCGACCTATGACTCATTCTCTGGCTGTGATTCTTGCAGAAGCAGCAGCTGCAGCCACGGACGCAGTCTTAACAGAGGTGCCAATCACAGAGATAGTACCTTGCACAACCCAATGAGTGTGTAGTTCAGATAAGATGGCAGAACCAGCAGATCAGCATCAGTGAACCAGTGAGATCCTACAAGCTCATGACAGGGACATCGTAGCCATGTAATCAAAACTAGACAATGTTCTGGAATCCCTGAAGATTCTATTTGATGTCTGAACCGATGAACCCTCTACCCGGATCTCGATCAGTGAATCATCTAAGCAACCCGTTCCAGAGCCTCACCCTATCCTTCTCATCATACCTAACCCTATACCCGCAATAGGTGGAGGAGAAGACTATAATCAATATGAGGAGCAGCCTAAAGCCTCACACGTCAATCAGGACCGGCCATCATCTTCAAACCCCACTCAGTGCCTCAGGGATCAACATAAGGAGATCAAGCAGATGAAAGAAGAGATGAAGAGAATGAAGGGTGTGTCTACCAGTACCAGTCTATCTTTGGAAGACTTAACTTTCTTGTAGACCCAGGATTTTAACCTCACTCCCGATCAGGATTGAACCCGAGGAGGAATAGTGCTAAAAATGTTGAAAAGAGAGAGTCGCCACCTATTTAAATTGTTAGGGAAAATAGGGTCTCTTAAAATGTTGGATAAGGCTTTGGTCTGGAAATAGAGTTCAAGGTAAGAACTCATTTGAGTTAGGGGAAGGTATTAGGCACCCCTAAACTCCCATCCGTAGATGGTTACCTACTCCCTAAGTCTGAATTTCAAGTGGGGGAAACTATAAGAGAAGCTTTCATTTCATATATACACTGACAAATGTTATACGAATAGTAATGTACAAGTTGAAATTAGCAGAGACACGATAGAAGTTCTATCCTAGGTGAGCTGAACTCGATCAGGGTTACCTACGTATCCACTGTTAGTGGAATCAAGCCACACGTAGTTCCAGATGGGTAGTTGATGATTTGATTTGGATTGTTTGGATTATGGGTGTTTGACAAGCTGAGGTTACTCTTCAGATGTTAGGGTGTTTTTGAATGGTTTGGACTCCTATTCAGGAGCACTTGGGCCTTTTATGCTCTTGCCGGGGAGCATCTGGACAGTTTTAGATCATGTCAAGGAGCATTTGGTTGGGTTAGGATTTGATAGGATTTCAACCAGGGTTTAAAGTGAGGTTCGGACAGAGATCCGGCTAAGGTAAGTTGGGTTTGAACCAGGGTGTGAACTGAGGTTCGGACAGAGGTTCGATTAAGGTAAGCTAAGTTTAAACCGAAGTTCAGGCAGAGGTTCGACTAAGGCAAGTAGGGTTTGAACCAGGGTGTGCACCGAGGTTCGAATAGAGGTTCGGCTAAGGTAAGCTAAGTTTGAACCGAAGTTCGGGCAGAGGTTCGATAGGGTAAGCTAAGTTTGAACCAAAGTTCGGGCAGAGGTTCGACAGGATAGGCTAGATTTTAACCGAATTTCGGATAGAGGTTTGACAGGGTAGGCTAAGTTTAAGTAAAACAGAGCAGGGGTTCGACAGGGTAAGCTATGTTTGAGTAAAACCGGGTAGGGGTTCAACAGGGTAAGCAATCTAAGTATTTAAAAAAAAACAATAAAATAATTAAGACTAATAAAAGACTAAGCAAATGTCAGAGTTTGACGATATTTTACCTTCCGAGAAACCCAAAAGGGTCTCTAAAATAAATACTCTCGAGAATGATTCTTCGAAATCGAATTCCAGGGATCACCGACACTTAAAAGGGGTTTTTGAAAGAGGAGAGAGAAAAGAGCAAGTGAAATGGAATGAAGAATGAAGGAATGGGGTGGGGTATTTATAGGGGTCAAAAAATAGGAGGGCGCTACTTGAAGTAGCGCCCCTATTTGGATATTTCCGAAATAGTAGGCGGTAATGAACAGTAGGGTGGCAAACAAGGGCAAAATCGTATTTTAATAAGGGCGCTATTTGAAGTAGCACCCCAATTTAGGATATTTTTTAACACGATGTTGACGGGGTTGAACCCTCTAAAGAAAGGGGCAATTTTGTAAATGTAGGGGCGCTGTTTGAAGTAGCACCCCTATTCAGGGGTTTAAAAAATGTCACTTGGCACTCCCCGATAAGCCGTTTTTCCGTTTTTAGCCCATTTTCGGCCTGAAAATAGTCAAAATTGAACTGGTAAAATCCATAAAAATATTTTAGATAAAACATGAATCTTTCAGCACTTTTTAGGGGTATTTTAGTCATTTTTCACTCCAGGGGCATTTCGGTCATTTTTTACTGTTTTAAGTCCAATTTAATTTCAAAAATAGTCAAAATTCATCAAAAAATTTGTAAAATCATTTTAGAAAAAATGACTACTTTTTAGCACTTTTTCATGGATATTTTGGTCATTTTTCACCCTAGGGGTATTTTGGTCATTTTTACTTAAGGGGCGTTTTTGGAAATCGAAGCACGTGGAAAGAGGGTTTTAAAAGAGAGTTGTTTAAAAGATTTTTTGAGGTGTGTAAAGAGACTAGGGGGTGCAAAATTGGGGTGTTTACATTTCTCATCAAGGGATGCTATCCCCGTAGGCTTCAAAGTACCAGACTTTGATAAATATGATGGCACAGGCTGCTCGAAACAACACCTGTAGTTATACCTGGGGGACATGCTCCATCACAACAGAAACCAGCCTCTGCTCATCCAGTATTTCTAGAAAAGTCTGAAGGGGGCAGCCTTTACATGGTGGATGTCTGTAGACAAACAGAAGTTCAAGACTTGGCAGGATGTCATAGACTGCTTCATGGAAAAGTATTCCTTTAACCAAGACCTCCGCCCTCAGAGGAGCCAGCTCGAACAATTGAGCCAGTGCAACAATGAATCATTCCTAGAGTACGTCACCCACTGGAGGGAGATGGCAGCAAAGATCCCGACTCCAATCCCGAAGGAAGAGCTGGCAAGCATGTTTATGGGCACTCTAAAGCAACCTTACTCTATACTTATGGTAACTTTACCAGTACTGGACTTCGGTACCATTGTCAAGACAGGTGCTCGCATCGAGACTGCCATTAAGAGTAGGGCTATTTACTCCAGTCTAGGACTTGATCCCCTCAAGACAGTTGCCACATCCAGTAGGAACATCGGTCCCAGGGACCACAGAAAGAAGGAAGATGTACAACACCCATCAAATTAGCAGCTCCAATAGCTCAGCAACAGCCAACTATCGGAAACACCCGGCCAACCTGACCTAATTAGGGGCAAAACCGTCAACAAGACCGACCCCTCAGAAATTTTACCCCTCTCTCCTACTCACTCAGCTACATTCTGGACCTTTCAACTAAGCAGGGTCTTCTCACCTTAAAAGGTCCTACTCCTCTCTTACCCCCCGACAAACAAAACAAAAATTACAGAGTCGATCATTACTGCGTCTTCCATCAAGGCCCAGGCCATGCCACTGACTACTGCATTGGCCTGAAGTGCGCCACCCAAGATCTCTTAGATGATGGAAGGGTTGAGCTGGCCCCCAGTAACACCAACATTAACCAGGCACCACTGCCCCCACACAACAATCAAGTCAACTTCATTTAGTGGGAAGAGCCCGGGTAGGGCAGCCAGGATCCTTTACACCCGCAATCGATGATGGCGTCATTAGGCCCTCTTACCCCTGTCATAATCCCCTTCCCTCAGTCAAACATCCAAGTCATCCAGGCCCTAGTATGGATCCCCACTCTTGAACCTAAGGAAGAGCAGATTGTCTACACAATCCCCTGTCCCGCCAATTGGCCTACAGCACCAGCTCAAGCCTCCACCTCCATTGGCCCTGTCAGGATCCCTTACATCCCCCCTCAGCCTTTCACCCTCGACCGTGTACCCGCTCCTCACTCTCTTATCATGGAGAGTAAAAGCATAGCCAATCTCACCCGATCTAATCGGGTGTACCAACCTCCAGCAGCTGAGATGGCGAAAGGGAAAGACAAAGAGACAGAAAAAGCAAGGGTACCAGACCCAGAGAAGGAAGCAGCAGACTCTGCAGTCTTACTTTAAATATTGGAAAAAGGTGGAAGAATTCAATATGGCACAATAGTTGAGCAAGACACCTGCCCAGATCTCCATCATGGGTCTCCTTCTAACTTTCGAGCATCACTGGAAGCAACTTCTCTAGGTATTTAACAGTGCCCATATCACACCAAGCATTACGCCCGAAAAGCTAGGGCATATGGTGGGGCAAGTGCGAGAGCCAAAAGTTATCTCCTTTACAGAGGAAGGAATACCAGACAGCAACAGGGATCATACCCGAGCATTCTACATCATCGTATAGTGCTGGACAAAACCTTATCCTCAGTGCTCATCGAAAACGGCTCTGACTTAAATGTCTACACTTTATCTACACTCTAAAGCTTGGGTATGGATCTCAGTCAGGTAAAGAAGAGACCCATGACAATCAGGGCTTTTGAAAACTTGACAAGACAAAATCTAGGGGACATCGATCTGACCAACAGGGTCAGACCTGCATATTTGACTACAAATTTCAAGTCGTGAATCTACCTGCTCATTCACCTTACTCCTCGGAAGGCCGTGGATCCACACGGCCGAAGCCATTCCCTCTTCTCTCCACCAAATAATCAAGTTTATCCAAGATGACCACATGGTTGTGATCCCGTCAGAAGACTTGACAAGTACCCTCGGGGACATCCAGGAGCTAGGACAGGGCTCTGTCTTCATGACATATCAATTTGAGCAGGTTAAATCTATCGCCCAGATAGAAGAACAGAACAGGAAACAGCTACCGCCATTTTTCAGGATGATAGCTAAGATGAACTACCAACCCGAGTCAGGCTTGGGAAGTGGAATCAAGGAATGAAGAAGAGATACCTACCTCCTCGCTACACTCCGTCCTTTGGATTGGGTTACAAACCCAAGTTTGAGGATTATCTCTCCAAGCTAACACGGAAGAGCAGTCGGTCGGTGAAACCAGAACCCCGACCCTACATCTCCATAACTTTCCCAGTTGGAACCTTCCAACCCTACCCGTTTGCACCAGTTGCCTTAAAACCTCAGCCCAGTGCCGAGTCTTCAGGGATTCCAGACCCGGAAGTGTTCAACATGACCACGATGTTCGACGAGCTGACTGTCGAAGATGTTACCAAAGCAGGATATCTAGCAGGAGAGCAGGTCTGCACCCTCTCCAATAGAGCCGAAGCGTCATCCAGTTGTCGGCTACTAATCCGTTGGTGGACCAAAGCTCTCACCATTGAGGTCATTCAGGGCCGGGGCAAGCACAGTGCAGGACAGGTTGGTCCAAGATAGCAGTGACCAAGCATCATCCTTCTCCTCCCTCCTCCCTTTACTCTCTCTTTACTCCCATTGTAAAATCCAAATGTTAGGTCACTATCGGCCTCTTTTTGTTTGAGTCATTTTTGTAAACAGTCATCTATTTTGTCAATGAAAATCAGATGTTGACTCAAAAATCATGTTTTCAAAAAACAAACATTTTATATCGACTGATGACGAAATCACACGGACTCTTTCACTGAAGGCCTAGTGTCCTGAAGCCAACAAAAAAAAAATATAAGCATGCTAAACATAAGCTAATTGATTTGCCAGGAAACCACCTCTGACAGGGCTACCCCTCAAATCCTGCTGGAACTCTCAGAAGTAGAGTGTGACTCAGAACAGGAAGAGGAACCGCCTCAGGAGATTCTGGACCTTCTGGAACACAGTGAAGGGCTACTGTACTCGAACATGGAGGACACCGAGACAGTGAACCTGGGATCCGTAGATAACCCCCAGCTAGTCAAGATCGGCACAACCGTGAGCCCGTAGCAGAGAACGGACATGATCAGCTTTCTAAAGAGCTACAGTGACGTCTTTGCCTGGTCATATGCAGACATGCCCTGCCTAAATCCAGCTTTGGTAGTACACAGACTACCGTTGAAACCTGACGTCAGGCAAGTTAAGAAGAAACTGAGACGGATAAGGCCCGAATGGTCACAGAATGTCAAAGAAGAGGTAGAGAAGCAGATCGAAGTAGGCTTCCTGGCAGTAGCAACCTATCCTGAGTGATTAGCCAATATTGTACCAGTACCCAATAAGGACAGCAAGATCCAAATGTGCATCGATTATTGTAATCTGAACAAGGTAAGCCCTAAAGACAACTTCTCTCTCCCGTACATTGACATTCTGGTCGACAACACTGCAGGGCACGAGACACTCTCATTCATGGATGGTTTCTCCGAATACAACCAGATCAGAATGGCAGAAATGGACATAGAGAAAACCTCCTTCATTACACCTTGGGGTACATTCTACTATAAGGTAATACCCTTCGGGCTCAAGAATGCATAGGCAACCTACCAGAGAGCCATAAAGGCACTATTCCAGGATATGATCCACAAGTCAACTGAAATCTATGTGGATGACATGATCGTCAAATCGCCTACTGTCAGGCAACATCCTGAAGACTTGAAGAGACTCTGTGAAAAACTCTGAGAGTTCGGCCTGAGACTGAATCCGCCCAAATGTGTCTTTGGAGCCTCATTAAGAAAGCTTCTTAGCTTCATAGTCAGCAAAAGAGGCATCGAGATCGATCCAACCATAGCTAAGGCTATCATCGAAATGCCAACTCCCCAAACTGAAAAGGAAATCTGTGAGTTCTTAGGCAGGATTCAGTACATTAGTTGATTCATCTCTCAGCTCACTTCGATATGCGAGTTGATCTTCAAGCTTCTCCGGAAGAATACACCAACAGTCTGGACAACTGAGTGCCAAGAAGCCTTTGACAGAATAAAGTAGTATCTCCTCAATCCTCTAGTACTTGTGCCTCCTACACCGGGACAGCCACTGCTACTCTACATCTCAGTACAAGAAACCTCAATGGGGTGCATCCTGACATAACATGACGAAACAGGCAAAATAGAGCAAGTCATCTACTACATCAATAAGTGCCAGTTAGAGTATGAAGAGCGATACAACCCTCTTGAGAAGACATGTCTGTCACTGGTCTGGGCTACTCAGCGTCTTCGGCACTATCTACTTTCTTATCTGGTAATCCTGATCTCCCAGATGGACCCACTCAAATACTTACTGGAAAATCTAGCCACCACCTGAAGGACTGCCCGATGGCTTATGATGTTTTCTAAATTCGACATCATGTACATGACTCAGAAGTCAATCAAGGGGTAGGCGATTGCAGATCACCTTGCCCACAGTTTTCTAGACGAAGCCATCATGTATACAGAAGCAGAAGAACAGCAGTACCTCGGTTGGGAGTTATACTTTGACGGAGCTGCTAATAGTCATGGTCATGGGGTAGGAGCAGTCCTGATCTCACCTAAAGGAGCTAACCTCCCTATTTTAGTCAAGCTAAAATTCAAATGCTCAAACAATGAAGCAGAATACGAGGCATGCATAGCCGGGCGGAAAGAAACCCTAGACGTCGAGATCGAGGAGGTTAACCTGTACGGAGACTCATCTTTTGTAATCTGTCAAGCAAATAAATCTTGGGCCATCCAAGAAGCAAGGCTAGTCCTGTACTTAGCCTACCTCAATGTGCTAATCACTCAGTTCAGAAGAATCAGCTTCAGTCACAGGTCCAAGAACCACAACAGATTCGCCGATGCACTAGCTACTCTCGCTTCCATGGTGCAGATGCCCACAGCCATCATGCTCTGGCCGATCAAGATCCAGCAGCAGGATCAGCCTGCCTACTACCTTCAGATTGAAGAGGTATCAGACAAAAAGCCTTGGTATTCAGACATCAAGATATACCTCGAGGATGGAACCTTCCCACTCGATGCTACCAAAACAGACCGTCGGGCAATCGAAGACTGGCCATTCAGTTTGTCCTCTCCGGAGGAATCTTGTACAAAAGGTCGCCAAACCTACTCTGGCTCAGATGCCTAGATACCAGTGAAGTAACATAGGTAGTCAAAGAAGTTCACAGAGGAACTTACAGCCTACACATGAATGGGTTGATATTGTCTAAGAAGATACTCAGACTGGGCTACTACTGGTCCACAATAGAATCTAACTATTGCAAGCACGTACAGAAATACAGCGAGTGCCAAATCTATGTCGACAAGGTTAATGCACTGCCAACCACGCTGCATAATCTCACTACTCCTTGGCCATTCTCAGCTTAGGGCATTGATGTCATCGGACCCAAAGCTCCAAAAGCATTAAACGGACATCGATTCATCTTAGTTGCAATCGATTACTTTACAAAATGGTCGAGGCAACCTCTTATGCCAACATTACAGCTACAGTGGTTCAGCATTTTCTGAAACGGGACATCATCTACCAGTATGGGGTCCCATATGAGATTGTAGCAGATAACGCTCTCAACTCTGTAACAAAGGGATGACTGATCTCTGCCTGAAGTTCAAGATTCAACATCACAACTCTACGCCGTACAGGCCATAAACTAATGGTGCAGTTGAAGCCACCAACAAGAATCTTAGAGAAGATGGCAACCGATTACTCTGTCTGGCATGAGATGCTACCATATGCTCTCATGGCCTATAGAACGTCCATCCGAACTTCAACTGGGGCAACACCATTCTCTCTGGCTTACGGTATGGAAGTAGTCCTCCCCATCAAAGTACAAGTTTCATCACTCCGAGTGCTAATAGAAGCAGAACTCTCAGAGGCAGAATGAGCATGACCCGGTATGAGCAATTGAATCTAATCGAAGAGCACTGACTGAAAGCCATCAATCACTCTCAGGCCTATCAGAGGCGCATGGCTAGGGCATTCAACAAGAAAGTTAAGCCACGAAGCATTGAGATCGATGACCTGGTTCTCCAGAAAATGTTGTCAAACCACCCTGACCCAAGGGGCAAGTTCACCCCCCAATTACGAAGGCCCATACATCGTCTAAGACAAATTCTCAGGTGGGCGCCCTTCGACTTGGATGTATGGATGACGAAGATCTCCCAGAGCCCGTCAACATAGACAAAGTTAAATGATACTACGCTTAGGGCCCAGATCTGATAGGTGCTTTGCACTTGTACTTTCTCTGAGAAATGACAGGAGGTCATCCTTGGCACACTCTTTATCCTCAGCCATATAACCCATTTTACAAATCAATGAAATCTACTAGTTAGCCCCTCAAGCCTAACAGCCCTTCTTTCATAAAATATTTTCAGAAACACCCTCCCTCGCCAACCTGTGGCATAAGCCCGAACTACATCATGACCTGATCCTGCAAAGGGTACATAGGCAACCTGAAAAATCAGGTGCGGTCGTAAAAAGGAGATCATACCTCCCCCAACTCTCTCCCCTGAAGTCAACTCCTCCCCTAAAGAGTCATATATCCCCCGACTTCCCATACAGAGTCAAACCATCTCTAGTGGAACCAAAGCCATTATAAAAACCTCTCCCCGTAAAGTTCAATAGAGCAAAAATCCTCTCAACTTCCCCCAGTCAAGTCAACTCTCAAGGGTACAAATTTTCATCAAAGGAAAACCAAAAATACAAGTTGAAACATTTACAAAGCCAGAGACTCCCTCAGAGAGGCAACTTCTCTGGACTCTCTCCACAACAAAAACCTTTCAGAGACAACCTCTCCTGAAAAAAAATCTCTGAGCAAAGACAACCACTCTCTCCCCAGTAGAGACAACCTCTCTCGAATTCCTCGGCGGAGCCAAAAAAAAAAACTCTCCGTTGGGAATCCCAAAGTACAAATCCTCAACGGAAGAACTCCACGAGAGAGTAAAAATCAACTATGACAAAACAAATCTCCAAGAGAGTGCAAATCAACTACAATAGGAGAAATCGCAGGGTGTCCCAAACTTCGGTCCCCCAGCCTACATTTTGTCCCACTCTAAGTCCTTCTAAATCCCCTAGAAGCTACAAGTGTAAGTACAATATCATATTTATATCCTCAGCGGAAACATAGTCTCTATAAATCCTAGAGTAGCACCATTCAGGGCAATGACGGGAGAAGTCCAATTTTTCCCAATAATTCGTAGGCATGAGTGAAAACTGGCAACGGCCTCATTGCGCAAAAATCACGCGACCCCAGACCTAGTCTTACGACTAGGGACAAAAATCAACCAGCTTCGCAGGCATGAGGAAACCGACAACGGCCTCATCGCACAAAAATTATGCAAACCCCATGACATGGTCATTCCGAGGGTAAAAAAGGGAGAAAAAGCTAAAGAACAGTTTGGCAACAGAATCCAGCAGCAAGCAGTCTCACCGAACTCCCAACAATCCCTTACAGGTCGCCTGCAGATGGCACTCAGAAATAGGTACATCTGCGGTAATCCCCAGCAGATAGAACTGAGAAACAGACTCCCGGGTAATAGTCTCCAGCAAAGGCCTCAACTCCCCAAGTAGCAGCTGGCAGCTTTCAACATGGTAACCCCCAGCTAGAATCCAATCTCCAGCCAATAGATCCCCAACAGCGGTCTTCAACAGTGTCACATTCCCCAGCGGACCCCCAGTAGAAGCCTCCAATTGCTCTTTACAAGCGCTCTCCCCCACAAGAGTACAGAAGCATCCGATTTGCTCCCAGAAAGCTTCTTGATAAGTGCTTAATTTTGCTTAATTATCCTCATTTAAATAAGCATTATCATACTTCTTTGGTTTATATCTTCATTTTTACACGTAAAGTGGTGTATTCTCTTCTCACCATTGGGTTGTCCTCTTTCTCTTAATTTTCATGATACATTTGCATGTATTCATACATGTCTTGGAAGGCCGCATGCAAAATATTTCTAAGAGAGACTTATTACGTGTATTTATTTTTTGTAGGAATCCTAACCCCAGACTACTCTCGAGATTCAAAAAGTTCAAAGTTTCAAATAGCTCATGTTCAACTCAAAGATCTAAAAGAGTCAAAGCCCAAGAGCAAAGCCCAAGCCAAAAGTCCAAGAAGCCAAGTCTCAAGTCAAAGAGTCAAAGCCCAAGAGCAAAGCCCAAGACCAAGTATAGAAAGATTCTACAACATGGCTGGAGAATCTTAGGAAGATATGGATTAATATGATTTTGGCATAAAAAGGGTGGAACTCTCTTGAATTAGAAAGAAGAAGTGTGCTATATTGATGTTTCTATTTCAGAAAAAATGAGAAAGCCTATTTTGGTCACAAGAACTCTTTATTTTGGGTGGATTTTGGAATTCAAGCAAGGAGCTTAATGGAGGTCAACTAAATCTACAAGAAAAGCAAGAAATTTCGTGGATGGCTAGAGGAGTGCTATTATTTAGCAACCAATCTCAAACAAAGAATGAGGATTTCCCGGATTCCCGCCTAATCTGGACAGTACTTACTAATTTGGACATAACGTTTGACTCAAAATTCGGATTAAGGCAAGGTTTGATGTTTTGGAAAGATGACTTAAAGGGGAACAAAATTGTATTTCACGACGATCTCCTAATTCGGACGTGTAAGGGGTCAAAACATGTCGTCAAGTGGAGAGAAGTGCAATTTTGGTTGGAATTTTGGAATTAGAAGTTTCTCTTTTGTTTTTCTTTCCCTTCTCTTCTTCCCTTTAGTCTATATAAACCTAAAGTGAGAGACTTTTGGGGCTCTCTGATCCTCTCTGATCTTTTCTCATTCTCTTTTCTCTCTTCTTCTTTTAGTTTTTTTTTGGAGTTATTTTATTGTAGTGTTTGGAAAACCATTAAGGAGGATGACAACTCCAAACATGGTTGGCTAAACACTCTTCTAAGGTTAGGGATTTGAAACCTTTTTCCAATTTATGTGGACGAAGTGGATGATTTGATTATTTATTTTAATTGAATAATTTTCTTAGTTTGGTTAATTGTTCCTCTCTATATGTTCTTTGATTTCGTATGATCTAATGATATATGGAATGCTTGGATCCCCTGTGAGTTGGATACAAAGTGATTTTTATATTTCTCTAATTATTCAATTGAATTTAATAGTCAGTGGCTTTATCGTATAATTTTCCATCTAGATTAAATTATTATTTAATTCTAGATGTGTTTTCATCCAAATCTAAGCATAAGGAGGGGTAGGTGGATTTTCCTGAAACCTTAGACCTCTTTTTCATTGCTTTACAGTAACAGTGATTTTTGCTCCATTCTCATTGAGTGGAAAACTGATTTTAAATCTCTTTTTTCTCTAGATTTCGTTTCCTTAATTCTTGTTACACAATAGTCAATCCCTGTGGATTCGACCCTGTGCTCACCAGATACATCAACTGTGTCACTTGTGCACTTGCAAGTATATTATTTTTACTCTTGATTTTATGTCCATTAATTTGGATTAAATTAAGTTGTAACAAGTTTTTGGCGCCGTTGTCGGGGATTGCAACGTGTGACGAGAACACGGGTTACGAAATTCTCCCATTCCTCATTCCCTCTAATTCTAACTCCTAACTTTTACTTTCTGCACCTGACTTCTAACTTTTAACTGCTAACTTTTACTTTTTTTTTTGCTTCTAACTCCTAACTTCTAACTTTTACTTTCTTGCTCCTAACTTCTAACTTCTAACTGCTAACTTCTAACTTCTAACTGCTAACTTTTACTTTCCTGCTCCTAACTTCTAACTTTTATTTTCTTGCTTCTAACTTGACTGACAAAAAAAAAAGAGTCTGATTTTTATTTTTTTTAATGGAAGGTTGGAATTCCGTGCACCCTCCCACGGTAGGAAATCAATTAACTTGCTTGAATGGATTATATCACATAGGTGGAAGGTTGGAATTCCGTGCACCCTCCCACGGTAGGTAATTAAGCGGATTGATATTGCTCGTGTAAAACAGGTACATCTATTGCTTGCCTACTTGGAAACAGACATTGCTTTGCCTAAGTTCAGAAATTTCTTCACTTCTGGTAAACTCACTCCTTCACTCTCGTTATTCTCCTACTTATCTTACATCTATTGTCAACTTACAACCTAGTGGGGAAGCTCAGCGTATACTCTGTATACGTGCCTCGTCTGTTGCCCCTTTAGCTAGCTTGTTCGTATAGAGGACTTATAGGAGGTGCATGCATTCTTGTTTGAATCCCTGACTTTCCCTTTGAGTTCTCTCATTTGTATGATCACGTGGAATCGAGATCACACAAGCCGCTTGAGGAGAACAGACTTTGAGATTGAAGACTTGTTTGAAGATTCTGATCATTCTTATTCATCAGACACTATGACTGACAATGAAAGTGATCAGGGGGATAATGGAGTTCATAATAATCCACCAATGCTGACCTTGCGTGAATATTTGCAACCAAAAAGGACGAGTTCTCCGTCTTGTATGGTTTTTCCCACTAATGCAAATACTTTTGACTTAAAACCGGGAGTGATTCAATTACTTCCTAAGTTCCATGGCTTAGATTCAGAAAGTCCTTACCTACACTTGAAAGAATTTGATGAGGTTTGTGCAACCTTGCACAATCAAAATGTTAGTGATGATGTGGTTAGGTTAAAATTGTTCCCTTTCTCTTTAAAAGAGAAGGCCAAAAATTGGCTAAATTCTCTAAAGCCAAGATCCATTGGCACATGGCAAGAACTGACCAGGGAGTTTCTAAAAAAATTCTTCCCTACCCATAAGACTAATACTCTCAGGAGGAACATCATGAATTTCTCCCAAAAGGAGAATGAAACTTTTTTCCAATGTTGGGAACGTTTCAAGGAATTATTGTTGACTTGCCCCCATCATGGCTACGAGACATGGCGCACTGTTAGTTTTTTCTATGAAGGTTTAACTTCTCAAATGCGTCAGTTCGTAGAGATGATGTGCAATGGTGAGTTTTTAAATAAAGATCCCGAAGAGGCTTGGGATTATTTTGACCAATTAGCTGAAAATGCCCAATCTTGGGATATCACTGATAGATCGGATAGGTCTGATAAAACCAAGCCTAATGCCATGACTAAGGGAGGTATGTACCTCCTGAAAGAAGAGAATAATGATGTGAATGCCAAAATAGCCAGTTTGACCAGAAAAGTAGAAGCCATGGAACTTATGAAAGTAAACTCAATTAAGTCCACTGAAAAAGTGGAAGATGTTTGTGGCATATGCGAGACTAATGTACACCGAACTCAGGATTGTCCTACAATCCCAGCTTTTCAAGAGGTGTTACATGATCAAGCAAATGTCATGAACACTTATAAAAGGCCTTTTTCTTCTCCCTACTCGGAAACTTACAATCCTGGTTGGAGGAACCATCCCAACTTTAGTTGGAAAAATGGTCCTACAACAAACAACCCTCCTCAGGGGCCTTCCACTCATACTCCTTATGTGCCTCCACATAAGAAGACCCTTGAGGAGACGTTGCAACAATTTATGCAAGGTCAAAAAAACATTAATAATCAGACAATGCAAGCTATCAATGATCTGAAGAATTCTGCCAAAGAGTTGACCTCTTCGTTGAGCATTCAAGAAAATGGCAAATTTCCTGCTCAGCCTCAACCAAATCCTAGAGGTCAATTTGAGGTAAGTAATTCAAATTCTTCAGATTCCCAAGAGGAACATATCAAGTCATCACCACTCTACGAAATGGAAAAATAATTGATAAAGATATTCCAAAGAAGGTTCACAAACCTGAGGAATCTTTAAAATCAAAGAATGATGATGAACTTGTTAAGTCCAAATCTGATATGGCTTTGCAATGTCCGATACCTGCTCCTTTTCCCCAAAGGTTACAACCTCCTCAAAATTTAGTCCATAATGCTGATATATTAGAAATCTTTAAACAGGTAAAGATCAATATCCCCTTGTTAGATGCTATCAAACAAATTTCATCATATGCCAAGTTCTTAAAAGATTTATGTACAGTCAAGCGTAGGCTTAATGTACAAAAGAAAGCTTTCTTGACAGAACAAGTGAGTGCAATCATTCAACATAATACCCCACCCAAATACAAAGATCCAGGATGCCCAACAATTTCTTGTATTATTGGGAACTTCAGGATAGAGCAAGCTTTGCTTGACCTTGGGGCTAGTGTTAACCTCTTACCCCACTCGGTGTATGAGCAGTTGGGTCTTGGTGAGCTAAAGCCCACTAAGGTAACACTCCAACTTGCTGACCGTTCAGTGAAAATACCGAGAGGGGTAGTTGAGGATGTGTTAGTCCAAGTAGAAAAATTTTACTTTCCTGTTGATTTTATTGTCTTGGATACACAACCTGTGTTGAATGCATGCACTCAAATTCCTGTTATTTTAGGCCGCCCATTCCTTGAAACCTCCAATGCTTTGATCAATTGCAGGAATGGTGTCATGAAACTCTCGTTTGGCAACATGACTTTGGAATTAAATATTTTTAATATCTGCAAACAACCGGGGGATGATGATGATGATGTGCATGGAGTAAACTTGATTGAAACTCTTGTGCAAGACCAATTTCTTCAATCTTCTTTTTCTGATCCTCTAGAAGCTTGTTTGGCACATTTTAATGATTTTAATGAGGACATTTTAATTAATTCTGTAAACTCTTTGTTAGATCTGTTCCGGTGTTGGATACTAACAAGTGGAGATCACGTTTTGAGGAATTGCCACCTCGCGATACCCTACCCCTCCCGTCAAGTATCCAAACACCAAAGCTTGAGTTGAAACCTTTGCCAGCTGATCTCAAATATGTATTTTTGGGACAAGCAGAGACATTCCCAGTGGTCATCTCCTCACAATTGAATGAGACTCAGGAAGAAAAATTAATTGATGTTCTTAGAGAACACAAAGGTGCAATAGGGTGGACCATAGCTGATATTAAGGGAATCAGTCCCTTAATTTGTACCCATAGGATATATTTGGAGGATAATGCTAAACCCTCTAGAGAGATGCAGCGCAGGCTGAATCCCAACATGAAAGATGTGGTTAGAGCAGAGGTCCTAAAACTTTTGGATGTAGGGATCATATACCCTATTTCTGATAGTCAGTGGGTAAGTCCTACCCAAGTGGTACCTAAGAAATCCGATATAACTGTAGTCAAGAATGCTAATGATGAATGAATCCCAACTAGAGTCACAACTGGTTGGCGAGTGTGCATTGACTATAGGAAGTTGAACTCAGTGACTAGGAAAGACCATTTCCCTTTACCCTTCATGGACTAAATTTTAGAAAGAGTAGCTGGTCATAAATTTTATTGTTTCCTAGATGGGTACTCCGGTTATAATCAGATAGAAATTGCACTTGAGGATCAAGAAAAGACCACTTTTACATGTCCATTCGGCACTTTTGCTTATCGAAGGATGCCATTTGTGTAGAGACCCGAATATTTTTCATGTTTTTAGTGCATTGCATTAAGGGTATTTTAGTCTATTAATTAAGTGGAAATTGGAAATTCTAAAACATGAGAAATGTTCGTTTTCGAAAGACGAATCCAACGCAAGTTGAATCGTCAAAATCCGATGAACGAGTAAAAAGTTATGGCCAAAACAGTAAAGGGAGTCAAAACCTGCAGGAACCGATCGCTCGGTCAGAACCAGCGATCGATCGGTCCAAAACCGATCGATCGGTATCTATCGACTGGTCCAAAATTTTGTATGGGGAAATTTTCCAGAGAGTGTGTTTTTGACCGATCGCCCGGTCATAAACACCGATCGATCGGTAGGCAACCGATCGCTCGGTCATAACCACCGATCGCTCGGTCCTTCGTGTTTTTGCAGAAATTTAGTAAGGGCTTTTTGGTCTTTTGTTCTCAGACCTTGGGGCTATAAATAGGGGGTCCTACTCGAAATATTAAAATACTCCACCTAGTTCTAACCTAATTTGGCAAAAAGGGGGAGAAACCCTAGGGTTTGAGAGAGGGTTTTCTTGGAGAAGGAGGAAATTGATAGGAGATTGCAAGAAAAGTTTGGGAAGCTTCTCCAAATCGTCTCGGGAGCGTTTTGAATCCAAGGGAAGGATTCCTAAGGTCGATATACTATCCTAATCAACTTTATTTTAAGGTTTTGTGAATGTTAAGATGTTAGGAATGGTAGAAATAGATGTTTGATGCATTTTCCCTAATTTTCTATGAAATAAGCTAATTATGGATGGGAATGTGAATGGAAATATGGATTTGAATGTGGATAGAATGCATGGAGAATGGGAAATGTATGGAGGATGGGATTAATATGTGGATGTGGATAGTGAATTGATTGTATGGATGAATTATGGTTTGATGAATACTTGAAAATATAGAGGAGAAATGGATTCATATTATGCGTACACAAGGTGTTTGTGAAAATGCTTGAAAGGATAAATGCTATTATACTCTTATGAAATGGTGGTAAATTGATTATGAATTGCGATATGAATTATGATAAGATATGTATATGTGAATGGTTTGTTAAGTATGTCTAATTATTTGCGTGGAAATTGATAGTCGGGAAGGTAAGAACTTAGAGGAACATCTCTCAAACAGGGAATTCTCTAACTATTTGGTATGGGACAGTATAGTGGAGTTTCCATGGTGGGAGATCTGAATCTAAGCAATTACCAACTGGAATGTTAATTTCGACACTTAAGCACACAAGCACGTGTATGAGAAGATAAGAGTCTCACAAGTCACACAGGTGGACTACAAGCATGAACATGGCATATGTATGACATTCTGAATAAGCATAAGCATGGCATGGTCCGTATCCGCCAAGAACGGCATGTCTCATTACTGTGTGATCTGAATAAGTGCATAAGGGATGGTCCGTATCCGCCAAGAACGGCATGTCTCATCCTTGTATGATCTGAATAAGTGCATAAGGCATGGTCCGTATCCGCCAAGAACGGCATGTCTCATCCTTGTATGATCTGAATAAGTGCATAAGCATAAGTATAAGCATCTCACAAGCACGTGGTCTCATAAGCATAAGCAACTCATAAGTGTATTGTCTTCCAAGTCTAAGATTCTCACAAGTACACGAGTCAAGGTGATGATATGATGTATATGCGCACACGTTCTTCCGCACTCTGATTATGTTATTATGCTATTGGATATGTTTCTGACTAAGTGCAGGTATATCATTATTGTTGGTTGGATTTTATATACACTGAGTACTTTTGTACTCAGCCGGACTTTTGTCTTGGCAGGTATAGAGCAGGAGTACCCGGCGGAGCCGTGGGTTGAGGAGACTTACCTCGAGGAAGGAGGTGAAGGTGAGCCTTCTGAGGAGGGAGCCGGAGACTTGGGCGGCTACACCTCTTAGTTTACATTTCTTTTCATTGAGAGAGTTTTGTATTTGACTTTTAGAGGATGTTGCTCAGTAAACTTCTTATTAGTTGTGTATCAGACTTGTTGGTTCATTGTGAGTTGTATATATAGACCTTAGACTTGTGCAGGTTGGATTGGGTTTATATATCGGAATTTTATTACTCTCATTTTTGGAGACTCGTGTAGTAGCCTTGTATGCATGGTTTTAAGCAGGTTAAGTGAATGTGGCGATTCCAAAGTCCTATTTTAGCCTTAGTAGGATTATGGTGTCGTTACAGAGGTGGTATCAGAGCTCAAGGCATTAGGTTCCCTTGGGCTAAGTTGTCCTCTTAGTAGGAGTCATGTTATGTCACTCCAGGTCTGATACCAGAGGATATCAATCAGTGCTCAAGGCATTAGAGTCCTTAGGGCTAAGGTATTAAGTGTAAGGTATAGGAAGATGTGAACCTTAGGGAAGCAACATCAAGTTCAGGACTTTAAAATTGTTGAGGATTGAGTTTTGATTAAGCGTAGACTTAGGAATTTTATGTGAGGGTATTCTGAATGGATTGCTTTCTTCTTCTCAGGATTGTAAACATGAGAAGGGGTGGAAGAATTAATAGGAATGGAGGAGGTAGTGTGACTGATGGGGATACTCCAGATGGTGCTTCCCAAGCCAATGTGAGTCGGGCTATGGAAGCTATTGCAGAGGCCATGGAGAGGCAGGCTGAAATTATGGCTCAGCAAACTGCGCTGCTAGCTGCTGGTCAAGCTAGGCAAGAGAGGGCGGTTGATGTTCACCCACCCCGTCACAACGGAGTGGAAGCTTTTAGGAGGATGAGTCCTCCAGCCTTCTATGGTAGTACGGATCCCTCAGTTGCCGAGTTATGGATCATGCAACTAGAGAAGATCTTCACCGTGCTTGAGGCTACCGATGAGCAGAGGGTGAAATGGGCCTCCTTCGTCATGGAAGGCGAGGCTGAACATTGGTGGAGGGCCGCATCTAGGCAGAGGAATGAGGTGCGAGCCGGACAAGAGTGGACTTGGGGAGAGTTCCTCGACATCTTCTATGAGAGATACTTCCCAGTGTTCGTGAGAGATCAGAAGGAGATTGAATTCTCTACCTTGGAGCAAGGGAGGATGTCAGTGGCCGAGTATGAGGCCAAGTTTGTAGAGCTTTCTAGGTTCGCTCCTCACTTGATTGCTACGGAGAGAATGAAGGCAAAGAGGTTTGAGCGAGGTTTGAAGGATTTTATTCGGGAGAAAGTTTCGATACTTCAGCTCGAGACTTGTAGGGAAGTGTACCAACGTGCTTTGATAGCTGAGAAGAATTCAGAAGAATTGTTGAAGAAGAGGGAGAAGATGCAAGCAAGAAGGTTTGTCCCCCAGGACAAGAGGTCGAGGATAGCAGGTCCTATGCCCATTGCTAGGTCTACCCCTTATCAGATGCCGACTCAGGTAGCCCCACGAGCAGCTCAGGTGGCTCCGCCTACTACTGGCATTCAGCTGTTTGATGTATGCCGCCAGTGTGGAAAGAGGCACAGAGTAGGAGAGTGTAGGGCAATTACGGGAGGCTATTTTCATTGTGGAGATGTTTCACACCGGATCCGAGATTGCCCACTCCGCATTCAGCAGGGGCTTCAGTCGACTCAGCCACAGGGAGTCAGGCCCCCAGGTAGGCAGTCCACACAGCAGAGGCCACCACAGGGTCCTAGACCTCAGCAGCCTCACCAGCCAGCTCAGGATCGAGTGTTTGCTACCTCGGAGCGGGATGCACAGGCGTCCGACGACGTTGTGCAGGGTACGTTTAATTGTACTTTAGTCAATTAAAATATTATTCTGATGCTATGTGTGTGACATTAAATGTTATGTGGTATGATGTAAGATGCATGTATGTATTCATGATTTGACAAATTAGCTTTGTGTATTAATTCAGGCTCATTGTTGATAAATGATTTCCTCGCTCATGTTTTGATCGATACTGGTTCCACTCACTCCTTCGTCACACCTAGTTTTGCACGAGAATTTCCGATTGAGCCAAGTCTGTTAGATCGTGAATTGTCTATCGCTACTCCTGTTGGTACTTCTGTTATTACTGATAAGGTTTATCGAGCTTGTGATATTCGAGTGGGCCAGAGAGAGATGCCAGCTGATCTGATTGTCCTTGAGTTCCAAGACTTTGACGTCATTTTAGGCATGGATTGGCTTTCCAAATACCATGGGCATGTTGACTGTTTTGGGAAGGTAGTCAACTTTAGACCAATCAGTGAGCCCTCTTTCGTTTCCAAGGGTTGAAGAAGAAGGACTTAGCTCGTTTCGCGGCATTGAGTCTTACTACCTCGGAAGCACTAGATTTCTCAAGTACCCCTATTGTAGAGGAATTCATGGATGTCTTTCCTAAAGACTTACCGGGTTTGCCACCGGATAGAGAAGTAGAGTTTGCAATTGAGTTGGCTCCGGGTACGGCACCCATCTCTAAAGCTCCGTATAGGATGGCTCCAGCAGAGTTGAAAGAGCTTAAAGAGCAGATTGACGAATTGCTTAGTCTTGGATTTATCCGCCCAAGTGTATCACCTTGGGGAGCTCCAGTGTTTTTTGTGAAGAAGAAGGATGGTTCAATGAGGATGTGCATCGACTATCGGCAACTGAACAAGGTCACCATCAAGAACAAATATCCTTTACCTAGGATCGATGACTTGTTTGATCAGTTGCAAGGAGCTAAGTATTTCTCCAAGATTGATTTAAGGTCAGGCTACCATCAGCTGAAGATAAAGGTGGAAGATGTGCCTAAGTCTGCTTTCAGGACCAGATATGGGCATTTTGAATTCTTAGTCATGCCGTTCGGTTTGACAAACGCCCCGGCAGCATTCATGGATCTCATGAACAGGATCTTCAAGCCGACTCTGGACCGCTTTGTGATCGTGTTTATGGATGACATTTTAGTGTACTCCAGGACACAGAAGGAGCATGAGATGCATCTCCGGATCACCCTGAAGACACTCCGTGAGCATAAGCTATATGCTAAGCTTAGCAAGTGCGAGTTTTGGCTAGAAAAAGTAGCATTTCTAGGCCATGTGGTGTCAGAAGAGGGGATTTCAGTTGACCCTGCTAAGATAGAAGCAGTGGAAGGATAGGGAAGACCAAAGAGTGTTACAGAGGTTCGAAGTTTCTTGGGCCTAGCTGGATATTATCGAAGATTTGTAGAAGGATTTTCCAGTTTGGCAGCTCCGCTTACTCATCTAACTCGAAAGAACGCTAGATTCGAGTGGAATAAGAAATGTGAGAAGAGTTTTCTTGAGTTGAAGAAGCGTCTCACCACCGCTCCGATCTTGACTGTTCCATCGGGTAGTGAAGATTTTGTGGTGTATAGTGATGCCTCACTCGTTGGGTTAGGTTGTGTTCTTATGCAACACGGGAAGGTAATTGCCTATGCTTCTCGGCAGTTGAAAGACCACGAGAAGAACTATCCTACCCATGATTTGGAGTTAGCAGCCTTGGTTTTTGCTCTTAAGATCTGGAGACACTACTTGTACGGTGCGCAGTTTGAAGTTTTCACCGACCACAAAAGTCTAAAGTATTTGTTCTCGCAGAAAGAGCTGAATTTGAGGCAGCGACGTTGGGTGGAATTCCTCAAGGATTATGATTGTTCTATCCAGTACCACCCGGGGAAAGCGAATGTAGTGGCAGATGCGCTAAGTAGGAGACCTACTGGGTTCTTGGCACACTTGATGGTCCAAGAATGGAAGTTATTAGAAGAGGTGTCTAGCCTCGATGCAGGTTTCAGTGTGGGAGCATCTGGAGCCTTGTTGGCTAACATTATGGTCAGGCCAACCTTATTGAATAGGATTAAAGACCTGCAGTGGAATGATGGAGAACTGCACGCTGCTATGAATAAGTCACTGAGCAGCGGGTTTGAGGATTTCTCTTGGAGGGATGGTGGAGTTTGTTTCAAAGGTAGACTTTGTGTTCCGGATGATGAGGATTTAAGAAGGGAGATTCTGGATGAAGCACACAAGTCCAAGTACACCGTGCATCCGGGAGGTACTAAGATGTACCAGAACCTTAAGAAGTATTTCTGGTGGAAAGGTATGAAGAAAGATGTGGCTACCTTTGTATCCAAGTGTTTGGTGTGTCAGCAGGTGAAGGCCGAACACAGGAGGCCGGCAGGACTTCTTCAGTCTCTTCCTATTCCCGAGTGGAAGTGGGAAAATATCTCCATGGATTTCGTTGTTGGTTTGCCAAAGACGGCCAAGAACTTTGATGCCATTTGGGTTGTGGTTGACCGATTGACTAAATCAGCTCATTTTCTTCCATATCGGACTACTTTCAACTCCAATCAATTGGCTAATCTCTATATCAAGGAGATAGTTCGTTTGCATGGAGTGCCAGTGAGAGGAAGCTTTTGGGTCCCGAGCTCATTGGTCAGACTGTGGATAGAGTTCAGTTAATCAGAGAGAGGTTGATAGCAGCTCAGAGTAGGCAGAAGAGCTATGCCGATACTCGCAGGAGAGATCTTGAGTTCCAAGTTGGAGATTTTGTGTTTGTTAAGATCTCACCTACGAAGGGGGTGATGAGGTTTGGCAAGCGAGGCAAGCTTAGTCCGAGATATGTGGGTCCTTTTGAGATCATCACCCGAGTTGGAGAGGTTGCTTATCGGGTTATCTTACCACCTCACATGGAAGGAGTGCATAATGTTTTTCACATCTCTATGTTGAGGAAGTACATAGCGGATCCTTCACATGTCATTCATTTGGAACCGTTGGAAGTTCGGGAAGATTTGACTCTAGTAGAGCAACCGGCTCGAATTTTGGACCGGAAAGAGCAAGTTTTGCGTTCTAAGGTCATTCCTCTTGTACTCTTGCAATGGGAACATCACTCTAGAGAAGAGGCTACTTGGGAGAGAGAAGCCGAAGTCCACGAAAAGTACCCGCACTTATTCACCTAAGGTACGTAATTTCGAGGACGAAATTCATTTAAGGAGGGGAGGATGTAGAGACCCGAATCTTTTTCATGTTTTTAGTGCATTGCATTAAGGGTATTTTAGTCTATTAATTAAGTGGAAATTGGAAATTCTAAAATGCCAGAAATGTTCGTTTTCGAAAGAAGAATCCAACGCAAGTTGAATCGTCAAAATCCGATGAACGAGTAAAAAGTTATGGCCAAAACAGTAAAGGGAGTCAAAACCTGCAGGAACCGATCGCTCGGTCAGAACCAGCGATCGATCGGTCCAAAACCGATCGATCGGTATCTATCGACTGGTCCAAAATTTTGTATGGGGAAATTTTCCAGAGAGTGTATTTTTGACCGATCGCCCGGTCATAAACACCGATCGATCGGTAGGCAACCGATCGCTCTGTCATAACCACCGATCGCTCGGTCCTTCGTGTTTTTGCAGAAATTTAGTAAGGGCTTTTTGGTCTTTTGTTCTCAGACCTTGGGGCTATAAATAGGGGGTCCTACTCGAAATATTAAAATACTCCACCTAGTTCTAACCTAATTTGGCAAAAAGGGGGAGAAACCCTAGGGTTTGAGAGAGGGTTTTCTTGGAGAAGGAGGAAATTGATAGGAGATTGCAAGAAAAGTTTGGGAAGCTTCTCCAAATCGTCTCGGGAGCGTTTTGAATCCAAGGGAAGGATTCCTAAGGTCGATATACTATCCTAATCAACTTTATTTTAAGGTTTTGTGAATGTTAAGATGTTAGGAATGGTAGAAATAGATGTTTGATGCATTTTCCCTAATTTTCTATGAAATAAGCTAATTATGGATGGGAATGTGAATGGAAATATGGATTTGAATGTGGATAGAATGCATGGAGGATGGGAAATGTATGGAGGATGGGATTAATATGTGGATGTGGATAGTGAATTGATTGTATGGATGAATTATGGTTTGATGAATGCTTGAAAATATAGAGGAGAAATGGATTCATATTATGCTTACACAAGGTGTTTGTGAAAATGCTTGAAATGATAAATGCTATTATACTCTTATGAAATGGTGGTAAATTGATTATGAATTGCGATATGAATTATGATAAGATATGTATATGTGAATGGTTTGTTAAGTATGTCTAATTATTTGCGTGGAAATTGATAGTCGGGAAGGTAAGAACTTAGAGGAACATCTCTCAAACAGGGAATTCTCTAACTATTTGGTATGGGACAGTATAGTGGAGTTTCCATGGTGGGAGATCTGAATCTAAGCAATTACCAACTGGAATGTTAATTTCGACACTTAAGCACACAAGCACGTGTATGAGAAGATAAGAGTCTCACAAGTCACACAGGTGGACTATAAGCATGAACATGGCATATGTATGACATTCTGAATAAGCATAAGCATGGCATGGTCCGTATCCGCCAAGAACGGCATGTCTCATTACTGTGTGATCTGAATAAGTGCATAAGGGATGGTCCGTATCCGCCAAGAACGGCATGTCTCATCCTTGTATGATTTGAATAAGTGCATAAGGCATGGTCCGTATCTGCCAAGAACGGCATGTCTCATCCTTGTATGATCTGAATAAGTGCATAAGCATAAGTATAAGCATCTCACAAGCACGTGGTCTCATAAGCATAAGCAACTCATAAGTGTATTGTCTTCCAAGTCTAAGATTCTCACAAGTACACGAGTCAAGGTGATGATATGATGTATATGCGCACACGTTCTTCCGCACTCTGATTATGTTATTATGCTATTGGATATGTTTCTGACTAAGTGCAGGTATATCATTATTGTTGGTTGGATTTTATATACACTGAGTACCTTTGTACTTAGCCGGACTTTTGTCTTGGCAGGTATAGAGCAGGAGTACCCGGCGGAGCCGTGGGTTGAGGAGACTTACCTCGAGGAAGGAGGTGAAGGTGAGCCTTCTGAGGAGGGAGCCGGAGACTTGGGCGGCTACACCTCTTAGTTTACATTTCTTTTCATTGAGAGAGTTTTGTATTTGACTTTTAGAGGATGTTGCTCAGTAAACTTCTTATTAGTTGTGTATCAGACTTGTTGGTTCATTGTGAGTTGTATATATAGACCTTAGACTTGTGCAGGTTGGATTGGGTTTATATATCGGAATTTTATTACTCTCATTTTTGGAGACTCGTGTAGTAGCCTTGTATGCATGGTTTTAAGCAGGTTAAGTGAATGTGGCGATTCCAAAGTCCTATTTTAGCCTTAGTAGGATTATGGGGTCGTTACAATTTGGGTTGTGTAATGCTCCTGCCACATTCCAAAGATGCATCTTGAGTATATTTAGCGATATGGTAGAGCATTTTCTTGAAGTGTTTATGGATGATTTTTCTGTGTTTGGTGATTCTTTTGATGATTGTCTGTTTCATTTAAAGAATGTTTTGGTTAGATGTGAGGAGAAAAACCTCATTCTGAATTGGGAGAAGTGTCATTTTATGGTCTCTAAAGGGATCGTGCTTGGCCACATTGTCTCCTCCCAAGGAATCGAAGTGGATAAAGCCAAAATTGATTTGATAGCCAATTTGCCCACCCCAAAGACCATTAAGGACATTAGATCTTTTCTAGGTCATGCAGGATTTTACAAAAGGTTTATTAAAGACTTTAGTGCAATATCTAGACCATTGTGTAACCTTCTATCAAAGGAAAACTCCTTCGAGTGGACTAAGGCATGCCAGGAAGCTTTTGCAAAGCTGAAAGGCATGTTGACTTCTGCTCCTATAATGCAACCACCTGATTGGAGTTTATCGTTTGAAATCATGTGTGATGCTAGTGATTATGCGGTTGGGGCCGTTCTAGGGCAACGCAAGGATAAGAAGCCTTGTGTCATTTACTATGCAAGTAGGACCTTGAACAGTGCTCAGATGAACTATTCTACTACCGAAAAAGAACTCCTAGCCATAGTCTTTGCACTTGACAAGTTCCGATCTTACTTGATTGGATCTCGAATTATTATATTCACTGACCATGCAGCTTTAAAGTACCTTCTTTCTAAAAAGGATGCTAAACCAAGACTCCTTAGGTGGATCCTTCTACTCCAGGAATTTGACTTAGAAATTAAAGATAAAAAAGGAGTAGAAAATGTAGTGGCTGATCATTTATCCCGTCTTGTGCTCTCTGATTCCTTGGAGACAATGCCGATCAAAGACACGTTTCCCGATGAGCAACTTTTTCCTGTCTCCCAATTACCTTGGTTTGCGGATATTGCAAATTATCTTGTTACAGGTAACCTTCCTATTCATTGGAAACAACAAGATAAAAAGAAATTTTTGACCGAGGTACGTAGATTTTTCTGGGATGATCCTTATCTGTTTAAATATTGTTCTGATCAAATAATTAGGCGATGTGTGCCTGATTCTGAACACCTGAATGTCATCTCATTTTGTCACTCTGAAGCATGTGGTGGTCATTTTTCAGCCAAAAAGACTACCGCAAAAATTCTGCAATGCGGTTTTTATTGGCCCACTCTTTTTAAGGACACTCATGAGTTTTGCAAAGCATGCGAGCGTTGCCAAAAATTAGGAGGAATCTCCCATCGGAATATGATGCCTCTCAACCCAATTTTGATTATTGAAGTCTTTGACTGTTGGGGCATCGATTTCATGGGACCATTCCCTCCTTCTTTTGGGTATCTTTATATCTTAGTAGCCGTTGATTATGTGTCAAAATGGATCGAGGCTGTTCCAAGCAAAACCAATGACCACAAAACGGTCTTGCGATTTTTAAAAGAAAATGTTTTATCAAGGTTTGGAACACCTCGAGCCATTATCAGTGATGGGGGTACACACTTTTGTAATCGGCCTTTTGAAGCCTTGATGAAAAAATATGGGATAACCCATAAAGTTTCTACCCCTTATCACCCACAAACAAGTGGACAAGTGGAGATATCCAATCGAGAGATTAAAAATATTTTACAAAAAACGGTAAATCCAGATTGTAAGGATTGGTCATTACGACTAACCGATGCACTATGGGCTTACCGAACAGCTTTCAAAACCCCGATTGGAATGTCTCCATATCGAATTGTCTTTGGAAGAGCTTGTCACTTGCCTGTTGAATTGGAACACAAGGCTTACTGGGCGATAAAGACACTCAATTTTGATTTGGAGAAAGCAGGCTCGCTTCGCAAACTCCAACTGGATGAGTTGGACGAAATCCGAAATGATGCTTACGAGAGTGCCAAAATTTACAAAGAAAGAATGAAGGTTTTTCATGATAAGCATATTCTTCGAAAATCTTTTGAGCCTTCTCAAAAAGTTCTTTTGTATAATTCTCGTTTGCATCTATTTCCTGGTAAGCTTCGATCTCGTTGGACCGGCCCTTTCATTGTGAAAACTGTTTACCCTTATGGAACTGTCGAGATTGAGAATCCTAAAAACGGTAATGTTTTTAAAGTCAATGGTCAACGATTGAAACCGTTTTTGGAGAATTTCACACCAGATGATGAGTCCACAACTCTAGAAGATCCTGTTTATCCTGATTGATCTTTTCTCTCACTTGAGATGAATTTCTGTGTATACTATGCATTTTTGTTTTTTTACTTGCTTTATTTTCTCTTTTAGTTTGATTGATTAGTTCATATCCCTATGATGTTTTATACCCTCTATCTCTTTTTGATCTCTCAATGTTATATTTCATATAAATCTCTATTTGAAACATTGAGGACAATGTTCGATTTAGGTTGGGGGGTGTAGATTTGTGCTTTATTGTTGGGATAATCTCTACTAATAGTAGACCATTGCATTCCTCCTTTACAAAAAAAAAACTGTGTTTCTGTCTTGGCTACTTTCTATTTCCTCTTTGCCTTCCATCTAGTGAGCTATTGAATTTTGGATTATAAAGGCACACGGTGAAAATTTTTAAGAAGCTCAATTCCAGCTGTTTACAATGAAAAGTCTTTATTACTAATTCTCAGTTAGTGAATATTATAAATTGCTGAATTTTTAAACTTTCACTACACATCTGACTCAATATCTGGAGCTAGGTTGAATTTGGTAGTTGTTGACTGGATAATTGTCTAGAATGTAGGGAGAAACCAAGTCTGATGAACTATGACTATCTTGTTCACTTGGTTTGCTGGTAAGAAGAAAAACAGAACTGGGTTATGATGAAGTCATGGAAAGAAACCAGTGAATTAGACCAGGTACTTTGAAAAGGGCTACCTCTTGTCAGGTCTTTGAAAAAAAAAAAAAAAAAAAAAGAGGAAAAGAAAGAAAGAAAAAGGATATGGGCATTCAAAAATGTGCTCTCAATGTTGAAATATCAGTTTGTTTTGCTATGACCTTGTTAAAACAAGTTGGGTGAAAGCCGTCATTGTAAAAAAGCGAATAAACTGGAATATCACAGATAAAGCCCATGAGGTATTAAGGTGAATATCCACAACTTTTGTGATCCTGGACAGATTAGCTTAGTTTTGAATCGGATCCTTAGGCCAACCCGACCATTCTGTGGTGATTAAAAAGTTGACTCTGCTTAAGGAAATCGATACTTTGGATATTTGTCAGATTGCACATGCACTCAAAATTTTCTAAATGGTGACTTAGTGATTTGGACTTTATTTAGAATGCTGGAATATATGGCTGAATTATAATGAAAACCAGTGCCCTAATAATTCGAAATTTGATGTCTTGATTAGAATGTGCCACATAAAGAAGTTTATTATGAGTAATTTTTGTTCTTCTTCAATTGTTTTGAAAAGATAAATCTGTTTTGAAAAGGAGGATTGTCAGTCATGCTTTATAGTTATTATCCTGATTAATTGATTGACTATATTCTACCTCTTCAATCTAAGTTGAAATCATTGTCACAGATGGGTGATGCTACTGAGAGATAAACTGAGATTCTTTCAAAATTTCTTGGTTGTCATGCATAATGAAAGTTTTCTGATTGTCTCATAGAATTGAAATGATGATATTTTGATATTGCTTCTTCACATTTTTTTGCTCGAGGACTAGCAAAATGCTGGTTGGGGGGTATTGATAAGTGCTTAATTTTGCTTAATTATCCTCATTTAAATAAGCATTATCATACTTCTTTGGTTTATATCTTCATTTTTACACGTAAAGTGGTGTATTCTCTTCTCACCATTGGGTTGTCCTCTTTCTCTTAATTTTCATGATACATTTGCATGTATTCATACATGTCTTGGAAGGCCGCATGCAAAATATTTCTAAAAGAGACTTATTACGTGTATTTATTTTTTGTAGGAATCCTAACCCAGACTACTCTCGAGATTCAAAAAGTCCAAAGTTTCAAATAGCTCATGTTCAACTCAAAGATCTAAAAGAGTCAAAGCCCAAGAGCAAAGCCCAAGCCAAAAGTCCAAGAAGCCAAGTCTCAAGTCAAAGAGTCAAAGCCCAAGACCAAGTATAGAAAGATTCTACAACATGGCTGGAGAATCTTAGGAAGATATGGATTAATATGATTTTGGCATAAAAAGGGTGGAACTCTCTTGAATTAGAAAGAAGAAGTGTGCTATATTGATGTTTCTATTTCAGAAAAAATGAGAAAGCCTATTTTGGTCACAAGAACTTTTTATTTTGGGTGGATTTTGGAATTCAAGCAAGGAGCTTAATGGAGGTCAACTAAATCTACAAGAAAAGCAAGAAATTTCGTGGATGGCTAGAGGAGTGCTATTATTTAGCAACCAATCTCAAACAAAGAATGAGGATTTCCCGGATTCCCGCCTAATCTGGACAGTACTTACTAATTTGGACATAACTTTTGACTCAAAATTCGGATTAAGGCAAGGTTTGATGTTTTGGAAAGAAGACTTAAAGGGGAACAAAATTGTATTTCACGATAATCTCCTAATTCGGACGTTTAAGGGGTCAAAACATGTCGTCAAGTGGAAGGAAGTGCAATTTTGGTTGGAATTTTGGAATTAGAAGTTTCTCTTTTGTTTTTCTTTCCCTTCTCTTCTTCCCTTTAGTCTATATAAACCTAAAGTGAGAGACTTTTGGGGCTCTCTGATCCTCTCTGATCTTTTCTCATTCTCTTTTCTCTCTTCTTCTTTTAGTTTTTTTTTGGAGTTATTTTATTGTAGTGTTTGGAAAACCATTAAGGAGGATGACAACTCCAAACATGGTTGGCTAAACACCCTTCTAAGGTTAGGGATTTGAAACCTTTTTTCCAATTTATGTGGACAATGCGGATGATTTGATTATTTATTTTAATTGAATAATTTTCTTAGTTTGGTTAATTGTTCCTCTCTATATGTTCTTTGATTTCGTATGATCTAATGATATATGGAATGCTTGGATCCCCTGTGAGTTGGATACAAAGTGATTTTTATATTTCTCTAATTATTCAATTGAATTTAATAGTCAGTGGTTTTATCGTATAATTTTCCATCTAGATTAAATTATTATTTAATTCTAGATGTGTTTTCATCCAAATCTAAGCATAAGGAGGGGTAGGTGGATTTTCCTGAAACCTTAGACCTCTTTTTCATTGCTTTACAGTAACAGTGATTTTTGCTCCATTCTCATTAAGTGGAAAACTGATTTTAAATCTCTTTTTTCTCTAGATTTCGTTTCCTTAATTCTTGTTGCACAATAGTCAATCCCTGTGGATTCGACCCTGTGCTCACCAGATACATCAACTGTGTCACTTGTACACTTGCAAGTATATTATTTTTACTCTTGATTTTATGTCCATTAATTTGGATTAAATTAAGTTGTAACACTTCTCCCTAACCAGAATCCAATCTCCAATAGTGGTAAGACAAATAGGTCTACCCATGGACATCCCTAGCAGTGACAAAACTCTTCTGGGTCATACTTCACTCTCTGAGAGTGAAAGACAAATTACAAATCCCCAAACCCTGACGAAGGCAATTCCCTGGCATATCTAAAAAGCTAAGGTTTCTTTCAGTCAAAATCAAAAACTCTTTGCAAAAGTCCAAACACTTTTCTAAAAAGTGATTTTCAAAGCAAAATTTTTGTTATCCAAACTTGGTCGTACCAACCTGCACCGAGCAGCTCCGACAAGACAAAGTAGAAAATGCAGACACCCTGCATCCCCGTAAGTCGCAATTAACAGAGTCATGGGAAAGCATTCTCGCCTTTATCTCCTGCATGACATCCCTGCATAGCGTCACACCCCGTGTGACCAAACCCCACGGCATCAATCAAATCAAAATCCAATGCCTCCTGACCATTTTAAATCAATCCGGCTAGTGCCTCTTGGACATGCCCTGATCTCGACACCCCTGTGTGTCTTCGACATCCTATATGCTCCTTGATAACCTCGTCATACCGTAGCATTACCTCTTGCATGTCACCCCTTTCGACACCCTTGTGTGTCCTCGACATCCTGTGTGCTCCTTAACAACTCGTCATACCACAGCATTACTTCTTACATGTCACCCCTTTTGATACTCCCATGTGTTCTCAACATCCTATGTGCTCCTTGACAATCTCGTCATACCGCAGTATTACCTCCTGCATGTCACCCCTTTCGGTACCCCGTGTGTCCTCAACATCCTGTGTGCTCCTGAACAATCTCGTCATACCACAGCATTACCTCCTGCATATCTCCCTCTCAACACCCCTGCGTGCCCTCGACATCCTGTATGCTCCTTGACAATCTTGTCATACCGCAGCATTTCCTGCTGTATGTCTCCCTCTTGACACCTCCGTGTGTCTTCAACATCTTGTATGCTCCTTGACAATCTCGTCATACCGCGGCATTACCTCCTACATGTCTCCCTCTTGACACCCGCGTGTTTCCTCGACATCCTATGTGCTCCATGACAATCTCATCACATCACAACATTACCTCTTACATGTCCCCCTTTGCAACATCCTATGTGTCTTTCGATCAATTTGATCAAATCCCTCCTATTAGCGCCTTCGGGCTATGCCATCCCTACATTCATCAATCCCCAGTGAGTAGACTTAATTACTCGCTCTTCCCCAACAGTGCCCATGCCACTTCATCGCGCTCACCATTTTTTTGGCACTGCATACATACATGTCATCATACTGCATCCCCAAGATCCAATCTCGGTGTAAAAATAGGATGATTCAAGTCCTTGCCATTCAAATCGCCAACCTTGGCATTCTCTGGCAAGGAGGAGTAGTTGTAAGCACCCAATTTTTATACCCCTATCTAACCATGGTTAAGATCCTTTAACCATGGTTACCCCCAGCCAAGTCCCCTTAAACCTTAGGTAAACCCTACTTAAACCCTAGGACCTAACCCTAGTGAAACCCTAAATCAAACCCTAGGACAACCCTAGTACCAAACCCTAACCCTAGGTAGCCCTAAACCGTAGCCCTAGCCTAACCCTAGAGCCCATAGGGCTTAAACCCTAAGACCATTGCCCCTAGGGCCTGAACCTATAGCCTAGGCCCATGAGGCTCAAAAATCCTAAAAAGCTAACCCCTCTTACCTGTGCGTGCATGGGCCAGACCCAATTTAATCAAATCTCAGATTGGCGATAGATGAACTACCACCATTAAAATATGGCCTGGTTTGGCAATGGCAGTAGATCATCTACCGTCATTGTTTGAGTTTCGGTTTGCAGACTCTACGCACCAACCTGCACACTCCACCATCACCTCACCTCCCTCACTCGACCTCCACCAGGTCCAACCAGCTTAGAGACCTTCCATTCAATCCCTATTCGGTCCCGAATAGCTCTTCTATAAAAACCACCCCTCCACAACCGTATAATCCATCTAAAAAACCTCCGGTGGAACCCCTATCGCATCGCCAAGGCCCTGTTCTCTTCCAAAAACCCTTGTAGGTAATCTACTGAACATCCAGGGGCTCCCAGCTCCCCTTCTTCGACTGAACAGCACCTCCACAGTGGTACACCACCACTGTCACAACACCACCCCTCGACAAGAAGCAGAGCAAAATGGTAGGGCATACCCTACCCCTCTTTTTGTTATTTTTTTGCTTCCATTGTGAGTCCCTGGTCATTTCCAGGAGACTTTTATTGCATCCTTCTGTTGGTTACAGCTCAAACCCAAGACAGGGGACTCCCCCACCTTCTTCATAGGTGTGGGGAACCCCTACGATTACAAACCCCCCCTGAACCTCTCAGACCCTCAACAGACCCTCTGGAGGTCCCTCAGTTCATGAGAGAACCCCTAGTAGCACTGGTGCATAGCCCCCGTGGCACAAATCGGGTTCTTAAAAAATCTAGGAATGACGGTAAATTCAGTATCGTCATTCCTGGCAGTTTGGTTTACAACCTGTTTAAACCCTTTTGGGTGGGGCTCTGGTCCATTCCAGGGCCTGGACTGGACTCCCCAGACTCCTCTGAGTGTAACCTGGTCTTACCAGGTTCATGGGTTAAGCATAACGATGGTTAAAATTCAAAAAATCAAAGCAATGCATAATGGCGGTAGATCATCTATCGTCATTATCAACAATCGAGCAGGGTCACTTTGGCTCACTATGGAGCCCACTCCAGGCCACCCGTGGAGCCCATATCAGGCTCATTCTCTTCCTTGGAGTCCCCTCTTCAACCTCATGGTTTTAGAATCCCCTAGTTGCACCCCCAACCAGAGTTAACAGTACGTAAACCATAGTTAAAATACTATTTTAATGATAGTAATTCGATTACTACCATTATTTAGTTTTTAAACTTTGGGGTTTTTGTAAGGGCCCAGGCCTAGTAGGAAGTCACTCTAGGCCCTGCCTAGCCCCCTGAGCCCATTTCAGACGATCCTTAACTTTAACCAGGGGTTAACCCAACCTTGATTAGATTTTAACCATGGTTAACTGACCCAATCATGAATGAAAAATCCTGAAAATTTTCTAAAAATCCAAAATAATCTGAAAATGCAGAAAATGAGTAAACTGGACTTAACTGCATCCTTAACCACGGTTAAATCAGCTTAACCATGATTAACATCTTCCTTAACCATGATTAAGCCCTTTTAACCTTGGTAAAGTCTGGAAAATTCACAAAAATTCTCATTTGGATCATAAATCTGATCTTGGACCTTTTCAACCCTGGTTAGCAATCCTAACCAAGATTAGGCCATCCTTAATCCCGGTTAGCAACCCTAACTGCGTTTACTTTCGGTTTTGGCCACCGGGCTTAAAATCCAGTCTATCGGACTTCCTCTCGGCCTACCAGGCCCCATCTTAGCCTACCGGGCTTGACCATACCTCCATTCGACTGTGGTTAGCAATCCTAACCATGGTTAATTTGACCTAATCCCAGTTAGCAACCCTAACATTGGTTAAACTCCGTCTTAGCTTATCGGGCTTCTCTTTTGGGCCTACTAGGCCCAAACCCTAGTCTACCGAACTACCCCTAAGCCTACCAGGCTTGAACCCTACACTTTACCAATTTCGGTCAACCAAACCCTAGTCTACCGGACTAGTCCCTAGTCTCGGCACAGGCTCACGTGTCAGAATTACGCTCGGTCTGATCTCACCCTTGTGAGTCCGTAGGCAACCCAACTCGGGTTCAACCCTAGTTAGCTTTACTTTTCTTAGATTAGTGTTAACTTAAACAATTAGGCATTTTAACGAACGTTGACTTTAATTGGCTAAAACCTAGGAAGTAGGGAACCGTTGTAAAATGGAAGCCTTGGGGTGCATAACACCTTCCCCGGACTGAACCAAACCTCTTACCCTAATTTCAAATCACATACCAAGACCTTATCCAGCTCCCGGGGACTTATCCCTTCTGAATGAATAGGTGACAACTCTACGTCCCGTGAGAGATTAATCCAGGTTTCCCGAAACCCATGCTCACACACTTAATTTTGAGACTAAATTGTTTTGAACTCTAAAAATTATGATACATACTGAATAATCCAATACTTATTAATAGGCTTAAATTTGAGAACACACAATCCCAAATATATACAATTTTTTAACCCTTGACTAAACTAATTATGCTGAAAATTTGTGAAAGTCATTAGTATACTTTGAAAATCTGCATGAGCACTCTCCTATGTTGTTTAGTGGGGTTTGAAACTATACTTTCCAATTAGTGCTTTTATTACCTCATGAGGAGTTGGATAACCTAAAGATTGAACACCACCCTTGGCTTAACTTAGAAAAAACTTTACGACAAAAATGAGTTACCTGATCGGGGTTTTGCACTTAGTAACTGGACCTCTTGCCTCACTAAGCAGAGAGTATTTATGTCAAACACTAGTGTGAGCTTGGGAATGGAAAAACAACCTAAAAAAATATATTATTATTATTTTTTTACTAGTTCACCGAACCAAACTTCTTACCTAGTAATCGGGTCTCTTGTCTCACTAAGTAGAGAGTGTTCACATCAAACAGTGGGAGTTTTGGGACGAAATTCTATCCTAGTGTCACTAGTCTAAGTTTGGAACCTATTTCACTCGAGTTAATAAGCCCTTTGGGGTGTCTTGACACCTGGTGCCTTAAAACCTTCTGGTTTGGGAGTTACCGACCTAACACTTGATACACAGGTTATCTAAAACACTTGATGGACTTAGACTCTACACAGTCCATACATATATATATATATACAGAAAAAGAGAAAAAAATGAAAATTTTCAAGTGAATGTCTTAGGTTGGTTGTTTAAATTGATAGAAAGTTTGATGACAAGTGGGTCGATAGAATAACTGTTGAGAGGCTAGGTTGGATCACATATTCAATTGATAGTTTACACTACACATCGAAAGACATTGATGACTAATCTTTAAATAAGCTGAAATGTTCCGAATTTGGTGATATTGAGAATGTGGAGAGTCGAAAATTTAAACCTGTTAAGAAGTTGAGGATTATGTTGTATGTGTTGTGATTTTGAAGATTTATAGTAAGTGTTAGTTCTTATTTTGAAAATTTCATTTGCTACTTGAGCATAACTGCAGGATTACATGTTAGTGCTGATGTTTGCGAATATTGTCTCCGGTAAACCATCACAAGACTCAACTCGTCCACTTGGGCCACCTAGGGGTTTAAAAGGCTAGTCGTGTAACAACCCAAAATCCTACCTTGGTCATAATGGGACTTTGGGCCCGTTACGCTGCTTGATCCTGCTTAACTCCATAAAAGGCAATACTAAAAAGCGAGTTTACAAAAATGAGAATAATAAAATTCGATATATAAAACCCAAACCATCCTGTACAAATGCAATATGTCCAACATAAGGATAATCTAAACCACTAACAAAGGTAAGACAGTCTAAGCAACATCCTGAAACAAATAAGTCTATTACAATCCCTTTCAAAATATAAAACAAGGCCTAATAATGTGGCCACCTAACCAACTCTCGAGCTTCCTCAATCGGAGGCTCACCTTCTTCTTCTATCTCGACATAGAAATCCTCAACCACGGCTCAAATATCCACTTGCTCTAAACTTGCCGACAATAACAGGTCGACTAAGCATTGACAACGCTCAGTGGATATCCAGTTTAACTAACAATAACAATAACTCATGCTCATAACCAATATCAAATTCATGCGACAGTTACAAAATCAATAACATATTCATATGACGTTTGCATAATCCATGATAGGTTCATATAACATAATTGATAACATGTTTATGTCGCATTTACATAATCAATATCTCAGTCCAATGCGTAATCCCATAATTAGAGTGCAGAAGAACGTGTAGACACATAATATCATGTTTCATTGTCCTCGTAATTCAGTGTTAATAATTCAGTACTTGTAAGTAACTGGCATATCGCTCGGATTAGACACAGCCCATATTCATGCAATAACGTAACTGACATGCGACTCTTGGAGGATATGGACCATGCCCATACCATAACTTAATTGACATGCCGCTCTTGGAAGATAGGGATCATGCCCATACAGTAACTTAACTGGTATGCCGCTCGGAATGGATACAGACCATGCCCTTATAATAACTTAATTGACATGCCGCTTGGAATGGATACGGACCATGCCCTTACAATAACTTAACTGACATGCTGCTCGGAATGGACACGGACCATGCTCTTACAATAATTTAACTGACATGCCACTCGGAATGGATACGGATCATGCCCTTACAATACCCATGTCATGCTTATATACCCATGAGACTTGTAAGCAAACTACCACACATGTGAACTTGTGCTTGAGTGTCGTGATTAACATTCGAGCTCGGTCATTACTTAGATTTCAATCTCCCACCATAGAAACTCCACCATAATGTCTCATAGCATATGGTTAGAGAATTCCCGGTTTGGAAGACCTTCCTCTAAGCTTTGGCCTACCCGAATATCGATCACCATGCAATATAGATAGGCATAATTTAACATTCGTGATTAATATTCGAACTCGGTCATCACCTAGACTTCAGTCTTCCACCAAGAAACTCCGTTAGGTTACATCTCCCTAGTTAGAGAATTCCTAACCTGGAAGACCTCCTCTAAGCTTTGGCCTATCCGAATGTCAATCACCATACAAGTATAAATAGGGCATAATTTAGCATACAAATGTTTAGGGCATAATTTACATAGTCATAGTAAACAATATCTTATCATAATTTCACAATTCTCTTAACCAATTTCATAAATAATAAACCACATCTCATTCCCTCATTTATAGAATATCATAGTAGTAGAATCATACTCAATAGAATTTGCATCACAAGTAAAATCCCCATGTTATAGATAAAATTTCACATTCATTTCCATAGAATTTATAACACATGCAAAAACCCCCATGTTATATAAATAGCACATAATTTAGCATGATAAACCATAATATCTCATTTGCTTAATTTTTTCAATTCTCAATAATATCATATTAACATTGAGAACACTCTCAAGCATTTAAACAAACACCTTATGTGTATTTGTTATGTGTACATTGCCCTTTCCCATTTTTCCCTCATACAATAGGCATTCACATAATCCATGAGCATCCAATTCAAGCTCAACCCCCACTTCATGCATCCATAATCCATCATTTTACCATTTTAGCCCATCCATCATAATTTTCATACATCCATAACTCATAAAACATAACCCATAATCCAATTTAAGCTTCTAACATACAATTCTATCTATATCCTTACTTAAACATGCAATGTTCCATATAAATTCGCCGTTTATCATACTTAATCAATAAACATACTAATACAAGGTTTAAATTAGAGGAGATATCGATCATTCATACATAATGGATCTTATAGCACATGCGAAACCCTCATTTCAAGAGTAAAATCTACCATTCATGCTTATTTCCTACTCCTCTTTGCATAATCATGTAATACCTTGATAACTCATAAACATTCTTATTTAAACATACAAAACATTTACTAAGGTTAGATTAAAAAGGATATCGACCTTAGGGATCCTTTCCTTGGATCCAAATAGTTCCCAAGAAGCTTTGAGGAAGATCTTCAAGCTAATCTTCATCCTCTTTAAGCAAAACCCTTCTTCTCCAAGCCAAAACTCTCTTAAAACCTTAGGTTATTTCTCTTCATTTGCCAAATTAGGTTAGAAATTGGTAGGATAGTCTAAAACCTCAAAATAGGACTCCTAATTATAGTCTCAATGGTTAAAAACCCTAAAATCTGCATCTTTTAATGAAACTGGGTCGTGCGTTGACAATCGATCGTCAATAGGGACGATCGATCATCCAAATTACAGTGAGCTAACCATTTTTCTGGGTTCCGGACGATCAATCGTCGAGTTTGGGATGATCAATCGTCCAAATTCCAGTGAGCAGTCCCGATTTTTTATGTTTGGTATTTTGACCATAACTTTTGACTCACTCATCGGATTTTGATGATTCAACTTGCGTTGGACTCATCATTCAAAGGAAAAAAAATTTATCTGTAATGGATAAATCTTAATTCTGATTTTTTAATTACCTAAATGGGCTTTAAAGCTGACTGGTCTAGGATGAATTATAGCAAACCAGAATTTCAGCGGACCCAACTTCGGAAATCTAACATTTGACTTAACCTTGACTCAAAATTAGGAAATATGATAAACATGAACATTAAGGAGGGTTTCAATGTCTTTCTAATGGTTTAAGAATTACTTAATTCTGATAAACAGTGATAAAACTAGAGCTTCCTAAAGTTCAGGGTATGTTAAGGCCTCCCTCTCTTTAAAACTTTGATTAAGCCTAGATCACACCACACTAATCAGATATAAATACACACGCATTGAAATATGATAAAAGACTAAAATAACCATAATAAATAATATAGAAATAGAGAATTTAGGTTCGGGTCTCTACATGTTGCATATGCTAAATGCAATTAGGCATCCCACGAAAGGAAATGTAGTTTAGAATTAATTAGTTTTATTTTCTTTAGCATTGCTCGAGGACTAGCAATGTGTAAGTTTGAGGTTGTGATCGGTGCTAATTGTTACACATTTTTGTACCTTAAACTATACTTGTTAATTATGTTAAGTTCTTCTTGGTATTATTTTATTTCACTTGGTTGTTTTTATTGATTTCAGGTTCATGTGAACAAAATACATCAAAACTAAAGCTTTGTAAGATAGGAAGACTCAAATGAACCTTAATCAAGTCAGGATCGAAAAAAGAAGAAGAAAAAGATAAAAGAATAAAGAGCAAAAATCTACCTTGACCGATTGATCGGCCAAGGGTGCGCTAATCGATCAGTGGGCGGCATTTTGGCTAATTTTTTATTGCGTGAAAATTCTCATTGGACTCAAATTAGAATTTTTTATATATAGGATAGCTTTGGGATATTCTTAGATGTTGCTATACTTATTCTGAAACTATTAGAAGCTGGTTCAAATTGAGAGAGAAGCTCTGGAGATCTGTGAAGGTTTGAAGATGAGTTTTTCATCAATGATGGTGTTTTCTTCCCTTTTCATGGACTAAATATTCTTTATTGGGTTTAAATGAAACCATAACCAAGTAATTGTATATATGTATTTTATTTAGGTTTTTCTTGTTCTTGCAAACAATGATTGCCTAATGAGAGAGTTGTTCAACAACTAATTTTAATAGATTCAATATTTGATTTCAATATGATTCTAACATTGTCTTAGGTTTTATTATGTTGAGATTGAAATCATTCTTGTTATCTTTCTGTGATTGCTAATATGGATTTTATGCAATGGTTTTATTGTTCAATGGATTAAACTGTGGGATGTTCAATGCTTAGGTAAGACAAGTGATTTCACAATCCTAGTTTAGTGTGGATCACTCATACTAACCACAGATAGGGCATACCTAGGGTTTGATTATTTGCATCATTCTTGATTTAATGAGTTGAGACTTGTAATCACACTCATTCTTATTGTTTGGATTTGAAAGACAAGAATAAATGTATTAAGGTTCAATTAGAAGGTTAGTGGTGGATTCAAATGCCCTAGATCTCTCCTCTTAATATCACCCAAGCTACTTAGTATTTCAATTAATTAAACTCATTAAATTATAATTTGTTTTTATTTTAACAAACCCAATTCAATCATTATTCACCATTAGTTTAGAAATAGATCTTCAAAATAAGGCTACGAAACCAGCACAGTCCTCATGGATTCGACACCCTTGATACTTGTCACTGTTCTTTGGAATTAGTATACTTGAGAGGTAAAAATCTTAATCGATCAGTTGTAAAAAAATGGTGATCGAAATTCAAATGAATTCTAATTAAATTTTATTGTCAATATAAGGTCATAGTTATATTAATAACAATGATGCTTAAAAATATGTATGATCACGATTAGGTAATAACCATAATATTATATTTTCTGTGATAAATAATTATCACCGTTACTGTATTAACCATGATGTAAACCCTTGTTGAAAATTTTCTACGTTTTCTCCCGCAATTTAGAAGGGATTCTATTACAGTTCTATTGAACATCGTCAATGTTCTTAGAAATGCAACCGTGATGAATAAGCATATTGGCAGTAGTGAAAATGGATACACCTATCTCAGTTTTATAGTACTTATTGGGAGCATGTACTAGCCTAAAGGTTACAACCATGTATACCCCTAATAATTTTGATTATGACACAATAATGCAATGAGCAATTTTTGTACTAATTGTTCTACAAAGTATATGTCAATTTCAGATTTAAGGAACATTAGTCCACCAAGAGAAATCATCCAAACAAAGTCAAGACAAATTAATGAAAAAGAAATCAAGGCAAAAGGCTACAAGAGCCAAATGACCACTCAAGCTCAAAGACAAATGAGAGTTCAATTGAAGATTCAAGATCTCATCCATAGTCCAAGTCGGATCATGAAGCTAAAAGGAGAACTCATTCAAGATCAAGTCTAAAAGAATGAAGACTCAAGAAGGAATAAATTGTACTATTTAAAAGAGTGTAGAACTTATGTAAGAAGTCTGGAATCAGTTGGAAAGTTCAAAAGCTCAAATAACCTAGATTGACCTTAGGAAACTTTGACCCATTTGGATAACAATTCCAATGCCCTAGGACATCTCTAAACATGACTAAAAATAAGATAATTAAAAGACCAAAGACCTATGAATTCATTCTCATCATAATAGTTTTAAAAGTTGAGAAAAATATGAAAATTCAAAGGTGTCGTCGACGTCTGGAAAATCCTGACATCTGTCATTGACGTCTGCAATGGACAATAGCTAAGCAAATTTTTTTTGCTCTATATCATTGATGTTTGAGACACTCTCAGAAGTTGTCGTCGACAATAGGTTGCGGGAATCGCACAATAACCCTCCAACGGCTATTTTTTTAACGACTAATTTGACATTTATTGATCCCTCAATGGGACTATTCATCCAAGCTCTATAAATAGAGTTCATTCATGAACATTAAAACAACCTTTAAGCCTACATTGATGATCAATCACTCACATTTAATTCTCACCTAGAAAATACGATCAAAATCTTATAAATTCATTTCTCTCTTATTTGAGCTTTAAAACTCCCAATCTTTTGAGAGATTTCTAGAGGGTATATTTCAATCTCATCCAGCTCATCAAAGAGCTTATTATTTGAGTTCAATTCCAATTATTCACTTGTATTAAAGGAAATCAAGAATTGGTGGATTCTTGTCTGTAAAGCCAGATTGTTTTGAAAGTCAAGAGAGGGTGTTCTCTTACAGCAAAGGTGGTGTCCCAGCTTGTGAAGGGATTGTAAAAGGTTTTGAGCTTCACCCTTGAAAGAAGCTTGTGCGAGTAAAATCATGAGAATCCTTGAAGTGGGAAGCTGAAAGGCGGGGACGTAGGCAAGTTGCTAAACCTCGTGAACAAACTTGTATAGTTTGAATCTCCTTATCTCTTATCCTCTATTATTATTGCCTTAATAGTTTATAACTCTTGTTTAAATTTCCTAATCTTAAAAATCCGCTTAATAAGCTTGGGAAGAATTTTAATTTTCCATTGACCCTATTCACCCCCCCCCCCCCTTTAGGGTCCATTTACTGGGCAACAACATGTTCAATGTTTCATGTTCTTTTGACCCAATTTAGAACTGTCACATTTAAGTAATGATAGATAAACCCCAAAAACCTAACTCAACTTCCTCAACAACTGGAATCTACAACCTGCATTGACCATAGATGGGTAATGTAAAATTCAATTACAATTTGATTCTAGAAAATTTGAGCAACAAGAACATTTGAGCAACAAGTGGATGTATTTCAAGGGGTTAGCGTGAGGAAATGCCTTACGTTGCTCTTGGAAGTAGTAGTTGCCTTGTAGGCAATAACTGAGATTATAGAACCCCGGAATTTGGGTTCCCTATTCATGTGAAAAGGACAGTGAATAGTGCACTTGCATAGGGTATGCAAAGGCCTAAACCTTCCATGGGTCCTTGATTTGAGGAAAGTGAAGTGGGATTCTATATGTGTATGTTGAGTCTCAAAACAAGAGTATAAGTATACTCTAAGTATTGAAACACATAGGGTATAAAATAACCTAAGTGTGAATGTAAAACCCCGAGAATCAATTTCACAATGCTGTGAATAGTGTCAGGGCATTGGGGTTGAAGGCCAAAAGTCTTCTTGTATTGTTATGATATTATAGAAAAATGATAAGGAGGGTTTTTATCTGGAGTTTTGTTGAGTAGCAATATGTGTGGTGTATGTCGGTGCGTTGAAACCAAGAGTATGAAATGCTCTAAGTCCTTGGAAGTTTAAACGAAGAGTATACATGACTCGAGGTATGTGGGTGATGAAGCAAAGATTAAAAGGACTCTAGAAGAAATTGAGTGGTGTTAGTATGCAAAGGAAGGGTAAAGAAAATACTCTCAGTGGGTAAAAGCAAGGGTATAAAATACCCTAAGTGCTTAAAGGATTGTGAGTGAATAGTGTGTGAATAGTGCTGGGAAGTGAATAGTGTCTATGAATAGCCAAGGTCTTCCATGTGAACTTGGTGTTGGTTTAAATGGGGATGAGACATCTCATTTTAAAATGAGTGTTATGGTATTGATTTTGTGTGGAACATAAGGAATGATGTATGTGTGGTTAGGACCCAAAACAAGAGTATAAAATACTCTAAAGTGTCAAAGAGGATGGATGTCTTACCATAACCTCAACTTGAGGGAGCTCTAGAATTCTCACCTCTGATCGGAATCAATTGATTCTTAAATTTTTAGAAAGGTATTGAAACCCTCTTCAAGGTTCATGTTTACCACTTTTTAAGATTTTGAGTCGAGGTTGGGTCAAACGTCAGATTTCCGGAAACGAGTCTGCTGAAAATCTGAGCTGCTGAAATCTATTTTCAGACAAGTCATCTTTAAGGGCAATTTGGTCTATGAATAAAGAAGAATTAGAAATTTTGCAAAACATGAAAGTTGTTCCCCATTGAAAGACAAATCCAACGCAAGTTGAACGTCAAAATCCGATAAGGGAGTCAAAAGTTATGGTTAAATTACTAAAGCAAGAAAAACTCAAGCGAGTTACTGTCTTCACTAGTCAACGAGTGCCCTTCACTAGTCGACGAGTGAGCGTCACTCGTCGACGAGTCAGCCTCGAAATGGCCAAAAATGACCCTGTAATAGTCTAGAACTCTTCCACCGACCTTGGGAGATATTTTGGGATATTTTCCTAAAATATTTTGGGATTTTTGGCAACCTTTAGACTATAAATAGATGAGATTTCGTGGGTATGGATTTACCCAAACCTAAAGGATAGATTTTGAGGATTCTTGGAAGAGAAGAAGAAGAAGAAAACTCTGATTTCTCAAAGCGTTCTTCTCTTACCAAAGTGAAGCTAAATCCTTGCTTCTAAGGTTTGTACCTTACTAATTTTAGTGATTTAGAGCTTGGATTTTCTACTCAAGGTAGTTCTCAATTCTGAAATCAAAAGAGGGGTTTTTGGTTTATTTTCCAATTAAGGTTCAGGCTTCTCAAAGCTTTATCCACGTTTCTTCAAGCTTGATTCTTGTTCCACAGAAGTGTAAAAACTTCCTTTTGAGGTAGATAGACTCTACCACCTACTATGTGCTATATTTTTTAGAAAACCATGATGCACATTATATTTCTTGGATAACTTGAATAATGATTTTTACATGAGATGTAAACTATCACCACTATTGAAATTCTATGAATATGATTTCATGTTTACAAGCTTTCTAAGTCTATCATGATGTTCAAAAGTACTCTATGCTCTCTATATTCACAAGTCTCGCATGATTCGATGATTTCTCACAAGAAAAGGCTTTTCCAAAGTTCATAAGCAAGGTTTTTGTAAAATAAATCTCAGAAGTTCACAAGTATTGATAAGGCCAAACTATGGGTTTGTAAGTAACAAGGCCAAACTTTGGGTTGGTGTTCTAAAATCGTTTCAAAGCTCACAATGAATCCCACTATACATGGACTCACAAGAAGTCATGTCTCACAAGTTCACAAGCTCACAAGTTCACAAGAAATCATGCATACTTAGATCTTGCATGCTCACAAGGAATCCCAACTCTCGCAAGAATTCACAAGAACTCACAAGAACATGATTATCACATGACCTCACAAGATTTACTTGGTTTTGATTTCACACGAATACTGTTAAGAAAAGGTTTTTGGGAAACTACTTTCACGTATGCTATACTCTACTCTAAGTTTTTGCATGTTCATGATATTATTCACTGTTAACTAGTAGTTTGTATGTGACTGAGTATTTTATGCTCAGCTGAATTATTAACTTCGGTAGGTGCACGTGTTCCTTTCGATGGCTATAATTCAGAGCCTTAGATAGAGGAAGAGTACTAGGAGCTAGAGCCTACCATGGATCATTATCCAGATGAGGGAGCATTAAATAGGCGGCCCGACTTCGATTTTTACTGAGCGAGCCAGGAAGAGAGATTTTTGTAGGTTGAGAGTGGGACTTGTCCACTCCATCCTTTTTGGCATATTCTGTTGGTTCAGACTTGAACCGAATGATAGGAGTATTTATTATAAACTATTTCCGCTTTGTTTCCGCTATGTGTTATAACTTGTGTACTCTGACAGGTTGATATGTATGCCTTATGTGTCATACGGGATGTATGATACGGTGGTCACGAGCTAAAGTATCCCTAACTCCTAGGGGGTATTTTGGGTCGCGACATAGATGATCAATGGCTTGGCCGGTCTCGCGAATCCAGAAGTGAATGGTTCTTGGATAAATCGATCTGTTCTTCCTATCTTGATAACTGAAACCCTAAATTGAGGGTTTTTCCATGAAACCCTAGACTTTGGTTATGTTTTAGGGTGTGTTCGTTCACGAACATGTATCATTCAAGAAATTGAATTTTTCAAGAGATGCAATTCTTGAGAAATTCAATTTCTCGTGACATGTGTGTTCTATGTTCAATCAAGCATCGAAATTCAAAAGTAAATTTCCTCAATTTTTTTATTCTTGTTTCAGCCAGGCATGGGAAACGAAGATTTTTTTTCAATTGTTGTTTTGTGGAACCCCCAAAAAAAGTATTGTCAAGAGAGAGGGTTTTATGGTTTCCCACAATCTTTTAAAATTTGACAAGAAATTCATGTCTCAGGGTTGAGGCTAATACATGAATTTCCATAAGGGTGGTAAATTTGTTTCTCATGATGCCAATCTCATTTCTCAGAAAATTGATGCACCGAACATTATTTCCTATGAATTGATATTTCTCATGCTACTTTCTTGCGAAATGTATACACCCTAAAGCTTGATATTCACTTCTCCAGTTAGGGTCCATTCTTTTGTTGATAATTATAAAGTCCGGCATTTTGCAAGTTTTGTCATTTGACAATATACATTTATTTTGATGAACTAGATGTATCATGCTTCTGATCTTTTGGTTGTAATTCCCATAAGACTTCAAATGTAATAAAATGTATGATTTCAAATCTCACAAAAAATGGTTTAGACTTGAAATCTCATGATGATAAGAGTTAATCTTGTTAAAAACCTTGACAAAGTGACTCAAATTTCCTACCAAGTACCGTAATGAAGTGTAAAGTGCCAAGCTTTAGAAGTCTTAACAAAAGAACGGACCCTTAGAATCGAATTGATGGGGATTCATACTTAGGAATTTTTCGTTTTCCCATAGGGACCAGGTCTTGCACTAATCCATCTATCATAGACTAAGAAACCTATGTCGATCCTCTCGAATTACTACTATACTTTCCTAATTAGCATCATCCTATCTGTGCCACTAGGACATCATGTCCCTTGCACCTTATAGATCATTACTTTTAAGGACTCTATATAACTCTTTAATAGACCAAGAGATCACTTTTTTTTTTTTAAAATAATGCCACTCGGTGAGAGTGGGGGTTTGGCGGACCCCTACCTGTCTATTAAGAAAAAGCAATAGGGGGACATAGAACCTTACACCTACAAAAAACACAAGAACATAAGACTTTACTAAGAACAGTTCTTAGTTACCAAATAATAGAGCTACTCCTTAAATCAAGTTGGTTTCCTAACCTCAATCTTTGGTCTCCCTTGAGAAGAATCAATTGTTGGTGTTTTCTTCCTCTTCTTGTTTCTCCTTTATGTCACTAATTGAAAATCGTCTTCTTCGTCAAATTCTTCGACGAGAATATCATCACAAACTTGCTCTTGACTATCAAGTCCACTAGGAAGATCAAACTCCCTACGACCTTAAGAAATTTGACTCCTAGAGGCAACTACACATGCTTCTGCCCCATTTATCACCTCTAAATCGTTAGCCGGACTGGATTCAAAGAGGCAATTTGATTTGCCTTGAATAATCTCCTTGGTTTGGGCAAACTCCTTCTGTTTGAATACTCATCTAGGTTTTGTTGTTAGTAGGTCATTGAGCAAGCTTTGGTGTTCAGCCAGAAAAATATTCATGCTCATCTCTCCTTCAAAACCTAAAGTGTCCTCCACTTCGTCTAATAGAGAAGGATCCCCCTCAACACTTCTCAATTCGATATCTTGACTAGCATTAGTATGTTTTGTTCCACCTTCTCTCTCACCATCCTCAGAATGTCATTTTCATTATTTATGTCCTTGGTTCCTCCGTTGGAATCAGAATGTTTATTTCCACCTACTGGAATTAGCGTATCCTTAAGGACATCCTGCCCCTCAAGATCCAAGATTGGAGTTGATTTCCCCAGCCCAACTGCCTCTTTCCCTAGAATCCTATTATCATCTTTAAGTTCAGTGGTAGCTAGGGTAGTATCATCCCTATTGCTAGGGGACCAAGAGGCATCTAGCCCCATCTTTGGATCCTGACTTGCACCAAGCTCTGATGGGCAATTTGTGCCCATCACCTCCTTATTAGAAAGGCATTCAGCATCTCCAAGAGTTGATACAACCACTGTTTTTGAATTACTAACTGAGTTCTCCTTCTCCATTCCCTCCTTTGTTGAACCCTCCAACATAATAGCTCTATTAGACCAAGAGATCACTTGCAAAACAAAAAGATCCAAACATATTATTATTTGTTGCTAGACCATACTAACAAAATATTACACCTTAGTTTGGGCAAGTTGAGTTTCAACTAAGCCAAGGTCATCCCAAGTTTACTTCGAGCTTAAATTCCAATATTCCACAAAATAAGCCAAGCTCAAAACAACGCAAACTTGGTCTTAGTTATCACTTTAACTCTATTTGCTTGGAGGGAAAATGTTGTGGAAAGTTATTATTTTTATCAGAAATGATTTCTCCTAATTTGTTTAAGAATTTTTTTTAATCAATCAAATAAAATAGTATTGGAGAAATATTTGTTACAAAAAAAGCTCATTTTTCAACATACCAAACTACCATACACAACATTGTTTTTTGGTTCGGATATCATTTACCTACGGTTAATGATCAGTGGTTAGCTTAGGGATTGGAATTCTTGCAACTCATCACTTGGTGGGATTAGATCCCGAGACCTCTCACTTGAGAGAGGCCACACCCAACCATTGAAGCAAGAAGGGGGGCGGGTGTTTCCAAACACAACATTTAGTGTTGCAAATAATGTCATGTACCTATTTTCCAAATCAAATAATGTCATGTACCTATTTTCCAAATCAAATGCAGCCTTAGTATTTATTTATTTTTATTTATTATTATTTTGGAAAGAGAGGCCTTCACAGTTTTTGGTTGACCCCTTAGTGGTGCTTACACGGTTTAGAGAGCACCAGGCAGTACTTGACCCACCAGCTCAATTTCTCTACCAAAAATCGTGTAAAAGAATTTGGTGCCTGAGTCCCCACAAGGGGACAAGTCTCTTTTTGAGTGGAAGCTTTTTAATTGACTTGGGATTCTGTTGTTATAACTGGTCACATCTGCTCCTTTTCCATCTATGTTAACGTCGATATTAACGAGACACTAAAGTACTTATAATAAGTCTCTCTAAGTCTTTAAAATTTTAATTGGTATTAAGGGTAAAAATCTGCTCTGTGGTCGTAGAAGACTGCACATCCGACCTTCAAACACTTAACCAATTTATGTAATTGTACCTTGCCTCAAGCTCAGACCACGAGCTTTGACATTGACCATGAACTGATCACTATGACAAAAGTTAATTCACACACGTGTAGAACATGAGACAATACAACACTACACTGGCTTGATCATTAGCTCGATTAGAGAACCTGGCACCCAACCACGAGCTCTAACCATGAGCTCCAACCGTGACTATAACTCTGACCTAACTAGCCACACCTGATAACACTTTGTATTTTGCTTGCCATGAGCTACCAAACTGACCACCAGCTTGGGAACTTGGAACTTGACTGGGGGCTTCCTCTTCGTCTGGCCACTGGTTCTGAAAAGATTCTAACTCGTTTATTAGAGTGTCTTTACAGATCAGACAACCAACGTACATATCTAGAAGAGAAAAAGTGCTTCAACAACAAGAAGCAAACACATGTTTCAGATGGTTATAAAAATTAATACCACTCAATAAAAATTTTAGCCATGCATGATATCCTTATGTTATGGTAGTTTCATTTTTGTACACCTTTTGTTTTTTTTTTGTGATAGTAGTGGTTAGCTTGGGCAGTGGAGCTCTTGCTTACTCATACCTAGGTGGGATTAGATCCCTAAACCTCCTCAATTGAAGGCCACAACCCTACCCACTCATGTAAGAGGTGGGGGGGGTATAACTTAGCCAAAACCTAACATCTGGTCAAAGTAGGTACATGTATTGATATTTAGTTGAAGGCAATGACAAATATTAATTTTTGTGCTAGCGTTATGGCTGATACGCCTCTAAAAATTTTAAAGAGTGCAACCCTACTCTCAATCAATCCATACTCACAGTATCCACCAACTACTTGTCTTGAAAAGAGAGTACTTTAACCATTGCAGAATGTGGTTGGTGGAATAGGGGTTGACTTTTCTTCTAGACTTCCGGTGCTTCTATAATCCGGATGGAAGATATTTAGATTCGAAGATTAATGAATTTTAATCTTTTTTTAATATTTTCTCACACAAAAGTGTATAGTCTCAAAATATCGACCTTCACGGATACAAATTGGCACTCGGAGTCGGTCATTGAGGCATCCGGGCCCTTCACATCACCCATATTTTCGTTTTTTTTGGGGCTCTTAGAGTTTGAACGGTCATTCTCGAAAACACGTGTTGATATTGTTTCCCAACAACCTTTAACGCTCCCCAATCACGAGAGAGCTACTCCAAGTCCCTTGGCGTTTCTTTGGTAGACAATACGCATGCGCACCCCCTGAGCATTCTAGAACGAATCGCCTCCGTTGAAAACACGCAACTACCCACCAAAAAGAAACCCTAGATGCTGATGTGGATCCGGTTAAATGGGAATAAGTTAAATATGCCCTGACACGTCCGACATTGCTTTCGAGGTTCTGTCCATCGTGAGAAACGGATTTGGTCTGGCCCTTGTCACACCAAAAGTGTCCGGCCTCTCTCAGAAAGTCCTTTCTATTCTTTTAACTTTAGTTAAAAATTTTAACTCCTCCAATAAATTTTTTTGAAGGGATGATTCTATCAAACTTCATCAACCATTAACTAGTAATCCCATTATAGATAGATTAGATTAAGGAGATGCAAAATTAGTAAATTTTTTTTTTAGCATCATTAAGTAGATGTTATAGTTTGGACATTGAAACTCTTGCAACTCATTCTCTTTGGAGATTCGATCCCCGAGACCTTCCTCCATTGAAGGGCATATCCCTACCACTCACCCAAGAGATGGGTTGTGATTTATAAATATAATGGTCACTACTTCAAGATCTATTTTGTGTCAAATGATTTTTGTTTTTTTTCACATTTGTTATTTTAGGACAAATCTTTTCTTTACTATTATAATACGAGAGCCTGCGTAGATGAATTTTCCGATATTTCCAAACTATCCTTGTATAAAAACAAAACATTCATTTAATGTTTTACTTTAATTCCCAAACTACCCCTTACCTTTGATTTAATGTTTTACTTTAATTCCCAAACTACCCCTTACTCATCTATTTATTTAGAATCATAGCCAATCACGATTGAACTTGGGGAGAGTTTAATCGCACCTGTGGGTTAACACGTGCCCCTTTTAACTCCTATTAATTGTGATTAACTCCTTCCTCTCGCGCTCACGTGCATCGCATGTGCTACTAGCGAGTTCAATCACACCCGCGGGTTAATATTTGTCATTTTTAACTCCTGTTAATTGTGGTTAACTCCTTCCCCTCGCTCTCACGTGCATCGCACGTGCGACCCACCCGTAATTTTTAGTTATTAATTAGAAGCAGTTAGAAAGTAAGGGTAAATAAATCTTAACCACGAGCTCACCAAACCAAAAAAAGTGGGCCTACACAAGAATTCCCCTTAACTGCTATTTAACATTTTGGCTAAAAAATTTTAATTCCTATAGTTAAACTTAATTTTTCTTTTAATATTTTTTTAAAAAAATCAAGATTATGTGATTGAACCCAAAGGGTTAATAAATTTTAACTACAGTTAAAGAGTCATAAAGGAACACTTGTTAACCTGTGGGATGGGGCCAGACCAAATCCCATTTCCGTCCATTGTGTAACGATTCTGCATATCACGACAGTCCGTACGTAAGAAACAGAGATGGTTTTAGAGAGAGAAAAACTTAGAGAGAGAAAGATGGAGACAGCTACGGCCACCTAACACTTCGAAAGCATAAAAAACTCCGTCGCTCTGCGTTTATAAATTCCAGTTTCATTGCTTCTGATTTCCTTTCATAAGTCTTCTCTCTCGGGTTTCTCTGTTTCTAGGGTTTTGTTTTGGGGCTTTGATCGATCCATTTTGCTCTCTCTGGTTTCTGCAATGGCGTTCTCAACTCTTCTTAGATCTTCTACTCCTTTGATTGAAGGATCCCGCGGTGAGGTCTCGCAGTTTGATTTTGGACTTCGGGCTCCTGACCGATTCAATGTGAGTTTTTGAGGATCAGTAGTGACTGATTTCGTGGAAATTTGATGTTCTTGATCTGGTATTTCTAATTCGAATATGTAACTTTTATATATTGATTTCGATGGCTTGGTGCTCTTGTAAGAAATGAGATTTTTAGCTTCTGCTAGCTCTTCTACTGTTGGTTCTAGCAAGGAATATGATTGGAAATGTAATTGTAAATAAATTTTATCCTGAAAATTTTAGAAAATCTGAACTTTTTGTTGTTTATGTAAATAATCTCTCTCTGTTTCTCTCCGTGTTGATTGTTTTTTTATATATGAAGATACACATTTTTTGTTGCTGCTTTAATTTTTGTTCTTGTTTATCCCCCTAGATTTATATGCGTTTCTATAGTCTCTGAGATTCGGAACAGTAGGTTGGGATTTGGCTTTTTTCTCATTTTTGTTTTCTTATTTCTTTTTGGTATTTCATTTGGATTCTTGTTTCCTTCAGGTATCTTTCAAATCGAATTCTTCCCGGATTCAGCGAAGCATTTTTGGCACTGCTGTTCCCGGTGAATCAGTTACCTTACAGTTGAGTAATTGATTGCATCTTCTTTTGCTTTCACAAATGCGAGTTCCCTGCTCTCTTGTTTCAATTTGACACTAAAAGCCTATTTTCTCTCTCTGAACTTACAGTAAATGCAGTACCAGGAGTATCCAGCCCATCAAGGCCACTGCGACAGAGATACCCCCTACAGTTCAGAGTAGGAACCAGATTTTCACATTTATCGCTTAATTCTTTTTAGTTGGGGAACAAATTGTATCTTCTTATATTTTTTCTGTGTTTCTTGCTTTCATTAGGACCACGAACCAGCGGGAAAACAAGAATTGGAATCAATGGTGCGATATTTTATGAATTGTGTTCTAGATGATTTTGTTTATTGTTGGACCTGGACCTGGACCGCTTTATCTTATGTTTCTGAAAATCCCTCTGGAGAATGGCCATTAATATGCATTCATGAGTTTAATCAATAAAGAGCTTGCAATAATATGTAAGGGGTGTGTTAGAAAAGTTTCTTGCATGAGGATTTTAAAGAAGGGATCTTTCACTTGTTGAAAGGAGCCTACTAGTTCTTTTGAAGGCACAGGGCCCTTAAAGAAAATTAGAGGCTACATGATTATTTTTACGATCATAGGGGTTCATCTAGTATGATCTTGAATCTAATATGTTGATTTATGAAGGTGTGCTCTTGATGTAGGGAAATAGATTGTATGCATATATTGTAAGCAAATTTAAAATTTAGGAGTCGGTGTGAACTTCGGTCATTAAAGAAGTGAAAATATTTTGAGTAAGTTTGAAGAAACACTGTAAAATTGAAGAAAATGTAGGAGACATTAGGGAAAACTTCGAAATCTTAGATAAAACTTTAGGATATTATAAATTAAGCATACATACACTCAAAAATATTACCTTAACAAAAAGAAAACTATTTTGAATTAAAAAAAAATGAGATAAGTAACAAGTGACATAAGCTGCCATGTGTGAAACTTTAGAAGTCAAAGGTATATATATTTACTAGCCTACAACCAAGGCTATGAAGTAATACGTCTTCAAAAAGAAAAATACTACATAATAAGGACACACCACAAATTTATATCCACAGAGTTATTAGATAGCTCTAAGTTATCTTATATAATGTTTAACAACTTTGAAACATTTTTTTATTTAGTATTATTTGAAGAAAATTCTGAAATGAAAATATAGAGTTTCATAATGTTTTCCACATTTTTTGTTTATTTTTTAATATTTAAAATTTATAAATGAAACCTTATTTATGACTAAAAATAAAGTCATAATTTTTTTTCTAATACAATTCTGCATGTAGGATATATCGTGTACATTTATGCTCGAATGAGATTTGTTATTTTCTTTATTTTTTATTTGTATTATTAAATAGTATCACTTTTATAAATTAAACTAAATTTTAAATTAGGAAATTATGGTCTAAATGCATTAACAAGCATTGGTCCATCTAATGATAAGATTTATTTTAATTTTTTTACTTTTAAATAATTGTAATAGTTTATTATTATTTATTGGAATTATAAAATAAGATGAATTTATGTATAAAAATAGGTTAATAGCTCATTACATATCTAATTTATACTAAAAGTTACTTTTCAAACATATTTTAAAATGAGTTTTTCCTTGAGAAATAAGCTTCACTTGTGACATTTTCATGTTTTAGCCGAAAATTTGTAATTTTGTTCTCTGAATTTTTTAACTTTTTTTTTCATTTCTTTGATTATTTATTAAACTACAAATAGTGGGGCAGCGGCTAGCCATTGCTCTGACAGAATTGTCAATAGTTTGTCCCACCATTAGTTGCAATCATATACTCAATTATGGTTTTTCTTAGGATTTTTTTTTTATTATCTCTTTATAGTTTTAAAAGTTTATATTTTAGCGCAAGAGATGAGATATGCTGCCATGGACTTATATCTTGATTTATTGTTCAATCATTATTCTATTGTGAAGTGTTGAAAACTTGAAGGTGTCATGTTGGTTCCATGATTTTGCAATGTTGGTCAAAAGTGCAGGAAAAATCATTGTTTAGTGCTTATTTGATATCTAACATAGAAACTTCCACATGGGTTTTGGGGCGCTAAATGGATGGACATTTTGGCATTTCTAGCTCAGCTTGCTAGATCCTCTTCTGCCCCGGTGCCAACTTTTATCCACTACGGGGCTCTCTATTTCCAATTTATGACAATGTTACAGTCCTTGAGAATCCTAATTGGGTTCTGTTTGTATAAATAGGTGATCTTAGTATACATAGTAGATTCAAAATGCTTTCTAGATTTAGATCTCTTCTTCACATGAAGAATTAGAAAACCTGATAGTAGCTGTATTTTATATTTTATTGGCAAAGCTTCTCCCAGTTGAAGATTGTGAATTTTAGAGGAAGTTTATCTTCCTCCTATTGAAGGGTCAATTTTTAGTGAGATCCTTTTCTCTAGCTTTTTGTGGTGTTGTATCGCTTCCTTATCCATATAGGGCTATGTGGAACCCTGGGGTTCCGTCAAAGGTTCCTTTTTTTTTGGGAGCTTCTTTGAACAAGATAATCACTTGCGACCATTTGCAAAATAGAGGCTGGAGTTTGGCTAATCGATGCTTTCTTGTGTTGTGAATCAAAGGAATTGGTGAATCACTTATTGTTGCATTACCATTTTACATCGGATGTATAGAGTTATTTCCATCAGCTTTTGGGTGTAGTATGGGTTTCCCGAATTTCTTTTTAGGCTTCTTATCATGTTGGCTCTCAGTGAGTTTGGAGACCCAATCTCTCATCTATGGGAATTATTTCCTGGAGTGATTGCATAGTCGGTATTGAAGGAGAGGAATCAGAGAGTTTTCGATGTGACTTCCTCTTCTTTGCGGGTTTGTGGAGGGGACCACGCCTAATTTTGGAATGCTGCATAATCAATAAAGATTTTGAGGGCACAAATCTTCTGGATTTGGTGTAATGTTTGGTTGAACCTTTTGGTATTCTTTGGGTCTATGGGCCCTATCCCACTTGGTGGCCATCAGTTCCTTCTTCTTTACCCGTTTGTAGTAGTTCTACCCCCTCTCTCTCTTTCTTTTCTATCTTTTATAGCTTATTTCAGTAGTTGGGCTTACTTTCCTATGCACGTGGTACGGGTGCCAAGTGTCTAGGTGTCTAGAGGTGTTCGGCACGACAAGCTCTGAAAATCCTAATACGGCAGCACGGATGTATAAATTTTAAAAAATGATTGAATATATATATATATATTATAACTCAATTTTTAAATAATAGTAGAAAGAGGGGGGGGGGGGATCACTTGTCCCCAAATTTTTTTTTAAAAGTATATTTCTAAATTATAAAAAATACTCATATAGAGAGTAGAAATGAGCAACAAGAGAGAAAAAAAGAGGAGAGAGACGTACAATCGTACATATTGATCGTTGTTGTTGCTGTCGTTCTCCTAATAAAATTTCCTCTATTTTATCGAAAAAGTAATACAACTTGACAAAAAGCTCCTAGCAATTGAATTTTGATAATGGCACAACATAAAGCACCATGTGTCTAACCATAATGTTAATGTCACCATGACATGGTATAGGATCGTACCAAGGAGTGTCATGTCATGCCATGGAGTGTCGTGTTGTGTCCAAGTGTCGCCCAACAAAATTTGGAAAACCAGAAGTGCCTAGGTAACATTGCCTATGACCCCTGTTGTTGGTCTGGAATCTAGCTTTTGCTTCTCTTTATATATATTATATAAATTTACCAATAAAAAACAACATTTAATGTCTGATCATTTTGACAGTTGCTCGAAATTCTATATCCTTGGAGGAATGTACATAGTTGGACTTGCCCTGAGGATGGTTGGGGAAAACGAGACTTTTGTGAAAGACTATAGTGCTATTGGCTAGTGGTAGTGATGCCTTCCAATGATAGAACTTGTTTTGGCCATAACTTTTGATTTCGGAAGTTCGATTGACATAGTATATGAATTTGGGGTAGCTTGATGAGACGGATCCAGGTGAACTGCAATGTAGTTCTATGATGCTCAGATTTCCATTTCGGGGCCATTTTGAGGGTAATTGGGGGTACTTTTTGGTTTCAGTGGTGTTTTCATAACTTTTTGTTATGGGTATTTTGTGTAATTTGTCCCTAAGGTTTGTTTAGTTCCCTATTTAAGGTCTCTTTATGCCTATTTCGTAATCAGACTTGAAGAAACCCTAATCTATTCTAAGGCAAGAGCAGAGACTCTTCAGTCTCTTCTTCCTTCTATTCATTGTCTTTGATTTTTGCCTCTACTAGATAGACTTTTAAAATGGTGTCTACCTTGCAATTTGTTGGTGAGAGACACATCAATTGTGTCATAAAACTAGGGCATCCATCTCAAATTCTTTGAAATATGAGTCATTGTAATGTTTAGATAATTTTTTCTAACAGGTCTTAAGTTAGGAGTTGAGATAAGAAGAAAGAGTAATTGGTTCATTCTCCATCTTGGTGTTATTGTAGATGCATATAATGATGTGATGCTGACCATGCATCTGCTTTCTGGTTGGTGATGCTGAGCATCCTCACTTGATAGTTGATAATAAAGCAAATGCTTTCAAATAAGACGGGGCAACAAAATCACCTTTTACTCTAAGTTTGGAGTTTCAGTTACTTTATTGTAATTATTATATAAGGTAATTAGGAAAGTGTTAGAAGGGCGCAAAGTTTGTTCATTAACGCTCAAACTAGAATTATGGTTTTATATGTTTTCAAGAAGAAGGTAGCGAGTCAAACTAGTTAATGAAGTGAAATTTTGTGGTTATGTTGATTTAGATGGACGCTGGGATTATTAAGTAATACATATATATATATTGGCTTTTAGGATTTTTTTACAAAGTCCTATATGTGTGCGTTTCTTTCTCTCTCTTTCTCTCTATAATCTATAAATTTGTAAATGTGGGTATATATATATATATATATATATAAAAATCATCCCATTGCTCGATTAGAGGATATAATATAATGCTCATCCTTGTGTTGGGAACTTACCTGTGGTCAAAGTGCATGGACCAATACAAGGATGAGGGAATTTAAGCAAGGAGACCGCTGGCCACTCCCTCATATAGAGAGACACTACACATCTACTTAGTAGTTGTTAGAAGATTTTATTGAGTATTGATATTTTGACTTGGAAATAAGAAGTTGCAGATTGATGGGTGACATTACATTCTTGTTCTTTGACAAAGTTTACAAAACATAATTAATTTAGGAATCAGTTTGCTTAAGCATTTTCTGAACTGTAAAGTCATCAATGTCACTAATGTTGACATGGCTCATTTGATTATAAACAATATCCAGTTCCTGGCTTATCAATTATTTGAAAAGTTCCACCAGAAAGTCTTTTTTGTAGTTGGTATTACACATCCATATTTTGCTGGGAAAAAAATTGATGGCTATTCATTTAGACAATGATGTTTCCATGTTATCCCACGCACACCAGTGCACGATGTAGGTGATTTTTATCAAGCTTACCTACTGAAAAAAAAACGACTGCATATTATGAGATCTGATTGCTTGCGACTCTTCAAAATATGATTTTTCTACTTCTATAAGTTCTAAAACAGATTTTTTTTTGTAATATTTAACGTCATGCAGGTTTTGGTCGGATTGGAAGGTTGGTCCTACGCGTAGCCACAATGAGGGATGATATTGAGGTGCTAGCACTCAACGATCCTTTTATCGATGCTAAGTACATGGTGAGGAAGTGTAGTTTGTCATTCTTTCTTGCTTTTGAAGATCTATGTTTCGATGATGTCTTTGGATGATAAATTGTTGGCCTGCACTCATACGACTCAATTCCTAAAAGTGTTTGTGTAAGAGTTGTACCTCCCCACTCCCAGAGCTATTTTTATTAACTCTCTTTTCTTTTGGATTAAATGCAATCTTGAGCCACACTGTTTAGTGAAATCAGAAATTAAGGAGTTATATGTGTTAAATTGTTAAGTTCATTAGCAAGGATTAACGTTGCAGTGTCCGATTAGGTCATGGTCTATCAAAGTTATCACATGTATCATGGAACATAGGAATACAACATGAAATTTTAGGAAGCTGTGAAACTAATGGAAACTTTGATGCCCCGAACCCGCACCTTAGGGAATCCTATTCCGAGACACGTGCTCGTTCGTCATTACCCACATAGCAGAAGACTTTACCCACAAAAATGCGGGAAATTTTTTACTTTTATTAAATGCTCAAGTAAAGCAAATTACACTAGTCATCACAATAGCCATCAGTGTTAGCTAGACACTTCAGTTTTCTAAATTTTGTCGTGCCAACACTTGAACACAACACGACACTCCTTGATATGTGCCTATACTATGTCACGGCGACATCAACATTATGATTAGGCACATTATGCTTTAAGTATGTCATGCCATTTTAAAATACAATTGCAAAGAATTTGTTTTGTCAAATTGTGTTGTTTTTTTTTTTGGAAACTTAGACGAAATTCTACTAGGAGAGTAGCGGCAACAACATCGATCAATATGTACTTCTCTCTCTTCTTTTCTCTCTCATGTTGCTCATTTTTACTCCCTATATGAGTATTTTTTATAACTTAGGTATATACTTAAAAAAAAAAAACTGGGATGGGTATACATACCCCTTTTTATTATTATTATTATTATTTAAAAAAATTTGAGTTATAATATATATATATATATATATATATATATATTTAATCATTTAAAAAAATTTGTATGGCTGTGCAGCCTTATTGGAATTTTTAGAGATTGCCGTGTCGAACACCCCTAGACACCTGGACACTTGGCACCCGTACCATGTGCCTAGGTAACACTGATAGCCATCATCGCAAACCAAATACCTGTATCATTTACATCAAAGTCTTTTTACAAAAGTAGGCTTCACTAATACTCCGGGAACAATGTTTACAGTCTTCAAAATGTCCTGTCGGGCCTTCTATTCACTGGACAACAGCATCATGATTTGCTGATATAAAACGTTAGTGAGTTATGAAGCCCAGCAAAATTCACAATCCGTCTAAGACTATTTTTCACATAGTAGCACAAATCAATAATGATATAGTAGTACAATTTCATTCTCATATTACAGTAATATGCAGAATAATAAAGCAATAATATCATGAATCGTGACTTGAGGTCACTTAGGGCTATTTCACTACATCTGAGGTTCCTAACCTCTTAGAGTTTTCCATTTATCAAGTTTCTACATTCAACCAATCAGGTTTTACCTTTGAGTCCTTAGACTCTATTAATTGGGCCTAGCCCTTAAGTCTTTACCCTTGAGTTTACAACTCAATTGTGAACGACCGGGTCTACACCCGATAAATCCAAATCACGAGTCTTTAGACTCCATTCAATCTTGAGTACTTTAGACAACACACTTCCGGGCATTCATCCATTTTCAACTATACCTTGAGTCGTTTAGACACACATACACAATTTGGGCCTTTACCTGATCACGATCAAACCTTGGGTATGCCGACCCAAACAAGTTTGAATCCACGGATTCCACACCTGACCCGGGCCTTCACCTGCTAGGAACATTCACCCATATCTCAGTTGACTTTCAACATCTACTGTGTATTTGCCATAATCTCCTGGCTATCAGTCACGAAGGAACCCCGACAATCCTGTCTACCGCCTCTTCGACTCTATACAAACACTGCCTCTCCGGACCTAGTCAAAGAGGAACCACGGCCAACGTTACTTAGTGTTTGTCAGTAAAACTCGGTATTTTTCCCCAAAATTCGCGTAGCGTGTGTCGGACTATTGCTAGGTCCATTGCCTATCATTCCAATACCGTCGTGCGTCGGCTTTTGAAACCACGGGGCATCGTACACAAAACAAACCAGGTAATTGCGGGTTTAGGTCAAATAGTCAAAGACCGCTTAGTCGCCACCTCTGAAAATTTGGAAATAATTTGGAAAATTCACTAATAATTTGGAGATCCAATAATTCGCGAATAATTCGGCAAAGCAAAAATGCGCGAACTAAGCAGTCTTTGACCATTTGACCTAAACCCGAAATTCCCTGGTTTTTTTGTGTACGATGCCTCGCGGTTTTGCGAGCTGACAAACGAAGGTACCGTCATAACATGCAATCAACCTAGCACCAGTCCAACACACGCTGCACGAATTTCGGGGAAAAATACCAAGTTTTACTAGCAAACACTAAGCACTGACGTAAATTCAAAACCCACGGATTTCCTGGGTTTTGGGTACAAGATGCGTTGCGGTTTCACGAACTGAGTCGTGATGGGACAAGCACGACGGGAAGTCGTCCAAATAGTATACCGGCATGCAGTGTGAGATTTTCGGGGAAAAACGTTGGATTTTATCGGTAAATCTTTAGTCCCGAACAAAAACCCAGACCACACAAATTGATCAAACACCTGTCCAGGGTTAATTAAGCCTAGTAACATTTATCCCAGTTAAGGACCAATAACCCCAAAATTTTACCATCCAAAAAAAAACCCCTAAAATTTTATTATGTTTAAAATTCCGGGTCGTTACAAAAACTCTCGGAGACATTAGGAAACTCACTTAAATATATTAAAACATGCCAAATAACTTATTGTAATGCTAGAAACAACCAATTCGAAATAATAAGTTAAAATATTGAATATATTCAAACATGCTAAATAACTTATTATATGTAGTTGGTTGTGTGAACCCATCTTCGTGGGCAATTGCTTGGTCAATTTGGAAAGAGAGGAACAGTCAAGGTTTCGATGAAGTTGTTTCCTCCTCTACGTGAGTTTGTTCAAAAAGCCGTCAGCTTCTCATAGCATGGTGCTCCATTAGGAGGGACTTTGATGGGTTAGGGGTACACTCTTTAGTATGATTCCTGTTCTTTCTTGAGCTTTGCTAATTGCTAGTAGGAGGAAGGCTGTTGTTTGCTTTTGTTGTTCTCTTTCCTACTTCATTATCTTGTGAACCCTTGCCTGTTCTATCTTTTTTCTCCCATTATATATATATATATATATATATATGCTGTTTAACTGATAAAAAAAAGTGCATATACACATTGATGCAAATACTTGAGAGATTGATATCCAGACTTACAGGCTTAAATATATGAATAAGTCATTAAATCTACATTAATAAATGCACCAGACTTGTCAAAAATACTTGAGTGACTGAGTCAGCAACAAGAATCATGGTCTGCCATTATGCTTTATTTAAAGTCAACTTCAGTTAAATCGTACTTTAGCAAATCTTTTCTCATTATCTCCTTCCATGCCATTTTTGGCTTCCCCATGCTCTTTTAGAGCCTTAATTTGCAACAGCTCACTCCTCATTGGAGTTGTTTGTGGTCTTCGTTGAACTTGCCCAATCCATCTTAGGTGACTTTTATTAAGTCACTTATTGGAGGTTTGGAGCTACTCCTAGATTCTCTTGAATGCACTAATTTTTGATGTTATCTTTTCTAGTCTTTCCATTCATCCATCCCAATATCCTCATATTGGCTATGCTAATATAGTGCTTATGAAAAGCATTATACTTTATCACATGTTTATTTTTGTATTTCTAAATTTGTTATATCTTCTTTTTTTCTTATAAAATTTTGAATTAATTATCATTTATAATGTAATAATGTTTTCCTTAACTTCATGCCTGATTATGGACTTTGAATTCATGGGTTTAAAACCATGTTTTGTTGATAGATACAAATAGTAATTCAAGAATTTAGAACTTTTTATGATTTATTTATAGAATCACTAATGAATCAAATATATCACTTTTATATATACGTGGTTTGCTCACTTTATGTTTCATATATTATTCTAGGTTTTTTTACTTAGTTTTGATTTCATTTTAAGATACTTTTGAATGAAACATAACGATATATTAATTGAAACACACAATAACATGGCAGATACATATTGCAATATTACAAACCATATTGATATGATGACAATAGGCAATTAATTCTCACTGCCCATGTTTGAAGGCACGTCATATATGTTACCCACCTCATGTACAGCAGACCATGGCCCCAAAAGGGCCATGACAATTTCCACACGTGCCAAATGCCACGTGTAGCCGGACAAACCCTAAAACATTAAATCAAATCAAAGGCTGCCACGTCAATGAACATTCTTGCAGCAAAGGGGATTATCCCTTCACAGTGGCAACTGATCAAGGGCTGTCCTGTGGATGAGCATCTTCCTAGCGAAGGGGTACAAATCCCTTTGCAGTGACAACTGACAACCAACTAGGGTCTGGCACATATTCCTGGGATCACCGAAAGGAGATGCCCCCTTATCCTTTAATCTCCAAAAGGGGAGATCCCATTTAAGAACCCTATAAACACAAGGATTTCACCCAATAGGTGACTGCCAGGTAGCAGCACATGGGGGCACATTTTGTGCCCCACACTTTGGAAACAGAGGAGTGGGCTTGGCCTTCAGTTCAACAAACAAGAGTCTCTATCTTCATATCTATATCAAAGTTTATCCTTTTTTGAACCATTATAAAATAAGCTGTTTAAGGTTTTTTGCTTAAAAGAAATGTAATAAGCTCAATGGAATATATCCTCTGGAGCTACATGATTTTGCACTTCCTTGGAATAAAGTATGAATGCAGCACAAGATGAGCAAATATGTTCAAAGTAGTGCAAATATCACCACACGTTCTTATCAATCTATATATATTCCAACAAGTTGATTATAGTTGCATTACCTGTATCTGTACTTTTCTCTGTGGGAGGCTTGAACTGATAATTTGTAGTTTGCTGTTCATTAATTGTTAGGTTACCAGTTTTTCTTGAGGCTAATATTGAGTACTGAAATATTGGAAGCAAGCTTTCAATTGATCTATGTTTCTTCATTTTGTCCAGGCTTACATGTTTAAGTACGATTCTACTCATGGTGTTTTCAAGGGAACCATTAAGGTTTTGGATGAGTCCACTTTGGAAATCAATGGGAAGCAGATTAAAGTTACAAGCAAAAGGTAACTTTCTGTACAGCTTAATCTAATAATTTTCATGTAGGAATTTCAGTGGCTGTTGTCAGTGGGGTTTGTTCTGTTCAGGATTGTAAATGTGTAGGTTGTAGTGTCGTTGCATTATGATTTGCATGATCTGCATGTGTTTGTTCTAGTATACTAGTCACTTGAGTAATTGATTATGAGAGCGATTTTTACTTGAAACATTAATTTCTGAAGTTATCTATTTTCAGGGATCCGGCAGAGATCCCTTGGGGCGATTATGGGGCTGACTATGTTGTTGAATCTTCTGGGGTTTTCACAACGATTGAGAAGGCTTCAACACATTTGAAGGTTAGTATAAGGTGCAGTTTAAGCTTTTGACACAATCTCTCTCAGACCACACTCTTGACTGCTTCTTTATTTTGCTTCTGCAGGGGGGTGCCAAGAAAGTGGTAATATCAGCTCCATCAGCTGATGCACCCATGTTCGTGGTAGGAGTAAATGAGAGGTCATACAAGCCAAGCATGAACATTGTCTCTAACGCGAGCTGTACCACCAATTGTCTTGCTCCTCTTGCCAAGGTCTGATTGCTTCTAGAACTTCGAGGGTGCATTGTGTTTCTGGGCTTGTGAACAGAATTAGCAGATAATTGTTCAAGATAATTAATCATGCGCACATATGGAAAAATGTGTTTGATTTTTATTGAATATAAGTATTTTACTTGCTCTAACCAAACAAACACATTTTCTAGACTTTTGGCTCCCCTAAAGTTAATTGCCAGGGTCTGGATCTTTGATTTATATTTGTGGTGTCTATATATTACAGGTGGTCCATGAGGAGTTCGGTATTGTTGAAGGTTTAATGACAACTGTGCATGCAACTACAGGTCTTTCTCTCATGCACATGCACTCGAAACATGGATTTGTATATGCACGTGGTAACATAGTTTACTTTTTCCATGTTCAGCAACACAGAAACCTGTAGATGGCCCTTCAATGAAGGATTGGCGAGGTGGCCGTGGAGCTGGGCAAAATATCATCCCAAGTTCAACTGGTGCTGCAAAGGTATGACAGAGGATTACGTCAAAGAGATCTTACCTTTGTGGAGAACCTGTACTAGATGTGATTTTACTTTTGGAATTGTAGGCTGTTGGAAAAGTTCTTCCAGAACTCAATGGCAAGCTCACCGGGATGGCCTTCCGTGTCCCAACACCTAATGTTTCAGTTGTGGACTTAACTTGCCGACTTGAGAAAAGTGCTTCATATGAAGATGTCAAAGCAGCCATAAAGTATGCTGTAGTTATTTCTTCTGCTCTCATATCCATCCTTGCAATTAGAAATCTCAATTTTGTTTTTACTTTTGGTTTGGGTAAACTTTCTTTCAGTCTTTCAATGTTGTGTCATATATACTTATTTAAAATCACTGACCAGCCCTTTAATTTTTCAACTTAGGTATGCATCAGAGGGACCGTTGATGGGCATTCTTGGATACACAGACGAGGATGTTGTCTCCAATGATTTTGTTGGTGACTCGAGGTAATGCTTCTAGAAAACACTTGAGCTTGTACAATGATGACATCGTTATTATTATAATTATTACAAAAAAATTATAATCTACTCCACATCTTTCGGAAGTAGATCTGCAACGTCCACCTCAGCAAATTCAAAATGTGCAACTTAGATCTCTTTCTTTGAGCTTACAAATCACAATTTTCTGCTGTACAGATTTTGAGATTACTTATGTCAATGGAGCTTGATCTTAAGAAGGTGGATCTTATAATTCTATCAACCTAATTACTATCTCTTTTTCTTTCGGGCAATTCTCCTAGGTCGAGTATATTCGATGCGAAGGCCGGGATGGGACTCAGTGCCTCTTTCATGAAGCTTGTTTCGTGGTACGACAATGAGTGGGGATACAGGTAATGCATCTCTCTCTCTCTCTCACATGAGTGTGCTGCTCTTAGATGACACATTTATTGGCAATTTACAGCAATCGAGTGTTGGACCTGATCGATCACATGGCATTGGTGGCGGCTCGCAACTAAAGCAAGTAGGTCACACCTTGTGTGGGGAAGGTTTAGGGTGGAGCTCTTGTGGCTGTTGCTGGCAATTAGGTGCATGCAGTTGGAAGAGTAGAAAAGAAGAAAATTTGTTAATGCTGCAGTTTTGATGGGTGAATGGCCTGTGTTTTGCTTCTTTAGAGAGTACACACTAACTTAATTAATGATGTTCGATGACTAATTCTAGACATCGCCACATCGCATGACACTTAAATAATACGTCAGTTTATGAGCCCCTTGGGGCAGTGGATTTGTTGGGGCTTGTGAACTGCACCCCTTTTTTCTTTTATGCATCTCATCTTTATAGTGTTTGGTCTGGTCAACAAAAGACTAAGGTGACGTTTGGCAACACTAATCTAAATAGGTAGAGCTTATTTTAAAACTTGAGCTTAGTTGGACTTTAGATTGTTAAGTTGATGGTTAATTGGAAGTCTACATTTTTTTGAAGTCAAGGTATTACCTCAAAATTAATATGGACAGATGAGTTATTTTTTTTCTTTAGAGGTAAAACATCTATTTCAAAAAGATATTCAATTAACCTTTTAACTTAACAATATAAAGTCTAAATAAGCTCTACCTATTTAGATTAATTGATTAGTGTTAACAAACGCCACCTAAGCCGTCGATGCCACAGACTATATTAGCTGAGCCTAGACAGATGGGTGCATTTTAAGTTTTTCGACTTACTTGACCTGGCTAATTTTTTAATCAAGTAGAGTTTTCAGGTTTTTGAATCATAAGCCAGAGATTTCAGGTTTTTGAATCATGAGCCGAAGCAATGGAAATTAGAAAAAGTATAAAAATGCCTACAAGGCATCACAGGCAGAAACTTATAGTAGAGAATGATAACCTCGATCTCATCAGGATATTTTCGAACCCAATTCAACTGTGTGAATGATAAGTCGATTCCATAGTGAAGGATATCAAAATGTTGCAAATGCAGCGGAGATAATATTTAATCATATTTTGAAAAGAGGAAATTCAGCTGCTCACTGGCCTTGCTCGAGCCAGCTCTAAAGATTAGAGGATGTATGTGAATATAATGCAGAACGTTGATAATAAGTGTGTGAGTTTACTGTGTGTTAGTTACACAATAAAATTTCCATAAAAAAAAACAGAGGGCCGTCGATGTATGAAAGTTTCACTATTATTTTAGGAATTAGTCTAGGGATACTCCCAAAGTGTACTCTCAAATATACTCTCAAATCTTATCCGTTTATCTCAATTATAATCGGTTAGGATTAGAATTGATGTGACATTAGAAAAGACAAAAGAAGTCAACTCAAATCCTGAACCTTAATGATTGGTTATAAACGGTTAGGATTATGGAGTATATTCGGGATTATATTTGGGAGTACCTATATACTGACTCATTATTTTATAATAAGTCTAAGGATACTCCCAAAGTGTACTCCGAAATATACTCCCAAATCTTAACCGTATGTCTCAATTATTAAAAGATTAAGATTAGAGCTGATGTGGCATTAGAAAAGATAAAATAAACCAACTCAAATCCTAACCCTTAATGGTTGGTTATAAAAGGTTAGGATTAGGGAGTATATTTGGGAGTACCCATAAACTGATTTTTTAATGAAAATTTACCTTCTAACAAAACAAACAAATCCTGTTTCATCATTCTGTTTAATAATTATTATAAATCAAATAAGTCATGTACTATCAAAATTTTTTCTCACTAATTTTATCCGCATCATATATATATATATAAGCAAAATTACTTGTCTTTTTTCATTTTGTCCAAGTCCTTTCTTCTATATTTTCAAGACAGTTCTCTTTTTTTTCTCATGAGTTTCAGAAATATATATATAGTAGCATTCTAGTAAGTCATGCTCATTAAAGCCTTTAATGAGGAGTCCCCAATAACGTGACACATAATGGGTCGTTTTAGAATTCGACCATTGGATGTCAAAATGCATATCTCGAGAGACTCGTGACAAAAAAAATCAACCTAATCGGGCATTTATAGACCATCCGATCGAAGATGAAAAAATTAATCATTTTTATAGGCTAAGTAGGGTCTAGTGAACCCTATGGGGTTAATGTTAACAAACTAAGTCTAATCAAACGGTCTAAATAAGTTCAATCGGACTAATGTTTTGACACGTGTCTCATAATAGATCCGCCTTAAAATCCAATGGTCGGAATGAAAAAAGACTGTCATGTGTCATATTTTTAGGACTACTCATTTAAAGCTTTAATGAGCATGGCTTATTAGTATTCGTCTCAATCACCAATTTCTTGACATTTTATCCAAGATTGAACCACAAATAACTTGAAAAACCTCAGTAAAAAGAACCTAAGATAGGCTGATTTTTTAGCCTCCAATCTAAAAATCATGCTTAACAGAAAGCATAATGGGTTGGCTTTGCTGACCCAAAATAATATGATGCAAAAACAATGTAACGTTAGAGTTTAAAAAAATGAAAATGATAAAAATACATTTCCGTGACTCGACCTAGTTTAACAAGTCGAATCGATCGAGTCACCCGAATAACTCGTCGAATAATGTATCTTTTGACTTTTAAGGTGACTCGACTTGAAACTCAATCGAGCTGAGTTACTCAGGTGACTCGTCAAGTTTTCAGACTATGCTTCAACTACTAAAGTAGAATACCATTGCATATGGTTCTTGAAAGTAGCGATTATCTGACCATCATGGTCTTGAGTAATAAGCTCGATAAAAACAAGGGCTGTCAATGGGCCAGACTATACTGGGCTTGATTAGGCCTAGTTCTAAAATGGGCTTGATATAGAGGCCTAAGCCCTTCCCTTTTTAAAGTCGGGTAGGGCCGAACTTTATTAATTATAGGACCGGGCCAGTCCATCTCTACTCAATAAATATTATATTATATATAACTCTTTTATATAATAAATATATATTTTAAAAGATATATATAAATAAATATAATGATGTGCATTGTGCACACTATTATGGTATAACAATGTACACACTGTTGTACCATAACCAATGTTTTCATGACAGCATCGGAACTCAAACCGACAGGGTGACTAGTTCCCGGTTTGACCGGTTCAACCGCTTTGATCGGTCCGGTTGAACCCAAGACGTTTTCTCTTTATATTTTTTTTTTCTATTCTTGGCCAATTCTTATGATTTTCCCCTTTTTTATACCAGTTATGTCATCGTTTCTCCGGTTGAAACGATGGATTATTTTGGTTCTTTGTCTTAAGGCCAATTTTAAAAAGGGGTCAGTTTCAGTGGTTTTCTGGACCGTAGACTTGATTGGTTCCCAATTTTCCCTGTTTGACTGGCCGGTCCAATAATGAAAACACTGACCATAACATTGTGCACACTTATACATATATAAGTATTATCTATAATATATATTATATATCTCTACTATTATAATAAGAGAATGAGGGATAGGGTTGGTTGAAGTTTTCTTTTCAATACTATCCATAAATGGCAATTTAATCTTATTATGGTTAGTTCTCCACAATTTTCCACTTCCCCCAATTTCCTTCTCCATATATAACTATTTTCTTTTGTTGCTCTTAGATCATCTCCAAGGGTAAGTAGCAAATGGAGGTAGCAAATGTATCATTTGTTACCCCATATACATATTTGCTACCTCTATTTACTACTTTTCAAATTTGACACTCTAATAGAAGTAGCAAATTCTATTATTTTATAATTATTTTTTATTTTTTACCTATTATGACCGTATGCATGTTCATGACCGTTTAAGCACGTTTGTTGCCATTTATGACTGTTTATTGCTGCTCATAACTGTTTATTGCCGTTTATGACCGTTTATTGCTGTTTATTACCATTTATTGTTGTTTATGACTATTGTAATTCAAGTTTGAATTTTTGACTATTTTCTTTGTAAATTTAACAACTTCGTCACTCATTCTCACAAACATTTCTCATTTTTGCAAACTTCTCAACTCCATAATCTCTACTTTTGATGGATCTACTTCTCTCCAACTCTGACTTCGCCCCTACCCCTGCTCCCGACTATGAATTGAAGATATTGGTCGTAGTTGCTCTACAATAAAAACAATCTAATGCAGAGAGAAGAATGCGACCACATTGCGGTTCCATTCAAGGTCACACAACTATTCGGCATGATCAAATTCAAGATCACGAAAGACTCTGCAACGCCTATTTTTCTAAAAACCCTATGTACTCTTCTATTCAATTTTTAAGGAAGTTTCAAATGATCCGACCTCTTTTTCTTCGGATACAGTTTGCAGTGGAGGCTCATGACCCATAATTTGTCCTAAAAAGAGATGCAACTGGGTACTTTTGTTTATCATTTCTTCAAAAGGTCACTGCTGCAATGAGGATGCATGCGTATGGAGTAGCGACAGATGCTGTGGATGACTATGTGAAAATCTGTGAAAGTACCTCAATCAAAAGTCTAAGAAGGTTTGTTAGAGTGGTGGTTGACGTTTTTGGTGAGGAGTACTTGAGATCACCAAACAACAATGACATTTCTAGATTGCTAGCTCAAGGTGAGGCATGTGGGTTTCTTAGGATGTTGGGGCGTATCGATTGCATACATTAAAAGGAAAAAATTGTCCAGTTGCATGGAAAGGTCAATATGAAAGGGGAGGTCACCATGATTCATCAATTATTCTTGAAGCCATGACTTTGATATGACATGCTTTCTTTGGGTTACTAGGATCTCATAATGATATCAATGTGTTAGAACGATCTTCTTTATTTACCAACCTCGTCCAAGGAGAAACACCTCCAGTCAATTACTCAATTAATGATCATGGTTGTACAACAAGGTTATGAACAAGGATTTCGATCCCGCCCACAAGGGGTGCTGTTTGGCGACGTGGTTGGTTGATTTTATGTTTAAATGGGTTTAACTATGGTTAAACCAAGTGTTAACCATGGTTAAGCTCATCTAACCATGGTTAGGTTAGGCCTGAGCATGCAATCAAAAATACAATTTTTCCAAGTTTTAGAATATTTGGAATTTTCTGGGATTTTTGAGAATTTTTTCAAATTGGTCATGTCAATTAACCATGGTTAAAGCTTAACCATGGTCGAGTTGACCACGGTTAAGGCAAGGTAGGGGTTGGTCAAGCTTGGGATGGGCCCCAGGGGTCAAGGCAGATCAATAAGAGGGCCCCCATGGGTTGTGGACCCACTGCATAGGCCCAAAATGAACAAAATCCTCACTATTGGTAATCAGATTACCAACAGTTAAGCTGATTTTCAGGTAACATTGAACCCCTGTAACTATGATTAGGGGGTGAGTTGAGGGGTCTACGACCTATGATCTTGAAGAGGGTCATGAGGGGAACAAAACGAGCCCAGGGTGGGCCCCAAAGGCTGCCTGGTGTGGGCTTCACAATGTGCCAAAATGGCACTGTTCACTTGTTACTTTAAATGATGAATGTCGGCAATGGGATTGCCGACATTCTGGACAGTTTATGGTTTTGGGTATTTTAACTCTAGTTAAGCTTAACTAGGGGTCTCAAGATCTTCAGATAAGTTGTAGGGGAGCCCCAGGGGGTCCTAACCAGGTTTCTGATTGGGCCTTGGGGATGCTCAGGTGGGGCCCACGGAGGTTGCAAATGCGAGTTTTAGGGGTGTCGGTACTGAGATTGTCGACACCTTGCAGTTTTTAGAAAATGGCGAAGCCCTCTACAGGGCTGCTACGGGGTTGAACCAGGGGTTCCCTCATGGTATGAGGGACTCCCAGAACTCTACTGAGGCTATTCTCAAGGCTGTAACCCTATGGGGGGTTCCCCACACCTATGAGGAAGGTGGGGGAGCCCCTACAATGGGTTTACATGCAAAAAGAGATAAGAAAGTCCCCTGGAATGGACCAGGGGCTCACATATGTTTGAGAATGAAAGAAAAAAAGGGGTAGGAGGAAGCCCTACCCTGCCGTTCTGCTGCCGTAGGTGGTGGTGGCTGGTGGCGCTGCTGCAGACGCTCCTGGTGGTGTTGTGCACGGTTGGGGATACAGGGTAGGTCCCTGAAACTTTAAGGGAGGCTGAGGACCTGCTTGGAGAGGAGGCTGGGTTTGTGGTTTGAGCAGGGGTTCAGATAGGAGGTTCTGGAGTTCTTTGAGCTTGGGAGGGTTTGCCATTTATAGGGGAGTCCCTTGGGGACATCCCTGGCATTAGGACTAGGGTAGGAGGGCTACAGGAGGCCGGAGTGGTGGTCTGCAGGCCGGAGTGGGGCATAGGAAGGCATGCACTGAGCTGTAGGGTGTTGGCTTGCTGTAGAAGAGGAAAACCAGTGGTGTCGGTAATAGAATTACCGACACCCCCAAGACTTTGAAAATCCTAGGTGTCGGTAATCCTATTACCGACACTGTTGGTTTTTAACCATCAGGCCTTTGGCCCAGGCATGCACGCGGTACTAGGGGTGATTTTGAATTGTTTTGGACATGGGCTTGGGCCTAGGCTGAGGGTTTGAACCCCTAGGGGGTTTTGGACCTAGGGCTTGGCTAGGCTAGGGCTCAGCTAGGCTAGAGTTAGGGTAGGGTTAAGTATGGGTCTACCTAGGGTTTGTCCTAAGGTTTGCTAGGGTTTTATCTAGGGTTTGCTTAGGGTCTACTAGGGCTATACCTAGGGTTACATCTAGGGTTAGGTTCTAGGGTTTTCCTAGGATTAGGTTTAACTAGGGTTAAAACTTAGGGTTTGCTAGGGTTGATTCCTAGGGTCAAGGGGCCTTGGATGGGGATTAATCATGGTTAAGAGGCTTAACCATGGTTAGCTAGGGGTGTAAAAATTGGGTGCTTACAAGGGTATTATCTTACCGATGACATATATCCCCCATGGTCAACATTCGTAAAAACAATTTCATGTCCACGAGAGAATAAGGATAAATATTTGCAGTTCAAGAGTCGGCAAGGAAGGACATCGAGCGAGCATTTGGAGTGCTCTAAGTGCGATTTGCAATTGTTCATGGACCTTCTCACGTTTTTGGGATCTTTCAACGCTCTAAGATATGATGGAGGCATGCATTATAATGCACTACATGATAGTTGAAGATGAACACAATGTTTACATACTTGACCTCAATTAAAATGTAATTGATGGAAATATTACAGTGTCGCACGAGCTTACGGAAGAACTATCACAAATCATTCAAAATCACCGTCGCATTCGAGATAGAGGAATACATTCTCAACTCCAAGCAGATCTTGTTGAGCACTTATGGTAGCTTCAGGGGGCTCGCATGAATGTCTAAATACAATAATGATAGCAAATAATGAAAAGAAACAATTAATTTTCAAACACTACCCAAACCTCTCTGAAGAATTTGCATCCTAAAGCACCTATAATGTTCTTGGGCATTAGGAGTCATTCCACTTGTATCCATCGTTATTGTTCTCTCATCTTCTGCTACTTGTTTTTGTTGTTGTTTATCTAATTTTAGGTTTACCTGTTTTTCGACCAGGTCCAATTTTTTTTGGCATTGGTATGCTATTTTTTCTTCAATTGCCTACACGTATGCTGCATCAGTTTTCTTTCTCGCTTCCATCATTTCTCTTAAAAGATTCACAACAATAGGCGTTTTTATGATTTTTTTTTCGCAATCTGACATCTTTCCCTTCTCAACATTCCTGCCTAGTGGTCTCTCCACAAAATCAATGTATGGGACGTCATCATCCACAATATTTATGGGACTCTCTGGAGTAGAAGGTGATGAATTTAACCCTAGGAATTAGTGAATTTTAACTAGGGTTTAAAAAACCAAGGATAAGTGGGTGAACTCTAGGGGTAGGTGAATTTTAACCATAGTTAAGGGGTGTTTAAAAAAACATGGCAACTTCAAGGGTGTAACGGGACTCCAACTATGGTTAAGATTCACCAACCCCTAGGGTTCACCCATTTATTCTTGGTTTTTAGAAAAAAAATATTAATTTCTTTTAAACCATGGTTAAAATTCACTTAACTCTTAGGGTTAATTTTTTTTTTCATATATTTTTTTTTCTAAAAACCAAAGATAAGTAGGTGAACCCTATGTGTAAGTGAATCTTAATCACGGTTAAGTAGTGTTAAAATGGACACATGGCGACCTCAGTGGCGTAACCGAACTCCTTGCTCTCGACCTCAATGGCGTAACTGGACTCTTTGTTCTCTTGACAAAATGCTCTGAAAGAAGACGTTTGGCCAAGGCCCCACCCGTCCCCTTTCTTTGTTATACCCAACATGTCTCTAAAGCTTTTTGGTTCTTAAAATGTTGCAATATCATATTTCAATAAAAACGTCCCTTGCAATTTTTTTATCAAGATGTTTCTATACCCAAAATATTCTTTAATTTTTTTTTTTTTTTTTTGAAATGTCCTCACTTGCCCTGTCTCCCTCCCCCTTCCTCTCTCTCACATGCATCACTAATTATTTTTCACTTTAACATTCTCAAATATATCATTCACCGGAGATGCTCCAAAGCCATCTCTGGGGTCCGCTTAACTAGGTCCCCAAAAAAATAAAAAATAAATCTTGGCCCGTTCCAGTTAGCAAAGAGCTTCAGTTTTGGTGTTTTACACGACTCTATGTTTGCAGCTTTGGAACTCAGACGCAGACAGGAAAGGAAGAGAGATGGAAACGGGTTTTGTGGTTGTTGAGAAAGTTGGTGGCAAATCAACTGTCACTCGATGCTTCTCAAAGTATCCCCTCAAATTCATTATACCCAAAAAGGTTAGCTTTGATTCCTATAAATCTTCCATTATTATCTTCTTAGATCATGATATTGAGCAACAGCGTTCCCTTCAAATTCACCATCACAATCATCACAAATATCTATTAATCCCTATTACTTTAATGGGTCCTAGGTGGGTTCCTCCAAAACTGATGCTGTTTGGATTTACAGCCTCACCTATGGTGGGGGCATAGTCTCTGTATGCCCTTCTCTCTCTCTCTCTCTAATGTTCATACATCAAATTCTTTCAGAAATTTTAAGTTAATGTTATGTTGGGTTTAGGGAGATTGTATTTCATGTGGGTTAACCATTGGAACCGGTTGCACCACAGTCTTGACAACTCAGGCTTCCACAAAGGTTCATTTCTGCAGCTTTTCTCTTTCTGGGTTTTCTATTTACCTTTTGATTTTAATTTTCTGGGTTTTCTATCTATCTATTGATTTATTTCTAAAAATTCTAAGTGTCATAGGTATACAAGTCTGTTGGATCGAAGGTCTCCGAACAAGTCTTAGAGGTAACACCTTTCCTGAACTCAATAACAAAGGAAAACTATCATTCATTTTGTTTGATGTTACACTCTTGTAAGTGTGACAGACGTCTCTCTTTTAGCAGTTTCGTCTCTAACTGGTGAATTAATCGAGCTTATTTGTTGATTATTACTTCTAAAGTTGTGGCCTAGGATTGTAGTTTAATAAAATGGTTGTGAGCAAGGGGATCTAAATAAAATAAAAGGTTTCTAATGGTTTTTTTCCCCTCCATATAAAGGGTTTATTAAAAATTAACTTAAGAAAATTAACTTATATATATATTTATATATATATTAATAACACACTTATGTTGTATGGACTCTTCAAGATAGCATGCAAGTCGTGTGTCAATACATGTGGATACGGATTCGGACACAGACTCAGACTTGCCATGGACTCAGCTCTTGTGTCTTATTGTAAGTAGTAACAAGAGACCATGCCTTTGAATTCAGATGTGGAGACGGACTCGGACACATATGGACCTGATACCCGTAAACTACAAATGTTTAGGTAGCTCATCTGTTTCTCAATTGGCCATTAGGAATCTTCAGTACTAGAGGGATTTTCATATGGATCATGAATTTTTTTTCATGGGGGTTGTGGGAGGGAAAGAAATAAAAGGATATTTGATGGAGTGTTTACCTGAATTCCGAATTGTGTGCTGTTGTTGGATGGAATCTTCACAACTGAGTAGGGGCTTGCTAGGAATTTGAGGATGTGAAATACTCTTGCTTCGTTACCAAATATAGTAAATTAGTTTTTGATGACTCCTACCTTTAGTAAATCCTTCTAAGGGAACATTGTCGTTTCTCTTTGTCATTTATTTCTTAAATAAAAATTTTCGTGATTCATTAAAAAAGGCATACAATTGTATATAATTTGCATAAAATCAAATTCTTTCCAACTCTTATCATGAGAAAAGAGAAACCAATAGGGAAAGAGGAGGGAGAACCACCATCCCTTTGCTTTCAAATTAATAACACATTTAGTACTTGACACTTGATAGACTATGAGATTAATTGTCTAATGAATTAATTATTACAGCTATTTGTTACAAATTAAGTATATGTTCCATTGGGCTTTTAAATGTAATGTCTTCATTTATAAATTTTCTATTTACTTAGTGTTGTTTTTTATAATTTTGCTTTCATATATATATATATATATATTTTTTTTTTTTTAATTTTTTTCCATAAGATGATATCTGTTGGACAATAGACGTGAAATACTTCAGAAAGTTCCATTTTTTAAATATTTCTGTGACAGATGGTTCTTAGTAACAGCGGCAAATTTTTGCCATGCAGTAGTCAAGAATTGAAAGCAACGCTTTTCTGGTCATCATTCCGGACCCTGTCACTTGCTTTTCCACTGCAAGGTACTCCCAGAAGCAAGTGTTTAGAGTGGTTTCAGATTCGAGCTTGGTCATTGTTGATTGGATTACAAGTGGGCGCCATGAAAGCGGAGAAAAATGGGATTTCAATCTCTATAAGAGCACCAACCATATCTTCTTAGAAGGGGATCAGCCTTTATTTCTTGATTCGGTAATCCCCTGTTTCACTTGCATTTGTCGAACATCTGCATCCAAACATTTGCCGATGCTCATAGATAGTGCTTACAGAATTTGTTTTCCTTGTGGGAAATCTGAAAATTTCTTCCACAATCTTTCTCCTTGGTAGTTGCCTGTGCTGAACTGCTTATAAGAGTGCAATTTAGATAAAGTTCACTCATGTGTATCCTAGATAATTTAGATATATCTTGTCATTGACCATCACTTTAAAAGAGAGATACATTAACTGATAAAGGTATCATCATGCTTCCGCTGAAAATTTATGCTAGTCTCGGCAGATGCTCCTTAAAGACGAGCCATGACTCTCTAGGTCACTAGTTTCAACATATAACCAGTTCTCAGCTTAGGGAAAGTGCTAGAGCTGGGAATTTTAAGCTATATTTTCCATAAGTAGTTCAGTAAGGCTTATATAAGCCATTTCTATTTCATTACAAATGATAAGAGTGTGTCATTCCTGTAATTATGTCATGCATGATTAGGTTGCTGCAATTATTTTTAAGAATATATCAGCTGAAAATTTTCCTCCTGTTGGATATTATATGAATTTTACAGTTATTAACTTTCTTAGCTGTGGAGCAGCTGGAACCTTTTCAATATACACGAGCAAAATCGAAAGAACTGCTTGCAGAAATGTGATATATATTATATAATTTTTTTTATTTCTCATAGCGAAAGTTTTGTCACTCTTATAGACTCCAAAATACCATTACACTGTAGAGGCATTTTTTGAGCCTTCTGAGATGTTTTCTGGCTATTCTATGGTAATCTTTTTGGTCTAAGAAAGGATTAAACTACAACCTCACTGTAGCAACACGTGTCATAAGACTCGTAGCTACTAGGGTAAAGGTGCAACTCTGTCCAGAACAACTTGACACGTTTCTTTTAATTGATATTAAGAACCTCTCTGTCAAAGATGTTCTAACATTTCCTCAGCTGCTAGAGAAATATGAATATCTTCTTACAGTTTTCCACTTTTCCAGCATACTGGCCATGATCTACCAGGCTCATAGAGTCAACGTTATTTTTCTCATATCAAGAGCTGTGGGAGTTGACTCAGGATTAGCATTTTAGGTCATTTTCTTAAATGGTTTATTTGTTAAAGTAGATATTACTGGAGCAAGGAAGCATGACCAGTATTGCTGAACGCATGCAGGATTACCAAGTTATTGCAATGGTCGTACTCTTGGGGTAAGTACTTTAATATGCAATACAACTTGGTTCCATCTAACTATCTTGTTTTGAAAAATTCCATATCCTCTTTAGTGATTTTTGTAGAGTTTATTCATGTTAAAGTGATGGAAAGATAAAAGAAATCAATCAAGGTTCATGGTTGCTTGGATGTAGGCCAAAATTGAAGCATGCTCAACACCAAGTTCAAGAAGACATGAAGAGGATGATGTCTCAGCAATTCTACAGTCCTTCCTCTACATTGCGAAGCCACACAAAAACAAGTTCTGATCATGGCATGCCCAAACCAGCCTTGATTGCTTCTTGCAGTGTCTTTGGTCCTAAGGTAATTGCTTTAGGTCTCTATGCCTCAAAGAAATTAACAATTAGTTGTCTTCTTTGTTCGGATATATATATATATATATATATATATATATATAATGCCCAAGAGGACTTGGAAGTCATCTTGATGAATCGTCATGAAGTGGTCTTCCCGAACCTAATTGACACTCATACTGAAACTGCCTGTGCTATCCCAGCAATGGGCTTCATCCCATAGTGGACAGCCAGATTGCATCCCATTCCGAGCTTCTTTAAGGATTTGTGTTTGACAATCAGAAAAATTGGATTGCAACAAATTGAGTTGTTTTGCTTCTCCATTTCCAAAGCAATCAATTCCAATGGATCTGATTTTCTGATGGTTCAAAAGGGAGAATCAAGAGTAAAGATTAAAAAAAAAAATAGGCCAGCACAATATTAGATGGATGAAGTCTCACAGAACTACACATCCCTAGTCAACCCTTCTTTAGCCAAGGAGTCAGCCTCACACTATTCGTGGATCTAGGTATCCAATAGAATGAGATATTCTTTTGGATGACTAATCCTCGAATCTCTCTAATGGAAAATTAACAATTATTCTACTACAAGCAATAGTTACTTACATGTTTGCTCATACCTTACATCCATGTTGCAAACTGATTCAGTGAATTAACTGGCAGAGTATTACTATTTTCCCTTAATTTCACTGGGAATATAACAATCCAAGAAAAGTACAGATTGAACTGACTACAAATTGGGTTATAATGATTTAAAAGCATGTCTAGTCTGCTTAATTAAGTTGAGAGTCAAATCAACCCAAGTTAGTTCAGTTTGAGTAACATGTTGAACTACTAAACTAACTCAATCCACTTGATTTCACTCGAGTGTTGTGGTCGAGTTTCTTTTTAAAAATTGAAGGGTAATGATTTACATGAAAGCGCATGGGTATTTCACCCCTACATTTCTTATGATTTTATGTTTCAGTCAATATTTATTCTAGGGGTGGGATTTTATTCTAGGGGATGGGAATTTCACCCCATTCCCAGCTCGCTACGTGTCTCTTTTGAGTTTTGACCCCTTTATGTGTGGATAAAATGTACTAACCAATGGGTTAATTTTTTTTATTTAGTTTTTTTCTAAAAACCAAAGTTAGATCCCCTAAGGGTTAGTTAATCTTAACCACAGTTAAAAGATGTCAAAAGGGACACATGACTAGCTGGGGAATTCGCATGAGTAAATAAGTTTTACCCTTTATTCTATGCTTTTGATATTTATCAAGATCCGTTTCTAAGTTTATTATTAATGTTTTTGAACATTTCTATTGATGCTGATTCTCTGCATGTGCAGGGAATAGGGATGGTTGTTCGAATAGCGGCTATGACAACTGAATCAGTTTACAGCTTCCTACGGCATCAGTTGGCTAGTCTAGAGCCACTGCTTGGGGCATCTCCATATCACTGAACATGCATGCAGAATCTTGTTTTTCTAACAGAGGAAGTTGTGCCAGCATTAGATGTAAGACTGTGGAATCATTGTAAGTGCAGTGTAGTCTCATGATCTTCAGCGGATCTATATTTATGTTAATCTTTGGCAAGTCGTCACTATCTTTCATTAAAATAAATATGAATGTTCTTTGCCAGTACCTCTTATTTCAATTAGATTCACAACTACTAAGCTAAATAGCAGAAAATTATGCAGAGAATTCTTCAACTTTATTCCATTTATCAATAATAGTAATTCTCTAAAAAGGTTTTACATATTTATCAGTGTAGTCAAGGCGTCACCTGGGCGTTGCCTAGGCAGTTTTGGATTGTCACTGCCTAGGCACCTCTCTAGGCGGGCGTTGGCCACCTGGATCCTTTAACAGTTAGTCTGCTTTATAGTTTTATAAATATCAAGTAAATGGTTTTATACTTTACTTTCATTTACTTATATTTACTTATGTAAATAAGGTTCCGTTTGAATTCAATAAAAATTATCTTAGATTCAAATTCTTAAAGAATAAAAAGTCAACTTTTTAGTTCAAGAACAAGATCCGTTTTTTTTTCGCCTTTGACAAAATTTCAACTTGCAAATGCTAAGTTATTTCTCAATTATTATAACAAAATATTACTAAAACCTAAATGTCCTATAAAAAAGTCATATTTTAGTTTTTAAAAATATTTTCATCATAAGATCAAAAAATCAACTAATGGTTTAGCAGAAAAAGATTTACATTCAAGCATTACAACATTAAATGTTAATTTGTCTAGATTATTGTCAACCCTAGGAGATTTGAATTGTAATGTGTATACATTAATATTATATATATATATATATATATAATTTAATTATTTTTATCGCCTAGGTAACACCTCGCCTAGGCGCCTTGACTACACTGGTATTTATAGTCAAAAGAGTGATTATCGTTTCCTTTTTTGGCTTGAATTCCAATAAGAAACTTCTTAAATAATTCTAACACTCTAAACAAAGATTATAAATTAATTTTAAAAATTACTAACAACTTTAAAACATCTAGTAAGAAAAAAAAATTAAGTATTTTTGAAAAACATAAATTCCCTAGAGTGAAGAATTTTTAATATTACTTAAGCCAATAGGAGTTTTTCTCCCCTTAAGTACCCACCCCCCTATAGTTTTTGATTCTCTTTCATGTTCTTAAAATAGTTTGACCCAACAGATCCATTTGCACCCCACTCTTGAAATTTTCTATATTTAGATTTTCTCCTCCCAAATCTTCAGACTCTTGCAAGACTTGAATAAGTCTTCATTTTCCTATGTTGTTTCTCTTGGATTCACTTGGAGGCCAATCCCAATAGATGTGGGTTGGTTGGCATGTGGAGTCAAGGTTGTCAAAGAATTGTATTGATTAAAGCCCTATTTTTGAATGGTGAAGATCTACCAAAAAATCTGATCTATTTCTCTTCTTGGCTATGTTTTTCTCCTGCATTATAGTTGTAGCCTTCCTATCTAAGATCATGATAGTTGTAGCCTTCCTAGATTATTATTTATACTTTCCTACTGTAAAGAGGAAAATCCATCTCCCCTCAGTCCCTCCTAATTTGTCTTAACCATTTGGAGTGATGGAAGGAATTCATTGGAGAGGCTACTACCAATTCTCTCTTCTTAACATGGTATTAGAGCATGTTTTTCTTCCTAAATTGAGTTCAGTCAAATCCCCTTGTTCTTGAGGAAGAAGTTGCCTCATTACCGAATCTATAGTCAACATTGTGGGCAACCCCTCCTTTCGTATGATTGATTAAGCAACACGATTTATCCGTCTAATCTACCATCCGTCAGAATCATTCGAATCAACCCCTGCTGTTATCAGCCAATGGTTTGCCCACATTAGCTTTAGCATTGCTCAAATTGTCGTCTGAATCATCCTCGGATCTCCCAGTATGCGTTATTTATTCTCCCAGTTTTTGTTGGGTCCTGTCCTCGTGAAAAGCCCTTGCTTTCCCAGTCTTTCCACGTCGAAGAGAGTGTTAGGCTTAATCCAATTAAGACAAGTCATTAATCTTAAGAAAACGTCCATCTCCTTGGTATTCAGGCTCCTTCTCAAACAAGGAGTCCAAACCAAAAAATTCTCTCTGAATTTGTAGCAGGAGATCATCATGCAACTTTTATTTGATGCCACTATGTATAAATTTTCAAAATCCCTTTTAACTTGTTCTGATCATACAACTAATCTTCCCAAAATATTACTTCATTACCTTTACCTAACTTGAAGCTTTTGTGCTTTTCTAAATCTTCTTTCACCTTCAAATTGCTTTTCACATACCAACTCAATGGAATGGATTTCTTTGACATCTTTCGGATCCCACGCCAAATCTTCCTCATATTTGGCCATGATAAACCTTTCTTTATTATTAACTCTCTCTTTCTTCCCCAAACCTCCAAAACTATTTTCCCAATAGCATTATGTTCATTTCCCTGACATTCTTATCCCTTACCCCCTTCCCTTGTTAGACATCTTTCTGAATTTTCTTCACGGTATCGACCATGGAGGTAAGGACATGAAATTGGTGGGCATGCTGCTTGCCAAGGTACTCGTAATGAGAGTAATTCTGGCTTCTTTTGATAGGTACATGGCTTCTAGGTCGCCGATCTTCTATATATTCACCCTTTCTACCACTGAATTCCTGAATCAATTTCATTCTGAAGCCAACCCCAAGAGGCATACCTAAATAAGAAACAAGGAACTTACTGCATCACACCTGCTAACTCCTCCAAGAAAGACACTTCCATGACTCCCAACATTTCATTCTTGGAGAGATTAACTCTAAAGCCGAGAGACAACCTCGTAGCACCTTCTGAGGAATCAATTTGCTGATTCAAAGCGTCACTAGACCAGGGTATCATCAACAAACTAAAGATAAAAAAAAAACAATCGACCCCTCTGTGCCCATAAGAAATAGAAGCAATGAGCCAATGGTGGGCACCCAAATTTACAAAAGAGTTACATAATTTCCTTAGTCTCACGGGGAGTTCAAAAATTATCAAGGATTACAGAAAATCTGTACTTCACTTACCACTTCCTTGGAAAAATGGAGGAATCCAAAAAGCCTACATTTCCTTCAGTGCAGAGAGAGACCCATAACGACACTTCCACTTCTAGTCTACACTGAGCCCAACTTTCCACTCTTTAATCACCCTCGGGTCTTTTGGAGTATTAGTTAGGTTCCTAACATATAGTATGGAGTTGACACAATGTTTCGAGTTTGAATCTCAGAGGAGGTAGCAGAGAAAAGGCTACTTGGTCGTCAGAGTTGGAGTCGTCATAGGGAAAGGGCTACCTGAATTCCATAGGGTATTATTAGAAAAAAAAGAGTAGTGAAAGTGAAAGCTGCCACAAAGTGGCCCGCCGTGAACGTCAGCTGCGGAGCATAGTGGTATGTTACGAACCCTGATGGCTTATGAGCCTAACTTTTCGCTCCTTGATGACCCTCGGACTTTTTGAATATTGGTTGGGTTCCTAACACTTTACCAATGCCTTTTTCTTCTTCGTCAAATCATGTCTACATGGGAATAAAGGCTGTGAATGTGATATTGTTTAGTGGCATTGGTGATATATTTTGATGTAGGGAGGCATAACTGACCTATTGCAGTAATGTACCCCAAGAAAGAAAGAATTTGGGACAACCAAGCTATGAGAATTTGAATGCATCAACTTCCAAGTAGTGACTACATTTGCTTCAAGATTCGTAAAAATCACTGCTGCTTAAAACACTTCCATGGAACAAGAGGTGTTGATTATGACACAATACAAGTGGATGTTTGATCCTAAGTAACCAGAGCTCGATAGAGAGCGTACTTTCATTGTTCTTTGCTTGTTCGTTGCTTGATGTCTCGAAATTTATTGTTCCATAGGATACAAAAGTTTCACATATGAAACTTTCAAGTTCCACCAAATGTCCGGCTATTTTAAGTTCCACACTTATGGAACTTCTAATTAAAGTGAAAGCCTATACTATTCTAGGCGACTTCTTAATTTTTTTTGTTCCGAAATTACCCCCTCAAGTTTCTATAATATATATATGTATATTTAAAATGCCTCTAAGTCTTTTTTTGTTTCTAACATGTCCCTCAAATTTCTATACCTAGAATGCCCTTCAATTTTTTAAACTATACTATTTGACACCGCAAGTTTTTTTTTTAATTTCCAAATGCCCCTCAAGTTTTTATAATATTTTATACTATTATTCAACTTGAGAGATGTGTACCCATAATGTCTCTCAAGTTGTAATACCCAAAATGCCCTTAAGTTTATATGGGCCCTCAAGTTTTTTTTTGTTCCCGAAATACCTCCCAAATTTCTTTAATATTTTATACTTCCCAAAGTGCCCTTAAGTTTATTTTTGTTCCCGACATGCTCCTTAAGTTTTTATACATAAAATGCTCATCAGGTTTTTATACTATTCTATTCAATTCAAGTTTTTTTATTTTCAAAATACTCTTCTATAATATTTTATACTTTCTAAAATGCCCCTAAGTTTTTTTTTTTTGGCGTCTTATCAATTTATGGTATTGTGATATGAACTTGTTTGGCGCCCATTCTTGTAGAGCAACCGAAACATGGATTGGAAGTTGGAACATTCTCTGTAGTGCATATGTAATAACAACTAAAACAATTAATTAGCAATAAATTTGATATTGAAATAACTTTAGAGCATACTCGAGAGTGTTGTAAGCATTTGAAGAAAGAGTACAATATATTTAAAAAAGAATAGTTGATTTGGCTGAGATAATTCTCAAAAACTGATGAAGCATAAGTCGAAATTTGAGATTTATGATTAGAGATATTTTTAATCATAAGCATTGAAAGCAAACTATTCGAGTTGTGGTAATTGTCAAGAATATTTTGTCAAAGTAATTTGTGAGAAATATCTATTTTATGATGGAAAGTGATGGAAAACTCTCATAGTAGGTACTATCGAGAGCACAGTCGCACGCTAGAAAATCCAAGGGCCACAATTTATACATTCTTTAAATGGTGGGCCCCACAGTAGTGTTTGCACATTGGATTTGTAATCTTATGGCCTTGGCTCTTGATAGTAGCTACTAAATCACTTCCCTAATTTTTTTTTTGGCAGCAGAAACTTGCTCGCATAAGGAATTTATGGTACTGCTGCAAATTGCAAAATTTTAGAATTAACATTTACAGGTATTTTTATTAGACAGACTTGGGATCTTCTCCAGATGGTGCTAGCGAGAGGAGACCGCCAGCACCCATCACATAACCCATTGCATAACAACCGAGCATGAACTATATGCACAACCTTAAAGGTGGCATGTAAAGGTAGGTGGCGCCTTCTGAGTGGTGCTGCTGGTGATCTCTCGCCAGCATCAACTAGAGAAAATCCAAAGTCTTTTTTGTTAATCCAGAACAATAGAGGTATATTGGGCCAGCGCTCACGGCTATCTTGGCTTTCGTGTGTGTGTGTGCGCGCACGTGTGCCAAACAGATGATGTGTGTAATAGCTGGTGTTCGCTCAACGGATCAAGCTATAGAGATTGAACAATGCAAGGATCATACCTTCGGCATTGGATTGGTTTTTATAATCAGGGGCGGAGCCACATGGGGCCCAGGGGACTGATGCCCCCCATGAAATTTTGGGATTTTTTTTTCCTTAGTACATTAATAGGGACGTAGCCTGGGAGAGGAACCGAGCTAGGTGGACGGGAAATCTAGCCACCCTAAACTTGTGAGAAAAAACATATTCCTTACAAACGGACACAAATAGACGCGATGACATAAACTTGCCCCCCCAAAAAAAAAATTCGGGGCTACGCCCCGAACCCCATTGTTAGCACCCCTCCTAGAAGAGAATCCTGCTCCACTCCTGTATGTAACAGACAATATCATGGCAGGTTCTATACGGGGAGTCGTCAAATGAACTTAACCCAATCGAGCCGTTTTCCGATAAATTTGATGTTCCTAGTTGCGACCCATTGAATGGTGGTGGGTCAAACCCCCAATTCCCAATAGGTGCACCACTAGTGCGGCAGAGGAAGAGGAACATCTGACCTCGTGTAGGTTGCTTGCTCTGTTCCAGCATAGCCTGTTGTTAGTGCTAGTTATTTCAATCTCAGGATCTCTTCCTAACGAGGGGCAGGTAACCTTTTGTCAATTAGATCACCCAATCTACCAGTTCCGATTCCCCTTAAAATAAGTTGGGGATCCATAAACCCATAAATAGTGCATTAATTGAGCACACCATCCTCCAAAAAGATTAATTTATGAATGAGCATCAGAGTTGGGAATTCAAGAAAAACCAAGTAAATGTGCTGAATTTCTCATGCTTGCTAGTGTCCCTATGGAAAATTCTGAGTGGGTCCTTGTGGACAGCCGAAGGGACTAGTCCTTGCCTCAAAGGGTTTGGGATACCCTCCGTTACCGGAAAAAAAAAATATATCACCTACCAAGTATATAGCAAATCAATGAAACATGAAGATCAAATAGGTAAAAACCATAATGCCATTGGATTCGACTCTTACACATGATATATAAAAATACACGAGCGCAGTGGGATGCATATTGAATATTTAAGAATAGAATGAGCCGGAGATAAACTTACCCCAATCCTGCCTAACCTAAGAAGACCACATACCTTTATTCACACACAGATTTGCGACCACTAATCAAACCAGGGACACCAAATAGGCGAAGTTGCAAACTAGTAAGGAATTTCGCAAGGTGCGTGAAATGTTCTTCCGCGACATATCAGCTCTAGATTTTCTCCGGCATAAGAGCAAAGTGGTGGTAACTCCACACCTGGGCTCAAGATAAAGGGTCCAGAGAACCCAGAATGCTGTTAGAATGTAGAAAATAGTGTTCCGATGCTACAAACAAAATGGCCAACCAAAAGGGAAAGTCTATTGATTTTATAACAGATCTCCTGCCTAGTTTCACAGGGTTTCTCCAATGCTGTTTTTGCACTTTTTTATCTTTCTTGTCCAGTGATTTGTTTTCTCTTTTCTTTAATAAAACATACTATGAGAAGGTGTAGAAATTAGAGCACGAAATTACCAGTTAGATATAAGGGCACTGAATGCGTTAAGAAGCCACCTGCCGCAACCACCCAACGAGCATGGAGGCGGAGAACAAGAAGCCGAGCACTATCAGGAGTGTCGTAACTTGATCCATTGGCATTTTTAACGGGCGCAAACTCTTCTTCACGCAAGACCTAATTATTGGGACAAACAATTACCCAAGTCTAGAGATTAGTATAAAATACCCATAAACAACTGTATCTCAATTAGGTAGTAACTAGTGGAGGAAGAAAAGAATACAACAGGTTGGAGCAAAAGAAAATCACCTCAAAGAGTGAGGTTGAAGGAGCATATGTAAATGCATCAAATATGAACTGTTCTAACTTTAACCCCAATGTATACCCATGGATTGAAAGGATTTTCTTCTCAGCAAGGTGGAAACTGCATTAACATTGCATATTTCTAACATCAAAATCCATCATATAAGAATGAAAAAGGTTAAGTAAAGTAAACAAAATAAGAATCTGATGCTGTACTGAATTGCATCAAAAGGATAACAGATTGTATTTCTCGCTTTTGGTTATGCAGGATCCTTTTCTATGACACGGGGGCATGCAATGCACTTCCATTGTTACAAAGAAACCATAAATGGTAAACACTTTAAAAATTCACAACGAAGCTGAGTTATCAGTCTTCAATTTGTAGCCATATGACCTAATCTATGGAACATCCAATGTGCAGAAGGGATCCATAATTGTCTCTCTTACTAGCAGTTCATACATGGCCTTGACAACACCCACAACCTTTTCTCTACCCTAGTGAGTTAAAAGAGATGGATTGCTAATTCATTGAGCATATAGGAGGCTAAGAATTGATAACTCAAAAAGTAAGCAAATAAAGGACCCCCATTAACTAGGGTTATATGAAAGTGCTAATACAAGGACAAGTACTGTAGTGTGTGTGTGTGTAAGAACAAAGGAGATGTCTAAAGTTGCAGCAATTATCGTGGGATTAAATCTATAAGTCATAGTGTGAAATTATGGGAGGGAGTTCAGAAAACCAGTTTAGATTCATGCCCGAGAGGTTTACCATCAAGGCCATCTTGAGTGAGCGGTAACTACAATGCGAACAATTAATAGTGAGGTAAATGAGTTCCTAGTGATGATAGGTATGCAATAAGGGCCAGCAATGAGTCCTTGTATTTTTAGACTTCGTATAAACTTCAGTCACCTAGGAAGTAGAAACAATTCGTGAAAAACTATAGAAGTCTATAGAATAATTGTAAAAATTTTGGTAAGTATGAAAACATGCATTATATTTTAGAGAATGATAAAATATGTATCTACACACTCAACTTTTTGTATAGAAAAGAACCATTTGGAATAGGAAATGTGAGATAAATGACAAATATGACATAAGCTGACGTACACGAGCTTTAAAAGTCGAAGTTACACATAATAAATGGTCTGTAGTCATGGGCGCAAAGTTATACATCCCCAAAAGAATTTAATGCGGGCATATCACATGAATCGTAAGACTCATATCCAGACTTTTTGGCCAAGCATTCTTCCAGAATTCTGAGATACAAAATCTCCAGCCTTTTAAGTCGCTTAGCTTTAAGATCCTAGATTTTCTTTGTTCCTTTTTAACTTTTTTTGGGAATCCTTCTCATCTCCCTACACATGTACATTCTTCTCTTTTAATTCAATTCAATTTATCCATAAAAAATATATCCAAATACAGTTATGGAGTGGCTCAAAATATTGTTTTTCAATTGATAAGTAAATTTTAACAAAGTATTATTAAAATACATAAATATAGATCTATATATTGATCTTAAAGTTTCTAGATTTGTTTTAGTTTTTCTCTGGATTTAAAAACTATATAATATTTTTATTCAAATAATAATAAAAATATCTTGACATTTTAATAACAAATATATTTTCATAACAGTAAGTAAGCCGCTAGAGTCTTTATCTCTAGTGGGTTACCTATTATATTTTTATTAAATTAATTATTAATACATTATACAAAATTTCAAATACTTTAACATATTTTTATTTAAAATTAATCACCGAGTGATTATTTTTCATCATAAAACTCAAAACAATTGGCTCAAAGATAAATACATGGAGAGAATCAAGAGTTTCATACACTTGGGTATCAAAATGTACTTGTCCGATCGACATTTTCATATATGTGGACCAAAACATTGTACATATATGATATATATGTAACTAATGACGTAACATTTTGGTACGAATATAGAAACTTTAGGAAATGTGTTGCAAAATACTATTAACTTTTTTGTTGCAGGTAAGTTTCATATCAATACCCAAGAAAATAGAAACATTTTCTATGAAATATGACAATTTTAAAACCATGGGGCCAAGTCAATGATAAAGGAGAAAACCTTCACTATCTTGTGATGTGAAGCAGTGTCAAACCAAAATACCCAACAAGCATTAGCTCTCCTTCAAAACTGGTTACCCCAGTTTAGTTCCCACCGTTGAGTTCGGAGCCCTGAATAGACTGTCGGTTATAAGCCGAAGGTAGGTGAGGATGACATCAAGTCATCATGCCCCTTATGCCCTAGGCGACACACGTGCTACAATGGCCGGGACAAAGGGTCGGATCCTGTGAGGGTGAGCTAACTCAAAAAAACCATTCTCAGTTCGGATTCCAGGCTGCAACTTGCCTGCATGCATAGTCACCAAGTTCGGGTATGGGTATTAAACGACAATGATACGTTCGGGAAGTACGGGTTTTAAACGGTAAAACACGGGGAAAATACGTGGAGTTAAAAATAATAATAAATAAGTATATATATATATATATATATATAATACTAACTACTAATCATTTAACTCATAATTTAAGCTTACACAGTTGCAAAACGAAGGCAACCACACAAGATTTAAACCACACAGATGCAAAGGATAAGGAGGAATACCCCTCCCCAATATGTACATAAACTGATTAACTCATAAACCCCTAGACATTAAGCTCCCAAAAACATCACAAGATGGTTTACGCATTAAAAGAATTTTGCGTATGAAAAATGGGTGACTCTTAGGTAGAATCGAAACTAGTCTCTTATATTCCTAGGTAAGGAGATAAACTAGACATTGAAGAGGAATAACCCGAGAGAGAGAAAGAGAGATACTTATCATTGCCGGAGAGAGGTTCCACCGGAGAGCAGCCGAGTGAGAGACGAGAGAGCTAAGATTTGAGATCAGAGCGAGAGACGAGGTATTGACGTTTTGCCCTAACACATCATCTTGTAACTCTTAAAACACGTTTTAACCTTCTTCTTTTTTTAGTTAAAAAAAGTTTTAAACGAGTATAAAACGGAGTACGCGTTTAAGACGTATTTTAAAATTTTAAAACGGCAAACACGTTTAAAACGGAATTTAAAACGGTGACCCCCTTTAAAAGTTTTAAACGCGTTTTAAACGGGTTTTAAATGGGTACTTTGTGACTATGCCTGCATGAAGTTGGAATCGCTAGTAATCCTCGGTCAACCATACGGTGGTGAATTCGTTCCCGGGCCTTGTACACACCACCCATCACACTATGAGAGCTAGCCATGCCCGAAGTCATTACCTTAACCGCAAGGAGGGGGATGTCGAAGGCAGAGCTAGTGACTGGAGTGAAGTCGTAACAAGGTAGCTGTACTGGAAAGTGCGGCTGGATCACCTCTTGTATGCGATCCTTTGTCTTGATCTAAGAGAATCAAATCTCATCTTCCCTACCCTCAGTTTGACCATTCTAATGCTCCTTTTCGCCATGCATAGACTGAACCAACAATTGGGATAAGCACGGAAATTAAATCTTCTATAAATATGGATACACCAAATACATCGAAACTCATCGCCCATGGACAAAGAAAAACACTAAGGTACGATTCCCCATGGGTTTGAGGAACCACTCGACCTAGGTGATTGAGAGCTAGCTCCCAAGCGCAATCTGAAAGGGAAAAAATCCCGTGCACGCCACGCGTCTATAGCTGCTCTGCTGGTAGAGGAATGATAGCAAAACTTCACCTGTGAATGAGCCTGAGGGGGCGGGTGTGCACCCTGAAATAAGCTCCGATGATAAAGTCAGTATAAGGCACAAGCACAAGCACAGTATAAGGCACAAGGCACAAGCACAGTATAAGGCACAAGGCACAAGCACAGTATAAGGCACAAGGCACAAGCACATTGGTATAAGGCACACGCACAGTATAGAGATACTTATCGTAAGGGCACTGGACATATGCACTTGAGGACGAGCTCTGGTGAGGCACCGACAACGTAGCTCTGACAACGTGCTCTGATAACGTGCTCTGATAAGACACCTCGGACAAGGCACTGGCAACGTATACGTTGTGCATCCGTTGTACATCAGACAACGGACAACGCAGCTTAGACAAGGCACTGACAACGTAGCTCAGAAGGCACTGATAACGCAGCTCAGAAGGTACTGACAACGCAGCTCAGAAGGCACTGACAACGTAGCTCAGAAGGCACTGATAACACAGCTCAGAAGGCACTGACAACGCAGCTCAGAAGGCACTGACAACGTAGCTCAGAAGGCACTGATAACGTAGCACTGATCACATAGTACTGACCACATAACTCGGATGACAACGTAGCATTGATCACATAGCTCGGATAAGGCACTGACAACGTAGCACTGATCACATAGCTCGGATAACATAGCTCTGACCACGTATACGTTGTGCATCCGTTGTGCATCAGACAACGGGTACGTTGTGCAGCAGGCAAAGTGTACGTTGTACAGCAAACAACGTGTACGTTGTACAGCTCATGACGGGTACGTTGTACATCAGACAACGGACAACGAGCTCGGCACTATGCACAACACAGCGGGACAATGTATTCGGCACCATTAACTGCACAACGTATTCGGCACTATTCACAGCACAACGTATTCAGCACTATTCACAGCACAACGTATTCGGCACTATTCACAGCACAACGTATTCGGCACTATTCACAGCAGGCAACGCGACAACGAGTTTGGCACCATTCACAGTGTCAGGCACAAGTTCAAGTGTGATTGCACTCACCAGATGATCAATTGCAAGGCCGTGCAAGTGGCAGTGTGACCATTCATGGAGAGCATCAGGCAGACATGGCCTATTTGAGAGAATCTGACGGCCATAAACGCTTGTGAGGCCATAAAGAGCATCAAGTAGCCGGAGAACACCAAAGGAAGATGAGAGAATCAGGGGAGTGGCCATCTACACAGCACTTCGGGGTAGGGGTGTGAATGACTCAAGCTTCTCAGATCTCCCTCTTCCTCTTCCTCTTCCTCTTCCTCTTTCTCTTCCTCTTCCTCTTCTTCTTCTGCCCTTTCTCTTCTCTCTTGCCTTTCGCACCATCCTCCCTGCCTTTCGCACCATCCTCTTTGCCTTTTGCATCATCCTCTTCTCTTGCGTATCATCCATCTCTTCTCTCTGGTGATTCTTGCTTATTTACAAGCAATTTTTAGTCATCATGACTTGTGCAGTCATGATAAGATCGCTTGTCAGACAACACTCAAGTGAGCCAGCACATGGCCCAAGTGGGCTTATGTCGGCTAAATTGTCAGAATTTGTGAGCATGAGAAATCCCTATTTTACCCCTTCTTTTTACTCCTTTTTACGAATTTTATCCGTTACACAATCCATCTCTGGAAAAGAACAAATAGAAAAAGCTACCGAAAAAGTAGTCATAGCTTCTGTGGTATTAGACTCTTCTCTCTTCTTTCCATCCATTCCATCTCGATCGGGCAGGCATGGGATACTTCCATCGTGTTAAAATCAAGATGAAACTCTAGATGAGTCAAAAAGCTCTATTAGTTCCTTTAGGATATTTTAAAGAGTATTACATAGACTAAATCACAATTCATGTCATCATCTTGAAAGGACCCTATTTTTTTGGATTATTATTGCAGTTTTATCCGCGATGTGAGGGTCTTCGTATCCTCTCTCCATGTACCATGCATAATAATTTCTTGCTCGTGTTATACAAAACATATTACCTAACATGCATAGTTAGTTTTCAACTCCTAATAACTTCTAATCTATTTTGTCAATAGGTCATTCTTGAATGAATCCTACTGCTATCAGCAATCTACTGCTCTTACATCTCTATGAAAAGAAATCTTCAGTTTCTTCTTGCTCATAATGCTAGCTTCTAGAATTAACTTGTATTGGTGGCATAAGTGTACGCATTTTCTTACTAAACACATGGTTTTAAATATCAATATGTATCATCTGATACAGGCCAGTACGTATCGGGTTTGGGGCTACCCGATATATGGATTAACTTGAATAAACAAAATCCCTTGTATCAACCCGGTATTGATCGTGTCGGCCATACGGTACCGGTACACTACTGTAAGCACGGCATGCACCCATTTCTGCTTCCATTTACACTATAACATAGACCCGATATGCATAGCTTATTTATATAAACTATTATTTATATTAATATGTAAATAAGGATATACTTCTCATTTGAATTCAATAAAAATTATCCTACATCTAAATTCATGAAGAATAAAAAGTCATCTTTCTAGTTCAAGAACAAAATCTACATTTTAGGGATTATGTCAAAATTTTAACTTTCAAATGGTAAGGTATTTCTTAAATATTAAAATTTCATAAATTCTCTTATATCAAAACATTAAAACCCAAAAAATCTGGGAAAAAGATTAATATTTTAGTCTTCAAAAATATTTTCATCTACAGTGTCAAAACTAGGGTTTAAAAAAAGGGTTTCAGACATGGTCGAAACCGTTACACAGTTACGTAACGGTTTCGACCGTTTTTCTTTTTTCGTTTTTTGCTTTAAAAAATCCAAAATATCCCAATAAATAGAAAAAAAAAAATGCAATAAATGAGTAATAAGATACTTCTAAAGCCAATATGAAGCTCAAGATATAGAAATAATGAAATTAGATAGGTCGAGGGTTGAAAGTTGAAACATACATAAAATCCAATCCAAACTCCATATAGGCACAAAATGAAAGAGAAATTCAGCCTGTTCTTCACGGGTTAACTGTTCTGGTTTTTTTTTTCAACCCAAATCGCGGATGAGTCCTATGCCTGATACCATTATGTAACGGGCGTAACGCTCGTTACGTAACAGTTTCGGGCGTTACGCATTTGTTTCGGAATAAACGGGTAAAGGTACGGTATCGGATATCGGAGGTCACCGAAACCATTTCGTAACGGGCGTTATGCAACGGTTTCGCCGAGTTTTTTTAACCATGGTCAAAACTTCAACTAACAGTGTAACAATTTAGCATAAAAAGATTTACATTCAATACATTCTTATTTAAATCATTGAATGTAACGTTTTAATATCTAGATTGTGTTTCCTTTATTTGGCTAAGTGACTATGGTTTGTATTTTCATATCTATTTATCAGCACGAATGCCTTTTTTAACTTATAAAATTCTTAACTCACATAAGTATAGTTATGAATGTAGTTGGGGGCTTTCATTTAATTTTTTTTAGTTTATATTTGCATTAAAAGAAGTTTTATGCAAGGTATCCAAGTTTTTTCTAGTGTATTCAAGTGTTTCTTAGTGTATCCTGATTTTTTTTTCTGCAGTATCCATCCGATACAGTCGGATACGTCGATACGTACCTTATATTCGACTTAACAATACGGCACCCGATACCCCGATACTTTGAACCATGACCAAACAGTCCGTTGTATAAAAATGGAAATAATGGAAAGAAATTAAATACATGGCAAAAGGTTTCCAATCCAGTTCAACAAAGTATACACTTAACATTCAACTTTAATGCTAATAAACACTGATTTTAAACTTCCTGAAATAAAAAAACTGAAACAGATCATGCGGGATTATACAAGTGGTACATGTTCTTAACATATAAAATTATAAAACTAAATATGGAAGCAATTCTGCATTTCATAACAATAACTACAATGAATATGCTGATACTCCATATTCATATGAACTACTTAGTTGGGGCGCTTGAAAAATGGTAAATGTTTTCAACATATAAACTAAACGATTAATAAAAGTGCAGACACAGTGACATTGCAGAGTAATTAAAAATATAAGAGCATTGTACAGAAAAAAAACGTCAGTTTTGACAAATGATGAGAACAAATTTTCTACCAGAAACACATCCATGGTTAAACACATACACATGCGCATGCACAGAATTAAAAAAAGAAAAAGATAATATCACTGACATGCTGTCTTTCTCGAGGCCATTTGCCACTTGATTCAGGAAATCCAAAGTAAACATATGTAAGCACACCTGAATGGATAGAGGGATGACAATTAGAACAAGAGGCTTAATCTACCAAAAACAGATTTGAAGTATAACCATATTATTCATTAACATCAAAACTATACCTCAAAATAGTGGGGAAGGAGGGGGAGAGGGTTAATGAAAATAACAATTCAGAGGGTACACCAAAATATGATATTCTATGGTCCAGAAGATTAAATACCATCTCATAAAACATTAAAGCGGACAATGTAGCATGTTTATAAAAAGAACCTAACACCATTCAAAACCCAGCAAGCTCATTTAAATCAAGTCATACTTCAGCTCAAATTTTTAAGACACTGTTCCTTGTAGATATCTCTGATTTCCGGAGAAGTTAGTTTGTTGGGACCTCTCACTTAGAGCACTCTGACAATAATGAATTGTTAAATTTCTCAATGGCTCATCATTGAAAACTGCCAACAGTAGGTGACATCAGAAAGCCCTCAGGTAGAATTTTCTAACAGGCACATATTTCTAGTGATCAGAGATTTTGAGTTGCATGAATTCAAACTATCTTTTACTTCATTTGAAAATTGAACTTGTGGCTTCAAACAACTTTTGGTGAAAACTGACTAGGGATGTCCTCTTTCTCCTTTCTTGTTTACTATACTTTGGGAGCGTTTAGTAGGATGATGAAGAGAGTGATTGACCTTGGGCTTGTGGAGGACTTTCAGGTATGAGCAGATGGACTGATGATCCATAATCTTCAATACGCAGAAGGAACTCTGATTTTTGTTGATGCTGCCAAGGATCAGGTGACGAACATCAGGCCATTTTGAGATGCTTTGAGGTGCCCTCCGGCCTCCACATCAATCTTTGAGAAAGAACCTTGATTGGGGTAGGGATGGGTGTTGATGGTATGTTTGCAGAGTATGCTAGCGTTTTGGAGTGCAGGTTGGGTTCCTTCCTATTCACTTATCTTGGTCTTCCCTTTGATTCCAAATCCATATCCAAGGGTATATCATATATGGGATCTAATGATTGAGAGGGTGGAAAGGAGATTGGTTTCTTGGAAGAGTTTCTTCTCTCTTAGTGGGGGAATGACTATAATCAAAACCATTTTACAAACTTGCCAGTGTTCTATATGTCAATCTTTAAGATACATGCCTTTGTTGCCAATTAGATTGAGAAGCTTAGAGAGATTTTCTTTGGGGAGGAAAGGGAGACAGGAAGAGGTTTCATTTGGTGAAATGGGACTGGGTTTATCGTCCCAAGGTGTGTGGGGGTCTAAGCATCAAGAGGCTGAGATAAATGAACAAGTTGTTGGGAAAATAGCTGGGGCGCTTCAGTAACAAAAGTAGAGCCTGGTGAGGATAAAGTTAGAGACTTCAAACCATAATTGGGATCCTTGCAAGGTTTCATGCTCCTATGGGACCGGAGTCTGGAAGGGATAATTAAGGTGCAAGAACTGTTACTGGAGCATTCTAGGGTCGTGGCCAGCAGTGGCTACAGGATCAGATTCTGGGAGGACGATTGTAGCAGAGCCAGAAGGTTCCGTGATTTGTTTCTATCTTTAAAGGATTGCTCCCGATAGCGAGGATTTGGTTAGCGAGTTTTTTGACAGGCAGAATGGGGAGATTGTGTGAAACCCAGTTTTTTGCAAGAACCTTAGAGAGAGAGAGGTGGAGGAATGTCTTCTTCTCAACAAGTTGAATGAAGTGAGCATAAGTCCAGATCTTGAATACAAATGGATTTGGATGGGACGTAAGGGAAATTTCACAGCTAGAAATTTCTATTTATACTTGCTTGAGAAGGAAGATGAGGAGCTGAGAAAAAACTCGCTATTTGAGAGGATTTGGAAGATCCTGACTCCTCCTTAGGTCCAAGCCTGTCATTCTGGATAAAATTCTCACTATGGAACCACTTGAGGAATAGGGGTATGTTGATTTCTGATTGATGTTGGATGTGTAGAGCAAAGGGGGGAGATGTGAACCACCTGATATTCCACTGTCTGATGGTGTGGAGTGTTTGGAGCTTCTTTCTTTCTCTTTTTGGGGTAGATTGGGTTTTCCTAGACGAGACGGATGCTATCATCCTAGGTTGACTAGGAGTATTTAGTATCAAAGGAAATATCATCTGGAGCCTTCTTAAATGTGTTGTTATCTGAGGTTTGTGGAGTGAGAAATAAATTAACAGGATCTTTAATTATTCCCAATCTTATCTGCCTTCGCACTGTGGGTGCAGCCTGAGCTAGTGGGCCACCTCTCTTCAGAGATTTGAAGATGTTCACAGTGTAGATCTCATGTATAGATGGAGTAAAATTAGTTTTTTGGGACTCTCGAAGCTTTGGATTTTCTTTTGAAGGGGAATCTTCTCATTTCCACATCCTTTTGTACATTTCTTTATCTTATACAATTCTCTCGTGATTGATCAAAGAAAAAGAAACTGACTTAGGCCTCTTGGACCACCATGCAACATACCTGGTTTGTAATGGTTATTAGCTCAGGATAATACATTCTTGTAATCTGAAATATCTAGTTTACTTTATTTGGAAAGTATACTTATGTCATAATTTACATGTTTTGATTAGCTTCCTGGAACTGATCATGTTGTCATCATTTAAGAGCTTTGCTGCACATAAGATGTTCCTGCTAAAAATAGTGCACATTAATGAAGTTGGGAAAGAAAGAACAGATTAATGGAAAGAGATGTCTGGAAATGAGTGGTAATAAATAAGAAATTCTTGTCTTCTTTAAGTTCCTTGGGGAACACATTTGCCCAAGATTCCTTGCATTTTCCACAATTTCCCAGATTTTTGCTGCTTTAAATTTCCAAGATTCCTTGCATTTTCCGCACTTTCTCCACCAAATTTGTTGAATTAATTGAACTTGTTATCCATTGATGTTTCTTGTAAAACATGTTTCCTCACTTTGGGATCAGTTCTTAGCAAGTTACCTTCCTCAAATACATTCATATTCTTAAGAATTTAAGGGCTACTACATGAACAACTAGCAAACAGACATGGAGGAAATAGCCAAGTTACAGTCTATGTTCAGGTAGGGAAAAAAAAATCAACTGCACCCTTCTTGCTGGAAAAGACAAGAAAAAACTCTCGAGGCCAACGCACATGATCACCAATAATAAATTTAGAAAAGCAACTGAGATCATCTGTTGCTCAGCCCATTTCTGCAATAGTTGAAATATGTATGATTTGTTGTGCCTAAAAAATTGTACATATGAATTACAATCAGTTGGACAACACGACATGTAAAAAGAGAAATGCAAATTACTTAGACATTATATTGACATTAAAGACTATCACTAACCCCAATAACTCATAATCATAGCACTTATCAGAGCCAATATTATTTGCATAAAGTTGGACTGCAAAAGGCATAAGCAAAAAGGTGAATTCAGAAGAGGCAACAGATCATACATTACTCCAACAATACCGAAGGCGCCCAGTCTCCTGATTGATTGCACAAGCCAATGATGAATCCAACTCACTGTATTCAACCACCGAAAGAGGGCCACCTTTACCTCGTTGGACAAACACACCAACCTTTTCTTGTGGGTATGCCTGTCATAAAATTGATCAAGGAAATAAAGATGTTTGAAATACTTCGAACTTCTAGTAGTGTACTTACTAAAAGAAACTTCTACAAGTAACTTCATCATAAAGAATTAATGGATGAATAAAGCAAAAAATCCAAAATCAAATACGGCAGACAACTCTAAATTCATAGAATATTGATGAGATCAAATAAAAAGTCTCCAAGTTGATTTCAAGTTTAAAAACAAGCTTTTTATACCTTTTCAAATTTGTCCTAGTATGAATTGTAGCATATATAATTTGCTTCTCTATCAAGGCTAGATTTAGGACTTCCTTTCACAAAGCCTTTGATTAATATGAAAGAAGTAATGTTGTAAAATCCAAAACCGACACTGACCCAACCAAGGGGACAGTCGGACCATCGGGTCAATCCGAGTTTATACAAATACAATGCCGTCAAGTGATGTCATAAAAATATTTAACATTGATATAATATTACAAAAATAAAAATCAATAATTTGGATCTCTTATTTTCCTTTTTTTTGTTTGCTTATTAACAAGTCTGATTCAAGAGATTTAAATAATACATTACTTAAATAAAAAGATGCTAACATTTTTTTTTGGTGTAACGGAGGGTGTCCCAACCCTGACAAGGAAGGACTAATCCCTTCCGATGCACACAATCACTCGCAAACCACATGCATCGGGTAAGCCTGGGAGGAGTTGAATTCAAGACCTGGGGATATCTCCCAAGACCCAAATCAACTGACCTACCCGTGCGGGTTGATTAAAAGGAACATGTTATACTTATCCCTATAAAAAGATTCAACAAGTCTGAACATGTTAACCTTATCCCTGTATGTTGTGCTCAAAATATCAGCTCCTCTTGATTAGACAATTTTTGAGTCTCTGACCAAAACCTATCCCATGACTTCCATCCTCTTTAATACCATTGGAAAGTCTTGAGATAGATTGAGCTAGGGGGGATTTATAGGCGGTTGAGGCTGGAGGTGGGAGTGAATGAATTGTTCAACATTCCTCCAACCACTACTTTTAGGACCTTGAGGTATGAAGATAGATCTTCCTCTCAAAGTTTTGAGAAATTCTGCAACTCTGATGTAGCAACCATGTTGTTACTCCTTCTAAAGACTACCACTGGGTAGCCTTGGGAATATTTTGATTCGAGTACTCCCCATTTACCACTCCCCTTCGAGGCTTCACCAAGGTTTAAATGTCAATATCGTGGGAGATATCACAGCTTGAAAATGGGATATATATCACGTTAAATCGGAAGGTATAATTGAAATGGCAGATTTTTTTCCGTTTTGAGGGGAAAATTGTGAAAAAGTTAGGAAGAACATGAAACATTTTAGTCAAACTTCAGAAAATGTTAAAATAGAAATTAATGCACACTTAGGATTTTTTTTTTTAAAAACAAAAAAATAAATGCAATTGGAAGGGACAAGCTGCAAACATGCGTGCTAAAGACAATGTTTGATAATAGATATTAATATTATATTCATATATTTTTTATACATCCAATAATCAAAAAATACAATATTAATGAACAACTACAAAGGGAGCCCTCTTTACACTAACAGCTATAATTAGGTCTATATAGAGCTGCGTAGAGGCTAGAAGTTACCAACTTTGTCCCGACCAAGAAGCGATAATACTGGCTGCGTCTCTATATAAATATAATACCATGCCTCCACATAAGATAATGATACCATGCTGTATACTCAGAAGCATAATAGTGATACTCATCCTCTCCAAGTTGTGCTAACACTCTCATCAATGGATATTTGAGGTATAATGTGTTGTCGTTACTATCATCGTCATGAGAGGTCATACACCTCCATAGGCATATCCATACGGCCATACGGCTCATACCCAGAAACACACTCATGCATAACATACTAAATTGCCAACCACATTGGCCTAGTAATAAGCCTAAACAATTAATATATACTTCTAAAATAAATTTCAAATTATTTTTGTTACTATAAATTTAAAATATATATTTTTGTCGAAAACTGAAACTTTTCTTGGTAACTGATAGGATAGATTGGCCAAACATACAAAAATACACTTAAATTAGAAGTTCATTAGCCTTTTACTAAGGTTATAATCTAAAAGTATTAAAAAATATACGTTCATCATTTTTTTTTTTCCAGAAAAAAAACATGCCCACACAATCTACCCTACAATTCTTACTAGATAGTCGTTGATTTGAGGCCAAACAACCAAATATAAGTGAATTCAGGGAGAAGCGATGAAATTGAGGAAGAAGAAATCCTAAATTCTCTCAAAGGTTAGGCAATATTTTCTCATGTCAACGGACAAATTGTAATTTGTATACTAAAATTTTCAATTTAGCACTGATATTTTGGGATATTTATGATAAATCGCAATGTTTATTTTGTATGATATTTCAGAAATATATTGTAAAATAATAAAAATCAAGGTTAGATATATTCCTACTCTGTGACAAAGGGATATACGTGGGATATTTCGTATGTCGCAGTTATGCAAAACCTTGGGTTCCACCAAGTTGCTCCACAAGCCAAGAAATAGACTTCTCTTTCAAAAGTCAAAACAAGCTTTGATGAATGCCCACAACCTCTCTATTGAGATACATTATTATATGGGTGTAGATAAACCATACCATATTATTAAAGACATTATTGTAATCTTCTTTTTATAAATACTATAAATAATAAGAAAGGGGAAATCGGCCCCAAATTTTCCTCTCCTTCTATTCTTCCTCTTATCATCTAAGGTTTCTCTTTCTACTTGGTATCAGACCAGGAAGACAAAGCCTATAATTTTATTTTTAATAGAGTGTTTGTGAATAGTGGTATGAATAGTTGGTCAAATTCAATGGTATGCAATTTTGGATTTCTAAGTAAGTTTCTAAATTTCCTTGAAAAACTAGCTCTTCCTTACTCGTTGGCAAACCTGCTCCATGATGGCCCGTATCTTTTGTATTTTTAGAGAATTTTTAAAGGGTTTTTTCTCACCCAAAGTGTTTCTTGAGGAAAAAAAATTGAAAATTTAATTGGTGCAATCTATTCGGGCTATTTTTTCGGGGTAAATTGCTATTTGATGAGTTGAATATTTCAGAATTTTTTAAACTCGTTTGAGAGGGTTCTGTGTAGGATTGATGTCAGGGTGATGTTTTTCACCACCTTTAGGGTTTTTGTTGTTTTGGATTCTAAATCTCATTAATTTGAGATTTAGGCTAACTAGGAGATTCATTAGTTATTTAAGGAATATTATCACCAATATCAACTAAAGGGGCATCTACGGCAATTTCATGGTATCTAGGAATCCAAGTTCGAGGCCAACCAACAAGATATGACCATCCCGGGCAGCAGGCAAATGCACTTACTGGTAACACTGCAGCGATTATGACACCTTCCTTAGGTACCTCTTAATCAACTCTTCTTACAAGAGGAGCCTTATCAGCCTCCGCCACTTTCTACAGTTGATATTGATCATCTTCAGCGCCTCCATATCCTTTGCAGGGTCAAGTACTCATGCATCTGCTAATTTCGTAAGTTATTCTTTACCCAATCCAGAAGGGATTATCGATTCAGGTGCGTCGGTTAGATCATATGACTAGTTTGTCCTCTATTTTCTCTAACTATACTTTCTCTTCTGAAAGAGATAAGGTAAGGATTGTTGATGGATCCCTTTCCTCTATCTCAAGAAAGGGAGGTGTCAAACTTTTCAATACCTTGTCTCTTTCATATGTTCTTCATGTTCCAAAGTTATTGACAAACTTGTTATCTATTAGTAGTATTACAAAAAATATTAATTGTTGTATAGCGTTTGTTTCCTACCCATTGTATCTTTCAAAACTTGGTGATGAAGGAAATAATTGGAAATGGTCGTGAAGCAGATGGTCTCTACCTCCTAGATGTTGCTAGTTTTCTTTCAACATTACTATCTAGTAGTATCATATTAAAAGTAATGAAGATGCCAAAAATTAGATTGTGGCACAGTCATTTAGGTCATTTATTATTTTAGTCCTTAAAATTAGTTCTAACTTATTTGAGTTTGTATCAGGTTAAAGCCTACAATGTGAAGTGTGTGAGTTGTCCAAGCATTATAGAAAATTTTCTCCAAGTATGAATAGATGTTCAGTTCATTTTAACTTGTTCATTCTAATGTCTACGGACCTACTGCTACAGTGTCTATACACGACTATTGGTATTTTATTACCTTTATGGATGATTTCTCTCGGTGTACTTGGCTTTAATTGATGAAGACCTGATGAAGTTCCAAGCATCATCAAAAGATTTCATAAGATGATACTAATTAAGTTAGAAAAGGAAATAAAAGTCGTTTGATCTAATAATGCAAGAGTATAATTTGAAGGAAAATTATAAAATTACTTGAAAAATTGTTATGATACACTAGAGTGCATGTCCATATACTCAGCAAAATAGGGTGGCTGAGAGAAAAAACCGTTATCTCATCAAAGTTACTTGAGGTCTCCTCACAGGAATGAATGTACTAAAGAAGTTTTTGTCGTAAGTAGTTCTTACAACAACCTACCTAATCAATCGTATGTTGTCTTAGGTACAAAAAGTGAAGTCTCCCCATAACATTCTTTGTTCCTCCTTGAATCTTTGGTTGTGTAAACTTTATTCATGTCTTGGGACCAAATAAGAATAAATTGGATCCCAAATCCATTCCATGTGTCCTCTTAGGGTATTCCTCAACTCAAAGGGGATACAAGTATTTTGATCCGGTGTCATGCAAATGGTTTGTTACCATGGATGTCACAGTTTTGAGTTTGAACCCTTCTTTCCTCGTCCCCCTACCTCTCTTGAGAGGCAGCATAATGAGCTGGAAAAGCGGCAACATTCTTCTTCAGTTCCTCTTTCTCAACTGGTCATTAATGTTCTTTTCTGTTCTATTATTTAGGAGCAATACTTAGTTCTTGCTAAATACTATCATTGAGAAGGAATTACCAACCTACACTAGGAGCAAGATGGGAGAAGAGACCACTCTGATAAGGCCAGCTATCAATTCAGATTCCTCTTAACCAGTCTCCAATTCAAATTCAAATTCCAGTAATCCTACTTCTTCTTCTTTGGTGTCTGTTCCTACAATTGATGATAGACTTACGCAAAGGGAGGCATCAATGTACTATGCATTCCATCTCTAACTATGTTTCTTATACGTCTTTGTCCCCTACATATTATGTTTCTTTGTCCTCTATTTCTTCTGTCTTCACCTTCCAGATTTTAGGAGGCAATTTCTTATCCTAGGTGGTGTTAGGCTTTGATGGAAGAAATAGGGTATTGATCAAGAATGGTTCAAAAAATGGTGGATTTACCCAAATAGAATGATCCAGTTGATTGCAAGTGGGTGTTCACTATGAAACACAAGGCCGATGGGTCAATTGAAAGATACAAGACGAGGTTGGTTAGTAAGGGATATACACAGACATATGGGATTGACTACATGGAAATGTTTGCTCCAGTTGCAAAGATGAACTCTATCAAAGTTTTGTTATCGTTAGTAGCAAGATTTTCTTGGCTTTTATATCAACTGGATGTGAAGAATGCCTTCCTTCATAGAGATTTGGAAGAGGAAGTATATATGAATCCTTCACCAGGATTCAAGCTTCCAAACAATGAGGAAAAAGTCTACAAATTAAAGAAGTTGATCTATGGTCTGAAATAGTCGCCTCAGATTTGGTTCAAGATGTTCAATAAGACTGTGATGAGGATGAGTTACTCATAGAGTCATGTGGATCACACTCTTTTTGTAAGATGTCGTGGACAACTAGTTACTACTCTAATTATCTATGTTGATGACATTGTGGCGATATGTAGTGATTCGCTAGAGATTGGAAAGTTGAAAAGATTTTGGCACAAGAATTTGAAACCATTGACCTAAGAAGTCTCAAGTGCTTTCAAGGTATAGAGGTGGCTTGCTGCAAGAAGGGCATCTTTCTATCACAGAGGAAGTATACCTTAGACTCATAGTTACCAAGTATGGTTATAACATGACAATGATCTGTTTGGAAAGTACGAGTGTTGTACGGCAAAGGTACTGGAAAATTAATAATTATAAATAAATAAAAATCATGATATTAACTAATAATCATCATTTAATACGAAATATGGGTTTAAAACGATAAAAGTATGGCTAAAATACACGTATTGTACACATTTAATATGTAATTCGTGTATTATACACATGTATAATATGACGATAGGCATATACGTAACACAGTAAAAGTATGCCGATTTAAATGTCGACCCCCCCCCCCCCCCCTTCAAAAAAAAGTATTACACGGGTACTACACAATTATAATATGGGTCTTTGGTAACTATGCTTCGACTTACTCATGGATACTGGGCAGTTGGGTGCTCACCTTGCAGATACTCCGATTGAGCCAAAGCATAAGTTGAGCACCATTGATGGAACATTACTTGAAGATGAGAGATATTTCAAAGACTATTTAGTCGTCTTATTTATCTCTTACCAGACCAAATATTGCATATGTTGTTAGTGTGGTGAGTCGGTTCATATATAAATTTCGTGTCCCTCATTATAAAGCTGTTGAGAGGATATTAAATTATTTGAAGACTACTCCTGGAAAATGAATACTGTTTGCTAATCATGGGCATCTCCATCTAGAAGCTTACATTGATGCTAACTGGGTTGAAATTGTTGATGATAGAAGGTCCACTACAGGATACTGTACCTTTCTTGGAGATAATCTCATCATTTAGAGGAATAAGAAGCAAAGTGTGGTGGATAGGTCCAGAGGCCGAGTATATGGCAATGGCCCATGGTGTGGTTGAATTGTTGTGGTTGAAAATCCTACTGAATGATTTGGGAATTAAAATAGATGGTCTAATGATGTTGTTTAGTGACAACAAGGCGTCCATTAATATTGCTCAGAATTCGATTCAGCATTACCCTACTACACAAATATCATCAGGCACAAAAGGTGTTTTCAAGACAACCTTAACATCAATTCTTAGCATGTTGCGCATGATAGATATCTATGCATAGCTTAAGGGGGAGTGTTGATATACATTATCATTGTCATTAAGTCATTAAGAGCATTACTGTAATCTTCTATTCATAAGTAGTATAAATAAAAAGAAATAAAAACTCAGTCCCTAATCTTTTCTCTCCTCTTCTTCCTCTTTTCATCCAGGGTTTTCTCTTTCTACTCTCTCAACCAATTTCAGGGCAACATTCTTAATTTAGAGAATTCAAATGTCTTAAATGTTAAATCCTATGGAAATGTGGTGGTCCATAACTAAACGGCCAGCGATCCTCCCATCCCCTTACCCCCACAACCCCACAGATCAAACTTGAGCAGCCGGCATGACCAATACAGCCACCTCAAGAACGGAATTCTCTAAATTATGGACCACCACTAGTGAAGAAGCTCCAATATTACCTTCCACCACAACCCAAAAATTCCATGCTGAGAAAACATATGGGAACCAAGAACTTTGGGTGACATCAACAGAGTTGATGGGTATCCTCCACATACTAGACCACAGGAGTCGATTTTGATACTTGATAGACAAACCTCCGATAACAAGTTCAGTTGACATGGACCATGTCAACTGGGCCGATCAGAACCCTCCCTCAAATACAAAACCAGAGGGGCTCATGTCGAAATTGAGACCTTGGAAAACACAAGATCAGTTGTCGTGGAGACCTCAACGAAGATTAGGCACCAGAAGTACATGACAAATTAATCTTGTCACCCATAAGGTAGGTCCCACGAGAAGATAATCCTTTAAAAATAAACTCATTGAACCCTGTCAAACCTCCTTGCTATCATGCAAAAGAGAACTATGTTGCATAAACTCTACAAGAAAGTCAAAACCAGAACAGGAACATAAATGCGAGAAAATTTAAAAAGCATGAAGAAATCAACTACTATAGCAAGTAGTGAGTTCTACTGAATTGAATGGAAAAAAAAATGAATTAAATAAAGTTCTGAATTAAAAAGAAAAAAATTCATGTTTCAAAACCCTTGTTCGGGGTGTTACCGACTTAGGGGATATCAGAGGGGAGGGGGGTACTACTGAGGTTGAGTCTGTGATGGGGTTCAATGACGAAGATGTTTGCCACTCTCCAGAGGACGGTCAGTGGTTGCCTGGGCAGCAGTTAGAGTCGGTTCAGGGTTCAAGAGTTTGGAGCCTCCCTGTTGATGAGCATGAGGGTGAGGACAATGTTATGCAGTCTGGTGAAGTTTCCAACTGAGCACCTGGAAGTCAAGCTCTATACTGTTTTGTGGCAGCAGCGTCTGGAGGATGCAGCAACAACGTCTGGAGGATGAGGCAAAAACCTCTTCCCATCCGATCTGCCTTGAACAATGTCTAGGCCTCAAAGCAACCCGAGCCAGTGGTAAGTGGCAGCTCAAGGCATCCAGTTTCACTCTCTCTGCCCTTCTCAGGTACGACTACCCTCTCTGCCACATCCCCCTACCCTATTCAGGTCCCTTTGAATAGGGATGGGCGATCAGCTCTTCATTGTTCTTCTAGTTGGAATTCATATTTATGCTTGCTATACCAAGGAGGTCTCTTACTATAGCCGGATGAGGAAATAACGAATATTGTAAGGTCGGCATCAGTGCCTTGCTTGACCAATCTCACTGAAAATAAAACCAGATCGTTGTCAGGGCTATCGAGTCCTCAGGAAAAACTATCTGAAATTTGGGTGGGAGGTCAATCTCTTCCTAAGTTGATGTGTCCGTAGGTGTCTCATCTTGGGTCCTAAGTAAGATGGGAGGCATTAGCAAGTTCCTTGGCCTATTTGTTGAGGGCCATGAAGACGAATTCAGGAGATTATTTCAATCTCTTGAACAAGACGGTGGGTTTGTGGTAAAGCCTAAACCAAGGCTTCCTTTAGGACAGGTGAGGAAATCAACTATGGAATTGAGGAGGTTGGAGTTTGCTGTTAACTACAGGTCGTAAAGTAACTCCTAGATCTAAGAGGTTGGGCCAAGGGTTCTCTCAATGATCAATGTCAGACTTAAGTCTTCTTTCTTGGAACATTAGAGGTTTGGGTTGCCTAGGAAAACAAGCGGCAATTAAAAAGTTTGTCCTTTCAAAAAACCGATTGGTTCTGTGCATTCAAGAAACTAAGATGGAGTCCATCCGCCCCCAGCTAATTTGGGACATATGGGGGATGGCCCCTTGGATTGGCTTAGTGTTGCCTCTTTAGGGGCGTCTGGAGGCATTCTACTTTTGTGGGATAGGAGTCGAATCGAGGTTCTGGAATCCAAAGTGGGGGTGTATTCGATCTCCACTCTGTCGTTTGTCGAATGGGGGAAATAATTGGGTGTTCTCCGGGATCTACCGTCCTTCTAGGGCTGTTGCGGATGCTGAGTTCTAGCAGGAACTCGATGATGTGAGTGGTAGGAGGGATGCCCCCTGGTGTATGGGCGGAGATTTCAATTGCATTCGCTTCCCCCACAAGCAGTGCGACGTTCAATCATCGACGGCCAAAATGCAGAGATTTGCAAAATTCATCTCTCGACATAGCTTGCTTGACTACCCTATTAGAGGGAGTCAATTCACTTTGCCACATTTATCATTGGGTCTTCGTGCAAGCAGATTAGATCGGTTTCTTTTCTTGGTGGGTGGGAGGACATGTTCCCTAATCTTGTACAATCATCCCTGGCTCGCCCCATTTCCAATCATATGTCAATCTTGTTGGCCTCCGACAATGTTGCGGGTGGCCCATCTCCATTCCGATTCGAAAACATGTGGCTCCAATTGGAGAGCTTTAAAGCCTTTGTTTCCGAGGTGTCGGCATCTCAGGTGGTCTAGGCCCCCCTAGTACACGATTTGGTCTAAAGTTGAAAGCGCTCAAAGCAAAACTTAAGACCTAAAACAAGGAGGTCTTTGGGAATGTGTTGGAGTTGAAGGCTTGGGTGTTACTTGACATTCAATCCCTTAACTCAATCGAGAGTTCCCGTCCTCTCTCCAAAGCAGACAGCTGAGCCAGGGAGTCCCTGAAGTGTGATTACTTGAAGTTTGTGTAGCTTGAGGAGATCAGTTGGAAACAGAAGTCTAGGATTCAATGGTTGAAGGAGGGGAACCGGAACACTAAGTTCTTCCAACGTATGGCCAATTTCCGTCAAAAATCAAGTTATATCACTAGCCTCTTTGGTGGTGAGTGGAAGACGGATCAGAAGACCATTGAGGATAGCGCGGTCAGCTTCTATAAGGACCTGTAGCTGGAGAAAGTTTCGTGGCGCCCAAAGTTAGATGGTCTACCTTTTGGCTCCATTTCCAAGCCCAAAACGAGGAGTTGGAGTGATGAGGTGCTGAGTGCCATCCATTCCATGGCAGGGACCAAGGCCCCTGGCCCTTATGGTTTCTCCATTGAATTTTATAGTGCATGCTAGGATATTGTGGGAGGGGACCTATTAGCAGTTTTTCAGGAACTTCACGACTCTAGGTCGTTTAATAGGGCAATTAACAATACATTTGTGACCCTGATCCCGAAGAGGGGTGGGGCCCAGTACCTTAAAGATTTTTGCACAATTAGCCTCGTCAGTAGTGCTTATAAAATTTTAGCAAAAGTGTTGGCCACCCGTGTTTGTAGTGTCCTGGGATCCATCATCTCCCCTCATCAAGGCGCCTTTGTGAGGGGTAGACAGATTTTAGATGACATTCTTATTGCCAATAAATATGTTGATGATCGCCTCAAATCTAACACCCTAGGCCTAGTTTGTAAGATTGATATGGAAAAGGCCTACAATAATGTCAATTGGGATTTTCTCCTATATACGCTGGGCAGAATGGATTTTGGGTCTAACAGTCTAAATGGCGATCGTGGATCCAAGCCTGTGTCTCTTCCACCTCCTTCTCGATCCTCCTTAATATAATTCTAAAGGCTTCTTTCGTAATTCCAAGGGGCTAAGACAGGGAGACCCTTTGTCTCCAGCGTGTTATTCATTATTGTCTCGGAAGCCCTAAGCCGAATATTGGTCCATGTGAATGGGCAAGTGTTTGTAGGGTTCTCAATGGGGCGGGAGTGGCTCGGTATTTCGCATTTACAGTTTGCGGATGATACTTTAGTATTTTGTGGTGCCTCATGCCCGCAACTTATCAACTTTAGGTGTCTACTGAGATGTTTGGAGGTAGTGTCGGGTCTTAGAATCAATCTGAGTAAAAGTCAAATTGTACCAGTAAGAGATATTCCCCATATTGGTCTCTTAGTCTCTTGCCTAGGGTGTCAGCATGGGTCCCTCCTATTCACTTACCTTGGGCTACCATTAGGGCTCCATTCAAATCCAAAGTTGTCTAGAACCCGGTGATTGAAAGATTCTCAACGTGTCTCACAAGGTGGAAGTCTTCCCTCCTATCCAAAGGTGGTAGGCTGACCCTCATCAAGAGTACACTTAGGAATCTCCACACTTATTACCTCCCCACCTTAACTCTTCCAAGGTCCATTGCCTTGACCCTTGAACGCATCCAGCATATTTTCTTTGGCATAAACAAAGTGATAAGCGAAAATATTATCTAGTAGATTGGGATCAAATCTGCAAACCGCTTGAGACAAGGGGCTCAATCTTGCTCCACTCAATGCAGTGAATAGGGCTCTTTTGGTAAGTGGGTATGGTGGTTCGGCGAGGAGAGAGAGAGCCTTTGGCGGAAAGTGATTGTGGCTAAATATGGGTTTGCATCTTCTTGGTTGCCTAGGGGAGTTCGAGGTCCCCACGGGGTGGGCCCTTTTGGAAAGGAATTATGGGTGTAGCTCCATCTCTAGATCCTTTCATTATGTTCAAATTGGGTAATGGGGTTGACATCCAGTTTTGGCATAAAGTCTGGAGTGGCAGTCGGCTTAAGGACAAGTTCGGATCCATTTATATTAGACACTCAACAAAGGGGAATCTATTGCGGAGTGTGTCGAGCATTTGGGTAGCGCTTTAGTCTGGTGTCCTAGATTTAGGAGGGCTTTGAATGACTGGGAAGTTGAGGATATGCAGAGACTTCTGACTCGGTTGAGTTCCTCCTCCCCCAGATCTCAGTTTAGTGACTATAGGGTGTGGTCCCATAGCAACAGCAGTCGATTTTCAATGCGATCACTATTGTTGTCCTTTGGCTTTGCTCCTTCACGCACATTTCCTCATAAGGTTGTGTGGGCCAACCAGGCTCTCACGAAGGTATCTTTCTTCCTCTGGTCTGCGACTCTACGATTGAAGAGGCGAGGGTGGAGTTTAGCCAATCGGTGTTATTTGTGTATGAATGAGGAAGAGACTGTGAACCATTTGCTCTTGCCTTTCCTGATTATCTTCAAGCTTTGGGCTTGGTTCTTGGCTCGTATGGATGTGGAGTGGGTCTTCCCTCTCCTTTTTGAGCTTCTTATCTGAATGACACTTGATGCCTTTGGTGGGCGCTGAGGAAACCATCTAGACCTTTTTGCCTGGTGCTATTTCATGGGCTATTTGGAAGGAGAGGAATTGTCCCGTATTTGACAATTCCCCTTTTTTCACATCATCGGATCCGCACCCGGGTGTGGCAATCGATTGTGGACAGTGTAGTCAAGGCGTCGCCTAGGTGACTTTGGGCCTGGGTCGCCTAGGCCCCCCTCTAGGCGGGCGATCCTACAAAAACAAATTTTTTTATTTTTTTTTTGCTTAAAAAAAATCCAAAATTTCTCAATGAATAAATAAAAAATATAAAAACATGTAATGAAGTAGTAATAAAATTCTAAATCGTTTTTTTTACTAAAAATATCAATTTTTTTCACTAAAAATATCGTTTTCGACGCAATCTGGGCCTATTAGGCCCAGATTGCGGACGCACTTCGTGCGTCGTAGGGGGGCGCTGCCCCCCCTGCCACCCCCCCGGGCAATCGTAGGAGGCTCTGCCTAATATTATACATGGACAATGACACAAATTTGGGTATTTTGCCCAAATTTTGAAATGTTTAATACTCCACTATGTTAACATGTCTTTGATATGTGATGAATGCTTGTAATAGACTTTTTATTTTATGTTTTTGTGGAATGTGGGTGTGGAGTTTTGATCTTTTTGATGTTATATGTATACGTGATATATATATAATTATATATATATTTATATTAAATTTATCGCCTAGGCCACGCCTAGGCGTCGCCTAGGCAACGCCTCGCCTAGCCGGGGCTAATCGCCTAGGCATCGCCTAGACGCCTTGACTACACTGATTGTGGACTGGAGCTCCACAAGCTCGGTTGGCCAAGAAGTGAGGGATGCCCTCTTTTTTTGAAGCGGCTGTCAGCTTGTCGCTTAGTTGCTTTGTCATTTATTTCTTTCCTTGTTAGTCCTGTATGCATCTTTCTCTTAGTTTACATCTCTGTAAACTGCTCTGTCTATTTATATATATCTGATTTACCGATAAAAAAAAAAACTTTCCTAATTCGTATCTTTCCTAGTTAAACATATTATGAATATTCATGAAATTTTACCGAGAACTATAAATCAGATTACGCACAGCAATCTGATATCTAGTTTCACTTTACATCAGTAAACAAAATCCAATCAGGCATGTTGTCTACAAGCTGGATACAATCAGAAAACAAAAACAAGGATGTAGTACTAGGGATTAAATAATGAAACCTTCTTGAATCCAAAACCTATTAAATGAAATTTTTTATTTGGTAAGAATTGACAGTTTTCTATGTATAATAGTGAAATTTAATTGAAAATAAAACTATCAAGATCACATTTACCCCAAAAATAGGTCTTAAATCTCAATGACTAGGAACAAAGTTACCTTCCGGACAACTTTTGCTGCAGCAGCTACACCTTTATCAATAAAATATCCTACGAAAGTTGGATCAGCAACACGGACCTGCTTTCAAGAGAAGAATTAATACTGTTCAAGATAGAAAAAAGTTCCTGGAAATTTCAACCAATAAGTAAAAAGGGAATAAAGATAAGAGATCTCACTAATGCATTATCAACTCCATAACAATCCAAATATCTCACACCTCTCATGGCCATATCTTCCAACAATCTTGAATATTTCAGAGCTGATTAATAATTGGAAGTCCAACAAAACCAATCAGTATTTTCCTAACCATAAGAAAAACAATAACAAGAAAAATTACCCCAGTAATTGTGACTGATATGCTGCACTAGATTTAACCGATCATACCTGAATAAACTCCTCCATTCCCATCTGGAGCCTTCGCCACCTGGCTTTACAAAAATAGATTCATGCATACACCATATTGACAAAATAGATGAGAATCAATCTTAAAAAGTCATCCCCAGGACAATCTGCAAGTGCTAAGAAGATGACAACATGAACTCTCTTTGAAAAGAAAATTAATATGAAACCAAGTCCATCAAATGAAACCAGAAGCATTTTCTAGGGAATTCACCATCACCTAGATGTATATATGCATGAAACTTGAATTTAATGTCCACTGTTAAACTTAAAAAATTGCATATGCAAAATGTTATCAGGATTATGGTGTTGAATTTTAAATAATCCTAATGTTTGGTGTTTTACTGTGTTATTTACGTGGGTTACTGAAACAAAACATCCGCACAGCATAAACAGACATTATTTTCTAATACATTTCATAATGTTTCAAATGCTTCTTGTGCTTTCAACTGCAACATTACATTTTTAACATTAACACGTATAGGCCAATATTTTGATGCTAATGTGTGAAACTCTTCCTTCTCCCCTTTTTTTGAATTTTCTAGTGACAACCACTCCATTGCAATCAAAGGAGATCAAAACTATAAATCCTCCCATGGGATGATATTCAATACACACAGGGTATTATTCTTCACTTGAAAACATAAATGTTAATATATATATATATATATTGTACACCTAGTTTAAAATTATTAGTTAAAACACATATAAATGCATTGTACGAAACAGATCTACAAAACATTGATGCATTTACACAAGAGTTGTTGCTTTCCTTTTGGATTTGTAGAAAGTAAAATTTGAAAAATTACGGAAAACCCAATTTCCTTGATGTTATCCTAGATAACCATGTTTAAACTTGGTTTATATGTTGCTTAACAAGAACTTGGTTTGTTTAACTTTACAGGGGAAAAACAATTTAAATTTGTTTATTCAAAAATATTTAATTTTTTTTAGAAAGCATAAAGTTGTCTTGATAGAGAAGAATATGACACAGAAGTAGACTGAAAAAGCAGCCTTAAAAAAACCAAAACTGTACAGAGGAGAAGAGGATCATCACAAGATACAATTAGTAATCATAAAAAGAAAGAACTCCCTCGCAATTTCATAGCTGTGAGTATATTGGGAGAACCAAAAAATCAGAGAATTTTTTGTTATCTCAATGATCCACTCTTCCGTGGCAGCAACATCATCAAACGTACTTCTATTCCTTTCTTACCGGGTCCAAGAAATGGCTCATAGAACCATGACCAAAGAATAGGCTTCCAAAGGCTTGCCATACGAATGAACCATCCTAATAAACAATCCATTGGGTTCTTTGGGAAAGACCCAATTAAGTTCAACAAATGATCACGTATTTCCACTAGTGTTATCCAAGCACGTGGCACGGGTGCCAATCATCCAAGTTTCCAGAGGTGTTCAGCATGGAAAAGTCAAGTATTCCAATAAGTCGGGATGGGTATAGATATATATAGAGAGAAAGAGAGAGAGTCCTTGTACAATTCATCAAGTGCAATTTCAATACTAAATTAACTTCATTATTCAGAATTAACTCTATACCAAACCAAGGGAAAAAAAAAAACAAAACAATCCTCCAAAAAGAAAACTATGTCATCAACTTGGATAACAAAAAGACAAAAACAGTTCTAATTTCTCAACACCCAATTAGTCAATTAGAACCATCCATTTGGCATCTAATGTTTTCTTCAATAATAAAATCCAACTCGATATTGGTATTTGGCATCTCATCAAACTCAAAATTCAAGCTCTCTCATATTGCATCATCAAGAGACACATTTTCAAATTGAAGACTGATGGTCCCTGCAAATTGAATTCATACCCTACTTCATCCTGATACTTGTTAGGCCCCTCCATATAATGCTCATCTATTCTTGATAAGAGAAGCAAATTTAAGTGGACATAGACAAGGTCTTTTGTACGTTGTTACGTCAACCTATTTCTTTTAATACTTGATATCATTCCAAAAGTGCTCCAGTTTCTTTCACAACATGAAGAAGAATAAGGTTGTCTCAGTACCCTGCATAAAAATAGTTTGTACCTAAATGCAAGGCTTGCGAGTGTGAGTGTTAGATCCATGATTGCCCTACCATGCCAAGGGATTTTTTGAGTACCGCTTGGCGCTCACTAACAGCCTCCCATCGTCCAAAATTACCAATTGCGGCAGCAAACTTTCCATATTCCCCACGAACTTTACGAAGCATGGTTACACTTGAAAATAGTCTATCAAAACAGGCATTTCTTCATTAAAAAGTTCTTCATCAAGATTTGGAGGAGCTCGACCAATTCCTTAGGCTAACCACTCATTGTTATTATATTTGAGATTTAATGAATGAGCAAGGCAATGTAGCGGAGTGCTACTTTTATTCCACCTTCTGACCAATACTTCATGCAATCATAAAATTTTCTCTTATCTGGAAGGGTATTTTTTCTCATGCCTAAATAGCTTTTTTTGAGTTGCTGGAGAGTAATCTAGTAATCCATATGGAAACAACTAGGTCTTATTGTTATCTTGTAGAGCATCATTTGTAGTAGTGGAAGATTGCATTGCATTTATAATGGCACTTGGCAAGTATGTGGAGAATCCTCTATATGCCCCCTAAAACTAGGTCGGGGAGCAAGCCAAAGCACCAGTTTGGATCGAAGTCGCTTGAATTATTGTCGTGGGAGAGGTTTTGTGAAAATATCAGCCACTTGATCAGTAGATGAGACGAATTGAGTGACCAAAGAGCCTAGGGCGACTTTTCTCAAACGAAATGATTATCAATCTCGATGTGCTTTGTACGGGCATGAAACATCAGATTGATCATGAGATGTAGAGCTCAAATGTTATCGCAAAATAGAATCGGTGGTTAGTCTAAGTAAAGACCACTGTCACAAAGGAGAAAATTGAGCCAGGTTGGCTTATGCATGTACTAACATACGTGATTCACGCTAAAGGCAATGTTAGGTCTGGTGCAAGTGAGGTACCAGAGCCCTCCCACAAAGCTTCTATAGAAGCTAGGATCTGAGAACATCTCTTCATTATTTGTTGTAGGGCTATGCTTAGACACCATAGGTGTGGAGATGGGCTTGCATCCGATCATCCAAGCCTACTATGAGTTCATGAGCATATTTGGCCTGGTTGATGAAGATCCCATTTTTGAATTGCTGAACTTCAACTCCAAGGAAATAGTGCAAATATCCAAGATCAAGGCGAATTAATGTCCAAAAAGATGAATTAGCTTATTCAAGAAGGAAGGATTACCACCAGTAAGATAATGTCATCCATGTACAATAGTAGAAAAATGGTACCATGGCGATTGTGACATACAAACAATGAAGGGTCGGTTGAGCTGCAATAAATTCCAAGGGATAGAAGGAACAAACTAAATATATCGAACCATGCCAAGGGCGCTTGATGAAGCCCATAAAGAGACCGTTTAAGGCGACAAAGGTTGGGCCAAAGGGTGTCTTTCAAGCGGGGAGGTTGTTCCATATAGACCGGTTTGCTAAGCTTTCCATGTAGGCAAAAGTTTTTCACATCCAATTGGCGGATGCATGAAACAAAATATCGACGATATATCGTCGATATCGCACTCTGCCAACACATCTGCACAAAGATTTTTTTCTACACTGTATCGCACAATATCAAGTATATATTGCCAATATCGTGTCATAACAACCGACATGTGTTTTGAATTTTTTTATAAAAGACTTTGGCCTTTGGGTATGAGAGTGAAGATCATTGCCCCGCTCTTAAAATATCATTTAAGTAAATGGTTTTCTTTTAATTTTCTTTCATTTCTTTATGATATTTATATGTAAATAAGGTTATACGACCATATGAATTCAACAAAATCATTCTAGATCCAAATTCCTGAAGAATAAGAAGTCAACTTTCCAATTGAAGAATAAAATTCGTTTTTAACACCTTTTTGGAATTTCAACTTTCAAATGCTAAGGTATTTTTGAAATCTTAAAATTTATCATATCAAAACATTACTAAAACCCAAAAGTTCAGTAAAAAAATTCTCATATTTTAGTTTTCAAAAATATTTTCATCTGCAAGGTCAAAAAATCAACTAACAGTTCAGCAGAAAAGACTTGCATTCAAGTTTCACATAAAAAAAAATTAAGCATAATATGTTTATGGGTACCCTCCATTTATAATACTCTCAAATTTAAATTCAAATAAAATCATATGGATATGTTTTTGGGTATGAGTTGTATGGATATGAGTATGGAGGTGTACAGCCTTATGTGATAGTGCAAGTGATAATTGTGCTCTCAAGAAGATAGCAATGCACATCCTAATGGCTAATATACATATAGATATGTTTCTGAATATGAGCCACATCTATATGGGTATGGAGTTGTACAGCATCATGTGCCAGTGCAAGTGGCAATTGTGCCTTAGTACGCGTGTTACTACATCTTGGACCAGATGACTACTAGCGTAATGTATATGAGTATACATTAATGTACCATAATGTGATGAGTTGGGCACAGTATTGTAAATATGATTGAGAAATGAATGAAACATTATATGTAAGTTAGTGATGAATATGAATCAATCATACATTGTCGTCAGCGCACATCTTTGTCCCCTTCCCAGTACATCTTTTATATACATTGTTGTTTTTTAAAATATTTTTATTCTCAAATGTGTATTAACATCTATTTAACATTTCCTAAAGTTTCACTGAAAAATTTCATGTTTTGTCCCATTTTTTCCTATTTTTTCAAAAATTCCCGATAAATGATATTGTATCCTTATCCCCCCCAGTTTGCCATGTCGTGCGATATCGACATTTAGAACCTTGGTCCCACTTGTGATCCAAAGCAATCGTAAGAACACGAATTGTGTAGGTTTGATAATAGGTGAAGTCTCCATAAAATCAATCCCAGGAACTTGATGGAATCTCTTTGCAACAAGACGTGCCTTTAGTCACCCAAGAGCCTCATTGGAGAGTTTTGCCCTAAACACCCACTCGCAGCACACAATGTTGATGTTGGATGGGTGTGGGATGAGAGTCCATGTATCGTTGTTATATAGGGCTGCAAATTCCTCTTTCATGCCAACAACTAGCAATAATGCCTAAAGGCAGTTTTGATGGACTTGGGCTCAACTAGAATAGCCTCCGCTGAGTATAAATACTTTCGATTGTGCTTCACAATATCAAACTGGGACCATGTGACCATAGTTGATTTAGGAGGTGGGCATGGTACAGTAGACATGGTATTGGAAGCTGGGTCAGGCAAAGCTAGAGCAGGCAATTCGGGACACATGTCATGGTGAATGGAATGAGATGGATCATGAGACGATCCGCTGGTACCCTGTGGCGAGAGGGTTTCTGATGTGCCCAAATGCCCCCCATTACCATTTGATTTGGATTTTTTGCTATATTGCAACAGAGGAGGGCCTGTAGCTTATGTTTGAGTGACTTGTGGAGAAGACACGTGTTCAGCATGTGGTTCATCAGCATTTGGACGTTGAGGTTCACAAACACTATGTGTTGTTGGCCTAATAGAGACTTTTGTTCAGGAGGTTCGTGGTTGTGATGCTTCGTTTCCAATGAAAGTTTAGTAGTTGTAGATGTAGGTTGAGATGAGGAAATCATATAAGATGGTTGAGCGCAAGGGATGGTGGTAGCTTCACGTGCCTCACTAGCAGCTTGTGATGATAGGGGTCCCTCACTTGAATCAACACTGAATATGGGTGATGGGCCTAGTGATGGTGTCTCTGCAACACATGTTAGCCACTCATTGAAAGTAGTTACATCAATTGTGTCCACAATAGAAGAGAATAAGAAGCCCGGATCGGTAAAAGGGAAAGGTTTTCTCATTGAAGACAACGTGACAGGATAAATAAGCTCTTCCAGTGGGGGGATATAAACATTTATAGCCTTTGAATTAATGGCTATATCCCATAAAAACACATGACAAGGAATGCAGATCAAATTTGGTTTTTGCATACTCCCTTAAATAGGGAACACATCTGCATCAAAACACTCTCAAAGATGTATAATCTGTATTTTTTTCAAACAATTTTCAAAGGGACTTTTCATGTCCAGAACGCATGAGGGGAGTCTGTTTATCAGCCAAACAGCAGAGCAGAAGGCTTCAACCCAAAATCTCTTCGAGATATGACAATGGAATAACATTGTGAGTCCAAGTACAGTCATATTCCTGTGTTAGCGTTCTACTAGTCCATTTTGTTTTGGCGTTCTTGGACATGACATTTGATGATGAATGTCGTTGTCATTATGAGTGAGCATTGTTAGTTATGAACTCGCCACCCCCATCTGTCTGAAAACTTTAATTTCATTACCAAATTGAGTTATAATAAACTTATGAAAATTTATAAAACAATCTTAAAAAATCAGATTTATGGCGTCAACAAAAGAAGCATGTGAATCTAGTACATTCTTCAATAAATATCACAGTAGCAAAATCGTTGACAAGAAAGTACCGGGTCTGGTCCCCATAAATCACAATGGAATTAATAAGAGGTTCATCAATAAATGTTCCAGACGTTAAGAAAGGAAGCCTACAAGATTTAGCCATTTGACAACTACTGCAAACCGTATCAACCTTATTTAATGAACACTTGAAATCAACTTATTTCATCGAAGGAAGTCAACGATCCTCGTCTGTGGATGTCCCAATTGTTGATGCCACACTAATTTATTTGCAATTCTAAATCTGGTTGAAAATAGCACTTTGTGGACATTCGGTTGCAAGGCATAGAGATCCCCAACTTACCTTCCCAAAAAAAAAAAGGCATAGAGATCCCCAACTTACCTTCCCAAAAAAAAGGCATAGAGATCGCCGCTTCTATTTCCTAAGGCTATCACTGCTTGTGTTTTCCTGTCCTTCATCACAAATTTGTCTAATGAAAACTTAAAAGAATAAGGATGCTCAGATGTCATTTGGCAATTTTTTCTTAATTTCAGAGACTACTAACACGTTATCCAATTTCATTTCTTGCTTCCAATTCCAATAGATGTCGGCCCACTGTGTGTGATATCTAATGCTTGTCCATTACCAATCATGATTTTTTCTGGACCAAAATAATTAGAAAGAGATTGTAACTATCAAGATCAGAAGTCATATGAACAAAGGCTCCAGTATCTGGAAAGAAACCAAGTAGTATCCTGGTTATCATGGAGGGTCATAGCCGCTAAAGCTTGAGGAATCTCGTTCGGTTGATGGATTTGATTGAACCTGTGCGGCTGTGCCAACAAAGCACGGCAATGTGGCTCGACTATTTGCAAATTTTACACACTGCGTACTTCTTATTGGCGGTTAGATTGGTAGGCTGGTCACGGTTGTTGGATTGGTTCCCTTATGTGTTATCAGATCTGGAACCTTGTTGGCCAATTCGAGTGAAGCCTCTACCCTTTTAAAGAAAAGTTACTTTGATTGCTAGAGTGAGTTCCTTGATTGAACCCCATGCCGCCACCTCGGTTGTTTCTTTTGTTTCCTTCATTTTTGTTACAACCTTGGCCTTGAGATTGTTTCCCAAATAAGGTAACATTCTGGTTCAAAGACTTTTGGTTATTGAGAGTCTTCAAATTTTCATGGCTGAGTTTAAGCATTGTCGTGACAAATGCTACATAACCTATTCAAAGGCCTTTAAGTAAACCAAACACTTTTTAGGGGTCGTTTATAGGATAACCGATGGTAGATAAGTCATCACAAATACTCTTGAATGCTCATACGTATTCGGACATTGTCAAGGAACCCTTGTAAATAAGTTGCAATTATTGATGAAGGTTCCCTCTCTTGCGAATTGCGATCCTTGTGAAAAGTGGTCAAGGAGAAAATGTCGGACGTCGGAATTCGGGAAAGGTGTTAAGCCCAACAACCGTTCTGAGTACTTCTTTAAAAAGTGTTCATGATATCCATCCACGGAGTAGACGATCCAAGCACCTTCAAGCAAGGTAGTCCGGGTTGTCAATATCCTTTCTTTCATTCGCACCTTCAATGGCTGAAATGATGATTCGACGATCCGGAATGGTTGATTCAGCATCAATGAAATCAATCATATCTTGGCTCTCGATGAGCCCCATCAATTGCGTCTTCCAGAGTAAAAAATTGTTTTGGGTAAGCTTGATTGAGACAAAGTTACCCACATTGAGAGAAGATGGGTAAGGATAGGTTACGATGGAAGGCGGCACCATTGAAAAAAAATTAACAGCTTTCTCTAAGCGTAGGATCTGATACCATAAAGACGTTAAGAGAATTTGGGTGAATGTCTCCAACTCAAGGTGAGTTGTGAGAGTTCAGATTGTTTATATTTAAAAGGCTAAAGCCATGTACACCTATGTTTAGATTTGAGTTTCTTTAAATAATGGAAACAACCCAAAAGGATAAATACAAGTTTTGAAATACAAAAGAGTAATCTAGCAATCCACATGGAAACAACTGTCTTGTTGTTGTCTTGTAGAGCATCATCCGTAGTAATGAGAGATTGCATTGCATGTGAGCCACCTAGTGTTGCATGTGATAAGTAACAAGTATGTGGAGAATCCTAAACGATGCTTCAAGTTGTTGATACTCATGCTCTTATGCTTCATTTGGTTTACGAAAAGTGGGACTCGATGATTGAAGAAATTCGAAAAAGTGTATTTATGCATGAGAAGAAAATTATCCTTATAGATGAGAGAAAATTTTATTATAAAGTACATAAAGTCTTGGTCAGAGGTAGAATAATGTAGAACTCTGCTACATTGTCTTGCTCATTCACTAAATCCTAAATATTCTAGCAATGAGTGGTTAGCCGAAGGAATTGATCGAGTTCCTCCAAATCTTGATGAAGAATTTTTAGAAGGAAGAAATGCATGTTTTGAAAGACTATTTTCAAGTGTAACCATGCTTTGTAAAGTTCGTGAGGAATATGGAATGTTTGCTACCGCAATTGGTAATTTTGGATGATAGAGTTTCTTAGTGAGCAGTACTCAATACATCCCTTAGCATGGTGGGGCAATCATGGATCTAATGCACCCATTGTATTCAGGTACAAACTATTTTATGTTTATTGCTTCATTTTGTTGAAAATATTACCCTAAACAACTAGTATACTACTTTTATTATTCAGAAAAGAAAAGTGTAATATATGTATCTTGTCCCTTGATGTAGGGTATTTTCACAACCTTATTATTCTTCATGTTGTGAAAGAAATTAAAGCACTTTTGGAATGATATGAAGTATTAAAAGAAATAGGTTGACATCACAACGTGTAGAAAACCTTGTCTATGTCCATTCGAATTTGCAGATAACTTTGGAATGATATGAAGTATTAAAGCACTTATTTGGAGAGGCCTATCAAGTATTAGGATGCAGTTGAGGAAGAATTAAATTTGGAGGGGTCATTAGATCATCAATTTGTAAATTTGTCTCTTGATGATTCAGTACGAGAGAGCATGAATTTTGAATCTGATGAGATGTCATACCAATGTCAAGCTGGATTCTATTACTGAAGAAAACATTGGGAATCCTTCTAATTGCCTAATTGGGTGTTGAGAAATTAGAAATGTTTTTGTCATTTGTGATACACATTATGACATAATTTTCTTTTTGGAGGATTGTTTTGCATTTTATGTTTTTGCCTTGGTTTAATATGGAGTTAATTTTGAATCATGAAGTTAATTTAGTAATGAAATTGCACTAGATGAATTCTCTCTCTCTCTCTTTCTCTCTCTCACTATATATATATATATATATATATATATATATATATATATATATATATAATACATATATAGTTGTGCCAGCATATTGAAATTTCTAGACTTTGTTATGTTGAACACCTTTAGACACTTGGTACCCATGCTACGTACCTAGGAAATACTGCCCACTAGCACAAGGTACTTCAGTCTTTAAGCAACAAGGAGTATGAAGCAACATGCTAAACCCTCAGACTCCCCAACAACGTGATTCCGTAGTCACCCGCTTGGGCACAAGAAGATGAGCCGCCTACTCTGAATAAGTCCAAAAAATGACGCAGATGTAGGAAGAAGCATGACAGTCTCAAAGATGTTGGTGACCCACATAGTATAATCCCATCCCATATGAAGCGGCGAGCAATCTTAGAAAACTTGACAGCAAACACCTTGAAATAAAAGTAGCGCACTATCGTCTCATTAACAAACAAGGTTGCTCCCAAACAAAGAGACTTGAGATAGACGAGACCGAAGATGTCGTCACCATCAATCACATCACTTTCCAAGAGTCTTCTTCATCAGATGATGAGCTGGTAAGCGCTCCACCTGCCTTCAAAGAATAAGCACAAGCCACTGTAGACAAGCTTAAGCAATTGAACAAAGGAACAGAAGAAGAACCGCGACCCATTTGTTTTCAGTGCACTCCTAAGTCTTGAGGAGGCTGATTACCTCAAGCTGCTACAAGAATATAGATACATGTTTGGAAGGGCCTACAAGGAGATTCCCGGGCTTGACCCTAAAATGGAAATTCACCACCTCTCCATCAAACAAGGTGTTCGTCCCATTATGCAGGTACAATGCCGCTACCGATTTGAGTTGGTCCCAGAGATCGAAGCTGAAGTTAATAAGTCGATCAAAGTAGACTTCATCCAAGAAGTGAAGTATCCAACTTAGATCGCCAACATCATCCTAGTCAAGAAGAAGAATGGCCAAATCTGAGTGTGTTGACTTTCATGACCTGAACAATGCATGTCCCAAAGATGCTTTTCCCATTGCCAATCACTAAGCTCATGGTTGACACAAGAAAAGGACACAAAGCCTTATCCTTTATGGACGGTTCATCTGATTACAACCATATTCGGATAGCATCTAAGGATGAGGAACTCACGTCCTTCCACACACCAAAATGGATTTAGTGCTATAGAGTGATGCCTTTTAGACACAAAAATATCGGCGTCACTTACCAATATGCAATATAGAAGATCTTCGACGATATGCTACAGACAAAAGTTGAGTGTTATGTCGATGACCTAGTGATGAAGTAAAAAAGGAGAGCGGATCACCTTCAAGACATTCATGACATCTTCAATAGACTTCAGAGGTACCAGTTAAGAATGAACCCATTGACGTGCACATCTGGAGTCACCATAGGCAAGTTCCTTGGGTTCGTTGTCCAGCATCATAGAATCGAGATCGACCAAGCCAAGATTGACGCCATCCAAAATAGGCCAAAACCAAAGAACTTTCTTGATCTTAAAGGCTTTTAAGGTCGTCTCCCCTACATTTGTTAGTTTATCTCAAACCTAACAGAGTGATGTCATCCCTTCAACTGGTTAATGAATAAAGATGCGCTTTTCGAATGGGACAAGGCTTGCAAAAATGCATTAAGGAGTATCAAAGAGTATCTTCTCAAGCCACCGGTCCTAGCAGTGCACAGTCCTGGCAAACCATTGAGTCTCTACATCAATGCACAGGAGCAATCATTGAAGCATTGTTGGCCCAAGAGAACAATGATGACAAGGAGAACACGCGCTCTACTACCCGACCATAACTCTAGTAGAGGGGCAGAGTTAAAGTACTCACTCATTGAGGATATGTGTCTAGCTCTCATCTTCACCACAAAGAAGATATGGTACTACATCCTATCATACACGGTCTGATTTAACTCTCGGGCCGACCCGCTCAAGTACATCATGACAAGACCAGTTCTCTCAGGGAGGCTCTCCTAATGGGCATTTCTCTTGTCAGAATTCAAATTTACATAAGGTAGTAAAAGGAAAAGCGTAGCTCACTTCCTCACTAATCACCCAATTCTAGCAGATAGGGAATTCTCACAACTTGCCCAATGAAGAGATCTTCTACACCAACATACTACTAGCTCACAAGCAACAACTTGGGTTCCATCTGCCATAGGTACACATCCATGACTTTAATGTCTTTATCTATTATTCCTACTATTTTCCTCACTTGGGTACCAAAGTTTTGTACTCATCACCTATCTCCACAACTTTATGCCTCTTTCCACTTAGTTTCCTGCAAGTACATTAAATTAATTCTACTTCTTTCATTGCATTCACCAACGCAAACTTCTTACCTATTGAAGTCCCCATATTTCAAGAGGCAAGACGAATCTTTATTGGATTTTTTTTTTTTTTGATCGGTAAGCCAAGAAAATATATAACAAAATTAGCACAAGTACAAAGAGGCAAGGAGCGCATGATTCAAGATGTCGTGAACCAAAGCCTCGAGCAGAAAGGAAAAACGAAGTACACCGTGCTAACCCCCTCTAAAGACCTCACCGCCAAACAGATCAGACAAACAACATGCCTCCGCTCACCCCTTCCTGCCTAGCAGAGACTCACTCTTCTGCCAGAGACCTGGCTCTATAACAGATACGGGGAAGAGAGGAGAGAGAGTTCTCAAAGACTCTCTTATTCCTCTCCTTCCAGATAGACCAGGCTATGGCGCCCGGAAGAATCTTCCACACCGCTAACCATGATCCTACCCCACTAGCCAGCTCCCAGCCAGATAAGAAGTTGTGAAAGGACGAGGGAAAGACCCAGGCCACCCCCATGCGGGAAAGAAAAAAACTCCAAATCTCACGAGCTAAAGGACAATGCAAGAGAAGGTGATCCACCGACTCTTCTGCTTGGAGGCACATAAAGCAGCGATTGGCCAACCTCCACCCTCGATTTTTCAAGTGGTCGCACGTGAGAATTTTATTCAAAACGGCATTCCATAGAAAAAAAGATACTTTAGATGGAATACCTGGGTTCCACACAGCTCTATGCGGAAAGGAACCGGAAGGACTAGCGCCGAGTAGCTGAACTAGGGATCTCACTGAAAAACGACCCTTGTTGTCCCTGGACTAGACTCTACAATCCCGGCCTTGAGAAACCGAAGGGAGAGTCCCCAGACGTTCTAGCAACCTGCCAAACTCGTCTATTTCCCAGTCATTTAAACTTCTCAGAATGGGACACCACGCATCTCCCCCTCTACCTCTCCTGATATAATCCCCCACTGACGCCTTCTTATCTGAAGCTAACCGGAAAATATTAGCGAAGTCATCCTGGAGTCGCGAGGACCCGTTCTACACATCCTTCCAGAAACTAACCTCAGACCCATCTCCAATGATAAACTTGAAAAATGGAACCACTAGTCGAGCTACCGCCATGATTCCTTTCCACAACCCCACCCCGTGGGGTCTCGACACCTCCTTGGGCACCCAGCTAGAACTCTCCCCATATTTAGCAATGATAACCGACCGCCATAGACTCTCCCGCTCCACCCCAAACCTCCAAATCCATTTTCCAAGAAGAGTCTTGTTAACCAACGATAGCGGTTTCAAATTAAGGCCCCCTTCCCTCTTTGAACGACAAATCTGGTTCCAAGCAACTAAATGATATTTAGCCTGACCATCCTTCCCGTGCCACAGGAACTCTCTCTGAATGCGTTCGAGAGACACAGCCACCGAGCAGGGGATGACCATAGTGGACATGAAATATGTAGGTAAACTGCTCAGGGTACTATGGATCAAAGTTAATTTCCCTCCTTCAGATAAAAAAGACGATTGCCACCTTGACAATCTCTTTGCAAACTTCTCCACAACCGAGGACCATACTGACTTTGATTTAAAACGCGCACCAAGGGGCACCCCTAGGTATACCGAAGGCAGGAAACCAACCCTACACCTGAGACTTTCCGCAAGGGTAGCTACATCAGGGACCTCCCCCACCCCCACTATTTCGAATTTAGCCAAGTTAATTCGCAACCCGGAGACAGCTTCAAAACAATGAAGAAGACCTTTCAAAGCAATTAAATCCTGATGGGAAGCTCTGCTAAAAATTAAGGTATCATCGGCAAACTGGAGATGTGAGATCCTCAACCGTTCTCTTCCAATAGAGAAACCTTCAAATAGAACTCCGTCGGCCCGAGACAGCATTCTGCTTAAAGCTTCTGAGACCATGATGAATAGAAAAGGGGATAGAGGATCCCCTTGCCGCAAACCTCTAGAACTCCGGAAAAATCCGACCGGACTTCCATTGATGAGGATGGAAAATGACACAGATGAGATGCACAACTGGATCCAATGTCGCCACTTTGGACCGAAGCCCATTCTTTTCATTACGTAACCCAAAAACTCCCAGTTGACGTGATCATATGCTTTCTCCATGTCCACCTTGCACATAATACCCGGATCCTTAGCCCTAATCCTATCATCGATGCATTCGTTAGCGATAAGGATGCCATCCAGAATCTGCCGGCCGCCCACAAAGGCCCCTTGTTGTGGAGAGATAATATGTCCCATTACCCTCTTCAGGCGACGCGCTAGTACTTTGGAGAGGATCTTGTAGACACTGCTTACCAGACTAATCGGCCTAAACTCTCTGATATCCACTGCTCCTCTGTGTTTCGGAATCAACACCACAAAGGTATTATTGATCACTCTATCAAAACTCCCGAACTCGTACAGTTCTCTCATCACCTCGAGAAAGTCCTTTCCAATAATGTCCCAACATGCTCGATAAAATTCAATAGTAAAGCCATCGGGTCCCGGAGCTTTGTCCCCTGCCATATCTCGGATGGCCCCCAAAACCTCCTCCTCCTCAAAAGCTCCCTCCAAGAACTCTCGCTGCTCTCCTAGAAGACAATTGAAATTTAACCCATCCAATTTAGGCCGCCAAAGTTCTTTTTCCTTGTAAAGGTCCTGGTAGAATGTTACCACGCTATCCGCTATCTCAGGTGCTTCCTCCCGCCACTCACCATTCACCTTGAGTCTAGATATAAAATTACTTTTCCGATGAGAGTTAGCCATTCTATGAAAAAATTTTGTATTCCTATCCCCTTCCTTGAGCCAACGAACCCTCGCATTCTGTTTCCAACTGATCTCCTCTAACCTTGCCGAGTGTAGATATTCCGCTTTCAATATCTCCCTTGAATGGGACTCCTCCACGGATAGAGATCTCAAATCTTCCACTCTGTCTAACTCCCCTATGCCCTGTAAGAGACTGGCCAGTCTAGCTTTAATATCGCCGAACACTTCTCTATTCCAATCTTTAAGGCGTCCCTTGAGGGCCTTAAGCTTGAGCCCAAACCTGGTACTAGCTAATCCCTGGCCCTCCCTATCCTTCCATACGTCCTCCACGACCCCTTTGAATCTGTCATCCTGCAACCACATATTCTCAAACCTAAACGGAGTGGGGCCCCCTCGGAAGTGCCCGGTTTCCAACAATAAGGGAACATGGTCTGAGATGGGGCGTGGCAAGGATGACTGAATGATATTCGGAAACTGACTCTCCCAATCCGGGGAGCAAAAAAACCTGTCCAAACGACTCGCTAAACTGCTTGTTGCTGAATGAGCCCACGTATACAAGTGACCCTTCAACGGGAAATCAATTAGTTCATGTCGCTCAATGAATGCCCCGAATCTTCTCATCTTAGCGGATACCACACACCCACCTTTCCGCTCCTCGGAGGAACGAATACTGTTAAAGTCGCCTCCCAAACACCAGGGGACGCCCCATCTGACGCTAACATCATCCAATTCCTCCCAGAAACTTACATCGTCTGAACCGCCAGAGGGGCCGTAAACTCCTGAGAAAACCCAGTAAAACTCCTCACCCACCCATCGGCAAAATATGGAGATCGAGAACGCCCCTAATTCTGACTCCACCACTTCGAGCTTCTCCTTGTCCCATAACAAAAGAATCCCTCCTGAGGCTCCCACTGAAGGGACAGCCAGCCAACTTAGAATAGAGATATCCCATAGGTCTTTGACGATATAATCTTGGATCACTTCTAGTTTAGTCTCCTGAATACAAAGGATTGCCGGCCTTCGAGATCTCACCAACCGCTGAACCGCCAAGCGCTTTTCTGGCAACCCCAAGCCCCTTACATTCCAAGACAATATTGAGAAATCCGTCATTTAGCAACTTTTCGTCCCTTTCCTGAACTCGGGTTGCCTGGCACGCTTCGTGACCCTATCCTATCATAATTAATCCCACACTCTAATCGCTTCATCTCCATAGCTGATCGAACCCCTCTCCTTAACCCTGATTTCTGACTAGCGGTCGCTGGCTTATCAATCCCTTCTCTTACTAGACGCAAAAATAACGCTCTAGCTTCCTTTTCACGACCCACAAATGAAAGACCAAGGAACTTCCTCAACTTCTCTAACTGGCTTGGACTGCCTGAAAGATCATATCCTGACAGATGGCCTTGTGATTCCTGCACCCTCCTCCCTTGGCCCCCTTGACCACTCAGAGAGTTATGATCGGGGGACACTGACTTAGGTCTAGATGGAGTTCCAGTGAGATCCCTAATTCCTGCATTCGAACTAGACTCCACACCCCTTACCTCATTGAGCTGTGGTATCAAGTCTCTATGCACTGGCGAAATTGAAACATTAGACTCAACAATGGGACACCAAGAAATCTCAAGATCCACCCTCTTCCCCTGTGAAAGAGGAATATGGTGGATTTCAAGTAATGAGGGTTTAGGCGTACCTCTCAAGGGAACAGCTGGTGTATCCCCTTGCTCAAGCAAGCCCTCTTCTCGCACTGAATTGAGAGATGTTGTCTCTTCCGGATGAGATGCAACCTGTTCCTTTATTCCTCTTCCCGGCGTTACTTCCTCAAAACAAGCTGGGATTGAGTTCGTGGTAGATGTATCAAGTAGCCCAACCACGCTGGGAGAAAATGCCTCGGCTGCTAGAACCCCTTGTGTAGCGACTTGGCCTCCCTCCAAGGAAACTGATGCAAGACATGTGTGCTGACCGCCTGCTGGCCCATCACTCGGCACCTGTGCAGCCTCGTGATCCTCAACGTCGTCATCCCACAATCTGCCTTGAAGAGGAGGAAGAGAAGAGACACCCTCTGACCTTGGACTCCCCTGAGCACGTCTATCGCACACTGTGCCTTTATGAAAATTTGAGTTGGGTTTGTCTAGAGACATCGTCCCTCCTAACCCTCCCTCCTCTATCTCGTCTCCCAGAACTTGAAATGCTGCCGGACAAAGAGGATATCGTGTCCCGGGTAGCCGAAGATCCCCTTGTTCTGGCTCCACCTGATGACGCTCCTTTTCAATTAGAACTACCGTGGAGGATTCCATCAGCCCCGCCTTCAAAACCCTGGTGAAGCAACCCTCAGCCTCCACCATGGAAGGGTTTTCTTCAGATTCTTGGAGCTGCCGCACCAACTGGGAATCTGGTTTGGAGAACTCCTCCTTCCCCACCGAAAGGTGAGACTGCCTTCGAACCTTAGCCTCCTGATTTTCGATGATCCGATCAAGCCCAAATGGGTCTAATGGATCGATGAAGTATGGGCCAGACCTCTGATCCCTGTCGATTCTTATATTTGGAGACAAATCAAGTGGGCCCATAAAAGCTGGCCTGTGGATCGGATCACCTGAAAGGCCCATACCCGAACCAGCGAAGGGACCTAAACCCGGGACCGATGGATCTTGGTCCATTAGGATGGCCAATCTACCTCCACGTGTCGAGGATGACCCGATAGGGTTACTACTTAACCTATCGTCTTCTCGCCGATCACTGTTAGGGATTTGGGTGTGTATTGACGCTTATTTTATCATTTAATGCATGTTTCTTATGGCTTTCAAATTCTTTTACAATGATGTCATAAACTTCCACAAAATATTTGCACTTTGAGGGGACCAAAGTTTAACCTTAAAGGTAAGGCTTATGATTTCACAACAATCATCCAGACCTACGATAGTTTATAATAATCATTGGAACTAAGGCAATAGCATTGATACAAAAGAGAAAGTTAAACTTGTCATATATATACATAAAGGAATGGACTGTCCTAGTTGATGTTTGGGACGCAAATTTCAGATATTTAAATATTAACAAATGAGAACTATGAAAGACAAGAAGGAACCCTACACTGTATGGAGTCTCCATAATAAATCTACCATCCTTTGAAACACAAGGTATGGTGCCTTGCTGGAAGAAGGTGACCTACATTAAAGAAAACGTGCCCTCAAAAGCAAGAGAAGTTGAGAAACAACAACATCCAAAACAGATGCAGAAGATATATTACTTGATCAGATTCAAGGCCAAAATATTTATGACTTTCAAAAAATTTGCGTGTGGCGTCATCAGTAAATGGGCTAGTCATTATATACCAATGTATTGGCACAAAACCAGCTGAACCTGCAGATAACAACATAATTAGGATAGCATGTCAGATGAATTTGGAGCACTTAGAACACAGGGAAGAAAAAAAAAGGATTTGCCTTCATTTGTAGATTGAGCTGCTAGTCTTTGAACACACAAAATTCGCTCAGCTTGAATTTGAAACAGCGATTTTCCTGAAGGAAGTCCAATATCTGAAGAAAATAAAGTTATATAAGCAAATAGAAACATTTGAGGTATCAGCTTACCCACAACAGGATACCAAATCATCAGAAAATTATAATGTCCAGAATAACTCCAACAAATGACAAGGTAATGAAATATTGGCTGGCATCAGAATCTTTTAATGAAAAAGGAGGATTTCCCAGAATTAACTGTAGTAATGGACGGCCTGGGTTTATACCATGTTTAAGAAAATTACTCACTAGTGACTTTTTGGTGTATAGAGGCAGTTCAGTTCAGTCACTACGAGAATGTTGCATTTTAGATTCTTGATTGAAAGTAGTTTTGTCACATTTTAGAGATTTACAATATTAATATGAAGTCCTCCAAGGACAACAAGATTAGCCTGCCTTTTCTACGGTTCAAATTTCTTCAACTATAAATTACTGACCAACCAGTAGGATTAACTGTCTTTCTTAAGCCCTGGGACAAGCAGCGAACTACATTTCTTTCAGTTTCCGATCTCTATACTTCCGCAACAGTCCTCTATTGTTTACATTAGATCTAGTCTACAGATTGTCGTTATTCATCACAAAAACAAACTTAACTTCGGATCTGGTTTCCGTACTTGTTATATGAATTAGATGTGGTCTGCAGATTCAACATCATTCATGTCAAAATCAGATCGAAGTTGTCTTCACGTATCTGCTTCCTCGAGCATTAAATTTGATTTCTCTTTTCAAATCTGCATCTCCAGCACCAGAGTAGAGTTATCTTCTCCCCTCAGATCAGTGTATCACTACTATCAATTGATTTTTGTTTTTGAAATCTGCAACCTCTAACAAATTAGGAGATCAAATTTTGGGAGGATCAATAGCGTGGCATAGGGTGCTCAAGAAGGATTTTGGTAATTTATATTTTTGGCCCCTAATAAACATTTTATAGTGGATTCTTGTTAATGAGTCGTGAATGATGAGGTGGTGTAGGCTCCTAAGTTGAAAAGGGATTTAAATGATTGAGAGTTGAAGGATTTCCTGCCGTTATTGAGGTTCCTTTCAGACTTTAAGCCAACTCCCCTTGCTCGCGATGGTCAGATTTGGTCTTAAGTATACTAGTATAGTATGGGCCGATTTATTGTAAGATCTTTCTGCGGATCCTTGGTGATTAGTCCTAGCACTCCCTTGCCTTCCAGAGTAGCATGGAACCCTAGTAAAGCTAGTATTCCATCTAAGATTGCACTCTAGGTGACCCTTCAGTTCTGTCACTTCCATCATTGTCCTCGCTTGATGATAATGGAGAGGAGGAAAAGGAGCAGAAGGCGTACTCTTAACCATCCAAAGTGAAGCTTCCAAGTTCCATCGATTGAACAAACCTCTTAGTCCTAGCGCTCCCTTTCCTTTGTCACATCTTTGTCTTTAGTATCTATTCCATCTAGTGTAGTAGATGCATTGCAGCACCCCCTAAGTGGAAGGAAGCTATGTGAGAGAAAATGAAGGAACTCACAAAAAAATAATATGTAGGTACTAGTTGATGCTACTAGGGACAAAAAGTTAGTTGGCTGCAAGTAGGAGTATATAGTGAAATAGATGGCAAATGGAATTGTTGACAAATACAAAAGAAGGTTGGCAATAATCAGGAAACCTTTGTTCATGTGGCAAAGATGAATACAGTCAGAATCCTTCTTTCAATAACAGCAAATCAATCTTGGCCACTCTTTCAACTGAATGTGAATAATATTTATCTTCATGAAGATCTGCAAGAAGAAGTTTATATGGCTTTACCTCCAGGGTTCAATGTTCAGGATCAGAAGGGTAAAGTCTGTCATCTGAAGAAGGCAATCTATGACCTTAAACAATCCCCTAGAGCTTAGTTTGAAATGTTTAGTGGAGCTGTAAAGAAGTTAGATATACGCAATATCACTCAGATGATATGTTATTTGTGAAGCATTTGGGAATTACAAATAATGCAACACCTGTATATAGATGATATTGTTGTAATTGAAGATAATACTGAGGAGATATAGAAGATTAGGGACCTTTTCGCTAAAGAATTCAAGATCAAAGAATTGGGATTACACAAGTATTTCCCTAGGATCGAAGTTGCTCGCTCAAAAAATAGCATCGTCATATCTTAGAGGAAATATATCCTTGATTTGTTGGAAGAAATTGAGAAGCTCGATTCAAAATTAGTAGCAACACCTACGGAAACTAATGTTAAGCTTGACTATGAGAGTAGAGAATTGCTTGTAGATGTTCATATGTTATAGAGACTTGTTGGTAGGCTAATTTATTTATCCTTAACTAGTCTAGATATTGCTTAGGTAGTGAGCGCAATCAGCCAGTTCCTGAACTAGCCTAGGAGTGTGCACCTTTAGGCTGCAAAAAGAATATTGAGATGCTTCAAGTCCTCAAAAGGTTGCGGGTTATTCTTCAGACGGAATGAAAACTTGGAGGTAGAAGCATACACAGAGCAGATTGGGTTGGGTCAATTACAGAACGTCGATCTGCATCAAGCTATTACACTATGGTTGGTGAAAATCTGGTTAAACAAGAAATAGTCTGTGGTTACACAATCTAGCATCGAAGATGAGTATAGAGCAATGGCTCATGGAGCCTGTGAATTATTGTGAATCAAAACCTTGATGACAGATTGGGTTTTCCAAACTTGTCCGAGATGATGCTCTATTGTGATAATAGAGTTGCTATTAGTATTGCACATAACCAGTGCAACATGATAAGACCAATTATATTGAAGTTGACAAGCATTTTATACAAAATAATTTAGCATCGAAGACAATTGGTCTTGCCTTTGTCATAATAGAAAATCAATTAACCAATGTTCTTACGAAGACCGATACTTCAACACGTCATCATGGACTTATTGGCAAGCTTGCCATGTTGGAAATTATACCCCACTTGAGGGGGGGAGTGTTATAATGGATCATCTAAATCATGGATTCAAGTATTGTTATGTATCAGACGTATCAGCCTAATATGTATCGATTTTGGAGGATACTGATTCGCTGGCAGAGGTACTTATAAAAAAAAATATTGAATATAAGCACATTATAAAACCGAAGTATTTTGCCATTTGGATGTTGTTAAACACCCTAGAACCACTCTTAATATTTTTTTTTCTTCTCTAATCAATTTCTAGGCCTAAAACAACTCCGTTGTCAATTTTAGGTTCAAAAACGAAAATCTAAGGGGCCGTTTGGATACACTGCCATTTTTCTATTTTTATTTTCTGTTATTAAAAACTGGAAACGACTTTCTGTTTTTAAAATTTTAAGTATGAAACACGTTTGGCATTACAATTGGATTGAAGAGAATGAGTATTAGGGTTTGTAACTAGGTTTTAATGATTAGGGTTTGAGAGAAGAAAAAGAAGAAGAAAAGAAGTGGGGGAAAATTAGAGAGAGATTCTCTCTAATCTCTTAATATTTAGAATAACCCTAAGAGGTCAATTACAAGTATACCCCTAATGAAAGATCTTGGAGAACGCCAGAACTTTTGCCCATGTATTAGAATCCGTACCAAGGCTTTAAGCCTTTGTAATCTTCCATTTCTATGAAATGAGAAATTTTTAAGAACTTTAAGTGTTGAGAAGTGGGATTCCTGAGTCGGATCTGTTAAAATCCGGTTTACTGAACTCAAATCGCGGAACAGTTAACTTTAAAGGCAATTTGGTTAATAAATAAAGAGAAAATTGAAAATTCTAAAACACCAGAAATGTTCCTTTTCGAATAACGAGTCCAACGCAAGTTGAATAGTCAAAATCCGACAAACGAGTCAAAAGTTATGACCGAATCACGAAAGAAGGAAAATCGGGAAATTTTCTGCAAGTTACGAACGATCGTATAGACCCTACGAACGATCATAGGTGAGCTACGATCGATAGTAGAAATTTACGATCGATCGTAGAATCTCAGAAATTGGCAAAAATCTCGGTAACGTCTATGATCAATCGTGGGAACTTACGACCAATCGTAGAATATTTACGATTGATCGTAGATATGCTACGACCGATCGTAGATCGCGAACCCAGAATTTTTATTCAGGATTTTTAGGGTTTCTCCTCCTTGCCTATAAATAGGGGATGGTATTTGGGGGTTTTGGTTTACCCTAAACCTAAAGAGAGCCTAAGAAAGATTGAGAGAAGAAGAGGGTTTCCAAGAGGAGTTTTCATCTTTAAGGAGAGATTAAGTAAGTGGGTGACCTAGATCACTCCCATAGGCTTGGATTCTTCAAATCCAAGGCAAGGTCCGTGAGAAACGCCTTCTCCAAGCTAAGGCAGCATCTCCACACACGTTTTGGAGGGTTTTTCTAAACTTTTCAAAGTCGGTATCTTATGCTATCCTCCTAGTTCACATTCTTCTTTTTTTTCTTTATTTTTATGATTTTTCTCTACTATCTAAGTATGTAAATGCTATGGTATGAATAAATGGAGGATGATGGGCGATGGATGCCGTGTGGATGTGTTGTGATGAATGAAATGGGGAGGGGTATTGTATCAATAATGAATGCATATGTATGTTGTGAACATAAACCCATCTAGAAAATTATGAAATAGACTTTAACAAATAATGTACACACCTCATGTTTGATGAAATGCCAAGGTGAAGAAAATGAATTATAAATCAAGAAATGCATGATTTAAAGTGAATGGAAATCTTAGGGTTTATGATAGTGTGATTAATTGCTTTCTCTAAATGGTATGAATATTTACTTGTTTAAATTAATGATATTCTATGTGTTGATGAAATCCCAAATGTCATATTTACTTCCAATATTAAAGCATGTACACAATTTCACGAGCACGGCATGCATGACATGGTTTACCGGTGTTTTCAAGAATGAGGGTTGGTAATTAGAGGTAGGGCATATCTTACAATATGTTTTGTCTCGCTTTTGACAAGAACAAGAACAAACATTGCACATGAGGGAGTTTACACTTCCTTCCCATCTCATTGAAAGAGAGGTCTCCCCTCTTTCGCAAGTGCATCTCATAGTGCATTTCACAAGTGCATCTCATAGTACATCTCACAAGTGCATCTCACAAGCGCATCTCACAAGCTACATGAGCATGTTTAAATTCTAAGCAAGCACGCATGACATGACACGCATGACATACAAGCAATACAGACATGACAAGTTTTTCAAGCACAAAAGAGTATTTAAGTCAAGTCAAGTGTACGATGATTTCAAGAGTTTTATCAGCTTTTATTTGATGTAAGCATGAAAATAAACTATTTTACTTTCCTGTTATTATATGAATTGCTTCCTGCTATACATATTGTTGTTGTTATGCCGTGATTGTTGGTTAGAATTTGGTACCCGCTGAGTATTCCATGCTCAGTCATACGTTTATGTCGGCAGGTACTAAGGGAGCTGCCACTCCTTTCGACATCTGTGCCCCTAGCCCTTGGGTAGAAGAGGAGTATGTTGAGGAACCTGTGGAGGAACCTCCTGTAGAGGGCTACTACTAGGTGGTGGATTCTGAGTGATTGTGGGTGAGCATGAGAAAGTTAATACCCATGTATTTTGGCAGGCATGTCCGCACCTTATTTTGTTTCCCTTTTTGTACAAAACTTGGATCATATATATATATATATACTTAGAGGTTTGGTTAGTCTTCTGCTATGCTATGTTAAGCTAATGCTTCTATTATTATATCCTCTTTGTATATGCTCCAAGTATTTTGCAGGATGGGTGTCAAGCAAGTCATGTAAGCCATGATAAGTCGTCCAAGATTCACTCTAACTCCTAGGGTGGGTTTTGGGTCGCGACAGATCTGGTGTATCACACCTACATAACCAATCATATCTCAACACTCCCCCTCAAGCTGAGCATAGATATTCAACATGCCCAGCTTGTTAAAGCTAGCTTTAGTAACCTCCCTTGTAAATACATCAGCTAGTTGGTTTCTTGTTATAACAAACAACAAGCAAAAATTTCCTGAAGCAACTTGTTCTCTGATAAAATGTCTGTCAATTTCAATATGTTTAGTCCGATCATGCTGAGCGGAGTTATAGGCAATATTGATGGTTGTCTTGTTATCACAAAACAACTTCATAAGAACATCCACCTCCATTCCCAAATCTTGTAGTATAATCTTTAACCATAATAATTATGCTACCCCATGAGCCATTGCCCTATATTCGACTTCAGCACTTGACTTATCCACTACACTCTGCTTCTTGCTTCTCCAAGTGATGAGGCTACTACCAAGGAAAGTATAATATCCTGTGGTAGACCTCCTATCATCTATACTTCCAGCCCAATCAGCATCAGTGTAAGCTTCTGGTCAGAAATGACCATGGTTAGCAAATAGAAGGCTCTTCCCTAGATTAGCCTTCAAATACCTTAAAATTCACTCCACTGCCTAATAATGAGCAATCTGAGGTTCATACAAGAATTGATTGACTACACTGACTGCATATTCGATGTCAGGACTAGTGAGAAAGAGATAAATAAGACGACCAACCAGGCTTTGGTACATTTATTTATCTTCTAGTAATGGGCCTTCACAAGAGCTCAACTTATGATTCTGTTCAAAAGGAGTGTCTGCTGGCCGAGAACCCAATTTTTCAGTACCCTGGAGTAAGTCTAAGGTATACCTCCGCTGCGATATGGAGATGCCCTTCTTTGATCAGGCTATCTTAATACCCAGAAAGTAATTCAAACTGCCCAAATCCTTGATCTCAAATTCTGTTGTTAGGAATTTCTTCAAGTTTTGGATCTCTGAGGAGTCATTACCAATCACCACAATATCGTCAACGTAGACGATCAATGCTGTAACTAACTGTCCTTTTCTCATGACAGAGGGTGTGATCAACATGGCTTTGTGAGTAACCCATCCTCTTCACGGCTTAACTGAACCTTTCAAACCAAGCTCGGGAGGACTGTTGTCCATAGATAGATTTTTTCAGCCTGCAAACCATTCATTCACTATTAGGAAGTTTGAATCCTGGAAGAGGAGACATATACACTTCTTCTCGTAGATCTCCATAGAGGAATGTATTTTTTACATCTAGCTAATGTAGGGGCCATGAGTGGTTCGCAGCTAAAGACAAATGAACTCGTATGGAGTTCATTTTAGCAACTGGTGCAAATATCTCTTTATAGTCTATCCGTATGTCTGAGTATACCCCTTAGCTACCAGTCTTGTCTTGTACCTTTCAATAGATCCATTTGCCTTATGTTTCATGGTGAACACCCATTTGCAACCTATTGTTCTTTTTCCCTTGGGTAACTCAACAATTTCTTATGTATCATTCTTAACCAGAGCTCTCTTTTCTTCTATCATAGCATCAAGCCACTTAGGCTCAGAGATAGCCTCTTGAAATCTGGAAGGTAAAGACACAGAAGAAACAAAGGACAAGAAAGCCGAATAAGAGGGTGATAGAGAGACATAGGAGATAAAATTAGAGATAATATGAACCGTACACTGGCGCTTCTCTTTGCGTGTGGCAATGGGAGCAATAACATTATCTATATCAGGAATAGAAATAGGAATCACAGAGAACAATGGAGCAATGTTACCTGGTTAGGAGGAGTCGGAATTGGGAGATCGTCGTAACACAGTGGTCCCACCTTTTCGCGTCTGTTATAAACCTGTAGGTCCTTCTTAGCAGTAGTCTCAATAGGAGCAACAGAATTGATAACATTAAGGACCAACACCAGAAGTGGAACTGAAAACAAACTATCTTCTAACAATTCACTATGCTCCCTGAAAAGAGGCAGAGCAATGAGGAAAAAATAGAATATTCTCAAAAAAGGAGACTTCCATGGTAACAAACCATCTCCCCGTCATAGGATCAAAACACCGGTATCCCATTATGTAGAGGAATATCCCAAGAGGACACCACAAATGGACTTTGGATCCAATTTGGTTCGATGAGTACTCAAAATATGAATGAAGCAGACACAAGGGCGATAGTAAACAAGGCTTGGTCTAGACAGAGTAATTGATAAGGAGACTTCAACAGCAGGACCCGAGATGGTATGTGATTAATCAAATATACTGATGTGTGCACTACTTCGGCCCAAAACTTCTTTGGGATATTCATTCCGGTCAGTATGCTTCTAGCTCACTTCCTAAAGGTAACGGTTTTATGCTCGGCCATCCCGTTTTGTTGAGGGGTATAAGGGCATGTGCATTGATGGATCATACCGTGCTCTACCAAATATTGTCTTAAATCACCCTCGAGGTATTCCTTCAAGTTATCTGAGCGAAAAATTTTAATCTACTTCTCAAATTGAGCAAAACCATTTTGTGAAACTTCTTGATGAGGTTCGGGACTTCAGCACAAGATGTCATCAAGTAAATCCAGGCATGACGGAAGAAGTCATTCACAAAAGAGATAAAATATCGATAACCATGCACAGACAAAGTAGGGGCAGGGCCCAGACATCAGAATGAATCAGCTGAAAAGGCGACACTTTTATTCATACTTAGAGAGAAAGTAGATCTACAATGTTTGGAGAGTTCACACACTTCACAATGTACATTATGACCAAGAACAAATTTAAATAGGTCCGGAAACACCAACTTCAAGGACTTAAAAGACGAATGACCTAGACGACTGTGCCACAATCTACTAGGACTACTACTAATCTGTAATGCTGAAGGAGAGTCAGCCATGTCCAGGAGGTAGAGGTCATCTGTTTTACGACCATTCTCAATCGTTTTCCTCGTCACCAAGTCTTGAAACACACAATAAGTGGGGAAAAAGGTCAAACAGTTAAGACTTTTGGTCAGACTGCTAATTGATAATAAATTTGTGGATAAATTAGGAACATGAAGAACAAATGAAAGAAATAGTGCATCAGTAAGTTTGACATCACCATTTCCAAAGATGGAGAAAAGAGATCCGTCAGCAACCCTAACTTTATCTCTTTCAGACAAGAGACTATATGAAGAAAACACAGTAGATAGACTAGTCATATGATCTAACGCACCTGAATCAATGATCCAGGTCGGACTAAACGGGGAATGAGAAATGAAATTAGCAGATGTGTGATTATCTGACTAAGCAAAGGAAGTAGAGGCAGAAGAACCTTCCATCTGACTCAAAAGGCGTCGAAGACGTCTAATATCTACATTAGAGAAGCTCTCAGAGGAAGATGGTCTAGTGGGAGAAGCCGATGTGATTGGGGTACCCAAGGTAGGAGGCATGAAGGTTGTAGTGTTGCATCAAGGGATGCGCATTTGCTGTCAGGGAGGAGAAAACTTTGCAAGCCGGCCAATGAGATCCTAGCAAGTTTCCCGAGTGTGTCTAGTCTTCCCACAACGCTCGTACTTCAACTTATATTTTTCATCAGGAGTTCAATTCTTTCGAGGAGGGTATTTTCCACCTCAAGGAGCACTAGAAAATGCGGCAAGGGCGAGTTGATTGCTAGTCGGAGTAGGTACCATCGCCTTTTTTCTACATTCCTTACCTTGAACTAGGGAATAAACTTGGTCTAAGGAAGAAAACTCATCCTTCCCTAAAATCTGAACCTAGGTGACTTCGAATTTTGGAATCAAACATGCCAAGAAGTTAAAAATTACATTTTGTTTCACCTATTTACTGTGCCGATCTCTGTCTTTATCAGTGTCCCACTAGATGACTTGAAAATGGTCCTACTCTTCCCAATGACCTTGAAGAGTGGAGTAGTAGGTGGATAAACTCATCTCCCCTTAAAGAAAAATAGTTATCTCTTGCCTCAACTGGTACACTTTGATAATATTCTGACGTTGGGAATGAGTTCAAGTCACCTTATCCCAAATCTCTTTCGTTGTCCGAAGAAACAAAAAATCTCTAATGATGATTGCATGGAATTCAGTAGCCATAATATAACCATAAGGTTCTCTTGCTCTCACTTGTCATATGTCTCGGCCTCTTTAGCGGGTTCTTTCACTCGATCGATCAAGTACCCTAACTTTCCTCTCCCAACGATATACATCTTAATGGACTAAGACCACTCAAGGAAGTTGGTGTCATCCAACTTCATGGTTGTGATTAACGCACCAGGATTATCACCATAGCTACTAGTGACGGTCAGAGTAATCTTACTACTTTAAATCTTTGATGCAGCATCAGATATGTCTCCAGCATGGTGTAAAAAATCGACTCAAATTGACCGAAGTTGACCGAACTGAGTCGACTTCTATAGTATCCGAAGCGAAATGCACATGTATTTTAAAAATATTAGACTTCATGGTAAACTTCGGTGAACTTCGGTAAACTTCGACCGAAATATAAGAAAAAAGTGTTGGGAAAATACAGAACTTCGGTGAAAGTTAACCGAAGTGTAAAAAAAAAGTATGTAAATTTGAAGGGTTTTTAAGTTTTCACTTAAAAGGGCAATACTAGTTCCACTCGCTTTAAACTTACTTTCTTCATATGGAAAGACGTGTGTCCCTACTACCTAGCATTAATCTTATAATTAGCCTTAAAAGAGAGTGGTGCTAGCATTAAACTTATTATAAATTGTAATTTTATTACTATAGTGTGGTTAGCATTTACCTTATTATAAATTATTATTTTATTATTCTAATAATTTTATTATTAGTATATTATGCCCATAAGGGTTTTTTAGTATTACAAAATTAAATAATTTCCTAATAGTATTTCATAAATTAAATATTATTTAATTACCCATCTCCTCTTCACATATTGCTTTAGTCTTGTAAAAACATTGAGCTCATCAATTGCAGAGTGAAATAGGTTTAGAAACTAAATTGAATTTCAATTATTTATCAACTTTAATGTGCATTCATAAGTACTTCAGGTTTCTAAAACAATTAACATGGATAATCATTGGAAATAAAGAGAATAAAATGGTCTTTCATACCCTTCACTTGACAAAGAGAATAAAATAAAGTTAAATTTTTTTGACAATATAGAGAAATATCAAGAATAAATTACAGCTCAAACAAGCAGACAACGCATGTCACTTAACATTATTATCACATTTGAGTACTACATGTTTGCATCAATAATATAATGAATTCTAGATGTGTATTTATGTTTAAGTATTGAATCTTTAAAGTTTATCTTAGATTTTCAATGTTTCCTTAAAGTTTCCTAGACTTCTTTAATTTTCCATAACTTCCTTGAACTTCCTTAAACTTCATCGAAACGTGTCAACTTCCTTAGTTTCCGAAGTTTATCCGAAACCGAAGTTTAATACCTGGTCTCCAGATATCCCATCATTGGTCATTGTCTGCACTGCGGTATGCCAAACTATTCAAACTATAATAAATGTCGCTGTTTTTTCACAAAACAGCCCCAACCACTGAGTATTAAGCCACAAAAAAAAGTAACAAAGGTCACCGAACTCCTCGGACTCCAAAGAGTGAGCTTGCATCACACTATAAGGACCAAGGCTCCACTTCATGATGGCAACCAGCCATATTGTATTCAAAAAAATACAAAGGGATGAAGGAAGAGCCAAAAAATGGTTTACAAGCACTGTTCACGCACTATTCATCACAGCACTGTACACGCACTATTCACTGCATTGTTCACGAACACTGTTCACTGTACTATTCACAAACACTGTTCATGGAAACTCCATAAAAATGAGGGAAAACGCAGGTTTTTCTTCTTGCTCTGATACCAAGTTGGATTGAAGAGAATGAGTATTAGGGTTTGTAACTAGGGTTTTAGTGATTAGAGTTTGAGAGAAAAAGAAGAAGAAGGAAAAAAACAAGTAGGGGAAAATTAGAGAGATTCTCTCTAATCTCTTAATATTTATAATAACCCTAATAGGTCAATTACAAGCATACCCTTAATGAAAGATCCGGTGTATCACACCTACATAACCAATCATACCTCAACAATTACTAAGGGTTTGTTTGGAAACTCTACTCAAATATATTAAGCTCTAAACAATAAGTTCTAAGTAATAAGCTCTAAACAAATTTAGAGTTTGAGTGTTTGATAAAATTCCACAATGCTAGCAGATGGTGAGCCTCGGCTTTTCTTTTCATTAATGAAACCAACCAGTATGGACTCAAATCAAAAGGACAAAAAATGAAACCAAGAAGTCTCCTATCCTGTGGTCGTTAGAGGAAAGAAGTCCAAAGAGACCAAGAAAATGACCATAAAGGAGCCAAGCGATTGTCGATTCTCGGAACATGGGTGAAGGTGATCTCCCTAAAGCGTTACATACCCGACTCAACATTCTTGGAAAACAAGCGTTTAGAGTTTGAGTGTTTGGTAAAACCTCTAATTGCAAGCTTTTTAGAGCTTATTATGGGAGTAAGAGATGTCATTTTTTAAAAATATACAAATAATAGCCTTCCACCTACGCAATTGCATGACCACCTTCCCTCCATTGATCTCCACCACTACGGCCCAAACCACCGTCACCGCCATGCTTCCACCGCCACCACCATCAACACCCCACCCTCCCACCATCACACAACCCATTTAGCATTAAGAGATGTCACTTTTTTTTAAATGATTGATTATGATTAAATAACGGAATTAACTTAACTTGAAGTGGCTGTAAAGGGGAAAAGTTGGGGGGAACAAAAATTAGAAATAAAGCAAAGGAATGAGAGATTGAGCCGTAAGCCTCTTTTGCCTTCTAGAGTCTTCTTTTAAAATGATTTGGGAAGACTTGGAATCGAGTCAAGGTGAAGTCTTCCATTTTATTTTTTTCTGAGTTAGGGGTTTCCACTACCTGAAATTCTTCTAATGACCTATCACCAAGGTTTTAGGTTTGTATCCAACGAAATAAATTTTGGTGATAGCTCCTGACGGTGGCAAGAAGAACTCCTACTAGCGCGGGCCCTAAATCCCTTTCCAGTTTTCCTTCTTTGGCAACCCACTCACGAGAGAAGAGAACTCTCGAAAAGGGAAAGAAATGAAGATTTCTTTTTTAATTGGGGCTTATATATTAGGGGTAAAATGGGATATATGAAAAGCCTTTAAAGGGTAAAATAGTTTGAAAACTTCCGACCTTTTTTTACGCCGGTCCTCTAATCTTTAGAGGTAAAGAAAAAAAAGTAACCTTCTTGCCACTTATTACATTGGAGCTTCTACCTCTAGTTCTAAAATATTTAGATGGGTAATTAGAGTTTTATCAAACACTCTAAAGCTGTATAAGCTCTAAACCATAAATAAGCTCTAATTATTTAGAGTTACCAAACGCCACCTAACTGTCAGATGTACAAAACCACATACCACGTTTACATGAGTTGGTCACAGTAGTATAATCATATATGGCACACCTATAATGTACCATTCTATTTATTTCTTAAGCCCACAGTTTTCGAGTCAGCATGTAACTCAATATGATATGGAGCTTGTATCATATTTGTCATTTACTTTATGAATGTAAAGTCAATACTCTCTCATGTATATCATTGGATGTAATGTTTTTATATTTAGATTGTATTGTATACTTAGCTAAGTGACTGTAGTTTGTGTTTTCAACTTTTCATACATGTTTATCAACGTACTCACCTTTTTTAACTTATAAAAACTCTCATATGTATAGTTATAAATGCAGTTGAGAGACTTCATTTAGTTTATTTTTAGCTTGTATTTGCATTAGAAGAAGTTTTATGTAAGTTTTTCCTTGTGTATCAAAGTGTATCTTAATTTTTTTCAACGTATCCAGCCGATACGTCCGATACATATCCTAAAATCACCTTTACTGATACTAAAATCGATACCGATACTTTGAATCATAATCTAAATAGGATCATTACGTATCTATTATCTAGTTACTTTAGTTGCTTTATTGTTTATTGTTGCTCATTGTCTTTTATGTATTGAAGGGGCATTTATGTCATCTTATTAGTAATATAAAAGATCTAGAGGGAATGGAGACATAATTTTCATACCCCATTCCTATTCGTTCTCTCTCTTCTCTTCAATTCTTCTCTTCCATAAACTCTATAATGAAACCCTAGTTTTCTATTGTGATGAAAATGAATTTTGTTCTCCTAAAACCGTCATTTATCAGAGGAGAGAATTTTTCAATGTAAATTTTTATTATCCAAATTCCTACACAAAGCCTTCCCAATAAAACAATATCTGGTACATATTAAGATGGAGGATATCAGCAAAAGAAACTTTAGTCGAAGTAAATTGTTTGCACTATCAAGTGATCGTGATAATTACTTACTAAAACATCCCTTGGGATCTGAACTTCCAAGTCGGGTTCCCTGCATTTACATTTCAATCATGAGATAATGCTTGCAAGATTCATCCGATCTAGCACTAAGAGAAGGCACAATGGACATGTCACTACTCAATTAAAATTAACTAAAGATGAACATAAGAGAAAACCAATGCACAACCAGTCCATATATATTTACGGTTTCGAAAAAGATTAACTAGGCCATCCTTTCCTAGCCATAGTTTACAAAAAAAAAAACAATCCATGGATCTATAAATAAACTCAATTCATCAAAAATAGGTATACATGTGCACTTTCAGCGACACAATGTATAAGTTTGAATGTATGAGATTTCGAGTATGAGTTTCTTATTTGTGTACACATAATTGCCAATACTAGGCTCCAGCAGAACAGTATTCCATACCCATACTCTATCTTGATTATTAGTTCTGTTCCCAATCTATCAAGATTACTATGTTCGGCTGTGAGCCACGATAGAAGATGATAGTGATCTGATTCCTCCTTGAATCTTAACAGAAATAAAGTTCTAGAAAAATTAGTATGAGAAGAAAGCAAAATTTTCCATAATTTGATGAGAGAGATAGAGCGAGCAGGTAGAAAACAACTGAACTGACTCTCAAATACCTTAACAAATAATACAAGTTGCAGCAACAAACTGACGCACAATGTAACATGATTGATATCTGGTAAGAAACTGAAAGGTATACTAATCTCGAACCAATCTGTCTATAAAGGGGAGTGATCTCCTGAAACGACTCAAAACAAGTAATTTTGAAGTATTGCAGTTATTGGTGCATGAAGACCTCAATACTAAGTTGGCCCAATTAATATTGGTCAACATCTACTAATTAAGGGATATTACCCATACAAGGTCGGTTAGGAGTGTTATTCAGTTTGAGTACACGTAGGAGATTATTCTCCTTGTATAAAATCTCTTCTTCATGTGAAGTATATATTATTAAGTTCTTACCGAATGGAACTCAAGCCCGTAACTCTATAGTTGATGATTTACACCGCAATCATGAGGTCATGGGTTTGATTCCCTGACATAGAATTAATTTCTATGCATTGTTGACCTGTCTCGGACATTATATATGACTAGCTTTGGGGACTTGAATGCCAAGAGTACCATAACATTAAGATTTTCAATGATAAACTGATCCAATTCTAAATCTTAAGAAAAGAAGATTCCCAATATACATTTATCATCACGAAACAATAAAATACATTTAAAATTAAGAAAAACACCTAAGGTGGAATCAGTATGAACCAGTGTTTTAAAAAGCGTGTGAGGCTTACGCCTCAAGGCTCGCCTCGGAGCGAGGCTTAAGGAAAACGCCTTAAGGCTCAACTATGAAGCTTAAACCCCATGAGGCTCACATGAGGCACACGCATTATGCCTTGAAGCTCGCTTTATGTTATGATGTACGTCTCAAACATTAACTAAAATTAGGTTTTTAGTCACAACTGAGACTTAAATGCCACTTTTTTAATTTGTTATTTGTTTCAACTAATTTATATAGTATTTCCTATGTGTACGCGTGCGCCTACACTAACACACACAATCTACACGAATACAAATATATATATATATGTATGTATCTCTCTCTCCCTCTCTCTCTCTCTTTCTTATATAGATATACTATAATCTTTCAATAACTTTTTGAATCTTTTTACAATTTTTCTTATATTTTATTTATTTGTTAAAATGAGAGACCATGAAGCTTTCTTGTGAGGCTTATGCCTCACGCATCTTGAGGTCCTAACACCTCGCCTCACGCCTTCACGTTTTAAAACATTGGTATGAACATGGAGAAGATGAAAGAGCTCCGACGAAGCCAAGCCTTAATAATGAGTGTTGCCTTAATTTTCTAAACCATATACGCTAGCTCAACCCATAACTGGCACATGACGAAAATATATCATCATGATGGCTTCAAATACAATTCTTCCTAAAGTCGAGAGTAAAATAATGCAGTGGTTGGGTCCATCTACAGCTGCAATTCTAGGCCACCATAAAAATAAAATAAAAATATAGTGCGTAAAGTAGCCTAGCCAGCTTTGCAATTAGAGGAAATGTTAACCCTAATGTGTTCCATACACTTCCTCATTATAATCGTTTTCCAAACCATCTTCACATGCAGAAGCTAGTACTCAACAAATTTGGAAACACATACTAGGAGGAGATTTAACCACATGAGCAGTAGACATTAACCTTTTAACAGATAATCGGGAAGAAAAGAAAAGCTTTGCATATAAATAAAGGTAGTGACAAATTTTAGGTCATAAGTTAGATCAAGGCCTGCCTCTCAAAAAGAAATAAGATTTAAAAGCAATAATACTGATATCTTTGAACTTTGGTATCCAGTACAAGTGTATAACCACCACCTAAAATAGGTGACTACATCTAGGCCCAACATTCCCAACTACCTAAATTGCCTAATCAGGATCCAATAGGAATGGACACCTTCAAAGTTCAACATATCATTTTGAATGTACCTCAATCATCATATAATTAAACCAGATAATAGATCCCCCACAACAAAACCAATGACAGTAATGCAGTCAAATACTATTTTTTTGTTTTGAAGAAAATGTAGTTGATACTTAGTTTTTCCCAATAATAAAATCCATTTTTTGTTGCTTCTTCCCTGATTGTGATTTGAGAGCCAAGTAAGCATTTTTTGAATTATTTGAGCTCCACAAAACTTTCATCATCTTCTTTTTAGCCCGAATGAGCAACTGACACCTGCTCAAATCTGAACATGTGGCAGTTGGGCTCTTCATTTCTCTTTATGCGAAAATAATAGTAATAATAAAGAAAATAAAAGAAAAATATAGCTCAACATGTAATTAAGCAATTCAACAGTCTATCAAGCAATCGAAATAAACAAAATTAATGCTGGAAAATGTAACATTATATATGTGTATTGGTTCAATTGTTCAAAAGTATACTACCTGTCCACCAGAAAGAAGCAGCACTCCCAACTTCCCCTCCGAGATAGCTTTCAACCCCATTTTCCACCATCTCTCTCTTTCTTGGAGTGTTCGCTCCTCAACGGTCGAAACACAAGCCTCCTGCACGGGCTCAACTGCTGGAGATGGAAGCCCTGAAGAATCGAATAGTTCAAACTAGAAAGATCTGAATTGTAAACAATGAACAATCACAAACTCAATTTTACATTCACAAAAATAAATAAATAAAATCACCTTGAGATCGAAGTGAACAGCGAATGATCCGATCTATCCTTGGAAGATCTAGACTCTGAAATAAATATTATTAATTGAAATAAATCAGATTTCTTTGAAAAATCACTGAACAAATTACTTGTTATTTAAACCACCAATTCAAGCACAAACTAAACCCAATTAACAGAAACTTTCCATTTTTTTTTCATCTAAAGAAGAATGAAATGACGATTTAAATGCTAAATGAACTGATTCAAATAGAAATCAAACTAAAATAAGATGATCTGAACAGTTTTAATCGGATCGGAGAGATGGAAAAGTAGAGATCAGGAGGAATTGAAAGAAGCAACAGATAGATAAAATTTGGAGAGAATTACCTCGATATCCTTGAAGAGAAGCTCTCGTTCTTCAGGGGAGAGTTCGTTCCAAAGGGCAAAGGCGTCTTCTTGGCCGTAATCCTTCAACCTCTCTAGGAGAGCTTGTGGAGGAGATGATGCAGAGCTATCAAACCCTAACGTTGATTCCCTCATCCTCCTCTCTCTAACTTTCTCTCTCTAGAATTCTTTCCCCCTCTCTCTCTCTCAAGCTTGCTCAAGTTCTGGTTTCTGTCTGGTGTTTGAGCCGTCAGAGATAGAGAGATAGAAAACAGTGGCGAAAGAAGGAAGACAGAAAGTGGTTGGGACTTGGTGGGACCCGTTGTTATTAGATCGTAGGTTATCTAATTGGAGTAAGGGAGGTATACCCAACTATTCTTTGTTTTTTAGAAAAATAGTAATTTTTTTATTAACTGTGGTTAAAATTTACCAACTCCTAGGGTTAATTTTTAAAAAATATCTTTTCTAAAAACCAAGATAGGTGGGTGAATCCTCGGGGTAGGTGAATCTTAACCACAGTTAAAGGGTGTAAAAAGAGACATGTGATGATCATAGGGGAGCAACCAGTTTTGCCCAAAACTGGTTACAACTAGAGTAAATCCAATTATCACCCTTTGAGGTGGCCACGTGTCCCTTTTGACATCCCTTAATTGTGGTTCAGATTCACCTACCCTTAGGGTTCACCCACCCATCCTTGTTTTTTTTAAAAACTATTAATTCTATTTTTTTTAATTAAAAAACTATTTTAAGGGTTTTTTTAATATTAAAATATTTTAAAAATTAAATTAATATTTAAACAAAACCCAAGGATGGGTGGGTGAACCCTAAGGGTGGGTGAATCTGAACCACAGTTAAGGGGGTGTCAAAGGGGACACGTGGCTACCTCAAAGGGTGATAACCGGATTTGCAAAATCTAGTTATCACTGTAGAGGATTTGACTCCATATTTTAGATTTGAAAATAATTACATCCTTGGTGGTGACGCGAGGAGGTGCGTCTCGGTTCCCTTTTAAGTCCACGTGTCCCTTTTTTACTTCAATTTAATTGTGGTTAAGATTCACTCACTCCTAAATTTTAGAAAAATAAAATAAAAAAATTTGTAACCACAAAATAAATTAACTAGAGCTCATGGTAGTTGCTATAATTTTATCTATTTTAGATTTAGATTATATTAAAATTTATTTTTTGGGAGGTAAGAAATCAAAAGGTCATTATAAGCGGATATAGCAAAAGCCCCTAACATCATTCTGAACAATTTTACATAGCAGGGGGAAACAGGAAGGCACAATCTCAATGTATGACTTACTAAGCTTTATAAAAAAAATCAGATCTATGGCATTTTTCAATTAGAATATATTAATAGGAAACATTGATAAATTCTTTCCATAAGAGACTACTGCTTCTCTAGATTTAGAATATATTAAATAAGACCCATTAATAAATTCTTTCCATAAGAGACTATTGCTTCTGTTCTTGCCTCTCGCAAAGCTTCTTTTAACTGTCTTAAATTCTGGTTTTAACTTGGTTTAAAATTTTTAAAAGATGTGAAACAGTCAGAACTGTTTCAAGCCTCTTTTGATAGTAATGGATAGGAATCAAAGAACATTAAAAAAAAACAATCTCATCAAAGGGAGATTGCAACCTTAGAACTCGTTGAAGAGAGTCCTCATCTCCTCTTTATGTTGAAACCAGAAATTATTCCTCTCTGTCCGAAGATTACATTCTTCAATAAATACTATATGTATCTACCTTGCCCACACAGCAAGACAACTATGACTCCTACTAAATAAGGAAGTACTGAGAGTAGAAACTTCTACTTAAAATAGACTCCTACTAAATAATGACTAAGTGGGTAACTATCCCATGTATCCCCATCTAAATGGTGCCCCTGCATATAAGCACAATGGAATTGTTACAAGATGAATGATAGATGCTTTAAGTATAAAGGTGAGTGAATCTTACTCACAATTAAAAGGGTTTTTAATAGAGACGCGTAGTGATAAAAAGGAGGATGAGATGCCTGCTTTGCTCCACCAGCGAGGAAGTGACTACTTTCTTATACAAATGAGTTGTAGGACTCATTATTATTAAATTCTTAATAATTTAATTAGAGTAAAAATTATAAATATGAAGAAAGAATTTTAAGTAATTTAATTATTAAAATAGTCAAAATTTTTATTAATATCTTATAATTTTGTATAATAGGGTCTTTATTCTTTTTGCACTCGTTTCGTTCAACTCAACGTGCACGCCTCTACAGGCCGCCACGTGTCTCATTCATCTTCTTTAATTATGGTTAAGCTTAATCCAGTTAATATTTTTTTCTAAAAATCAAAGTTAGATGAATGAACCTAAAGAGTAAGTGCATCTTAACGTGGGTGTTAAAAAGGACACATGGCATCTTGTAGAGCCTCCTTTTAACTATGGTTAAGCTTAATTGACGTAAGGTTAATATTTTTTTAAAAAAACCAAGATTAGATAGATGAACCCTAGGGTTGAGTAAATATTAACCATAGTTGATGGGTATTAAGCGGACAACTGGCGACTTGTAAAGCCCATTTAAATCAAATATTATTTATACCACATATTAATCATTGACCTTGTGGTTTTCACCTGACATGAGGTTTCAGACATAAGTGGTAAACCCACTCAATCACTCTAGACGGGCCACAAATTTTATTATTTATATCAAACTCCCCTGCATCTTCACCACTTCTTGCATGGAAAGAATCAGAATCCTTCAAAGTTGAAATGACCAAGAAATTCGGGAATGTAGTTTAGTAGGCAGAGAAAAGCATCCAGAAAAGGGTGTAGAGGGAATATATGCCAATTATCTAATGACAAAAATAGAAGGTAGTTAAATTGATTTATTCTTTTTTTTTTGGTGATGCTACGAGTACACCATTATTTATTGACTGGACACCATTTAAAAAAATAACTTATATTTTTTTTAAAGCAATAGTCACCTCCTCATGCCGAGGAGGGGAATATTCCTCCTCGCTCTCACAAACCCTTTGAACTATGGTTAAAAAATTAACCACCTCCAATGGTTAATTTTTTTAAAAATATTTTTTCTAAAAACCAAGGGTAGATGTGTGAACCCTAGGGGTGACTGAATCTTAACCACAGTTAATGGAAGTAAAAAGGGGACATGTGGCCCCAAAAAGCCGGGACAAGACGGTAACTAACCTCCTTGGCCCGAGGAGGTGACTATTTTTTTTTTTTTTTTATAGTTTATATTTCTATGTGCACCCACACCCCAAATCCCTAAACTCTTACTAAAAACTCTCCTAACAAGCAGTCTTCTCCTTTTATAGAAGTTAATCTTCTCATTGTCTTCTCCTTTTATATCTCTTCTTGTCTCTTTCTATATGTTTTGTGCTTATTTTTTCATATTGATAATCCTACAGAAATAGTTGTTTCACGGTGGTCGCAGGGCTACCAAGGTACTTTTTTAATAAAATTGGACACGTGGCGACTTATATAGGTGAATCCTAAGGGTGAGTGAATTTAACCACAGTTAATGGGTGTTAAAATTGACACGTGATAGCTTATATATCCCCTTTAACTATGGTTAAACTCAATCTACCTAAGGTTAGTATTTTTAAGGTTATATATTTCTTCTTCTTTTTCCTTCCAAAAACTAAGGTTATATGAAAGAACTCTAGAGGTGAGTGAATCTTAACCACTATTAGTGAGAGTTAAAAAAGAACACGTGGGAGGGTGCAAAGGTGCGCGCAGGAAAAAATATTTCCCTTAAAATGGTGTATAAATAGAAATTTTATAGGTTTTTTTTAATCTTAGTGTGCTCGTAGAATTTGTTATATTTTAATGGTGCATAGTTGGTAAGTAATATAAATGGTATCCAGTCAGTAAATAATGGTGTGCTCGTAGAGTCAACCTTTTTTTGTTGCTCCAACATGAAATTGAAAAAAGTTATCATAAGTTAAGTTTTTCTACTAATGGCCAATTAAAATCTCTTTTGAGACACGAGAACTGTAAATGGTAATTACTTTAATTTTATTTTATTTATATTAATTAAAAAAAATGTAATATGTGCAAAGCACGTGCAAATTTACTAAGAGTAAAATAAATAAATATACAGCATGATATTGTTCTCTACATTAATGCCCGGTATGTAGGCCCATCTAATAAATCCTTTTCATGGACCCACATAGTTAATGGTTGGGATTTGTAAGATACTTCTGTCTAACTATTTATAACAATATCAAAATTAAATGAATAATACAAGTAGTTTATATGATTTTTTAAAATTAAATTTATTGGTTAATAAACCATTTATATTAGATAAAATATTATAAGATATTATTTCATTTTATTTATGGGGTCTATTTTAGTAATAATTTCTAGCTTACTCTACTTAAATTACTTAAAATTTAGAATTTAATGACAATGAGTCTCACCCCATCAGCTCATACTTATCATTCGGAACATCTATTGATGGCCTCGTCATAAAGAGTAAAATAAATAAATATATAGCAGGATATGGTTGTCTGCATTAATGCCAAGTATGTAGGCCCAACTAATAGATCCTCTCATGGACCCACATAGTTGATGGTTGGGATTTGTAAGATACTTCTGTCTAACTATTTATGACAATATCAAAATTAAATGGATAACACAAGTAGTTTATATGATTTCTTAAAATTAAATTTATTCGTTAATAAACTATTTATATTAGATAAAATATTATAAGATATTATTTCATTTTATTTATGGGGTCTATTTTAGTAATAGTTTCTAGCTTACTCTTATTAAATTACTTGGAATTTAATGACAATGAGTCTCACCCCATCACCTTATACTTATCCATTCAGAACATCTATTGACTAGCAAACACCCCCCCTCCCCGCGCGCGCGATGGACAGGTTGAAGAAATAACTGAAAATTTTAAAATATATTTAAAAAATGTTATAAATTATACTTTATCAGCACTTACGATAGCAATATCATCTCCTAATAAGATAATTGAAACCTTAGGAAGTGTTGCTCCATTTTCTAATCGGTTGGACTAACTACTAACTCAAGTAGCCATTATGAGCACGGATTCCGGTTACCCATATTTTGGCGTGATTAAGTTATGTTCAAAGTCGCCACTTATTAATTCGATAAGGATAAGTCTCAGGTAATGGATAAGGTCTTAGTTTGCTTAGAGTTCTAGGTAAGAGGTTCGGTTAAGCCCGGGGAAGGTGTTAGGCACCCCGGCGCTTCCGTTTTACAACGGTTCCCTACTTACTAGGTTTAAGCCAAATTAATGCCAAGTTGTTAGTCTAATATTTTAGGTTTAGTTTATACTAATCCAAGAAAGTAAAAGCTAACTAGGGTTGAACCCGAGTTGGGTTACCTACGTACTCACATTTGGGTGAGATCAGACCGAGCGTAGTTCTGACACATGAGCCCGTGCTAAGGCTAGGGGAGTGTTGTGTGTGCACCAAAGGTGGCTTTGGGTCTAGTTCGGTAGACTAGGGTTGAGTTAGCCCAGTTTGGTCAAGTGCATGGTATTGGGCCCGATAGGCCAAAGGGTAATCCGGTGGACTAGGGGTTGGGACTGGTAGGCCAAGATTGGGCCCGATAGGCCAAGGGTAAGCCCGATGGGCTATGGTTTAGTCCGATAGACTAAGAGATGGGCCCGATAGGCCAAGATTCGGCCCGTCAGGCCTTGGTTAGACCTGGAGGTCAAGGGTAAGCCCAATAGGCTTCAGATTGGGCCCAGGCGGCCAAGGGTAAGCCCGATAGGCTTATAGTTTGACCCGGTAGGCCAAGGGTAAGCCCAGTGGATTTAGAGTTAGGCCCGGTAGGCCAAAAAGGGTTTAACCGTGGTTAGGGTTGTTAACCGGGATTGGGTAAGGTCCAAGGTATGTTCATAGTCCTTTAAATTTGTTTAAACAATTTTAGGGATTTTTTCCAATTTCCCAAGTTTGGTGGGGCTAACCATGGTTAAAACATGGATTTAATCATGGTTAGTCCGGATAATCATGGTTGGACATACTATCAAGTTAAATTTGAATTTAGAATTTCATTGAGATTTTTCATGATTTTTTGAAATTTTAACCAAGGCTTAAATGGGTTTAACCATTGTTAAACCAAGTGTTAATCATGGCTAAGCTCATCCAACCATGGTTAGGCAAGAGCATACAGTCTAAAAGTGACATTTTCCCAAGTTTTGGAATATTTTGGATTTTTAAGAATTTTCTTAGATTTTTTCAAGGGGGTTAGTTAAACTAACCATGGTTAATGCTTAACCATGGTTGAGTTAACCATGGGTTAAGGCAAGGCAGGGCTTGGAGATGCTGGAAATGGACCCCAAGAGTCAAGTGAGGCCTAGTAGAGGGCTGCCCCCATGGGCTGTGGGCTTACTGCAAAGTCCAAAACAGCATAAAATTGGAATTTGCGGTAATGCATTTACCACCAATTCGGATTCTTCACAGATCTATATTAGCGGTGAATGCTTTACCGCCAATAATGATGTTTTTTAACCGTGGTTTACACCCCTATAACTATGGTTAGGGGTAGAGTTAGGGGGTCCATGACCCATGAAATTGAAGCCCAGACTGAGGGGAGTGCCCTGGACCAGCTGTGGGTCCCAGGGAATGCCAAGTATGGGCCTGGTATGGGCCCAAAGTCACTGTCACATAAAATAGTAAGTGTCGATAATGTGATTACCGACACTATGGCAGTTTTTGATTTTTTGGATTTTAACCCTAGTTAGAGCTAATTACGGGTCTCGAGGTGTTCAGGTAGAGTGTAGGAGAGAGCCAGGAGGTCCTTAACCTAGGCCTTGAAATGACCCAAAAAGTCCTCAGGTGGGGCCCACAGGTCTCGAAACAGCAAGATCAATGGGTGTCGATACAGTGTTTATTTACTGACACCCTGAAACTTTTCTTGAAAATGAAATGGGCATTGTGGCTGCTATAGGGGATGAACAAAGGGTTCCCTCATGGATTGAGGGACCCCCAGAACCCTATTGAGGCTGTTCCAAGTGGTGTTATACCCTTGGGGAGGTTCCCCACACCTATGTAGGTGGGAGAGACCCCCCACAGTGGGTTTTCTGCCAAAACTAGAGTAAGTACTCCCCTGGAATAGACTAGGGGCTCACAATGGACTAAATGAAATAGACAAAAGGGGTAGGAGGGAGCCCTACCCTACTGAAATCTCTACTGCAAATGGTGGCGCCTGTGGTGATCAGTGGCAGTGCTGCAAACGGTGATACTGCTATCCAGGCGAAGAAGGAAGAGCTGGGAGTTACGAAAGGATTAGGGAGCTTCTGGAAACGCCTAGGGAAAGGCTTGGGCTTGAGATTTGAACAGGGGTTCGAGTGAGAGTTTTTTTTTTGAGTCGTTTTGCAGGTGGTGGAGCTCGGTATTTATAGGGGAGGTCCAAGGGGACACCCTTGACAATTGTACAGGGGTGGGTCGAGCTACAGGAGGCCGGAATGGAGGTCTGTAGGTCGAAGAGCGTGTCTGCTCATGTGCCTGAACCCTGCAAAGGGTTGGCGTGCTGCAAAAAAGAAAATCAGGGGGTGTCGACAATGTGATTACTGACATCCCCAAACCTTTGAAAGTTATGGGTGTTAGTAATCCCATTACCGACACCAAGAGGTTTTACCCAAAGGGCTTGGCCCAGGCTATGCTCGCGGTATGGTAGGTTGGTATTTGAATTTTATGGGCCTGCTGGGCTTGGGCCCAGGCCGAGATCTTGACATCTTAGGGGTTTTTTAGGGCTTACGGACCTAGGGTTTGAGCCCTAAGGGCCTAAGGCTTGTCTAGGGCTTAGTTTTATCTAAGTTTTGGACTAGAGTTTGATCGTAGGGTTACACTAGGGTTTACCTAGGATTAACTAGTGGTCTAGTCCTAGGGTTAGGCCAAGGTTTACCCAGGGTTACGCTAGGGCTTACCTAGGGTTAGGGCTTAACTAGGGTTAAATCCTATGGTTCGGATAGGGTGATACCTAGGGTTTGCTAGGACTTTTTCTACGGTTAAGGGGACTTGGCTGGGGATTACCATAGTTAAAGGACTTAACCACGATTAAGAATCCTTAACCATGGTTAGGATAGGGGTATAAAAATTGGGTACTTACAGCCACAATTTTATTGGATAAACATAATCATACTAATAGGTAAAGAAGAAATCCAACCCCAACTCATAAAGATTAGCCTAAATACATCCATATCTTTTGTAATATTGTCATAGATTCTGTATATCTAGTCACATATTTTGTATCCTCATTATTGTAATCCTCTATTGTTATAAATAGAATCCAAACCAATGCAAAAGTAGGTTGGAATTTACAGCAGAATTCTCAAGTCCTTATATATGTCATCAATGGGCCTTTTCAAAAAAAAAAAATCGGGTTAATGGAGACCCAAGGAGGTGTTACTTCCCTGTTGATTGTATGGGTTTGATCAGAAGATGGCGGGAACTGATGAGACCTCCATACACCTTAACTACCTTGCACAATCAGACACCATCCTCCATGGTCTAGAGTGGTAGGCAAATCTTTGTAGTCGGATCCCTCATTCGCCAAACCCTATCTGATGTCTTGTTTCCTACACAAAGAAGAATCCAAAAATGCAGAATTTGCATAGTATGTTAGAGACACTGGCAATGCAAAAAAGTTACAGAAAGAGGGTGGTTTATATAGGGACAAATGCCTATTAGAGTTTAAATAGCAGCATTTAATACAAAAGGAGTTGTGTGTAATAGGAGGGACATTCGGCAGATGAAGGGCCAAAAAGGAGAGAAGAGGGAGAGACGAGTTCAGACTTTAGATGTCATTGTAGAATGGGAAAGACAAAGACTTCAGATGCCGTTGTAGAATGGGAAAGACAAAGGAGACTAAAATCCATCGTTCAGTTGAGAATGTTGTAAAGGGAAATTTTCGGGACTAGCGGTACCTTACAGGGGTTGTATTGTTCATGTCTTGTACATTCGTCTACATGTGCGCGTCATCCATACCCTTTGTCATATGACACACTCTTCGAAGGAAGCGACGTTCCGTACATAATTGTTCAAGGTTCAGCTTGGGTTCATCCTCTACAAGGTGGGTGGTTGTCTGACCTATCATATACTCTGACGATCAAGTTAGTATAAGACATAGGCATATTAGCATGAGAGTGCAGAGATACTTATCGTGAGGTCATTGAGCATTTGGTCGGTTAGTGAGAATGTACTTGAGGACGAGCTCTGGCATTGTGCTCTGGAGGACGAGCAATGGAGACGTAAAGGGCATAGCTTGAGAGATATAGCTCAGAGAACTTAGCTTGGGAGATATAGCTCAGAGGATGTAGCTCAGGTACAATTGACAACATAGCTCGGAGGACGGAGGATGTAGCTCGGGTACAATTAACAGCGTTAGGCACGAGTTCAGGTATGAGTATACCCAACAAATGATCAATTTCGTGATCGTGCAAGTGGTAGTGTGACATTAACATATCACCAATTAGATAAACATGAAACATCAAATATTAACAGAGTGTAGGAGTACCGATCATGGAGAACATCAGGCGGACATGGCCGATTCGAGAGAGCATCCAATGGCCATAATCGACCATGAGGCTGTGGAGAGCATGAAGTGGTGCGAAGAACATTAAATGAAGAGGAGAGAATCAGGTGGGTGACTATCTTCATCGCCCTTTGGGGTTGGGGTGTGAAGGACCCAAGCTTCCCAGTTCTCCTTCTTCTTCTTCTTCTTTTTCTGTCTTTCCTTACTTTCTCTCTTGCCTTCGGCACCATCATCTTCTCTCTAGTGATTCTTGCTTATTTGTAGGCATTTGGAGTCATCATGACTTGTGTGGTCATGATGATGTCACCTGTCAGACAACACTTAAGAGAGCCAGTATATTGCCCAAGTGGGCTATGTCGGTTAGTTTTTGAGAGTGGAGAATTTCCACTTTACTCCTTCCTTTTATGAATTTTACCCATTACAAATGTGAATAGATGCATCAATAATATTAAAAGGAGGAGAGAGCAGTGGGTCCCATTTAATTGATTTGATTGTGCTGATAATTAAGTGTGTGCATTAAAACTATAATGTATCACAGTTATCTATCTCACTTTGGAAGAAGAGAGGTTTAACTCTTTGTGGAGAGAGGAAGAGAGATAAATTGGGGCTGATTAATGAGAGGGGGATTAACATGGGCAAAGAGGGAAGAAAGAGAGAGAATGTATTTTAACTGGTGGAATTAATGGGGGGTGGAAAGAGATTAATGTGGAGGCAGTGCTTATGTGGCATCTTAAGATAGATGAGTGGGGTCTACAAACCAACATTTATTAGAGCAGACACGTGGCAAAAACCTGAAGCTAAAATTGAAGCTTTTGAAGGTATTCACGTGGATACCAATAGCTAAATAATAGTAGTAAGATTGGTGGAATTAATGGGGGGTGGAAAGAGATTAATGTGGAAACAGTGCTTATGTGGCATCTTAAGATAGATGAGTGGAGTCCACAAACCAACATTTATTAGTAGACACGTGGCAAAAACCTAAAGCTAAAATTGAAGCTTTTGAAGGTATCCACGTGGATACCAACAACTATATAGTAGTAGTAAGATGGCCTCGTCATATTAATTTATACTAAATCTAAAACATATAAAACCCTATAAAATTAACAACTTATAATTTCCTACTCTGCTTACTTTAATAAAAAGCATTTCACCACCTCATACATATCTTGGAAACATCTATTGGGATGATTGTATTAATTATTAATCTTTAATTCCATACTGAATCTCTATTTATTTAAATTAAAAAATAAATTTAAAGATATTATTTATCAACTTAAAAGTTATATTTATTTATTTTAGTAAACACATGTAACCAAGAGTTTAACGTAAGTAAAATCAATTTTCTTTTATGGCTTGTTGGCATTTGTGGCCATAGAGCCATTAGTGACTCTGAGTGTGTAAAGCATGAGTGAATGTCATTTAGAGGCACTCATAAGTGTGTCATAAACTTCTTATTATGTCTTCATTTCATGGCTTAAATCTAGGAGGGGTTTTATATAGCTGATTAAACCCCATAAGAAATATGCTCTATGGCATAAGATATCTGCTCCAGTAGAGAGAGCCCTCAGAATTACGACACTTAACCTCACGACAATGCCCTCCACCATTCCTTCTATCTTCTTCTTCCTCTCATTTATGGGACATGACTTTTATGCATGAATAGATTCAGGATTTTTACGAACTTTGACATCTATGCTTCAAACCCATTTACATGGAGCATCACCAATTAGATTGACTAGGCTAATAACGGAAGATACGACATTCCATAGGCTTATAACATATAATACTTAGAGCGGCGATTAGTAGACCTTGCATCCACGTGTCCCTTTTAACACTCTTTTTAATTGTAGTTAAACTTAACTAAATTAATATTAATATATTTTTTTATTTTTTTAAATCAAGGTTAAATGGATGAAACCTAAAGGTGAGTGTATCTCATCTAGTGTTAAAAAGGGATGTGACCATGAGGACCACGCATTCAGCTGCAAACATTTCCCTCAGACTTATTGAGATGATTTTCATTCACTTGTTGTCTACTATGTCTTGATGTTCATTTTCTTCAATGATAATCAATCAGTTCCACAAACACACCAGTTTACCTTTATGGGTGCAAAGGGTCTCGTTTAGACGAAATGAGATTTCACCTGGTCCTAACCAGATGATATCAGTCTGACCCCTGTCCCACAGGTCATTACGTGTTCTTTTAACACCCTTTAATTATGATTATGATTTAATAACCCTTAAGATTTAACTATCTAACTTTTTTTTTTTTAATATTAAAAAAATTAATTCTAAGTGTTAAAACTTATTAATCCCAGTTAAAAAGACATGCAGTTAAAAAGTTTTGTGGGCGGGCTAGACCATTTTGAATTGGTGAGGGCCAGACCAAATGTAGAGACCCGAATCTTTTTTCATGTTTTTATTGCATTGCATTAGAGGTATTATAGTCCTTGTGATGTTTTAATGTTTATTGTATTGTATATCTAATGGGTGTAGTGTGATTAAGGTTTAATCAAACTTCTAGTTCAGGAATGTCATATCACACTCTAAACTTTAGGAAGCTCTAGTTTTGGCACCGTTTATTGGAACTGAGTGATTCTTGAACCATTAGAAAGGTATTGGAACCCTCTTCGAGGTTCATGTTTAATGTTTTTCCTTAATTTTAATCTAAGCTAAGTCAAAAATGGGTTTTCCGAGGTTTTGTCTGATGGAATTGCAGATCAGTGAACTTTGGGGAGTTTTTGGTCCATAAATAAAGGAGAATTTAAAAATTCTAAAATGCCAGAAATATTCGTTTTCGAAAGACGAATCCAACGCAAGTTGAATCGTTGAAATCCGACGAACGAGTCAAAAGTTATGGCCAAAATAGTAGAGTAGGTCAAAAAAAAAAATCTGCAGAACACCGATCGCTCGGTCAAAAGTAGCGATCGATCGGTCCAAAACCGATCGATTGGTAGCTATCGACTGGTCCAAAATTTTGTATGGGGAAATTTTCCAGAGAGTGTTTTTGACCGATCGCACGGTCATAAACACCGATCGATCGGTAGGCGACAGATCACTAGGTCATAACCACCGATCGATCGGTCTTTCGTGTTTTAGACAGAATTTTAGTAAGGACTTTTTGGTATTTTCATTCTCAACCCTTGGGGCTATAAATAGGGGGTCCTATTCGAGATATTAAAATACTCTACCTATTTTTAACCTAATTTGGCAAAAATGAGGAGAAAACCTAGGGTTTCGAGAGAGGGGTTGCTTGGAGAAGAAGGAGATTGCTAAAAGATTGAGAGGAAAGCTTAGAGATCGTCCTCAAAGCTTCCCCAAATCACCTCGGGAGCGTTTTGAATCCAAGGGAAGGATTCCTAAGGTCGATAAACTTCCTAACTCAACTCTATTAAGGAAGTTTGATGAATATTAGTTTAATATGAATAATAGAAATGATAATTTGATTTGTTTTTCCTAATTATGTATGGATTAAGCTTACTAGAGATGAAAATGGATTTATACTATGGATGGATTGAACGGAGGAAGGGAAATACTATGGAGGATTGGGATGAATGTATGGATATGGAGTATGTTTGGGTTGTGTGGATGGATTATTGTGTGATAGAATGTTAAGAATGAGAAAGGGCAAAGTATCCATAATTAACGCACTCTACATGTTTGTTGAAATGTCTAAGAATGCTAAATATTAGTATGGTGCTTTTGATTATGAAGAGATTAAGTTAAATGAATATTCTGTTGTTATGATAAATTATGCTCTATTTACTTGTATGGTGATCGGAATTCGGGTAGGCCAAACCTTAGAGGAAAATCCTCCACGTTGGGAATTCTCTAACTAGGGAGATGTAATCTAGCGGAGTTTCCTAACGGAAGATTGGAATCTAAGGGATGACATATTTGAATTCCAATCACGACACTCAAGCACACGTTCACTCGCATGGTAAGTATTCACGTCTCATAAGTCCACTTGTCTCATAAGCATACATGCATTGGATACGAACATATTACGAATTATGCTATGAAAGAATGATCCCCCACTACGAATATCCACTCTATGCGTTGTAGCACTCATATCATGCTACGAGAGAATGATCCCCCATTACGAACATCCACTCTACGCGTTGTTGAACACTACGAATTATGCGTTGCCGGGACAAAACACTATGAATTATGTGTTGATGGGACAAACACACTGTCACGCCCCAAAATACCCCCTAGGAGTTAAGGGATACTTTAGAGGTGACTACGTGTACCTGTCAAACCATCCTGTAATGCAAGAGGCTAAACATAATATAATACAATGATAATCAGAGCGCGGAAACTAAACATAAGTGCGGAAGCATAAGCCAACTTTTTCTTTTCTTCTATAACTCCAAATAGTATTCCAAGTTAACATATACCAAATACAATCAAAGTAAAGGTGGACATGCCCACCTATCAAAATACAAAAAGGAACTCTCTAACCCTCTCCTCTCAACAGTGGTCGAGGTATGGCCACACATCCAAGTCCCCATCCTCCAGAGACTGCCATGGGATAGGTGGCTCCCTCTCCTCTACATACTCCTCCTCGACCCAAGGCTCAGGGTCGAGGACATCCACAGTACCTGCCGACATAAAAGTACGGCTGAGCATGGAATACTCAGCGAGTACAAACTACTAGCTAACCATAACAATAGCGAAAGCATAACAACAGTGAGCAATACAAGATATTAATTTAAAGCAATAGTGAAAGCATAAGATACATAGCCATATCTTGACATGCGTGTATGAATGCAAAAACCTCGGTAAAACTCACGTCTCGGAAACCTTTTTCGTGTCTCGGTCAAATCATGTATGTGCGTCGTGTCTTGTCTTGTATTTCATGTCTTGATTTGTTCTTGACTGGTATACTTGTGAGCCAGAGGCTAGCACCCTTCCTTAGGCTACCAACCTCCTTGTCATGTTCTTGTTCCATTTCTCTTGTGAGCCAGAGGCTAGCACCCTTCCTTGGGCTACCAACATCCTTGTCATGTTCTTGATTCATTTCTCTTGTGAGCCAGAGGCTAGCACCCTTCCTTGGGCTACCAACCTCCTTGTCATGTTCTTGATTCATTTCACTTGTGAGCCAGAGGTTAGCACCCTTCCTTGGGCTACCAACCTCCTTGTCATGTTCTTGATTCATTTCACAATTACAATCTTGGAAAACCCGGTTTCATGCATGCATGCATGTGTGATGTGTGTAGCACTTGTAATATCATGATGACAATATGACATGAAGAGTAGTGTATAGCAATTCAATCCACAGTATAACCATATAAGAATTTGAGTAATCTACATGGCATTTGAATAGTTCATCATTCATAATAACACATGCATAAGGTTTACTTTCATTTTCTTCATTTATGTCATTTATTCCTAGTTTAGGCATTTTGTCAAACACATAACATGCAAGGTTCCTTAATGATTCATCTTCTTCTTTTTAGTGCCTACTTTTCATCCAAAAATCAAGGTATGTTCATTATTGGTAAAATGCTCATCCTCCATTTTCCATTTTTCACACCACACATTCATACACCATACATTCGGCATCCCATTGCCTCAATCAACCTCTCATCCATGCATCCACACCATTTTCCTCACCTGGTTTATATTTAGTGAATATGATACATTTCATAAGGGAGAAATACATAGTAGCAAAATCATATAGTTCATAGAAAAACTAGGTTATTGTTAGGGGAAGTTAGTAGGGTGTACTAACCTTGCTCAAGGCTTGATCCTTGGTGGGAAACTTGATTGAAGCTCCAAAAGGGGTAGGGAACAACCCTTGCTTGAGGAAGACTCGAGTTGGGGAAGAAACCCCTTTCAAAACGTACGTGAGATGGCTGCCCTAGCTTGGAGAGTGGCTCCCACACGAGCTTGAGCCTTGAACTTGAAGTAAATCCAAGTTTGAGGACGACCAAGGATGGTCCACCCCTTTGATTTCTTCCTCAATGGAAACCCTAGGTCAAAATCCTCTTCTTCTCACTCTCTAGCTCTCAAAATGTCTAAGGGTTGTGAATGAGGGCTCAAAGGGTCGAGCAAACCCTTATGGGTAAGGGTTTAACACCCAAAAGATGAAAACGCCCTTACTGAAATTTCTGCAAAAATGCGAAGACCGAGCGATCGGTGGTTATGACCGATCGATCGGTTGCCTACCGAGCGATCGGTGTTTATGACCGATCGACCCGTTAAAAAATCACTCTCTGAAAAATTTCCCCATACAAAATTTCTGACCGTGCGATAGCTACCGATCGATCGGTTATGGACCGATCGATCGCTGACTGGACCGAGCGATCGGTGCTCTGTATGTCTGGACTGTTTTGACCATATCTTTTGACTCGCTCGTCCGATTTCGACGATTCAACTTGCGTTGGATTCGTCTCTCGAAAACGCACATTGCTGAGGTTTTAGAATTTCTGATTTCTCCCTTATTTATTAATTACACTACGAAACGGCCAATTAGCTACGAGAGTGCCATTCATTAAAGATGAAAAAGTCCGGGGTGCTACATTCTCCCCCCCTTACAAAAATTTCGTCCCCGAAATTTGGACGATACATACATGTACAAAACCAAAGCAAAATCACAAGCCATATACACAACCTATTCAAACAACTCAGGATACTTTGCTTTGACTTCGGCTTCACGCTCCCACGTGGCTTCTTCTTTCGCGTGATGTTGCCATTGCACTAGAACTAGCGGAATAGTCTTGTTGCGAAGTACTTGATCTCTTCGATCCAAAATATGAACCGGCTTCTCAACCAAAGTGAGATCCTCTTGAATCTCAACCGGATCAATCTCGATGACGTGAGAAGGATCCGAGATGTACTTCCGAAGCTGGGAGATATGTAACACGTTGTGGACCGCCGCCATGTGAGCGGGCAAAGCAACACGGTAAGTAACTTCACCGACTCGAGTAATGATCTCGAACGGACCCACATATCTCGGGCTAAGCTTGCCTCTTTTGCCGAATCGCATAACACCCTTGGTCGGTGAAATCTTGATAAACACAAAGTCACCGACTCGGAATTCAAGATCCCTCCTTCGGTTGTCGGCATAGCTTTTCTGTCTGTCTTGTGCGGTCTTCAACCTCTCCCTTATAAGCTTGACCCTATCCGCGGTTCGTTCAATCAACTCGGGGCCCAAAATCTTTCTTTCTCCAACCTCATCCCAATACAAGGGGGATCTACAACTTCTTCCATATAAGGCTTCAAAAGGTGCCATTTGTATGCTTGCTTGATAACTGTTATTGTAGGCGAATTCCACCAAAGGTAGGTGATCCTCCCAACTTCCTTTAAAATCCAACATACAAGCTCGGAGCATGTCTTCTATCACTTGATTCACCCTCTCTGTTTGCCCGTCAGTCTGTGGGTGGAAAGCCGTGCTAAAGTCTAGTCGGGAACCCATAGCATCCTGAAAGCTTTTCCAGAACCTGGATGTGAATCTTGGGTCTCTATCCAACACAATACTCACTGGCACCCCATGCAATCGGACTATTTCCTTGATGTATAGCGCCGCTAACTGATTGGAGTTGAATGTAGTCCGGTACGGTAAGAAATGAGCGGACTTCGTGAGTCTATCAATAACTACCCATATAGCATCGGTCTTCTTGACCGTCTTCGGCAATCCCACGATAAAGTCCATAGAGATATGTTCCCATTTCCACTCGGGAATAGGGAGAGACTGCAAAAGACCCGCCGGTCTCAAATGCTCCGCTTTCACCTGTTGGCACACCAAACACCGTGCCACATACTCCGCAACCTCCCTCTTCATGTTTCGCCACCAAAAGTGACTCTTGAGGTTCCGGTACATCTTTGTACCCCCAGGATGCACTGTGTACTTTGAACGGTGAGCTTCATCCATGATCTCTCTTCGAAGGTCTGCATTGGCTGGGACACAAAGTCTTCCCTTGAATGTAATAGCACCCCGGCTATTGAGAGAGAAGTCCGTACTACCCTTCGCAATTTCCTTGTCCCGAAAAGCCAACAAGTCAGCATTCGTGGCCTGGTACTCCTGGATCAAATCTATAAGGTACGGCCGAACTGTAACATTTGCCAAAACAGGACTGCGGACAGAATCATTCACACTGATGTCCAGATTTGCCAAATCGTCTAACAGTCTCCATTCTCGCACCAACATGTGAGCCAACAACCCCGATGGTTTCCTATTCAAAGCGTCTGCCACCACATTTGCTTTTCCCGGGTGATATTGGATCGTGTACTCATAGTCTTTTAAGAACTCAATCCAACGCCGTTGTCGGAAATTAAGCTCTTTTTGGGAAAAGAGATATTTGAGGCTCTTGTGGTCCGTGTACACATAGAACTCCACCCCGTACAGATAATGTCGCCAAATTTTGAGTGCAAACACGACCGCCGCAAGCTCCAAGTCGTGAGTGGGGTAGTTCTTTTCATGCTCTTTCAACTGCCTTGATGCATAGGCAATGACTTTCTTGTGTTGCATTAGGACACACCCGAGTCCGACGTGCGAGGCATCACTATACACCTCATACCCAAAAGGTCCAGATGGCACACTAAGGACAGGGGCTGTGGTGAGGCATTTCTTCAACTCTTGGAAACTTACTTCACATCGGTCACTCCAACTGAACTTTACACTTTTTCTTGTCAAGTAGGTGAGAGGTGCATCCAAACTGGAGAATCCCTCCACAAATCTCCGGTAGTAGCCTGCCAACCCGAGGAAACTAAGTATCTCCGTGACGCTCTTGGGCCTCTCCCAACTCATGACTGCCTCAACCTTGGCTGGATCTACAGAAATGCCCTCGGCCAACACCGCGTGTCCAAGAAATGCGACCTTCTCTAACCAGAACTCGCACTTACTCAATTTGGCATATAGCCTATGCTCTCTCAACATCTCCAGAGCAAGGCGGAGGTCTCGTGCGTGATCTTCCCGTGTCTGGGAATACACCAAAATGTCATCAATGAATGCAATCACGCATCGATCCAAGTAAGATCGGAACACCCGGTTCATCAAATCCATGAATGCCGCCGGTGCATTCGTCAGCCCAAAAGGCATGACAAGGAACTCGTAATGCCCATACCGAGTCCTGAAAGCCGTCTTCTGAACATCTTCCGCCTTGATCCTTAATTGGTGATACCCCGATCTAAGATCAATTTTGGAGAAGAACTTCGCTCCCTTAAGTTGGTCAAACAAGTCGTCTATCCTTGGTAAGGGATAACGATTCTTGATAGTTACCTTGTTCAATCATCTAAGTGACCCTAGGGACTCTAATGCCTAGAGCTCTGATACCACCTCTGTCACGCCCCAAAATACCCCCTAGGAGTTAAGGGATACTTTAGAGGTGACTACGTGTACCTGTCAAACCATCCTGTAATGCAAGAGGCTAAACATAACATAATACAATGATAATCAGAGTGTGGAAACTAAACATAAGTGCGGAAGCATAAGCCAACTTTTTCTTTTCTTCTATAACTCCAAATAGTATTCCAAGTTAACATATACCAAATACAATCAAAGTAAAGGTGGACATGCCCACCTATCAAAATACAAAAAGGAACTCTCTAACCCTCTCCTCTCAACAGTGGTCGAGGTATGGCCACACATCCAAGTCCCCATCCTCCAGAGACTGCCATGGGATAGGTGGCTCCCTCTCCTCTACATACTCCTCCTCGACCCAAGGCTCGGGGTCGAGGACATCCACAGTACCTGCCGACATAAAAGTACGGCTGAGCATGGAATACTCAGCGAGTACAAACTACTAGCTAACCATAACAATAGCGAAAGCATAACAACAGTGAGCAATACAAGATATTAATTTAAAGCAATAGTGAAAGCATAAGATACATAGCCATATCTTGACATGCGTGTATGAATGCAAAAACCTCGGTAAAACTCACGTCTCGGAAACCTTTTTCGTGTCTCGGTCAAATCATGTATGTGCGTCGTGTCTTGTCTTGTATTTCATGTCTTGATTTGTTCTTGACTGGTATACTTGTGAGCCAGAGGCTAGCACCCTTCCTTAGGCTACCAACCTCCTTGTCATGTTCTTGTTCCATTTCTCTTGTGAGCCAGAGGCTAGCACCCTTCCTTGGGCTACCAACCTCCTTGCTACCAACCTCCTTGTCATGTTCTTGATTCATTTCTCTTGTGAGCCAGAGGCTAGCACCCTTCCTTGGGCTACCAACCTCCTTGTCATGTTCTTGATTCATTTCACTTGTGAGCCAGAGGCTAGCACCTTTCCTTGGGCTACCAACCTCCTTGTCATGTTCTTGATTCATTTCACTTGTGAGCCAGAGGCTAGCACCCTTCCTTGGGCTACCAACCTCCTTGTCATGTTCTTGATTCATTTCACAATTACAATCTTGGAAAACCCGGTTTCATGCATGCATGTGTGATGTGTGTAGCACTTGTAATATCATGATGACAATATGACATGAAGAGTAGTGTATAACAATTCAATCCACAGTATAACCATATAGGAATTTGAGTAATCTACGTGGCATTTGAATAGTTCATCATTCATAAGAACACATGCATAAGGTCTACTTTCATTTTCTTCATTTATGTCATTTATTCCTAGTTTAGGCATTTTGTCAAACACATAATATGCAAGGTTCCTTAATGATTCATCTTCTTCTTTTTAGTGCCTACTTTTCATCCAAAAATCAAGGTATGTTCATTATTGGTAAAATGCCCATCCTCCATTTTCCATTCTTCACACCACACATTCATACACCATACATTCGGCATCCCATCGCCTCAATCAACCTCTCATCCATGCATCCACACCATTTTCCTCACCTGGTTTATATTTAGTGAATATGATACATTTCATAAGGGAGAAATACATAGTAGCAAAATCATATAGTTCATAGAAAAACTAGGTTATTGTTAGGGGAAGTTAGTAGGGTGTACTAACCTTGCTCAAGGCTTGATCCTTGGTGGGAAACTTGATTGAAGCTCCAAAAGGGGTAGGGAACAACCCTTGCTTGAGGAAGACTCGAGTTGGGGAAGAAATCCCTTTCAAAACGTACGTGAGATGGCTGCCCTAGCTTGGAGAGTGGCTCCCACACGAGCTTGAGCCTTGAACTTGAAGCAAATCCAAGTTTGAGGACGACCAAGGATGGTCCACCCCTTTGATTTCTTCCTCAATGGAAACCCTAGGTCAAAATCCTCTTCTTCTCACTCTCTAGCTCTCAAAATGTCTAAGGGTTGTGAATGAGGGCTCAAAGGGTCGAGCAAACCCTTATGGGTAAGGGTTTAACACCCAAAAGATGAAAACGCCCTTACTGAAATTTCTGCAAAAACGCGAAGACCGAGCGATCGGTGGTTATGATCGATCGATCGGTTGCCTACCGAGTGATCGGTGTTTATGACCGATCGACCGGTTAAAAACTCACTCTCTGGAAAATTTCCCCATACAAAATTTCTGACCGTGCGATAGCTACCGATCGATCGGTTATGGACCGATCGATCACTGACTGGACCGAGCGATCGGTGCTCTGTATGTCTGGACTGTTTTGACCATATCTTTTAACTCGCTTATCAGATTTCGACGATTCAACTTGCGTTGGATTCGTCTCTCGAAAACGCACATTGCTGAGGTTTTAGAATTTCTGATTTCTCCCTTATTTATTAATTACACTACGAAACGGCCAATTAGCTACGAGAGTGCCATTCATTAAAGATGAAAAAGTCCGGGGTGCTACACACACTATGAATTATGAATGTATGAGTCTATGCATATGTTAAGGCAAGTTTATGGATAAGAATTGCACAAGTACACGAGTCAAGATGATGTTATGATATGTTAGATGCTTCGCACTCTGATTATGTCTATTCTATGTGAAATTATTATGATTAAGTTTAGATAAACTGAGTTATAATATTATTATTGCTCATGCTACCTTATGTTGTTGTTAGTTTGTTTATCCACTGAGTATTCCATGCTCAGTTGACCTGTTATTGTTTTTCAGGTTTAGGAGGAGAACCGTGGACTGAGGAGGTTTACGTTGAAGAGGGGGAGGAAGGTGAGCTTCCTGAGGAAGAGGCTAGGTATTTTGACAGTTATCCCTATTGAGTAGTTTTAGCATTTCTTTTTGGAAGAGATGTTTGTATCAGACTTTTGACTTGTAGTTGATGTTGCCTTAGTTATTTACCGTGTGGATGTTTTAGACTATTTCGTTATGAGGAGCTATAGTGTGTGGACTATTATTGTATAGGATGGTTTGACTTTTCATGATCAAAATTTTATTATCCTCATTTTTGGAGACTCGTGTAGTATGCCTTGTATGTATGGATTTTAAGCAGGTTTATGTAATGTGACGATTCCAAAGTCCTATTTTAGCCTTGTAGGATTTTAGGGTCGTTACAGAGGTGGTATCAGAGCTCAAGGTGTTAGAGTCCTTAGGGCTTAGGTATTAAGTATAGGATATAGGAAGATGTTAACCTTAGGGAAGCAACTTCAAACTTAGGGCTTTAAAATGGTAGAGGACTGAATTTTTGTTAAGCGTAGACTTAAGCATTTATGTGAGTGTGTTTCTAAATGGATTGTCTTCTTCATCTCAGGATTATAGATATGAGGAGAGGCCGAAGAAATCATAGGAATGGAGGTGGCAGTGTGGCTGATGGGGATACTCCAGATGGTACTCCTCAGGCTAATGTGGGTCGGGCTATGGAAGCTATTGCTGCAGCCATGGAGAGACAGGCTGAAATTATGGCCCAACAGACGGCATTGCTAGCAGCTAGTCAAGCTAGGCAAGAGAGGCCAATTTATGTTCACCCACCCCAATATAATGGAGTAGAAGCTTTCAGGAGAATGGGTCCTCCAGCCTTCTATGGGAGTACGGATCCATCGGTGGCAGAGTTGTGGATTATGCATTTGGAGAAGATTTTCTCTGTGCTCGAGGCTACTGATGAACAAAGAGTGAGGTGGGCCTCATTTATGATGGAAGGAGAGGCAGAACATTGGTGGAGGGCGGCATCCAGGAAGAGAAATGAGGTACGGTTTGGACAGGAGTGGACATGGGGAAGTTCCTCGATGTCTTCTATGAGCAGTATTTTCCGACATCTGTGAGGGAGCAGAAAGAGATCGAGTTCTCTACTCTTAGGCAGGGGAGCATGTCAGTGGCCGAGTATGAGGCCACTTTGTAGAGCTATCCTGGTTTGCGCCTCATCTGATCACGACGGAGAGTATGAAGGCGAGGAGATTTGAGGGATCACATCCGAGACAAGGTAGAGATCCTACGTCTTAGATCATGTCGAGAGGTAAGCGAACGAGCTTTGATTGCCGAGAGGAGGTCAGCTGAGTTTTTGAGGAAGAATGGACTGCAGGAAGGCAAGTATGGCCCACAAGATAAGAGGCCAAGGATGGCAAGTCCAGCTCCAGTGGCTAGGCCAACCCCGTATCTAGAGGCCAGTAGTTGCACCCACTGTTCGCCGTGCTACTCCTCAGGCACCACGAACCGCCCCACCTGCTCCATGGGTGACTACTTATGAGGTATGCCGTTATTGTAGTAAGAGGCATGTGCCGGGTGAGTGTCGAGTAGTCACAGGGGGATGTTTTAATTGTGGTAGTATTGACCATCGGATTCGTGATTGCCCAGTTCGGAGTATGCAGATGCCACCACAGAGTCAGCCTCGGGGAACTAGACCCCTAGTTAGGCAGCCAGTACAGCAGAGGCCATCTCAGGGTCAAAGGCCCCAGCAGCCTCGCCAGCCAATTCGGGGTAGAGTGTTCGCCGTTTCCGAGCAAGATGCACAGGCATCCGATGACGTTGTGCAAGGTATGTTTAAATCATAGATTAAATTATGTATGATGTTATTATGTTTTTATGACTATGATGTTGCTAATGTGGATAAGCATACTCAGTATATAATTTTAGTTTGTGCACATATTTTGACACACTTAGCTATGTATCTAATTCAGGCACCTTGTTGGTAAATAACTGTTTAGCTCGTGTGTTGATTGACACTGGATCGACTCATTCTTTTGTCACTCCTAGTTTTGCTCAAGCTTTTCCTTCGGAGCCAAGTAAGTTAGACCGCAAGCTAGCTATCGCCACTCCAGTGGGTAGTTCAGTCATCACTGATAAGGTCTATCGCGCTTGTGATATTCGGGTAGGTCCCAGAGAATTGCCAGCCGATCTGATTGTCTTAGATTTTCAAGATTTTGACATCATCTTAGGCATGGATTGGCTTTCCACCTACCATGGCCATGTGGACTGTTTCAGGAAAGTGGTTAACTTCAAGCCAACCAGTGTGCCTCCCTTTTGTTTTCGGGGTTTGAACAAGAGGGATATAGCTAGATTTACAGCCTTGAGCCTTTCTGCACTGGAAGCACCGAACTCTTCAAACATTCCAGTGGTGAATGAATTCCTAGATGTTTTCCCTAAAGATTTGTCGGGTTTATCACCGGATAGGGAGATAGAGTTTGCAATTGAATTAGCTCCGGGTACAACACCTATCTCTAAAGCCCCGTATAGGATGGCTCCAGCAGAGTTGAAAGAGCTTAAGGAGCAGATTGATGAATTGCTTGGTCTTGGGTTTATCCGCCCAAGTGTATCACCTTGGGGAGCTTCTGTTTTGTTCGTGAAGAAGAAGGATGGTTCGATAAGGATGTACATCGACTATCGGTAACTGAATAAGGTCACCATCAAGAACAAATATCCTTTACCTAGGATCGATGAATTGTTTCACCAGTTGCAAGGAGCTAAGTATTTCTCCAAGATCGACTGAAGGTCAGGCTACCATCAACTGAAGATAAAGGCGGAAGATGTGCCTAAGTCTGCATTCAGGACCAGATATGGGCATTTTGAATTCCTAGTCATGTTGTTCGGTTTGACAAATGCTCCGGCAGCATTCATGGATCTCATGAACAAGATCTTCAAGCCGACTCTGGACCGCTTTGTGATCGTGTTTGTAGATAACATTCTAGTGTACTCCAAGACACAGAAGGAGCATGAGATGCATCTCCGGATCACACTGAAGACACTTCGTGAGCATAAGTTATATGCTAAGCTTAGCAAGTGCGAGTTTTGGCTAGAAAAAGTAGCATTCCTAGGCCATGTGGTGTCAGAAGAGGGGATTTCAGTTGACCCTTCCAAGATAGAAGCAGTGGAAGGATGAGGAAGGCCAAAGAGTGTTACAGAGGTTCGAAGCTTTTTGGGCCTAGCTAGTTATTACAGAAGATTTGTGGAAGGTTTCTCTAGTTTGGCAGCTCCACTTACTCACCTAACTCGAAAGAACGCTAGATTCGAGTGGAATGAGAAATGTGAGAAGAGTTTTCTTGAATTGAAGAAGCGTCTCACCACCGCTCCGATCTTGACTGTTCCATCGGATAGTGAAGGTTTTGTGGTGTATAGTGATGCCTCACTCGTTGGATTAGGTTGTGTTCTTATGCAACACGGGAAGGTGATTGCCAATGCTTCTCGGCAGTTGAAAGACCACGAGAAGAACTATTCTACCCATGATTTGGAGTTAGCAGCCTTGGTTTTCGCTCTTAAGATCTGGAGATACTACTTGTACGGTGCGCAGTTTGAAGTTTTCATCGACCACAAAAGTCTAAAGTATTTGTTCTCGTAGAAAGAGTTGAATTTGAGGCAGCGTTGTTGGGTGGAATTCCTCAAGGATTATGATTGCTCTATCCAGTACCACCCGGGGAAAGCGAATGTAGTGGCAGATGCGCTAAGTAGGAGACCTACTGGGTTCTTGGAACACTTGATGGTCCAAGAATGGAAGTTACTTGAAGAGGTGTCTAGCCTTGATGCGGGTTTCAGTGTGGGAGCATCTGGAGCCTTGTTGGCTAACATTATGGTCAGACCAACCTTATTGGACAGGATTAAAGACCTGCAATGCAATGATGGAGAACTGCACGTTGCCATGAATAAGTCGCTTAACAACGGGTTTGAGGATTTATCTTGGAGTGATAGTGGAGTTTGTTTCAAGGGTAGACTTTGTGTTCCGGATGATGAGGATTTAAAAAAGGAGATTCTGGATGAAGCACACAAGTCCAAGTACACTGTGCATCCGGGAGGTACTAAGATATACCAGAACCTTAAGAAGTATTTCTGGTGGAAATGTATGAAGAAAGATATGGCTACCTTTGTATCCAAGTGTTTGGTGTGTCAGCAGGTGAAGGCCGAACACAGGAGGCCGACAAGACTTTTTCAGTCTCTTCCTATTCCCGAGTGGAAGTGGGAAAATATCTCCATGGACTTCGTTGTTGGTTTGCCAAAGACGGCCAAAAACTTTGATGCCATTTGGGTTGTGGTTGACCGATTGACTAAATCAGCTCACTTTCTTCCATATCAGATCACTTTCAACTCCAATCAATTGGCTAACCTCTATATCAAGGAGATTGTCCTTTTGTATGGAGTGCCAGTTAGCATTGTTTCTGACCGAGATCCGAGATTTACATCCAGATTCTGGAAGAGTTTTCAACAGGCCATGGGTTCCCATTTGGATTTTAGTACGACATTTCATCAGCAAACAGATGGGCAAACTGAGAGAGTGAACCAAATCATAGAGGACATGCTACGAGCTTGCATGTTAGACTTTCAGGGTAATTGGGTTGATCACTTGCCATTGGTTGAGTTTGCCTACAACAATAGCTATCAAGCTAGCATTCAGATGGCACCGTTTGAGGCACTTTATGGGAGGAGTTGTCGTTCACCTTTGTGTTGGGATGAAGTTGGTGAGATGAAGCTTTTGGGCCCTGAGCTCGTTGGTCAGACTGTGGATAGAGTTCAGTTGATCAGGGAGAGGTTGAAGGCAGCTCAGAGTAGACAGAAGAGCTATGCCGATACTCGCAGGAGAGATCTTGAGTTTCAAGTTGGAGATTTTGTGTTTGTAAAGATCTCACCTATGAAGGGGGTGAGGAGGTTCGGCAAACGGGGCAAGCTTAGTCCGAGATATGTGGGTCCTTTTGAGATCATTACCCGAGTCGGGGAAGTTGCTTACCGGGTCCTCTTACCACCTCACATGGAAGGTGTGCATAATGTCTTTCACATCTCTATGTTGAGGAAGTACATTGCTGATCCTTCACATGTCATTCATTTGGAACTGTTGGAAATTCGAGAAGATTTGACTCTAGTGGAGCAACCGACTCGAATCTTGGACCGAAAGGAGTAAGTTTTGCGTTCTAAGGTCATTCCTCTTGTACTCTTGCAATGGGAGCATCACTCTAGAGAAGAGGCTACTTGGGAGAGAGAAGCCGAAGTCCACGAAAAGTACCCGAACTTGTTCACCTAAGGTACGTAAATTTCGAGGACGGAATTCTTTTAAGGGGGGGAGGATGTAGAGACCCGAATCTTTTTTCATGTTTTTATTGCATTGCATTAGGGGTATTATAGTCCTTGTGATGTTTTAATATTTATTGTATTGTATATCTAATGAGTGTAGTGTGATTAAGGTTTAATCAAACTTCTAGTTCAGCAATATCATATCAGACTCTAAACTTTAGGAAGCTCTAGTTTTGGCACCATTTATTGGAACTGAGTGATTCTTGAACCATTAGAAATGTATTGGAACCCTCTTCGAGGTTTATGTTTAATGTTTTTCCTTAATTTTAATCTAAGCTAAGTCAAAATGGGTTTTCCGAGGTTTTGTCAGATGGAATTATAGATCAGTTGACTTTGGGGAGTTTTTGGTCCATAAATAAAGGAGAATTTGAAAATTCTAAAATGCCAGAAATGTTCATTTTCGAAAGAGGAATTCAACGCAAGTTGAATCGTCGAAATCCGACGAACGAATCAAAAGTTATGGCCAAAATAGTAGAGTAGGTCAAAAAAAAATCTGCAGAACACCGATCGCTCGGTCAGAAGCAGCGATCGATCGGTCCAAAACCAATCGATCGGTAGCTATCGACTGGTCCAAAATTTTGTATGGGAAAATTTTTCAGAGAGTGTGTTTTTGATCGATCGTACGGTCATAAACACCGATCGATCGGTAGGCGACCGATCGCTCGGTCATAACCACCGATCGATCGGTCTTTCGTGGTTTAGACAGAATTTTAGTAAGGACTTTTAGGTCTTTTCATTCTCAACCCTTGGGGCTATAAATAGGGGGTCCTATTCGAGATATTAAAATACTCTACCTATTTCTAACCTAATTTGACAAAAAGGGGGAGAAAACCTAGGGTTTCGAGAGAGGGGTTGCTTGGAGAAGAAGGAGATTGCTAAAAGATTGAGAGGAAAGCTTAGAGATCGTCCTCAAAGCTTCCCCAAATCACCTCGGGAGCGTTTTGAATCCAATGGAAGGATTCCTAAGGTCGATAAACTCCCTAACTCAACTCTATTAATGAAGTTTGATGAATATTAGTTTAATATGAATGATAGAAATGATAATTTGATTTGTTTTCCCTAATTATGTATGGATTAAGCTTACTAGAGATGAAAATGGATTTATACTATGGATGGATTGAACGGAGGAAGAGAAATACTATGGAGGATTGTGATGAATGTATGGATATGGAGTATGTTTGGGTTGTGTGGATGGTTTATTGTGTGATGGAATGTTAAGAATGAGAAATGGCAAAGTATCCATAATTAACGCACTCTACATGTTTGTTGAAATGTCTAAGAATGCTAAATATTAGTATGGTGCTTTTGATTATGAAGAAATTAAGTTAAATGAATATTCTGTTGTTATGATAAATTATGCTCTATTTACTTGTATGATGATCGGAATTCGGGTAGGCCAAACCTTAGAGGAAAATCCTCCACGTTGAGAATTCTCTAACTAGGGAGATGTAACCTAGCGGAGTTTCCTAACGGAAGATTGGAATCTAAGGGATGACATATTTGAATTTCAATCACGACACTCAAGCACATGTGCACTTGCATGGTAAGTATTCACGTCTCATGAGTCCACTTGTCTCACAAGCATGCAAGCATTGGATACGAACATGTTACGAATTTTGCCATGAAAGAATGATCCCCCACTACGAACATCCATTCTACACGTTGTCGCACTCATATCATGTTATGAAAGAATGATCCCCTATTACGAACATCCACTCTACGCGTTGTCGAACACTATGAATTATGCGTCGCCGAGACAAAACACTATGAATTATGTGTTGACGGGACAAACACACTACGAATCATGCATGTATGAGTCTATGCATATGTTAAGGCAAGTTTATGGATAAGAATTGCACAAGTACACGAGTCAAGATGATGTTATGATATGTTACATGCTTCGCACTCTGATTATGTCTATTCTACGTGAAATTATTATGATTAAGCTTAGATAAACTGAGTTATAATATTATTATTGCTCATGCTACCTTATGTTGTTGTTAGTTTGTTTATCCACTAAGTATTCAATGCTCAGTCGACCTATTATTGTCTTCAGGTTTGGGAGGAGAACCGTGGACCGAGGAGGTTTACGTTGAAGAGGGGGAGGAAGGTGAGCTTCCTGAGGAAGAGGCTAGGGATTTTGACAGTTATCCCTATTGAGTAGTTTTATCATTTCTTTTTGGAAGAGATGTTTGTATCAGATTTTGGACTTGTAGTTGATGTTGCCTTAGTTATTTACCGTGTAGATGTTTTAGACTATTTCGTTATGAGGAGCTATGGTGTGTGGACTATTATTGTATATGATGGTTTGACTTTTCATGATCAAAATTTTATTATCCTCATTTTTGGAGACTCGTGTAGTATGCCTTGTATGTATGGATTTTAAGCAGGTTTATGTAATGTGACGATTCCAAAGTCCTATTTTAACCTTGTTGGATTTTGGGGTCGTTACACCAAATCTGGTCCCTGTTAGAACCATTTCGACCAACATGTCGTGGGTCTGAGCAAATCCCAGTAGATACCCCATTTTTATTTTTTTTTGGGTTTGTACTAAAATAATAATACTTCTTGTAATTTTCACCCCTTTTAGAGTTCCATACCCAGCTCAAAAACTCATGTTAGCCTTATCCTTTGTTATAGTATTTTATTATGTGCACTTTATTTTGTTACATTATTTTAGGTACAGGGGATATGGAAATGTGTATCCCATAAAAAATAAAAAACAAAGTGGTGATAGAAGTTTCCATAAAGAAAGTGATGATAGTAGACCGTTAAGTTCATTTGATTATTTTGACTTTTGACTTCAAAGATATCTTAAGTGGAACCTGTTGAATTATGGGTACTCCTAAAGTGAGCTCCAAATATACCCACAAATCCTGACCATTTAACTCTATTATTAAATAACCCCCAGAGTGTAACCCAATGGCCGAAGGACAAACCGTAGAGGTCTTGAGGTCGATTCCTAGACTCCCCTCAATATTGGTTGTATGAGGTGGGGGTATTCCCTATTCAGCACTCGAGATGGCTCTAGCCGGGCTGTGTGCTGTCTAGGCCTAGCAATGTTGAGCCTATTCCAACCCAAGCCCAAGCCATATTCTAACATGAGTTGGGTCGGGCTTGGGCCAAATTTGGGCTTCAAAAATAATAAATAATTTTTTTTTATGAACTTCTCTTCTCTACTATTATAATGAGAAAAGCGAGGTTAAAAAGTTGGTTCATTTTTTTCTAATATTTCAAATGAGTCCCGATTTTGTGGTATCTTACCGTGAACTTAGTAAGGGTGAATTTTTTTATATTTTTTCTATTCTTTCATAACTTCATATAAAAAAAATTAAGATATTATGTTATGTTATTTTACATGAGAAAAGTTGATAGGGTATTGAAGTAATATCAATTACAACTAACAATAATCTCTCTATATCTCCACGAATTCACTCAAATCTATATTCTTATCTTCTCTCATGCTTCCTTTTTGGTCTCTCTCAACGAAGATGCACACCCTCTCTACATTGTAACTATTTTTCGTGAGAAAAAGTAGAGATATGTGCTATAAGGTTGTTTTAACCCACTACTCCATCTTTTCAAGTTAAAATTTTAAAACGACACAATTCTTTCACTTCATCTTCTTTCTCTTATGTTCTTTGATAATGATAATGACATGTGCTCGGTGTTTGAATTTCAGCACTTTGTAAAATGAGTCTTAGAGAGCGACTGAGGGTTGGAAATATGATGTGATTTCCTTAGAAATCTAGAGGGATTGAGAGATTTTTGAAGTGCTCAAAAAACCTGTTATTGGTTACCAAAAAAAAAAACTCCGTTAATTGTCCTTTTAACTCTAGTTACAAAATTAACCCTTAAGGGTTAGTATTTTTCTAATATATTTTTCTTAAAAATCATGTTTAGATTGTTTAACCCTAAGGTTTAGTGAATTTTAACCACATTTAACAAGATTTAAATGGACATGTATTGACTCTAAAATGAAAAATAGCTGACTTAAGTGGCAAATGTTCAACAATTCTTAAAGTGAAATTCATGCTTACAGTTGGAAGTTGTGTGGAATTAAGTGACATTAGAATACGAATATCACAATTAAATTAATTTCATGGGTAACTGCTATTTAACCACCAATATTTCTAGATTATCTTTTATGTCGAAAGAATTGAATTCACAAACATTTTTGCAAATAAATGTTACTTATCCTCCACCCAAAAACGAGGAATGGCACATACTAAGCACATTCTCAGTTCCATAAGGATTTGTTATGATCTTCACTAAATGTACATAAATTATATTTATAGGAAGCAAATCATTGTGTTCCCTGCACCCTTTCCTATAGCATGAGTATTTGAAGGCTCAATATAGATATGGAAGCAAATCGTCTATGTTCTTTCCAATGGCGTTTACAAAATATAAATATAAATATAAATGTACAAATCTCTTAGTTTGGTTGGCAGAGGACTCAGAATTTATAAGTGAGACTAACTCCACCAAGACATTGTATTTGGTATTTTATAATTTTATCTACCTGACCGCCTTATCATTAAATATATATAAATAAATAAAAAAGTACAAAACTCATACAAGACAAGAGATCCTAACCTTCAAACACTCAAAACATAGGTAAAAACGTCTCAGATTCTCTCTGACAAAGCCAGAAAGGCTTGTCTCGAACATCCATAAAATATGAGACATGTGGTGAAGTCAAAATCATGGGTCCCATAATTTTGACTTATCCACACACTAAACGACATGTGGCGATAAATGAGAGAGAAAAAGGGGGAGAGATATCAAGTGGGGAGAAGTCAAAATCATAGGGAGAAAATGAAATGACTTCTCCCCTTTTCAAGCCACATATCGCATTATGTATGATAGCTCGGGACCACATTTCTGGCTTTGCCAAGACAATTCTGAGCCGGTAAGAGCACGATATCCTTATATCTATACTCTTGCCCAAAAAGAATGATGTCATATTGAAGAAATTCTAAATAGATTTAATGATTAAATATGTTGTTAAACACTCTACATCCTAAACCACTAACCGGCCAACCATCAAACCGAAAACAAAATGTTAAAAAAAAAAATCAAGAATCATTACAACAAAAAGTAAATTCTGTAATTTGGCTCAAGATTGCTTTTCTTTTTCACATGATCGACTCTCTAGTTGATGGGAGAAAGCAATCACACCATTGGGTGATGGGGAAGACCCCCCGGCATCAACTCGGAAGTCTTTTTTTTATTCTTCTTTTTTTTTGGTAAACTCAATCATACCACAAGGTAATGACTGAAGGCAAAGGCAAAGGCAAGGGAATACTCACACCACCCAAGCAAACAAACACACACACCACATGCAAACTCACACACACACACACCACACACATGCAAAGAGGTGACTGAAAAGCCCCAGATATGAACACGCTTCGTCTGTGTCTCTCTCAAGTTTCAAGTGAGAGACAGTGGAAAACCAGAAAAAAAGGATAATCTCTGCGTGTACCTCAAGCAGCTTAGACATTAGTGGACTCGCTCCATATTTAAGTGGAAAGGATTCTTCTGCGTGCACTTCAAGCAGCTTACACGTGAAGACAAATCAAAGCACAATGGTCTTCCCGGCACCTGAAGATAAGGTAGGTAACATGATCCCATGAAATCATCAATCAAAGTCATTCAATTATCCACTGACCATCTCTTCTCTTGTGGGCCTGAAAGACATTTTTTAGCTGCCATTGGCAACCGCGAGGTCAGCTTGGTAGTCTAATACTATTTTCTACTCAGCAATAGTTCGCCTCCACGGGCGAGGAACCAACTATTGCTGATCGCTCTCACAAAACTGTCCCTTCAACCGTCATTAACTTAGGTTAAATTTTTTTAATCATGTGGTCACATTTTTTTTTTAAATTTTTCTAAAAAAATAAGGGTAGATGAGTGAACCCTAAGGTGAGTGAATCTTAACCATAGTTAAAAAAAGTTAAAAGTGGGACACATGACAAGAAAAGGGAGCCGAGACACCGACCGAGGAGGTGATTATATTCCTTCTACTAATTGGGAAGCAAATCGTCTGTCTTATTCCATCCTTTGGCCATGAGTGTTTAACGGCTAAGATCATAACTGTACAAGAAATCATGGCCTCAAACATTCAAGCCATAAGGAAGAACCTAAGGAATAACACGAGACAATTTGATTCCGAAAATTGGAAATGTATAACCCAGTACTTCAACATCTAACATTGCAAACTCGTTATGACGCTGGAAAATAATTCAGTGTCACGTGCGTCACTTCAATTAAATAGTAAGCTACTAACGATCTTGCAGTAGTCTAGCTAATCGCAGTCTTCCAAAGATGCAAGGGGGTGACAATAAGTGTCACACCATCTCCCGGATAGCAGCACCACGCATTACATCTTCCTTGCGATTTTGGAAATATTTTTACTAAGTGGGGCTCGCCTAGCAATCCTCCTTTATAATTGCTACGGAGAATTTGGGGGGAGGAGATAGTTAGTAATAGGACGTAACCTGTGAGAGGGGCGGAGTTGGGGCCGGGGTTCTGGCCCCACTAAACTTCCGAAAAAATATATTATTTACGAATTGACACAAATAGACACCATGACCCATGAACATGGTAGTAATGTTTTTCAAAGTATGTGGGCGGTATCCCTCACACCACCGCCCCCAAAATCTGTGACTCTAACCACTAATGCGGACGATGATGCCTCACATCAATAAAAGAGAAGTCAGAAGCTAACTCTGGGCTGTTTTGTCAAATATAAATAAATAAAAGGCAAGTAGTTTATAGACGATCGCATTTATTTGTGTCTGTTTCTAATTTTTTCTTTTTTAAGTTTAGGGGGTGATAGAGCTCCCATCCCCGGCTCCGCCCTTCTACCAGGATCCGCCCCTATTAAATAGTATATGGTTTTTTTTTTCAAAATTGCAAGGGGGTCTTCAACCCCCTGGCCCCATATGGCTCCTCTCTGTGTGGTATGTCGTTTGGAGATCGATGTCACGGTCGGTTCACAGCATACACCGGGTAAAAAAATTAGTTTGATCAAACGATTCTAAACCGTCTTATTAGACCTTAATTGGTCAGCATTATCTTATAGGGTTCAATAGATCCTATTGAGGCTATATAAAATTTTCAACCTTTGATCGAATGGCTTAGAAATATCCGATTGGGATGATCTTGTTCCATGGTTTCTCCTGAGGGACTTACCTTGACGTCCAAAGGTCCAATTCGAGAACAACCTAACATGTGCTAAGGTTTTAGCCACCTACTAGAAATTGTAGAAAAAATGCCCCTGTGGAAAATGGATATGTGACAGGTATTTTTAAATTCTGAAAACACCCATTCAAGGGAGATCACTTTAGAGAAATGAATAAAAAACCAGCCCCAAAATATTGTCTAAATTAATTTCAAAAAACCAGCATTATCTATTTTCCTATATTCTAGGTCGGGTTGGATACCTTAAGAGGTTAATGCTGAACAATTGTCCCATTAATGTATTAAGGAAATATTATGTTAGGGAAATAATGATGCAATATCTATGAGATACACAAGATCTCATAGACACTACAACAAAACTACCGTATAGCAACGAATACTAGACACGGAAATAGTTCCGTGTCTAATATGTCATTTATGGACATCGAAAGACTCCGGGATGAAATAGTTACCGTGTCTAAGTGAAATTATCATTAGACATGGAAATTATTCTGTTTCTAATAATGTTTCAGTGTTAGTGACGGAAAATATCCGTGTCTAAGTTTAATGATCATTAGACACAGAAATTTTTCCTTGTCTGATATTGCTTTCAGTGTTAGTGACGGAAATTATTCCGTTTCTAATAATGTTTTTTGTACACTCATCCCTAACCCGCGAAATTCTTATTTCCCCCCCCCCCCAAATTCTTTCTCTACCACACTTCTCTCTCTCTCTCTCTCTCTACCGAACTCTCCTTCTCTCACTATCCCTCTCCTGTGTATCTCTCTCGCTCTACCGACCTCTCTCTCTCTCTACCGAGCTCTCTCTCTCTCTGCTCTATTTTCTCTCTCTTGATGTTATTTAACTCACTTGGACTCTGTGCAGGTTAATTATCAGTGCCACCAACTTCACGCCACTCAGACCTTTATTAGATTAGTATCTTTAGTATATTAAAATTATCTTTAATATTGTCTTTCCAAGTTAAGAGTTTTTGGGTTATCTATTTAAACTCTCTATGATTCATTGTAATCTATTCAAAAATTCTCAATAAATCAGAATTTCTACATGGTATTAGAGCGGGTGATCCATCGCCTATTTTGATTTCTTTTTGTTTGATTCCGTTTTTCCGGCGGATGGTGCCACCACCGCCCGCCGAGTGTGCAACCTTTGATTTTAATTTTTTGCTTTAAATAAAAATCCTACTATTATCCTCTATACTTTTACCAACCCTAAGATTATACTCATACTCATGGATCTCCTTTTTGTCTTTTCATTTATTGAAAACCTCTCCAATAAGAGTTTTTCTTTAAATCGTGGGTCATACTTCATGTACTTTGAGAGAAGATCATGACAACTTGATCTAGTGGGTCACCGGCTCTGACAGACTTAAAATGAGCAGAATGCGACAGAGATGAACTTCACAGATTGACGGTGACCACCAAGTACAGTTGGATATTCTAACTATTCGTCAATAAATTATCAAAGAAGATCAAGGGTGAGGAGTACTCGACTTGTGGCAAACCTATGAAGATCTTGATCTTCATGTGTTTGAGGGAGAGTATTAAGGAACAATTATGTTAGGGAAATAATGATGTAATATATATGAGATCCATAGGATCTCATAGATAATCTTAGATTAACATTTTTAGTATATTAGGATTATCTTTAATATTGTCTTTCCAAGTTAAGGGTTTTTGAGTTATTTATTTAAACTCTCTATGATTCATTGTAATCTATTCAAGAATTCTCAATAAATCAGAATTTCTACATAATGGACATCTTTGTTAGGTTGTTTTTCGTTTGAGTAGTGCTATCCTCAATGACAACATAATTCTAAATTCTTATTGCGGATGTAACACCTAGCATTGTTATTCCTTTAACCAGTTAAAAAACCAAAAAAAAATTAAAAATTAAAAAATCAAAAGAAGTTATGCCTTGTACCGGTTCTTAAGTTAACATGGAGATGCAACAACACTTATCACTACCACAACGAAACTTTGGAAGTCTGCGATTGGATAGCATTTCTCTTTATGCTTTGTTTCTCTCAAGAGATTGATTTACCTTCAATGAATTTTTCGAATTTCACAAACTAGTTGCTGTTGTTCCCATAGGGGTAAATTACCTGGAATCGCTATCCAACACAAATTGCAGTCTTTGAAGAACTCGAACAAAATAGCAACTTTTATTCCAGAAATTCCTGCACTTGAAAAACTGTTAGAACATTGGTAGTTTGTGTGAAGTGAGGCGCGGATCACGTCCCTTTCTTTAAGACATTTCGCGTCCCCCACAAATGCACTGGGTTGACAGACACGATGCCTCCAGGATACAACAGCTCCACACAAATCTAACCCTGACTATAGGCGTGCATAACATATAGTCGCACACCTTACTCTGTTTCTTACCCAGCAATCTCTCAAAAGAAAAATTCTCAAACATAAGAAAATATTATAGTTGAGAAAACCCCTTTTTAATCTTTTTTCTTACAAAAAGAGGAGATATTGCATATGATATATATAGAAAACTAAATAGGTTTTTGGAATTCTAAAACTGTCACATTAGTGACTAATAATTATGATAATAAACTTTTAAAACGTTTCCTATCATTAAAGCCTTTAATGGCTATAGTAAAATTAAATAAATTAATATTTAATTCTTTTATTTAATTAATTTTGAATCAATCACCAAAGGTACAACAATCCCCCACTTGATTCAAAAATAATAAAACTGCGAAGAAAAAGTAAAGTTGCTGGGTAAAATTAGATTTAATGCATAAGCAAAAGGTGTCACATAGATTTGAACTTTTGCATAGTTTAAAGTAAAATTTTCACCAGATACTCAGTTACCATAGATCATAGATCTTGGTATTCAAAACTGAGCTCTTTTAGTGATGAGTTTTTATACCTTAAATACATTAACTCTTACGGAGTCTACAGGTGTCTAAGCCAGCACTTTTCGGCCATGTGCTTTTATCCTGGTTTAATAAGTGCTCTAGAGAAATAGCCAATTTCTCATAGGAAGCGGCCCCACTTCCACACTTATATAGGTGAGTCTATCAAGGATGCCTATGTGACTCCACATCCCACTCAATAGAGCTATAGATCTCATTAAGAGAAAATTCTCAACCTCTAATCGTCACATACTTTATGCACTATTCACACCATAGGAAGAGACTTGGAGAGTAATAATATTATTACTATTATTCTCCTATTATAGTATTTCACCTCAAACCACTCAGTAACTTGTTATTCCCATTAAACTTGTTCTTGGGATCTCCAGTCTCCAGGTTGGGTTACCATTACCGATGATTTATTTATCAATTGGCTTAAGTCTCATTCCCCTTGATGTATTCTTCCCTTACTAGGCCTTCAGTAAAGGGATTTGCCAAATTTTCTAGCCATCTGATTTTATTTTTAGATATAACTCCATATCATAAGAGTTCTCAAATATAATCCATCTCTTATGAATTCTCTTAGATACAATTCCATTTTATAGGAATTCTCTTAATTATAATTCCATCTCGTAGGAATTCTCTCGAATATAATTTTGAAAATTTTTCTCAAATATAATTCGAGACTTATATTGAGTGTTATTAGCTCTACTTATTGCAACATCACAATCACAATCAATTTTAATTGCAAGGATAATTTTATTCCAAAGGAATATCAAACAAAAAGTTCTGAAGCCACTCAGTTTCTTCTCCTGCTAAACTAGAGCTATTAGTGTCGATTTCATAGTAGAAATAGACCCAATTGTTTCTTACAATATCAAGAAACATCACCACTATCAATAATAAATATATAACCACTTGTTATTTTATATTCACTAGAAATATAATTCCAATTAGCATTACTATACCTTTCAATTGAAGAAGGGTATCTCCCATAATAAAAATCATAATTTATGATTTTCTTTAAATATTTAAATATATTTAAATATTTAATCACTTTGCTAATTGCATCCCAATGCTCTTTACTAGGATTATTAGTGTATCTACTTAATTTCTCGACTGCATATGAGTACAGTTCATAGCATATATCAAGCTTCCAATTACACTAGCATATTCATTTTACTTTATATTATCTCCTTCATTAGGTGATAGATAAACACTAGGATCATTTGGAGTATAAATATTACTACAATTGTAATGATTGCATTTTAATAATAATTATAATGTAATGATATTGTGATAAACTTATCTCATCATCCATTTTAATTATTTTAATTCCAATAATTAAATTTGTTTCTCCAATATCATTCATGTCAAATTAGGATGACACGAATTCTTTTGTCTCATTTATGATTTTTTGATTTATTCCAAAAATCAGTAAATTATCTACATATAGACAAATGATTACTCCACAATCACCATTATATTTGTAATATATACATATCACTTTCATTTGTATTATATCCATGATTTATGATCAATCCATATAAATTTATTCATCTAAATCACCATTTAAGAATATTGTTTTAACATCTATTTGGTGAATTATTAAATTATATATGGATGTTATAAAAAAATAATACTCAAATAGATGTAATTCTTGATACAGGTGAATATGGATCAAAAAATCTATTCATTCTCTTTGCTTAAATCCCTAGGCTACTAATTAGCCATATATATATATATATTTTTATAGATATATCAACCTTAAGTTTCTTTTTAAATATCAACTTAAAATCTATAATTCTAATTCCAGAAGGAGGAACAAGTAATGTCCAAATGTGATCAGACATTATTGAAACCATTTTATTTTCCATGGCTTCTCTCCAAAAGAAGACTCATGTGGTCCAAATGCCTCCTTTAAAGAAAAATGATCATTCTCTACAATATAGGGATAAAAGCCAAACCCAAAATTTTTATTATTTCTAGCTCTTTTACTCTTTCAATATTCAATTTCAGTCTCATCTGAATTAATTAATTCAAGAGTTTTAGAACTACACTTATTAGTTTCATTAAGATTCTAGTTTATTAAACCCCCACTATTAGAAAGAAATGTTTTTTCACTTGTAACATTATTTTCAATGTCTTAAGAATCTATATGCTTTATTGTTAATAAAGCATAACCAATAAAAGCACATCTTTTAGATTTATGTCCTAATTTAATTATTTTAGGATCATTAAATCTAATCATTGCAAAACATCTCATGTTTAGAAATAATTTAAATTTTGGTTCTCTATATTTCTATATTTCATATTCTGTCTTATACTATCTCATTCAATTGGAGATAAATATACACTAGCATTAAAATACTAGTTTTATTTAGACCTTGACTTTTTTACTTTAACTTAACCCCCACTATTTTTAGAATTAAAATGAAAAGAATTTTCAAAAATCCTTTCTTAATTCTAACTCCCATTATTTTTTGGATTAAAAAGAATTATTTATTTATTAAAAAAAAATCAGTTTTTTCTTAATTCTAATTTCACTTTATAAATCAAGATCTAAATTCTTTATACCTTATTATTTATAGTAAAACAATAAAGCTATATCTCCTCTTTACATATCCTAATTTTTGTTATTTTAAGATTATTTAGTCTTACCATAGCTAAATAATCACATATCTTAAAATAATTTAAATTAGGATTTCATCTCTCTCATTTTCATATATTCAGTTAATTTTTCTTTTACTTGTGTCCAACCATTTATAATTATTGCAATTTTATCAAATCATATAATCATATATGACAATAAAATATAGCATGCAATTTCACAAGTAAATTAACTGATAATAAAAAATAAGTTTAAGAAATTTGACCGTTCAATTGGAGTTTTACCGTAGTGCAACTCCTGATTTTCTGAACTGTAACCCGTCTACTACTATATTTTTCATATTTCCAGGAGCACGCCGACTCAAACGGATCATAGTCCGTCCGTACACACCCAAGTTGGCAAAATCTTCTTTGCTTTGAGTTGACTTAACTCAATGGCTCGGATCGGGTCAACTTGGCTTGGTTGGTTTCGGTTTTTACTTGAGGTGCCAAAGCATTAACTTGGCTTGAATATGACTCGTTTATGAATAAAGCCTTATGAATTAATGCTTTCACATCATGCTAGTACACTTTGTAAATGTACAAGCTTAACTTAAATCACAAGAATAATTCTTATACAGTTATACGTTTCTTTAAAATGTGTCTCTCTCAAAATTGTTGAAAGACCCAAAAAAAAAATTGCAATTTTTTTCACTTAATTTGCCCTCAAGTCTTACGTTTCAAGAGAGGGGAAACGTATTCCGCTCAAATGTCCAAAAAGACAAATAATTAAATAAATATGATTTAAAGCATGGTACACCTTTTTATCTCCTCATTTTTATACACTTTCTATAAGAGAGCAAATATTCTAAATCTAAAACGTCTGCATCTACGTTTCCAATACTAAAGTTATTAACTGACGACCTCTAGAGCCTACTGTTATACGGCTTCATGAAGAATACCATATCAACAAACGTTCTCTCTTTATCAGATTCCTCCTCTCTAAGAATTTTATTTATTATTATAAAAAAATTCTTATGGCATATCTAATACCAAGATACCTCATGTAAAGTAATACACCATTTAGAGATTCTATTATTTCTCAAGCCTACATTTGCTGCTCATTACCGAGTGGATTCAATCCATAATAAGATAAGAAACATCTTCACGGGATGGGTTCAATTCCCGGCTGGTGCACCAATTGTTGTTGTACCTTTGGTGATTGATTCAAAATTAATTAAATAAAAGAATTAAATATTAATTTATTTAATTTTACTATAGCCATTAAAGGCTTTAATGGTAGGAAACGTTTTAAAAGTTTATTATCATAATTATTAGTCACTAATGTGACAGTTTTAGAATTCCAAAAACCTATTTAGTTTTCTATATATATCATATGCAATATCTCCTCTTTTTGTAAGAAAAAAGATTAGAAAGGGGTTTTCTCAACTATAATATTTTCTTATGTTTGAGAATTTTTCTTTTGAGAGATTGCTGGGTAAGAAACAGAGTAAGGTGTGCGACTATAGGTTATGCACGCCTATAGTCAGGGTTAGATTTGTGTGGAGCTGTTGTATCCTGGAGGCATCGTGTCTGTCAATCCAGTGCATTTGTGGGGGACGCGAAATGTCTTAAAGAAAGCGACGTGATCCGCGCCTCACTTCACACGAACTACCAATGTTCTAACAGTTTTTCAAGTGCAGGAATTTCTGGAATAAAAGTTGCTATTTTGTTCGAGTTCTTCAAAGACTGCAATTTGTGTTGGATAACGATTCCAGGTAATTTACCCCTATGAGAACAACAGTTGCCACATGTACATTTTTTTGGAGGGCCTCAATACAAGATGTAATGTTGGGAGAGGGACATATAATTGGAGAGTTTTGACTAGCTAGGATTGTTTTCGGACATGAAATTTGAAGGTAATCAGCCTTTGGATTGATGGACCAAAGTGCTAAACACATTTCTCAGTTCATAATGGAACCTCCCTATCCAAATATTTGATTTTAGTGACTTAGTCATTTTGTATTGTAAAATTATTCTTTCAAAGGTGACAAATCACATCAGCTCTTTATAATGTGGGGCGATTCTAAACTCTTAGGTCAGTTCGTTCAAATTAATGTGAGAATGACATTATTTCATGCAGTACGTGTTTGAAACTCCCTAGAGGTTCGTATTCTACACTTATTACAATCATCATGAATAATTCTGCTACTTTTATCTCTTCATTAGGATTATATTTGCTCTGAAATATCTAACAATTATTTATGTTTAACCCAAATATAATTAACAGTCACCATGGGCATCAATAATAAATCAATAACCCCAACAATGTCTAATGATTTGAAGCAATCAAAACACCATTTAATCACTCTGGCCCAAGAGAAAATGCTCTTGTAAAGAGGTGTGATTACTGCATATTGGGCAAATGCAAGGGGCCCAGTGTCATCACTCGTGATCCATCGTCACACATAATGTAACTTTTCTTTTATCAAATGATAACAAACAAGAAAATGAGAAAGAATCGACATCAAAATAAAATTGGAAGATTTATAATAAGTGCACTTACCCGATAAAGAAGTCATCAATTTCTGTATGTTATAGCAACGAACTGGTGGAAAATATTGCAAACATAAAAAATGTCGCTAATATCCCCCTGACCTGTAGACTAGGTCTAGCCACTGGCTTTAATAAAAGCATATCTCATCACCATCCATGTATTAAATGATCACCTTGGGACATTTGAAGAAATCCAGACCATATATGCACAGCTGACTTTAGGGACCATACATATAAATGCTCGGGCATGCTGAACCCAATTAATACATCAATAGTCAAATATTTTGTAAGTGTCATAAAATATCAGAAATTTTATCATGTCAGTCTATATGTCCGTTTTCATGCTTATTTTGTACGTTTTAAGTTGTTTATCAAATTTAATTATGGAAAGCGTCTTTTTTTTTTTCCTAAAATTATGTTGAAAATGGGATAATTCTTAAAATCGTATTGGCCTAAACGTATATCTCGAATAAAAAAAAAAAGGGACCGTACATCCAAATGCTCGGGCATGCTGAACCCAATTAATACATCAATAGCCAAATATTTTATAAGTGTCATAAAATACCAGAAATTTTATCATGTCAGTCTATATGTCTACTTTCACGCTTATTTCCTACGTTTTAAGTCGTTTATCAAATTTAATTATGAGAAGCGTCTTTTTTTTTCTTCCTAAAATTATGTTGAAAATGGGATAATTCTTAAAATTGTTGCCCAAAAACGAGTTGTCAAACATGTTTATGCTATTTCTGTTCTCAATATAAGGAAAAACGTTCTCAAGGAACTGTACAAAACAACCCCATGGTAGCCGAATGTAACTTTCTAGTATATCAGTGATTAGGATAAAAATGGGATAATTCTTAAAATTGTTCCCAAAAAATGAGTTGTCAAACGCGTTTATGTTATTTCTATTCTCAGGAAAAGAGAAAACGTTCTCAAGGAACAATACCAAACAACCCCATGGTAGCCAAATATAACTTTCTACTGCACCTGTGACGAAGAGTAAATCGATTCAAAACTACCCAGCGTTTGGTGACTGAGAAAATGAAATTCTCTCAAAGTGCGGGACATTATAAGTCTTGAAAAAAGAAAAGACCCTTACTAGAGTAAAAAACAATTGACATTTGTTATGGAGAAGACGGTCTAGCTTTGTCCTTTTAACATAATTAGACTTTAGTTTTTAGGCCTCGTGTCACCATCATATCTTTGAAGGTGAGGTCCCTTGTTCAACTTGGTCCAAGCCATATCATTGACAGTATTTGGATTTTTTCTAATACTAAAATAATAAAGTTAAGGAGGAGTTAAATGATTAGTAATCTTTGAATTAAAGACTTAAGAATAATAAAGTTAAGAAGGAGGAGTTAAAATGATAAGTAATCTTTGAATTAAGGGCTTAGGACTAATAGAGTGAAAAAAGGAGGAGTTAAAATATAAATATGAGAATAATAAAGTTAAGAACGAGGGATTAAATGTAAATAGGAAAATTTTAGGTTATGTGTTAGGTGGTGGTGAAACCCACCCACACGTGGACCTTAAGAGAGTCTTAACTCTCTTCTCAATTTTAGACTATATTGTAACACATGAAAAAAAGAAAAAAACCCAGAAGAAGAAAGGAAAAGGAAGGAAAATGAAATAAGAAAGAAAGAACGATAGAAGAAATTAGCAAATTTTTTGTCATGTCAAACTAGGGCTGGCACACTCACCCTTTGTGCCAATGGTTGGGTGCGACCTCTCTCATTCGGTCTTAGGATCCATTCCCCGGGTGATTGAAGGAGGATCCGGATAAAAATTTATACGGAAACTGGATCCCAATGATCTTTACACCATAGAAAACAACTATAATTATCTACTTGTTTTATTCATATTACCTCGGTGAATGATGTTTACCGGTGAAGCTAATATCCACTCGAACCGTCAGAACTCTTTGTAGAGATTTCTCGAAGAAATACTCGAAACTTGATCCTTGTTCTTCGCTATCCCCATGAAGCTTTAGAATCTCTACTTAGTATTGAAAAATGAAAGAGAAGAAAATGGATGTTAATGTAGACTTTCTATCACTTATTACCTTAGAGTTCAAAATCCCAGGCTTCAAATACAACTTGGAGTAACCCTAGGGGCTCAGGAAAATTGGAGAAACTTTTCTCCACTATGTAGCTCATGAAATTGGGGGGAGAGGAGAATAATTGGAATGCCAAAAGTTTCTTCACACGTTTTGGTATATGGCTATATTTATAGGATTGGATCAAATCCAAATCCTAATCCAATTAGAAGTTTATCCCATAGGAATTATTTATTAATAATAACTCTTATTATTAATTAAATAAAATCCTAGTATATCTATTACTACTCTAGTTATAGTAAACCTACTAATTTAGGAGTCATTTTCAAAAGAGGATTCCTTAATTAAAAGGATTAACTAAATACCTCAAACTACAGAAACCTAATCAAATTAGGAAACCTCCTTGGGGGTTGTGAGCTTTAGGGGGGGGGGGGGGGGGGGGGGGGGCAAGAGGGTCTTGCAATCCTATTTGTATTACAACTCCAATCTTATCTCAATCCTACTTGCATTCCAAGAATTGGAATTTAATTCCATAATTAAAAGAGTTATTATTCAAGTAACCTAATCCTAATCCAATTAGGAGAGCTTAAATGTGCGCCCCACCCTAGGATTTAAATCCATAGGCTTGGGCCCATATTAAAGGTCCATACTTTATGGGTTTATGGATATGGGTCAAACCCATTTCCCCTTTAATTAGGTTAATTAAATAATTACTAATATAATTTTTTTAATTTAAATTAACAATTAATTTAAACCATAGATTAACTTTTAATCTATTTAATATATGATTAATATTTAATCATTTAAATAATCAATTAACATTTAATCAATTTTTGAGCTTGTATTTCTTATGTGAGAATCTCCACAGATTGCTCTGCGACATTCTTACCTTGGCTTATCCAATATTATCCCATTGATCCTAAACATGAATTACATTGGAATTGCAAGTGACGTGAGATATCTATGTTGCAATTGAATCCCAGTGTAAGAACATTAACCAATACAGATCCCGCCACATGAACTTTTTAATTCAATTGATCATTCCAATTATATTATCCCTAATAGGCCTTCGAGATTATTTATATTATCTAACTTATAGCCCATTACACATCATCCGGGTTTCCAAGACTTCTGATTAAGCCATGTTAAACATTTTCTTATGTAAAACATTTTGAGAAAAATATTTTTATAAGTATAATATATTTTAAATAAAATATATTTCAAACTTGTTTTATTTCAAAATCACTTGCACAAGATTTAAGCTTAATCGACTATCTTACCCGAAACTTGGATAATCTCTCAAATTAATGAGTATGGATTTCTTATTTGAATTTCATCATGACTCGAACAGTTTTCTGACTATCCAACTGTCACTGTATCGTATTCCCTAAGGTAGAGAATACTTTAGTAGAATCAAAACAGTCAGATTATTGTTCAGTTATAAATGAACTCATCAGATGTAAGGATCGTTGAAACTGTTCAATGTGAATGAGAGACCAACTATATGATAGTATATTTATACAAGAGGTCTCTTATTGAATGCAATCAGTCAGTGTACATTTAAACACTCATATGCTAATGTGTAGTCTCTACTACAATAGTTTGAGATAAAACTACATCTCAACCATTGAGAACATCTTAGCATTGTGGCAGCCATATAAGTGAAGTGTTGAGCTTCACCCATAGCTGTGACTATATAAAGTATAAGAAACTGGAAAGCTGTATTTGCTTGTGAAAGTCTCATCACATAACTTTCCTACAATATATTATACGGACTTTTATCGATATCTCATATCGTATACATTATCTCATGATCATGGTCAATTACCCATAATGAATACACAATAGATAAAGAAGAAGTCTCTATTAATCAAATTAATAAGAATCTTACAATCTAAATGAATTTTCTGAACATCATGTTTAACGATCTCCCACTTGCCCTAAAAGTCACTGTGTTATAGATTTCAATCTCATATTATCTAAGTGTGTTACAAATACTTTATCTGATAAAGCCTTAGTCATCAAGTCAGCAACATTAAGTTGAGACCTAATCTTTGTAACAATAATATCTTGCCTTATCTCTCAATAATCTCATTAATGAGAAGACATTTCTTCTAATTGAAAAGTAAGCACATAATCCCTAGCCTTTTCAGGTACTTCATGATGTGCTTCACTGCAGTTCAATGATTAATAGATTGCTTTAAAAGCGACTAACAAGTCCCACTACATGACAGATATCCGGTCTAGTACAAAGCATGACATACATGAGGCTCCCAACTACCGAAGCATAAGGGTACCTCTTCATCTGCTCGATCTCATCAGCTGATGTAGGGGCTATCTTTTTAGACAAAGTGACACAATGTCTAAAAGAAATGAGTGTTGTCTTACAATCACTCATACTGTACCTAGACAAAATCTTGTCTATATAGGAAGTTTGGCTCAATCCCAACATTCGGCATTTTTTATCTCTCTGAATCTTTATTCTGAGCATATATGATGCCTCTCCCAAGTCTTTCATTGAGAAATGCCGAGAAAGCTAAATTTTGACTGATGACAACATCTCTACACCATTCCCAATGAGTAGGATGTCATCTACATAAAGAATTAGGAATACTACCGCCCATTGTCCTTCTTGTATATATAAGATTCCTCTAAATTCTTTTGCAATCCAAATTCTTTGATTGAAAGATCAAATCTTTGGTTCTAGTTTCTGGAAGCTTGTTTCAAACCATATATCAATTTGTTGAGCTTGCATACCATGTTCTCCTGGTTAGGAGCAATGAAGCCCTCAGGTTGCTTCATGTAGATGTCTTCATCTAACATTCCATTAAGGAAAACAGTTCTGACATCAATTTGCCATATCTCATAGTCATGGTGTGCAGCTATAACCAGCAATATCCTGATGGATTTGAGCATAGCTACTGGTGAAAAGGTATCCTCATAATTAACTCCTTGAATTTGAGTGTAACATTTTGCAACAAGTCTAGCTTTATAGGTCTCCAATTTCCATCAGCACCCTTCTTCCTTTTGTAAATCTATTTGTATCCAATTGGCCTTATACCATCTGGTGGATCTACTAAAGTCCAGACGTCGTTGTCATACATGGAATCTATTTTAGCATTTATGGCTTTATTCCATTGAGATGCATCTACATCTAATGTAGCTTCCGGATAAGTATTAAGATCTATATCCTTATCATCAGGGGTAACTAGATAAACCTCATTATTATAATACTAAAGTCTATTTGGTAGTCTATAAATTCTTTCAGGCCTTCTCAGTGGAACAGAATTAGAAGAATCAATAGTGGAAGGATTAGGTTCATCTTGGACACTAGCTGAGTTGTTTTTCATCTTATGAAATTCACCTTCTTAAGAAGATCAATTTATTCCTCCAAGAAAGTGGCATGATTCCTAACAACTATTGTTTGGTCTGCCTTGGAGTAGAAATAGAAATCCTTAGTTTCTTTTGGATACCCTATAAAGTTCTATTTTTTAGTTCTAGATTCCAACTTAGTGGGTTCGAGTTTGTGAACATGCGCAGAACAACCCTATACCTTTAGATATTGTAAACTAGGTTTTCGCCTAGTCCACAATTCATAGGGTGTAACTGGTATAGATTTAGAAGGAACCCGGTTCAGAATATAAATGACAGTTTGTAAAGTATACCCCCAAAAATAGGAAAGTACATTGGCATGGCTCATCATAGAGCGAATCATATATAATAAGGTCTGGTTTCTTCTTTCAGAAACACCATTTTGTTGAGATGAGGCAAGACTTGACTATTACGAGATAATCCCATTATCCCTTAAGTAATCCATAAAATCGTTGGTGAGGTATTCACCACCTCGATTTGATCGAAGTGTCTTTATGGATTTGTCTATTTAATTCTCAACTTCTAATCTGAATTCTTTGAACTTTTCAAATGTATCAGATTTGTGTTGCATCAAATAGACATATTTATATTTAGAATAGTCATCGGTAAATGTGACAAAATACTGGTATTGCTTTCGTGCAACAATATTAAATGGACCACATACATCACTATGTATGAGTCTCAACTTTTCTTCAGCTCTTCCTACCTTTTTGGGGTAAGGTCTCTTGGTCATCTTCCATTCGAGACAAAACTCGCAAGTAGGGAGTGGTTCTACCTTGAGGAATTCAAGGGAACTTTCTTTTACCAACCTCTTGATCCTATCAAGATTAATATGACCAAGTCTCTTATGCCAAAGATAAGTAGACTTAGTGCAATGTCTCTTCATTCCAGACATTCTAGATGATGAGGCATTGTCACTTTACAGACATTCATTATTTACTAAAGGAAATATTAAATAAAGATCATTAATGAGATTACCAGTAATCAAGATCATTCAATCTTTCTTAATTTCAACAATTGAATTAAAATTGATAGATAATCCACAAAATAAAAGTCTAGATACTGAAATCAAATTACGATGTACAGAAGGCACATAAAAGCAGTCTTGTATAATTAATGTGTTTCCTTAAGGTAAATAAAGAGTAAAACTGCTTATTGACTTAACTGCAACTTTTGCACCCGTGCCAACTGTAAGCATTTGCTCCTGTCTTGTTGGTTTCTTGGTTTCCCTGAATCCTTGCAACCAATTGCAAACAAGTACAGTGGATTCAGAATCTATGCACCATGAATTAGGAAAACCATCTAGAAAGATTGACTCAACAATAGTTAGTATTTCAAAGCATCTCATACCTTGAGTACTAGCACGACCCTTTTTAAAAGTTTCAAGGTAAGTCCTACAGTTCCTTTTCCAGTGGCCTATTTTACCACAGTGGAAACACTTTTCTTTGCCTTTGTTTTCCTTGCCAGTATCACCTGAAGAACCTTTGGCAACTCTTGCCTTACCCCTATTGTCTTTAAACTTACCTTTGCCCTTATTCGTTTTTCTAAACTTTTTAGATCACTTGGAGGTATCAGGTTTATTGACTATTAAAGATTCGCCATTTGTTGACTTTTTGATCAAATCTTCTGTAGCCACAAGTGAGTTCATAAGCTCACTCAGTGACATTTCACTCTTGTTCATGTTATAATTTATCCACTGACCATCTCTTCTCTTGTGGGCCTGAAAGACATTTTTTAGCTGGCATTGGCGGACCGTGAGGTCAGCTTGGCAGTCTAATACAATTTTCTACTCGGAGCAATAATAGTTCGCCTCCACGGGCGAGGAACCAACTATTGCTGATTGCTCTCACAAAACTGTCCCTTCAACTGTAATTAAATTGGGTTAATTTTTTTTAAACATGTGGTTAAATTTTTTTTAAAAATTTTGTTTTCTAAAAAATAAGGATAGATGGGTGACCCTAAGGGTGAGTGAATCTTAACCATAATTAAAAGAAATTAAAAATGGGACACGTTGTAAGAAAAGGAGAGCCGAGACATCCCTTCTCACGTCACCGACTGAGGAGGTGATTATATTCCTTCTACTAGTTGAGAAGCAAATCGTCTGTCTTATTCCGTCCTTGGCCTTGAGTGTTTAACGGCTAAGATCTTAACTGTACAAGAAATCATGGCCTCAAACACTCAAGCCATAAGAAAGAACCTAAGAAATAACACAAGACAATTTGATTCCAAAAATTGGAATTGTATAACCCAGTACTTTAACATCTAACATTGCAAACTCGTTATGACGCTGGAAACTAATTCAGTGTCATGTGCGTCACTTCAATTAAATAGTAACAGCCTAGCAGTCGTCTAGCTAGTCGCAGTCTTCCAAAGATGCAAGTTGGTGGCAAGTGTCACACCATCTGCCTGATATTGATAGCAACACCACGTTTTACACCCATCTTGCAATTTTAGAAATTTTTTTACTATGTGAGGCGACCTAACAACCTTCCTTTATAATTGCTACGGAGAATTTGGTCTAACTTTGTCCTTTTTTATATTTTAGGCCTCGTGTCACCATCGTATCTATGTTCATGAAGGTGAGGTCCAATGATAGATATTAATAGGGCGTAGCTGGGGTTGGGGGTTTGGGGTTGAAGCTCCCAAATTTTTGAATTTTTTTTTAAATATCTATTAATAGGGCATAGCCTATGAGAGGGGTGGAGTTGGGGCTGGAGTTCTAGCCCCCCCTAAACTTAATGAAAAAAAATAGACGTGATGACCATGAACTTGGGAGTAATGTTTTCCAAATTATGTTGGCGGTATAGTACTCCCTCACCCCCCATGAACTTGGTAGTAATGTTCTTCCGATTATGTTGGCCCCCATGAACTTGGTAGTAATGTTTTTCAGATTATGTTTGCCGTATAGTACTCCCTCACCCGAAAACTGTGACTCTAATCACTAATGCGGACGATGATGCCTCCCATCAATAAAAAAAATAAGTCATAAGCTAACTCTGGGCTGTTTTGTCAAAAATAAATAAATAAAAGGCTAGTAGTTTATGGACCATCGCATTTATTTGTGTCCTTTTGTAATAAGGTGTGGGGGGTGATAGAGCCACCATCCCCCCGGGCTCCGCCCTTCTCCCAGGATCCGCCCCTATTAAATGGTATATGGTTTTTTTTTTCAAAATGGGGGCTTCAACCCCCTGACCCCATGTGGCTCCTCCCCTGTGTGGTATGTCCTTCGGAGATGTCAAGGTCAGTTCACAGCATACACGCGGTAAAAAAATTAGTTTGATCAAACCATTCTAAACTGTCTTATTAGACCTTAATCGGTCAGTATTATCTAATAGGATTCATTAGATTCTATTGAGGCTATATAAATTATAGAATTTCAACCTTTGATCCAATGGTTTAGAAATATTCGATTGGGCTGATCTTGTTCCATAGGACTTACCGTGAGGTCCAAAGGTCGAATTCGAGAACAACCTGGCATGTGCTAAGGTTTTAGCCACCTACTAGAACTTGTAAAAAAAAATGCCCCTATGGAAAATGGATATGTGACGGGTATTTTTAAATTCTGAAAACACCCATTCAAAGTAGATCACTTTAGAGAAATGAAAAAAAAAATACAGCCCAAAATATTGTACAAATTGTCTAATTTAATTTCAAATGCAGGGTTAGATACCTAAAGATGTTAATGCTTCCCATTAATGTATTAAGGAAATATTATGTTAGAGAAATAATGATGTAATATCTATGAGATACACAAGATCTCATAGATAATCTTAGATTAGTATCTTTAATATATTAGGATTATCTTTAATATTGTCTTTCCAAGTTAAGAGTTTTTGGGTTATCTATTTAAACCCTTTATGATTCATTGTAATTTATTCACGAATTCTCAATAAATCCGAATTTCTACATGGTATGAGAACGGGTGATCCATCGCTTATTTTGATTTCTTTTTTGTTTGATTCCATTTTTCCGGCGGTTGGTGCCATCACCGCCCGCCAAGTGTGAAAACTTTGATTTTTATTTTTTTCTTTAAATAAAAATCCTACTCTCATCCTCTATACTTTTACCAACCCTAAGATTATATTCATACTCATAGATCTCATTTTTTTCTTTTCATTTATTGAAAACTTCTCCAGCGAGAGTTTTTCCTCATGTACTTTGAGAGAAGATCATGACAACCTAATCTAGTGGACCACCGGCTCCGACAGACTTAAAATGAGTGGGATGCGACAGAGATGAACTTCACAAACTAACGGTGACCAACAAGTACAGTTGGATGTTCTAACTATTCGTCAACAAATTATCAAAGAAGATCAAGGGTGAGGAGTACTCGACTTGTGGCAAACCCATGAAGATCTTGATCTTCATGTGTTTGAGGGGGAGTATTAAGGAACTATTATGTTAGGGAAATAATGATGTTATATCTATGAGATACACATGATCTCATAGATAATCTTTGATTAATATTTTTAGTATATTAGGATTATCTTTAATATTGTCTTTCAAAGTTAAGGGTTTTTGGATTATTTATTTAAACCCTCTATGATTCATTGTAATATATTCAAGAATTCTCTATAAATCAAAATTTCTACATAATGGACATTTTTGTTAGGTTGTTTTTCGCTTGAGTAGTGCTATCCTCAATGGCAACATAATTTTTTTCTCCTAAATTCTTATTGTGAGTGCAACACCTAGCATTGTTATTCCTTCAACCAGTTAAAAAACCAAAATCAAAAAATCAAAAGAAGTTATGCCTTGTACTGGTTCTTAAGTTAACATGGAGATGTAGCAACATTTGTCACTACCACAATGAGACTTTGGAAGTCTGCGATTGGGCTAACATTTCTCTTTATGCTATGCTTCTCTCAAGAGATCAATTTACCTTCAATGAATTTTTCGAATTTCATAAACTAGTTGCACATTTTTTGGAGGGCCTCAATACAAGATGTAATGTTGGGAGCGGGACATATAATTGGAGAGTTTTGACTATCTAGGATTGTTTTTGGACAAGAAATTTGAAGGTAATCAGCCTTTGGATTGATGGACCAAAGTGCTAACACATTTCTCATTTCATAATCAAACCTCCCTACCCAAATATTTGATTTTACTGACTTAGTCATTTTGTTTTGTAAAATTATTCTTTCAAAGGTGACAAATCACATCAGCTCTTTATAATGAGCGGTGGCGATTCTAAACTCTTAGGCCAGTTCGTTCAAATTAATGTGAGAATGACATTATTTCATGCATTGTGTGTTTGAAACTCCCTAAAGGTTACTATGCTACACTTGTTACAATAATCAAGAATAATTCTGCTACTTTTATCTCTTCATTAGGATTATATTTGCTCTGAAATATCTAACAATTATTTATGTTTAACCTAAATATAATTAACAGTCACCATGGGCATCAATAATAAATTAATAATCCCAACAATGTCTAATGATTTGAAGCAATTAACACACCATTTAATCACTCTGGCCCAAGAGAAAATGCTCTTGTAAAGAGATGTGATTACTGCATACTGGGCAAATGGGAAGGACCCAGTGTCACGGTAGCTAAAACATCTCCCTATTTTCTGCAAAATTCAAGTAAAGCAATCAACATGAGGAATGGACAAACTCGTGATCCAACTTCACACATAATGTAACTTTTCTCCATTGTTTGTCAAATGATAACAAACAAAGAAAAGAGAAAAAATTGACATCGAAATAAAATTGGAAGATTTATACCAAGTGCACTTACCCATGTTATAGCAACGAACTGGTGGAAAATATTGCAAACATAAAAAATGTCGCTAATATCCCCTTTGATCTGTAGACTAGGTCTAGCCACTGACTTTAATAAAAGCATATCTCATCACCATCCATGTAATAAATGATCACCTTGGGACATTTGAAGAAAACCCTGACCATATATGCACAGCTGACTTTAGGGACCAGACATCCAAATGCTCGGGCATGCTGAACCCAATTAATACATCAATAACCAAATATTTTATAAATGTCATAAAATACCTCAAATTTTATCATGTCAGTCTATCTGTCCGTTTTCAAGCTTATTTCATACGTTTTAAGTGCATTTCTCAACTTTAATTCTGAGATGCGTCTTTTTTTTTTTCTCCAAAAATTATGTTGAAAATGGGATAATTCTTAAAATCGTTCACTAAAAATGAATTGTCAAACGACTTTATGCTTTTTATGTTCTCAGGATAAGGAAAAATGTTCTAAAGGAACGATAACAAACAACCCCATGGTAGCCGAATAAAACTTTCTACTACACCTGTGACGAAGATAAAAACGGGATAATTCTTAAAATCATTCCCAAAAAATGAATTGTCATACATATTTATGCTATTTCTGTTCTCAGTATAAGGAAAAACGTTCTCAAGAAATGATACCAAACAACCCCATGGTAGCCAAATATAACTTTCTACTAGACCTGTGCCAAAGACCTGTGCCAAAGAGCAAATCGATTCAAAACTACCCAGCGTTTGGTGACTCAGAAAATGAAATTCTCTCAAAGTGCGGGACTTTATAAGTCATGAAAAAAAAGAAAAGACCCTTACTAGAGTAAAAAAAAATTGATATTTGTTATGGAGAAGACGGTCTAGATAAGTCCTTTCAACATAATTAGACTTTAGTTTTTAGGCCTCGTGTCACCATCATATCTAGGAAGGTGAGGTCCCTTGTTCAACTTGGTCCATGCCATATCATTGACAGTATTTTTTCTAGTACTAAAATAATAAAGTTAAGGAGTTAAAATGATTAGAAATCTTTGAATTAAGGATTTAAGAATAATATAGTTAAGAAGGAGGAGTTAAAATGATAAGTAATTTTTGAATTAATGGCTTAGGACTAATAGAGTGAAAAAAGGAGGAGTTAAAATATAAACATGAGAATAATAAAGTTAAGAATGAGGGATTAAATGTAAATAGGAAAATTTTAGGTTATGTGTTGGGTGGTGGTGAAACCCACCCACACGTGGACCTTAAGAGAGTTTTAACTCTCTTCTCAATTTTAGACTATAGTATAACACATGAAGAAAAAAAAAATCAGAAGAAGAAAGGAAAAAAAAGGAAAAGGAAGGGAAATGAAATAAGAAAGAAAGAAAGATAGAAGAAATGAAGAAATTAGCAAATTTTTTGTCATGTCAAACTAGGGCTGTCACACCCACCCTTTGTGCCAATGGTTGGATGTGACCTCTCTCATTCGGTTTTGGGATCCATTCTCCCGGGTGATGAGTAACAAGAACTCCAAACCCCTTTGCTAACCACTAACCATGTACTAACCTATGTAAATGATATCAAAAAAACAAAAATCTAGGGCTGTCAATGGGCCAGGAAAGAGCTGTCCAAGCCAAGGCCCGTGAGATATATTCAGCCCAAGTTCATTAGGGCTTGTATAAGAGAAGTCCTAGCCCAGCCCTATCACGGGCCGGGCTTGGGCTGAATATGGGTTTGATAAAATAAATAAAAATATCAGAATTTAAAATTCTTTGGTAGCTGTGTCAATGCCAGTTTACAACTTGGGCCGTGGACTGACTCTGCTCAAGGTGTGCAAGAAGGGTTTGCAGAGCATATTTGAGCAGCTCTTACCCTTCTCTATCAGCTATGTGTTGTAAATCTAAACTTTAGATTATTAATCTCTTTAGCATAATAGAGATTAGAGATCTATCATAAACATATACATGAAAGTTTTCCATTATAATGAAGAACATGTGTTTAACCATTTTACCTTGGTAAAAGCTATACCGCCAATCCGAATGCGCTGAGAATAGGATGAATGTAGCCGATGCAAAATGTCTTCAATCATCTTCTCTTTCTAGTTCCTAACCAAACAATGAGTGTGTATATTCAGTATGAGAAAGTTGGGACCTTGCTCTCTTTATTCATAGACATTGAAGGGATCCTTCCCATTAAGGATTCTTCAATATTAGAGATTTCTTAAAATATAATCATGCTTTAATTAGAAATGTGTATTATCTTCTTACTAGTTACATCACCTAGCAAAAGATATTAGTATTATAATTAGAATCTGTCATAACCGGTTAAGGGATTGACCATAGTACTGCATGGCCACACTCATAGGAAAATTTTCTAACAGTCTCCCACTTGACCACACTATGTCATATAATCTCGATATCCCAATATTAGCTAACTTTGATATGACAATTCGTTTATCTAATTATAATTTCTACCTTTCAGCAACAAGTCCAGTCCAGTAAGACTACTAATATGGAATCAATGAAATCAATGCATCATCTCATCAACACAAGAAGCTCATTAGTTACAGTATTAGTATCCTAACCGACATGGATATCCAACTAGCATGATATTTTGAATAGACTACAAGTTTGCAACTGAATTGTGACACCATGCAAACATTTTCTATTCCAGGTCCTACTTTATTATCGCTTATCGACAATTTTCTTCTTAAACATCCATTTAATCACAATAGATAATGGAGTAACAAATAAATCAACTTTATTCTAGAATTAAAACATAATGTAATCACTCCAACATCCACTACCCAAGGCTATCAAAATTATTCATCCATCTCATGCGCGCAACATGCTCTTCAAAGAACTTGGGTGGCAAGCCTTTGGTCAGAGGGTCCGCCAACAATGAGTGTAGTACTAATGTGCTCAATCCATATGATTTGATCCTGAATTTTCTCTCTTCAATAAGAAACTTGATGTCTATATGTTTGGAACCTCTTCTAGTCTTGTTTTTCTTTGAAAAAAATACTATAGCGAAATTATCACACTTTATTTTTAGTGACTTAGAAATGCTGTCAACAACATAAAGCCCTAAGATACAACAAACTCTGCTTCCATAGTGGAAGAGGTTGTTAGTGATTGCTTGACACTCTTCCATGACACAGGTCGTCCTACAAGCATAATGACATGATGTAGATTTTCTGTTGTCTTGACATCCAATAAAGTTGGAATCAGAATAGCCAATTACCCCAAGGCTATCTGTCCTTTTTTATGTGAGCATGTACCCTTTTGTCCCTTATAAATAGTGAAAAACCTTCTTGGCTTCTTTTAAATGGTCCAAGCCTGGATTGCTTTGGTACCTACCAAGCACGCCAAGCAGTCTTTACATCCATTTGGTGTACCTCTGAGTCAAAATGAGCCACTAAAGTCATGACTATTCTAAATGAATCATTTTTAAAAACATGAGAAAAAGTTTCTTTATTGCCTATCATTTCTTTTTGAGTGAAACCTTTTGTGACCAATTTGACCTTGAATCTTTCCACCTTACCTTTGGAGTCCCGCTGTTAAATACTCATTTGTAGCCTACAGGTTTGACTCCTTTAGGTAACTCGAAAAGATCCCAAATTGAGTTATGTTTCATTGATTCTAACTCATCCTTCATGGCTTCAAGTCATTGAGTTGAATATTTTCTTATTATTGCTTAGTCAAAAGAAAAAGGATCTGTTTCCTTTCCAATGTCATAATCACTCTCATTCAAGTAGAAAACGTAGTCATTGGAGATGACTGACCTCCTAACCCTTTGTGATCTACGCAAGGGTAGATCTTCGATAGGTGCCGCAAGGGGCAAACGCTTCTACAATGTGAGGTGTTTCCTCAGGTATAGCCTCGGGTGCACCAACATCCTCTTCAAGCGGTGGTGTTGGAATCACTCTCTCTTGAATTATCAGTATAGGAACTAAAATCCGATTTTCCTCAAAAGTGAAATTTCTAGGCTCAACACTCCCACTGTGGTCTTCATCCTCAAAGAATTTGACATAAAACTTGAATAATTTTTTTTTAAAGACCCGGGAGCACAAAATATGGTGTTATGCTCAACACCATAACAAAACAACCTCTCCCACATCATCTTCCACTTTTTGTTTCAGATACAGAACGTGTTTTTCCTTTTTTTTTTTTTTAAATAATAACTAAGAGCAACCAAATAGAGTGTTCTTAAAATCGCAATAGCAAAACTATCAAAGCAATACTCTCCAACTCTTCATTTTAGTATTGTTGATGGAGAATTAGAGGGAGGGGTTGACTACTGAACATGTAGCCCCGGTTGCAAGGCAAACCTGATGTGGGTAGGTGGCCGACGAAATCGTCGGTAAGAAAAAATATATGTATATATATATATTTAAAAACCCCTTGAAAAACAAAACCCCATGTATCATGGTTAAAATTCATCAACATATACATGAAACAAAACCCCATGTATATAGTTTCAAGGGGATTTACAATAAACTCTGATATCAACTGTAAATCTAAACTTTAGATTATTAATCTCTTTAACATAATTCAGATTAGAGATCTATCATCAACATATACATGAAAGTTTTCCATTATAATGAAGAACATTAGTTTATACATTTTACCTTGGTTAAAAGTCATAACGCCAATCCAAATGTGTCGAATTGAATATGTTGAATGTAGTTGATGTGCAAGGTCTTCAATCCTCTCCTCTTTTTGGCTCCTAACCAGACAATGGGTGTGCGTTGTAACGCGCAAATTTTGTTGCGTGTCAAATTACCTCAATTGTTATATGAAGCTTATTATTTTGTGTGGGGGACTATCTTCCAATCCGAGTAAACCCGAATTGCTAATTATCTTCTTGATTTGGGGAAGTACCTCTGATTAAAAAGAAGAATTAAGGAAGAACAAAATATTTGAATAAAGTATTTGCATTTATTCAATGGGGTTGCCCAAATCTCATGTAGGCATTACAGGATACCTCATAGAGATCTTTGAGTCAAGAAAAGGTAAAAAAGAAAGAGAGGTGGTCATATTGAGGGGTTTACCTGATGTTCTCCATTGATGAGAGATCATTCTTCTTACTCCTTGGTTGCTGTTTTCCTGCAAAAGAATGAAGACTATCTTTTGTGTTTTTTCTTGTGGTAGTCTCATGTGTGTATTCTTCTTGAGAGTTTCTTGTGAGAAACCTTCATTTTATAGCTTTTGGAGAGTCCTTTTTGGACTCTCATTTGACTTCCTCTTTTTTAAGAAATCAAAAGTTCTCTCGTTTTCAGAGAGAGCGATCTGTCATTTGACAGTTGGTTTCCCTTATCTTGGAAAAACCTGTTACGAATGAGAGTCTTTTTTTTTAAGGACTCAAAATTGGTTTCCTTTTCTGGGGAACCTGGGAGGATAAGACTTCCCATTAAAAGAGGAAAAATCTTATCTTCCAAAAAAGGGAGAGATTACTCCCCCTTTCAGATAGGGTGCCATATGACATTTTATCATTGGAGAAAGAGAGGGGATCCCTATCTTGAGATCCTCCAAAGCTGGCATAGAGTCCTTTTTTTATTAGGGATTCTTTGCTACATGACAGTCAATATCTGACTGCTAGCTAGGAAAGGACTGACTTTGGTCAGTCCGTAAATTAAAGTGGTGAGACCATGAGTCTCACTCGCGGCCTGGGTTAGGTCCAAAGCCTATTTGGACTATGGACCAGGGTTTGACCTTAGTCAGTTCGTGGATCAAGACAAGGTGGGACAATGGGTCTTGTCCTTAGTCTGGGTTGAGTTCTTGGCCATTTATGGTCATGGATTGGGCTAGTCATTGACTGGCCCGTGGATGGACTTATAGAGTCTATCTGTAGAGTTTTAATGAGGGTCTACTCGCAAGGGCAAACCCTAACCATGTGTCAGTCTCCTGAGGGATGACACAAAGGGATGTCCGTAGGGCATAATTGCCCTACTGCCAGCATTTAATGCTAGGCGGGTTGGTAGTGAGCCAGCCTTTGGCCAGCTGGTGTGCGTACCTTTGGCATACGTGAAGCCTAACAGCCCATTTTATGGGTGGTGATCCTTTGTAGGCAGATGCAACCTACACCCACTTTACAGGCGGTGAGATTTCAGTGCCCATAAATGTCCCTCAGGATCTGAACGGCTGAGAATGGTTCAGTCATTCAGATCCTGCCATATGGCCATGAGTTTGGGGAGACGTATTGTTTCCCCACTATGCGGGTTGTACCTCAACAGACAGTCACTACTAGGTAGTGGGTTTTCTTGGTTTCAAGGAGTCCTCATAATGAGGGTCTCCCATTACCAAGGTAAAGTGACTAAGAATATTCCCAGTCATCTGGAAGGTCCATTTCAAAAAATGGATGGTTAAGATCCTGATGAAGAGGGTCCCTATATAAAGGACCCTTAGCATTCGGGGAAGGCATTTTGCCTTTCCTTTCTGAAATCAGAGAGGACTCTGTTTTTTTCCAGAGTTCTCTCTTTCTTCTTTTTTTTTTTTTCGGAGAAGAATTTGTTCTTCTTCTCTTTGATCCGACCTCTTTTTTCAAGATGTAGGTTCAATTTGCATTATAAATTCGAAAGAAACCCTTTCTTTGGGTTTCTTAGCTTTACAGTAGAAGAAAGGGGTGGAGATTTTTCTCATCCAGAAGCTTCAGAATGTCCTTCTGGATATTCTATTTCTTTTCTGATAGGACTTCTGGTGCCATTACCAGAGTTCTAAGGTTTTTCGATGAGGAAAACTTGAAGGGTCATCTAAAAAGATAACCTCCTATCTACAGACTTGTCTGTAGACTAATCTTGCCCAAGGACCTTGTCCGTGGGCTTTAAAACTACCTCAAGGACTTCATGTCCGTGGATTTTAATTAATACCCATGGGCATCATGCTAGCGGGTACTGATTATTGCCCATGGACATGTTGTCCACAGACTTGGACTTTTCCACATTTGGTTAAGTCCTCTAAGATTGTCCGCAGATTTGGACTTTTCCAAATTTTGGTTAAGTCCAAGTGGTTGTCCGCGGATTTGGACTTTTCCAAATTTTGGTTATGTCTAAAAGGTTGTCCATGGATTTTTTATTTTATTTTATTTATTATTATTCTTAACCTTTGCTAATTTTATGCTCTTTTCTTTTACAGAATGGATCTTTTATCACAACATGCTTCGAGAATGGACGTTCTTGTTTGGTTGAAGATCAATGAAACTGAGTCGGCCTTTATTTGTTACTTGAAGACTACAAGGGGTCTTAACACTGATAAGATTGAAGCTGCCAAGTTGTGTGACATGGTAAAGCAGATATTTGAAAGCAATTCCTTGGAGTTTGTCAGAAGTTTAGGTGTTCTTGACGGTGAGCTTGAGCATGTTCTGAAGGGAATACTCAGCATTTTACCTTTCTGCTCTGATGAAGCCTATCTGGGTTGTTTGATGTTGCTAAACAATCTCCTGACTGATGTTGAGTGTAGAACCCCGGAAATTCAAGTTCACTATACTATGAATAGTGCCAGTGAAAGGTGCCATTGTATGATATGTGTGAAGGCCTAAGGCCTCCTATTGTGTTCTTGATATTATGATTAGTCAATTGAGGGTTTTAGGTACATGGTTTGAGTTGTAAAAAGAGAGTGTAAAGATACTCTAAGTGGGTGAAATCAAGGGTACAAATACCCTAAGTGTTTCAATGGGTTGTTGGTGAATAGTGCTAGTGCATGAGGCATCGAGAGGCCGGAGTCTCTCATGCAGGTCGGTGTGAATTTAATGATCATTGAGGTGGGTTAAATACTTATGGATAATGATTTATGAGGTGTCAGCAGGGTGTTGGATACAAGGGAAAAGAGTGAAAACACTCGAGGTGTTCTAGGTGTTGAAAAGGTATGTCTCGGCATTTGCTTCAACTTTAAAGGGCTCTAGTTTAGTCATTGTTGTTCAGAATCGAGTGATTACTGAATTTTTGGAAAGGTATTAGAACCCTCTTCAAGGTTCATGTTGATTACTTTCCCTGATTTTGAGTTGGAGTCGAGTCAAAAGTGGGATTTCCAAGATCGGGTTGGCTGCAAATCTGGGCTGTCGCAACCCATTGCAGACCAGTCAGCTTTAGGGGAATTTTGGTCTATGAATAAAGAAGAATTAAAATTTCTTCAAAACATAAAAATTGTTCTTCTTTGAAAGACGAATCCAATGCAAGTTGAATCGTCAAAATCAGAGAACCGAGTCAAAAGTTATGGGCAAAATACTGAAGCGCATTTTGCAGCACCAGTCAATACCGAGAGCTCGGTCCACTACCGAGAGATCGGTCAAAAGCACCGATCGATCGGTCCACTACCGGTAGATCGGTCATCTATCGGTCCTACGCAATTTTCAGAAATTTTTTTAGGGGTTTTTTGGTCTTTTGGCCACTCCACTCTTATTTTTAAGGGTTGGCTCGAGCCAAGGGTGTTCATAAACACCCTTAGCCATATTTTGAGAGGGAGAGAAGAGGAAAGGGGTTTTCCAAAACCTAGGTTTCCATTTTGAAGAGAAATCAAAGGGGTTTGAGACCCTAGATCATCCTCAAGCACGTTTTCCTTCAAGATCTCGGCTCAAGCTCGTGCGGAGCTCGTGTTCCAAGCTAGGGCAGCAACTCACGGTCGTTTGGAAGAGGGATTTCTTCCTCATCTCTTCAAGGTCGGTACTCCTTACTACCCTCCTAGTTATATCTTCTCTTTTCCTTTATTTCTTCTTGTTTTCCTTCATATATATAAATATATATATGTTATGAGATGGGTGGTATGTATGGTAAATGGAGATGGATGTTGGCGAATGGATGCCGTGTGGATGATGTAATGAATGAATGGGGAAGGGCATTGTACTAATAATAAACATACAAGTGTGATGTGAGTATAACCCACCTAGAAAAGCATGATTTATGTTTAAGTAATTAATGAACACACCCTATGTTTGATGAAATGCCAAGGTGAATAAAATGAATGATAAATTAAGGGAGTGCACGCCTAATTACCCATGAAATTGTTAGGGCTTATGTTAGTGTGTTTCTTGCGTTTCTTAAAATGTGAAAATTATTACTTGCTTCAATTGTGATATGCTATGCTTTGTGAATCACCCCAATTTGTCATATTTAATTTCAAATGCAAGTATGTACACGATCCCACGAGCACGACATGAAATGACATGACTTACCGATGTTTTAAGGACGGGATGTAGAGGTGGGGCATATCCTATGATATGTTGCCCTTCGCTTTTAGCAAGGACGAGACATGCATGCATTGCATAGGGAAGGGTCTCCCATCCCCTCGCATTACACGCATAGCATAGCATTGCATGATACACATAGCATGGTATGGCATGTCATGCATAGAGATGCTAGTTGCGACGGTCTATGAACGACAGCTAGGCATACATGGTTCATGCATAGAGATGCTAGTTGCGACGGTCTATGAACGGCAGCTAGGCATACATGGTTCATGCATAGAGATGCTAGTTGCGACGGTCTATGAACGGTAGCTAGGCATACACGGTTCATGCATAGGGATGCTAGTTGCGACGGTCTATGAACGGCATCTAGGCATCCCAATTCAGTGTAGGGGTAGAGCATATCCTAAGATATGTTTTGCTCCGACATCACAAGTACACGAGCATGTTCAATTTCCAAGAAAGCATGCATGATTAGACACACTCGACAAGGTCAAGCGAGATGATTTCAAGAGTTTTTCCGACTTAGATATGATTACAGCATGAACTATAAACTGATTGTTTTTCCCTGTTAATTGCATGAACTGTTTCCTGCTTTATTCTAATTCTATATTGCTATGTTGCTATGACTGTTGGTTAGTATTCGGTACCCGCTGAGTATTCCATACTCAGCCGTACTTTTATGTCGGCAGGTACACTATATGAGATAGGGACTCTGGTCCCTTGGATCGAGGTAGCTCAGGGAGAGCAGGAGGTGATTCGGATGGTTACCCAGATATTAGGAGTCTCGGCATGTGGCCTACGGTTGGGTTGAGTGAGAGAGAGACATGTATTTTGGGTTTTTATTTCTGGGGATATTGTCTCACTTGAGTGGGTAACTCAGGTTAAGGATTTCTTGTATATGTATTGGCCTATGTTCAGTTATTGTATACAGTTGTACTTGGGATACTGTTAAGTTATTAAAGAAAATTTCAATTCACTATTTTGGCATGCCTTGTATACTCTTGCAGGATGGTTTTAAGTGTAAGTGACGTCGCCAAAGCCTCATCTCTCCTAGGTGGGATTTTGGGGCGTTACATTGAGGGACATGCTTTTCAAGGTGTTGCTTATTCTTACCACGGGACAACACTGAGAGACAATTCCCAGCTCTGTTTCCAGAGGCCACCTCTACTGCTATTGATGGGCTAGAATCCTGCCCTGGAGATGGATGCGTAACAACAACACCAAAGATGATGGTGGCAAAATCAGTCACATGAGGAATTCTTTTCTGAATAGCGTCCACCAATATGATGTTCTGTCCTCCAACTTTATATTCAAGATATTGCTTGTTTAACTTAATAGCTTGTTGGAGTTGATAACATGTTCTCGAGATACTGCTTGTTTAACTCGAGTGAGTTCTCCAATTTATATGGAGTTACCTCATTTTGTTATCCATGAATAAAAGACTCTATTTTGTTTTCCCCTTTTTTTTATCTTGTACTCATCATTTTTTTATAAGTGATATGACCCTTTTTTATATCCCGAGGGATTGGTGTTCTTTTAAAAGAACTGGCTGAACCCAAGTTGATTTTCTCAGGCCGCCTACGTACCCATGATAGGATCAAGCCTAACATAGTTCCAAATAGAGATGATTTTAGACTCGTAATTTACGAGAAGATAGTTTCCGTTCATATCTAGGAAGGTTTAGACTTTTATTTTGAGAACACATAGGTAGTTTTTGTTCATACCTAGGAAGGTTTAGACTTGTATTTTAGGGGCAAGTCTTTGAGAAATGATGAATCTTTTGAGCTCGTATTCAAGAGCCTGTCAAATTGCTCTAATTTGTTTCTAAATTGACTCTTGGAGTGTTAGTTTTGCAAGCCTTTTGTTGGCCTAATTTTTTACTAGACCATCTCTTTAGATTTTGGTCTAGCGGGCTTTTGTATGATCCTTAGAGATGGTATCACTTTGAGAATCATACATTGGTCAGGGGAGATACTCCGTTGTCCATCCATTGTAGTCATCAGATATATATGCTTCATTTAAGCACGTTCCCTTGCTGGTGAGAAGTCATTCTTTAGAGTTTTTGTTTTTTCTTCATACATCAGGTGGTAGTTTTCTTCATTTCACCAATAGTGTGGGGAAATAATGATGATTTTGTATCCCAGGGGGATAATGATCTTTTAGAAGAATTAGCTAAACCCAAGTTGATTTTCTCATGTTGCCTATGTACCCATGATTGGATCAAGTCAAAAGTAGTTCAGGAAATGGACATTTAGATTCGCATTTTAAGAGCGATTAAGTAGTTTACGTTCATACCTAGGAAGGTTTTGACCCCGGTCTTGTACCTTGAAGACTTTTGAAGTTTGATTCGCATTTTGAGACCGAATAAGCAATTTTCGTTCATACTTAGGTGGGTTTTCACTCCGGTCTTGTATCTTGAAGACTTTTAAAGCTTTAATTCGCATTTTGAGAGCAAATAGGTAGTTTCCGTTCATACCTAGGAGAGTTTTGACTTCGGTCTTGTATCTTGAAGACTTTTGAAGCTTTAATTCGCATTTTAAGAGCGAATAGGTAGTTTCCGTTCGTGCCTAGGAATGTTTTGACTTCGGTCTTGTATTCAGAGACTTTTGAAGCATGGTGAACAATTTTAGCTCATATTCAAGAGCCTGTCAAATTGCTCTAATTTTTTCCTAGACTGACTCTTGGAGTGTTAGTCTAGCGAGCTCTTTGTTGCCCTAATTTTTGTTTAGACTGTCTTTTGCTGTTTTGGTCTAGTGGGGCTTTTGATTTTGACTCTAATTTTTTGTCTAAGCTGCCCCTTGGGGTTTTTTCAACTTAGCATGTCATTGGTACTTTAATTTTTGCCTAAGCCCGCCCCTTAGGGTTTTCAACTTAGCGAGTATGATTTTGACTCTAATTTTTGTCGAAGTCGTCATTTCGGATTTTCAATTTAGCGAGTCTTTTTGGGTGCTCTAATTTTTGCCCAGACCGTCTTTTAAAGTTTTGGTCTAGCGAGCTTTTTGATTCCTAGGAGTAATATTGTTTTAGGAACCTTGCATTGGTTGGAGGGATGATTCGCTCTCCATCCATTGAAGTCAATAAGTACGCTTCGTTGGAATATACCTTCTCAATGACGTAGGGTCCCTCCCACTTTGGTTCGACAAGTGACGATGATTGGAATCTTGAATATTAAGACCAAATCTCCTGTTTTGAAAGACCTTAGTCTTACTCTTTTATTGAAGGCATTGGTTAGCCTTTGTTGGTACATTTCTAAACTCTATTGGGCTTGGAGACGACATTCATCAAGAGTTTTGAGCTCTGTAAGACGAACTTTAGCTAAGTCTTCATTTGTGATAGATTGTTGGATTGCCACTTGTAGGGAGGGAATTTGAATTTCAGGGGGAGAACTTCTTCACTGCCGAAGACCAAGGAATACGACATGGCCTGTGTCAGAGTCTGGTAAGTAGTCCCGTATACCCAGAGTGCTTCGGGTAGGCATTCGTGCCAGTCCCATTTTCTTTCATCCACAATTTTCTTGAGGATTTTACATAGTCTTATTGAAGGCTTTGGTGAGACCATTTGCTGCTGCATAGTACCGGGTGGAATGGTTTTCTTTGATGCCAAATTTGGCATACAACTTATGTATCAGGGTGCTTCGAAAAGGTTGCCCATTATCTGTGATGATGCTTTCAGGAATTCCGAACAGGTATATGATATTGGTCTAGATGAAGTCTGCTACTGAGTGGTGTTTGGCCTCTTTGAAAGCGATGACTTCGGCCTATTTTGAGAAGTAGTCTGTCGTAACTAGGATATATTGATGTCCAATAGATGATAGTGAGGTGAATTGTCTTGTGACATCCATTCCCCATGCCGCGAAAGGCCATGAACATGTTGTCATGTGAAGAGGCTCTGGAGCCCGATGTATGAAGTCAGCATGAATCTGACACACTTTGTAATATCTTGCATAATTGAGACAATCAGTGATCATCGTAGGCCAGTAGTAGCCCAATCTTTTTAGCAACATTTGAAGTTTGGGCCCAGCTTGGTGGGCTCCGCAGATCCCGGCATGAGTTTCTTTCATGGCTCGATCAATTTCATTTCTTGAGAGACAACTCATTAAGATACCATACAGGGACCATTTGTACAACGTATCTTCCATCATCACGAACTTTGTGACACGTCGATGGACTTCAGCACCTTTGGCACGGTATTCGGGTAGTCGACCATGTTAGAGATAATCGATGAAGGGTTATCGCTAGTCTTCATCTTTTTCTTTGATAGTCACAGAGCAAACTATTTCCAGGACGTTTATATCCATAAGGGGTTTGAGAGTTCTTCTTTCTCCCACTGTAAAAGTCAACATCATGTTTATTGGTAGAGTTAGAGATGCTGCAAGACTGGCCAAAGCATTAACTTGATTGTTGAGTCCTCTACAAATATGAAAAAGGCTGCTCCTTGGTATTTGAGCAAGTAGCTGGTCCACTATCTTCTGATAGGGAAGGAGGCTGACTCTTCATACAACATAATCACCTCGAACTTGTATGGTGACGAGTTCTGAGTCCCCATAGATGGTTAATTCATTGAACGGAATTTTAAGAGTCAATTCAAGACTTGTTACTAGGGCCTCATATTCAGCTTTATTATTCGAGCATCCTTCTATTACTGCGAAGGAATGAGGTAGGATCCCATTGTCTGGTGTGACAAAAACATTACCAACTCCTGACTTGTTCTCTTTTGGATTGATGCGCTTGATTATACCGAGCCTTCTTGAAGCTCCGTCAAAATACATCTTTCAGCCTGGTTTGACCTGTACCTGCATAACTTCTTCGTCAGGGAGATCAGTGACCAGTGACGAGTCTACGGGAACTGGATGTGCTACAAGGAAGTCAGTAAGAGCTTGCCTTTTCATCACCTTTTGGGACACGAATTCGATTTCAAATTCTGACTAGAATACCGCCCATTTTTCATTCTACTAGAGAGAGTGGGGTAAGACATTATGTATTTGAGATGATCGGCTTTGGATATCAGTTTCACCGAATGCTCAAGCATGTAATGTCTTAATTTCTTCAGGGCAAAGATGAGGGCTAAATAGACCTTCTCTATCGGAGTATACCTACATCTGCTCCAACTAGAGTCCTGCTCAGATAGTACAAGGTATTTTCCTTTTCTTGGTCATTATGCTGAGCAAAGAGAGATCCTAGGGATCCTTTGAATGCTACTATATAAAGGATAAATGATTTTACTCTAATTGGACCCATGAGGACTGGTGGATTGGTGAGATAAGTCTTGATGCTGTCAAGGGTATTTTGACAAGCCTGATCCCATTGAAATGATATTCTCTTCTTCATCAGCTGGGAAAACGGTTGACACCTTCTGGCCAAGTTGGAGTTAAATCTCCGGATGTAAGCAAGTCGACCCTGAATTCCTTTCAACTCCTGCATATTTCTTGGAGGGGGCATTTCGCGAATGACTTTTATTTTAGTAGGGTCAATCTCGATTCCTTGGTGGCGTACGACAAGCCTAAGAATTTTCCTGATGCAACCCTGAACGAGTATTTGAGTGGGTTCATATTGAGCTGGTGCTGTCGCAGTTTATTGAGGATTGCTTTGTTGTCTTGTTTTGACAATCAATTCATCGACATAGCACTCGACTTTGTTATGAAAAATATCCCCAAATATGATGGTCATGACCATTTGATAGGTTGCTCTGACATTTTTGAGGCTGAATGACATGACTTTGTAGTAAAATACTCCCTTAGGGGTATGGAAGGCTATGGGTTCTTTATCTTCCGGGGCCATCTTGTTTGGTTATAGCCGGAATATCCATCTATGAAGGATAAGGTTTTAAAGCCAATTGTTGCATCGACCATCGTTTTTGTGATGGGCAAAGGGAAGTTGTCCTTAGGGCAGACTTCATTCAAATCCCGGAAGTTTATGCAAACGCAAATTTGTCCGTTCTTCTTCTTTACGGTAACAACGTTGGCAAGCCAAGTAGCGTATTGAACCTCTCTTATGAACCCGAATTTGAGTATTTTATTGACTTCGGCTTCAATTTGAGTTACCAGTTCAAGGCAAGCTCTTCTTTGTGCTTGCTTGATTGGCCTGACATCATCTCAAGTTGTGAGATGATGAACTGTAATTTTTAGATCTAGGCCATGTATTTCTTTGTAGTTCCTGCCAAAGACATCCTTTTACTCTTTCAGGAGACAAAGATATTTCTCTTTTTTGGTTTGAGAGAGTGAAACACTGATGAATCTTGGCCTTGGGTCTTGTTTTGAACCACGATTAACTTCAAGGAGATCATCAAATGTTGTTTGACCTCTTGCTTCAAATTCTGGAGGATTCGAACGGATTTCTGTTTCTTCCGATGGTTCTTCCATGATCATTTCTTCTCCTGAAGAGGAATCTTCATCCACCATAATAGTATTTACGGTCCAGACTTGATCTTCATTTGATGAAAGATCAAAATTTCCTGACTCAGATCTTCCTAAATTAGAGCCAACCTGCTTACTAATAGTATTTACGGTCCAGACTTGATCTTCATTTGATGAAAGATCAAAATTTCCTGACTCAGATCTTCCTAAATTAGAGCCAACCTGCTTACCGATAGCCAAAGTCCTAAGTGCTGACATAATTTGCGCTCAACCTGCTCTTTTTCTCCAATACTATTAAATCCATGTTTATCAAGCATTTTCTTGATTGTTGGATTATACATAGGCTTCTTTTAGTAAGGGTTCATTCTTATGTCCTTTTTGTTATTCCGGGAGGTGGCTTTGCCTGTTTGCCCTACGAAATAAAAAACAATTGGTTTTTCCCATGCTCTTCTGGATCGGGCAATGACACTGGGAATGACCTCTATTGTTGGCCATTTTTACCATACATCGAGACTGACCTTAGCCAGGTTATCAATCATATCTTGATGCACCGTCTCAACCCATGTGGACGCTGGGTAGGACTCTGTCTCTTCCGGGAGCCACTCTATGGATGCCTCTCTGACGAGGGAACTTCTTTTTTCGTGACCATATTTATGGTCCGGTTATGATTTCTGCCAAATACAAAGACTGAGGCTTTATATCCAATTCCTGGAGTATCTGTATTAATATAGTTGCCAGTATCTAAGGCCTTATGTTGGTCCATTTTGGGATTCCGAGGAGATTCGATCAAAGCCAGGGTTGGTTGCCCTTATTTTCTTTGAGACTTCGGGGTATATTTGAACACCCTTTTCGGAACCGCAGTTTAGGTAGGTCCCGAACCGCTTTTCAGGCCGCTCTTAACTTTTTACCCTTTGGGCTTTTGCTGAATGCTTCTTTGGGTACTTTTGACATAGAAGCGCGCAACTACGTAATATGCCTCTGCATCGTTGAATGAATCATCATCAACATCGATCCTTGCTTGCCTGTTTTCCTGTTAGTATTTGAGGCATTGGTAATAGGTGGATGACACAACAAGATGATTATGCATCCATTGACACCCCAGTAAGGCGTTGTATGATGTATCAACATCAATCACTAGAAATATTGCAGTTTCAGTAATATATCCGAACCTATTTTTGAGGTTAACCATGCCCATGGACTTTTGCTCATTTTGGTTAAAACCTTGGATGATTAGGTTACTTTCATAAAGCCGACTTATTTGTACGCCAAGCTTGGGCACATCCTCTTTGGGAGAATATTACGACTGAACCCCCATCAATCATCACTTTGGAAATACTAGTTTCATTAACTAGACATGTGATGAATAGTGGCCAATATGTTGAAGAGTTTTGGCTCGCATGTCTTCATCATCAAAAGTGATTGTAAAGATGTCACGACCCGACTTAAACTTAACACTTCACTAATGAAATTTAAGTGTAAATCCGACCGTGAGATCTTCTTTTCTCATAATTTGCAGAAGCGTATACTATCAAGGGAATTTAAACTTTTTAAGCCATTTGTTTCTTTCTATTTGCAATAGCCATCATGTCATGTCCATAAGAAACTTAAGGTTTACATAACCTAATTTAATTACATCAAATGGAAATAACAAAACATAAAAAGCATAATTGAGTTTGTCCTTCTCCAAACATCACTTCAATCGTTCCTTCACTGTTCATCTGGTGACGTAAAATGTCAGTGAGCTATGAAGCCCAATAAGAATATTCAACAACATTATGCTAGACGATAAATTAGAATAAGCATAATATAGCATTTAATAATAATTTTTCATCAGAATATATTATTAAAAATTTTTCAGTATTCCTTTCGTCATTTCTTTTAAACATCTTTTACTTGGATCCAGTTTATTTTAAACTTGTCTTCCAAGATAATTGACGATACGTACACCTCTTTAGACTCATTTCCTCATGGAGTTTTCATTGACTCCTCCCGAGTTTATGTAGAACGGTCTTCCTATTCCACACCACTATCTTAAGACCTTTTAAGATATACATTATTTTATCTTTCCTTTATCTTTTCATTCTTATCTTATTCTTACCTCTCTAGATAATCGCCGATCGGTACACTTCTTTGGGCTCAAACCCTCATTGAGTTTTCATTGACCCATTAAGACATTATAAGATAATTTCTTTTTATCTTTTCTCTAGTATATGTAAGCACCCCATTTTTACACCCCCCTCAACCATGGGTAATAAACTTAACCGTGGTTAGCTCAACCTAAACCTAAGTCAATCTCGGTTAAACCTTAGGTCCAAACCTTAGGTAAATCCAATCAAGTCCAATTATAAAATCTCATTACCCTAAACCCAAGTAATCAAGTCCAATTATCCAATTACCCAATTGCCTAAGTCAAATCCTATTTACCATAGCCCAAGCCTAAATGTCATAGTCAAAGCCTAATAACTATAACCCATGACCCATCTACTAATAACCCATGATCCATAAAGATCAAGTCCACATATCCATATCCACCTAATCTATATCCTACAACCCATGCCCATATAACTCATAGTTCACTCAACCCATCAACTCTCTTACACCTCTTACAACTCTTTTACACCTCTTACAACTCTCAACCCATCAAATCTCTTACATCCCTTTCAACACTCAACCTATCAACTCTCTTACACTCCTTACAACACTCAACCTATCAACTCACCTCACAACACTCAAATCTTTACCCACTAACTTCTTTTATCTACCATGTAAAAGACACAACCCAACCTCTTAGTTTTCTTATAAATACCAATCCCTTAGCCCCTTAGATCCATCCCTCAAGACCCCTAGAAGGTTCCCACTCACTTGTGTTTCTCTTGAGTTTGAAGAAGGAAGAAGAAACTAAGGTTTAGAGTTTGGAAAGAATTCTAAGACTAAAAGCTTAGAGTTCTTCACTAACTCTCCTCTTTTGTGGACTCTAAACAAAACCATACCTCTTTGAGTATTGAAGAAGAATCTTTGGAGGAGTAGGCACTCCTTCTTTCATCATCTTCTCTTCTTTTTTTATCTTATTTTTATTTAGTTCTCTCTTCTTGGTCTCTCATTTTTCAAGTATAGTTGGGTCTCTCTACACCAATCTAATGGTGTAGAGGGACCCCATATCAAAAGAAAGAAGATGATCTTTTTTTTCTCTCTTCCTTTCCATGTACATATTTCTTCTTTTTTATGTACCCACTAGTGTGGATATGGGTAGGCCCATAGAGAGTGAAAGCTAAAGCTATACCTCTCTTTTCATTTTGCTTCTTTTTTGGGATTCTAGTCTTCTTTCTAGAATTCTTTCTGAAAGTTCATCCCCTCTCTAATATCCATTAGAACGATATTACATCATTTATAATGGTGTAAATGAACCACCTTCAAAGGGAGAGGAAGAGTTTTCAATTTCTCTACTTGTCTTTTTTTTTCTTTTTTTCTTGTTCTCTATGTTTTATGTTGAATGAGTAAATGATGGTTTAAGGACTTAAAGAGGACATTATTCAAAAGGCCTTATACCAAAGACAATGATATTTGATCTATTATCAACACCAATCCAACAAAATAGGTGTTGGCAATAGACTATTTACTATTCATAATGCACATCTCTCTTTATGTCCTAAATATATTCTTTTAGCCTAACTTTTCCTTAATATTTCTGTTGGATTAAATTTGACTTTAGTTAAGTTTGCCGAAATCCTACCTATATGAAAATAAAAAAAAAACATGATAAAATCTCAAAATATCAAAAACATTCAAATATAACCAAAATACCAAAAACATTCAAATATCACCAAAATCCCAAAAAAATATAAAATACAAAAAGACCAAAAAGAGACTTGTAGGACCTCTTTAGCTTTGGTTAGTTCACCTAACCATAGTTAAATCTCCTCTAACCGTGATTAGACTTAACACTTGTGCACTTGACCTCCCCGATCAATAAACCTTGGCCTCCGGGCTAGACCCTTGACCATCCTATACACACACACACATACCCCTAGCCTTGGCACGGGTGCTAGAACTATGCTCGGTCTGATCTCACCCCAGGTGAGTACGTAGGCAGTCCAACTCGGATTCGACCCAACCTTAGTCACTTAGTTTTATATTTTTCTTGGATTAGCACTTAAATACCTTAGACATTTAAATCAATTTTGAGATTAAAGTTTGGCTTAAGTTTAGGAAGTAGGTAACCGTTATAAAACGGGAGTCCTGGGGTGTAACGACCCCAAAATCCCACAAGGCTAAAATAGGACTTTGGAATCGCCACATTACTTAATCCTTCTTACAAACCATGCATACAAGGCTACTACACGAGTCTCCCAAAAATTAGAGTAATAAAATTCCGATATATAAACCCAATCCAACCTGCACAAGTCCAAGGTCTATATATACAACTCACAATGAACCAACAAGTCTGATACACAACTAATAAGAAGTCTACTGAGCAACATCCTCTAAAAGTCAAATACAAAACTCTCTCAGTGAAAAGAAATGTAAACTAAGAGGTGTAGCCGCCCAAGTCTCCGGCTCCCTCCTCGGAAGGCTCACCTTCACCTCCTTCCTCGAGGTAAGTCTCCTCAACCCACGGCTCCGCCGTGTACTCCTGCTCTATACCTGCCAAGACAAAATCCGGCTGAGTACAAAGGTACTCAGTGTATATAAAATCCAATCAACAATAATAATATACCTGCACTTAGTCAGAAACATACCCAATAGCATAATAACATAATCAGAGTGCGGAAGAACGTGTGCGCATATACATCATATCATCACCTTGACTCGTGTACTTGTGAGAATCTTAGACTTAGAAAACCATACACTTATGAGGTACTTATGCTTACGAGACCACGTGCTTGTGAGATGCTTATGCTTATGCTTATGCACTTATTCAGATCATACAGTAATGAGACATGCCGTTCTTGGCGGATACGGACCATGTCATGCTTATGCTTATTCAGAATGCCATACATATGTCATGCTCATGCTTGTGGCCCACATGTGTGACTTGTGAGACTCTTATCTTAACATACACGTGCTTGTGTGCTTAAGTGTCGAAATTAACATTCGAGTTGGTAATTGCTTATGTTCCGATCTCCCACCATGGAAACTCCACTATATGTCCCATACCAAATAGTTAGAGAATTCCCGGTTTGAGAGATGTTCCTCTAAGTTCTTACCTTCCCGACTATCAATTCCCATGCAAGTAATTAAGTATACTTAACAAACAATCACATATATATTTCTTATCATAATTCTTAACATCATTTATAATCCATTTACCACCATTTCATAAAAGTATCATAGCATTTACTCTCACAGACATTTTCACAAACACCTTGAGTACACATAATATGAATCCATTGTTTCTCTACCTTTTCATGCATTCATCAAATCATAATTCTATCCATACAATCCATATATTCATCCACATCCACAAATTAATCCCATCCTCCATACATTTCCCATCCTCCATAAATTCTATCCACATTTAATCCACATTTCCAATCCACATATCCATCCATAATTAGCTTGCTTCTTAGAAAATTAGGGAAAATGCATCAAACATCTATTTCTACCATTCCTAGCATCTTAACATTCACAAAACCTTAAAATAAAGTTGATTAGGATAGTATATCGACCTTAGGAATCCTTCCCTTGGATTCAAAACGCTCCCGAGACGATTTGTAGAAGCTTCCCAAACTTTTCTTGCAATCTCCTATCAATCTCCTCCTTCTCCAAGAAAACCCTCTCTCAAAACCCTAGGGTTTCTCCCCCTTTTTGCCAAATTAGGTTAGAACTAGGTGGAGTATTTTAATATTTCGAGTAGGACCCCCTATTTATAGCCCCAAGGTCTGAGAACAAAAGACCAAAAAGCCCATACTAAAATTCTGTAAAAATCACGAAAGACCGAGCGATCGGTGGTTATGACCGAGCGATCGGTTGCCTACCGATCGATCGGTGTTTATGACCGGGCGATCGGTCAAAAACACACTCTCAGGAAAATTTCCCCATACAAAATTCTGGACCAGTCGATAGATACCGATCGATCGGTTTTGGACCGATCGATCGCTGGTTCTGACCGAGCGATCGGTTCCTGCAGGTTTTGACTCCCTTTACTGTTTTGGCCATAACTTTTGACTCGTTCGTCGGATTTTGACCATTCAACTTGCGTTGGATTCATTTCTCGAAAACGAACATTTCTAGCATTTTAGAATTTCTAAATTCCACTTACCTAATAGACTAAATTGTCCCCAAAGTTACTGATCTGCATTTCCATTAAATAAAACCCACCATTGACTTGGCTTAAACTCAAAATAAGGAAAAACATTAAACATGAACCTCGAAGAGGGTTCCAACACCTTTCTAATGGTTCAAGAATCACTCACTTCCCGTGAACGGTGCCAAAACTAGCGCTTCCTAAAGTTTAGGATGTGCTATGACATCCATCCGTTACAAGTTTGATTAAGCCTAGTTCACACCACACCAAATAAATATATAATACAATAAACATCAAAACATCATAAGGACTATAATACCCCTAATACAATGAAGTAAAAATATGAAAAAGATTCGGGTCTCTACATGGGGTGCCTAACACCTTCCCCAGGACTTAATCGAACTGCTTACCCTGACTCTGACGAAACTATTTACCTCATCCAAGCAAACAAACTACCTGGGACCTGTCCCTAAGAATGAATAGGTGGCGACTCTAAATTAAACAAAACCTTTGTGAGAGTGGGGTAAAGATCCATGCTCACAGCTCTGGCGACTCTGCTGGGGATAAGGTTCAAGCCAGAACTTAAATTTAAGTCAAATATCTCAAAATTAATTAAAATACCTAAGTATTTAATTAAGTGCTAATTCTTTATACTTTTTGGGATGTTTCTTGTACAGTGCATTGCATGCACATCATTATAGTGTAACAACTCTTTTACCCATAGTCAGGCTTAATACGCTTACGGCTGCTGGATGATTATCCTTAGTGACAGAAGCTTAAAAGTCTTGGAGGTCCGCGAAATTACTCCTGCTGGGTGATTACCCTTAAGGAAGGATTCTGAACACTCCCACTTACACCAATCATCCTAGGTATGTTTTATACCGGGGAGTCGCATATACGGTGTTAAGTGATCACCCCAACTTGTAGGAACACCCTATATTACACCAGCATGCATACATGTAGACTAGGCCGAGTATAGTCTACAAGAAGCCCACCCTGGAGGGATACTCTAAACCCTAACCTACTTGTACCCTATACCTGTTTGTCAACCAGGGTTAAATATCAAGACATTTTGTTCAGATAAACACCCATCCAGGGGGCATGTACTGAGCCTTTTGTTATGCTTGTAATAAGATATCTCCTACCTTGTTTCTAGACATACATGTGACGTTCAAATCCTAAGTTGCAATGGGTGAGCCCATTAACTCGCTTCAACTTTGACCCAGTAGGCCTGGCTACCAACAACCTAGGTCAGTTGAATGGGGGTCTCTCTACCTACCCTATCGGGCCATATCTGTCATGTCATACCCTGTTCAAAACAAAAAACAAAAAAAAACAGAAAATCAAAAATCCTCTCTCTTGCTTGTCATACTAAATTTCCAGGCTAAGGGCATTGTCCTTGTGCCAACTAGACTTCATTAGGTCATATGCATGCACTCCATCTTTCTCGCCCCTATCTATTCTGGCTCTTACTCTATACCTCCCCTCTTTCCAGGAGCAGACCCTGAACTAAGCACGTATCTAAAGAACAAATCCAATAAATCAGCAGAAGCATGGACCCTCGAGATGCCCAAGAGACTGACCCGAATACCCCTACATCACAGCCACAGGTCCCAGATTTTGAGACAAGATTAGCAGAAAATGTCTGGAGTATTGAAAATCTGACAAATATTGTTTAGGATTTTATTCGGGCAGTGACTCATGCCCTCTCTTCCTCAAACTCTCTGCCGACCGAGGCAACAAGGCCACCACAACCTAATCCACCATCTACCTCCAACATTACACCATCACTACCCACCATCAACATTACACCACAACCTGTCCAAACGTCACTCACCTTCAACATTCCTCCCTTGCCAATCCAACCATAACCTACTCATCATATCTCACCACTTATCATAGACCAGTACGAGGAAGAAGAGGCCAGGGCTGGTGGTGAGCTTTATAATAGCTCTGCCCATGTGTCCTCAAGTTCAGCCCAAATCCCAAATGCATACTGGGAGAGAATAAAAAAACTGGAGGAGCTGGTGAGGCAAGGTCAGGGATCCTGCAAGTCTACCAACTTCAGGAACATGTGTATACACCCTGGAATCCAAATGCCCAAGGACTTCAAGCTTCCTGACTTTGAGAAATACAGTGGGAAAGGTTGTCCTGAGACACACTTGAGAGTATACCGAGGAGAATTATTCTAGCTTGAGCACGGGGACAAATTGCTTGTCCAACTATTTTAGAAAAGTTTAAAAGGGGCAGTGCTACAATGGTTTACTAAGGTAGACCCCAATAAGGTTCGGACTTGGGAAGACCTGTGCGAGACGTTTGTTGCCCAGTACTCTTACAGTGTTGACCTGGTTTCGCAGAGGGCAGATCTTGAGAGAATGTCCTAGAGTGACAATGAAACCTTCATCGAGTACTCAATTCGATGGAGGAAAATGGCTGGAAAGATGAGCACCCCTCTATCAGAGGAAGAATTGGTAACAACCTTCCTCCACACTCTTAAGTATTCACTCAAAACTCTCCTAGCGGCACGGCCCATCTCAGATTTTAGCACCTTGGCTAAGTGCGGTGCCAGAATTGAAACAACAATGGGTGATAACGGGTCAATCGACTTATTTCAGGGATCGAAGGGTGCATCTTCCTCTCGTCCTCCCATCCATCTTAAAAGAGATAACAGAAAGAAAGAGGACGATGGTCATACAGTATCAACCATACCAGTCCGGGTGCCCAACTTGTCCCACTAGCAAGCTTGACAACCCAAGCAAGTTCAGCAATCCCAAGGGAAGTTACTCTCTCACCAGATGACCCTTGAACAGAAGAGGAACCGGGCATTGACTCTGCTACCGTACTCTTCGAAATCACTCCTGTCCTTCTTATTGGACAAGAAATTGATCACATTGAAAGATCCACAGCCTCTACTAGCAAACCTTCTGAAGAATTACCAGGCGGATTAGCATTGCGTGTACCACCAGTTGCCGGGACATCCTACTGACAGGTGCTATGACCTGAAACATGCAATTCAGGACTTACTAGAAACTGAAAAAATCTGCTTTGCACCTGGGAATACGGACATCAATCAAGTTCCTCTCCCAGATCACACTCCTCCTACAAACTAAGGCGCTTCAGTCGGAATAGTTCTGTAACTGACTATTGAACATATCCCACTTTTATCATGTTTTTCTTGTATCTCTTTTTCTTGGTACGTCAGTCAGCCATGTTGGCCCATGTCATTCCCTACTATCAGTCCAGTTCAAGCAAGTGGTCAGTGGTCCTTGCTAGGTCTTTTTGTTAAGTTTGCCCTTTTTGATATTTTAACAATAAAATTACTCTTTTTAAGTTAAGTTCCATTGTGTTCTGAGATGCTTAATTTGAGAGTTCTGAGATGCTTAATTTGAGAGCTAAACTAGTTTTTAATGCCCGTAAGGGACAACTTTATCTTCTAATGAGAAGTTCAACAAATATCAAGACAAATGCAGAAACAGTGAAGACATCTCTGAGCCACCAAATGAAAATCAACTAAGACGAGGCAATACAATGACCATATATGCTCTCGACCAATCAAGGATAGAATAGGAGGCCATCTTTTGATAACTTTCACAACACCTCGCTTACCTATGCTATACATCCGCTAGTTAGACCTTTGAGCCTAATAACCTTTCTTTCAAAACCCATACAAGGGCACCTCTTGACTGTCAAAATGACAACTGAAAAGAGGAACAATTAGCAAAGAGCAACTATCAAATGCGACCTTTTGGCCGAACTACGTCATGACCTGATCCCTATTTGGGTATGTAGGCAACCTGAAATCAGGTGCGGTCATAACACAGCAAATGTACCACAATACAAGACAACAATGTACCTAAAAGAAAAAAAAAGAGAAAAAGAAAAGAAAATGAGAAAAAGAAAAGTAAAGGTACTTGGTTAGAAAGCAAAGCTGTACCAAAGGATAAAAGAATGAAGAAGCTGGTTCTATTCCGACACTGAACAAACATCATAGGGTGCCCTACCCTTGCTAGAACTAAAATATTGAGCAACCCACGTTTCGTCCCAAGCATTATGTCCTCCTTGTTCTCTGAGAGGATTTGAGCATTAATGGTCAGAAGCACTCAGCTCTACCTATTGACAAACAATGATGAGAGAAGACTGGAGAATTATCGTAAGAAAAGAGCAGACAAAGAAAAGTGCAAAGCTTGTATACCCAGACCTGGTGAAAACCCGTAAGGGCTTAGGGGCAAAAAAGGGATAAATTAAATTTCAAATTTCACCGGCATAGTAGAGAATCATCAATCCTACTATTGCGCAAAAATTACGTGAACCCAGTCCTGGTGAAAACCCGTAAGGGGCCAGGGGCAAAAAAGGGAAAAATAAGTCAATACATGCTTTGCAGACATCCATCCCCAACAAATCTACTACATGGATGATCACACACGGCATGGTCATTTAAGATAAAGGAACCTAACTAGGTATCCCAATGAAAGCAGTCTCAGACACAGTTAGTCCACTGGTCAATTGTCAGTCTACCACCAAAACTACTTGTTAGTCAACCCAACAGTCTTCTCAACAGGTCTGTTGCATCTCTTGTCAGTCAATCCATCGGTCGTTTTGTGAAATCATCATTAATCAGTCAAACTTTACTCCCCAATATAGTTAGTGCAAAGTTAGCTACTCATTTCCGCTAGCGCAAGAGGAGCAGTGAAACTAGGGCAGGACAAAGTCGGCAGACTATCCTGGGTGATACGGATGGTTGAAGATCAGTACATCCCAAGGGGCAAATACAAATAGTTGAATAGTCCAAGCAGGGGGGCATGTCAAATTCATCAGGCTATATATACAGAAGGACAAGATTCGTGCAATGGCTCAGGGCTACGGCTCTCACTCTTACATTCGATTTCATTCCGCTTCTCAAAACTCTTAAATCCATACTCACTTCTATTAGCTATAATATCAAATTCATCCCCAGCCAGGTAATCGAACCATCCTATCTTGGTAAAGCAGCTGAACGACTGTCTTTACCCTTATCATTCTGCTACCCTGGAAGGCAATTGGGTGGTTGTTTAGAGCGTTGCATTTTATCTCCGTGAAGCAGTTGGGCGGCTGTCTTTACCCTTCTTATCCTTATCGATCTTTTGGGTGGATGTTTGTAGTATCACGTCCTCTTCACTATTAAAGGAGCACTGGAAGGGTCATGTGGCTAGATTTCAGTTGTGGTCTCTTGTGAAGTCTATTCCTGCTTGACTAACTCACTATTAAAGGAGTACTATCACGTTCGTGTGAGCGAACACCAGTTACGGCCTTAGGGAGGTTAGTTTTGCACCCATCAGCTTCATTTTTTCATTTATCATTTCATTCTTGCTTGAGTAACTCACTGTTAAAGGAGTACTATCACGTTTGTGTGATCGAACACCAGTTACGGCCTCAGGGATGTTTGTTTTGCACTCATCAAGGCTAGGCACCCATCTTCGGTGAAACGGTTGTGGATCAACCCTCACCTCATCTATCCTCGGTGAAACGGTTGTGTGATCGACCCTCACCTCATCTATCATCGGGGAATCGATTGTGTAATCAACCCTCGCCTCATCTATCTTCAGTGAAACGGTTGTGTGATCAACCCTCGCCTCATCTATCCTCGGTGAAACGGTTGTGTGATCGACCCTCATCTCATCCATCTTTGGTGAACGGTTGTGTGATCTACCCTCACCTCACTCTATCTTCGGTGAAACAGTTATGTGATCGACCCTCACCTCATCTATCTTTGGTGAAACGGTTGTGCGATTGACTCTCACCTCATCTATCCTCGGTGAAACGGTTGTATGATCAACCCTCACCTCATCCATCTTCGATGAATGGTTGTGTGATCGACCCTTATCTCATCTATCCTTAGTGAAACGGTTGTGTGATCGACCCTCACCTCATCTCTCCTCGGTGAAATGGTTGTGTAATCGACTCTCACCTCATCATCTTCAATGAAATGGTTGTGTGGTCAACTTTAACCTCATCTCTGAAGAAATGCTTGTGTGATCAACCTTCACCTCATCTTCGCTGAAATGGTTGTGTAATCAACCTTCACCCCACCTTTTGGGAGTAGACGTCCGTTCACTCTCCTTATTCATCATGCTTACTCAACACTGCTTTACTTATCGATCTCTGGTAAGGTGGTCGTGTGACCAGCCTTCACCTCATCTCTGGGGAATGAACATATGTTCATTCCCTATGCTCATCCATGCTTATCTCCTCATCCATCATGCTCCGCTTGCTCTGGTGTAAAAATTGGTTGATTCCAGTCTTTGTCGTTCAATTGCCAACTCGGCACTCTCCGATAAAGAGGGACAGCTATAAGCACCCCAGTTTTACACCCCCCTCAACCATGATTAATAGACTTAACCATGGTTAGCTCAACCTAACCCTAAGTCAACCCTGGCTAAACCTTAGGTCCAAACCCTAGGTAAATCCAATCAAGTCCAATTATAAAATTTCATTACCCCAAACCCAAGTAGTCAAGCCCAATTACCCAATTGCCTAAGTCAAATCCTATTTACCATAGCCCAAGCCTAAATGTCATAGCTAATAACCCATGATCTATAAAGATCTAGTCCACATATCCATATCCACCTAATCTATATCCTATAACCCATTTCCATATAACTCATAGTTCACTCAACCCATCAACTCTCTTACAACTCTCTTACACCTCTTACAACTCTCAACCCATCAACTCTCTTACACCCTTTACAACACTCAACCCATCAACTCTCTTACACTCCTTACAACACTAAACCTATCAACTCACCTCACAACACTCAAATCTTTACCCACTAACTCCTTTTATCTACCATGTAAAAGACATAGCCCAACCTCTTAGTTTTCTTATAAATACCAATCCCTTAGCTCCTTAGATCCATCTCTCAAGACCCCTAGAAGGTTCTCACTCACTTGTGTTTCTCTTGAGTTTGAAGAAAGAAGAAGAAACTAAGGTTTAGAGTTTGGAAAGAATTCTAAGACTAAAAGCTTAGAGTTCTTCACTAACTCTCCTCTTTTGTGGACTCTAAACAAAACCTGGCCTCTTGGAGTATTGAAGAAGAATCCTTGGAGGAGTAGGCACTCCTTCTTTCATCATCTTCTCTTCTTTTTTTATCTTATTTTTATTTAGTTCTCTCTTCTTGGTCTCTCATTTTTCAAGTATAGTTGGGTCTCTCTACTCCAATCTAATGGTGTAGAGGGACCCCATATCAAAAGCAAGAAGATGTTCTTTTTTTTCTCTTCAATTTCATGTTCATATTCATATTTTTTCTTTTTTATGTACCCACTAGTGTGGATATGGGTAGGCCCATAGAGAGTGGAAGCTAAAGCTATACCTCTTTTTTCATTTTGTTTCCTTTTTGAGATTCTAGTCTTCTTTCTAGAATTCTTTGTGAAAGCTTATCCTCTCTCTAACATTCATTAGAACGATATTACATCATTTATAATGGTGTAAATGAACCACCTTAAAAGGGAGAGGATGAGTTTTCAATTTCTCTACTTGTCGCTTTATTACTGTTTTTCTTATTCTCCATGTTTTATGTTGAATGGATAAATGATGGTTTAAGGACTTAAGGTAAATGATGGTTTAAGGACTTAAAGAGGACATTATTCAAAAGTCCCCATACCAAAGACAATGGTATTTGATCTGTTATCAACACCAATCCAACAAAATAGGTGTTAGCAATAGACCATTTACTATTCATAATGCACATCCCTCTTTATGTCCTAAATATAATCTTTTAGCCTAACTTTTCCTTAATCTTTCTCTTGGATTAAATTTGACTTTAGTTAAGTTTGCTAAAATCCTACCTATATGAAAATAAAAAAAAAACATGATAAAATCTCAAAATATTAAAAACATTCAAATATAACCAAAATACCAAAAACATTCAAATATAACTAAAATACCAAAATCATTCAAATATCCCCAAAATCCCCAAAAATTATAAATATACAAAAAGAGACTTGTAGGACCTCTTTAGCTTTGGTTAGTTCACCTAACCATAGTTAAATCTCCTCTAACCGCGGTTAGACTTAACACTTGTGCACTTGACCTCCCTGGTCAATCAACCTTAGCCTCCAGGCTAGACCCTTGACCACCCTATGCACACACACACATACCCCTGGCCTTGGCATGGGCTCATGTGCCAGAACTACGCTCGGTCTGATCTCACCCCCAGTGAGTACGTAGGCAGTCAAACTCGGATTCGACCCTACTCACTTAGCTTTATATTTTTCTTGGATTAGCACTTACTTAAATAGCTTGGATATTTTAATCAATTTTGAGATTAAACTTTGGCTTAAATTTTGGAAGTAGGTAACCATTATAAAACGGGGGTTCTGGGGTGCCTAACACCTTCCCTAGGGCTTAATCGAACTGCTTACCCTAACTCTAATAAGACTATTTGCCTTATCCAAACAAACAAAATACCCGGGGCCTATCCCTAAGAATGAATAGGTGGTAACTCTAAATTAAACAAAACCTTTGTGAGTGTGGGGTAAAGAGCCTTGCTCACAGTATACAAATAATATCATTATGATTATACAATTTCTATTTCAATTATTTTTATTATAGCTATCTGCTAACTATAATTTTATAATTTAGAATAAATTCTTCCTTACTTTAATATCATCAATTTCCTAATCATAGATATAGAATGCAATATACCCATGAAATATAGCACATTATCATAGTATCATCTCACTATTGTTTTGCACATTAATATAGTATCATCTTACTATTTTTCAGTATTTTAACATAGTATCTTCTTACTAATTTTCAGCATATTAACATAGTATTATCATACTATTTTCTAGAATTTTAACATAGTAATATCATACTATTTTATAGAATTTTAACATAGTAATATCATACTATTTCTCAGAATGGAGTAAAATATATGTTATCGTACTTACTCATAACCTTCATTCTAACTTGCCATTTAGAATAATATTACCGAATATTACTTACTCTTTCTTTGAATTTGACGAAGGGTTGGTTGACACATTTTTCTTCTTACTTTTCTTCTTCTTACCCCTTCTTTGCTCTCTCACTATTTCTACAAGGCTTGGGCGCCAATTTAAAAATGAAAACAAGAGGTGGGCGCGGGGTCTCTAGTCTTCCCAAAAGATTGGCATCATAAAGTGAACACCAAGGATAGCCGTGTGGTCTCTAGTCTCCAAAAAGATTGGCACAAAGGAAATGAGCACCAAGTTGGGCGTGTGGGTCTCTTTATATAGGCAAGGGTCTTACCTCTCTTAACTCTTGGTTCATCCCCTTATATTAAATCTTAGTTCATGAACTAAGGTTTTCATGAACCACTTAATTTTGGTTACCTCCCCTTAGATTAGGTTCTTTTGACCTTAGTTCAATGAATCCCTTGATACAAGCATTATTCTAACCATAGTTGTTCTCTTAACTCATGGTTATCTCACTCTCTTAACTATAGTTCATGTACCAATTTAATTTAGATTCATGGTTAATTATTTATCATAACTATAATACATATATCTCTCTTTATATATTAAAAGAGCTCATGGTTAACTTAACCAAGGTAATTTGTTAACCCATGGTCAAGCATAGTTGGACATGTACACCTCCATATTCTAAGAATTTGTCTCAACTTGTATTAAACTCTAGTATCAGGTTCATTCCCTTGAGTTATCATACATGAACAACCATTAGTAAGGTTCATGTTTCTAACCTTAATTACACTAAAGGTTATTTTCTTAACCTAAGTTAACTTCTCTATTTAACCAAGGGTGGACGTGAGCACTATTCATAGTATAGGATTTGGTTCTTCCCTCCTTTACATCATCTTTAATCAATGTAAGAACCATGATTAATCTCAACTCATTTTATTAACCATGATTAACTCATCATGACACTCCTTTTAACTAATTGGATGCCCATCCTAGGATGCTTCCATTTGGCATTTGCCACGTGTCCTAATCTTAGCTAATATCCTCTATTGCTCTGATAAGCTTCCTATCACTCGAAAAAGGTCCATAGCTAACTGCACTGGATTCCAATTTAATCAATTTTCTATCTTATATCTTGGACTTTATTTGATCAAAGGTCACCAGAAAATTATTCGTTTTCTCCCTCTTATCGATAAGATCTAAAGAAGTGTTGCTGTATGGTCTAGTAAGCTTCTTTCTATTGGAGGTCAATTGATGTTGATTAAGCATGTTTTAACTTCTATTCCGGTCCATATTATTGATGGTATTAGTGTAAGCACCCAATTTTTATAGCCCCCTTAATCATGGTTAAAAATTTTAAACCATGGTTAATCAACCTTTCATGACCATTGTTAATTACCTTAACCATGGTTAAAACTTAAACCCTAGGCCTAACCCTATAACAAACCCTAACCTTGGTACAAACCCTGGTCAAACCCTAGTCAAGCCTTATGTAGAACCCTGGTCAAACCATAGACAAACCCTAGTCAAACTCTAAGTAAACCCTAAACCCTAGTCAAACCCTGGGTAAACCCCAAGCCTAACCCTGGTTAAACCCTAGTCAAACCCTAGGCCTAACCCTAGGATTTCCCTGGTCAAACCCTGGTCAAACCCTAGTTAAAACCCTAAGCCTAACCCTAGGTAAACTCAAACCCTAGGCCTAACCCTAAGTAAACCCTAGTCTAACCCTAAGTAAACCCTAGTTCAGTCCTAGGGCCCAAAAACCCCAATTTCCAAAGTCAAAATCCTCTATGGGCCCAAGCATGGGCCTACAAACCCTGAAAGCCGTTGGTGTGGGCCCACACCCCAAAAATTTCAGGAATGGCGGTAATGTTATTACCGTCATTCCTCTAAAAAGTAAAAGCTACAGTGTTTCAGTTCACGCATAGGTAGGTCTGACCTTTTTTAGCAATAAAACCAGAATAGCCGTAGAACATCTACCGCCATTACTAGGTTTTTGTAAAATCTACAGCTGGCATCCCCTGTGGCCTTTCAGCTCCGTCCCCACAGGTTTTGGACCTTCTCCTTAATCCCTAGACTACCCCAAGGTCACCCTCAGCCTATAAATAGTACCCCCATTCCAAGCTTGATATTCATTCCAAAATCCCAACACCAAAGCTCTGTCAAAGTTCGGCTAGGCCAAACCCAACCTCCCCCTTCCAATCTTAAACTACAAAGCAGAGCCTCAGTGCTCCAGTGAGTTGTTCCAGGCATCCCTCAGCCCTCCTCAGTTGTGCACCACCTCTCTCACTATGGGAGTCCATCTTGGGGAGGGCCACCCCTCCCTTTCTTGCTTTACTTTTGTATTATCATTGTAAACCCCTAGTCCTATTACAGGGGTCTCTCTTTTCAGTTTGTAGTTAGCTCAACACCCAGGGACAGAGGATACCTCACCGTAGGTATGAGGGACCCTCAGCTTCGGCCACAAGGGCCCCCTACATGATCAAACTTTCTCCTAACCCCAGGAATGACAGTAGAATAATTACCGTAATTCCTGGCCTTTTACAATACAGTAGCTTAACACCCCTTTGGGTGGGGCCCTGATCCATTTCAGGGCCATAGTTAGGTCCCTCTGACCCTTGGCTATCTACTTTGGTCATCCCAGGTCACTCGATGCACCTAACCATGGTTAAAATCACCTGGAACAGGGAATGTCCATAATGGCGGTAGGCTGTCTACCGCCATTACTGAGTACCATGCATAATGAGTTTAGGCCACTGTGGGGCCCACTCCAAACCACCCCTTGGGCCCACCAAAGGCTTAGGACGTTCTTGGTACTCCCCTCTTCAATCCTGTGATTCCAGCACCCTTTGGGTTCATCCCTAGCTCAAACCCCAGACTTGCAAACCAGGACAAAAAATGTCTGATAATGGCGGTAATCTATTTACCGTCGTTATTGATGTTCTGTAATTCTTAACTTTGCATAGGGCCCAAACCAGGTAGGAGGCCATTGTAGGCCCTGTCATATTCTCTGGCCCCACCCTGACCTACCGGGATCTTTAACCAGGGTTAACCCAATCCTGGTTAACTTTTAACCATAATTATGCACCCCTTTACCCATGAAAAATCTAAAAAAAGACTGAAAATTATCTAAAATTATAAAGTGATCAAAATGTATCTGATTTGGCATCTTTACTATGGTTAGTAGCCCTAACCATAGTTAATTTCCCTTTTAACTCCAGTTAGCAACCCTAAGCTCAGTTAAAACCATCTTTTGGCCTACCAGGCCTAATCTCTTAGCCTACTGGGCTCCCTCTTGGCCTACTGTACCCAACCTCAGCCTACCGGGCTTAACCTTCTTACCTTCAACTGTGCTTAGTAATCCTAACCATGATTAGTTGGACCCTTAACCCTGGTTAGTAACCCTAACCTTGGTTAAATTCAATCTTGGCCTACTAGACCTAAATCTTGGTCTACTGGACTAATCCTTAGTCTACCGGACTAACCCTAAGCCTACCGGGCTTAAACCATGAACTTGACCAATCTCGATCAACCAAACTTTAACCTCCGGGTTAGACCATTAGCCACCGTTGGGGTACACACCCCTTAGCCTTGACACGGGCCCATATACCAGAACTACGCTTGGTTTGATCTCACCCTTGTAAGTACGTAAGCAACTCAACTCGGGTTCGACCCTACTTAGCTTTCTGTTTCTTGGGTTAGCATTATCTTAAACACTTAAGCATTTGAACAACTTTGACTTTAAATTGGCTTACACCTATGGAGTAGGGAATCATTATAAAATGGAAGTCTCAGATTGCCTAACACCTTCCCCGAACTTAACCGAACATCTTACCTAAACTTCTACCGCAGACTAAGACCATATCCACAACCTGGGTACTTATCCCTTCTGAATTAGTAGGTGACGAATCTAAACAACATTTTGTGAGGGCGAAATCCTATGCTTACAGCTCTAGAGACTTTGTTGGGGAATCATACTCTAAGGTTCAACCCGAAACCTAGGTCTAAGCCAATTAAAATTAAACTTATTCAAATGCCTAAGTGTTTAACTTAATACTAAGTCTTTCATCTCTTGGATGTTTTGTGTATTGTACATATCATACGTAGCATAGTAGTGTAAATGTCCTATTAAACCCAGTAGACAGGCTTATTACGCTTACGGCTGGTGGATGATCATCCTCAATGTCAGAAGCTTAAAAGTCTTAGAGGTCTGCGGAATTACGTTTAGTGGGTGATTACCCTTAGTGAAGGAATCTAAACGCTCTCTTTTATACCAATCGTCCTTTTTCAGGTATGTTCTATACCGGGGATTCAAATATACGGTGTTAAGTGACCTCCATCATTCTATGAAGATGCTTGTATTAACCCAACATTTATACATGTAAACTAGGATATGGTATAGTCTACAAGCAGTCCATTTGGGGAGGGTTACTCTAAACCCTAATCTGCTTGCACCCTATACCTGTCCCCAATCATGGTTGACTATCCGGGCACATTCTACCCTGAAAAGCCCCTACCCAGGGGTATGTAATGAGCCAATTAACAATATGGAGGTTGAGCTCACATCCCTCCAACAACAAATCATGGACTTTAATGGTGTGCCCCGGCCACTTGACTTCGCGATTTCTAACGGGCTTGCCTAGGATCGAGTCTTTTTCCTTTTTTTAAGTCACACAATCTTGTGTCTCACTAATATGCATCATTGAAAAATCATTTTCTGGCATCTTCTTCCTGGCATCATGCATATTCATGTTTAGTCGCTTCATTGTTTTTAGTTGCATAAGCCGACCTATGACTCGATCTATGAATGCAATTCTCACAGAAGTAGTAGCTGTAGACGCAGTGCTAACAGAGGCACCAGTCACGGATGAAGCATACAACTTAGCCTCTACTGAGAGCCAATCAGAGTCAATGGCAGAACCTTCCGATCAGCATCAAAGGACCAGTGAGATCCTGCAGTCTCATGATAGAGACATCATAGCCATGCAATCAAAGTTAGATAGTGTTCTGGAATCCTTGAAGATTCTCATTGGTGCCTGAACCGAAGAGCCCTCCACCCGAAACCCTACCGGAGAAACTCCTGAATAGCCTCATCCAGAGCCACATCAACCTATTCCTATCATTATTCCTAACCTTGAGCCCGCAATAGGTGGAGGTGAAGCAGAGTATAATCAGTATGATGAGCATCCTAAAACTTCTCATGACAATCAGGACAAGCCATCATCATCAGACCCTACTCTATTCCTTAGGGACCAGCACGAGGAGATCAAATAGATGAAAGAGGAGATGAGACGCATGAAGGGAGAATTTTCCAACTCCAGTCTGTCTCTTGAGGATCTTACATTCTCATATGAGGATGCTATTCCCCACGGTTCAAAGTATCAGACTTTGACAAGTACGATGACATGGGCTGCCTAAAGCAACACTTACAACTGTATCTGGGGGACATGCTCCAGCATAACAAGAACCAGCCTTTGCTCATCTAATATTTTCAGAAGAGTCTGAAGGAGACAACCCTTACTTGGTGGATGTCAGTTGACAAGCAACGAATCAAGACTTGGTAGGATGCCATGGACAGCTTTGTAGAGTAGTACTCTTTTAACCAAGAGCTTTGATCTCAGCAAAGCCAATTGGAACAGATATACCAGTGAAATAATGAGTCCTTCCTAGAATATGCTACCCGCTAGAGAGAGATGGCAGCAAAGATATCTACTCTGATCCCCAAAGAGGACTTAGCAAACATATTTATGAGCAACTTAAAACAGTCCTACTCAACTTTAATGGTAACTCTACCAGTTGTAGACTTTGGTACCATCGTCAAGACTGGTGCCCGTATCGAGATAGCTATCCAGAGCGGTGCCATTCACTCCATCCTAGGGCTTGCTCCCCGTAGAACAATGGCACCAGTAAGCAGAAACAATGTTCCCTGAGACCAAAGAAGAAAGGAAGATGTTCAAATGGTGACTCCTATAGCACCTATCAGATTACCAGCTCTAGCCGCTCAGTCTCAGTCAGCATTGAAAAAACCCAGCCAATCAGACAAAACCAAGGGCAGAATTATCCCCCCACAAACTTTACCCCTCTTCCATACACTCTCAGTTAGTTATTGGATTTTTTGACCAAGCAGGGTCTTCTCAAATTGAGAGGCCCTACCCCTCTCTTACCGCCGACAAACAGAACAAAAATTACAGAGCCGATCACTACTGTGCCTACATCAAGGCGTAGGCCATGCTACTGACTATTGCATCGGCCTGAAATGTGCCATCTAGGATCTTCTGGATGTGGAAAATATTGATCTGACTCCCGGAAACATCAGTATCAACCAGGTGCCACTCCCCCAACACAACAATCAAGTCAATTTCATTGAGTGGGAAGAGCCCGGGGCAAAGCAGCCGAGACCCAGCGCACCCACAGTTGTTGACGACATTATCAAGCCTTTTTACCAGCCTCCTGTTATAATCTCATTCCCTCAGTCAAACATATAGACTATCCTACCACTGATACAGATCCCTGTCCTTGAGCCAGTCAAAGAACAAATCGTCTACACCATTCGTTGTCCTGTAAACTGGCCCACGGCCCGAGTTCAAGCCTCCATCTCTACAGGCCCCATCCGGATCCCTTACATCCCATCTCCGCCTTTTAACCTCAATCGAGTACCCGCTCCCCACTCTCTCATCCTTGAGAATGAGAGCATAACCTACCTCACCCGATCTGGCCGAGTGTATCGACTTCTAGTGATTGAGCTGGCAAAGACAAAAGAACAGAGAAAGAGAAAGAAAAGGTAAGGGTGTTAAACCCTGAGAAAGAAGCAGTGGAGTCAGTAGTCTTGCTGAAAATCCTGGAAAAGGCTAAAGAGTTCAATATCACTTAGCAGTTGAGTAAAACTCCCGCACAGATCTCCATCTTGGGTCTTCTCTTGACATCCGAGCATCACAAAAAAAACTACTCTGGGTATTTAACAATGCCCACGTAACACGTGACATCACGCTCGAGAAACTGGGGCACATGGTGGGGCAAGTACTTGAATCCAAAATCATCTCCTTTACAGAAGAGGAAATACCAGACAGCGATAGGGATCATACTCGGGCTCTTTACATCGTAGTATAGTGCATGGACAAAATGTTATCATCTGTACTAATCGACAATGGCTCCGGCCTGAACTTCTGCACGTTATCAACACTGCAAAGACTGGGTCTAGATCTCAGTCAAGTGAAGAAGAGACCAATAACCATTAGGCCTTTTGACAACTCCACCAGGAAGAATCTGGGTGATATTGACTTGATCATCGGGGTCGGACCTGCTCAATTCACCACAAACTTTCAAGTTGTGAATGTGCCAGCATCGTTCACCTTGCTCCTTGGGAGGCCATGGATCCACACGACCTGAGCCATTCCCTCATGTCTCTATCAGAGAATCAAATTTATTCTGGATGACCACTTGGTCATGATCCCATAAGAGGAGTTGACAAGTTCCTTCGGGGACATCCAGGAGCTAGGGCAAGGCGTAACCTTCATCACATACCAGTTTGAGCAAGTCAGTTCTATCGCCCAGATAGAAAATCAAAGCAGTCATGCAGTACCGTCATTTGTCAAAATGATGGTCAGGATGAATTATCAGCCAGGTTCGGGCCTGGGAATTAGAAATCAAGAAATGAAAAAGAGATATACACCTCCTCGCTATACACTGCCATTCAGATTGAGGTAAAAGCCCAAGTTCAAGGACTATCTCTCCAAGTTGACAAACAAGAACAGCCGGTCAGCGAAACCGAAACCTTGACCCCACATCTCTGTAACCTTCTCGGTGGGAACATTCAAAGCCTACCCCGATACCCCTTTTGCACTAGTTTCCAAAACCTCAAACCTCCAGCCCAATGCCGAGTCTTCAGGGATTCTAGATACGGAAGTGTTTAGCATAACACAAATGTTTGAAAAGATGACTGTCGAAGACACCGCAGAAGCGAAAGATCCAGCAGGAGAGCAGGTCTACACCCTCTCCAACAGCGCCGAGGCATCATCCAGTCGCTGACCACTGATTCGTTGGTGGACCGAGGCTCTGACCATCGATGCCATTTAGGGCCGGGGCATGCACAGTACAGGGCAGGTTGGTTCGATCAAGCAGTGACCGAAGCACCACACTTTTCATCATTCTATGTTCTCTTTTGCTCCTATTGCAAAATCCAAATGTCGGACACTATCGGTCTCATTTTTGATTGAGTCAGTTTTTTTGTAAACAACATTCATTGTTTTATCAATAGAAAATCTGATATTTTGACTCAAAAACATGTTTTGCATAAAACATTTCATCTGGCTAATGAGGAAATCACACGGACTCTTCCCCTGGAAGGTTTAGTGTCCTGAAGCCAACAAAATAACAAAAACATGCTAAACTAAGCTAAATGATTTGCCAGGAAATCGCCTACACTAAAGCTACCTCTGAAACCCTTCTTGAACTTTTGGAAGCTGAGTATGACTCATAACAAGAAGCGGAACCGCTTCAAGAAATTCTGAACTTCCTAGAGCACAGTGAATGGATACTGCAGTCTAATATTGAGGATACCGAGACCATAAACCTTGGATCTGAAGACAACCCCCAGCTCGTCAAGATTGGCATAACCATGAGTCCGTAACAGAGAGCAGACATGATCAGCTTCCTGAAGTGCTACAGTGACGTCTTCGCCTGGTCATATGCAGCTATGCCCAACCTAGACCCAGCTTTGATGGTACACAGACTGTCCTTGAACCCCGAGATCGGACCAGTTAAGCAGAAACTGAGACGGATGATGGCCGAATGGTCGTAGAAGGTCAAAGAAGAGGTAGAGAAGCAGATCAAAGCAGGCTTCCTGGCAGTAGCAACCTATCCTGAATGATTAGCCAACATTGTGCCAGTACCCAAGAAGGACGGTAAGGTCGGAATGTGCATCGAGTACCAGAATCTGAACAAGGCAAGCCCTAAAGACAACTTTCCTCTCCCGCATATCGACATCTTGGTCGACAATACAGTAGGGTATGAGACACTCTCCTTTATGGATAGTTTCTCCAGATGCAACCATATCAGAATAACAGAAGAAGACGTGGAGAAAACCTCCTTCATCACACCTTGGGGAACTTTCTGTTACAAGGTAATACCCTTCAAGCTCAAGAATGCAGGGGCAACCTACCAAAGGGTCATGACAGTACTATTCCACGACATGATCCACAAGTCAACTAAAATCTACGTGGATGACATGATCGTCAAATCATCAACTGCTAGGTAGCACCCTGAAGACTTGAAGAAACTATGTGACTGACTCAGAGAGTTCGGCATAAGACTGAATCTGGCCAAATGTGTCTTTGGAGCCTCATCAGGAAAGCTCATTAGCTTTATAGTCAGGAAAAGAGGCATCAAGATCGATCCAGCCAAAGCTAAGGCCATCATCGAAATGCCAACTCCCTAAATTGAAAAGAAAATCCGCGGTTTCCTGGGTAGAATTCAGTACAATAGCCGATTCATCTCACAGCTCACTCCGATATACGAACTGATCTTCAAGCTTATTCGGAAGAACGTATTAATAGTCTGGACAGACGAGTATCAGGAAGCCTTTGACCGAATAAAGCTGTATCTTCTCGATCCTCCAATATTTGTGCCTCCTACACCAGGACGACCACTACTACTATACATCTCAATACAAGAAACCTCCATGGGGTACGTCCTGGCACAACATGATGAGACAGGCAGAACAGAGCAAGCCATCTACTACATCAGTAAGCACCTGTTAGAGTATGAAGAGAGGCACAATTCGCTTGAGAAAACTTGTCTGACATTGGTCTGAGCTACTCAGCTTCTACGACACTATCTGCTCTCCTACCTGGCAATCCTGATCCCCGGATGGAACCACTCAAGTATCTACTGGAAAAGATAGCCACTACTGGGAGGACAACCCGATGACTTATTATGTTATCTGAATTTGACATCACGTACATGACTCAGAATTCAATCAAGGAGCAGGTGATTGCAGACCACCTAGCCCATAGTCCAACACAAGACTACATCTCAGTACATGATCAATTCCCAGATGAAGCCATCTTGTATGCAGAGCTGAAGAGTAGCAATACCTCGGTTGGGAGCAATACTTCGATGGAGCCGCTAATAGTCATAGACATAGGGCAGGAGCAGTCTTGATCTCACTGAAGGGAGCCCACCTCCCCATCTCTGTTAAGCTAAAATTCAGATGTTTAAACAATGAAGCAGAGTATGACTCGTGTATAACTGGACTGAAAGAAGGCCTCGGTATCGGGATCGAAGAGATAGACGTCTACGAAGACTCATCCTTGGTAATCTGTCAGGTAAATGAATCTTGGGCCATCCGAGAAACCAGGCTAGTCCCATACCTGGCCTACCTCAACATATTGATCACACAATTTAGAAGAATCACCTTCAGTCACAGGTCTCGGAACCACAACAGATTCACCGATGCACTGGCCACTCTCACCTCCATGGTTCAAATTCTCAAGGGAGTCATGCTATGGCCAATTGAGATTCAACAACAGGATCTGCCTGTATACTGCTTTGAGATTAAAGAGGTATCCGACAACAAGCTTTGGTATACGGACATCAAGCAGTACCTCGAGGACGAGACCTTCTCACTTGATTCCACCGAAACAGACTGTCAGGCAATCAGAAGACTAGCCATTCAGTTTGTCCTCTCAAGAGGAATCTAGTACAAAAGATTGCCAAACTTGATCTGGCTCAGATACCTCGACACTCATGAAGCTGCACAGGTAGTTGAAGAGGTTCATGGAGGAACTTGTGGCCCACACATGAACGGGTTAATACTCTCCAAGAAGATACTTAGATTGGGCTACTACTAGTCTACAATGGAATCTGACTATTTCCAGCATGTACAAAAATACCACCAGTGCCAAATCTATACCGACAAAATCAATGCACTGCCAACCAGGTTACAAAATCTCACTGCTCCATGGTCATTCTTAGCTTGGGGCATTGACATCATCGGGTCCATAGCCCCGAAAGCATCAAATGGACATCGATTATCTTGGTAGCAATTGATTATTTCACAAAATAGGTCGAGGCAACCTCTTATGCCAATGTCACAGCCAACGTGGTGTCCCATTCGAGATTGTTATAGACAATGCTCTCAATTTCTGCAACAAGGGGATGACAGATCTCTGCCAGAAATTCAAGATACAGTATCACAATTTCACGCCATACAGGCCACAGACCAATGGTGCAGTTGAAGCCACCAACAAGACCATGAAGAAAATAATAGAGAAGATGACAACCAATTATTCTTCCTGGCATGAGATGCTCCCATACGCACTCCTAGCCTACAAAACGTCCATTCGAACTTCAACTGGGGCAGCACCATTTTCTTTGGCGTATGGTATGGAAGCAGTCCTCCCTGTTGAAGTAGAAATTCCGTCATTCCGAGTACTAATGGAAGCAGAAATCTCAGAAGCAGAATGGGCACAGACCCGACATGAGCAGCTGAATCTAATCGAAGAGCGGCAACTGAAGGCCATCAACCACTCTCAAGCCTATCAGATGTGTATGACTAGGACATTCAAGAAGAAGGTCAAGCCCTGAAGCATCGAAGTCAGTGACTTGGTTCTCCAAAAAATGTTGCCAAACTGCCGTGACCCAAGGGGCGAGTTCACTCCCAACTAAGAAGGCTCATACATCGTCCGAGATAAATTCTCTGACGGTATAAGCACAAAATTGTTTCTTTGCTTTCAAATTTCCTCAACTGTTGTATGAAGTTTGTTGTTTGTTGTGGGGGACTATCCTTCCAATCTGAGTAAACTCAGACTGTTAATTACCTTCCTTATTTGGGGAAGTACCTTTGATTAAGAAGAAAGATTAAAAGAAGTACAAGATATTGAACTTCTTTTTTTAAGAAATCAAAAGAGGTCAGCTCTCCTTAGAGAGGGTCATCTGTCCAAGACAGTTGGTTTCTCTTATCTTAGAGAAACCACCCAGATGATAGTCTTTTTTAAAGGACTCCAAATTGGCTTTTGTTTCTGGGAAACCTGGGGAGATCCCATTATCCCCCCCAAAATGGAAAAAAATCTTATCTTTCCAGAAACGGGAAGAGATAACTTCCCCTTTCAGATAGGGTGTCATATGACACTCTCTTATTAGAGAAAGAGAGGGGATCTCTATCTTGAGATCCCCCAAAGCTGGCAGAGAGTCTTTTTTATTAAGGATTCCTTGCCATATGGTTGTCAAATAATGGCTACCATTTAGGAAATGACTGACATTAGTCAATCCGCAATTAAAGAGGTGAGACCCATGGTCTCACCTGTGATCTAGGTCAGGTCCAAGTATATTTGGACCGCAGACTAGGGTCTGACCTTAGTCAGTCCGCGGACCAATATAGGGTGGGACCACGGGTCCAGCCCTTAGTTTAGGTTAGGTCCATCGCCTTTTATGGTTACGGACAGGGCTAGTCATTGACTGGCCCACGAATGGACTCATAGAGTCTATCCGCAAGCTGGAATATGGGTTTGTCCGCAAGGGCAAGTCCCATCCACGTGTCAGTCCCCTAAGGACTAACACAAAAGGTATCCGTGGGGAATTAATGCCCTGCTGCTTAGCATTTAATGGTAAGCGGGGTGGCGGTAAGCCATCCCTTGGCAAGCTGGTGCACATGCCTTTGACATGCGCGAAGCCTAACCGCCTATCCAATGGGTGGTGATCCTGTGTAAGCAAGTGCATCATGCACCCGCCTTGCGGGCAGTGAGATTTCACTGCCCACAAATGCCCCTCAGGATCTGAACAGCTGAAAATATTTCAGCCATTCAGATCCTACCATATGACAGTGAATATGGGGAGGCTTATTATCTCCCTACTCCACGGGTTGTACCTTAGCGGATAGCCCACTACATAGTAGTGGGTTTTGAGAAACCCTCCTGATTTCAAGGAGTCCTCATAATGAAGGACTTCAACAGCCTACGCAAGAGTGGCTGGAGAAATTTCAACCATCTGGGCCATCCATTTCAAAGATATGGATGGCTTGGATCCAACAAGGGGTCCTCTATATAAAGGACCCTTAGCCTTTGGAGAAGGCATTTTGCCTTCTTCTTTTTTTTGTTGATCATTTCCCCTTTTTATCTTAAGCAATTGGTGTTCTTTTTAAAAGAACAGGCTGAACCCATTTTTAGGCTGCCTACGTACCCATGATAGGATCAAGCCAAACGTAATTCCAAATGGGGCGATTTTAAACTCGTAATTTACGAGTAGATAGTTTCTGTTTATATCTAGGAAGGTTTGGACTTGTAATTTGAGAACAAGTAGGTAGTTTCCGTTCATACCTAGGAAGGTTTAGACTTATAATTTGAGAACAAGTAGGTAGTTTCCGTTCATACCTAGGAAGGTTTAGACTTGTGATTTAGGGACAAGCCTTTGAGAAATGACGAATCTTTTTAGCTCGTATTCAGGAGCCTGTCAAATTGCTCTAATTTTTACCTAAACTGACTCTTGGAGTGTTAGTATAGCGAGCTTTTTGTTGCCCTAATTTTTTCCTAGACCTTCTTCTTGAAGTTTTGGTCTAGCGGACATTTTGTTTTGACTCTTTTTTTGTTTAAGCCATCCTTTCGGATTTTCAACTTAGCGAGCCATTTTGCCCTAACTTTTGCCTAAGCCGTCCTTTCAGATTTTCAACTTAGTGGGTATTTTGGTGCCTTAGATTTTGCCTATACCATCTTTTGAGATTTTGGTCTAGTAGGCTTTGAGAATCTTACATTGGTCAGGGGAGATACTCTGTTGTCCATCCATTGCAATCGGTAGATATGCTTCTGATGATGAGAAGTCCTTCCTTAGAATTGTGGTTTCTTCTTCATGCATCAAGTAACAGTTTTCTTTGTTTCACCCATATTGAGGGACAATAACAATGATTTTGTATCCCAGGGGGATGGTGTTCTTTTAAAAGAACTGACTGAACCCAAGTTAATTTTCTCAGGCTGCCTATGTACCCATGATAGGATCAAGTCAAATGTAGTTTAGAAGGGGCATTTAGATTCTCATTTTGAGAGCGAATATGTAGTTTCTATTCATACCTAGGAAGGTATAGATTTCGTCCTTCTATTTGGGGGGCTTTTGAAGCTTTGATTCGCAATTTGATAGTGAATAGGCAGTTTTTGTTCATGCCTGGGAGGGTTTGACTTCGGCCTTGCATTTGGGGGATTTTTGAAGCTTTGATTCGCAATTTAATTGTAGATAGGTAGTTTCCATTCATTCTTGGGAGAGTTTGACTTCGGCCTTGTATTTGGGGGGCTTTTGAAGCTTTGATTCACAATTTGATAACGAATAGGTAGTTTCTGTTCATGCTTGGAAGGGTTTGGACTTCGGTCTGGTATTCTGGAGACTTTTGAAGCGCTATGAACCTTTTTAGCTCGTATTTAGGAGCCTGTCAAATTGCTCTAATTTTTGCTTAGACTGACTCTTGGAGTGTTAGTCTAGCGAGTTATTTGTTGCCCTAATTTTTTGCCTAGACCCTCTCCTTAAAGTTTTGATCTAGCGGACATTTTATTTTGACTCAATTTTTTTTGTCTGCTGCCCCTTAGGGTTTTCAACTTAGTGAGTCATTATCGCTCTAATTTTTGCCTGAGCCACCCCTTAGGGTTTTTTTGACTTAGCGAGCATGACTCTAATTTTTTCCTATGCCCCTTAAGGTTTTCAACTTAGCGAGTCATTTGCGCTCTAAATTTTGCCTAGACCGTCTTTTAAAGTTTTGGTCTAGCGAGCATTTTCGATTCCTAGGAGTAGTATCGCTTGAGGAATCTTGCATTGGTTAGAGGGATAATTTGCTCTCCATCCATTGAGGTTAGCAGGTACGCTTCGTTAGAATATACCTTCTCGATGACATATGGCCTTTTCCATTTTGGTTCGAGCTTCCCTTTGGTTCGACGAGTGACGATGATTGGAGTTCTGACCATTAAGACCAAATCTCCTATTTTGAAAGACCTTAGTCTTATTCTTTTATTGAAGGCGTTAGTTACATCTCTAAACTCTGTTGGGCTTGGAGACTTTGTTCATCAAGATTTTTGAGCTCTGCAAGATGACCATTAGTTGAGTCTTCTTTTGTGATAGACTGCTGAATTGCCCCCCGTAGGGAGGGAATCTGAATTTCAAGGGGAAGAACTACTTCACCGTCGAAGACCAGGGAATACGGTGTGGCCTGTGTCGGAGTCCGATGAGTAGTTCTGTATGCCCAGAGGGCTTCGGGTAGGCGTTCGTGCCAGTCTCGTTTACTTTTATGCACAACTTTCTTGAGGATTTTGCATAAAGCCTTGTTGAAGGCTTCGGTGAGACCATTCACGGTTGCATAGTACCGGGTGGAATGGTCCTCTCGGATACTAAATTTGGCATACAACTTGTGTATAGGGGTGCTTCAAAAAGGTTGCCCGTTATCCGTGATGATGCTTTATAGAATCTTGAACCGATATATGAAGTTGGTCCGGATGAAGTCTGTCACTGAGTGGTTTTTGACCTCTTTGTGAGTCATGGCTTCGACCCATTTTGAGAAGTAGTCCATCGCAGCTAGGATGTATTGATGCCCAACAGATGATGGTGAGGTAAATGGTCCTATAACATCCATTCTCCATACCGCAAACGGCCATGAACATGTGGTTATGTAAAGAGGCTCAGGAGCCTGATGTATGAAATCAGCATGGAGCTAAAAAACTTTGTATTTTCTTGCGTAGTTGAGACAATCAATGATCATCGTAGGCTTGTAGTAGCCTAATCTTTTCAGCTGCATTTGTAGCTTGGGCCTAGCTTGGTGAGCATCGCAGATCCCAGCATGAGTTTCTTCCATGGCTTGATTTATTTCATTTCTTGAGAGGCATCTCATTAAGATACCATCCAGAGACCTTTTATATAAATTTTTACCCATCATTACAAATTTTGTGACCCGTCGACGGACTTCAGTGCATTTGGCATGGTATCCAGGCAATTGACCATATTGGAGATAATCAATGAAGGGCTGTCGCCAATCTTCATCTTTTATTTTGATTATCACAGCACAAACTGTCTCCAAGAGATCTAACTCTGGAAGGGGTTTGAGAGTTCTTCTTTCTCCCACTGTGATGGTTAGCACCCTGTCTGTTAGTAGAGTTAGAGATACTGCAAGACCGGCCAAAGCATTGGCTTGATTATTGAGTCCTCTACGGACATGGAAGGGACTGCTTCTTGGAATTTGAGCAAGTAGCTGGTCCACTCTCTTCTTATAAGGAAAGAGGCTGACTCTTTGCACAGTATATTCACCTTGGACTTGTTTGATGATGAGTTCTGAATCCCTGTATATGGTTAGTTCATCCACCGGGATCTTAAGAGTCAATTCAAGACCTACTATCAGGGCTTCATATTCAGTTTCATTATTTGAGCATCCTTCTGTTAGGGTGAAGGAATAGGGTTGTATTGTGTTGTCTGGTGTGACAAAGAAAATACCAACACCTGACTTGTTTTCCTTTGGGTTGATTCGTTTGATTCCATCAGGGCTTCTTGAAGCTCCATCGAAATACATCTTCCAGCCTGGTTTGACCTGTACCAACATAACTTTTTTGTCAAGGAGGTCGGTGACCAAAGGTGAATCCTCAGGAACCGGATGTGCTACAAGGAAGTCAGCAAGTGCTTGCCCTTTTATTACCTTTTGGGGCATGAATTTGATTTTGAATTCAGATAGGAGTACCACCCATTTTGTCATTCTACCAGAGAGAGTAGGGTAGGACATTATGTATTTGAGAGCATTGGCTCTGGATATCAGTTTCACCTAATGCTCGAGCATATAATGTCTTAATTTTTCAGGACGAAGATGAGGGCCAAACAGACTTTCTCTATCAGGTTGTATCTGCATTCCGCTCCAACCAGAGTCCTGCTTAGATAATACAGGGCATTTTCTTTTCCTTGGTCAATATGTTGAGCAAGGAGAGCTCCGAGAGATCCATCGAGCGTTGTTATATAGAGGATAAGTGGCTTTCCTCTGATAGGACCCATGAGGACTGGTGGGTTGGTGAGATAGGTTTTGATGCTATCGAGGGCATCTTGACCAGCCTAATCCCATTGGAATGGTATTCCCTTTTTCATCAGGCGGGAAAACGCTTAACACCTTCTAGCCAAGTTGGAGATGAATCTTCGAATATAAACAAGTCGACCCTGAAGTCCTTTCAACTCGTAAAGATTTCTTGGAGGGGGCATATCGCGAATGGCCTTTATCTTAGTAGGGTCAATCTCGATTCCTCTGTGGCATACCACAAAGCTGAGGAATTTCCCAGATGTAACTCCGTACGCGCATTTGAGCGGGTTCATTTTAAGCTGATGCTGTCGTAATCTATCAAAGATTTCTCGAAGATCATCCAAATGATTACTTCGTTGCCTTGTTTTGAAAACCAAGTCATCGACATAGTACTCGACTTTCTCATGGAGAATATCCCCAAATATGATAGTCATGGCCCTTTGATAAATTACTCCGACATTTTTAAGACCGAATGACATGACTTTGTAGCAGAACACTCCCTTAGGGTTGCGATAGGCTATAAGATCTTCATCTTCTAGAGCCATCTTGATTTGTTTGTAGCCGGAATATCCATCTATAAATGACAGGGTTTCGAAGCTGGTTGTGGCATCGACCATCATTTCTGTGATAAGCAAAGGGAATTCATCCTTAGGGCAAGCTTCATTCAAATCTCGGAAGTGTATACAAACCCGGATCTATCCATTCTTCTTCTTTATAGGAATAACATTGGCGAGCCAAGTAGGGTATTGAACCTCTCTTATGAACCCGGCTTTAAGGAGTTTATCTACCTTAGCTTCAATTTGAGCAACCAGTTCCGGGTGAGCTCGTCTTTGCACCTACTTAATTGGCCTAACATCTTCTCGAGTTGTGAGATGATGGACTGTAATTTCTGGGTCTATGCCAGGCATCTCTGTGTAATTTCAGGCAAAGACATCCTTGTACTCTTTTAGGAGATAAAGATATTCCTCTTTTTTCGTTTGAGAGAGAGAGGCAATGATGAAGGTTGGCCTTGGGTCTTATTCTGAACCAAGGTTAACTTCGAGAAGGTTGTTAACTGTTGCTTGACCTCCTGCTTCAAATTCTGGAGGAGCCGGACGGACTTCCGTTTCTTCTGGTGGTTCTTCCATGATCATTTCTTCTTCCGAAGAGGAGTCTTCATCTATCGTAATATATTCACGGCCCAGACTAGATCTTCATTTGGAGCTAACCTGCTTATAGCTAGCTGAAGTCCTGAGTGCCAGCATGATTTCGTTCTCAGCTCGCCTTTTTTCTTCAGTATTAAGTCCATGCTTCTCAAGCATTTTCTTGATTGTTGGATTAAACATAGGCTTTCTTTGATAAGGGTTCATTCTTCTATCCCTTTTATTGTTCCGGGGAGTGGCTTTGCCTACTTGCCCTCCGGAATAAAAAATGATGGGCTTTTCCCATGTTCCTCTGGATGGAATAATGACACTGTGAATAACTTCTGTTGTTGGCTATTTTTGCCATGCACTGAGACTGACCTTAGCCAGGTAATCTATTATATCTTGATGTGCTCCCTCAACCCATGAGGATAGTTGTAGGGACTCCGCTTCTTCTGGAATCCATTCCATAGAGACTTCTTCTGACATGAACTCCTCCCTGACCATGATTATATTTACGGTCTGATTATGATTTCCTTCAAATACAAAGACTGGAGGATCATACCCAATTCCTGGCGTATTTATATCAACATAGTTACCAGTATCCAGGGCTTTATGTTGCTCCATTTTGAGCATGGCTTCATAAGTTGGTAGGAGTGTCCCTCTGACTTGCTCTCCTTCTTCGGGATTAAACCCTTGGTTTTGGAGGAGCCTAGTAGTCTTTTTACCAAACTTATCTTCTTCCTATAAGGATTGGTGATCCTACTCTTTTCCTTGGTCTATGAGGAGTTCATCCTGTCATATGGACCTAGGCAGTTGAAGAGCGTCGGTTTCTGTCATCTTTTCTTGACCGGGATAGTAAAACTGGAGGTAGTTTCTACCATTGTATAGTCCATCCTCCTTAAAGGGACTATATGATCACCTTTTAGAGCTTGAAGTGAGTTAACTTTTTTAACTTCACAAATCTGAGAGAGATCGACTGACATAGAAACGCGCATCTGCGTAATATGCCTTTGCATCACTGAAAGGATTATCATCAGCATCGATCCTTGCTTGTCTGTTTTCCTTAGGGTATTTGAGGCATTGGTGGTAAGTGGATGACACAATTAAATGATTATGCATCTATTGATGCCCCAACAAGGAGTTATATAATGTATCAACATCGATCACCAGAAATGTTGTGGTTTCAGCGATATCCCCGAACCTGGTTTTGAGGTTGATCATGCTCATAGGCTTCTGCTCATTTTGGTTGAAGCCTTGGATGATTAGGTTACTTTCATGTAATCGGCCTATTTGTACGCCAAGCTTGGCAACATCCTTCTTGGGAGGATATTGACGGCCGAACCTCCATCAATCATTACTCTGGAGATACTAGTTTCATTAACTAGTCCTGAGATGAACAATGGCCGATTATGCTGGAGAGTCTCAGCTCGTATGTCTTCGTCATCGAAAGTGATTGTGAAGAGGAAGGAAGTTCCTGTTTCAGGAGGCTGCGGCGGTTGACTTGTAACTTCTTCAGAGAATTCTTCTGGATTAGAGAGGGCATATATGAGAAACCTTCTCAACTCAGGGGATATCTTGAGAGCATCATAGATGCTTAACAAAGAAGGAATTTTCTTCAAATGGGCCAGAATATCGTACTTGACCCTCTCATTACCGGGAGCTATTTGGGCTTGGGCCAGTAAAGCTCTAGTTTGATTTTCATGTTAAACTGGCACAAACCTCGGTTGTAGCTTTCTACTTGACCAGATTGTTGATAGACTTTGGCAATCGTCTGATCTATTGTTTCAGACAACTCTCCTTCTAAGAGTTGGACCATGTTCATAGAACTAAAGTCCAGTTTCCTCTTCTTGCTTTGAATGGGCAACCGCCTTCTTCTTTCACATTGCCCTATCAGACTTCCAGGCTGGGCTAAAATTTGTTCAGATGCCAGTGAACTATCAGTTGGCTCTGAGTTTAGAACTGCTTCTTCTGTTGGAGAGTTCTTGTAATGACCCTAAGATCCTACAAGGCTAAAATAGGACTTTGGAATCGTCACATTACATAAACCTGCTTAAAATCCATACATATAAGGCGTGCTAACACGAGTCTTCAAGAATGAGGATAGTAAAATTTTGATCATAAAAAGTCAAACCATCCTGTACAATAATAGTCCACACATTATAGCTCCTCATAACGAAATAGTCTAGAACATCAGTAGGGTAAAACAACTAAGGCAACATCAACTAAAAGTCAAAAAGTCTAATATAAACATCTCGTCCAAAAAGAAACACTAAACCACTCAATAAGGATGACTACCAAAATTCCTAGCCTTCCCCTCAGGAAGCTCACCTTCTCCCTCTTCTTCGGCGTACACCTCCTTGGTCCACGGCTCTTCTCCTAAACCTGAAGACAATGACAGGTCAACGGAGTTTGGAATACTCAGTGGATAAACAAACTAATAGCAACATAAGATAGCATGAGCAATAGCAATATCATAACTCAGTTTATCTAAGCTTACTCATAATAATTTCACGTAAAATAGGCATAATCAGAGTGCGGAGCATATAACATGTCAGAACATCATCTTGACTCGTGTACTTGTGCAACTCTTATCCATGAACTCGCCTTAACATATGCATAGACTCATATATACATGATTCATAGTGTGTGTGTCCTGTCAACGCAAAATTCATAGTGTTTGACAACGCGTTGAGTGGATGTTTGTAATGGGGAAACATTATTTCATAGCATAACATGAGTGCGACAATGCGTAGAGTGGATGTTCGTAGTTGGGGATCATTCTTTCATGACATAATTCGTGACATATTCGTATCCAATGCATGCATGCTTGTGAGACAAGTGGACTCATGAGACTTGAATACTTACCATGCGAGTGCACGTGTGCTTGAGTGTCGTGATTGGAATTCAAGTAAGCCGTCCCTTAAATTCTAATCTTCCATTAGGAAACTCCGCTAGGTTACATCTCCCTAGTTAGAGAATTCCCAACGTGGAGGATTTCCTCTAAGGTTCGACCTACCCAAATACCGATCACCATACAAGTAAATAGAGCATAATTTATCATAACGACAACGATATTCATTTAACTTAATTTCTTGATAATCAAAAGCATCATACTAATATTTATCATTCTTAGACATTTCAACAAACATCTAGAGTGCATTAATTACGGATACTTTGCCCTTTCCCATTCTTAACATTCCATCACACCATCATTCATGCACACAACCCAAACATACTCCACATCCATACATTCATCCCAATCCTCCATAATATTTCCCATCCTCCATACCATCCCTCCATAGTATAAATCCATTTCCATCTTTAACAAGCTTAATCCATGCATAATTAGGGAAAAACAATCAAATTATCATTTCTATCATTTATATTATATTAATATTCACCAAGCATCATTAATAGAGTTGAGTTAGGGAGTTTATCGACCTTAGGGATCCTTCCCTTGGATCCAAATCGCTCACAAGGTGATTTGGGGAAGCTTTCCAAGCTCTCCTTGCAAAATCCAAGCTATCTCCTTCTTCTCAAAGAAATCCCTCTCTCAAAACCCTAAGTTTTCTCTCCCTTTTTGCCAAATTAGGTTAGAAATAGGTAGAATATTTTAATACCTCAAAATAGGATCCCTATTTATAGCCCCAAGGGTTGAGGACCAAAAGACCAAAAAGCCCTTACTGAAATTCTACAAAAACACGAAAGACCGAGCGATCGGTCGCCTACCGATCGACCGGTGGTTATGACCGAGCTCCCGGTCAAAAACACCCTCTCTAGAAAAATTTCCCATACAAAAAAGTTAACCAGTCGATAGCTACCGATCGATCGGTTGTGGACCGATTGATCGCTACTTCTGACCGAGCGATCGGTTTTGTACCGCTCGATCCCTAGCGATCGGTGTTCTACAAATTTTTGACCCATAATACTGTTTTAGCCATAACTTATGACTCTTTCGTCGGATTTCGACGATTCAACTGGCGTTGGATTCATCTTTCGAAAATGAACATTTCTAACATTTTAGAATTTTCAAATTTCACTTTATTTATGGACCAAATTGTCCCCAAAGTTGGCTGATCTGTAATTCCATCAGACAAAATATCAGAAAATCCACTTTTGACTTAGTTTAGACTAAAAAATATGAAAAAACATTAAACATAAAGCTCAAAGAGGGTTCCAATACCTTTCTAAAGGTTCAAGAATCACTCAATTCTAATAAACGGTGCAAAAACTAGAGCTTCCTAAAGTTCAGGGTTTGATATGACATCCCCTGCTTACAAGTTTGATTAAGCCCTAATCACACTACACCAATTAGATATAAATACATAAACATTAAAATATCACAAGGATTATAATACCCCTAATACTTGCAATAAAAACATGAAAAAAATTCGGGTCTCTACAGTTCTTGTTCAAATCGATTGCAACAGGTGAATCTTGATTCTCAAACTGAGTTGAGGTTTGGACCGATCGTCGCATCTGACGATGGTTTTGATTTAGGGCCTCAGGTATATTCAGCCTTTCTTGAGAGGAATCAGATTGTATTTGTTCATCATCCGCCTCTCATTCTCCTCCAGATGAGAATCTTTCAGAGAGATCTGAAAGCCCCGTATGGGTCCGTAATGGTGTGGATGATCTCCTTTCTGGGAGTTCAATATCTTCAGATTTATCTAGCCAATCCTGAAATGCCTAGTGCCTTTCTGGACTGCAGGTTGCCGCTTGTCTTGGCATGTTCAACCATGAAGGGTCTTCATCTGGAACCGCATTAATGACATAATAAGAGAAGATATTGGATTCATCTCCCAAATCTGTTGACTGGAGGCTATTATAGTCACAGTTGAAGCAGAATCCCGAATGGATGAAGTCCATCAAGGTGATTGCCATCAATGGCTTTTGTTCCAGAAGAGTATCTTGAGTGGGACTATTTTTCTTGGCTTTCCTTGTCCTTGTCCTTTCCATTTTCTTCTTTTTTTTAGTCTTTGCTATGCGCTTCCCTTCTTTTCTTTGGGTTTGAGCCTGCCTTGTAGCCTGAGCTTGTTTTTTAGCATCGGTATTTTGAGCCAACTGTTTTGTCTTCTTGGCTCTCTTACTTTCAAAGAGAGTTTAATCTTCTTCATTTGACGGTTTGTCACCAGGAAGGTTACCACTTAAAGATACTTTATCTTTTTCAAATGGTTCTGAAGCCACCACCGTATTGGATGTAGCTGCCTGTTGGAGATCCTGACCAAAGATAATTTTTTTATTGTCCAGAAGTCTTTGAATGATGTCCTTCAGCACAAAGCAGTCACCTATTTTATGACTGATTATAAGATGGTAAGGACAATATTTAGGATCATCTTTTATCCCAATCTCTTGAGGTCTCCTGCTTTCGAGGAGAGTGATGAGCTTATTGGCGAGGAGATCTTCAATAATGTTTTCAGAGAATGAATATATTTTATTCATTCTTTCCTCAATGGTGATCTTCTTTGGTGGGTCGTGCTTATCTTGCCATTGTAGCTTCCTGGCTCCACCTTGAACTGGTTTAGCACCAATCTTGACTGGTACTTTACCATTGTTTGATCGGCCAATTGGTCTACCGGCATTTGGTGCTGGTTGTGCAACCTTTTTCATTTCAACTACTGCGGCTATTAAGGATTGAAAGTGGTCAGTGCTTCTACCTCGCCTTCTCTTTCTTATGTGGCTCTCCATGTCATGTGCTTTTGTGCACAGATCTTCAAAGTCTGTAAAGGTTTGAGCCATGAGGGCGGTTGACAGATCATGCTTGAAGTTGTTGAGGCAAATCCGGATAAGTTCCAGTTGAGTGAACATTCGAGGACAAGGGAAAGTCAAAGCTCTCCATCGGGTAATGAATTTTGTTACAGACTTATTGTCTCTCTATCTAGTTTCAATCAATTCTAAAACACCAACTCTTCTTTGAGTGTTGTAGAATTGCTTGTTGAATTCATTTACCATCGTGCTCCAATCAAGGATTGAAGCCTCGGGGAGGTTGGCATACCAGGTGAAAGCAGTGCCTTCTAAGGATTCCACGAAGAGTTGGAGATAGAGAGCTCCCATCTTGGATGCTAATCCACACTTCGAGAAGAAGTGAGACAATGTTGCCTCGGATCTCTGGTACCATCAAACATTTTGAATGTTGGTTGAATGAAGCTCAGCGGGAATGGAACTCATCCATGATGGCTGGATAGGGCTTTACGATCATCCGAACATCCTCTTCTTTTCTTTGGCCTGCCGCATTTGATTGCGAACGATCTCTTCAATTGTAGCCAATAGAGATGGTAGATTCCTCCTATGAGGGCAACTTGATTTGGAATGGGACTTGTTCTAGGCACCCTTGGATGATTTAGAGGTGCAAGGGTTGTGCCTTAATTATTGCTATCTCCTTGGTACAAGAAACAAGGTCCAGGTGCCGATGCAGATTTGAGAGCTGACAATTGAGTAGCCAACTCTCGCATTTAAGACATCATGGCTGTGATCTCATTATCCTTGTACCGAAGCTGAGCCTGTAAGGCTGCTACTGTTTGATCATTTAATGGTGGAGGTGCTGAAGTTGAAGGGTTATTCCCTTGACCTGCGTTCCCGTCCAAATTTGCCATCATGACCGCTACCAGTCGTCCTGACGCTGCTCCTTGTAGTTGAAACAGATTTAGAAATTCTTCTTTTGTGAAGTAAGTACTGGGCATCCTGTATAGAGGATTAGGTGCGTTGAAAATAACTTGAGGTATTTCCGATACTGCCTCCGACATTACTGATTAGACCACTGGTTCATCAGAGTTATCACCTTTGGTTGGAAGGATTATTTCCAATTCTCTTGGAGAGGTTATTAGGGTGTCTTCTCGCTCTGATCCATCTTAGGATTCACTGATGTCAGTTCCTAGAACTGACTGAGCTGGGTCTTGGGCTATTTCTTTGCATTTGGCTCTATTCCTGCAGCTTCTCCTCCTTCTTGAAATCGTTTGGTCAGAAACTATTGTTTCAACAGCTCTAGAAGATTCTGTTTCGTCCAAAGAAACTAAAATGGCAGTGGCCAAGTTTTGGGAACGTTGCCTTTCCGAGAGATTTTGCTCGAGTGGTGTACCGGTTCCTTGGAACAACGGAGTTGTAAACTGCTCTGGATCGGGGTTGTTCTTTGTACCAACCACATTTACGGACACCCTTTCATAGTGGGGGTATGATGTTCTGGTCCTTGGTTCCTCCCGAACACGATGAATATGGGATGGTCTTTGCTTTCTAGACCTTCTCGATTTGGCCCAGTAATTGTATGTTCTTCTCAGCGAAACTGAGGGATATTTCTGGTTTCTGAGCTGGAGGATTTCCTTAGGAGTTTTCTTCCTTGGCATTTCAAAGGGAGATGAGCTTATATTTAGCACTTTGACAGTAGGGTCATACGGTACTCTGGTTCTTCTTTCTAGTTCCGCATTTGTTCGGTCCCAGAATGAGTTAACATCTGTGAACGAAGGCCGTTGATGTTGACGATGAGTATTTGTCGTCATTGCTGCGAAGGTTGCCGAATTAATGCTTTTGAATACATTTGGACCTAGCCTGAACAACAAGTTCCTGTCTGCTAGTGCTGAGTCCAGGTTTGTATTTGCACTAACAGCCGGGTGACTTTAATCATAGCTGTTAATGCCCCTTGTGTAGTTTAAAGAAACTTGCAAGTTCGCACTTTCACTTCTTGATCTAATAACATCGTTGATAATAACATTAGCTGTTGAGTACTATCCCAGGGGAACCTTGTTCCTGTTGGCCTTCAACTGTCAACTTTTCTCTTTCTTGGAAGAGGAACTGTCTGTGTATGAGGTTGATTCTATCCACAGGTCCCTCCCTCTCTTAAGAGGAGCTTGTCCATGGACTCTTCTGTCCACAGACTCAGGTCTGCTTCTAGACCTGTCCGTAGAGTTGCTTGCAACTTTTCCCGTGGGATAAACTTGATCTGGACCCTTGGGTCTAGCTAGGCTTTGGGTCCATGGACCTTGATTGATGTCCGTAGATGGGCATTGCCCCTTACTTGCGGAGTGGCCTTGGCCACTTCTCCTTCTGTTTGCAAGGTTATCTTGTGGACCAATCTTCTGATCCGGGGATCTGGTCCGCATATTGGTTCCCTGTAATTTTGCTGGGAAAGCCTCTATAACATCTTTTAGGCCAGTGGCCTTATTCTTTTGCCCTGAGATTATTTGGGCAGCATCTCCCTTCTGTTAATAAACTTTTGAAGGGTGAGTCCCATCAACCGACTTGGGCTAGGGGCCTTCAATAGTCTGTCTTAGGATCAACCCATAGGGCTTTTCCTGTTTAGACTTTGAATGACTTATGGTTTGGGTTCGAAACGAGCTTGCTTCATTAGTTGACCCCGAAGGTTTAACAAATTTGGAATCTCTTTTCAAGGTTTCTGTCGCGAAGTGGCTGAACCACTTTACCTTGTGTGCACCCGGTTGGGTGCCCCCTCCTTGATATCCGTGAACAGATTTATCTGCGGGTGGGCAATTCTCTTCTAAGGTGCCCGCAGGCTGGTTGACATCCTCTGGGATGCCTGCGGCTGGCGACGCCTTTGATTTAGGCAGGTAGACTGCCTTTCCACCCCTGAGTTGATGGGGTGGGTTCTGCTTCTGCGCAGACTAGAGCGTCTTCAACAGAGGCTTGGTTTGGTGACCGCAGACTTTTTGTAGAGGTCTAGCCAGTTGGCCGGAGCTGCCTGGCTGGCACTACTGCTATTTTGGCCCAGGTGAGTGGATGAGTCACCGGGATCCGGATCGGGGGTATATACCTGGAAACTTCGGCCCAGGTGAGCTGCTTGGCTGGCATTCATCTTTTCGTTTTTTGTTCTTCTTATTTTTTATCTTTCTTCAAAGATGAAAGGAGAAGAAAGTCCCATCAGGCGTGCCATTAATTTGTAAGTGCAAAATTGTTTCTTTGCTTTCAAATTTTCTCCATTGTTGTATGGAGTTTATTGTTTGTTGTGGGGGACTATCCTTCCAATATCAGTAAACTCAAACTATTAATTACCTTTCTTATTCGGGGAAGTACCTCTGACTAAGAAAAAAGATTAAAAGAAGAACAAGATATTGAATAAAGTATTTGTATTTATTCAATAGGGTTGCCCAGATCCCATGTAGGCATTACAAGATACCTCATAGATGTTTTAGCATCAAAAAAGAAAGAAAAGAAAGAGAGGTGACCATATTGAGGGTTCACCTGGTATTCTCTATATGTGGAGATCCTTCTTTAAACTCTTTTTGTTGCTGTTATTCCTGCCAAGAAAGCTCTGCTCTATATGCTGTTGTGCTTTTCGAGTGTCTTCCTTTTTGGTTCTTGTGCGTACATTCGTATATCGTCCTTGTATATGTTCGTGAAGGTTTTTCTTGAGAAGTCCTCTTCTTATATCTTTTGGAGAGTCCTCTTTGGATTCCCCTTTGACTTTCTTTTTTTTAGGAAATCAAAAAATGTCAACTCTTCTTAGAGAGGGCTATCTGTCCAAGATAGTTGGTTTCTCTTATCTTAGAGAAACCACCCGGATGGGAGTCATTTTTCAAGGACTCCAAATTGGCTTATGTTTCTGGAAAACCTGGGAAGATGCTACTATCCCCCCAAAAAGGGGAAAGATTCTTATCTTTCTAGAAAAGGGAAGAGATAACTTCCCCTTTTAAATCGGATGCCATATGGCACTCTCTCATTAGAGAAAGAGAGCGGATCTCTATCTTGGAATCCGTCAAAGCTGGCAGAGAGTCCTTTTTATTAAGGATTCTTTGCCACATGATAGTCAAATAATGGCTGCCATCTAGGAAAGGACCGACCTTGGTCAATCCGCAATTAAAGAGGTGAGACCCATGTCTCACCCGCGGTCTAGGTCAGGTCCAAGTATATTTGGACCGCGGACCAGGGTCTGACCTTACTCAGTCCGCGGACCAATATAGAGTGGGACCACAGGTCCAACCCTTGGTCTAGGTTAGGTCCATGGCCTTTTATGGTTACGGACTGGGCTAGTCATTGATTGGCCCACGGATGGACTCATAGAGTCTATCCGCAAGCTTGAATATGGGTTTGTCCGCGAGGGCAAACCTCATCCACGTGTCAGTCCCCTAAGGACTGACATAAAAGGTATCCATGGGGAATTAATGCCCTACTGCTTAGCATTTAATGCTAAGCGGGCTGGCGGTTAGCCAACCCTTGGCTAGCTGGAGCACGTGCCTTTGGCATGAACGAAGCCTAACCGCCCATCCAATGGGTGGTAATCCTGTGTAGGCAGGTGCACCATGCACCCGCATTGCGGGTGGTGAGATTTCACTACCCACAGGTGGCGCCCTTTGACCCAGAGCCCATCAATATGGACAAAGTTAAATGATACTATGCATGGGGTCTAGATTTGATAGGCGCTTTGCACTCGTAGATTCTCTAGAAAATGACAGGAGGCCATCCTTGACACACTCCTTATCCCCCAACACTGTAAACCATTTATCAAATTAATGAAATTCGCTAGTTAGCCCCCATGAGCCTAACAGCCCTTCTTTCATGAAATATTTTTCAGGGACGCCCTCCCTTGCCATCTATGGCATTTTCCTGGACTACATCATGACCTGATCCCGCAAAAGATTACGTAGGCAACCTAACAATCAGGTGCGGTCACTAAAGGTATTAAGATATTTATAAAATCATCTCCCAATCAAAGTCAAAATCTCTCTAAAAATCCCCCCAGAGTCAATCTCCCCCAAATAGAGCAAGGATCCTCTCGACTTCCCCAGCCGAGTCAACTCTCAAAGGTATAAAAATTCTCATCAAAGGAAAACCCAAAATAGAAGTTGAAATATTCTCAAAGTCATAGACTCACCACAGAGACAACCTCTCCGGACTCTTTCCCCAGCAGAAATTCTTCAGGGACAATCTCTCCCGAAAAACACCCCCCAAGCAGAGACAACCTCTCCCAAAACACTCCCCAAACAGAGACAATTTCTCCCAAAACTCTCCCAAGTAGAGACAATCTCTCTCCAATTCCCAAGTGGAGCAAAAAACAAAAAAGCAAATTCCACTGGAAAACTCAAGGTACAAATCCCCAGCAGAGTGTAAATCAACTACAACAAGAGAAATCTCAGGGTGTCCCAAACTTCGATCCCCTAGACTACATTTCATCCCATTCCAAGTCCTCCTAGATCCCCTAGAAACTATGAGTATAAGCGCAGTATCACATCTACATCCTTAGTGGAACACAAATCGTCAGTAGAGCATCATTCGGGGCAATGAAGGGAGAAAAACTATTTTCCCCAATAAATCGCGAGCATGAGTGAAAATCAGCATCAGGCTCATTGTGCAAAGATCACGAGACCCTAGACCTAGTCTTGCGACTAGGGGTAAAAAATGGACAAAAATCAACCTGCTTCGCAGGCATGAGGAAAACCGGCAATGGCCTCCTTGCCCAAAAATTATGTGAACCCTTTGACATGGTTATTCCAAGAGTAAAAAAGGATGAAAAGATGAAAAGTAGTTTGGTAACAAAATCCGGTTGCAATTAGTCTCGCCGAACTCCCGGTCATCCCCAACAAGTCCCACTGAGAACAACTCCCCAGCAAACAGTTGATGGTCTCCAGCAGAGTTCTACTCCCCAGCAGATCCTCAGAAGTGATCTATGATAGTGTCACATTCCCCAGCGGATCCCCAGTAGAAGTCTCCAATTGCTCTCTACCACACTCTCCTAGCAAGAGTCCAGAAACTTCCAGTTGCTCTTCAGCAAGCTGCTCCCCAGCCAGAGTCCCCAATCTCCAGCAACAACAAGACAAGCATGTCTACCCACAAACATCCCCAGCGGTAAAAAAACCTCTCCTGGGACATACTCTACTCTCCGAGCTTCTGGTACTAAGACCCGATTATACCAACCTACATCAAGCAGCCCCTACAAGAGAAACAGAAGAAGCCAACATCACGCATCCCCGTGAGTCACAACCAACAGAGTCATGGGAAAGCATCCTCTCCTTTACACCCTGCATGACATCATCAAAATCTAACGTCACTGGGCCATTTCAAAATCAATCCAGCTAGCACCTCTTGGACATGCCACACCCCTTCGACACCCTCGCGTGTCCTTGACATCCTGTGTGCCCCTTGACAATCTCATCATATCGCGACATTACATCCTGCATATCCTTGGCATCCTGTGTATCCCTTGAGAACCTCGTTATACCGCGATACCTCTTGCATGTCGTCCTCGACACCCCCGCGTGTCTTCGACATCCTATGTATTCCTTGGCGAATCTCGTCACACCTCTTAGCCTTGGCACGGGCCCATGTGCCAGAACTATGCTCAGTCTGATCTCACCCTTGTGAGTACGTAGCTAACCCAACCCAGGTTCGACCCTAGTTGGCTTTCTCTTTCTTCGGTTAACATTATCTTAAACACTTAGGCATTTGAACAACTTTGACTTTAAATTGGCTTACACCTAAGGAGTAGGGAATCATTCTAAAATGGAAGTCCCGGGGTGCCTAACACGTTTCCCGGACTTAACTAGACCTCTTACCTAGACCTTTACCACAGACTAAGACCTTATCAACAACCTAGGGACTTATCCCTTCTGAATTAATAGGTGGCGACTCTAAACAACATTTTGTGAGAGCGAAATCTCATGCTCACAATTACTATTCCTAATGGGATAGCCAGTTCGGGGGTCTTCGAAACTTTGGTATGATATTTGTGGATCTTTCCAACTTATGCTTGCAAACTCTAATGTTCTTATTGGAAATGGGTTAAAAGTGGATTTTTGGTTTGACAGATGGTATAAAGATCAAGCTCTCATATCTCTGGCGATAGATACTCCTCACACCAGCCCTATCATTGCTAATCTTCTCAATTCTAATGGGGAGTGGGATTTTTCCAGATTATTGAAGATATTAAAAGTGGGGGCTTTTCCATTTCGGAAGATGATGATAGATTTATTTGGAGCATTACCTCTTCTGGAGATTTTTCAGTTAAGTCTGCTTGGAATATTTTGAGGGAATCTAGCAGTGAGCTAGATTGGACCAAATCTGTGTGGAATCCTATTGTGCCTCCTAAAATCAGAGTTTTCTGCTAGAGAATTATGCATCAAGCTCTCTCTACTGACTTAGCTATTCAAAACTTGGGTATCTCTCTGGCTAGCAAATGCTCTTGTTGCAAATTTTCTTGCATTGAAAGCTCCAATCATCTTTTTATGAGTAGTGAAATTGCTCATTATCTTTGGCGAGAATTCTCCTTCTGCTGCTACATCCCTTATTATTCTCATGATAACATTCAATGTTGTATGTCTTGATGGTTCAAAGCGGCTTCTTCCAGGAAAAATGATCTCCATATTCTCGTGCATGTTTTGATTGTTTGAGAGATATGGATAGAAAGAGTAAGAAAAAATATGATTCAACTTATAGACAACACAAAATTTTGAATGATATCATCAAAAGAAAGGTTTGGGATACTGTTTCTTCTGGTGAGAATAACATAATTAACATTTCTCCTCTTTTTTATTCCAGGCCTTCCCTTTTTACTTGGAATCTAGTTATTTTTGTCAAATGTCTTTGTCCTCCTAGGGGAAAATTTAAAATGAATGTTGATGGTACCTCTAAAGGAAATCCTGGTATTGCTGGAGGTGGTGGTATTATTAGAAATCATAGAGGTGATTTCATGGCCTGCTTTTACTCTCACTATGGTACTTTTAGCAACTTCATTGTGGAAGCTCGAGCCCTTCTTTATGGGTTGATGATCTACAAGAGTCTTAACATTCATAACGTGTTTATTGAATCTAACTCCAAAGTCTTGGTTGATATGTGGAATGGGTCAGTTTCAATGTCTTGGAAATCTTGGTACTGGGAAAAAAAGATTAAGCTGCTTTTACAAGATGATTATTCTCTCAACCATATTTATAGAGAAGCGAATGTAGTTGCTGATGCTCTTTCCAACATAAGGTGTGATAGTCTGAATTCAGTTGTCTTCTATTCCTTTAACTCTACTCCTAGCAAAATAAAATCTCTTTTTCAGCTCGATAAATTAGGTATAAGAAGTTTCAGAAAAGTTAAGAAGTAATTTTTTTCTTTCCCTTGAGTCTGTAGGGGTAAGGTTTTAAGTCCCCCCTATTTTTATATATTTAATAAAACCGGTAGGGGTCATCCAAACCCCCTCTCCCTCTGAGAGGCTTTTATTAATATATATATACATGTATTAATATTGAGTTTTAACACATAGTATATAACCATATACTTAAGTAATTATCAACTCATATGCTTAAGTAAAAATAGGAAATTTCCCAATATTAAATCCATTAGTAAATATTTTTAATTCTAAAAATATTCGGGTCATTACAAAAGAGGCATGAGGTTCCTGTTTGAGGGGCTGAGGCGGCTGACTTGTAACTTCTTTAGAGAAGTCCTCCAGATTAGAGAGGGCATATATGACAGACCTTCTCAATTCAAGAGATATCTTGAGAGCATCATAAATGCTCAACAAGGAAGGAATTTTCTTCAGATGAGCCAGGATATCGTACTTGACCCTTTCGTTGCTAGGAGCCGTTTGTGCAGGGGCCGGTTGAGGCCTGGTCTGATTTTCATGCTAGGCTGGTACAAATCTTGGTTGTACCCTTCTGCCTGACTGGAGATTGAGTTGATAGACTTTGGTAATTGTCTGATCCATTGATGTAGATGACTCTCCTTTCAAGAGTTGGACCATGTTCACGGAACTAAAGTCCATCTTCCTCCTTTTTCTTAGAAGGGCAACTGTCTTTGTGCTTTCTATTGTCCGGTTGGATTTCCAGATTGGGCCGGAATTGGCCTAGACCATCGAGTTTTACGACGATGTAGGCCAGATTCCTCACTAACAGCTGATGTTTCCTGTCGAGTTAGAGTTGAGGATTCTAATTTGGAACTCTTAGGAGAACTGAGCGGTGCTCGTTTACTGTTCTCTTCTCAGTCTTCTTCGGAGATATAGCTATTAGAGAAGTTGGAAAGCCCTCGGAGCACTGAAATTTGTTCAGACGCCGACAAACTGTCAGTTAACCCTGAGCTTAGGACTGCTTCTTTTGTTAGAGGGCCTTTGTTTGAATTGCCTGCAACAAGTGAATATTGATTCTTGAGCTGACTTAAGATTTGCACCGATCGCCGTGTTTGACGATGATTTTGACTTGGAGTCTCAGGTGTACCTAGTGTCTCTTAAGGAGAACCAGATTGTACTTATTCATCATCTGCCTCTCGTTCTCCTCTAAATGAAAATTCTTCAGAAAGATCTGAAAGTCATGTAGGTGTCCATCCTTGTGTGGACGGTCTCCTTTTTGGGAATTCAATGTCTTAAGATTGACCTAGCCAATCCTGAAATGCCTAGTGTCTTTTTGGACTGCAGGCTATTACTTGCCTTAGGAAATTCAACCATGAAAGGTCTTCATTTGGGACCACATTGATAAAATGACAAGAGAATATGTTAGATTTATCTCCGGAGTCTGCTAATTGGAGGCTATCATAGTCATAGTCTGAGCAGAAACCTGAAGGGATGAAATCCATCAAGGTGATTGCCATCAATGACTTTTGTTCCAGAAGAGTGTCTTGGACAGGACCATTTTTCTTGGCTTTCCTTACTCTTTCTCTCTTCTATTCTTTCTCAGCCTTGGCTATACGCTTCCCTTATTTTCTCTAGAGTTGAGTCTACCTTCTAACCTGAGCTTGCTTTCTAGCATCAACATTTTGGATCAATTGCTTCTTTTCCTTGGCACCTTTGCTTTCGAATAGGGTCCAATCTTCATCTGATGGCTTATCGTCAGAAGAGTTGTCACTTGAAGAGGCTTTATCTTTCTTAAATGGTTTTGAAGCAACCACCGTATTGGATGTAGCTGCATGTTAGAAATCTTGACCAATGAAAATCTCTTTGTTGTCCAAGAGTCGCTAAATGATGTCCTTTAATACGAAAAAATCCTTTATTTTGTGACTGATTATATGATGATAAGGACAATATTTGGGATCATCATTCTTTATTCTGATCTCTTGAGGTCTCTTGCTTTCTGAGAGAGTGATTAGTTCGTTGCCGAGGAGGTCTTCGAACAAGTCTTCGATGATATCTCAGAGAAAGAATATGTTTTATTCATTCTTTCTTCAATGGTGATTCTTTTTGGTGGGTCGCGCTTATCTTGACATTGTGGACTTCTGGTTCTACCTTGAGCTGGTTTAGTACCAATTTTATTTGGTCAATTGCCATTGTTTGATCAACCAGTTGGTCTACCTACACTTGGTGCTTGTTGTGCAACCTTTTTCGTTTCAACTACTGCTGTTGTTGAAGATTCAAGGTGATCAGTGCCTCTACCTCGCCCTCTCTTTTCTATGTGGCTCTTTACGTCATGTGCTTTTGTGCATAGAACTTCCAAACTTTTAAAGGTTTGGGCCATGAGGGCAGTCGACAGATCATGCCTGAAGCTATTGAGACACATCCAGATAAGTTCCAACTGAGTGAACTTTTGAGGACAAGAGAAGGTCAAGGATCTCCATCGGGCAATGAACTCTATTACAGACTCATTGTCTCTCTGTCTAGTCTCAATCAATTCTAGAACACCCACTCTTCTTTGAGTGTTGTAGAATTGTTTGTTGAATTTAGACACCATTGTATTCTAATCCGGGATTGAAGCCTCGGGAAGATTGCATATCATGTGAAAGCAACACCTTCTAGGTGAAAAGCAGACCATAGAATCCCCAAAGCAAACAGGTCTACCCATGAGCATCCTCAACATTAACCAAGCCTCTTCTGGGTTATACTCTACTCTCCAAGAGCGAAAGGCAGACCATAGAATCCCTAAAGCACTGACTAAGGCACTTTCCTGGCAAAACTGATAGCTAGTTGAACATTCTTTTGTCGAAAGCAAATTTTTTTTACAAAGGACCAAAACCTTTTACAAAATGTTTTCAAAAATAAACTCTTTGGTATCCTGACCAGATTGTACCAACCTGCACTGAGCAGCCCCAACAAGACAAAGCAGAAGAAGCCAACACCATGCATCCCCACAAGTCGCAATCAGCAGAGTCATGGGAAGCATCCTCGCCTTTATTCCCTGCATGACATCCCTGCATAGCGTCATGCTTCTGGTAACCAAACTCCTCAGCATCATCTTTGATCAAAATCCAGCCTCTCTCAGCCATTTCAATCATCCGGCTAGCACCTCTTGGACATGCCGCCTCTCTTTCGACACCCCCGTGTGTCCTCGGCATCCCGTGTATACCTTTACAGCATATACCGCCTGCATGTCCTCTTTTTTGACACCCCCGTGTGTCCTCGACATCCCGTGTATACCTTTACAGCGTATACCACCTGCATGTCTTCTCTTTTCGACACCCCAATGTGTCCTCGACATCCTGTGTATACCTTTACAGCATATACCACCTGCATGTCCTCTCGTTCGACAATCCCGTGTGTCCTCGACATCTCGTGTATACCGTTACAGCGTATACCGCCTGCATGTCCTCTGTTTCGACACACGACATCCCGTGTATACCTTTACAGCGTATACCACCTGCATGTCCTCTCTTTTCGACACCCCCGTGTGTCCTCGACATCCCGTATCTACCTTTACAGCATATACCACCTGCATGTCCTCTCTTTTCGACACCCCCGTGTGTCCTCGACATCCTGTGTATACCTTTACAACGTATACCACCTGCATGTCCTCCTTTTCGACACCCCGCGTGTCCTCGACATCCCGTGTGTACCTTTACAGTGTACACCACTCACATGTCACTCCTTCAACACCCTGCGTGTTCTCGACACCCTATGTGTCTATTCGATCAAACTCGATCGAATCCTTCTAGCCGACGCCTCTAGGCTATGCCATCCCTGCATCCATCATGCCCCAGTGAGTAGTCCGAACTACTCGCCTTTCCCCAGCAGTGGCCTTGCCACTACATTGCACTCACCATTTGCACTGCATATATACATATCATCATTCTACATCCCTGTTATTCGAGCTCGGTGTAAAAATAGGATAATTACAGTCTTTGCCGTTCGAATTACCAACCTTGGCATTCTCCAGCAAAGAGGGGCAGCTGTAAGCACCCAATTTTTACACCCCATCCTAACCGCAGTTAAAAAATTTTAACTGTGGTTAACTCTCCAGTCAAACCCTAGAAAAACCCATGGCCTATAGTCCCAAACCCTTTAGTCCAAGCCCACAAGGCCCAAAAACCCTTAGGATGATCCCATATAACCGAATGTGCAGGGCCCAGCCCATTTTCAACTAAAATCCATGATGTCAGTAGATCCTCTACCGACGTCTTAATTTTGGCCTATTTTCACTTTTTCGGTAATTATTCTACTGACCTCTGCAAGTTACGAGTTTTTCAGTCTACAAACCTCCTGCACACTCCACCATCCCTTCCTCCACCTCGGTCTCTCCCTCCTCAGCTCTTAGTCGACCTCCCCTTGGTCCATACACATACCTAGCCTTCCCTTTAATCCCTCTTAGGTCCCTGGTATCCATCCCTATAAAACCCAATGTCCCCTTCACTGTAAATGGTCGATATTCTTTTAAGGAGAATCCCTGTTACAAAACCCTGCGTTCTCAGCCTCTCCTCTCCCCTTCTTGATCTCAGTCAAACCCTAGGACCTACCCCAAGTCCCCCTGCAGCTGCGGAGTATCACCGGTGCACCACCACCTGTACACAGACCCCCTATCTAGCTCAGCCGAAACAGAGCACTGGGTAGGGTGCACCCCCTATCCCATTCACTTCTTGGTTTACCTTTAATGTGAACCCTTGGTCATTTCCAGCGGGGCTTTATTTACTTCCTTATTGTTGTAATCAGACCCACACAGGGTGTTCACCCACCTAAACCGTAAGTGTGGTGAACCCCTTTCGGGTATAGCAATCCCAGGGCTCTCACAGCCATCACGGAACCTTCTGGGGTCCCTCAGATCATGAGGGAACCCCTAGTAGCATTGGTCTACAACCCAGTAGCCACAGACCTGATTTTACAGAAATCTAGGAATGGCGGTACTCTCAGTACCGTCATTCCTGAAATGGTCTAATTTCCATTTTTTCAGTGATTCCTCTGCCGACCCTTGTTTTTGTACTTTTTCCAGAATGTCGGTCATACCTCTACCGACATTCTGTTTATCGCCTGTTTTGGTGTGGGCGGTAGAACGACTACCGCCAACATGCACTATCTGCTTCAGGCGCTTTGCAGCTCTGTGGGGCCCACTCCAGGCATCCCCTGGGTCCCACACCAGGCTCATAACATCCCCAGGAGTCCCCTCTACACTTCCCCATCCTCGGTTCACCTCGGGTTACAACCTAACCCTAGTTAACAATGGCAAAACACAGTCTTAAAACACTGTTCATAATGTAGGTAATTATATTACCGACATTAAAATGTGTTTTATTTCTAGGCTTTTGCAGGGGCCTAGGCCTGGTAGGAGGCTACTTTAGGCCCTGCCTAGCCCCCTGGGCCCACCTTGGACTGTACCAGACCCTTAACCACGGTAAAATACACCTCCGGTTAACATTTAACCGTGGTTAAGCACCCCTTAACCCCACAAACTTTTGGAAAATTAAACGGATATTCCTAAAACAAACTTTGGACCATAATCCTGACTTTGGCTCTCTCCCTAACCCTGGTTAGCAACCCTAACTACAGCTAGAACCCCTTAACTGTGGTTAGCCACCCTAATCGTGGTTAACTTCGGTTTACGGCCTACCGGGCCTAAAAACCAAGTCTACCGGACTTACCTCGGCCTACCGGGCCCCGCCTTAGCCTACCGGGCTAAAACTCACTCACCCTTTACTGTGGTTAGCAACCCTAACTGCAGTTAGTTCGGCCTAATCCCAGTTAGCAATCCTAACCCGGGCCGGACTCCTTCCTAGTCTACCAGACTACTCCCTAAGCCTACCAGGCTTACAATACCCTGCACTTGACTACCTCGGTCAACCAACCCTAGTCTACCGGACTAGTCCATGTTAGCCACCCTTGGTGCACACACACACGCCCTTAGCCTCGGCACAGGCTCACGTGCCAGAACTACGCTTGATCTGATCTTACCCTGTGAGTACGTAGGCAGCCCAACACGGGCCCGACCGCAGTTAGCTTTTCCCTGCTTAGATTAGTGTTCATTTAAACATTTCGGTATTTTAAACAAGATTAACTTTATTGGCTTAAACCCGGGTAGTACGGAACCGTTGTAAAACGGAAGCCTCGGGATGCCTAACACCTTCCCCGGACTTAACCGAACCCCTTACCCCGATCTCTCTCATGGACCAAGACCTTATACAAAACTTCGGGGGACTTATCCCTTCTGAATGAATAGGTGGCGACTCTCAAAAACCCGTGAGCCACAAATAGATTCAGAGAGTGAAATCCCGCGCTCACAGCTCTGGCGACTCTGCTGGGGAGTGCTTTCTAAACATCTTTAGGGTTCAACTAGGAACCCGGGTTTAAGCCAACTAAACCTTGATCTTGTATAAAATGCTTAAAGCGTTTAACTAAACACTCATCATTTTACATCTCTTTATTAAATTGTATACTGTGCATCTATACATGTCATAGTAGTGTAATTAATCTCATTCAACCCAGTAGATAGGCTTATTACATTAACGGCTGCTGGATGATCATCCTCAGTATCAGTGACTTAAACGTCTTGGAGGTCCGCGGAGTTACTCCTATTGGATGATATCCCTCAGGGAAGGATTCTAAACGCTCGCGCTTACACCAATCGTCTATTTTCAGGTATGTTCTATACCGGGGAGTCGCATATACGGTGTTAAGTGATCCCCTCATCCTACTAGGAACACCTTTGCATCAAACCAGCATTCATACATGTAGTCTAGGCTTCGGTATAGTCTATAAGCAGTCCATTCTGGAAGGGCTACTACAAACCGTAACCTGCTTGCACTCTATACCTGTCCCCAATCATGATTGACTACCTAGGCACATTCTACCCGGATAACCACCCACTCAGGGACATGTAATGAGCCAAACTTGTGCTTGTAACAAACTACATCCAACTTCGCTTCCCGACATAGCTTATGGAGTCCAAATCCCAGGCAGACAGGCTTTCACTGGGCCTGTCCCAACCTTGATCTGATAGGTCCTTCGATTTCCAAACAACCTGGGCTAAAGTACGTCGGAACTCCATCCGTCTGCCCTATCAGATCACGTATGCCATGTCACACCCAAACAAAATCTGCATCTTCATTTTGCATCCCATCTCATGCACAGTGCACTCACAGAGTCTGTATCATTGTCCAGGTAGATGGCAGGTCCTTCAGGGATAACTCAGTCAATGGGCTGACAGTCTTGGCCGCATCTAACTTCTCAGGGGGCAAGTGATGACAACCTCCAAGCTTCAATTGGGGCTTTCACCTCGGGTCAGCGCCTCATTTGGGCTCAGTACTACAAAATTGGAAATATCCTAGACCTATTTGTGGTTAACCCGGACTCGCGCCTCATGAACGCTACTATCCAGTGCTGGAGCCCATCTCACATGGTATTTCGTTTTGGTAAGAACGAGCTCTGCCCAACACTGGAAGAGATTCAGCGCATTCTGGGGTTAAACATGGATGATGAAGCCATAGTACCGCGCTACAAGACAACATACCAGGCAAACCTATCCAGGTTCTTGCATATCAAGCCTACCTGCTTGCAGCCTGGTCCTAACGGCTCTTTTGATCGGATGTCCTTGTCTTTTCTCAAAAAGAAATACAAGCACAAATGGAACCCTGACTCCATTTTAGCAAAACTTCTCAGTCTCAATGCCCTTGCACTGATAGCCATGTTTCAACTGGTGTTCCTACGGTGCCGTTCGCTTGTCGAGGCAGTTCTGGTCGGGATCATCGAGGACATGCACAACTCCTGCTCGGTTGTACCAGTCATTTTAGCTGAGCCTCTTAGAGCTCTCAACGAGTCTGCAAACTGCAGAAAAGGCATCTTCCATGCTAGTACACCTCTCCTGCACCTCTGGTTGGTAAGTCACTTCATACAATCATTTCAGTACCAGGTGACATCCGCGATGCTTACAGTCTGCCTCGGAAGATTTCTCAAAATCAAGGGCCGATAGTAACTACAGATGTTGGAGAGCTCTACCAGCTCCTCCAAGACCTTTTAGAGGAAGAAAGCACTTGGCAGTGCAATTGGCTTGTGTTGAACAGGTTACCCCGTATTGTCATCACCGACAAACGATGCATGATTCTTACTGGTCTAACAGGCTACGCAGTCTATACACCACTCCAAGTCCTCCGACAGTTTGGACTCCCTCAGCATATTACCGTGATAGACCAACAGGAAAATGATTGGATCACTTTCACAGTACACTCCGAAAACCTCACCCGGCACTTCCAGTCATCTTGACGCAGCTCCAGACGAGACCAATGGCCCGACTTCATGGTTTTATCAGGGCCAGCAACCAACTCGGCATATCGACAATGGGTGGATAATCCTAACATTCTACCCGGTATGCCTGCGCCTAGGGAACTGCCCACACTAGTTGTAACTCCATCACAAGGGACCATACCCTTAGCAGAGATGGTGGTTCCCTGGACAGACTTCTTCCTGGAGAGACAACTCTAGATCCAGCAGAAATGGAAGAAGCTAAGGAAAGCCCAGCGTGCATTTAGGCAGCAGGAAGCTGAACAAGGTCGTGAACTCTAGGCCGTACAAGAACAGGTCGAACAATTGGAACAGACAATCCAATCTCTTCACAGGAAACACAGAACTGATGCCAGGGAAACAGCTATCATCCGGGCCTAGCTTCACTTCCACCAAGAACAGCTTGATAGTGCAAAGGCAGAGATGATCTCCCATATCCAATAATTTGGATACCGCATGTTCAACGCTACCGAGACCCTTATGCACATGAAAGTTGAAGTCACATCCCTTCAGTAATAGATCATGGATCTTGAGGGTGTGCCTCGTCCACTTGACTTTGCGATCCCCGAAGGGCTTGCTTAGAATCGAGTCTTTTTCCTCTTCTTTTAGTCTCACTATCCATGTACTCACTACACTCTTCATGCATCAATGAAAATATTTTTCTAGCATCTACCTTTTGCCCTCATGCATAATCATGATTAGCCGTTGCATTCTTTTCAGTTGCATGAGCCGACCTGTGACTCGTTCTCTGATTGCGATTCTCGCAGAAGCTGCAGCTGCCGATGCAGTCTTGACAGAAATACCAATCACGGAGGTACTCCTTGACACAGTCCGATCAGAGAACAGCTCTTAGACAGTACAATCAGAAAGCAGTACAGGATCGATGGCAGAACCTGCAGATCAGCACCAGCTAACCATTGAGATCCTATAGTCACATAATAGAGACATAGCAGCCATGCAGGCGAAGCTTGACAGTGTTCTGGAATCCCTGAAGATTCTGATTGGCACCCGAACCGAAGAACCAGCCGAGCGACCTACACCTGAGCCTCGCCATTCCCTCTTCATCATACCTAATCCCATACCCGTAACAGGCGGAGGAGAGGAGTATAACCAGTACAAAGAGCAACCGAAGATCTTACACGTCCACTAGGACCAACCGTCATCCTTAGATCCAATCCCTTCCTTACAGGACGAGATCAAGCAAATGAAAGAGGAGATGAGAAGAATGAAAGGTACATCCACCAGTACAAGTCTATCACTGGAAGACTTAACCTTTTCATCATGGGATGCTGTTCCCGCAGGTTTCAAGGTCCTAGAATTTGATAAATATGATGGTTCAGGCTGTCCAAAACAACACTTGCAGCTATACTTAGGGGACATGCTCCAACATAATAAAAACCAACCCTTGCTCATCCAGTACTTTCAGAAGAGTTTGAAGGGGGTAGCCCTTACATGGTGGATGTCGGTGGACAAGCAGAAAGTCAAGACCTGGCAGGATGCCATGGACAGTTTCATAGAGCAGTACTCCTTCAACCAGGAGCTCTGCCCTCAAAGAAGCCAGCTCATACAGCTAAGCCAGCACAACAACGAGTCATTTTTGGAGTACACCACCCGCTGGAGGGAAATGGCAGCAAAGATCCCAACTCCTATCCTAAGGAGGAATTGGCAGACATGTTCATGGGCACCCTGAAGCAGCCCTACTCTATACTCATAGTGACCTTACCAGTAGTGGACTTCGGCACTATCGTTAGGACAGGTGTCCGTATCGAGACTGCTATCAAAAGCGAGGCCATTCATTCCAGTCTGGGACTTGATCCCCCCAAAGCAACGGCCTCATCCAGCAGAAATATCGGTCCCCGTGACCACAGAAAGAAGGAAGATGTACATATGGTTACTTCTACGGCACCCATCAGATTACCAGCTCCAGCAGCTCAGCAGCAGTTAGTTAGCAGGAATACCCGGCCAGCCCGACCAGTCTAGGGGCAAAACCGTCCTCCCAGAAACTTTATCCCTCTTCCATATACCCTCAACCAGTTATTGGAATTCCTCACCAAGAGGGTCTTCTCGAGTTGAGAGGTCCTGCACCTCTTCTACCTCCAGACAAGTAAGGCAAGAACTATAATGTCGATCATCACTGCGCCTTTCACAGAGGCCCAGGTCATGCTACAGATTATTGCATAGGCCTGAAGTGTGCAATACAAGATCTCTTGGATGAAGGAAGAGTTGAGCTGGCTCCCAGCAACACCAACATCAATCAGGTGCCACTGCCCCCACATAATAATCAAATCAATTTTATCCACTGGGAAGAGCTCGGGATAGGGCAGCCAGGACCCAGCACACCCACAGTGAATGACAGCATCATCAGGCCCTCTTACCAATCACCTATCATAATCTCCTTCCCCCAATCAAACATACACATTGTTCAGTCTCCAACCCAAATACCTGCCCCTAAGCAGATCATCTACACAATTCCTTACCCGGTAAATTGGCCAACAGCTCCAGCTCAAGCCTCAACCTCTTCAGGCCCTATTCGGATCCCTTACATCCCAGAGCCTCCTTTTAATCTCAACCGAGTACCCGCTCCTCGCTCTCTCATCCTTGAGATCGAGAGCATAGCCTACCTAACCAAATCTGGCCGGGTATATCAACCTCTTACAGCCGAGCTGGCAAAGGTGAAGAATACAGAGGCAGAGAAACAGAAAGCAGGGGTGTCAGACCCACAGAAGGAAGTAGTAAATTCAGCAGTTTTATTGAAAATCCTGGAAAAAGCAGAGGAGTTCAATATCACTCAGGAATTGAGTAAGGTCCCAGCAAAGATATCTATCTTGGGTCTTCTTCTCACTTCAGAGCATCACAGGAAGCAACTGCTCCAAGTATTTGGCAATGCCCATGTAACTCCAGACATAACGTCCGAGAAACTGGGGCAGATGGTAGGGCAAATCCTTGAACCCAAAGTCATCTCTTTCACAGAAGAGGAGATACCGGACAACGACAGAGACCATACCCGGGCTTTGTACATCGCAGTACAGTGCATGGACTGAACATTATCATCAGTGCTCATCGATAATGGCTCCGGCCTGAACGTCTGCACACTATAAAAACTGGGCTTGGACCTCAGTCAAGTGGAGAAGAGATCTATGACCATCAGGACCTTTGATAATACCACCAGGCAAAACCTGGGTGACATCGACCGGACCATCGGGGTCGAACCTGCTCAGTTCTCAACAAACTTTCAGCTGGTGAACGTGTCAGCCTCTTTCACTCTGCTCCTAGGGAGGCCATGGATCCATGCGGCCGGAGCCATTCCCTCCTCTTTGCATCAAAGAATCAAGTTCATACAGGATGACCGTCTGATTGTCATTCATTCTGAAGAGTTAGCAAGTTCCTTTAGGGACGTCTAAGAGCTGGGGCAAGGCACTGCCTTCATGACATTTTAGTTCGAGCAGGTTAGTTCTATCGCCCAGGTAGAACAGTAAGGCAAGCAAGCGGTGCCACCGTTTGTCAGAATGATGGCCAGAATGAACTATCAGCCCGGAAGTGGTCTCGGTGCCAGGAATCAGGGCATGAAGAAAAGATACACGCCTCCTCGTTACACACTTCCCTTTGGTTTGGGATACAAGCCCAGATACGAGGACTACCTTTCTAAGCTGACTAGGAAGAGTGGACAGACGGCGAAACTTGAACCCTGACCACACATCTCTATAACTTTCCTTGTGGGAATCTATGAGACCTACCCGAAAACCTCTGCTGCACCCGTTGCCTTAACACCCTAGCCCAGTGACGAGTCTTCAGGGATTCCAAAACCCGAAGTGTTCACCATGGCCCAGATGTTCGACGAGCTAACTGTCGAAGATGCTACCGAAGCAGAATATCTAGCGGGAGAGTAGGTCTGCACCCTCTCCAACAGTGCTGAAGCGTCATCCAGTCGCCAGCCACTGATCCATTGGTGGACTGAGGCTCTCACCATCGAGGCTAGCTAGGGCCGGGGCAAGCACAGTGCAGGACAGGTTGGTCCGAGACAGCAACGAACCAGCATCACCCTTCTCCTCCATCTATTCCTCTTTTGCTCCCGTTTGTAAAAATCCAAAAGTCAGGCCACTGTCGGCCTCCTTTTGTTTGAGTCTTTTTGTAACAAGTCATTTTGCTAATCAGATTGTTTTGACTCAAAAGAATCATGTTTTCAAAAATACAAACATTTCATATCGGCTAATGACGAAATCATACAGACTCTTCCCCTGGAAAGCCTAGTGTCCTAAAGCCAACAAATCATTATCATCAAAGCATGCTAAACTGAAGCTAATTGGTTTGCCAGGAAATTACCTGACAGGGCTACCCCTCAAATCCTCCTTGAACTCTCCGAAGCAGAGTATGACTTAGAACAGGAAGAGGAACCGCCTCAGGAAATTCTGAACCTCCTCGAGCACAGCGAAGGACTTCTACAGTCTAATAGGGAGGACACTGAAATAATTAATCTGGGATCCACAGAGAACCCCCGGCTAGTCAGAATCGGCACTAGCAGGAACCTTCAGCGGAGAGCAAACATGATCAGTTTCCTGAGAAGCTACAGTGATGTCTTCACCTGGTCATATGCTGACATGCCAGGCCTAGACCCAGCATTGGTGGTACACACTGCCCTTGAACCCCGACGTCAGACTAGTGAAGCAGAAACTAAGACGGATGAGGCCCGAATGGTCACAGAAGGTCAAGAAAGAAGTTGAGAAGCAGATCAGCGCAGGCTTCCTAGCAGTTGCAAACTACCCTGAGTGGTTAGCCAACATAGTCCCGGTACCTAAGAAGGATGGCAAGGTCCGTATGTGTATTGACTATCGCAATCGGAACAGGGTAAGCCCCAAAGACAACTTTCTTCTCCCGCACATTGACGTTCTGGTCGACAATACCGCTGGGCACGAGACTCTCTCATTTATGGATGGTTTCTCCGGATACAACCAGATTAGGATGGCAGAAGAAGACATGGAGAAAACCTTCTTTATCACGCCTTGGGGCACATTCTACTACAAGGTCATGCCTTTCGGACTCAAGAACGCAGGGGCCACCTATTAGAGGGCCATGACAACCTTGTTCCACGACATGATGCACAAGTCAACTGAAATCTACGTGGATGACATGATCGTCAAATCGTTGACCGCTGAACCCCATCCTGAAGACTTGAAGAGACTCTGCGACAGACTCCGAGAGTACGGCTTGAGACTAAATCCAGCCAAGTGTGTCTTTGGAGCCTCATCAGGAAAGCTCCTGGGATTCATAGTCAGCAAGAGAGGCATTGAGATCGATCCAGCTAAATCCAGAGCTATCATCGAAATGCTAGCACCCCAAACTGAAAAGGAGATCCGTGGTTTCCTAGGTAGTATTCAGTACATCAGTCGGTTCATTTCTCAGCTAACTATGATCTGTGAGCCAATCTTCAAACTTCTTCGAAAGAACACGCCGACAATCTGGACAACAAAATGCCAAGAAGCCTTTGACAGAATAAAGTAATATCTTCTGAATCCTCCAGTACTTGTGCCTCCTACACCGGGACGCCCACTACTACTCTACATCTCTGTGTAAGAAACCTCCATGGGGTGCATCCTGGCACAACATGACAAGACAGGCAGAATAGAGTAAGCCATCTACGATATCAGTAAGCGTCTGCTTGAGTATGAAGAGCGGTACAATCCTCTTGAGAAGACATGTCTAGCACTGGTCTGGGCAACTCAACGTCTTCAGCACTATCTATTTTCCTACCCGGTAATTCTGCTCTCCCGGATGGACCCACTTAAATATCTACTAGAAAAGCCAGCCACCACCGGAAGGACTGCCTGATGGCTTATGATGTTGTCTGAATTCGACATCACGTATATGACACAGAAGTCAATTAAGGGGCAAGTGCTAGCAGATCACCTGGCCCACAGTCCGACCCAGGATTATGTGTCTGTACATGATCAGTTTCTAGATAAAGTCATCCTGTATCCAGAAGTGGACAAACAAGAATACTTCAGCTGGGAGTTGTATTTTGACGGAGCTGGCAACAGTCATGGGCATGGGGCAGGAGTAGTCCTGATCTCACCTAAAGGAGCACACCTCCCCATCTCAATCAAGTTGAACTTCATATGCTCCAACAATGAAGCAGAGTACGAGGCATGCATAGCAGGACTAAAAGAAGCTCTAGACATCAGGATTGAAGAGGTAGATGTCTACGGTGACTCATCTTTGGTAATCTGTCAGGCAAATGAGTCTTAGGCCATCTGAAAAGTAAGGCTAGTCCCGTACTTAGCCTACCTCAATCTGCTAATCAGTCAATTCAAAAGAATCAGTTTCAGCCACCGATCCAGGAACCAGAATAGATTTGCCGACGCACTGGCCACTCTAGCTTTAATGGTACAAATTCCAACAGACATCATGCTCTGGCCGATAGAAATTCAGCAATAAGACCAGCCTACCTACTACCTTCAGATCGAAGAGGTATCAGACAATAAGCCTTGGTATGCAGACATCATGCAGTATCTCAATGACGGGACCTTCCCTTTCGATGCTACCAAAACAGACAGCCGGGCAATCAGAAGACCGGCCATTCAGTTCGTCCTATCAGGGGGCATCTTGTACAAAAGATCATCGAACCTACTCTAGCTCAGGTGTCTAGATATCGGTGAAGCAGCACAGGTAGTCGAAGAAGTTCACAGAGGAGTTTGCGGCCCACACATGAACGGGTTGATGTTATCTAAGAAGTTATTAAGGCTAGGCTACTACTAGTCCACTATGGAATCAGACTGTTGCAAGCATGTACAGAAGTGCCACCAGTGCCAAATCTATGCCGACAGGGTAAATGCACCGCCGAACAAGCTGCACAATCTCACCGCTCCTTGGCCATTCTCGGCTTGGGGCATCGACATCATCGGACCCAGAGCTTCGAAAGCATTAAACGGACATCGATTCATCCTGGTAACGAACGATTATTTCACGAAATGGGTCGAGGCAGCCTCTTATGCCAGCATCACAGCCTTAGTGGTTCAACGTTTTCTGAGAAGGGATATCATCTGTTGATATGGGGTCCCATATGAGATTGTAACAGACAATGCTCTCAACTTTTGCAACAAGGGGATGACTGATCTCTGCCAGAAATTCAAGATCCAACATCACAACTCTATGCCGTACAGGCCACAGACCAATGGTGCAGTTGAAGTCGCCAACAAGAATCTGAAGAAAATCATAGAGAAGATGGCAACCAAGTACTCTACCTGGTATGAGATGCTCCCTTATGCACTCATGGCCTACAGAACGTCCATCCGAACCTCAACTGGGGCAACACCATTCGCTCTGGCCTATCGTATGGAAGCATTCATCCCTGTCGAAGTGCAAATTCCATCACTCCGGGTGTTAATGGAAGCAGAGCTCCCAGAAGCAGAATGGGTACAGACCCAGTATGAGCAACTGAACCTGATCAAAGAACGGTGACTGAAAGCCATCAACCACTCTCAGGCCTATCAAAGGCGCATGGCTAGGGCATTCAACAAGAAATTCAAGCCAAGAAGCATCGAGATCGGCAACCTGGTTCTCCGAAAAATGTTACCAAACCACCCTGACCCAAGAGGCAAGTTCACTCCCAACTATGAAGGCCCATACGTCGTCCGAGATAAATTCTCCGGTGGTGCCCTTCAACTCAGACGTATGGATGACGAAGACCTCCCAGAGCCCGTCAACATGGACAAAGTCAAAAGATACTACGCTTAGGGTCTAGATCTGATAGGCGCTTTGCACTTGTAGTTTCTCTGGGAAATGACAAGAGGCCATCCTTGGCACACTCTTCATCCCTCTTTCCTGTAACCCGTTTACAAATCAAATGAATCTCGCTAGTTAGCCCCTTGAGCCTGACAGCCTTTCTTTCATTACACTTTTCAGGGACACCCTCCCTCGCCCTATTTGGCATTGGCTTGAACTACGTCATGACCTGATCCTGTAAAGGTACATAGGCAACCTATCAAATTAGGTGCGATCAAATTAGGGGTATCCACTCCCTAACTCTCCCCCAATTAGAGTCCCTTACTCCCCAAGTAGAGACAAACTCTCCCAGCTTCCCAAGCAAATCGACTCACATGGGTACAAAATTTCTATCAAAAGAAAGCCCAAAATAAAAGTCGAAACATCTCAACAATCAGAGACTCCCCACAGAGATAATCTATCCGGACTCTTTACCTAGCAGAGACAATCTCTCCAGAAAAACAAAATCCTCAGGCAAAGATAACCTCTTTATCCCCAGGAATTATGAGTGCAAGTGCAATATCACATCTGAATCCCCAGCAAAAATATCATCCTCAAAACCCTCGAGGAGCGCCATTCAGGGCTATAATGGGAGAAGACCTATTTTCCTCTACATAAACAAAACCTCCCCAGTAAGTCGCGAGCATGAGTGAAAACCGGCAACGGCCTCATTGCACAAAAATCACGCGATCCCCAGACCTAGTCTTGTGACTAGGGGCAAAAAAGGGACAAAAACCAATCAGCTTCGCAGGCATGAGAAAAACCGGCAACGGCCTCCTCGGAGAGCAGTTTGGCAACAATATCCGGCAGCAATCAGGCTAGCCAGATAAATCCCCTACAACAATCCCCAACAGGTGGCATGGAAGAGCAGCTTTCCCAACACTAGGCTCCAGCAAAGTTCAGATCCCCAACAATGATCCACGGCTGTGTCATATCCCTCAGCAGATCCCCAGCAGTGATCTACGACTATGTCATATCTCTCAGCAGATCCCCAGCAACGGTCTACAATGGCATTACATCCCCTAGCGGATCTCCCTAATAGAAGCATCCTATTTGCTCACCCAGCAAGCTTCTCCCCAGTCAGAGTTTAATCTCCAACAGTGACAAAACAAACAGGTCTACCCATGAGAATCCTCAACATTGACCAAGCCTCTTCTGGGTTATACTCTACTCTCCAAGAGCGAAAGGCAGACCATAAAATCCCCAAAGCCCTGACTAAGGCACTTTCCTGGCAAAACTGATAGCTAGTTGAACATTCTTTTGTGGAAAGCAAAATTTTTTTACAAAGGACCAAAACCTTTTACAAAATGTTTTCAAAAATAAACTTTTTGGTATCCTGACCAGATTGTACTAGCCTACACTGAGCAGCCCCAGCAAGACAAAGCAAAAGAAGCCGACACCATGCATCTCCACAAGTCACAATCAGTAGAGTCATGGGAAAGCATCCTCGCCTTTATCCCCTGCATGACATCCCTGTATAGCATCACGCTTCTGGTGACCAAACTCCTCAGCATCATCTTTGATAAAAATCCAGCGCCTCTCGGCCATTTCAATCATCCGGCTAACACCTCTTGGACATGCCGCCTCTCTTTTGACACCCCCGTGTGTCCTCGGCATCCCGTGTATACCTTTACAGCATATACCACCTGCATGTCCTCTTTTTCGACACCCCCGTGTGTCCTCGACATCCCGTGTATAACTTTACAGCGTATACCACCTGCATGTCCTCTGTTTTCGACACCTCCGTGTGTCCTCGACATCCCATGTATACCTTTACAGCGTATACCACCTGCATGTCATCTCTTTTCGATTCCCGTGTATACCTTTTCAGCGTTTACCACCTATATATCCTCTCTTTTCGACACCCCCGTGTGTCCTCGACATCCCGTGTATACCTTTACAGCGTATACCACCTGCATGTCCTCTCTTTCGACACCCCCGTGTGTCCTCGACATCCTGTGTATACCTTTACAGCATATACCACTTGCATGTCCTCTCTTTCGACACCCCCGTGTGTCCTCGACATCCCATGTATACCTTTACAGCGTATACCACCTGCATATCCTCTCTTTTCGACACCCCCGTGTGTCATTGACATCCCGTGTATACCTTTACAGCGTATACCACCTGCATGTCCTCTCTTTTCAACACCTCCGTGTGTCCTTGACATCCTGTGTATACCTTTACAGCATATACCACCTGCATGTCCTCCTTTTCGACACCCCGCGTGTCCTCGACATCCCGTGTGTACCGTTAAGTGTACACCACTCGCATGTCACTCCTTCAAAATCCTGCGTGTTCTCAACACCCTGTGTCTCTTCGATTAAAATCGATTGAATCCTTCTGGCCGACGCCTCAGGGCTATGTCATTCCTGCATCCATCATGCCCCAGTGAGTAGTCCGAACTACTCGCCTTTCCCCAACAGTGGCCTTGCCAATACTTTGCACTCACCATTTGCACTGCATACATACATATCATCATTCTACATCCTTGTTATCCAAGCTCAGTGTGAAAATGGGATGATTACAGTCTTTGCCGTTCGAATTACCAACCTTGGCATTCTCCAGCAAAGAGGAGCAGCTGTAAGCACCCAATTTTTACACCCCATCCTAACCGTAGTTAAAAACTTTTAACTGTGGTTACCTCTCCAGTCAAACCCTAGAAAAACCCATGGTCTATAGGCCCAAACCCTTTAGTCCAAGCCCACAAGGCCCAAAACCCTTAGGATGATCCCATATAACCGAGTGTGCAGGGCCCATCCAATTTTCAACTAAAATCCATGATGTCGGTAGATCCTCTACCGACGTCTTAATTTTGTCCTGTTTTCGCTTTGTCGGTAATTATTCTTCCGACCTCTGCAACTTATGAGTTTTTCAGTCTACAAACCCCCTGCACACTTCACCATCCCGTCCTCCACCTCGGTCTCTCCCTCCTCAGCTCTTAGTCGACCACCCCTTGGTCCATATACCTAGCCTTCCCTTTAATCCCTCTTAGGTCCCTGGTATCCATCCCTATAAAATCCAATGTCCCCTTCACTATAAACGGTCGGCTTTCTTTTAAAGAGAATCCCTGTTGCAAAACCTTGCGTTCTCAGCCTCTCCTCTCCCCTTCTTGATCTCAGTCAAACCCCTGGACCTACCCCAAGTCCCCCTACAGCTGCGGAGTATCACCGGCGCACCACCACCTATACACAGACCCCCTGTCTAGCTCGGGCGAAACAGAGCACTGGGTAGGGTGCACCCCCTATCCCATTTACTTCTTGGTTTACCTTTAATGTGAACCCCTAGTCATTTCCAAGGGGCTTTATTTACTTCCTTATTGTTGTAATTAGACCCACACAGGGTGTTCACCCACCTAAACCGTAGGTGAGGTGAACCCCTTTCGAGTATAGCAATCCCAGGGCTCTCACAGCCATCACGGAACCTTCTAGGGGTCCCTCAGATCATGAGGGAACCCCTAGTAGCATTGGTGTACAACCCCAGTAGCCACAGACCTGATTTACAGAAATCTAGGAATGGCGGTACTCTCAGTACCGTCATTCCAAAAATGGTCTGATTTCCATTTTGTCGGTGATTCCTCTACCGACCCCTTGTTTTTGTACTTTTTCCAGAATGTCGGCATACCTCTACCGACATTCTGTTTATCGCCTGTTTTGGTGTGGGCGGTAGAACGACTACTGTCAACATGCACTATCTACTTCAGGCACTTTACAGCTCTGTGGGGCCCACTCCAGGCTTTTACAGGGGCCCAGGCTTGGTAGGAGGCCACTTTAGGCCCTACCTAGCCCCCTGGGCCCACCTTGGACTGTACCAGACCCTTAACCACGGTAAAATACACATCTGGTTAACATTTAACCGCGGTTAAGCACCCCTTAACCCCACAAACTTTTGGGAAATTAAACAGATATTCCTAAAACAAACTTTGGACCATAATCCTGACTTTGGCCCTCTCCCTAACCTTGGTTAGCAACCATAACCACAGTTAGAATCCCTTAACTATGGTTAGCCACCCTAATCGTGGTTAATTTCAGTTTACGGCCTACCGGGCCTAAAAACCAAGTCTATCGGACTTACGTCGGCCTATCGGGCCCCGCCTTAGCCTACCGGGCTAGAACTCACTCATCCTTTACTGTGGTTAGCAACCCTAACTACAGTTAGTTCGGCCTAATCCCGGTTAGCAATCCTAACCCGGGCCGGACTCCTTCCTAGTCTACCGAACTACTCCCTAAGCCTGGCTTACAATACTCTGCACTTGAGCACCTCGGTCAACCAACCTTAGTCTACCGGACTAGTCCATGTTAGCCACCCTTGGTGCACACACACACGCCCCTAGCCTCGGCACAGGCTCACGTGCCAGAACTACGCTCGGTCTAATCTCACCCTGTGAGTACGTAGGCAGCCCAACACGGGCCCGACCCCAGTTAGCTTTTCCCTTCTTAGATTAGTGTTCATTTAAATATTTCGGCATTTTAAACAAGATTAAATTTAATTGGCTTAAACCCGGGTAGTACGGAATCGTTGTAAAATGGAAGCCTTGGGTGCCTAACACCTTCCCCGGACTTAACCGAACCCCTTACCCCGATCTCTCTCGTGGACCAAGACCTTATCCAAAACTTCGGGAGACTTATCCCTTCTGAATGAATAGGTGGCGACTCTCAAAAACCCGTGAACCACAAACAGATTCAGGGAGTGAAATCCTGCGCTCACAAATGGTCTCTTCGATTACAGGAAGAAGAGACGGTGACATCCCTCCTATGAGTGATGCTTGGTTTGGGACTGTTCCTGTTCTTGGTATAATTAGATGATTTGAAGATGCAGGGGCTATGCCTTGATTACTACTATATCCTTGGTACGAGAAATGCGGTCTTGGGGCCGATGCAGACTTGAGAGCTGACAACTGAGTAACCAATTCTTGCATTTGAGACATGATGACCGTAATTTCATCATCTTTGTACCAGAGTTAGGCCTGTAAGGTAGCTGTTTGATCACCTGATATTGGAGGTGCCGATGCTGAAGGACGATTTTCTTTACCTTCGTTCCCGTCTAAGTTTGCCATCATGACAGCTACTGGTCGCTCAACACTTGGTTCTCGTGGCAGGAACAGATTTTTTAACTCTTCTTCTATGAAATAAGCCTTGGGCATTCCGTACAGAGGGTTAGGTGCATTGAAAACCTATTACGATAGTTCTGGTACCACTTCCGGCATTACAGATTGAATGCTCGGTTCTTCAGCTTCATAATCCTCTATTGGAGGGTTCTTCCCAACTTTCTTGGAGAGGTTATTAAGGTTATTTCTTGCTCTGATCCCTCTTGGGATTCATTGATATCTGATTCCAGAGCAGATTGAGTTGGATCTTGAACTGCTTCTTTGCCCCCTAACCTGATTTATGTGGGTCTTCTTCCTCCTTGGAATCTTTGGATTAGGATCCAATGCTTCAACTACTCTGGAGGATTCAGCTTTGTCTAGTGCAGCTAAATTGGCAGCTGCCGAATTCTGTGAACGTTGCCTTTCTGATAAGTCTTGCTCAGGTAGTGCTCCAGTTCCTTGGAATACTAGAGTTGTAAATTCTCCCGGAGCTGAGTTATTTCTTGTACCAATCACATTAATGGACACCCTTTCATAATGGGGATGTAGCATTCTGGTTCTTGGTTGTTCCTGAAAGGATTAATAGGAGTCGGGACTTCGGTCCTTAATTTTCTGCGAACAGAGCGAGCTGTGACCGGGGCATCAGTTGCCCTTTTGGGCCTTTGGGAGTTTATTCCCACGGGTTTGATACATGTCAGTCAATCAGGGGCTGACACTAAGAGGCCATCTGTGAGGTTTTTATTAAGAACTGGCTATTTGGCCAGTCCGCAAGGGTTTCCTATACCCAGGTCTCTCACAGAGACAGGCCAAAGCTACATGAGGGCTTGGGCTTGGTGCACACACTCCACCTCCTTTGATTTGACGTAAAGCAGGCGCAATGAAGTTGGTGCACCTCAATCCAATCTGGTGTCGTAATTTCACTGCCCAAAGTCTCTAATACTCTTTGACTATTAGATACGAAGGATTTCCTTCTCTAATGCTATTTAACAGTAGAGACGAAAAATTTCCATCAGAAAACTTCGAATACCGTCCCTAAAATCTTTACTGATAGAAAAACTTTTGTCCTTTATAGAAATTTCGTTGCTCAATACATTTCTTGTAGTGATCATGACATTGTTGTCCGATGATGAGAGGTCCCGGCTGGGTGTTTTGAGGATTGTAAAGACTGTTTCCGGCTCATTAGTGGTGTCTAGCTAATTTCGTAAAAGACTCTAATGTAAATAATACAGGTATTTGGTTTGATATGATGGCTAATGTAAATATATTGCTTTAATGAAGCATTTAATAAAGTTCAAAATTTCCTGCATTTTTGTAGGCAAATTCTTCCGTTGTGTGTTAATGACAAACGAGAGCGCGTTTTGGCACATAATTTCCTAAGGCGCGGGTTCGAAGTATCAAATAAAGGAGGCTCTACAAGCCGCCATGTGTTCCTTTTAACACCCACTAACAATGGTTAATATTCACTTACCCTAGGGTTCATGCAACTAACCTTGGCTTTAAAAAAAATATTAACCTTAGGTTGATTATGCTTCACCACAATTAAAGGGGGCTCTACTAGCCGTCACATATCCTTTTTAACACCCACTAATTGTGGTTAAGATTCAGTCACCCCTTGGGTTCATGCATCTGACATTGGTTTTTAGAAGAAAAAAATATAAACCTTAGATTGCTTATGCTTAAACACAATTAAAGGAGGGTCTGTAGGCTGCCATGTGTCCCTTTTAACACCTACTTAAATTGGTTAATATTCACTCACCCCTAGGGTTCATACATCTAACTTTGGATTTTAGAAAAACAATTTAAAAATACTAACCTTAGGTTGATAATGCTTAACCACAGTTAAATATGGCTCTACAAGCCGTCACATATCCTTTTTAACACCCACTAACTATGGTTAAGATTCACTCACCCCTTGGGTTCTTGCATCAAACCTTAGTTCTAAGAAGAAAAAAATATTAATCTTAGATTGATTATGCTTAATCACAGTTAAAGGAGGCTCTAGAAGCCATCATGTGTCTCTTTTAACACCAACTAACAATGGTTAATATTTACTCACCCTAGGGTTCATGCGTCTAACCATGGATTTTAGGGGAAAAAATATTAACCTTAGGTTGATTATGCTTAACCATAGTTAAAGGGGGATCTACAAGTCAACACATGTCCTTTTTAACACCCACTAACTATGGTTAAGATTCAATCACCCCTTGGGTTCATGAAAATATTAACTTTATATTGATTATGGTTAACCACAGTTAGAGGAGGCTCTACAAATCGCCATGTGTCCCTTTTAACACCCACTAACAATGGTGAATATTCACTCACCCCTAGGGTTCATGCCTCTAATCTTGGATTTTAGAAAAAAAAAATTAAAAATTATTAATCTTAGATTGCTTATGCTTAACCACAGTTCAAGGAGGATCTACAAGCCGCTATGTGTCCCCTTTTCACACCTACTAACAATGGTTAATATTCACTCACCCCTAGGATTCATGCATATAACCTTAGATTTTAAAAAAAAAAATTTGAAAGTACTAATCTTAGGTTGATTATGCTTAATCACATTTAAAGAGGGCTCTACAAGCCATCACATATCCTTTTAACACCCACTAACTATGGTTAAGATACACTCACCCCTTGGATTTGTGCATCAAACCTTAGTTTTAAGAAGAAAAAAATATTAACCTTATATTGGAATGCTTAATCACAGTTAAAGGAGGCTCGACAAGCCGCCATGTATCTCTTTTAACACCAACTAACAATGGTTAATAATCACTCACCCTTAGGGTTCATGCACCTAAACTTGGATTTTAGGGAAAAAATATTAACCTTAGGTTGATTATGCTTAACCATTGTTAAAGGGGGATCTACAAGTCACCACATATCCTTTTTAATACCCACTAACTATGGTTAAGATCCACTCACCCCTTAGGTTCATGCATCTAACCTAGGTTTTTAGATGAAATTTTTTTTACCTTAGATTGATTATGCTTAACCACAGTTAAAGGAAGCTCTACAAGCCGGCACGTTTCCCTTTTAACACCTACTAACAATGGTTAATATTCACTCACCCCTAGGGTTCATGCATCTAACCTTGGATTTTGGAAAAATATTTAAGAATATTAACCTTAGGTTGCTTATGCTTAACCACAATTAAAGGAGCCGTCATGTGTCCCTTTTACCACCCACTAACAATGGTTAATATTCACTCACCCCTAGGGTTCATGGTCATGCCCCAAAATCCCATGTTGGTCAATGAGACATTGGATCCGTGACTCTGCATATCCATATTAACTTAACAACATAAAAGGCATGCTAAAATTTGTGTCTCCAAAATTGTCGCGACCCAGAACCCACCCTAGGAGTTAGAGTGAACTTTGGACGACTAATCATGGCTTACATGACTTGCTTGACAAACCAACCTGCAAAAACCCACAGAGCATATACAATAGAGGACATTATAGCGGAAACATAACCATAAAGCACAGCGGAAGTCTACCAAACCTCTATGTATATACATACGCAAATCCAAGTTTATACAAAAAGTAACCAAAAGAAAGTGCGGACATGCCCGCCAAAATACATGGATATAATCACTCATGCTCACCCACAGCTAATCCACTCAGAATCTAACACCACCTCATGATAACCCTCTACGGGAGGTTCCTCCAAAGGTTCCTCGATGTACTCCTCTTCCACCCATGGACCAGGAGCACAAACATCAAATGGAGCAGCAGCTCCCTCAGAACCTGCCGACATAAGAAGTACGGCTGAGCATGGAATACTCAGCGGGTACTAAATACTAACCAACAGTCATAGTATACAGATAGCATACATAAAGTAGGAAACAAATTTCATATATAGAACAGGAACAATTTATATCATACAAGGAAGTAAAGCAATTTATAATCATGCTTGTATTTCGTAGAAAGCCGATAAAACCTCTTGAAAACATCGTGCACTTGACTTGACTTAAGGTACCATTTTCGTGCTTGAAAACTCATCTTGTCTATCTTGCTTGATTCTTGTATGTCGTGTCATGTCATGCATGTCATGCGTGCTTGCTTGTGATCATGTAACTTGTGAGATACACTTGTAAGATGTACTTGTGAGATGCGCTTGTGAGATGCCTTGAGAGGGAAGGGAGACCCTTCTTTATGCAATGCACTTGCGAGGGAAGGGAGACCCTTCTTCATGATATGTATGTACTTGCGAGGGAAGGGAGGCCCTTCTGCATGATATGCACTTGTGAGTGAGGGGAGACCCCTCGTGGAATGTTGGTTCTTGTCTTCCTGTGAAAAGCGAGGTAAAACATATCGTAGGATATGTCCCACCTCTAACCCTGTTCTTGAAAACCTCGATAAATCATGTCATGCATGTCGTGCTCGTGGGAACCGTGTACATACTTGCATTTAAATTTAAATATGACATTTGGGTAATTTCACAACACATATAACATCAATGATTGAGCAATGTAATATTCATATCCTTTAGGGAAAGCAAGAAACACACTATCATAGGTCCTAGCAATATTCATAATTTATTAGGCATGCATTTCCTAATTTACCACTCACTTTATTCACTTTGGCATTTTATCAAACATGGTGTGTTCATTATTCGTTAAACCTACATCATGTTTTTTCTGGGTGGGTTCACCATCACAACATACTTGTATGTTTATTATTAGTACAATGCCCTTTCCCATTCGTTCATCACATCATTCACACAGCATCCATTCGCCAACATCCATCTCCATTCACCATTCATCATTCACAACCATCCATCTCATAGCACAAGTGTAAATAAAGGAAAATAAAGAGAAATAAAGGGAAAAGAGGAACTATAACTAGGAGGGTAGTAAGAAGTACCGACCTTGAAGAAATGAGGAAGAAACCCCTTTCCAAAACGACTGTGTAGCTGCTGCCCTAGCTTGAAGAGATGCTCCTCACGAGCTTGTGCCTTGATCTTGAAGAAAAACGGGCTTGAGTTGAGTGTGGGTTCACAAACCCCTTGATTTCTCTCCAAACTGCAAACCCTAGGTTTAGGAATCGCCCTCTCCTCTCTTCTTATCTCTCAATCTCTCTAAGTGTCGAAATGAAGCCCTAAAGGCTCGGGTTAAACTCTTAAGGTAAGAGTAAACCGACCAAAAGACCATAATACCCTTACTAAAATTTCTGCAAAACGCGAGTACCGAGCACGTTGAGCTGTGAATAGTGTCAAACACGTTGTGCTGTGAACAGTGCCAAACACGTTGTGCTGTGAACAGTGCCAAACACGTTGTGCTGTGAACAGTGCCAAACACGTTGTGCTGTGGACAGTGCTAAACACGTTGTGCTGTGAACAGTGCCGAACACGTTGTGCTGTGAACCGTGCTGAACTCATTGTCCGTTGTCTTATGAACAACGTGCCCGTTGTGAGCTGTACAACGTACCCGTTGTTGCTGTACAACGTACCCGTTGTCGCTGTACAACATACCCGTTGTCGCTGTACAACGTACCCGTTGTCGCTGTACAACGTACCCATTGTCTGTTGCACAACGGATGCACAACGTATACGTTGTCTATGCGTTGTCTGTGCCTTATCAGAGCACGTCGTCAAAGCTACGTCCTTAGTGCATTCTGAGCTACGTCCTTAGTGCATTCCGAGCTACGTCCTTAGTGCATAACCGAGCTACGTCCTTAGTGCATTCCGAGCTACGTCCTTAGTGCATAACCGAGCTATGTCCTTAGTGCCTAACCGAGCTACGATTTCTTGCAGGTCCAGACTGTTTTGGCCATATCTTTTGACTCGTTCGTCCGATTTTGACGACTCAACTTGCGTTGGGTTTGTACTTCGTAAAGGAACATTTTTGACATTTCAGAATTTCCAATTTCTTCCTTATTTATTAATTATACCTCTTTAAAGGCAAAATGGCAATGAAAGTGTCATGCATTAAATGTGTAAAGGTCCGGGGCTCTACATCCTCCCCCCCTTACAAAAATTTCATCCTCGAAATTTAGACGCTACTTGCATTACAAACCTAAAGAAAATTACAAGTCATATACAAACTCATACAAAAACTCATTCAATTAATTCTGGGTACTTTGCTTTGACTTTGGCTTCACGCTACCATGTAGCTTCTTCCCGAGCATGGTGTTGCCATTGCACAAGAACCAAAGGGATTGTCTTGTTGCGAAGCACCTGATCTCTTCGATCCAAAATCTGAACCGGCTTTTCAATCACGGTGAGGTCCTCTCGAATCTCCAACTGTTCCAAGTCTATGACACGCGAAGGATCCGAAATGTAATTCCAAAGCATAGACACATGGAAGACGTTGTGAACTGCGGCCATGTGAGGTGGGAGAGCTACCCTGTAAGCAACCTCACCAACTCGTGTGATAATCTCAAAAGGCCCAACATACCGAGGACTGAGCTTGCCTCGCTTGCCAAATCTCATGATCCCTTTGCTAGGAGATACTTTCACAAAAACTTGATCCCCTACTTGAAATTCCAAGTCCCTACGGCGCGTGTCCGCATAACTTTTCTGACGATCTTGAGCGGCTTTCAATCGATCCCGAATGATCTTAACCGTGCCTGCAGTTTGCTCAATCAACTCCGGACCAAGTACTTTCCTTTCTCCTACCTCATCCCAATAGAGAGGAGACCTACAACTTCGCCCATACAAGGCCTCAAATGGTGCCATTTGGATACTTGCCTGATAGCTGTTATTATAGGCGAATTCAACCAAAGGCAAGTGCTCTTCCCAACTGCCTCTGAAATCCAACATACAAGCCCGAAGCATGTCTTCAATGACTTGGTTCACTCTCTTGGTTTGTCCATCCGTCTGTGGATGAAAAGCGGTGCTGAAATCAAGCCGGGAACCCATAGCCTCTTGGAAACTTTTCCAAAATCTTGACGTGAATCTTGGATCCCGATTTAACACAATACTAACGGGCACTCCGTGCAACCTCACCACTTCCTTGATGTACAAAACGGCTAACTGACTAGAGTTGAAGGTAGTTCGGTAAGGTAAGAAGTGAGCGGACTTCGTCAAACGATCCACTACTACCCATATCGCATCTAAGCCCCTTGCCGTCTTTGGCAAGCCAACTATGAAATCCATGGATATGTTCTCCCATTTCCATTCGGGAATCGGAAGGACTGTAATAGACCTGTGGGCCGCATGTGTTCTGCTTTTACCTGTTGACACACCAAGCACCGTGCTACATATTCCACAACCTCCCTCTTCATATTCCGCCACCAAAAGTGACTCCTGAGGTTCCGGTACATCTTTGTACCCCCTGGATGCACTGTGTACTTCGAACGGTGTGCTTCATCCAAAATCTCTCTTCGAAGATCTGCATTGGCTGGGACGCACAGCCTTCCCTTGAATGTGATAGCACCCCGACTAGTGAGAGAGAAGTCCTCACTACCCTTAGCAACGTCCTTGTCCCGATAAGCCAACAATTCAGCATCCGTGGCTTGGTATTCTTGGATCAAATCTATAATGTATGGCCGAACCGTGACATTTGCCAAGATAGGACTACTAACAGAGTCATTCACACTAATGTCCAGATTTGCCAACTCTTCAAGTAGCTTCCATTCCTGCACTAACATGCATGCTAATAACCCCGGAGGTCTTCTACTCAAAGCATCAGCCACTACATTTGCTTTACCCGGGTGGTATTGAATGGTACAATCATAGTCTTTCAAAAATTCCATCCAACATCGTTGCCTTAGATTCAATTCCTTTTGGGAAAAGAGATACTTGAGACTCTTGTGATCGGTAAACACATAAAATTCCACCCTGTATAAGTAATGTCGCCAGATCTTGAGCGCAAACACGACTGCGGCAAGCTCTAAGTCGTGCGTGGGGTAATTCTTCTCATGCTCCTTTAATTGCCTCGATGCATAGGCAATGACTTTCTTGTGCTGCATGAGTACACACCCAAGTCCAACGTGTGAGGCATCACTATACACCTCATACCCATAAGGTCCAGACGGCACAGTAAGGACAGGGGCTGTAGTAAGCCTCTTCTTCAGTTCCGTGAAACTGATCTCGCACTTATCACTCCATACAAACTTGGCGTTCTTCCTTGTCAGGTAAGTGAGCGGTGCTGCAAGGCTAGAGAAACCCTCTACGAATCTCCTGTAGTAGCCTGCCAACCCAAGAAAACTGCGTATCTCCGTGACACTCTTGGGCCTCGCCCAACTCATGATTGCCTCTATCTTCTTTGGATCCACCGAAATGCCTTCTGCAGAAACAACGTGGCCTAGGAATGCCACCTCTTCCAACCAAAACTCACACTTGCTAAGTTTGGCGTATAGCTTATGCTCTCTTAGCATTTCCAAAGCAAGGCATAGGTCGCGTGTGTGATCTTCCCGTGTCTGGGAATAGACCAAAATGTCATCAACAAATACAATCACGCACCTATCAAGATATGGCCGGAAGACCCGGTTCATCAAATCCATAAAGGCTGCCAGCGCGTTCGTGAGTCCAAAAGGCATCACCAAGAACTCGTAGTGTCCATACCGAGTCCTGAAAGCAGTTTTGGGAACATCTTCCACCTTAATCTTCAACTGGTGATAACCCGATCGAAGGTCTATCTTCGAGAAAAATCTCGCTCCCTTCAACTGATCGAACAAGTCATCAATCCTAGGCAAGGGATACCTATTCTTTATAGTGACTTTGTTCAATTGCCTGTAATCGACTCACATCCGCATCGAGCCATCTTTCTTCTTAACAAACAACACCGGGGCACCCCACGGTGAGACACTTGGTCGAATGAAACCAAGGCCTTGTAATTCCTCCAATTGAGTCTTCAACTCTTTGAGTTCAATAGGGGCCATTCTATACAGAGCCCTGAAAACAGGAGCTGTGCCTGGTGCAAGCTCGATCACAAACTCAATCTCCCTGTCTGGAGGCAATCCCGGCAACTCCTCTGGAAACACATCCAGGAACTCACTCACAACTGGAATAGTCGATGAGTCCTTTGCCTCGGGATTAGCTAAGCTCAACGCCGCAAAACGAGCAGTATATCTACTTTTCAACCCGCGAAAGTGGAATGGTTTTCCTTCTACTGGCTTGAAGAGTACCATTTTCTCAAAGCAAGCTACATGCCCATGATGTGCTGCTAACCAATCCATTCCCAATATAACATCAAAGTCTTGGAATCCAAGGACGATGAGATCAACTGCAAACTCGTGGCTTCCAACTTGGACCACACTATTTCTATACACTTTATCTGCCAATACTGTTTTGCCGAGAGGAGTTGAAATGGCTAACTCCGGTTCTAGCTGACTTGGCTCTACAGAAAAGCCTTCTGAAAAACTCGGCGAGACAAATGAATGAGTAGACCCGATATCAATCAACACTCGAGCCAAATACTCATTGACTAGTAGGGTTCCTGAAATTTTAACTAGCGGAGTTAATCCATGGATCAACAGTGTATACATGTAGGTATATATACATATATAATATGCCAAGTACATACATAATCAATTAATACTTAAAAGTTTAATTTACGGATAATTAAATAAGTTACAACTGCGTACCTTGCACTACATCGTCAGATGCAAGTGCATCACCCTCTGTCAAAGCAAATACACGCCCCTGGTTCGCCTGGCGAGACTGAGGTGTAGACCGGGTAGTCTGAGATGACGCCTGATATGATCCTGCTGGGTGTGCTGGTGGCCTAATCCCCTGAGACTGGCCTGGTAAATGCCGACTGGGGCAATCCCTGATCATATGGCCCTGGCGACCACAATGAAAACATCCACCCGATGCTCTTCAGCAATCTCCTGCCGGGTGCCTTCGGCAGCATGAAGTGCAGACCTCGTGTGTATAAGTCGAAGGGGTCGGAGGTGGAGCATACCTCACCGTCTGAGGTGCAACTGGCCGTGGAGCTGGAAGAGCCTAAGGTCGCGGTGCTTGAGGCACATACTGCTGTGGAGCTGGAGGCGCATAGGATGGCCTCATCGGTGGTGCTGGCCACGCATACTGCTAAGGGCCGGTACGAGCCCGCCTCTCTGGAGGTGCTGAACTACTAGCTTGGCCTCTCGCCAACTCCCTCTTCTTGGACACTGTCTCTGAATTGGCCTCGACCAATAAGGCCTTGTCTACTACCTCAGGGTAGGTAGCATGTCTGAAAACTGAAACCTTCTCCATGATAACATCTTTGAGCCCTTGCTCAAACCTTCTTGCCTTCATTGCCTCGGTGGCAACCATGTGAGTCGCGAAGCGTGATAACTCCGTGAACTTGGCCTCGTATTGTGCCACCGACATCAAACCTTGCTCGAGGTTGATGAATTCTCTCTCTTTCTTTTCCCGTGCTCCAATCGGAAAATACTTCTTGTAAAAAGCGTCCTTGAACTCATCCCAAGTCCAAGGTTGGCCCTGCATGGTCAAATCTCACATCCTCAATGCGGACAACCACCAATGGTGGGCTTCGCTCTCTAGCATGAAAACTGCCCATGCTACTCTATCCTCCTCTGTAGGCGAGAGGACCGCAAAGATCTTCTCCATCTGGAGGATCCATGCCTCCGCAGCAAGAGGGTCCACACTCCCATGGAATGGTGGAGGCCTCAATCTCCTGAATGCTTCAACTCCAGCTGTACGATGTACTAGAGCTGCGGGCGGTGGAGTAGGTGCCGCCGACGATGGTATAGCTTGCCGAGCCGCCAGTATGGCGAGTGTCTCAGCAATAGAGCCTAAGACCTGGGAGAGGTCCGGCTGCTCATCCTCATCTCTGGAAGAAGATGAAGCTCTGGTGTGTGGTCCACGACCCCGTGTGCCCCGCCTCATGACTAAAGTCCTGAGAACAATAGCACCACATGAGTCTAACTTGAAACCACAGTTTATTTCAATGTCATTTCACAATAATTCAATTTGTATTAGTTGTATAATACTAATATACATCACATCAAGTCATTAGAGTATTCATCACATTATACTTATACTTTAGTGTTCTAGCGTACCTAGGACCCGTACTTGGTTGAAACAACCATTTTGACTAAGACTAAAGTTTAGTCTTACACTTGGATCAAGACTCTCTTCCGACTTACTTTCTTCCTAACTTGTTTCCGGACATATGCTCTTGTCAAGCCGTGGTACAAGATTCTAAGTGACCCTAGAGACCTAAAGCCTAAGCTCTGATACCACTTCTGTCGCGACCCAGAACCCACCCTAGGAGTTAGAGTGAACTTTGGACGACTAATTATGGCTTACATGACTTGCTTGACAAACCAACCTGCAAAAACCCACAGAGCATATACAATAGAGGACATTATAGCGGAAACATAACCATAAAGCACAGCGGAAGTCTACCAAACCTCTATGTATATACATACGCAAATCCAAGTTTATACAAAAAGTAACCAAAAGAAAGTGCGGACATGCCCGCCAAAATACATGGATATAATCACTCATGCTCACCCACAGCTAATCCACTCAGAATCTAACACCACCTAATGATAACCCTCTACGGGAGGTTCCTCCAAAGGTTCCTCGATGTACTCCTCTTCCACCCATGGACCAGGAGCACAAACATCAAATGGAGCAGCAGCTCCCTCAGAACCTGCCGACATAAGAAGTACGGCTGAGCATGGAATACTCAGCGGGTACTAAATACTAACCAACAGTCATAGTATACAGATAGCATACATAAAGTAGGAAACAAATTTCATATATAGAACAGGAAAAATTTATATCATACAAGGAAGTAAAGCAATTTATAATCATGCTTGTATTTCGTAGAAAGCCGATAAAACCTCTTGAAAACATCGTGCACTTGACTTGACTTAAGGTACCATTTTCGTGCTTGAAAACTCATCTTGTCTATCTTGCTTGATTCTTGTATGTCGTGTCATGTCATGCATGTCATGCGTGCTTGCTTGTGATCATGTAACTTGTGAGATACACTTGTAAGATGTACTTGTGAGATGCGCTTGTGAGATGCCTTCAGAGGGAAGGGAGACCCTTCTTTATGTAATGCACTTGCGAGGGAAGGGAGACCCTTCTTCATGATATGTATATGTACTTGCGAGGGAAGGGAGGCCCTTCTTCATGATATGCACTTGTGAGTGAGGGGAGACCCCTCGTGGAATGTTGGTTCTTGTCTTCCTGTGAAAAGCGAGGTAAAACATATCGTAGGATATGTCCCACCTCTAACCCTGTTCTTGAAAACCTCGATAAATCATGTCATGCATGCCGTGCTCGTGGGAACCGTGTACATACTTGCATTTAAATTTAAATATGACATTTGGGTAATTTCACAACACATATAACATCAATGATTGAGCAATGTAATATTCATATCCTTTAGGGAAAGCAAGAAACACACTATCATAGGTCCTAGCAATATTCATAATTTATTAGGCATGCATTTCCTAATTTACCACTTACTTTATTCACTTTGGCATTTCATCAAACATGGTGTGTTCATTATTCGTTAAACCTACATCATGTTTTTTCTGGGTGGGTTCACCATCACAACATACTTGTATGTTTATTATTTGTACAATGCCATTTCCCATTCGTTCATCACATCATTCACACGGCATCCATTCGCTAACATCCATCTCCATTCGCCATTCATCATTCACAACCATCCATCTCATAGCACAAGTGTAAATAAAGGAAAATAAAGAGAAATAAAGGGAAAAGAGGAACTATAACTAGGAGGGTAGTAAGAAGTACCGACCTTGAAGAAATGAGGAAGAAACCCCTTTCCAAAACGACTGTGTAGCTGCTGCCCTAGCTTGAGGAGATGCTCCTCACGAGCTTGTGCCTTGATCTTGAAGAAAAACGGGCTTGAGTTGAGTGTGGGTTCACAAACCCCTTGATTTCTCTCCAAACTGGAAACCCTAGGTTTAGGAATCGCCCTCTCCTCTCTTCTTATCTCCCAATCTCTCTAAGTATCGAGATGAAGCCCTAAAGGCTCGGGTTAAACTCTTAAGGTAAGAGTGAACCGACCAAAAGACCATAATACCCTTACTAAAATTTCTGCAAAACGCGAGTATCGAGCACGTTGAGCTGTGAATAGTGCCAAACACGTTGTGCTGTGAACAGTGCCAAACACGTTGTGCTGTGAACAGTGCCAAACACGTTGTGCTGTGAACAGTGCCAAACACGCTGTGCTGTGGACAGTGCCAAACACGTTGTGCTGTGAACAGTGCCGAACACGTTGTGCTGTGAACCGTGCTGAACTCGTTGTCCATTGTCTTATGAACAACGTGCCCGTTGTGAGCTGTACAACGTACCCGTTGTTGCTGTACAACGTACCCGTTGTTGCTATACAACGTACCCGTTGTCGCTGTATAACGTACCCGGTGTTGCTGTACAACGTACCCGTTGTCTGTTGCACAACGGATGCACAACGTATACGTTGTCTATGCGTTGTCTGTGCCTTATCAGAGCACGTCGTCAGAGCTACGTCCTTGGTGCATTCTGAGCTACGTCCTTAGTGCATAACCGAGCTACGTCCTTAGTGCATTCCGAGCTACGTCCTTAGTGCATTACCGAGCTACGTCCTTAGTGCATTCCGAGCTACGTCCTTAGTGCATAACCGAGCTACGTCCTTAGTGCCTAACCGAGCTACGATTTCCTGCAGGTCCAGACTGTTTTGGCCATATCTTTTGACTCGTTCGTCCGATTTTGACGATTCAACTTGCATTGGGTTTGTACTTCGAAAAGGAACATTTCTGACATTTCAGAATTTCCAATTTCTTCTTTATTTATTAATTATACCTCTTTAAAGGCAAAATGGCAACGAAAGTGTCATGCATTAAATGTGAAATGGTCCGGGGCTCTACAAAAATTCTCCTTAAAAGTATATCATTGACAATTCCATAATTAATATAAATCATTGGAACTATTGACCAACTAATAGAAATAATCTGATCATCCATCGTGATCTCAATTAGTAAAATTTAAACCTAAGCAACATCAACCTTAAAATTATCTTTATTACAACTTTTTCAAAACTAAAATAGAACATCGAACTATTAGATCAATAATATGAAAAATGATCCAGATTGATCTCCTCCTCAAGGTAATCACCTTCTTGTTCCTCGGTGTATTCTTCCTCAATCTAAGGTCCTGGAGTGCAAGTGTCAATTCTTCTTGAACCTTCTGACAATAATAATTCGGCCGAGCATTGAAAATGCTCAGTGTATATAAATTCAAGCTAACAATTTTATATCATATAATCATGGTAATGCTTTATCGTAAATAAACATATCTTACAATTCATGGTGCCGAAATATGTAAGCATATAATCATGATTCATGGTATGGCAAATGACTTGTATAGACATGTGCATGTTCATATAAGTTCTAGTATCTATATGTATCAATGCATGCAAGAGGGTTCGAAAACGCATGTAACATGATAATAGGCAATGCATATAACGGGATATTTCTTAATTACATGTAACATGATGTTCTTCAATGACATGTAACATGATAATTCTCAATGACATGTAACATTATATTTCTTGTGCCTGTGCTCGTGAAACATGTGTTAAATGCATGTAATCATGATAGTGCTTGTGTTCGTGAGACATGTACTTGTAATATCTATCATGCAGTGGAACATGTTATTGAGTGTCATGGTCAACCTTCATTTGGGTTATCCCTTAGATTCCAATATTATATCATCGAAACTCCACCAAAGTCACTCACACTGATGATTAGACAATTTAGGATTGTTAATATTATTCTCTAAGTATTTGCATATCCGAAATTCAACCAATAATATATGCATAATTACATATAATTCATAAGTCAGTAAACACAAGCTATTCATTTTTTAAATTAGTGAAATTGACTCTGGAAGTGCATGATAGCACAGGGTGGATTTTAGGTGTAAGTTAGCAACAAATTTGTTGTTGTCTCTCTAGGGTAAACCTCCATGGCCGCCGACCTCATGGGAGGAGGGTCATCTTCATGACCTCCAGATCAGCCTCTCTCTTATGCTCAAGCAACCAAGAATAAATCGTATGTGGAAGCTTCTAATTTTTCAAGATCCTTGATCCCAGAAACTGTTACTATTTCTAAATCATTAGCAGCCTACCAAGGGGAACCAACAATCTTTCTAACGCCAGATCAATTTTCCAAACTAGCAAACCCGTTGAAGCTGTCCTTAGTTGCTAAATGTTCGTATGGAAGGCCTACATTCCCAGTTATTAGAGAGATCTTCAAGAAAAACTTTCACTTGAAATATGATTATCACATAATAGTGATTGATCCTCGACATCTCTTGATCCGATTTTCAGCAGAAGAAGATTATTTAACGGTTTACCTCAAGGAATACTGTTATATCAACGGTTTGCTTCTTAGATTTGTCAAGTGGACTCCGAATTTCAGTTCTAGAATAGAGCCTTCTATTGTCCCTATTTGGATCTCTCTTCTTCATCTTCCTCTTCGCCTCTTTCAAGAACCAATACTTCGAACCATTGGTTCAGCAGTGGGGAAAGTTCTATGCGTGGATGGGCCAACAAAGATGCTAACCAGGCAAAATAAAGCGTGGATTTGTGTCGATCTGGATATTTCTAAACTAAAGCCTAATCGTATATGGCTGGGGTTAGGACCGGTTGGTAGATGGCAGAAGATCTTATATGAAAAAGAAAACTCCTATTGCACATATTGCTGCAAACAAGGGCATTTGGAATCAGCTTGCCATATGATTCACACCAATAATCAAGAGGGAGTTCATTCAGACCATAACAACAAAGACAAGGATTCCTTCAAGGCTGGAAAGACAACTTGGGTGAAAAAAGATAAGAAAATAGAACATGAGTCATATCAATCCAATAAAATTTCTGTTGAGGTTCCTTTGATTGAAGATGCTGCCAAGGCTACTGTTGACGCTACAGCGGCTACAGCAGTTCAAGAAAATTCTGGGTTTAAAGTAAAGGAAAACGAGCAAAATAAAGACAATAAAGCAAAGACCAAGTGTTGGCCAGGTAATGACCCTAAAGGGGGGGTGAATAGGGTCTAAGGCAGATTTTTAAAAATTAAAAGTATGAACTACAACTTCAAAGAGCGGAATAGAGTATAATATGCAACAAGATAAAACAATGGAATATTAAAAGAGAGAGAAGAGATAAGAAGAGTGCAAACTCAAGATTTGTTCTCGAGGTTCAGCAAACCAGCCTACTCCCCGCCTCAGCTTCCAGCTAGAGGATTCACCACGATTCCTTAATCGTACAAGCTCCTTCACAGGTGGAGTCCAAACCCTTACAATCTCTCTTTACAGGTCGAGATATCACCTTTCAAGCTCTCCTTTAGGCCGAGCTGAAACCTTTCAAGAGTACAACCCTCTCTTGATATTGCTGAAGCAACAACTTCAGTGCAAGAATCCTGGATTCTTGACTACTCTCAATAAATAGGTTTTGGATTGAAATTCGAACAGAAGGCTCCTTAAATGAGCTGGATAAGAGTGAAATACAAACTTTAATAAAGTCTCTCAAAGAAAGTAGACTTGAATGAGCTCAAGAGAAACTTTTGGGGATTTTCTAAGTGTGAGAGTGAGTGAAAATCAATAGCAATGAATGAAGGATCAATAGGAGTTATTGCAGTGATCAAGAGATATTATATGTTCATAAATGAACTTCTTTTATAGCATTTGATCCAATAGTGCCGTTGGGGAAGCATTAAATGCTTTTAGGTCCGTTGCAAACTAACCGTTACAAAAAAATTCTGTTTCAGACATGATTTCGTCGACGAAGTGGAGTTCCCACTTGAGTTCGTCGCCGAATTCAAAAGACAGAATTGGATTTCAAAAAATCCTGAAACGACTTCGTCGCCGAATCTTAACCCAACCAAAGATTTCGTCGACGAATTCATGAGACAGAATAGAGTTTTAAAAATTTTGTCATGACTTCATCGCCGAATTCAATAAACCCAAATAATTCGTCGACGATTTCAGAGTAAAAACTCTGAATTCAGTCTAGGATCAGATCGAAGGGATTTGATTGATTTCCTAGGTCAATTAGCTATCTTTTTATCATATTTTTATGATTCATTAGGACCTTAAATTGATTTCAAAGGATGTCCTAGGCCCCTATGGTCAATCTATGGTTCTTGAGCTTATTCACTTCACCTTTCTTTTGAGGACTTTTTACATAAGTCCTATACATTCTCAGAATAATACATTTAGAAAAATGAGAGATAATCTTGGCTTGACTTGGGTCTTGTGATTTTGCATTTTGTCTTCAATGGTCTTGACTTGGACTAAGGTCTCTTCTTGAATCTTCATCTTGTATTGAGTTGAACTTCCTCTTGGATAATTTCCATCCTTTTTCATGATTGGAGTACTATCAACTTATGTAATCTGAAATGTTCACGCACTTAAATGGTTTCATTAGTACCAAATATTTTCATTTCATTGTTATGTTATTATCAAAATTATTAGGGGTACTCATGGTTGTAACCCTGAGGCTAACACCAAGGTCACACTTCCAGAAGTGATCAAAGAGAATACTAATCGGTTTCAGGTTTTAGATAGTCTGGATTGTGTAGCAGAAACTCAAGAAGACGACTCTGATGAAGACCTCCAAGTGTGTGAACGTGTAGAAGAAAAGGGCAGTGCTCAATATTCTAGGGTGATGAGTAGTCCAGAATGTAATGTTGAATTACAAAGGGGTGAAAAGCTTGATCAATTGTTGGAGGACATTGATATGGAACAGTTGGTTCCTTTCAAATCGAACCTGGAAATTCTCAAGAAGAGAAGCAAGAATTCTATATTACCCACAACAAAAAGCTCGAGAGATGTCAACTGGAACTCTTCCTCTTCGACTGAATTCCATCATGAGGTAGAATCTTCTAACTTTGAACAATTAGAAAAAGATTTAGTAGAAGGGAAAGCCTTTATTGCTTAGCTTTCCAAGATTAAAATTTTTTCTGAATTAGTAGTTGAAAAGTATTGCACTCAAAAACAGGAAAAAAAAAGTGTTCCTCCAACAGATAGAATTACCCAGTCTAGAGCAATAGCTCCAATCTTGTTGGAAAATATCCCTAGTTTCCAATGATTAGCATTTTATCTTGGAATATTAGAGGAATTGGGAACTTAGCTTCTAAAGCCAGATTAAGGAATTTAATGAATATATACAACATATCTATGATTGCCATTACGGAACCAATGCAGTCCCCGTCTAATATTGTCTCTCTTAGCAAAATGCTAAATATTATCCGAAGATTTGGATCTCATGGAAGGATTGGTTAAATGCTTCTATATTTGCTTCTCTTGATCAAGCGTTGATAGTTAATATGAAAATTCATGGATTAGATATGATCAAATGCAGCTTTATTTATGCTAAATGTCTTAGCAATGATAGATTGATTCTTTGGAATGATATCCATCTTCTTTTAGCTAACTTTAATGGTCCTCTTCTACTTGCTGGTGACTTCAATGCTATATCCAACATGGAGAGAAATTGAGTGGTCGAGACCCTAATATCCGGTCTATGGAAGAATTTAATGACTTTATCAGTGTTTTGGGGCTGATTGATGATGGATTCTTGGGAAACAAATTCACTTGGTGCAATAATCAAGAGGGTCTTAAACGTATTTATGCCAGGTTGGATCGGGTTTTGTACAATGTTGAATGGAGCAATAATTTGCCAGTGCCTCAGGTCTCTCATTTATCCAGACTCAACTCTGATCATGCGCCTCTTCTTATAAAGTTCGACCATGATAATGCTTGGAGACCTTCAAACTTTAAATTTCAAAAGATGTGGACTAGTCATGCTGACTTGAAAAGGTTAGTGAATGAGTCTTGGTCTCTTCCTATTCTTGCTAATCCTATTACCGGTTTTTTCTTAAAGCTTAAGAGACATAAAATTGCTCTTAAGACCTGGAACAGGGAAATTTTTGGTAACATTTTTGTTTGTATAAAAGGTTAGTGAATGAGTCTTGGTCTCTTCCTATTCTTCAGGATAATTAGGACTCTAGAATTGATAACCAGATTAACTCTTTGAAGGATGAGCTTCAGCAAGTTATGATTCAAGAGGAAATCTTCTGGAAGCAAAAATCCAGGATTAAATGGCTTAAAGAAGGGGATAATAACATAAAGTTCTTTCATGCCATTGCTAATCAAAGAAGGAAAAAGAATTTTATTCATAAAATTAAGAATTCTCAGGGAGAGTAGATTGAGAATGCTATTGACATGGGTAATGAAGCTTCGAAACATTTTCAGGATCTCCTTTCATCTTCTCGTAATGTTATTGACTTTGACATCCTTAATCATATTCCCAATATGGTCTCTGATGAAGATAATTTCATGCTTACTGATATGCTTACAATGGAGGAAATCAAACTAGTGGTTTTCAATACTTCAGAAGACAGTGCTCCAGGTCCAGATGGGTTTGATGGTTGCTTATATCAGAACTGTTGGGATATTATTCAGAAAGATCTGTTTGAGGTAGTTCAACAATTCTTTATCTATCCTTTTATTCCTAGATCAGTTAATGCTACCACCATTGCTCTGATTGCTAAATGTGATGATCCCTCCTCTTTTTCTAACTATAGGCCTATCAGTTTATGTAACTTCTTTTACAAGATTTTTTCTAAAATCTTAGTAAGCAGATTGGCTACCATTCTTCCCAAAATTGTTTCTGAGGAATAATCAAGATTTATTAAAGGCATGAATATCACTGATAATATCACTATTGCGCAAGAAATGGTTAATGAAATTGACAGGAAAGTTTTTGGAGAGAATCTTATCATTAAGCTTGATATGGCTAAGGCGTATGATCGAATGGAATGGAGCTTTCTTTTCGAGGTTTTGAGGAAGTTTGGGTTTAGTACTAAATTTATTAGTCTTATTAAAGGGTGCCTTCAGAATCAAAGTTTTTCAGTTATCATCAATGGAGCGCTTCATGGTTTTTTCTCTAGTACTAGAGGGCTTTGCCAGGGAGACCCCCTTTCGCCAACTCTATTTATCTTGGCTGAAGAAGTGCTTAGCAGAGGTTTTAAAGACATTGATGATCGTCAGATTTCTTCTTACTATACGGGAAGGTATGGATTTGCCGTCTTTCATCTCCTTTTTGCGGATGATACTCTTATATTCTGCAATGGTAGCTCTAGAAGTGTTAAGAATATTATTGAGTTCCTTTCAAAATATGAGGCATCTTCTGGGCTATTTCTAGCAAAACTGGGTTTCAATTCAAGGGGCTTCCACTTACATATCTCGAGGTTCCTTTGTTCAAAGGTCGGTAGAAATTATCTTATTATTTTCCTCTCATTGAGAAGATTCAAAAGCGTATTTCTGGGTGGTCTAGTAATCTTTTATCGGCTGGTGGTCGCTTAACTCTTATTAAGCATGTGCTATCTTCTATTCCGGTCCACATCATCTCAGGTATCAGTCTTCCTCATAGGATAGCTTCTAAAATTGATAAAATCATGGCAAATTTTTTCTGGAACAACTCTATCTTAAATAGACATCATCATCGGATTAAGTGGAAGCAATGTTCCTTACCGCAATTAGAGGGTGGTCTGGGTATAAGAAAGATATCTGATTTCTCTAAGGCTTTTAGAATGAAACAAGCATGGAGAATTTATTCTTCGGATTGTCTTTGGGCAAGATTTTTCAATGAAAAATTCTGCATTGATCATGTTTGGAACGCTTTACCTGCCAGAGGAGCTTCTAAACTATGGAAAGATATTTGTGGAGTCTTTCATTTAATGTTATCTAATTCTTCAGTGCTTATAGGCAATGGTCGTAAAGTAAACTTCTGGTTTGATCGTTGGTATACGGAGGACCCTCTCATCTCGAAGGCTATTGGTAATCCCCAAAGCAATATCGCTATAGCTTCTCTTCTCAACAAAAATGGGGACTGGAACCTCTCTCAAATCAGTCATTTTCTTATGCCTCCAATCATTGAGGACTTAAAGTTGGAAACTTTTGCATCTCGGATGAAGAGGATAAATATGTTTGGAACTTCGCATCGACTGGAGAATTCTCGATTTGGACCGCTTGGGATATTATGAGAGATAAAGGGAATGAGTTTGAGTGGACGAAATATATATGGAATCAGATTGTGCCTACCAAAATTCGTGTATTCTACTGGAAAATAATGCATAATGTCATTCCTACTAACATGTCAATTCAAAAGATTGGAATTCCGACAGTTAGTAAATGTTATTGCTACACATATCCTAGTATTGAGAGTACTAATCATCTTTTGAATGACAGTGAACTTGCTGCCCTTGTTTGGAAACACTTCTCCTCTCGGTGTTTCATTTATTACACCAAGACTGATCTCATTCAATACACTATAACAAGGTGGTTTAGAGTGGCCTTTGTTCGGAAAAATGATCTTTTTATTCTCATTCCAGCATTGATTGTTTGGGAGATTTGGATAGAGCGATGCAAGAGGAAACATGACTCTAAGTCGAGAAATGCTAGAGCCATCATCTCCTTTATTACTAAAAAGGTTTGTGCTATTCACTCTATTTATGAGAATAATAAATTCGACTTATCTCCTTTATCCTCTTCTAGAGTTCCTTCTCACAGTAAATTCAGGGTCATAATTATTAAATGGATATATCCTCCTCAGTCCAAGTACAAGTTGAATGTTGATGGGGCGTCCAAATGTAACCCCGGTAATGCAGGAGGTGGGGGTATTATTCGAGATCACAATGGAAATTCTATTGATAGTTTTTTCTCTCACTATGGGACTTGCTCTAATTATACATCGGAAACTCGTGCTCTTTTTGATGGATTAAATCTTTGTAAGAGTCTTCACTTAGAGGATGTGATTATTGAATTAGATTTTAAGAACATGGTTGATGAGTTGAATGGCAAAGCAGATGGATCTTGGAAGAATTGGTATTGGAATAAACAGATCAAGATCCTTATGACGGATAATTTCTCTCATTATCACAATTTTTCGGAAGCTAATTCAGTGGCTGATGCGTTGGCTAATATGGGGTGTGATACAATGCATTCGGATACTTTCCGCATTCATGATAATCTCCTTGGCAAAATTAAAGTGTTGATTCAGTTAGATCAAATTGGAGTTGGGAATCTCAGACATATTAGAATTTAAATTTGGAGTTGTTTTTGAGTCTGTAGGGGTAAGGTTTTATGTCCCCCCCTCCCCATGTCTTTTATTTTTTATTTTTGTCGGTTGTATTGTAGGGGTAAGGTTTATGTCCCCCCCCCCCCCCCCCCATTTTAATTAATTAATAAATCGGTAAGGGTCCACCAAACCCCCCACTCCCCCTGAGTGGATTTTGTGAGCATGGATTTTTACCCACTGGGTTTGACTAAGAGTCGCCACCTATTCATTCTTAGGAATAGGTCTCGGATATTTGTTTGTTTGGATAAGGCAAAAGGTCTATCAGAGATAGGGTAAGTGGTTCGATTAAGCCCCGGGGAAGGTGTTAGGCACTCCAGGACCCCCGTTTTAAAACAATTACCTACTTCTTAAATTTAAGCCAAAGTTTAATCTCAATATTAATTAAAATGTCTAGAGTATTTAAGAGAATGCTAATCCAAGAAATATAGAAAGCTAGATATCTACGGTCGAACCCAGATAGGGTTGCCTACATACTCACAAGGTGAGATCAGACCGAGCGTAGTTCTGGCACATGGGCCCGTGCCAAGGCTAGGGGGTGTGTGTATGCATAAGGGTGGCTTAGGGGTTAGCCCAGGGGCTAGGGTTGATTGACCGAAGAGGTCAAGTGCACAAGTGTTAAGTCTAACCGCGGTTAAAGGAGATTTAACTATGGTTAGGTGAGCTAACCAAAGCTAAGGAGGTCCTACAAGTCTCTTTTTGGTCTTTTTGTATTTTTTAGGATTTTGGGGATATTTGAATTTTTTGGTATTTTGGTTATATTTGAATGTTTTTGGTATTTTGGTTATATTTGAATTTGTTTTTTATATTTTGAGATTTTATCATGTTTTTGGTATTTTGAGCTTTTATCATTTTTTTTAGATTTTCATATAGGTAGGGTTTTGGCAAACTTAACTAAAGTCAAATTTAATCCGAGAGAAAGATTAAGGAAAAGTTAGGCTAAAAGATTATATTTAGGACATAAAGAGGAATGTGCATTATGAATAGTAAATGGTCTATTGGCAACACCTATTTTGTTGGATTGATGTTGATAATAAATCAAATACCATTGTCTTTGGTATGAGGCATTTTGAATAATGGCCTCTTTAAGTCCTTAAACCATAATTTATCCATTCAACATAGAACATGAAGGAAAAAGAAAAAAATGAAAAAAAAAGTGACAAGTAGAAAAAATGAAAACTCATCATCTCATCTCTAATTTAGTCCCTTTACACCATTATGAATGATGTAATGAGGCTTTAAATATGAAAATTGAAGTGATGATGAGTTTCCCAAAAAATTCTAGAAGAAGGACTAGAATCTAAATGAAGAAACAAAATGAAAAGAGAGGTATAACTTTAGCTTCCACTCTCTATGGGCCTACCCATATCCATACTTGTGGGTACATAAAAAAGAAAAAATATGTACATGAAAAGGAAATGAAAAAAAAGAACATCTCTTTGCTTTTGATTTGGGGTCCCTCTACACTATTAGATTGGTGTAGAGAGGCCCAACTATGCTTGAGGAATGAGAGATCAAGAAGAGAACCAAATAAAAAAGAGATAAAAAAATAAGAGAAAATGATGAAAGAATGAGTGCCTACTCCTCCAAGAATTCTTCTTCAATGCTCCAAGAGGTAGAGTTTTGTTTAGAGTCCACAAAGGAGGAAAGTTAGTAAAGAACTCTAAGTTTTTAGTCTTAGAATTCTTTCAAAACTCTAAACCTTAGTTTCTTCTCACTTCATCAAACTCAAGAGAAACACAAGTGGGTGGGAACTTTTTAGGGGTCATGAAGGATGGATCTAAGGGGCTAAGAAATTGGTATTTATAGGAAAACTAAGAGGTTGGGTTGTGTCTTTTATATGGTGGATAAAGGAGTTAGTGGGTAAAGATTTGAGTGTTGTAAGGTGAATTGATAGGTTGAGTGTTGTAAGGGGTGTAAGAGTATTGATGAGTTGAGTATTGTAAGGGGTGTGAGAGAGTTGTAAGAGGTGTAAGAGAGTTGATGGGTTGAGTGAACTATGAGTTATATAGGCATGAGTTGTAGGACATAGATTAGGTGGATATGGACATGTGGACTAAATCTTATGGATCATGGGTTATTAGTAGATGGGTTATGATTGTTGGACTTTGACTATGACATTTGGGCTTGGGCTACGGTAAATAGGCTTTGGCTTAGGCAATTGGGTAATTGGGCTTGACTACTTGGGTTTGGGGTAATGAAATTTGGTAATTGGATTTGAGTGGGTTATTTAGGTATAAGTTTGGTCAAATGAGTTTGGGCTTTGGGTGAACATTGGAGCCTTTGAAGAAGCGGAAAGAGGGATAGAGGGTGTAAAAATGGGGTATTTACAGATTTATTTTAATATATATATATATATAATTCATAAGTGAGATCATATAATGATAATTTATCATATAATACCTCGCAAGATCCCCTACGATTGAATTCTCTTTAGAATGCTATTGGATCTAAACCTTCAAGCTTTTCTTCTCCTTGAGATAAAACTCCTTTCAAAAGCATAGGTTAAACTCTGTCTGGGATTTCTCAACCTCTTAAAATGTTAAAAACCATAATCTTCATGAGTTAGTGGTATATTTATAGGCCTAAGGTCCTTTAGAAGTTACTAATTCTTGGAAAGCTACCCAAATTAGGGTTTCTGGGCGAAATTAGTGTCAACCGGTTGCTAATCGGTCGACCGGTTGGGTTAGGCGATCAACCAGTTTGGCTTGGTTGCCCCTATTTTGGTCTTTGTGCATTTTTTCTCACCAATCAGTCAATCGGTTTGAGGGTCGGTTGACCGGTTTGCCCTGCTTTGGCCTGTTTTGTTACTTTTCTTCATCCTAACTCTTGGTTAATGATCATACAACATATATTAACTTATTTTAACATTATGTAAGATGTTTTGGCACAAAATTCAAAGTCATCATTCAATTTGTACAAGATTCAATAAATGAAAATTTTGGGTCTCTACATTCATGCATCTAACCTTGGATTTTAGAAAAAAATTTAAAATATTAACCTTAGGTTGATAATGCTTAACCACAATTAAAGGAGGCTCCACTAGCCATCACATATCCTTTTTAATACCCATTGATTGTGGTTAAAATTAACTCACCCCTTGGGTTCATGCATCAACCCTTAGTTTTAAGAAGAAAAAAAATTAACCTTAACTTAGTTATGCTTAATCACCGTTAAAGGAGGCTCTACAAGCCGCCATGTATCTCTTCCAGGAAACTGGTGTCGCCTATATTAACCTGTTTCACTAATCCATTCCCATAAGACCTTTAATTCTTTGATCTTTGAATACTTTTCAGTAGATGGCAACCTTTCTCACCTCTATTAAGAATTGTTGGACTTGCACACTGATAGCTAGCTGTAGTTCCCTATACCTATAGTTTCCTTATTAATAAGAGGATAATTAATCTCTTTCTCTAAATCATCTTGATTGATTCACTTACCATATAATTATACTGTAAGTATGTTTTTTTTTTAAATTTTGTGAGCCAAGATCAAACTATGATCTAATTGATTTGATGATTAGAAAATATATACTAAAATAGTCCTTCAAGTGTAGAAGCTCCTTTTCGATTCACACAAACCTTCTTTAAACATTAAGATTTTCTTTCAATTGAAGTTAATGGCTCTTCCGGTTTAGATTACTTTGTTCTTCTTTTCTATTTTCTCCCGATCAACACTTTGATCAAGCTTGGAGTAGAATCACCAACTACCACAAGGAGATTACAAACCAACAAGAGGAGGTCGTATGGTCAAGGGGAGAGAGGAGGCTGTACGGTCTAGGACCTTTTTGGAGATAATCAATTTTTAGGATTTCTAACAATAGAAACCATATATACAATGGTTAGGATTCAAACTTTTTATGTAGACTTTAAACATTTTATACCTAAAATTCCCTTTAAATAGTCTAAAAATCAACTTTAAAGATAAGGGACATCATTATAATTTGTTGGACTTCTAATTTGTATAAGTGCCCCTTAAAAGACTAAAGTACCTTAATCCCCTTTAGTCCCACATTGAAAGTGGAAGAATATCTGCTCTCATTTTCATCCTAAATTACTCATTCCCAAACCATTTCACCAACTCACTACCAAGTTTCACTCCCTCAAATACTAAAGGAGTCAATCACATTTGCTAGGTACACTTTAGCTTTATAAATTTTAGGTTACCTATTTAATCTTAATCATTATTCTCTCCTAACTTATGTCCTCTTTATTTATTTAATATTTAATTTTAACTTTCTAAACAAGTCTAGAGAGGTTAAACCTTTAGATTCTTTAACTTTGCACAATCTTGAAGAACTTGGAAGAAAATATTCTAAAGAATTACTCAAAGCTATATAAGGTGAGTGTCATTTATTTTTTATCTTCAATTTAAGCATTTATATTGTATTCTTTCATTCTTTATTTTTTTATGAGTCTTAGCTTAAGTTAGCCGAAATTTCTCTTATAGTTTGAAACTCTTAGAGAGCGTATTACCGACTTTGAGGGCTCCTGAACAAAAAAAGGTAGTTAGAACATATTATCTTCAAAGTTTTGGTTTTCTTTAGCTTGTATAAAAGATATAATATTAGTCTTTACTTAAGCTCATATCTTTTCATTGAGACATAAATTGGCTATAATAAAAGGAAAATTTTCTCTAGGTTTTCTATTTTATTTTCTAGCCAACGTTTGATTTTTTTTTTTTTCCAATCTTATTATTTTTATCATTTTACTTAAGTTTGGGGAGAAGAGATCATTCTTAGGCATTTCTTTAAACCTAAAAGTTCAAAAGCTCTTTCATTTTTGGCCATAGATTTTTTATTTAATTTTCTAGCCTTTACATGCTCTTATTTGATTTATCTTCTAACATAAAGCTCTTGCATTTTTGTTCTCTCTTGACAAGGGAGAGATGAGAGCCTTTCTAGATTTTTCTCAAAGTCAAAAGCTTAAAAACATTTTTTCTTTATTGGAACACATTTGGCTGTATTTCAAAGGGGAAGTTTTTTTAGGATTTTTTCCTCCTACTTTCAAGCCAAAGTTTTAGATTTTTTTTAAACTTACCTTTCTCTCATTACTTTGACCAAGGATAAATGATAGTTCTAGTTTTTTTTAAATCTAAGGTCCAAAAACTCTTTACTTTAACTAAAGGGAGGGGAGGGCCTTTCTAGGCTTTTCCTTGAACTTAAGGTCTAAAGTTCATTGCTTTGACTAGGGGAGAAAAGAGTAATATTTGAAAAGTTCATTTATATTTGGGGGTACTTTTGGTAATAATAAAAAGGAGATATTTTGTTAGATTTGTTCTCTTTTGTTTTCTACCCTATATAATCCCTTATTTAGTTGTTTTTGAAGTTTGAATCTTTCTTATTTATTTTGACAAGGGAGAGATGAGATTCTTTCTAGGTTTTTCCTCAAATCCAAAAGTTAAAAAGAAGTCTTTTCTTTCCATTGAAATATTCTTGGCTAAAGATAGAGGAGATGTCTTTGTAACTTTTTCCATTTACTTTCTAGCATTTGTTTTCCATTGATTAATTTTTCCTTCAAAATATTATTGAAATGATTAATTTTTCCTTTGAAGGAACATTTAAAGATTAATATTAGAATGTGGTAGAATTTTGACAGTCTTCAAAATATTATTGAAATGATTGTAGTGTATATTTTATTTGTAATTATGGAAAGTTTCTATGCATGTGTGACTAGGTTGGATGTTGACCCAAAAAAGGGGAAGAACTGGTTTTTGGAAAAATTATCCAATAGTTGGAGGAATTGGAGAAACAAGTTAAAGAGAAAGTGTTATATCCATTTAAGTTTATTTGCTGAAAGCGGTCGCAACACTGTCATGATAGGGTGGATAACATGCAATAGGCGTCGCTCGTTCAGTTTTGGGGATCCAATGAGGAGATGGTCTGAAATAAAGAATGATTTAAGAATTTAAAATTTAGTGTTATTAATTTTACATTCAATTTTTGTGTACATTAAAAAAATTAAATACTTATTTTGTGAATATATTATTGAATAGCGTTATTAATTTTACATTCAATTTCTGTGTACATTAAAAAAATTAAATACTCATTTTGTGAACATATTATTGATTATAAGGGTGTAGTAGAAGAAATTTTGCTAATTATAGGAGACAGAAAATGAGCCAAACTATAGGAACAAAACCTATCGTGTAGATACATTTGGAGCCTGTAACTTTTTTAAAATTGTAATTGGTTATGCCCATTGTATATTTAGACATTCACAACATGATTTATTAATATAATCAATTTTACATGAGGATAGCGAGTAAGGAACCCTTTTGCCAATCTATGATAGATTGTATGTTTAAACCTCATGGATCAGACATCGTCAGATGCGATTGTATGTTTAAGCCTCTACTTTTTAATTCCAATCTATGATAGATTGTTTTTGCCATTTTGCACAATCAGAATTAATACTTGATTAATTGTGTAATTTGAATAATTGATTATGAATTACAGAGAGAGGTCACTAAATGAATCAGCCAACAGCTGGAGAGCTCATAGAGTAGCATTGCTCGGAATGACATCTTCACCCAAGGCATGAGAGAAGATAGATGTGGTCACGTTCGCATGCACTTTTCGGTTGGGTGTCACCCCCCATCATATCCATGGCTCACAAGTTACACTCTATGATGCCATTAAGATGACATACATGTCTCAAAGGATAACTTCTGAGTATCATGGAAGAATAATTGCACACCATAAAAAGTAAATTGTCCAAGCTGAGTACTTTACAAAGCGAATTGCCTGAGTGGAGAGCGTTCCTTCAAAGGCAAATGGCGAGTGGGCAGTCTTCTGCGTCTGAACCTATGGGTAACATACATTTAAAATCTTAGTTACATTTGGATTTGATTGCTTTTATAATTTTTTAAATGTCACTTATATCACTTCTTTATTCCTAGTAGGTTTACAATATTTCTCTAGAGAATACCTAAGATGGTTGATGATGGAGTATAACGTCATTCTAAGACATGTATTTGTGCGCGCGCGCGCGTGCACACACACACACACACACATATATATATATATATATATATATATATATTGTTTGTAAGAATTAGTTATTGTGTGGTTTAATAATAAAACTTGATTCATGTATGGTTTGCATGAATTTGAATGGAAAATGTTACATAAATTTGCATTTAACAATGGAATAAAAGCGTCACTAGTAACATCTTTAGAGGTGGTTATTATTTGTCTCCAAAATACCTTTAGCGGCAAAAATAAATCGTTGCTAAAAATACCTATAGCGAGAATTTTAACTTTTAGCAATGGTTTTCGTTTGTTGCTAAATATTCTATTATATCCTTTTAGCGATAATTTTTTACACTTTTAGTGGTGGACAAAAGCATCGCTAGTAACACCTTTAGAAGCAGTTATTTTTTGCCTCCAAAATATCTTTAGTGATGAAAATAAATTGTCGCTAATAATACCTATAGTGACGGTTTTATCTTTTTAGTTGCGGTTTTATTACGTCTCTAGCAACAATCTATTGATTTGTTAAACTGAGTTTGGACTTGTATATTATATATTCAGTTCTTTAGTTGAAAACATAGTAATACAATGTATATTTTGATCTTGTTTGCTGATTGTATGGAATTTGAGCCTTTTGAATCCATCATCAACCTACTTCTCTATTTTATTGGTGGATATTAACATTCTAATTTGTTTCTAAGATGTTATTTGGATGTTTTTCTTTTGGATATTGGTTCTTATTCTTACATGAAGATGAAAGCATTGTTTTTAAAAACTTATATTGCATGAAACAAAATTATCTTGCATCAATACTTGTACTATTTGATCATCAAATGTTATGGTTGATTATTTATTAAGATGAGCAAAAGAGCAGCCCAAAGCAAGAATAAGGGCAAGGATAAGTAGAAGGGCAAATACGCTAGTTGGTCAATTGAAATGAATTAATTATGTATTGAAATTCTCACTAAAGAGCTTTACAAAGGGAATAAGGTTGACAATGGGTGGAAGGACACGACTTAGCAAGTTGTTATCATTGTTATGTATGAGAAGCTATCAATAACTATAGACAAACATCAAATACGAAGCCGGATTAAGAGATGACGAAGGTCTATGGGGTTGCTAATGATCTTCTCAGTCAATTTGGCTTTGGTTGGAATGACACGAAGAAGATGGAAGATGCAGAAGATAGTGTTTTGGTTGAGTACTTGAAGGTAATGAGTACTTTTATTGTTTGTGAATTTTTTTTTGAAATATGATAGATGAAGTGAATGTCTACTGAGTACATTTTTTTGCAGAGTCACCCAGAGGCTAATGTTTGACATATGATGACATTGCTATCATAATTGGAAATGACCAAGCTAATGAGAGAGAGCAAATATATTTGATGAATGGGTGGATATGACAGACCTAATAACTACTGAAGAACTGGAAACGAGTCTTCATGATTTACATGAAGGGATTGTTCCAACGAGCACAACACAAGCAACATCTAGATCCTCTACCTCTCGAGCAAATGTTGAGGCAAAGAAAAAGAAGAAGAGCCGACGTGTGTATGTGGGGGAATTAAGATGTGTAAACTTTGAATGATAATTTGGAACTCGTAGTTGAAGCCATTCGTGAAACTTCTTCCTTTGTTGACATTTCTAAGTTAGTGATTGAACTTGAGGCGATTCCAGATCTAGATGAAGATTAAGTGCTCGACGCTTTAGATTTACTTTCTAGAGATAAGAAGATAGCAAACTTATTCTTTGGACTGAATGAGACTCGCAAGAGGGCGTGGTTGTTGCGTAAACTTGGTGATCTATGATTTTAGATCATTTCTATTTTTTAAATAATATTTTGTATCTTATGCTGAATTTGGATGGTTGTTTTTGGATAAATTTTTTTTATGTTGAATTCGGATGGTTTGTTTGGGAACTTTGGTCTATTTTATTTCATAACTTTAGGCATTTCCTTCCTCTGTTTATAGATTAAACCATCATGGTTGTATTTCTTTATTGTTATTTTTTTCATTAGATCAGAAACATATGTAGCTTTCAGAATACTCATATTCTAAGTTATGTTCGATATTAGTTTTTCATTATAAAGACTATTTTTAAACAAAAGTTCCACCCAAAAATGTTCCATGTCAAAAGACCAGCGAACTTCAAAGTTTTAGATCTTTAGCTAAAAAATTATGTGTCAAAAAAACAACGAACTTAAAAGGTCTGGAACATTCAAAGTCTTGGACTTTTATTGTTTTAGAACATTAATGTTCCGGTCTTCTGAAAGTTCCACCAAAAGAACGGAGCCTTATTATTTCCTCTTTGTTCTAGGGTTTGTTATAAATCAAAAGGAGTTCCTCGGCATCAAGGTTTTAAATGCTGTGAAGATCATCATTCTCTTTCCCTCACAAGAAGACCAAAGCCCATCCACTATAAAGATCTTTGGTGGTTCGGTTCGACGTATCACTTCTTAGTGAGTTTAGAGGAATGTAACAGGGCTTCAATTTGTGGAGAGAGGATTTTGATTACATTTTTTTTTCTTTTTTTGATCGTTTATTATGTAAATGTAATGCACTAATTAAATTTGTATAAATTTTCTTGTAAATTTTTTGTGAGACTCAAAATTTCGTTTTGATGGTTTTGTTATGGACAATTGTACTTATTTTAGGAAATTATTATTTTTAATTTAATCTTGTGAATATTATCGAGTAACTGGCCAATTTCAAATGTTATCAAAATTAATTCGAATTTGATTATAATAATCACACGGAGTCGGATAATATCCGAATTCACGTATTTAAATGAATTTGAATTCAATATTCTTCATTTGGTATCCGTTGGATATTAGAACATATTCAGATAGTGGATATCATTAATCTAATCGAATTTGGATATTGCACTATTTGCTTTGAATTCTCTTGATTGACAGTAGTGATTATCAACAAGACTCTAGTTTCAAGCCTAGGTTAGATGAGCTTCTTAAGGATTGATTGAGATTTTAAAACTAATAAAAAAAAATTAAAATTTGACACGTGACATACAAAAGCACCAACTTAGACATTTTGGAGTTCTGAGTAATAATAAAAACAAATTATAATTGAGTTTTTTGTGAAAAACTCTTTATCTTTTTAGCTATTTGTAAATACCCCTTGGGTTTTGTGATTTTGTATCATAGTCCACTAACTTTTATAAAATTTTCAAATCCACCCTTCCATCCAATAGTTAACGGATGTTAAATTTTTTTATGAAACAACATTTTTAACCTTATATAATTTTTAAGGAGATTTGTAAAAAAATTCACAAGAGAAGTGCTTGGAACCCAACTAACTATGGCTAAGATTCACTCACCCATAGGATTCATTAGTTTAACCTTTTTTTTAAAAAATATATTAAATTTAGGTTGAATATGCTTAACCACAGTTAAAGGAGGCTGTAGCCACTATACAAGCTGCCACATGTCCCTTTTAACACTCACTAATTGTGGTTAAGATTCATTCACCAGTAGGGTTCATGCATCTAACCTTAGTTCTTAGAAGAAAAAAATATAAACCTTAGATTGATTATGCTTAACCACAATTAAAGGAGGCTCTACAAGCTACCACTACCAGTGGTTAATATTGACTCACCCTTAGGGTTCATGCATCTAACCTTGGAGTTTACAAAAAAATATTAACCTTAGGTTGATCATGCTTAACAACAATTAAAGGGGACTCCATAAGCTACCATGTGTCTCTTTTAAGAACCACTAACTATAGTTAAGATTCATTCACCTTTAGGGTTAATCCATCTAACCTTGATTCTTAGATTTTTTTTGAAAAATATTAACATTAGGTCGATTATGCTTAACCCCAGTAAAAGGGGGATAAATTGGATACATGATAACCTATAGAGGCGTGTATTTCATCCAACCCATTGAAAAAGGGTTAAAAAAGTCATTTCATAAAAAGTTAACATCTGTCAACTAACTTTTGGATGGAATGGTGGATTTGCAAAAGTTTTAAAAGATAGTGGACTATAATACAAAATTACAAAACTCAAGGGGGTATTTATAAATAACTAAAAAGATAAGGGGTTTTTCACAAAAAAAAAACATTATAATTTGACAAGAGAAATTTCATGAGAGAGAAAACTTAAGGGGCCCCGGTATAATAAGCCATTCCAAGTCTTAATATTCACATAGTAGATCCCTTCTATATATATATGCATAGAGATGGAATCATAGTCAATCGTGATTAAACCAAGGGAGAGTTTAATCGCACCCACAAGTCAACATGTGTCATTTTTAACCCCTATTAGCCGTTGTTAGAATTCCTTAACCCTTAAGGTTTAACAATCTAATTTTGGGTTTTTTTTAAAAATATTTTCTAAAAATTAACTGTAGGGTTAAGAAATGTTAACCATAAGGTTAAATTTTAAATTTTTTTTTTTTCTAAATACCAATGTTAGATTGTTGAACCCTAAGGGTTAAGGGTTAGTAATATTAAGCATGGTTAATTAAGGTTTAAAAGGACACGTGTTGACCTGTGGGTAACTCTCCATCAGTTCAATCGCGATTGGCTGTGTTTCGATCTCATTTGCATAATACGTCCAAGGTAGAGCCAGGCTTTAGAGGTGTCAATAGATCGGGTCGGGCTTGGTCTGATACAGCCTGTTAAATAACTGGGCCATTTCACTAAGCCTAAGCTCGATCGATGACCGGGCATTGGGCCAGCACGGCTCATTGGCAGCTGTTGACACGCAATTTGTTACACGAGAGGACTCGGATCAACTCTCAAGTGCTCAATAACTTCTTAAAGTTTGCCTTATAATATTACCATATATTGAAATTAAGAACAAAACCAAATCTTTTAGTTTTGATAATAAAATCAAATCTTAGTTACCCCTTAATGTAACGCCTTGACTGCCAATGAAGGTACAAAAAAAATTGTATGAACAGATATTCGCATTGTGAAATCCTCCAAAGTCCAAAGTGAGTATAAATGCAAATAGTTTCAAGATCGGTCGCACAAATTCTTAGTGTTTTCTGTATTAGGGGAGATCGAATAAGTGAAAAACCATTGAAATTGGGGAGAGTTCAATCGCACCAACAGGTCAACATGTGTTTATTTTAACCCATATTAACCATGGTTAAGATTCAAGTAACCCTTAGTGTTCAACAATCTAACCTTGGTGTTTAGAAAAAAAAAATATAACAAATACTTTAATATTAAAATATATTTTTTAAAAAAATTAATATTTTTTCCTGAAAACAAAGAATGGATGGGTGAAACCTAGGGGTAAGTGAATCTTAAACACAGTCAAGGAGTGTCAAAAGAGACTCGTGCTGACCTCATGTGCATAACTGGATCCCCAAATCCGGTTATAACCGTAGAGGATTTGGTTCCTAGTTTTATATAATTGGGTTATGATGTTCTTGTTAATTTATCTTGGTACTTGGTAGTGACTCTATTTGAGCGTGAAAAATCTTCAAATTGCTTCAGATTCACAACCCATCAAAATCATCTAGAGAGCCGAGAGCCGATAGTGTAGGGTCGAGTCTAGCGGGCAGGGTAGGCCCGGTTTTAATTGAACCTCTTGATTTAAGGCTTGGGCTCAGCCTATATTTATTCTGGCTAGGACAGGGTCGGGCCGGACTTGGGCCAGCCCATTGATTTACTTAGAGGATAATAGGAATGCATGTGGTACTCTTTTTTGGTTGAAATGATATCATATAACTAACACACAGACTCTAAAAACACACACAGTCAACCAGACCTAAGGGTGGTGTTCCATAATCTTATTGTTATGGATACCTTTTATGCATATTTCCCTCCATTTCTGAATTCTTATGCAATAATGAGGTCACCATTGCCATAAGTAATGGGCCATTTTATGAATTGCCGCAGCCCAGAAAGTGACCCACCAACACGATGATCAAAATTCAAATGGTTTGTATTGAGAAACATGTTTCATCAATATAATTTATTGTTTATTCATTAATGTGCATTGAATAAACTTGTTAGGTCGTGTTGGAAGCAAAACCAATATGCTTTAGTAGCTAAATCAAAAGTTGCTTTGTGTCGCAATTCAGATTTGACACATTGATTTAATGCAAGTAGAGGGCTTTGCTTAGCTCCTTCTTTCAAATAACTATCATTACCATAACTAAAGTTGTAAACACAACTTACACATAATTACGCAATGATAAAACTTATATTTAGTTGTGTTTTAATTAAAGTTTAATTATATATAAATACTAGTGGGCTGCATGATGCACGTGAGAGCGGGGGAGGGGGAGAGAGAGAGGGAAGATGGCACCTATTGAGGGGCATTTTAGGAAAAAAATTAAAAAAAATGTTTTGGGTATAGAAACTTAAGAGACATGTTGAATAAAAAAAATTATGAGGTACACATTGGGTATAGAAACATTATGTATGGATATTTTGAGAACCAAAGAGTTTTAATGGTATTTTGGGAATAAAAAAATTAGGGCATTTTGGGTATGAAAACTTAAAGGACATTTTAGAAATGAAGAAAATAGAATATGGGCAAACTTGAGGAGTATTTTGGGATAAAAATTTTGTGAGGTGCATTTTGGATGTAAAAAATTGACTTAGGTTCATTTTGAGAACTAAAAAATATTGGAGAGATTTAGACTACAGGATAAAATTGAGAGGCATTTTGGGTGTATAAACCTGACTTAAGGGTATTTTTAGAATAAATTAACAAAACTTCAATCAACATTTTGATCACACTCATCCTCGTTATATTGTGGCCAGCCTAGTCTTCATTTCAAAGGATTTTCAGTTTTGGAGCCTAGCCCTAATCCATAGGTTCTAAATCGGGCCATCCTTGTGGCCAGGCCAGCCCATTGATTCCCTTACTCTCGTGTTGAGTTTTACTGTAGAGCCCCGGATTTTCTGCGAGCACTGATCATATAAGTGAATAGTGCCGATGACACTAGTATTGGAAGGGCCAAAGGCCTGTAGTATAAGTTGGGTTTGGTTAATGAGAGTGAGGGCTCCTCATGGCCAGAGTGTGATGGGAGTTTAGTGATTGAATCAAGAGGTGTAAGATGTCTTTGGGAATGCAAGCAAAGAGTATAAAACATACTCTAAGTGTTTTCAAGTCAAGGGTATGAAAGATCCTAAGTATTGGTATGTGTGTTGGGTAAGGGAAAGAGTAGAGTGTTCTCGTGGCGTTAGAAATAGGTTAGGGTCACCGGTAAGAGCATGACAAAATGCTCTAAGTGTAGAACCCCGGATCTTGATGTTATGACTTGGTGAATAGTGTTCTGAAAAGAGTCTAAGGCTTAAAGCCTATTGGAACGTCTTGAAGGTTTATAAATGACTGGTTTTGATATATTGCGGGTAGATGATGTGTATGGCATATATTAAATCCCTAAGAATAGTTTTCTTAAAATTATGAATATTTGGAATGAAGGAGTAGAGTATAGAATATTCTAAGTGTCAAGAATGGGAATGCCTTAGCATTACCCTCAACTTTAAGAAGCTTTAGTATTGTCACTGCTTGTCGGAATCGAGTGATTCTTGAATCTTTGGAAAGTTAATTAAACCCTCTTAGAGGTTCATGTTGATCACTTTTCCGGATTTTGAGTTGGGGTTAAGTCAAACGTCCGATTTCTAAAACCGGGTCTGCTGCAAATCTGGACTGTTGAAATCCATTTGCAAACCAGTCAGCTTTAGGGGCATTTTGGTCCATGAATAAAGAAGAATTAGAATTTTTGCAAAACACCAAAGTTGTTCCTATTCGAAAGAAAAATCCAACGCAAGTTGAATCGTCAAAATCCGACAAGCGAGTCAAAAGTTATGGCCGAAATACAAAAGTGTAAAAAACCTGAAAACTTTCTGTCCCAGGTACGATCGTTCGTAAATGACCCACGAACGGTCATAGTGACACTACGAATGATCGTAGAGTTGCTACAATCGATCCTAAGGCCCCAAAAATGCTATAAACCCACTGGAAAATCTACGATCGATTAGGAAGCCTATGAACGATCGTAGATGCGCGAATCCAACTTTTTTTAGCGTGATTTTTTTTGGGGTTTTAACCCCTTGGCCTATAAATACCCAACCATTTTGGGGGTTTTGGGAAATCCTAAACCAAAAGGAGGGATTGGAGAGGAGAAGGAAGGGAAGATTTGGGGATTTCCAAGAGGGGTTTTGTGGAGATCAAGAGGAGTCCAAATCAAGCTTGGATCTTCTTCAAGCAAGGATCCTTCTCCATCAAGCTTGGAGATCTCTCTACTCAAGGGTTTTATTCGATCAAGGAATTGATCCTCAAGGCTAGTACACCCATACTAGTTAACTTAGAAATAACTTAGGTTTTCCCTTGTGAAGTGATTATGTTTTTGTTTTGCATTTCCAAGTTATGAAATAAACTAAGTTTTCATAATTGCATAAAATGAACTAAGTAAGAAATGATGTCATGGGGGATGATGAATGTTGTATGATGGAAATGGTGGAAGAGCATTGTACTCATAATGAATGCACCATGTGTTTGATGATATGTTGAAATGATAAAATATGAAATAAATGCTTACAAGAACCTTGAACACTATGTGTTTGATAAAATGCATGAATGAGATGAAAACCTAAGGCTAAGAACAAATGAATCAAAGTGAAGAAAATGTTGCATGCAATGTGTTTGATAAAATGCCTAAACAAGAATTAAATGGATTTAATGAAGAAGATGAAAATATGATTTATGTAATGTTTCTTATAAATGATAAATTGATCAAATGCACTATATGTTGTCTAAATTCTCATATGATTATGTTAAGAATTGAAATACTACATTCATGTGATTTTTCTATTCAAGCATGTCATCATGTTTATTACAATTGTTACACACACGCACACATACATGCATGAATCAGTTTTTCTAAAGTATATGTATATTATAAACCAAATAAGAACAAGAATCGTGATTCACGATACGAATGATAAAGCCGGACATCGGGTCGGTCAATGGTAGGTCATATCTCTAGGATATGTCATACCTGGCTCACAAGGAAAATAAGCAAGTTGATAAAACCGAACATCGGGTCGGTCAAGGGTAGGGTATATCCCTAGGATATATCATACCTGGCTCACAAGTAAACAAACATGAATGTCAAGGGTAGGGCATATCGCAAGATATGTCATACCTGACTTACAAGGAAATAAGAAAACAAGGAGGTTGGTGTACCATTTTCTATATATATATTTCGTTGAAGGGAATTTACATTCCCGGCTCACAAGTCGCTTCAATGACACTAATCTCTAGCTCACAAGTATACAAGTAAGTCAAATCAAGAATATGTCAAGAATATAACAAGAACAAGCAAGACACGTGATTCCAAGCAAGACAAGACAGACATGTGTGATTCTCACGAACAAGACCAAGACAAGAAATAAGTTTTCAAACATGACAAGCATGTTTTGAAAGAAACACAAAACTATTTTCAAGAACAAGACATGATTTTTAAAGTATGAGTTTTACCGGGGTTTTCGCATTCATTCAAGCATGTCAAGATTATTACATTGCTTTACTTCAATGCTATTTGTTATATGCTACTAGTATTACTTTAAATTGAAATTATGAATTATATCTCGTTGCTTTTATGTGATTGTTATTGCTATGGTTAACTAGTAGCTTGTACCTCGTTGAGTATTCCATACTCAGCCGTACATATTGATGTCGGCAGGTACATGGTTCAACATCTGCGCTCCGAATCCTTAGATCGAGGAGGATTATGGTGAGGAAGAGCCTTACATGGAGCCCACAGTAGAGCCTCAGGTGGAGGCCAGAGACCCAAATAGTTGGCCGTACCCAGACGAGTACTGAGAGAGATATATTTTTATGATTTTGTATTTTGATAGGTGGTCATGTCCACCTTTGACTTGATATGACATGTATTTATGTTAACTTGGAATATTGACCATGGTTAAAGAAAAAAGAAAAAGTTGGGTTACGTTTTCGCACTGATATGAATGTCCGCACTCTGATTAGTATCCCTATTGTATATGATTTGCCTTGTTCATTACAAGATGATTTGGCAGGTAAGAATAATCACCTCTAAAGTATCCTTTAACTCATAGGGGGTATTTTGGGACACGACATTTACTTTCTCAACTTCTCATAGACACCTCTCCTCTTAATCCAATGATGGGATGTGGCCTCTCTCAAATGAGATGTCTCGAGATCTAATCCACCGTGCGATGATCCACCATGCGATGAGCTGCAAGAGCTCCAATCCTCAAGCTAACCACTATCAGTAAGTAAATGATATCAAAAGCAAAAAAAAAAAAAACTTCTCATAACACCGGTAATGTCGTGGACTACCATTTTTGAATAAATCTAAGACATCCCACATGGCCCAAAGCAATAAAAACAAGTCCAATTAAATACCCTTTGTTTTACTAGAGCTTTTACCAAAAATAAATAGGACTTTGCTACGGAGACCCTCTTAGGGCGGAGACCACCAAGACCATGCTCTAAGAGCACATGATTTCATGTGGGACCCATTTCACATAGTGGGTTCCACCTGAAATCCCGTGCTCTTAGAGCACGGTCTTGATGGGCTCGGCCCTAATAGGTCTCCGAAGCTTTATCCAAATAAATAATTTATTATAACTTTGGGTGGAACATTTTAGGTCAGATCGAGCACCAACATAGTGAACAGTCCCCCCCACCTGACCAAGACCCATTTTATAGGTTTTAACCCCCCAAAAGGAATAGCTTGAGCTTAAGACTGCGACTGTCAATGGATTGGACCACAACCCAAATCTAACCCAATTGAAACGGATCTTGAATTGATTATGATCCCATTAAGATCCAATTTGATAAGGTATAATCCACACAAATATAAATATATATAATAGATTATGAATGCATAAAATACTTTTATTCAAATTATTTATGAATTTTTAATATGCTTAAAAACTAATTTTATAAAAATTAATATTAATCAAATCAAATTCTAATCTCAACTAAATAATCGGATTCAAACTCATATAGACCAATTTATAATCATTGAGATTTTGAATCGAATTTGGATCTGAATCGAATTTGGATCTATCGAACAACAGTTAATCAGATTGAATTTGAATATGGCATCTCATCTGACTTTGATCTGTTTACACCCCTACTCATGCCCAACAGATTCACTGATGACATTTAAACTTATATTTGATTGTTAGTATCTAAATTTAAATTTATAATTAATATGTTAATTAAGTATTACAACCAGTCCAGTTTGGGGAGTTAGACCCTACCTTCACCGAACTATAAGTAGTAGGTCAAGAAAACATATGCCAAACCCGTCGAACAGGTCCAAAACATCAACCCTAATTAATTCAAAGTCTGACAGAACCCAACGGGTAAAAAATGGCCCCTAATTAATTCAAAGTGGACATAATCCAATGGGTTGACGGATCGGGTCAAAAAAGGCCACCACTAATTATAACCACTCACATACGCCAGTCCAATTTGCTTTTTATACTAAGTGGGTGACATGGTGGGGGTGAATTAGTGGGTGGGGTTTGATTTGGATTGTTTGGATGTGCAATTCTATGTGGTGCCACGCTATATTTTCCATTTGAATATACAAAATCTTAGTTGTGATTTGTTGGCAAGCACCATGAGGAGAACACATGGAAACGTGACTTGGACTGACATGCTCACATTTAATTTTGTACTAGGTATTTTCACTGATGATCAGATGTGACAATTTTGTACTCAAGTATGGTGACTGTAGTTTCCTGTGTCGTTTGATCTATGGTCAAACAAAAGCATATTTTGTCAAATATCGAAAGGATGTGCATGGTTCAGGAAGATGGTTCCACTTACTCTTTCAGGTGACATCCTACTTTTTTTTTCAAACAATATTAGTTCTTATTTTTTTATTTTCGAAGATTCTAATCAATTCTAACCAATTGAAAGGATCTTCTAATCAATCCAGAGATCATTTTGATTTTATTAGTAATGAGAATTAATTTGGAATATCACATACTTATCCTTGGCATGTTTTGGATTTTTCAAAACTCCAGACATACAAAAGAAAAATGTTATCCCCACTTGGACATGCAAAAAATAAATGATATTCCCACACGGATCAAGACATATTTTTTACCAGATAAACTCCTTGTTAGTTAAAAGGGCTTAATGGACTGTCATCCAGAAGATAAAAGCATGCATAGGGATGTGAACTTCGAACTGAATTACCAGATACCAAACGATGGGAGAGTGAGTAGCAAGGATTGCCTCCCAAACAATTTTTTTTTTCTTTTTTGTGTAGGGTGCAAAATCTCTACTAGAGACCGACTAGAACCTGCTTGTTATGTGGGTGCAACTTGAGTTTGTGCACAAATCTTTTTTTAGGGTGCACAAATCTCTATTAGAGGCCGACTGGCACCTACCTAATTTTAATGTGGGTGCGACTTAAGTTTTTGAACAAATCTCTTTTTTTTGGAGGGTACACAAATCTCTACTAGAGACTGTCCACAGGATAAAAGCATGCTTAGGGACATGACCATCAAACCAAATCAACGAATAGTAAATGATAAGAGAGTGCCTCCCAAGTTGACGCAAGCAAGAAAGTGTCATGCATAGTAAATTTCTGAACAACTCGATCATTGGTCTCAAACTCCATCGTTTGAATCTGATCAATCTCGTCCTAAGCTTCATGATCATATGATAAAGACAAATTTCATTAATCCCCTTCTTGGATCCGATCAATAGTTGTATTGTAACGATCCCAAAACCCCACCTTAATCATAATGGGATTTTGGATCTGCCACATTACTTATCCCTATTTAACCTTTATAACAAAAAGACAAAACTAAAAAATAATTCTCCCAAAATAGCAACTAAAAAATTCTTTCTATAAAAACATCTCATTTGATATATAATAAACCGATAGTAATCAAAATCCACAATATAAACTAAAGCAATCTCTACTAAAAAGTCTCCAGTCTATTACAAGTTTTTACTCAATAAAACTGGAACTGAAAATAAACTAATGATACAGGAACCGGTCAAGGTCCCGATCTCCATCAACCGAAAAAACACATTCTTCCACTTCCTCAATATGTTCCTCTTCCACCCAAGAAGCAGCTGTCTGATCATGTGCTAGACCTGAACTAAAATAACAGGTCAATTGAGTATTGAATACTCAGCGGATATCCAAACTAACCAACAATGGCACATGCATATATTCAATATCCGAATCATGCAACAATTGTAAAATCAATAGTATAACATAAACATAATTAGAGTGCGGAAACATGTGAACATCATGTCATGACTTGGCGCTTGACTCGTGTACTTGTGTGACTCTTGGACTTGTAATATGAGTTTTTCATGCATGCTTGTTTCTCATAAAGTAGTTATCAATGTCTTTGTATTAAATCCATGGATGTGCATCGACAGAAGCGTAAGCTCCTAGAGCTCTTAGATACTAAATGTCCATGATAATTATCTAAGACTTGAAATCTTATCCATAGAGAGCTCTACGATTACCGTAGCTACTTGAGATATCAAGGTCCTTGTAAAATCATGCAGTATTATTCTTCTTATACTTGTATTTCAGTGTTCAGAGTCTTTGTACTTGTATTTCGGTGTTCAGAGTCTTTGTACTTGTATTTCAGTGTTCAGTGTTTAGTATTCAGTGTCCATGCAATATTCGTGTCATGCTTGTGTACACATGGAACTTATAACTTACCATACACGTGAACTTGTGCAATAGTGTCATGATTAGTATCAGAGCTCGGTCATCGCTTAGATTTGGTCTTCCGTTAAGAAACTCCGATAGATTACATCTCCATAGTTAGAGAATTACCGATATGGAGGACTTCTTCTAAGTATTGGCCTACCTAAATATCAATCACCACGAGACGGTATCTCCGTGGGTTTTGTCTTCAAGCATGTTACTCTTTTTGTCTTGCATAACATGAATAAGCATAACTTATCATAACATACTTCATATCTTGTCATGCTCATACTAACATTTCTAATATCATTATTAGGCATAATTCATCATAGTATATCTTATCATACTCATACAAACCTTTCAATATCATCGTTTCCATACTTAGTATTCCTAGACATTTCAACAAACACCTATCATGCATCAGTTATGTATACAATGTCATTCCAATTTTCACATTCCATAACCATAACATACCCATTCATAACCACATTCACACATTCATAATTCATCACTTCTCAATTTTAACTCATTCACCATCATTTCCATGCATCCATAATCCATAATTCAATTTAAGCTTCGAACATACAAATCATTCATATCCTAGTGCGATTTATCGCACCTGATGGTGATCTGTCCAATAACACACAGAGAGTTCCTATAAATTTTTGACTGAGTGCGATCAATCGCAGATTACCTGCGATCGATCACAGATAGCACAGTTCTTGGTTTCTCAATAGCAACAACAACAACACCAACACCCTTTCCTCTTCAGCATCAGCCCATCAGCATACTTATTTTCCTAACATTTAAGTAGATTTTTATGTACTTTTAGTTTTAAATTAAAATAAGAAAGTACTCCCCATTTGGATTTAATAAAAAATACTAGAAAGTCTAATTCCTTATAAATCAAAATTTCATTTTTCAATTTTAGGCTAAAAACTGAAAATCTCGTTCGTCGTAAGATTTTCGATAGTCGAGTTAACCACTCTATACTTAATAAAAAAATCTCATAAAATCACATACCTTTATTTAACCTAAAAACATTCATTTCCGAGAAAAATTATCTCAAAATTCAATAATTTATGATTTTGCTAAAACCGCACCCCTTCTAGAATTTCTGACATTCTTGCACTAAGTCATTTTAAATTTTTACTTAAAATCATTAAGAAACAATGGATCAAATAAATTAAAACTCATCTTTGACCATTTAAATCCTTATTAATCGAGATAAAAACGGGAAATTCATATTCGAGTCTCTACATGCATTTCTCTCGATACCATTAATGGGGAAATGAATACTCTAATTCTACTGAATCAAAATACCTCTGGGGCCAAGGGTCCAGCCAAAACTTTGTAGCCTGACCAATTTTGATTAGATGAAAAAGCTGGTTCTGTCAGAGATCGAACCCTTAGAAGGCACCTAGTGCCCTAATATGGACGGGATGACATTGACATGGTCCAAATGGTCTCCCTTTTAAGGTATTTTTTTGAGAACCAGCTAACCCAAATGGAATCATGGTGGAATTCTATCTCTCAAACCCTTCACATTAAGCACATCAATTCCAATCTTTTAACATTCTTAAGCTTAGGCCACCTTCCTTTTTCGGTTTGTAAATAATATATACTCCACACCGCTCTATGGCATTTCTTTCCTAAATTAGCGCCACCCCATAGAGAACGAGCGAGTAGCCTTTCGATCAAGAGAATAAAGGCTTCAGGAAGGTAAAAAAAAAATTATACTAATAAAACAAAAAACTGCTTAACACAGACTTAATCAGCTCCACCCTCTCCTCATAGATGCTTTACTTTTCCAAGAAGTCATCCACTTTTGGAATCTCTCCACAAGAGGAAGATAGTCCTGCATGGTTAACCGAGAGATAGAGAGAGGAAGCCCAAGGTATTTTCTAGGTACCGTACATCTTCTAAGACCAAGAATATCTAACATCACATTAGCATCCCAACATCAACATTCTCAAAGAAAATTTGAGATTTTGTTTAACTGAGATTCAAGTCGTTGAATTGTTCATAAGTATTACAAATACATCTCACAAATCCAATCTTTGCCTTTGCAAAAATAATTTAATCATCTGCAAAACATAGATGAGTGATTAAAGGATTGCAAGCGGGGTGAGGGAGTAATATAGCCCGCTCTGGCTTGGAGCTCCAACCTAGTAGACAGAACCTACCTAACTATCATGAAAAGATAAAGCAACATTGGGTCCCCTTGGCCCTTGACCACTAGGGAAGCTCGTTTTCCATTCACCATCACAACAAATCTAGCTCCAAAAACACTACCCATCACCCTCTCGACAAAACTATTTGGGAAATAAACTTACATAAGCCTTATGTAAGTTTATTTTTAATGGCTATGCAAGGTGTTCCCTTATGAAGATGGTAGTTGTGAAGCAATTCCCAACGTAGAAGAATATTATGGGTAATGCGCATCCCTTTGATAAAAGAAAATTGGATGTAATCGATAATAGTTGGCATCACCTGCTGAATTCTCCAAACATGATTTTGGAAATCACTTGATACACCACATTCTACAGAGAAATAAGCCTAAATTTCAAAAAATAACTAGACCGATCGGTCTTCGGGATCAGAGAGATCAAGGTGGAAATCATCTCTCCTAGCTGACCAGTAGCGAAAAAAACTCAAAATAGCTATAGGCAAATCTTTACCAACAATATCCCAACATTTCTGAAAAAATAAAGTCGTAAACCAACTGGGCCAGGAGCTTTATCACCATCAGATTTGAAAACCGCTTCCTTCATTTCATCCAAAGAGACAAGTTTTGAAAGCACAACTTGATCGATATCATTCAGAGACTTACGACTAGGAAGGTCCACCGAGCTAAAGCCTACATCATTCCTATCCTCCAATAGATCAAAATAAAAGGAAACAACTTCCTTGGAAATGAGCTTTACATATGCGACCTTGACTATTCGTAAGAAAATCAATTATGTTAGGATTACGATGCGCACACAAATACTTGTGAAAGAATGAGATATTAGAATCACCTAGCTTAAGCCAACTCACTCGAGACTTTTGCTAAGCTCCGCTTCTTCCCATTTCAAAAGATGAGATAGGTTTGTGTTAGCCAACGTAAGCTCCCATTGCAATTAATGAAAGGTTGTCTGGATTAACATGTACCTTCATAATTATATCATCCACAGTACCTCTACACTCTACCACCTTTCTTTGAATGTGGCCAAAAGCTCTATTATTCCATTCAATAAGAGCCATTTTCATTTGTACACAAGCTTGAACTGCATACCTCGATTCTGAGTACCTCAAGAACCCAAAACAATAGTGAATAGTCCAAAAGTTGAAGAATTTAAACTGCTTATATTACCGGGCTTGGCGTATCAAAACTAAATCGAAAGAGCAGTTGACACTTGTAGGCATTGACACAAGACACACTACTAAACACTTTGTTTTGACTTCGGAATATTGTTAGCCTAAAGGTTACAATCTTGTGTATCCCTAATAATTTTGATAATAACATAATAATGAAATGATCATTTTGGTACTAATGTTTCCATGAAGTTTATGTAAAATTCAGATTGCAAGAATATTAGCCCAATATTCAAAGCATGATGTATGGAAAAGACTCCACATGTCTAAGATGAACCAATCAAGAAGAATCATCCATATTCAAAGTTGAATTCAAGATCAATCCCAAAGTCCAAGTTGGATCATAAACAACAATAAAGAACATGAATACATACTCAAGTTGGAAGATCCAAGATCAAGATGAAGACTATCTTTCAAGTAGGTTTAAAGCCTATTTTTTATTTATTTGAAAGAGTTTAGGACTTATGTAAAAGTCCTCATTAGTTTGAAAATTTGAAATGCTCAAGTACCTAGATTGACCTTAGGAATCCTTGACAAATTTGGATATCATTCTAAGGCCATAGTACATCTTAAAATATTGTTAAAATCATGTTAAAGGGAAGCTAAAAGACCTAGGAATTTATTCCCATCTTATTGGTTTTGTGAAGATGAGTTTTCCATTGAAAAATAGAGGACTCGTCGATGAGTGGGATTGTAGTCTCAGCACTCGTCGACGAGTGAGCTTAATAGAAGCTTAAGGAAATTTTTTTAACCTTCAATCGTCGATGATTGGACAATGTACCAGTGCACTCATCGTCGACTTCTTGCAGGAACACTCCAACGACTAGTTTTTTAACGGCTAAAACCGCATTAAATGTTCCCCTAATGACTCTCTGATACCAATTGTTAGCCTAAAGATTACAACCTTGTGTACCCCTAATAATTTTAAAGAAACTAGCTATGCAATGATAAAAAAGAGTAAGAGATAGAGAGAGCAAACACAACAAGTTGTTCTCGAGGTTTGGGACTCCCGCTAACGTCCCTACCTTAAGCTCTCCGACTCAAAGGATTCAACACGATTCACTATCGCACAACCTTCTTCTCAGGTAAAAGCCAAACTGTTACAATATCCTTTACAGACTGAGATTACCACCTTCAAGGCAAGAGAACACCCTCTCTTGATTTTAAAAAACTATCCGGCTTCTTGAACAAGAATCCTCTATTCTTGATTATCTTCAATACAAAGAAGTAGATCTTTAATCTTTTACAGATGCTCCTTTATGAGCTAACAAGATTACCTTTGAAGCTCTTCTAATAATCTCTCAAAAGAATGGGAGTTGAAAGCTTGTACAAGAGAGTTTGGGAATTTCTAGGTTTTCAATGAAAACTTGAGGAGAATTGAATGGGAGTTGAGATGCAGCTTGAAGATATCTTCAATGGTAGTTCAATAATTTGTTTGATGTTCATAAATGAACTCAATTTATAATTGTGGGATCAAGAGAGCCGTTGGGGGAACATTTAATACGGTTTTAGCCGTTAAAAAACTAGTCATTGGAGTGTTCCCGCAAGAAGTCGTCGATGAGGGCACTGGTGCATTGTCCAATCATCAACGAGTGAAGGTTAAAAAATTTCCTTTAGCTTCTATTAAGCCCACTCGTTGACGAGTGCTGAGACTACAGTCTCACTCGTTGACGAGTCCTCTGTTTTTCAACAGAAAACTCATCTTTACAATACCAATAAGATGAGAATGAATTCCTAAGTCTTTTAGCTTCCCTTTAATATGATTTTAATAATATTTTATGATGTCCTAAAGCCTTAGAATGATATCTAAATTTTTCAAGGATTCCTAAGGTCAATCTAAGTATTTGAACATTTCAACTTTCCAAACTAATGAGGACTTTTACATAAGTCCTGAACTCTTTCAAATAAATAAAAATATGCTTTAAACCTACTTGAAAGATAGTCTTCATCTTGATCTTGGATCTTCCAACTTGAGTATGTCTTCATAATCTTTATTGTTGTTTATTATCCAACTTGGACTTTAGGATTGATCTTGAATTCAACTTTGAATATGGATGATTTTTCTTGATTGGTTCATCTTGGACATGTTTCCATACATCATGCTTTGAATGTTGGGCTAATGTTCTTGCAATCTGAATTTTACATAAACTTCATGGAAACATTAGTACCAAATGATCATTTTATTATTATGTTTGTCGCAACCCGAAACCCACCCTAGAAGTTAGAGTGAATCTTGGACGACTAATCATGACTTGCATGACTTGCTTGACAAACCAACCTGCAAAACCCACAGAGCATATACAATAGAGGATAAAAACAGCGGAAACATACTCTAACATAGTACAACAGAAGTCTATCAAACCTCTATGTATATACATACATGATCCAAGTTTGATACAAAAGAAATTCAAAAGAAAGTGCAGACAGACCCGCCAAAATACATGAATATATATCTCTCATCTCACCCACAGCTATTCACTCAGAATCTATAACCACCTAATAGTAACCCTCGACTGGAGGTTCCTCCAAAGGTTCCTCGACGTACTCCTCCTCCACCCAAGGGCTCGGAGCACATACAGCGAATGGAGTAGTAGCTCCCTCAGTACCTACCGACATAAGAAGTACGGCTGAGCATGGAATACTCAGCGGGTACCAAATACTAATCAACAGTCATAGCATACAGATAATATACATAAGGCAAGAAGCAATTTGCATATATAAAACAGGAATAATTCATATCATACAATAAGGTAAAGCAGTTCATAATCATGCTTGCATTCATAAAAACCAATAAAACCCTTGAAAACTTGTGCACTTGACTTAACTTAAAGCACCCTTTTCGTGATTGAAAACTTGTCTATTGTGTCATGCGTGTCATGCTTGTATCATGCTTGCTTGCTCAGAAAATAAACTACTTGTGAGGGAAGGGAGACCCTTCTTCCTAAATGTTCATGTCATGTCATACTTGCTTGCTCGGAAAATAAACTACTTGTGAGGAAAGGGAGACCCTTCTTCCTAAATCTTCCTAAATGTTCATGTCATATCATACTTGCTTGCTCGGAAAATAAACTACTTGTGAGGGAAGGGAGACCCTTCTTCCTAAATGTTCATGTCATGTCATGCTTGCTTGCTCGGAAAATAAACTACTTGTGAGGGAAGGGAGACCCTTCTTCCTAAATGTTCATGTCATGTCCTTGCCAAAAGCGAAGTGAAACATATCGTAAGATATGCCCCACCTCTAAACCTCGTTCTTGAAAATAACGATAATTCATGTCATGCATGCCATGCTCGTGGAATCGTGTGCATACTTGCATTGGAATTTAAATATGACATTTGGGGATTTCACAATATATAGCATGTCGCAATTTAAACAATAAGCATTTATGACATTTCAAGGAAAACAAGAACTCGCACTATCATAAGCCCTAAGAAGTTCATAAGTAATTCAGCATGTATTTTCTTAATTTATCATTCGTTTTACTCACCTTGGCATTTCATCAAGCATAGGGTGTGTCCATTATTTATTTCAACCTAAATCATGCTTTTCTAGGTGGGTTATACTCACATCATACATGTTTGTTCATTATGGATACAATGCCCTCCTCATTTCATTCATCACAACCATACATACGGCATCCAATCGCCCATTCACATTTACAACCATCCATTCATCTCATTAGGTTTATATATTATGAAAACAATAAAGAAGAAGGGAATAAAAGAGGTATGAACTAGGAGGGTAGCAAGAGGTACCGACCTTGACAAATGAGGGAAGAAAACCCCTTGCAAAACGTTCGTGAGTTGTTGCCCTAGCTTGGGAAAAGTGCTCCTCACGAGCTTGAACCTTGAACTTGAAGGAAAACGAGCTTGAGGATGATCTAGGGCCTTCAACCCCTTTGATTTCTTCACAAAAGCAAACCCTAGGTTAGAATCCCCTTCTCCTCTTTCTCTATCTCTCAAAATACTCTACTTAGGGTTTATGAACCCACAAGTGCTCGGGCAAAGCCTTTAAGGCATGAGTGAAACACCCAAAAGACGAAAACACCCTTAATGAAAATTCTGAAAAATGCGAAGACCGAGCGATCGGTGGTTATGACCGATCGATCGGTTGCCTACCGAGCGATTGGTGGATTGACCGAGCTATCGGTCAAAAACTAGCTCTCTGGAAAATTTCCCCATACAAAATTTTCAACCAGTCGATAGCCTCCGATCGATCGGTTTTGGACCGATCGATCCATCCATGGACCGAGCGATTGGTGGTCTGCAGGTCCAAACTGTTTTGGCCATATCTTTTGACTTGTTCGTCGGATTTTGACGATTCAACTTGCGTTGGGTTCGTACTTCGAAAAGGAACATTTTTTACATTTCAGAATTTTCAATTTCTTCCTTATTTATTAATTGTACTACATTAAAGGCAAATTGGTTACAAAAGTGTCATGCATTAAGCATGAAAAAGTTCGGGGCTCTACAATGTTATCAATAAAATTAGTAGGGCTACACAGGGTTGTAACCTTTATGCTAACAATCTCCTCATTTTTTATAATGACATAATAATGAAATGGGAAGCTTCCCCTCAATATATATTTTTAATAAAATTTTTGAGGTTGGCTGCCCCTAAACATATGCATTCATATACATTTTGTCATTTTCAATTTATATGCATATTTTAGACAATCATTCAAAAAAATTACATTTCCAATATTTCAACATCAATAGGAATATCATAGTCTACCAAAAGTTGTTCTCAGGAAGAAGGCTGTGTGATAGTGAATCGTATTGAATCCTTTGAGTCGAAGAGCTTGAGTCGGATACTTAGGCGGGAGTGTCGAACCTCAAGAACAACTTGTTGTGTTTGTTCTCTCTATCTCTTACCATTTCTTTATCCTTGCATAGCTAGTTTCTTTAATTTTTTAAATTAGTTTAATTTAAATTTCCGTAAAAAGAAACTAGATAGAATTTTAAATTTGTCATAGACTCTATTCACCCCCCTCTAGGGTCCATTTACTGGACAACAAATATGCCAATACTAAATATAAACCTTACAATCTCCCCCTTTGGAAATTCTGTAACAAAACCAAATTGAAGTACAAGACTCAATTCAACTCAACTCACCCAAACACATCAAAGGGTGAATTAGGTCATTACATGACTCTTATATACATGACACCAATAACAAAAATAATAAAGTGCAGAATCAAGAAACACAAGCAAACCACAACACAAAGAGTTTTTACGTGGAAACTCTTCTAGGAAAAACCATGGGACCTAGTCCAGCAAGAGAAATCACTAAGACAAAGTAAATAGATACTTACAAGACTCAAACTATACTCAATTAGACTCGACACAACGATCTTCAGTACTCAGTCCTTCACGTCTCGAAAAACAAACACAAACTCACAAGTCTCGCAATCTACTGCAGTAGCCTGTTCTTCTCTTGTATCTCCACAACTACGATCATCGAATCGATCTCCGTCAATGACGGCCCCAGATTCCTTCAACTTAAATAATCACAATCCTTGTTGGATCGATCTCCTTCGCAAAAACTCCGGATCACACTGGTTAATTATTCTTTAAAAGAACGGGTTAATGGTTGTTCAATATATAAACTCTAGATGGATTCCTAATAATGAGAATAATCAAGCAAGTAAGAAATGTGCGAATAATGACTTGCAAACTCTAAGGTGGAAGAAGAGAAGAGAATGAGTTTAGGAAACCCTAATAGTCTCAATAAAACTCTCTCAAATACTCTCCAAACTCTTAGGTTCGAATGAGAAATCAAACTTATATATTGAGTGGCCAAAATAGAGTTTTAATACATTTACAAGTTTAATTTCCCACCCATTGGTTGACTGATGTAATTGGGGGGGTGGGGGGTTGACCAATGGAATGCAAAGCTACTAGAAAAAATCGTCATACAAAATTTTGTATGGGCAGTCGATCACTGGAGGGCATTGATTGACTGATGGACCCAAAATTGACCAAAACTTCATTCACAAAAAAGTTGTAGATCTTTTCGAGCTCTTCAAAATGATGTACTATCAGACCAAAATCGGAGTAACCATCAATGACTTATGCCCCATACACCGAACATGGGTTGTTTTGCATTTTTAACTCCTCTTATGCCTATGAAGGCTTGTATTTAGTCACCTAAGGTTCATAAAATGATTCAAAGTCAATTTTCCTCCTAAGATATAAGGTATCTAGGTCACTTACCATCCTATGAGTGAGATGAAGACGACACTTTGAATGTCACTTCTTCAGTCTTCATCATCATGGACTTGGATGCTTGTAGGCAATGACACAAGATAGATTACTAGACACTTTGTTTTGACACCGGAATATGTTAATACCAAATATGGATCTTACAAATATAATTACTTAATCATTAGATTTGATTTATTTATCTATTTCATATTTTATTTATATATTTATCTTCATTTATTTGATTACATAAAAGTGTAAGTGAAAGGTAACCTAATATATGCATTTTATATGTATAACCGAATTTTTTAACGAATTTTGAGTGTTGCCCCGAATTATAATCAAATTATTTCTGTACCGTACTTTTGACTTCATTTTTTTCCACCGAATTTTTAAAAAAAAATATTGAAAAATTATTTTGAAATATACTGAAAGGATTCCGGTATTGAATTTTTATCGTACTTCGAATTACCATGATAAGGAGAGCAAATGACGGTCTATGCTTCTACAAACTATGTGGCAGGTGGTTTTGCATGTTTTTGATTATCTTGTCTAGAGGAAATGTTCTTGGCAACATTGTCAAAATTTTCTATAAATATAATAGGTAGTGTAATATTAGCCCACCACGCATTTGAAAGTCAAATGTCCTGTCCACGTGTCCCTTTTAAGTTTTAACTATGATTAAGCTTAAGAAAATTAAGGTTAATTTTTTTAAAAAAAAAACCAAGGTTAAATTGAATAACCCTAAGAGTGAGTGAATCTTAACCACAATTGATTGGTGTTAAAAAAAAAGGAGGCATTGACCAATGAGAACCGCAAATCTGACTACATAGTCAAATGTGGTGGTTAGTTAAATATTTCCCATATATAATTTATTGTGATGATTTAAATTTATGTTTAAATCATAAAAAAAACAACTAGATCTAGCTAAATTTTGGATTATAATTGTTAACTGAACCTGCATGATTTGATTTTGGATTGAGGTGGTTGTTTGGTCTTTTAGGTGGCGTTTAGATAAACTTTCCCAATGACTTTTACAACTTTTGGGGGTAAGGAAAATCAAAATTCAGACATTAGTGTGTTTGGTTTGCCCATATAATTTTAACTTCTTGAAAAATAGAAAGTCAGTGAAAGTTGAAATATTGATTTCCCCTTGTTGCTTCCTGGGGAAATCCTGCGGGAAGTTGACGGTGTTTAGCGAATGTTCGCACTTCGCACCATCAATCAATTGTTCTCAATTCTCAATTCTTACTCCATTTCTTTTTTTTGCTGGTAACGTCTGTAAGCACCCAATTTTTACACCCTACCTAACTAGGGTTAGTTTACACTTAACCCTAGGCATCCCCAGTAGAGCCCTTAAACCCTAACCTAGCCCTAGCTAAACCCTAGGTAGGTCCCAAAGCTCCAAAAGCCCTAAAACCAAAACCCTTGGGCTCAAAGCCCATTACCATTTGGATTACCCTAAACCATAGGTAAACCCTAACCAAACCCTAGGACAAACCCTAGACATGCCCTAGACCTAACCCTAAACCTAATCCTAGCCCAAAACCTAGGTCTAAATCTCATTGGGCTCAAAGCCCATCGCCGTCCAAAACCCTAAACCCTAGTGTGACCCTAGCTAAACCCTAGATAAACCCTAGGCCTAGCCATAGACCAAACGCTAGACCTAGACCTAGACCTAGACCTAGCCCTAGCTAAACCTAGCCTAAAACCTAGGACAAAGCACTACGGGTGGGACCCAAAATGGGTGCCCTACTTGCTTTTGGCCCAAGTGAGTAGGGCTGTGGCCCAAAGAAGAAACAAAACTAGGGTGTCGGTAATCGAATTACCGACACCCCAAACTAAGCTCTCTTTGGGAATGGCTGTAATTCGATTACCGCAATTCCTGGATTTTGCAGATCGCATGTGCAGGCTCCCCTTGTAGCTACCTGCTCCACTTGGGACCTTCACCCTGATCCCCTCTGACTTTTTTAATGCCCAAAATGCCCCTGAGGGTCCTCCCTTTCTCCTCTATAAAGCTCGGCCACCACCCAGTTCAAATTCACGCCACTCTCCCCTGTCAAAACTCTGCAAGTATTTAGCCAGCCACTACTAACCTCCTCAGAGCTCCTTGGGTTCCTTAGTAGCCTCACTAGGTCTACCCCAAGTCCACAACAGTCCTAGCACCGACTGTAGCCCATGCACCACCCCGCAGTAGCTCCACCCCTGCCTGTGGCTACCGTTGAAGGGTAGGTGTCGCGCCCCAAAATCCCACCTAACTTAATGTGAGACTTTGGCACCTGACTTAATCATTACTTCCATAACTTCCTGTCATAAAGCATTTAAGGCAATTCTAAAATATGAACCTAAAAATTTTCTCTTCAAATAAATACTAATCAAGTCTTATATTTAAAATAAATACTAAGACATCATAATCAATTAAAATCATCCTCTATAAATCCCCAATCATAAAGTCAAACTAACTATAAATTTATAATTAAGTCTATTATAATGTCTAAACTTTAAAATCCAAAATACTAGTAATCCAATGTCTAGTATATGGCCAGCAATCCAAATTCCATTCCCCATCAAGATAATCACCTCCTGGCTCTTCCTCTTCCTCCTCGTACTCTTCCTCTTCCCAAGGTCCTGGAGCACAGATATCAAATCTAGAACCTGCCAACAACAACAGTCATCGACTGAGTAACAAGTTACCCAGTGTATATATAAAATCCTGGCTAACAATATAATGACATTTAATATAAAACATAATTTATAATTTAACAGGGCATGTAAACATATGTCAATTCAGAGTGCGGAAGTATAATTTAATTTTAGTTCTTATACTTGATCACTTGTACTTGTTTCTCTTGTTTATCTTACTTATTTTTCTTATTCGTGAATGTATCCAACAACATGCAAATGCAATAACTTAATATAACTTTACCCCATATATTGGGTAGAGACTAACATATACCCTACTTTTTGAGGTACCACACGGTTTACACATTATCCGGTGCATACGGCTTATCTACACATTATCCGGTGTATATGGCTTGTCTACACATTATCCGGTGTATACGGCTTATCTACACATTCACCGGTGTATACGGTTGGTCTTGCCTTGATCTTAGGTTTGTGGATACTCGGTCAGTGCAAAACTCAATCATACATCATGCTCGTGTCCTTGTGTACTTGTATAATACTTATCTTCTTGTTTATTCTCATGCTTCTTCATATTTAATTCCGTGAATCAGTGTGAGTGCAATAATGATGATTGTAGATCATGCATTAATTTAAAACATGTAGAATTTCTCATAAACAATCCCCATGAAATATAGAATTCTCAAATTTTCAATAATAAAATAAAGGGCAATTTTAATTATCATGTCTAAATTTTCAATGCATAATTTTAATCAAATAATTCTCACAGAACCCTATTTTTATCACACATCATAATCTCAAAGCAAGCTCATATTAGTTTCATCAATTACAACCTTAAACCCTTTTCATCCATTCTTCATCATCCATACACTACCAAATCATTCCCTTTCCCCTTATTGATATAAAATTAAAATCATGAAGAACATCTTTCACATAAAAAATTTCACAAGGAAATCACCACTTAGATCACTTTCTATACATCATATATGCTTTCCATAAGAAAATCATGATTTGAAACTCTCTAACATCAAATATAAATTTTCTAAGAGAAAAACATGATTTAAAACATCACAAAATCATCATATATATTTTCCATAAGAAAATCCTGGTATAAAACATCATAAGCATGCTTGATCTTTGTTTGTTCTTGCCTTAGATCTATCTCTTTCATAGTATTTATATAAAAAATTCCTATTTGATAGGAAAGAAGTCATATTTACCTCTCACGATCGCTTTTCTACGATCATGCGCTTGCGAATGGGACGGATCTAAGCTTTTTCACCCTTTCTCCTTGAAAAACTTTTAATCTCTCATCTTGGATCTCTCAAAATCCCCTTATCTCACTCTCTTTTAGGTCTAAAAAGTTTTAGAAACCCTCAACCCACGAGTATAAGGGGTATTCATAGTGTTGGGAGCCGTAGTGACTCCACAAGTCGGAAAAACACGCAAAAGAGGCCTCAAAACGGCGTTTTGGAAGATCAATCGCTGCCAGGGGCGATCGATCGCCGCCGCTGGTAGGCGATCGATCGGCCGAGACGCCGATTTTGTTTTTTACTCTTTTGCTACTTTTTTCCCTTCTTTCTCTTCTTGCAATTTAACCTTAAAAATGACTTAAATTAAGTGTTTTATTTGGCTTTTAAAATACACACTTTTTAGCATTAAATTTGCAAGCTTAAAACACATTAAAATTAAACACATGTTTTCATAGCATTTAATAAACTTCACAAGCATCAAGAATAATAAATTCAGGGCTCTACAGTAGGGCCACCCCTACCTTGCCTCCTTTGCAAAAAATTCTTGTAGAACCCCCTAGTCCTACTCGAGGGGGTCCCCTTTTGCTTTATTTCAGTCCATATAATCACTGTAGCCTAGGGCAGGGGTCTCCTGCCTTCACCATAGACTGGAGAACTCCCTCGGGACGTGTACTTGAGTTCAAGACCCCACCATCATGCTCGGCCACTCCCTGCTAGGTATAGGGGTCCCTCTCGCAATAAGGGAACCCCTAGACACTTTCTCATGCAGCCCCCATAGGGGAAATTTATGTTTCTGGGCAAAACTTATAATGTCGGTAGAATAACTACCGACATTAGTTAACCTGATCCTGTAACTCGTTTTTAACCATGGTTAACTCAGGCCCTGGTCAGTTCTAGGGCCATAGTTGGGTACCTCAAGCCCTTAGCTATCACCCTATAAAATTTTAGCCCATGACCTTGAGTTTAACCATGGTCAACTGGCCTTCAAACCTGGATTAGCATATTGTCGTCAATATGTTTACTGACAATATTGTATTTTTGAGCAGAGACTTCGGGCCCCTATGAGGCCCACATACCTCAACACCTAGGGTCCACCAAAGGCTTGGTCGAAAGCCCTTACTACAGGTTACCTTCCTGCAAAATTTCAGGACCCAACTCCACTTCTAAGTAGGGTTAGCATAACCCTAAACTTCGGTAGAACAACTATTCATAATGTCGGCAGTTGGACTACTGACATTTCAGACCTTGTTTTTGCTTGACTTTGGGCCATTGTGGGGCCCACACCTGTGATCTGTTGGGCCTACCACCTGGTCCATTGGAAAAATGGAACTCCCAGCTATCCAACCATGCTTTTTTTTCACCTAGGGGAGGTCCCTAACTTTAGTTATACCCTCACAAACCCTGGTTAAAATTTTGTAGAAATGGAGGTAATCTGATTACCTCCATTTTGTAAAATCTCGATTTTGGGCTTTGTAAAGGGCCTAAACCTGGTAGGAGGCCATTCTAGGTCCTACCATACCCTTTGGGCCCCATTTTGGACTGACCATGACCCTTAACCATAGTTAAAGTGGCCCCGATTAACTTTTAACCATGATTAAGCATTATTTAACCCCACAAAAAATATGAAAAAATCTCTAAAACTCCATAAAAATACAAAGGACCAAAAATTTCAATCTTGGACTTTTTACCCTTGGTTAGCATCCCTAACCATGGTTAACACCCTCTTAACCTCGGTTAGCAACTCTAACCCTCGGTTAACACTCCTCTTTGCCTCCGGGCTTCACCCTTGGCTTCTCAGGCCTCACCCTAGTCTACCAGACTACCCCTCAGCCTATCAGGTCCGTCACTTTGCACATTGACCAACCTCGGTCAACCAAAATCCTAATATGCCGGATTAGGTTCATTAGTTGTCTTTTGATGCACACACACACGCCCCCTCGCTTTAGCACGAGCTCAAGTGCTAGAACTCGGTCTGATCTCACCCCTCATGTGAGTACGTAGGCAACCCAACACGGGCCCGACCCTAGCTGGCTTTTACTTTCTTCTGGTTAGTATAAGTTAAACACTTTGGCATTCGATTAATCTTGATCTTAATTTTGGCTTAAACCTAGCAAGTAGGGAACCACCATGTGTGGAAGTGTCGGGGTGCCTAACCCCTTCCCCGAGCTTAACCGAACCTCTTACCCCGATCCCTGATCGCGGACCAAGCCTTATCTAACATTTTCCGAGGACTTATCCCTTCTGAATTATTAAGTGGGGACTCTAATCCCATAAGACATGTTTTCCGAGGGAGTGAAATCCCGCGCTCACAGCTCTAGCGACTCCATTGGGGAGTAATTAAGGTTCAACCCGGGACCTAGGTTTAATACAAAATAAACCTAAAAATTAATCAAATGCCTTAGTATTTAACTTAATATTAATCTTTTTTACACCTCTTTAATGATTTGTGTACTGTGCATCTCATTCATACCATTATAGTGTAATCAAACTCGATACCTATTAGCTAGGCTTATTACGCTAACGGCCGTTGGACGATGATCCTCGGTGTCAGTGGCTTAAAAGTCTTGGAGGTCCGCAGAACTTGTCTACTGGGTGATGACCCTCAGGAAACGGTTCTGAACGCTCCCGTTTACGCCAATCATCCCTTTGCAGGTATGTTCTATACCGGGGAGTAGAATATACGGTATTAAGTGACCCCCCATCCTTAGGAACACATTTGCATACACATACATTCATACATTTAGCCTAAGCTAGGATATAGTCTACAAGTAGTCTAATCTGGAAGGGTCCCCTAACCCTAACCTGCTTGCATCCTATACCTGCCCCCAATTTTGACTGGCTATCCGGGTACTTTACCCAAGTAATCACCCATCCAGGGGCATGTACTGAGCCTTACCTACGCTTGTTATAAAACACAAACCGACCCCGTGTTCTGACATAGCTTGTGGGGTTCAAATCCCAGGCTGATAGGCCTTCTCCAGTCCTACCCCTAGCCTTGACCTGATAGGCCCCCGATTTCCAACAGCCCGGGTTAAAGCACACCAGAACTCTGTCCGACTGTCCTATCAGTTCACATGTGTCTTGTCACACCAAATCAAAAATCAAATTGCATAATCATTTTGCATATTTGCATTCTCATCTGCATTTCACAATACACTCATCGAGTCTATCCTTGTCACACCCAAATCCACGTCTCTTAAGTGCTGCAATTCAGTGTTGGAATCCCTTGAACATGGTCTTTCGTTTCGGTAAGAATGAACTATGCTTGAGTTTGGAGGAAATTCAATGCATTCTGAGGTTAAACATGGACGGCGATGCCATAGTACCGCGCTACAAGACAAACTACCAGACATACCTATCAAGGTTTTTGCATCTCAAGCCTGCTTGCTTGTAGCCCGGCCCTAACGGCACTTTTGATCAGATCTCCGTGTAGCCTTTGGAGAGGTTGTACCACCCCAAGTGGAACCCCGACCGGTTCGTAGCAGAACTTCCCGGTCTCAATGCCTTTACACTGATAGTTGTATCTCAGTTGCTGTTCCTGAGATGCCGCATACTTGTAGAGTCGGTACTGGTGGGGATCATCGAGGACACCTAGAGTTCCGAAACCATCATACCAGTCATCCTAGCAGAGCTTCTCAGGGCTCTCAATCAGGCAGCAGGTCGCCAAAAGGGCATCTTTTATGCTAGCACACCGCTCTTGCACCTCTGGTTGGTCGCACACCTGCCAACAATCATGTCTATACCGGACGACCTCCATGAAGCTTACAGCATACCTCGGAAGATCTCTTAGGGTCAGGGTCCGATCATAACCACAAACTTCCGGAAGCTCTACCAGCTTCTCCAAGACCTGACAGAGGAGGACATCGTGTGGCAGTGCGAGTGGCTAGTCGTGCCAAGACTACCTCGCGTTGTCATCTTAGGGAGACGGTGCATGATCCTCGTCGATGTTACAGGCTCTGCAGCCTATGTACCACTCAGAGTCCTTCGCCAGTTTAGACTCCCTCAGAGCAAACCAGTCGTAGACAGGCAGGAAAATGATTTTGCCGACTTCAAAGTACATTCAGAGTGTTTCACCAGTCAATTCCAGTCCAGTTGGCGAACCTCCAGGCGAGATCAGTGGCCAAACTTGATGGTCACAACAGGACCATCCACAGATGCAGCGTACCAGATTTGGGTCAAAGATCCTGACATTCCATTCCCCATGCCCACACTTAGGGAACTGCCCACTCCGGTCTCAGCACCATCACGGGGCACCATATCTTTATCTGAGACGGTGGTCCCCTGGACAGACATATTCATGGAGAGACAGCTCCATATTCAGATGAAAGAGCAGCGGCTTCAGAAAGCCCGGCAGGCATTCAGGCTACAAGAAGCGGAACGAAATCGCGAACTCCAGGCCAGACAGGAGCAGATCCAGCACCTTGAACAGACAGTCTGCTCTTACCAGAAGAAGCAGAGAGGTGACGCCAAAGAGATAGCCGTTCTCAGGGCATAGTTGCCTTCTATCAGGAGCAACTTGATAGTGCAAAGATGGAGATGACCGACTGTATCTGACAGTTTGGGTATCGGATGTACGGTGCTATAAAGTCTCTTGCCAACATGGAGGTTGAGGTCACATCTCTCCAGTAGCAGATCATGGACCTAGAGGGCATCCCCCGACCACTTGACTTTGCAATCCTGGATGGACCTACCTAAGATTGAGTCTTTTCCATTCTTTGAGTCACAATCTTGTACTCACTGCACATCACAGTCTTGTACTCACTGTACTTTGGCATGCATCATTGAAAAATCTTTTTTCCAACATCATCTCTCCTGTCTTCATTATGAATCGTTGCATTTTTTCAGTTTGCATGAGTCGACCCATAACTCGTTCTATGACTGCGATTTTCGCAGAAGTCGTAGAAGTAGTATTGATCGAGATCCCAGTCACAGAGCTAGTACCATACCGGCCTCCATCTAAGAGTAGCTCAGAAACAATAGTAGAACCATCGGACCATCAGCATAGAATCGATGAGCTAGTGCAGTCACATGACCGGGACATTATTACTATGCAAAACAAATTGGACCGATTTTTGGAATCCCTGAACATTCTTCTAGGTGCCGGTACCGGAGAACCTTCTACCAGAATCCCGAACGTAGAAACCCCTAATCATCCTCATCCAGAGCCACACCAGCCTATCTCAATCATCATCCTTAATTCTAGACCCGCAACAGGTGGAGGAGAAGTAGAGTTTGATCAGTATTAGGAGCAGCCTAGGGCCTCACATGTCCACCAGGACAGGTCGTCTTCATCCGACCCTACACCGTCCCTCAAAGATCAGCATGAGGAGATCAAGCAAATGAAGGAGGAGATGAGAAGAATGAGAGGGGCATCGGCCAACCCCGCTCTATCTCTAGAGGATTTGATATTCTTATCTGGGGATGTTGTGCCCCCAGGCTTCAAAGTTCCAAACTTAGACAAGTATGATGGTTCCGGTTGTCCGAGACAACATTTGCAGATATACTTGGAGGACATGGTCTTGTATAACAAGAATCAGCCTTTGTTGATCTAGTATTTCTAGAAAAGCCTAAAGGGGGTAGCCCTTACCTGGTGGATGTCGGTTGACAAACAGAAAGTCAAAACCTGGTAGGATGCCATGGACATGTTCGTAGAGCAGTACTCCTTTAACCAAGAGATTTGACCTCAGTGGAGCCAACTCGAACAGATGAGCTACCGGAATAATGAAACATTCCTGGAGTATGCTTCCCGCTGAAAGGCAATGGCTGCAAAGGTCTCCACTCCTATCCCTAAGGAGGACCTGACCAGCATTTTCATGGGCACTCTAAAACAGCCCTATTCGACCCTGATGGTCACTCTACCGGTTGTAGACTTCGGCACAATTGTCTAAACAGGTGCCCGTATCGAGACAACGATACAGAGTGGAGCCATCCATTCCAGCCTTGGGCTCGATCCTCCGAGAACAACAGCAGCTTCTACAAGCAGGAACAGGTATCCCTATGACCAAAAAAGGAAAGAGAACGTCAATTTGGTGGCTTCCGCAACATCTATAATACTACCGGCTCCGACTGTTCAGCAAAAGCACCAGGGAACACTCGGCCGATTAGGCAAAACTAGGGGCAACCTCGTCCCCCCAAAAACTTTACTCCTCTCCCTTATACCCTCAGTCAACTTCTTGATTTTCTAACCAAACAGGGTCTACTCGAATTGAGAGGCCCTACCCCTCTCATTCCACCCGACAAATAAAGCAAGAACTATGATGCTAACCAATACTGCACCTTTCACTGAGGCCCAAGCCATGCAACAAAATACTGCATTGTCCTGAAGTGCGCCATCCAGGACCTTCGGGATGCAGGCAAGGTTGAGCTGGCCCCTGACAATACCAACATCAATCGGTGCCGCTGCCCCCACACAGCAACCAAGTCAATTTCATTGAGTGGGTAGAGCCTGGGGCACGGCATCCGAGACTTTGCGCACCCACAGTTTGTGATGACATCATCAGGCCCTCATACTGACCACCGGTCATAATCCATCTCCCTCAATCAAACATACAAGCCATCCAGGCCCTAGCACAATTACCTGCTCTCGAATCTGACAAAGAGCAAATTGTCTACACCATTCCCTGTCCTGCCAATTGGCCTACAACCTCTGCTAAAGCCTCAACATCTTCCGACCCAGTCAAGATCCCTTACATCCCATCTGAGCCTTTCAGGCTTAACTATGTACCCGCCCCTCACTCTCTCATCTTAGAGAGTGAGTACATAGCTAACCTCACCCGATCTGGCCTGGTGTACCAGCCTCCGATAGCTGAGCTGGTAAAGGACAAGGGAAAAGATAAGGCAAGGGTGATAGACCCAAAAAAAGAGACAACAGATTCAGCTCTCCTATTGAAAATCCTGGAGAAGACAGAAGAGTTCAATATCACCCAGCAGTTGGGTAAAACACAGGCACAGATCTTTATACCGGGCCTTCTTCTGACATTTGAATATCACAGGAAGCAGCTCCTACGGGTATTCAACAATGCATATGTCACAACGAACATCTCACCTGAAAAATTGAGGTAGATGGTAGGGTAGGTGCTCGAATCAAGGATCATCTCTTTCACAGAAGAAGAGATACCTGACGGAGACAGGGACCATACCCAGGCCCTATACATTGCAGTTCAATATATGGACATGACAATATCATCAGTATTCATTGACAATGGCTCCTGCCTGAACGTCTGTACCCTGTCTATATTGCAGAGCCTGGGCTTGGATCTCAGCTAAGTCAAGAAGCGGCCTATGACTATCAGGGCATTTGACAACACCACCCGGCAGAACCTGGGGGACATAGACTTGACCATCAGGGTTGGACCAGCACAGTTGGACCCTCCCTCGCCATCCGTGGCACAAGCTTGAATTACGACCTGACCTGATCCTCCAAAAGGATACGTAGGTAAGCTGACAAAATCAGGTGCGGTCACAAGAGGGGTAATCACTCCCCCAAATCTCCCATGTAGAGTCCTTCCCCCCAGAAAGAGTCGTCAACTCTCCACGGAGTCGCTCCCTAAGCAGAGACAAACTCTCCCAACTTCCCCATTGGAATCAACACAAACTTTACAAAATATTCCATCAAAGGAAAATCCAAAATAGAAGTCAAAACATTCTCTAAGTCAGGGACTCCCCGAGTGAAAACAATCTCTCTGGGCTTTATCCCCAACCGGATCAACTTCTCTCCCCAGTGGAAACTAATCAAACTCTCCCCGAGTGGAGAAAAATCCCCAAAAGAGTCAACCTCTACTAGAGAGGACAATCCCCAGTGGAGTAAAAAAAAAAATCTCCACTGGAAGTACTAGAAGTACAAATCTCCAGTAAAAGATCCCCATGCAAGCCAGTTGTAAGCAAAAATGGAACAATTCCAGGGAGTCCCAAACTTCGGTCCCCCAGCCAATATTTTGTCCCACTCCAAGTCCTCTTAGATCCTCTAGAAACTATGAGTGAAAGCGCAATATCATACCTACATCCTCAGTGGAGTACGATCCCCTAAGGAACGCAGTCCAGAGCAATGAGGAGAGCATACTTATTTTCCCAACAAATCACAGGCTTCCCCAGCCAGTCGCGGGCATGAGTGAAAACCGGCAACGGCCTCATTGCACAAAACTTACGCGATACCCAGACCTAGTCTTACGACTAGGGGCAAAAAAGAGACAAAAAATCAATCAGCTTCACAGGCATGAGGAAAACCGGCAACGGCCTCATCGCGCAAAAATTATGCGAACCCCATAACTTGGTCATTCCAAGGGTAAAAAAATGAGAAAAAGATGAAAACTAATTTGGCAACATAATCTGGTAGCAACGAGGCTCTTCGGACTCCCCAGCAGTCAGTATCTGTCGATAGATCAGCGTCCTCAGCAGAGATTCCAACAGGGAATGTGCTTAGCGGATGTGTTACTCCAGGACATATCTCCAGCAAAATTGCAAATATCGGGAAATCCCCAGCAGACTAGAAACCCCAAGTTCCCCCAGCCAGTAGTCTACAACAGAGATCTACTCCCTAGTAGACCCGGGCAACAGGCCACAACAGTTTTCAATCCCTAGCGGACCCCTCAGTAGAAGCTCGGACAGCTCTTAACATTGCTCTGCCCTAGCAAGAGTTCGACTAGCTTCCAGAGCCTAGCAGAAGACTCTTTCCTCAGCATGAGTCCAGAAGCTTGTAACGGCATTTAGACAAACTTCTCTATCTCCCAGCAGCATTCTGCTTTGATTCATACTCAGCTCTCTGAGAGTGAAAAAGAAACCTACAATCCCCTTAAAGTCCTGATCTAAGGCAATTTACTGACAAATCTGAAAGCTAACAAAGCATACTTTTGTCAAAATCAAAATCTTTTATAAAATTCCTCAACACTTTTTCAAAAAAGGTTTTCAAAAGCAAACTTTTTATTTCAAAAATCCGTTGACCCAACCTGCACCGAGCAGCCCTGACGGACAAGCCGAAGAAGCAGCTTCCGCGCCACCCCAGTAAGCAGCAGTCAGCATAGTCATGGGAAAGCGTCCTCGCCTCTATCCCTTACATAACATCACTTGCATAGCGTCATACCTTGCATGACCAACACTTCAGCATCATTCAACATGATCAATCTTTAGTGCCTCTCGGCCATACCAAAGTCAATCCGGCACCATTCGCCTCAAACTTTGAAATACCTTGTACCTTGACAGTGTACATCTCTCGACACCCCCGCGTGTCGTTGGCATCATAGAGTCTCCATTGACGTCGAGTCAACCTACCGACACTCACTGCTTGTCCCCTCAGAGACATCCCCGTACGTTCTCGACTTCCCAGGTTTCCATTGACGCCGAGTCAACCGACCAACACCTCGCATGTCCAACACCCCGTGTATTCCCAATACCCAGTGTGTTCCCAACACTCCGTGTATTCTTGACACCCTGTGTGTCTCCCAACCGACTCGATTAATATCCTCCTGGAAACACCGTTTTGATCAATCCACTCGCCGCTTCCGAGCGACATCTTGCTTTCGGCTAGCACCTCCGGGTCACACCATCTCTACATCCATATTTCATCCCTAGCTACCCGCTATCCTCTAGTAGTAGTCCTTATCCCTTCGCCACACTCATCATGGGCACAACATACATGCATTTCATCATCCATCTCGGTGTAAAAATAAGATGATTCCAGTCTTTACCGTTCAATTGTCATTCCGGTACTCTTCGGCAAAGAGGGCCAGTTGTAAGCACCCAATTTTTACACCCTGCCTAACTAGGATTAGTTTACACTTAACCTTGGCTATCCCCAGTAGAGCCCATAAACCTTAACCTAGCCCTAGCTAAACCCTAGGTAGGTCCCAAAGCTCCAAAAGCCCTAAAACCGAAACCCTTGGGCTCAAAGCCCATTACCATTTGGATTACCCTAAACCATAGCTAAACCCTAGGTAAACCCTAACTAAACCTTAGGAAAACCCTAACCAAACCCTAGGACAAACCCTAAACATGCCCTAGACCTAACCCTAGACCTAATCCTAGCCCAAAACCTAAGTCTAAATCCCATTGGGCTCAAACCCTATCGCCATCCAAAACCCTAAACCCAAGTGTGACCCTAGCTAAACCTTAGCTAAACCCTAGATAAGCCCTAGGCCTAGCCCTAGACCAAACCCTAGACCTAGCCCTAGCTAAACCCTAGCCCAAAACCTAGGACAAAGCCCTACGGGCTCAAGGCCCGTTTAAAAGCCCGAAAAACCATAAACCATAAGCCCAAGTCTTTTGGGGCCCAAACTTGGGCCCACCAATCCTTGAGGTCCACATGAGTGGGACCCATAACCCCCAATCCGAAAAAGGGCGGGAAGACCCCAAAATGGGTGCCCTACTTGCTTTTGGTCCAAGTGAGTAGGGGTGTGACCCAAAGAAGAAACAAAACTAGGGTGTCGGTAATCGAATTACCGATACCCCAAACTAAACTCTCTTTAGGAATAGCGGTAATTCGATTACCACCATTCCTGGATTTTACAGATCGCGTGTGCAGGCTCCCCATGCAGCCACCTACTCCACTTGGGACCTTCACCCTGATCCCTCTGACTTTCTTAATGCCCAAAATGCCCTTGAGGGTCCTCCCTTTCTCCTCTATAAAGCTCGGCCACCCCCCAGTTCAAATTCATGCCACTCTCCCCTGTCAAAACTTTGCAAGTATTTAGCCAGCCACTACTAACCTCCTCAGAGCTCCTTGGGTTCCCTAGTAGCCTCACTAAGCCTACCCCAAGTCCACAACAGTACCAGCACCGACTATAGCCTGTGCACCACCCCACAGCAGCTCCACCACCTCCTATGGCCACCGTTGAAGGGTAGGGCCACTCCTACCTTGTCTCCTTTGCAAAAAATCCTTGTAAGACTCCCTGGTCCTACTCCAGAGGGTCCCCTTTTGCTTTATTTCAGTCCATATAATCACTGTAGTCTGGGACAGGAGTCTCCTGCCTTCACCATTGGCATGGAGAACTCCCTCGAGGCGTGTACTTGGGTTCAAGACCCCACCACCATGCTCGGCCACTCCCTGCTAGGTATAGGGGTCCCTCTCGCAATGAGGGAACCCCTAAACACCTGATCATGCAGCCCCCATAGGGGAAATTTCTGTTTTTGGGCAAAACTTATTATGTCGGTAGAATAACTATCGACATTATTTAACCTGACCCTGTAACTCATTTTTAACCATGGTTAACTCAGGCCCTTATCAGTTCCAGGGCCATAGTTGGATACCTCAAGCCCTTGGCTATCACCCTGTAAAATTTCAGCCCCTGACCTTGAGTTTAACCATGGTCAACTGGCCTTCGAACCTGGGTTAGCCTATTGTCGTCAATATGTTTACTGACAATATTGTATTTTTAAGCAGAGAATTCGGGCCCTTGTGGGGCCATCATACCTCAACCCCTAGGGTCCACCAAAGGCTTGTTTGAAAGCCCTTACTACAGGTTACCTTCATGTAAAATTTCAGGAGCCAACTCCACTTTTAACTAGGGTTAGCATAACCCTAAACTTTGGTAGAACAACTGTTCATAATGTCAGCAGTTGGACTGCTGACATTTCAGACCTTGTTTTCGCTTGACTTTGGGCCCCTGTGGGGCCAACACCTATGATCTGTTGGGCCTAGCACTTGGTCCATTGGAAAGATGGAACTCCAAGCTATCCAACCATGCTTTTGTTTCACCCAGGAGAGGTCCCTAACTCTAGTTATACCCTCACAAACCCTGGTTAAAATTTTACAGAAATGGAGGTAATCCGATTACCTCCATTCTGTAAAATCTCGATTTTGGGCTTTGTGAAGGGCCCAAACCTAGTAGGAGGCCATTCTACCCCTGTCATACCCTTTAGACCCTATTTTGGACTGACCATGACCCTTAACCATGGTTAAAGTAACCCCGATTAACTTTTAACCATGGTTAAGCATTATTTAACCCTACAAAAAATATGAAAAAATCCCTAAAAATATAAAGACCAAAAAATTTCAATCTTGGACTTTTTATCCCTGGTTATCACCCCTAATGATGGTTAACACCCTCTTAACCCCGGTTAGCAACCCTAACCCTCGGTTAACACTCCTCTTTGCCTCCGGGCTTCACCTTTGGCCTACTAGGCCTCACCCTAGTCTACCGGACTACCTCTCGGCCTATCGGGCCCATCATTTTGCACATTGACCAACCTCGGTCAAGCAAAACCCTAATCTACCAGATTAGGTCCATTAGCAGCTTTTTGGTACACACACACACGCCCCCTCGCCTTAGCACGGGCTCAAGTACTAGAACTACGTTCGGTCTGATCTCACCTCTCATGTGAGTACGTAGGCAGCCCAACATGGGCCCGACCCTAGCTAGCTTTTACTTTCTTCCGGTTAGTATAAGTTAAACACTTTGGCATTCGATTAATCTTGATCTTAATTTTGGCTTAAACCTAGCAAGTAGAGAACCACCATGTGTAGAAGTGTCGGGTGCCTAATCTTTTCCCCGAGCTTAACCGAACCTCTTATCTCGATCCCTGATAGCGGACCAAGCCTTACCCAACATTTCCCGGGGATTTATCTCTTCTGAATTAATAAGTGGCGACTCTAATCCCGTGAGACATGTTTTCCGAGGGAGTGAAATCCCGCGCTCACAACGTCATCCCACGTTTGTGAGTACATGAAAAAATGATATGCTGCAACTGAATACCATACAAGTTCAAAGGGCTTCATTAGATATTATCCACTCTTGTTACCCCCACACCCTACCTATGCATCAACCGAATCAACTACACCATTTGATCTGCTGAACAACATTTTATGGAGACCAAATTCTCTCTGGCAAATCCGGTTATCATGCCCGAGGTCACCAGGTGTCTCTTTTGACACTTCTTAACTGTGGTTAAGATTCACCCATCCATCCTTGGTTTTTAGAAAAAAATATTAATTTAAAAAAAATATATTTTAATATTTAAAAACTCTAAAAATATTTTTTAATTAAAAAAGAATTACTATTTTTTTCAAAACACCAAGGATGGGTGGGTGAACCATAGGGGTGGGTGAATCTTAACCAAAGTTAAGGGGTGTCAAAAGGGACACTTGGCGACCTCAGGGGTGGTAACCGGATTTGCCAAATCCGGTTATCACTATAGAGGATTTGGTTTCTTTTAGATAAATTTTATCTAAAAAAATCATACCTCATTTGGAAATATCATAGCCACTCACAAATCCTGCACACAAAAAAATAAATACAAATTTGACATTTGAATTTTTAAAAATCACTTTTTAAATGTGCAAACCAAATACTATTTTATTTACAGACTTCCTAATGAGTTACTTTCCTGCGAAGTAACTCTTAGAGGAAATAGTTTTTTTCTTTGGAACGTCTATCCAAAAATGTCACCTAAAGTGATGCAAAACACACTCTTTTAGAAATTAGTTTAAATATGAGTTGAAACTCCGCTTCAAAGTTTTTGACGGAGCTCCCATAAACGGATGACAGATACATATGAGAGCAACAATGGTTTCCTATATTTATAAAACTGCCACCAAACTTTGCTTTGAAATGAGGAGCTCCATTAAACTCTTTGAAGCCGAGTTCCATTTAATCCCTTTAAAAATTCTCTTCTTAAGTTCTCTTCTTGTCCTTAGTCACACAGCTATATAATACTTTCTTTAGACTCTTGATCACTCTTGATCACACCTGTCGAGCAAAGATGACCAAGATATTGGCAACTAGTTTAGGCAATCTCTCGGGATCGCTTCTCTATAGTCTATATGATCTCGCGCATCAAGATTAATTCTTAGTCCATTGCAATTGAATTCAAGTGCACATATGTCAAATGAGCAATAGTTCGGCGAACTATGTCAAATGATCTCCGCGCTCTCACAAAGCCACCCCATGAACTCAGGTAAGTTTTTTAACCATGTGGTTAAAAAATTTATTTTATTTTTCTAAAATCAAGGGTAGATGAGTGAACCCTAAGAGTAAGTGAATCTTAACCACAGTAAAAGAAAGTTAAAAAAAGGACACGTGGCAAGAAAAGGGGAACTGAGATGCCCCTCCTCGCGTCACCGACCAAGGATGTGATTATTTTTCATGTCCAATATGATTTGGAAGAGAAAATAAAATTGATTTTGATTTTCCCACCTTTTTTTTCCCTCCAATCCATACATGACACATGCAATTGAATTCAATTGCAATTAATTGTTATATGATCTCCTCGCTTGCTAACCAATTGGCATTTCTGCATTAATAGTTTAATCCTAGTCATCTCATGCCCTCATCATCCCCCACAGCCATTTTACTCGCACAAAACGTATTTGCATGCATAATGCCCCTAAAATACAAAACCAGGAGAACTCTACCCAGACAAATTTACCACCGCAACCAAAAGCCCCTGGAACGCTTATACAACCATATTACGGACAAAGGGTTGGGCTCCACAATCTCCAAATCCCTTTAAGATCCATTATTTTTAATTTACTTAAGGTTAGTTGCGTTCCCGTAACGAAATTGGTCACTTCTCTTCCATCTACCAAGATTGACCAACAACAACCATGCCACGTGTTATTCTATTATAATGCCACGGGACATTTGCTTCATATTAAAAAAAAATATCGAGTAATAACTAATTTTATATAATCTTTTGACGTTGCACCAAGCCACCAACTGTAGACATAGGTCACCAACTTCTTTTTTTTGTTTTGTGATGTATAATTACTAAATTACCCATTTTATTTATCATTGTAGTACTGAATAACCTCAAAGTCTATGGTAGCTGATTAGTACATTACAAACGACTTGTGTCCTTGATATTCTTAGTGTGTGAGACGGGTACACGAATTATGGGTCTTTTTCTACCATAATTCCTCTCATCCTGTGGTGAAAGTTATTTCCTTGATTAAAGTTCATTTTGGGAGTGAAACTTATTATTAATGGTAATTGGAGAGGTTCATGTTAATGACCTCTACACATATCAAAAGATATATTGACTTAACAAGTGTAGACACATTAGAAAATATGTTCATCCATATATACATTTGTTTTAAGAGAAGCCACACCGTGGGAGAAGGGGGGTGAGATTTGACAAACTCTTTACTGTTTGTTATAAGATAATAAGAAAGAGAATTCATTTGTTTTGGGTGCGGATATAATTTACCTATGATTAGTGGTCATAGCTTGAGGATTGGAATTCTTGCAACTCATCGCTCATTGGATTAGATCTCGAGACCCCTCACTTATGAGAGTAGCGTACGCGGGCCGAGGTGGGGGGGGGGGGGGTGTAACTCATCTTTTAACGAGTCTAATATTTTCCAAGTCCATTTTATTAAAAGAAAAAGAACCAAAATTTTAACATGAGCAACACCTGAGATGTATTATATTTTTTTTTATCTACAGTTGGATTACACTTTTCATATAATTTTTATTACGCTCTTTATATAATATTTTTTTATTATAAACTAACTCATTTTCTGATGTGTCCAATATAAGGCACTGATTCTTTATAACCCCGTCACAAAAACCAATGTTTCTAAATGAGTTGCAATGTCCTCGTGTCTCTTTTAATACTTTTTAACCATGGTTAAATTTAATTAAATTAAAATTAAAAGAAAATTCTTCTAAAAGTCATGATTAGATTGATTAACCCTAAGAGGTTTAACCATAGTTGATATATGGTGAAAAAGGGTCGTGGATGTACAAGATCAGCGGTGTCAGCTTAGAAGCCGACCCCTGAGTCCGTTTTGGATTTTCCTTTCTAAATTTCACTTGTTTGGGTAGGACTTCAAATATGTGTTTGGGTGTAACGATAATGGGATGGCAATTCATCTTTTCGTTCCTCGGCAACCAGTCACTTGAAGATGTTTGGATACAAAATTAGGTTTGTCATGGTAGACCTAATCCAAGAGTCCATGACCATTACCATCAATTAGGTAGAGGAGTTGTTTGGACTAAACCACACACGTTGAGGCTCAAAACAATCATAGGATTGGCTCGATCCTTAGATTGGATAGGGATAGATAAGCATACACCCAAACAGGCTGGTTAAAGTTTTGAATTTGGAGTTTAGAGAACATTTCCTTTCCAAGCAGCCTCGGCTGGTCAACGTGCCGGTATGACGACAACCTCCCACGGTATCTTTAATTCTTTGCAATAAAGGAAATTACAAATAAGTACATTTCAAGAAACATCATGTTTCAAACATGACGCCTAACGCGTCTTGCTGGACATCTGAATTCTCAAGTCTCAACCACCATCCAACAGGGAAAAAGAATTGGATCCCCTGCAATAGCGACTCTGTAGCTAAGGGCTGCAAACCCCAAACGAGGGATGCCACCTAGGATTTTTGATACGCTCTTTATTTATTTATTTTTCTTTTGCAGCAGAGTGGCTGCAGTAATTATAGTGAGAGAGGTAGCCCAACAAGATAATAAGAAAGAAAATTCATCTTTTAACAATTCTGATATTTTTTAATTTCATTTTATCTAAGAAAATTAAACTTCTAACATGAAAAAGCACTACAAGAAAAAAAAAAAAAAAATTTTGTTTGTAATAATCGTTTTAAAATAAAGGAGTTCACTAATATATCACTTACATCACTTGAGAAAAACTGCTTTAAATCTTTTGAGAGTTTTAACATAATCTCAAAACTTGGAGTGTTGCTAGTGTTACTTTATCCAAGTTGATCAAAATTAACAAAATACAAGTTGTGCATATTTAATAAGGACATCAATGTAGGGGTGTGGCCTCCCATGTTGGAGGTCTAGGGATCTAGTCCCATCCGGATAAGAGTAAGCAAGAGCTCCACTGCCCAAGCTAACCCCGAGTGATAGTTTGACTCTACTAAGAATTTCTATCACAAAAAAAAATAAAAATAAGAATAAATAAATAAGGACATCAATAGGAATGAGAGTTTGTATATACTCTCCACCCACTCATTCACTGAACAGATACTAACACCTAACCGACGTTATGGCCTAAACCTATATCTCAAACAAAAAAAGAAAAGAAAAAAAAGGAAGTAAGATCGATGGCAATGGCATGCTTGGAAGAGATAATTCTGTCATTTTTTACTAATTCGACACAAAGGAATGTGACCACAAGAGGAAGTGGCCAATCGAATTTTGGTTACATGGTTAAAGAGGAGGTTATAAACAAGCACATAAGATACAACTCATCGAATATCTATTATTATACCAAAGCTGGAAAGTTGACACTAAAAAATAACATGAATTAAAGTTATGAAAATTGTTTTGAAATCTTGAAATTCATTGAATAACTCTACATAGAGTGGATAAAAGAACAAGATTCGATCTTAAAAAGGAGCAAGATTCATTACAGTAATGTTAATGATTTGATCCCCCTCCCCAAAAAAGAAGTAGCAAGATTCATTATGGTTAACACCAAATAATTGAACGACGACGATATTGATGTTGATGAAGATGATGAAAGAATCATATTCATCAATATCTTCTGAGTTGTAGGCCGACAAAAGATAAATAAACAATAGGTAATAATTCAATAAATAGTTTAAATATGAGACAAAACTCTGCTTCATAGAGTATGAGTGAAGCTACCTTTTTTCTATGTAGATGGTGAAAATATTATAATTATTAAAAAATGTAGTGGAAGTTTTGTGAAATATTTTTCTAAAATTATAATATTGTCACCGACTTTATACTAAAAAAAGAGCTTTGCTCACAATGCCATGAAGAGAGCTCCGCCTCAAAATTTAACTCTTCAATAAACTTAGATCTATCATATTAAACAATCTATTCTTTGGTTGAACACAAGTTAGTAATTTAGGAAATTAAGAGCTTTTCAACTGCCTCCCATTAAGAGTCTCCAACCAAAATCCTCCTGTGACACTTGCCACTATTAGAACAATTAGGAGGTATGTATCAGTACTCATGTTTACCAGCTAGGTATTATCTTTACGAAATGCTTGTCCCACAAAAATGGTAGCCCATGCAAAAGACTTCTAAACTTTTGTTATTTTAGCAAATCGATATAAATCATATGTTTCACAAAAAAAATTTGTTCTCTTATTGAAGTCTGCATTTGGTATAGCAACCCACGGGATTGAATTTGGTCTGGCCCTTGCCAGAGTCAATTTTGGCTCACTCACAGAGCTCCTTTAACTGTCATTGAGAACCTGGCTAAGAATTTTTAACAATTATAGTTACATTTTTGTAAATATTTTTTCTCTAACCCTATGTTTGATTGCTGAGAAAATGAGTAAAAATATAGAAATTAAAAGAACATCGGATAAAATATAATTAAAAATTAAAAATTTTCTTTTATTTTTATGTTTTCACATATTTTCTCGGCAACTAAATATCGCACACAAGATGGTCAGTGAATTTTAATCATAATTAAGGGGTTAAAAGGAGTTGGTTGGTGATGTTCTCTTGAATATTGTCAATGTGCAGTACAAAAACAAGTACAAGGATGCCACAGGTATTTGATAAGATTGTGAAGGCTATATCAGTCCGTAAAAAGACTCTCTCTCTACCAGCCACCTCTACCGGCTAGGCGGCTACTTGGTTAAAAGAATGAATTGCTCTGTCCTATTTCACCTTACCTCGGAAAAGTCTCCTTTCCTTTTATTTCTCATTTGCTCTCTGTTTTTCCTCTGTTTATTTCTTTCTCTCCTTCAAGCTTTCTCTCATGGCGTCGAGTCTTAGAGACCTTCAACTAACATCGCTCTCCGGTGGCGGTAAACCGGCGGGAGATGATTCCGGCGACCTCGAAGATGTACGGCTACTGGATTCTTATGAGGAAGAAGAGAAGGAGAAGAGGGAGGTTGTGGAGGAAGGGATGAGAAGAATACAGGTTCGGGTCTCTGGTATGACCTGTGCTGCGTGTTCGAATTCTGTCGAGTCAGCTCTTCTTGGTGTCATTGGGGTTGTTCATGCGTCCGTTGCTCTGCTTCAGAACAAGGCAGATGTGGTTTTTGATCCGAAATTGGTGAAGGTTAGTGTTTTTTACAAATTTTTTGGGTGTTATTTTGATTAGTGGGTTGTGGGGTTTGTTTGTTGGTGGTTGTTGTGATCATGGGTTGGTTTTTGAGAGTTTTGGATCATATGGGGGTTTTTGAAATTTGATAATTTATCATTTTTTATTGGTGTTATTGTCTGAAATTAGGATTATATGGTGTTTTAGTGGTATTGTGATCGTGGCTGGTGTTTGTTCTTGAGAGTTTGTTGTTATATATTTGTTTTCTATAGTAGAATCTGAGAATTTGGTTTTTGGATTTTATTTATTTTTATTAAATTTAGTTTGAATTACGACCATATTAGTTCTTCGTTGATTGGTAAGGGGATCTAAGCTAGTCTGAATTTTTGTTGTTGTTGTTGCTGCTGTTTTGAGGACCATATGGGTGTTTTTGGTGTTTGAATCTCTCTCTCTCTCTCTCTCTATTGTGTTGTTTTTCAGGGTGTTCTTTGGAGTTACAGTCATGGTCAGTTCTAGCTTTAGATTATTTTCCTACTTTTATTGAGTTTATAGCTTGATTAGGTGGTGTTTCTGATTCAAAGAAAGTATTCTCCTTTGTGTTTAATTTGCCCTAATTTTTCAATTCTGCTAGGCCAATGAGGATGAAATTACCATCCTTGATATTGCTGGGAATGGATGTTACTACCAAGATGACTCTGGCATTTAATGATTTAAGTCCCCATGAGATTCCCATTAAGCTGATGTGAATTAGTCAGGCTGTTGAAAATTCCCTAATTTTCTCGAAGAAGTTTGGATGAGTATTTGTCTTCTTTTCACGGTAGTAATGCTATATGTTGATCTCTGGGTTCTTGTGTGGTTTTTTTAGGTTGGGGTCTGAGCAAGCATATGCCTAGCGGCACAGTTTTCAGCCTCCCTTTTTCCTGGGATTATCTAATTTAATTAGGGGATTCTCAGATACTTCCAAGATCTTCAGTTGTAAAAACACTAAATGTGCTAGAGATATATTCTGAAACTCAGTAATTGCCTATCCTTGGTGCCTACCTATTTACACCTCACTGCTGGTTTGCACTACAGTGCATTACTCACTTTATTGGTTGAACCAGAACAACTGGTATTTTAATTGCTATCTTGTTTCCATTAAACTTGATGGATTCACATTTTTCTCTTGATAAGTTAAATTCTCCCTCTATATGTTGCTAAGAACTAAAAGACAAGCTAGATGTGGTATTTTCTGGTATAATTGGAACTCGCAGTGTGGGAAACTTGTTTCAAATATTTGCAGCTTATGGTTTTCAATCTTTAGTATAGAATTGATGATCATTTAACTGGTAACTATGAATTTTAGTAAACCATATTTCTATGGCTAATTCTCAGAAATATTTACGTAACAAATAAAAAATAACTGATGCCAAAAGAAGCTATCTATGATTTCTTTTTACTCATACAGGCTCACTTTTTTAATGCTGTAAACTTACTTTGTAACTGTTGCAAACTTGTGGGTGGGTCCAAATATCGTATCTGCTAAAGTTTATTGCAACCATACCTTTCAGGATGAAGACATCAAAAATGCAATTGAAGATGCAGGATTTGATGCAGAGATCCTGCCAGAATCCAGTATGTTTCGATCAAAATCACAAGGGACCTTATCAGGACAGTTCAGGATAGGAGGTATGACTTGTGCAGCTTGTGTAAACTCCGTCGAAGGCATTCTAAAAAAGCTTCCTGGTGTGAAACGAGCAGTAGTTGCCTTGGCTACTTCATTAGGAGAAGTGGACTATGATCCTAATGTCATTGGTAAGGATGATATAGTTAATGCAATTGAAGATGCTGGTTTTGAAGCTGCACTTGTACAGAGTAGTGAGCAGGATAAAATCTTATTAGGGTTAGTTGGGATTACTGGTGAGATTGATTTGCAAATTTTAGATGGCATACTTAGGAACTTGAAAGGGGTAAGGCAATTTGTTTTTGATGGGATGCTTGCACAATTAGAAGTCCTCTTTGATCCTGAAGTCATAGGTTCCAGATCCATCGTTGATGGGATTGAGAACGGAAGCAATGGGAAGTTTAAAGCACATGTTCGGAACCCTTATACAACAATGACTATGAATGATATAGAAGAGTCCTCAAAAATGTTTCGGCTTTTCACCACCAGTTTGTTTCTCAGTGTGAGTATGACCCAACACAATGTAGAATTATGACAAACCATGCTATTTTTTTCTTTTCCATGCGTGGAACTTTGGCATTTTTCATTCTCACTGCACTACTTTTTTTTAACTGTCTCCAAGTTTAACCCATGCAGCTTCATTTTCTTTTTTACTTTCTTAATTAGTTGTTGATATTCATTAACTTGGCTACAGATCCCTGTCTTTCTCATACGAGTAGTTTGTCCCCGCATACCTCTTGTATACTCTTTACTACTTTGGCGATGTGGACCCTTCATAATGAGTGATTGGTTGAAATGGGCATTGGTGAGTCTTGTTCAGTTCGTTGTTGGGAAACGCTTCTACATTGCAGCTGGCAGGGCACTGCGGAATGGGTCAACAAACATGGATGTTTTGGTTGCATTGGGAACTTCAGCCTCTTATTTCTACTCCGTCTATGCACTTCTATATGGTGCAGTCACTGGGTTCTGGTCTCCAACGTATTTCGAGACTAGTGCTATGCTAATAACATTTGTACTGTTGGGGAAGTATTTGGAAACTCTTGCAAAGGGAAAGACCTCGGATGCTATCAAGAAGTTAGTAGAACTTGCACCGGCATTGGCTCTTTTGCTTGTTAAAGATGCAGGTATTTTTTTTTCACTATACTAAGAGTGCCCAAACATTGTTGGAAGCAAATTTCAATTTCTGACAGCAAATACGTCTAATTATTTCTATTTTTAAATTAGTGGTGGGATTCTCCACAGCCCTCTTTGCCCAGTCCCATAACGATTCCTACTAAATGCATAAGCTATTTGAATTGGATTCTAGGTGGAAAGAGTATTGGAGAAAGGGAAATAGATGCTTTGCTAATTCAACCAGGTGACACATTAAAAGTTCTTCCTGGTTCAAAGATTCCTGCTGATGGTGTGGTTGTATGGGGTTCGAGTTATGTTGATGAGAGTATGGTTACTGGTGAGTCTTCGCCTGTTCTGAAGGAGGTCAACTCTTTGGTTATAGGAGGTACCATGAATTTTCATGGCGCTCTTCACATACAAGCCACGAAAGTGGGTTCTAATACAGTTTTGAGCCAGATCATTTCTCTGGTTGAGACGGCCCAGATGTCCAAAGCTCCTATTCAGAAGTTTGCTGATTATGTAAGTATCCGTAATGTAGATTTATTACTAAGTGTTTAAGTTTGTGCTTCAACTTCACATTGACAAGATGCCAAATGATGGTCTGGCTTCTCATAATGCTATTGACTCATTTCAACTACCTAACTTCTTCAATTGCATGTGTATTTTCTATTATTGAATATAAAATGCATGCTAGTTTATCTTCTTAAGTCTGATATGATTAACCTAATTTTTAGTATTTTCCAGTTCGTTCTGAATGAAGGATTTTGACAGATGTGTGTCGTCAAAATTGTCTTCATACAAACTGATGAAAACATGGCTTTAATAAAACATATAATGACATTGTGTTGGAGGTCGAAAACCTTGTTTTGAGAGTATCACAGGCTCCCTTATGCATTATGCTTGTCTCTCTCAGGATCTTGCTTGTCTATGGTGCTTTAAAACCTTGCTTGACTTATTTTCTACTTTTGGCTGGAGTCGCTGGACCTCTTGCTCCCACCGGCAAATTTGTGAATACCAATTTCTACCAGGGTTTATGTTGTCATTCTGCTCTTTGGAGGAGTAAGTCTTCAGCTGGCTAAAAGTTCTTAAAACATTGAAGGTTGCTTCCTCTCAAGTTTAATAACCCAGGCAAAACTAAGCAATATAAAATAAAGTAAGGAGTTAATACCTGAAGCACGAGGGAAAAATAACCCCCAAAATCGACGAATACAAGAGACCAACAGAACTTGATTGTGACTCTGAAGAGATCGAAAAACTTATGACCTTGAATGTTCCTTGTTAAACTGTAGTATATAGAATAGCAGAATATCCCACGAAATTGATCAATGATTGCAATTTTCAAATTTGCACATTGTCAAACTTCATGCTTCTTTCCTTTATATTCCTCAATTTGTGTTAGAAGGCTTAGTGTTCTACACCTTTCTGGTTTGTAGCTTCAATGATCTGATTTCTTGTTATGGTCTGGAATGTTATCTAGATGATAATCATAAACTCTTCCCTCATCCTAGTTATCTTTCTGATTTACAGGTTGCAAGCATTTTTGTCCCTACAGTTGTTACCATGGCATTGTTGACATTATTGGGTTGGTAAGTTTACTATGATCTATTGTGAGGCAGTTACAAATATACAACTCGGTTTGAATGTTAGTAATCATTTCATGTTTATCATCTGTAGGTATATTTGTGGAGCTTTAGGAGCATACCCAGAAGAATGGCTACCTGAAAATGGGAATTATTTTGTTTTTGCTCTCATGTTTTCCATATCAGTTGTGGTGATTGCATGTCCCTGTGCACTTGGCTTGGCAACACCAACTGCTGTTATGGTTGCGACTGGTGTTGGGGCTAATAATGGTGTCCTTATAAAAGGAGGAGAAGTCTTGGAAAGGGCTCAGAAGATTAAGTATGTGGTGTTTGACAAAACGGGTACCCTTACACAGGGAAAAGCCACAGTTACAACGGCAAAAGTTTTTACAGGAATGGATCGTGGAGACTTCCTTACATTGGTTGCTTCTGCAGAGGTAAGTTTAGATATTCTGACTAGATTCAAGATTGTTCTTTGGTTTCAATTGGTCTATTATTAAATGATTTTTTTCTACATGGTTTAGGCTAGCAGTGAACACCCACTGGCAAGAGCAATAATTGAATATGCCCGCCATTTCCATTTCTTTAATGATCCTTCAGCAGCCAAGGGTGTTCAAAACTCAGGATGGCTTCTTGATGTCTCGGAATTTACTGCTCTGCCTGGGAGAGGGGTGCAATGCTTTATACACGGGAAGAGGGTTTTGGTGAGCTTTTGACATAAGCACTCATAATATACATACATGTGAAGAAAAGAAAAATATTCTTCATGGTTTTTGTTTCTTATTGGAGGTATTGTATCCTGAACAGGTTGGTAACCGGAAGCTGTTGACCGAAGGTGGAATCTCTATTCCAACTGAGGTTGAAAATTTCTTGGTCGAGTTGGAAGAAAGTGCAAAGACAGGGATACTTGTCACATATAATGATACCCTTATTGGAGCCTTGGGCGTAGCAGATCCACTAAAGAGAGAAGCTGCTGTTGTTGTAGAAGGCCTTAGAAAAATGGGTGTCAGACCAGTCATGGTAACTGGAGATAATTGGAGGACAGCTCGGGCTGTGGCTAAGGAGGTTTGTACTTCTTCGGTATATTATTCACAGTCAAGCCCCAAATATCAAGATATTAAATATGAGGCGGAGCTCTGCTTCACTGCGTGTGAGCGGAGCTCCCCTTTTAGTGTAATGTGGGTGGTAAACTTGTAATTAAGATAAAAAAAAGGTTGTGTAAAAATACCACCTCCCTCAATAATTACAGTACTGCCACCCTTTACATGATATAAAGGGGAGCTCCGCTGATGCACCGTGAAGCAAAGCTCCACCTCTATTTAATCTGAAACATCAAACCATATGATTTGCTACCAATTTTTCTGCTTTAAAAATAAAAAGAAATTATCACAACGCTTTCTGCATGGAGGTTAAGTGGATGCTAACCACATTCATGGCTGGGCAGGTTGGCATTCAAGATGTTAGGGCGGAGGTAATGCCAGCAGGAAAAGCTGAAGTTATACGTACATTTCAGAAAGATGGAAGCATAGTTGCAATGGTGGGTGATGGTATCAATGACTCTCCTGCCCTTGCGGCTGCCGATGTTGGTATGGCAATTGGGGCAGGGACAGATATTGCCATAGAAGCCGCTGATTATGTCTTGATGAGGAACAGCTTAGAAGATGTCATCACGGCTATTGATCTCTCTAGGAAGACCTTCACCCGTATCCGATTGAATTATGTGTTTGCCATGGCATACAATGTGATTGCCATTCCGGTTGCTGCCGGGGTCTTCTTCCCCTTATTAAGGATCAAGTTGCCACCTTGGATGGCCGGTGCATGCATGGCTCTCTCATCTGTAAGTGTTGTCTGCTCTTCCTTGCTCCTGAGAAGATACAAAAAACCCAGACTCACCACTATACTAGAAATAACTGTAGAGTAAAAGCTATAGTGTCAACTTCATAGGAAGAAATGGGAATAGGATATAATGGCTGTGAAACAGTAATTCATATCCCAATTTTAATGTCTCTTTTCTTCTTTTAAACCATGGGGGTGTATTTGCATCACCCATTCAATGTAAATTCCACGCGCTGTATCATCCCGGCTTCTGTTTCGATTTGCTTCTGATTGAATGAAAAGAATATTGAGTGTGTTCCTAAAAGTAGAAGAGGTGGTCTGACAAATCTTTCTTGTTTTCAAAGTACTATTCTCCTGGTTTTTAGTATTAGCAACTTCTGTATCCATTATGTGATGATCCTGAGCAAGCCAGTTGCATTAGGCTTATGATGAATGACTGATATTTTGATTGCATCTAGCGAAGTAGGCAAGGATAGAAGAGCTGTCTCTGATCCTTTCAAGGGGCAAGGCCGCAAGCTAATCATGGTGCATTTGATCTTCAACCATAGAAGCATGAGGAGAGCCCTGGATATTCAGCTCGAATCCACTTTTCCCTTTTCTAGACAAGAACACAAAAAATAAGTCTTTTCTAGACAAGAACACAAAAAATAAGTGGTAGGCCCGAACAAAAAACAAGTGGATGAAGGGAGGAATGTGCTCATGTATATACATATATACTAGTAAAAGTGCACGTGCAAGGCACATATAATTTTTTCATTATTAAAATATAATTTAAAAAATATATAATTTTTAATATATTTTCAATAGAATTCATATTACTCTCTTTATATTAAATAAAATTTTAATATAATTTATAATTGAGTAATTAAATTTAATATTTTTTATATTAATTTAAATTTAACATTGGAAAAAATTATTTACTTGTTCCACTTATAAATGTATTAAAAGCAAGGAATCATGAGTAATAATCTTCTATTAATAAAAAACAATAATATTATAATTAAATATTTTGATATTATAATTATTTACCATGGTTATCATGGTTGTCTTCCTTAAATTATGGTAGAGTCTTAAACCAACTCTCTTTTCTTTCCGAGAGACTCTTTCTATAAAAATAGAATTCTTCCCTAAAATATGGTAGAGTTCTAAACCAACTCTCCTTTAGGATTCTTCCCTAATAAGGTAGGGTCCTAATCCAACTCTCTTTTAATAATGGATCCCACATAATATTAAATAGTGATTTAATTAAAATTTGGTTATATTATAAGTTATGAATTAAATAAATTAAGTTAAAGAGTATTTACGTCCAAGTAAAGTTTTGCATACTCCTTATACTTTTATTAGTAGAATAGAATGATATATAACTTTTATTAGTAGAATGATATACATGTCTTACCGACTCCGAACTAGGATATTAATGGACCGGGCTGGACCGGCCCGGATTTGGGCTGGGATGGCTTTGACCTGATTATTAGTCTGACAAATGTACACTCCTATATGAGCAGACATCCACAATAGTCATTCTTCCATCTTCAACTGGTGTATAATGTACCCGAGCCTCGTCGGAGGTTTGATACTTGAACTGTGAGTGAATCTTAACCACAATTAAAGGGAGTCAAGAAAGGAGACACATGGCCAAAAAAGTGAGGACGAGACGCCTCCTTTGCTCCACCAGTGATGCTTTTGTTCTTTTTTTTTAAAAACATTTGTTTGTGATCTGACTAGGACAACAATGAAAAAAATGCCCCTCCATATTCATCTGTTACTCGATCTCAATGTCAATGCGCTGGCTTGAGCCAGGGTCAGAGTGGCCCTGGTTTAACAGGATTATTAGCCAGGCCATAACATCAGGCTTGAGCCTGGCCCATTGACACAACAGACTCCAAATGAGTAGCCTCTAGCTAGTGGAGGATCAGACACAATTCTCTAATGATATTGTCCTTGTATCATTGTTGGCGAACTAAGAAAATTAAAAAAAATAAAAATAAACTCAACTAAGAGGTTTATTAAGAAAAAAAAATTTTCCCTTATTTTCTATGTTTTCACATATTTTATAGCAACTAATCAGGGTGCAAGACTTAAAGTGTATAAACTCATCTTCCTTTTTCCATCACAAGTATCAACCATTATTCACTCAAAAAATGTATATTCCATTAAAAAATTTTCTTGATTTTTTTTTCTTTTTTCGAACCAATTCCCTTGTTAATCCTGTTAGGAAAAATTCTGGGTTATAAAAATCTAGACTAAAAACTGGAGAAAGAAATAGAACTGAATAAAATATAAGACTTATCAGAATTAGTCGAGGCGTGATGTTAATCACTCGGCTTGAAGTTGATCTGCCCTCCTTGGACTGTGTCCGCTTAGTGCAACAGGATCTTTGGGCACCCAACCTCCAGGATTCAACGACTATTACCTGATCACAAGTGTGCACTCACTGTATCAGGCTCGAACCACCTTATAGTATAATCCGAATAGAGTAATTGCAGAGAACAGAGGACTGAATTGCTTGTTTTCTTTGCTTGACTGCAAAGAATAGAAGACTAAGAGATGTCTGTATTCGTTGCTTATAGAATACCAAAACAGAGAATGCTTTTCTTTTTTTTAAAAACCAAAAGAGAGACATCTCTCTTTAAAGAGTTTGAAAAGGCACCTTCAAAAGGTGAAACTGAAAACCAAGAGATCCCTTAGTGAATGGTTGTAACCGTTCAAGGAAGGGTCTCAAAAAGAAACTTCCAAAACTGAAAATTCAAAACACAAAAGAATGTATACAGTGTAGCGCATGTACACACAATTGCATACACACCACACAATTGCCACGACTTCTATAATTTTGAAAATTGGAGGGAACCATGGGAGAAATTTTGAAACATTAATATTTTAAAAAACAATTAAAATACAACAATCCCCCACAGGTTTCAAAAATTGAAGGAATCCGGATTAGAGTGAAGAAGAAGTGCATGGGTGCCGGTGACAGAGTCTTAACCGTCACTTAGAGTAAACAAAGCAGGTTTACAGAAGTTAGGTGAACAGAGTCTTAACCTCTCTCCTTTTTATTGTAAAGTGGCTGCACATGTTACTCACACTACTTCCTCTCTATAGGTGGTTCTGCGGTTTGGTACGTTTTGGCCATGTACCATTACCTGGATTTCATTAGTGCTTTAGAGAATTGGCCTTCATTCTCATAGGAAGCGGCCCCACTTCCACACTCTTATAGGTGAATTCCATCAAGTGTACACAGCAACTAGATACACCACCAATTAATGGCTATGGATTCATTAAGAGTTATAACTCAACCTTACTCGTTGCTGCTAATCACTGCCTACACCATAGAATGGGGCACAAAAATTGGCAGTGCTTTGATGGCTCCTGAATGTCTTTGTTATTTACCCATTAAACCTAGTTTCTGGGATCTCCATTCATATAGGTTGGGTTTCCGACACTGGTAGCTCATACATAAGGCTCAACCCCATTCCCTTCGATGTATCAAGGACTAACTTCTTAGAAAGTCCTTTAGTCAAAGGATCTGCTAAATTCTTCTCTGACCTTACAAAATCAATGGTAATTACTCCGTTAAGCAACAAATGTCTAACTATATTATGACGGAGTCTAATATGTCTACTCTTACCATTATATATATTGCTCTTAGCTTTTGCTATAGCAGCCTGACTATCACAATGAATATGAATTGCTGCAACAGGTTTTGGCCAAATAGGTATATCTGCTAAAAGATTTCTTAACCATTCAGCTTCTGATCCTGTCTTTTCTAAGGCAATAAACTCGGATTCCATAGTGGACCGAGCTATACAGGTCTGCTTGGATGATTTCCAAGATACTGCACCACCAGCTAATGTAAAAACATAACCACTTGTAGATTTAGTTTCATCTGAATCAGTGATCCAGTTTGCATCGCTGTACCCTTCTAATACAGCGGGAAAACCAGTAAATAGAATACCATATTCTATTGTACCTTTTAAATATCTTAATATTCTAGATAAAGCATTCCAATGACTATATCCAGGATTATGAGTATATCTACTTAATCTACCCACTGCAAAGGCTATATCTGGTCTAGTGCAATTCATGAGATACATTAAACTTCCTATCACTCTAGAATACTCTAATTGAGATACACCTTCATCTGAATTTTTCTTCAAATGTACAGAATAGTCATAGGGAGTACTGATTGGAGTACAATCAGAATGATTAAATCTATTTAATAATTTATCAATATAGTGAGTTTGACATAATTTAAAACCATCATTCATCCGGATTATCTTGATTCCTAAAATAATATTGGCTTCTCCTAAATCTTTCATATCAAATTTTGAAGATAAAAATTTCTTGGTGGACTTAACTAGTTTAAGGCTAGTTCCAAAAATAAGCATGTCATCTACATATAGGCAAATTATGACTCCTTCATTTCCTAACAATTTGTAATACACACATTTATCAGAATCATTTATTTGGTATCCATTTGACTTTAATGTATTATCAAACTTTTCATGTCATTGTTTGGGTGCTTGTTTTAGGCCATATAATGACTTAATTAATTTGCACACCTTATTTTCTTTTTCAGAAATTTATATCCTTCTGGTTGTTCCATATATATCTCTTCTTCTAACTCCCCATTTAAGAATGCAGTTTTGACATCCATTTGATGCACTACTAATTTATATACAGAAGCTATGGCAAAAAGAACTCTAATAGTAGTAATTCTAGTTACAGGAGAATAAGTATCAAAATAATCAACTCCTTCCTTTTGTCTAAATCCTTTTGCAACTAATCTAGCTTTGAACTTATCAATAGTTCCATCAGGTTTTAATTTTTTCTTAAATACCCATTTACAACCTATTGGTTTATTTCCCGGTGGAAGATCTACAAGTTTCCAAGTGTTGTTAGTAATAATAGATTACAATTCGTCATTAATAGCTTCTTTCCAAAAGATTGCATCTTGTGAGTTTATAGCTTCTGAATATGTGAGAGGATCATCTTCAATTAAGAAAGAATAGAAGTCATCTCCAAAGTTAGTCTCTTTCCTAACTCTTTTACTTCTTCTGAGTTCTAATTCTTCCTTATCTACATCTCTCTGGATTTCATTACTAGTTGATGCAAAATCAGATTTACTTATTTCTTTTGTTTCATAAGATATAGATTTCATAGGAAATGTATTTTTAAAAAAAAACTGCATCTCTTGCTTCAATAATGGTATTATAATCTAAAATATTATCTTTAGATTTCAAAACTAAGAATCTATAAGCCGCACTTTGTTGTGCATAACCTATAAAAGCACAATCAATTGTTTTCGATCCTATTTTCCTTTTCTTAGTTTCAGGGAGACCTACTTTAGCAAGACACCCCCACACTTCAAGGTATTTAAAGTTAGGTTTATGGTTTTTCCAAAGTTCAAAGGGAGTTTTACCTGTTCTTCTATTAGGTATTTTATTTTGGATATGACAAGCCGAGAGGATTGCTTCTCCCCACAAGTTAGAAGGTAAACCAGAACTACTTAACATGGCATTCATCATGTCTTTCAAAGTTCTATTTTTTCTTTCAGCTATACCATTTTGTTCTGGAGTATATGGTGCTGTAGTTTCATGAATTATACCATTATTTTCACAAAATTTATTAAAATTAGTTGACTCATATTCTCCTCCTCTATCAGTTCTTAGTCTTTTAATCTTCTTATTTAGTTGGTTTTCAACTTCAGTTTTATATTTTATAAAAGCTTCCATAGCTTCATCCTTGTTTCTTAATAGATATACTTTAGTGTATCTAGAATAATCATCAACAAAAGTAATATAATATCTTTTACCATTTCTAGATATGTAGTTCTTAAAATCTCCCAAATCACTGTGAATCAATTCTAGAATTTCTGTTACTCTTTGAACAGATTTAAAGGATTTTCTAGTAAATTTAGATTCTACACATGTTTCGCATTTTTTAAAGTCCTCTTTTGACAAATTAGGTATCAACCCAAAGGCTTCCAATTTCTTAACATAGGTTGTGTTAGTATGACCTAACCTAGCATGCCACAACTCAAGAGACTCAACCAAGTAAACAGAATTGGTAGACTTTTTATTATTGTCATCAAAAGATACATTCAAGATGAACAACCCATCACAGCAATAACCCTTCCCAACAAAGTTCCCATTCTTAGTGAGTACAAGCTTATCTGAATCGAATACTAATTTAATTCCTACTTTGTTGAGTAAGGAACCAGATACTAGATTTCTTCTTATATCAGGCACATGTAGAACTTCATTCAAGGCCAAGATCTTTCCAGATGAGAGCTTCAGCACCACTTTTCCTCTTCCAACTACTGGTGAGGTTCGAGCATTTCCCATGAACACTTGTTCTGCATCTCCAGCCGATTGGTAGGAGGTAAACATGCTTCGATCCCCACAAATATGTCGAGTGGCCCCGGTGTCTACTACCCATTCCATGTTATGGACAAGATTCACTTCTGAAATAACAGCAGCTATCACTTCTGATTCTGCAAGATTGGCATGGGCTTTGAAGTTCTTCTTTTGCCTGCATTTTGCAATATGATGTCCTGGTTTGCCACAATGAAAACAATTCCCTTTTTTCTTAAATGATTTTTCTGTTTTCTTGAAATATCCATCTTTCTTCTTCTTGTTCTTAAATTTGGACTTGAATTTGTTTGACTCTATTAGGTTAGCCTTTGAAACAATTTCATTGGCTATCTTCTTTTGATCTCTAATCCTGTTAGCCTCCTCAATTCTTATGTGAACAATAATACTCTCCATAGTCATTCCTTTCCTTTTGTGTTTCATTTTATTCTTGTAATCTTTCCAAGAGGAAGGTAATTTTTCTATAAGAGCTCCAGCAAGAAAAAATTCATCCATCTTCATACCTTCAGATATCAGTTCATGTATTAACTTTTGATACTCATGAATCTGTGTAGTAATAGGTTTATCATCTAACATAATAAACTCCAGAAAGTTTCCAATAACATGTTTCTTAGCACTGGCATCTTCCAAAATATATTTTTTCTCAAGTGCATTCCAGATTTCTCTAGCAGATTCATAAGATGCATATACATCATAAAGATCATTGGACAGAGCATTAAGAATATAATTCTTACAAAGGTGGACATCCCTCTTATGGGTCTCATTTTCAGAATTAAACTGGAAAGTTTCTAACAGAACATATGAGACTTTCAAAGTATCCAAAATAAAATTCAGTTTATGCTTCCATCTCTTAAAGTGTTCTCCAGTAAAAGGTTCAAGTTTAGATAGTTCTGTTGAGGGGTTTACTATAACTGAAGTCATAATCTAGATTTTAAAGTTGAAGATCAACTTCAAGATTGTTAGGAAAAATTCTGGGTTATAAAAATCTAGACTAAAAACTGGAGAAAGAAATAGAACTGAATAAAATATAAGACTTATCAGAATTAGTCGAGGCGTGATGTTAATCACTCGGCTTGAAGTTGATCTGCCCTCCTTGGACTGTGTCCGCTTAGTGCAACAGGATCTTTGGGCACCCAACCTCCAGGATTCAACGACTATTACCTGATCACAAGTGTGCACTCACTGTATCAGGCTCGAACCACCTTATAGTATAATCCGAATAGAGTAATTGCAGAGAACAGAGGACTGAATTGCTTGTTTTCTTTGCTTGACTGCAAAGAATAGAAGACTAAGAGATGTCTGTATTCGTTGCTTATAGAATACCAAAACAGAGAATGCTTTTCTTTTTTTTAAAAACCAAAAGAGAGACATCTCTCTTTAAAGAGTTTGAAAAGGCACCTTCAAAAGGTGAAACTGAAAACCAAGAGATCCCTTAGTGAATGGTTGTAACCGTTCAAGGAAGGGTCTCAAAAAGAAACTTCCAAAACTGAAAATTCAAAACACAAAAGAATGTATACAGTGTAGCGCATGTACACACAATTGCATACACACCACACAATTGCCACGACTTCTATAATTTTGAAAATTGGAGGGAACCATGGGAGAAATTTTGAAACATTAATATTTTAAAAAACAATTAAAATACAACAAATCCCTCCATTATTGGATTAGGCGCATTCTTGGTTGACCTAACAAAATCGATTGCAATTACTTCGTATTCGAGCCAGCCATTGTTTAACACGGCTTTTTCCAATGCATGTGTTTGAATAATATATTTTTTTACACATTTTATTATACTCTCACAAAGTGTTGCTTCCCTATCAGAATGTCTATATGGAGTGCATAGGCTTAGAGGCGTAATTGTATTTCTACCAACAAGATCCTTTTGCCACTTATTATTATTATTTTTTTGGTAACTCGGGGTGTGTCCTCAAACCATTTAGATTGGGACTAATCCCCGAGGATGTGCGCAATAATCCCCACAAACCACGCTCATCAAGAAAAAGATCGGAGGCCGTCACACCTTTGAACCTGTTAAAAAAATTGATATTGAGAATTCTTGGAAATCACTTAGACTCAAGTAGGGTTTATATAAATTTTACATAATCTCAAGATAGAAACTCTATCAAATCTACTCTAAGCAAGTAATTGATTATAATTATTTTCAAATTTTAAATTCAAATCTACTTTGAGAAGAGATATAATATCTCTAATATTGTATTTTCTAAACTATCATTATGCCACTCTCTTTTTCCTTAAGCTTGTTACTTGCAAAAGCTCCGGGAATGGAAATAAGGTTTCAGAATAAATAATTAAAATTATAAAATATTTTTCTAAAATATTCAACAATATGTGTTAATTTATTAGAAAATATCAATACTTTTTATGAATTATAATTCAATATCTTCTATTAGAATATATGTAATGTGTGTGTTTTCCCATCTGCAATGGACATGGTGAATCCTATGTGCATATTTTGTGTATAGAGCGGCCAGTAAACTGCATCACACAAGGAAGATTCCATGGTTTACTTGCCTCTATTGTTTATTCTACAAAAAAAATACAATATTTTTTATATTGAAGTTTTGCATTGGTTAATTGTAGCGTCTTAATATATCACTATTTTCAAGGATATATAACATTATTTGTGGAAATAAAAAATTGGAACCAAGTGGCCGGGATGAGTGAGTTAATGAGGAATCTATATATGGGGTTTTTTGTGTGAAAACCCCCAATTTTTTTTTTAGTTATTTGTAAATATCCTTGTTTTTTATTTATTTTGTATTATGCCTTATTAACTTTTAAATCTTTTGCAAATCTGTAATTTTATTCATATCTAGTAAACGGGTGTTAATTTTTTTTATGAAATAACAATTTTAACCTTTTATGATTTCAAGGAGATTTATTGAAACCTCTCAGATCCTTTAAACATAGTTAAAAGGTGCCCACACACCCATTAAATATTGAATATAAAAACATTGTGTCTGCACACCTATTATCTAAAACCAAGGGTAGATGCTTTAACTCAGGGTTAGTGAATATTAATCACAGTTAAAGAGAATTAAAAGGAGACACTCCTTTAACTACCAGTGAATATGGTTAATAAGTTTTAAGCGGCATGGTTAATTTTTTTTCTAAATCTGACTTAGAATCTAGCGAGAGGACATCACACCACTATACCTATGTGGCTCCATACCTTTGAAAGCAGAAGCATAGGGAGAGGTGGAAGCAGGAGAAGGTTAGATGTTTTAATCCAAAAGGTTAATATATCTTAATCACTGTTAAGGGGAGTTAAAAGGGGACACGTGTTTTTAAGGAAAAAATTATTTTTAAAAAATTAACCTTGGTTATGATTCACTCACTCATATGGTTATGTTTTAGAATATTTAAAAAAAATAATTTAGCTAAGACTATTTAACCCTAGGGGTGAGTGAATCTTAACCAGAGTTCGTGGGTGTCAAAGAGGACACATGGCAAAAGCTGGTTAGGTGTGAGTGTACCGTGCGCATGCATGTTATCACCTCACCTCTTTAGTTAAACACTTTGGACAAAGAAGCTATGCTCTGCCAGAGAAAATTTCGTTGCACTTTTACGAAAGTAGAAGATTACTATGGTTCTGCTCAAATAGCCGAGCACCTCATTTATGAATTATGACATGCTACAAATCTCTCTAAAATTAACTATGGTTAACGGTAGGGGTGTCATCGGACCAAATTCGGGCTTCACAGTTTCTTGTAAACGTGTCAGGCTTTCGCTGGGCTAATTTTTTTTGGTTGATTGTTGGGCCAATTCAAAATGCCAATTCAAGCCCAAACTCGGCCCCATTGACACCCCTAATCCTACTATCAGCCATAAACTAGCACATGTTAAAGTACGGACAGGTGTTGTTTTTAGTTGGAAGCAAAGATGACTTAAACTAAGGGAATGCCTGGAGCAGGGTAGCATGACTTTTGTTTCTAGGGGTGGCAATGGGCTGAGGACTTGAATTTTGGTAAATTTTTAATAAGCCCAGCTTGAAGCCCAATGTCGCGCCCCAAAATACCCCCTATGAGTTTAGGGATACTTTAGGCGTGACTATACGTACCTCTCAAACTATCCTGTAATGAACAAGATAATTACAGTACTAAACAATGATAATCAGAGCACGAAAGCTAAACATAAATGCAGAAGCGTAAACTAACTTTTCATTTCTTCTATAGTTCTCAAAATGGTATTCCAAGTGATCATAAATATACAAACATGCCTAAGACTAAGGTGGACAGACCCAACTATCAAAATGTCAAAATACATAAGCACCCTCTTGTATTCTCCCTTCAATAGTAGTCGATGTACGGCCACACGTCATGGTCTCGGTCTGCCTGAGACTGCAGTGGGATAGACGGCTCTCTCTCCTCTATATACTCTTCCTCGACCTAAGGCTCCGGGTCGAGGGCTTCCTCAGTACCTGTCGATATGAAAGTACGGCTGAGCATGGAATACTCAGCGAGTACAAGCTACTAGCTTACCATAACAATAAGAACACATAACAATAATAGTACAATGCAAAGCAGAAATATGAGCATCACAAACGAAATAGCATAAGATATGATACAATGCAATCATCTTGAAGTGCGTGCATGAATGCGAAAACTCTGATAAAACTCGTGCTTGAAAACCCGTTTCATATCTCGGTATGCCTTGTAAAAATATGTATTCATGCATGCATGAATGCCTTGTCATCATCTTGTAAACTTGCATCTTGTAACTTGTGAGCCAGAGGCTAGCACCCGAATCTCCCTGGGCTGCCAACCTCCTTGATATATGGTTTTCTTGTGAGTCAAATGCTAGTACCCGAATGTCCCTGGGCTACTAACCTTCTTGACAATATGTGATTTTTATTACTTGTTTAGTTTTCTTGTGAGCCAGATGCTAGTACCCGAATGTCCTTGGGCTACCAACCTCCTTGATAATATGTGTTTTGGGTTTTCTTGTGAGCCAAAAGCTAGTACCCGAATGTCCCTGGGCTACCAACCTCCTTGACATGTAATATTTTCTTGTTGGTTATTATATGCATATGCTCTTGAAATCTCGGTTCATGCAACATGCGTGCTCGTGTACCTGTCAATAGTACAATCATGAAATGAGGATAACAAAAGAGATATTGCATTTCATTTAAATTCATAGCATATCATGCAAACATTTAGGTGATCAACATAGCATTTGGTCGAGTCATCATTTACAAGAACAATTACATAAGGCTTATATCCAATTCCTTTAAGTCATCATTTCATAGGTTAGGCATTTATCAAACACATAACATACGATGTCCATTAATAGTTCATCTTCTTCTTCTTCTTCTTTAATGCCTATTTTCCATCCAATCACATAAGGGTAAGTTTATTATTTGTAAAATGCCTATCCTCCATTTTTCATTTCTCACACCACACATATCACACATCATACATTTGGCATCTCATCGCCTCAATCAACATGCCATACACATCCATATCTTTTTTTCTTATCTTGTTTATATTTATTGAGATGATACAATTCATAGGGAAGGAAAGCATAATATAAAGGATCACCACTTACAATAGAAAACCTAGGTTATTGTTAGGGAAAGTTAGTAGGGTGTACTAACTTTAAATCAAGGCTTAACCTTGAAGAAACCTTGTAATAGAACCCCAAATGGTTGGGAAGAACCCTTGCTTGAAGAAGGCTTCAGTGGAGGAAGAAACCCCCTTGAAATGACCGTAGAAACGCTGCCCTAGCCTTGGAGGAGAAGCTCCACTCATGCTTGAGGCTTGGCTTTGAGAGATCTAAGCAAAATGGAATGATTTTGGGTCTTGAAACCCTTGATCGTACTCCCAAATGGAAAGGGATCTTTAGAACCCTAGTTTCTTCTCCCTCTCTCTCAAATTTCTCTAAGTGTAGTGAATGAGGACCCAAATGGTCGAGCAAGCCCTTATGGGTAAGGGTTTAGCGCCCAAAAGACAAAAAAGCCCTTACTGAAATTTCTGCAAAAACGCGAAGACCGAGCGATCGGTGGTTATGACCGATCAATCGGTTGCCTACCGAGCAATCGATGTTATGACCTAGCGACCCGTCAAAAACATGCTCTCTGGAAAATTTCCCCATACAAAATTTTTGACCAGTCGATAGCTACCGATCGATCGGTTTTGAACCGATCGATCGTTGAATGGACCGAGCGATCGGTGCTCTGCAGGTCAGAACTGTTTTGACCATATCTTTTGACTCGCTCGTCGGATTTCGACGATTCAACTTGCGTTGGGTTCATCTTTCGAAAAGGAATATTTCTGACATTTCAGAATTTCCAATTTCTCACTTATTTATTAATTAAACCACGAGAAAGGCCAATTAGCTACGAAAGTACTATTCATTAAGTATAGAAAAGTCCGGGGTGCTACACCCAACACATTTATAAAGTCTTTGCAGCCCCAATTTGGCCCGATCGCCGCCCCTAGTTAATGGATGGGGAGGTTTTTACAAATCTCCTTAAAAAATAAAGGTTTATAATTGTCATTTCATAAAAAATTTAACACCAGTTAACTAAGTTATGGATGAAATGATGGAGTTGAAAAAACTTAGAAGTTAGTGGGGCCATAATACAATATCACAAAAGGCAATGAGGTGTTTACAAATAGCTAAAAAGATAGGGTTTTGTGTGATATATTTGATTAGGGTGGGATCCTTGATGGTAGATCTCTCATCCATAAGATTAAAAAAAATTATCGAAACCATAACATTAATTTTGAAGGTGAACCATTCAACTTGCATGCAATTTTGGGGTGGCAATCTGCATGATATAAATAAAGAAACACTTTAAATCAAACACACAAACACAGAATTTTACATGTTTTATGGAGACAATCGTCTTCTTTACTAATCATAAGCAAACAGGGGGGGCAGAGCCAGGAATTTTTCCTTGGGTGTTGAAGTATGTGTCAAAAAAAAAAATTAATGAGTTTGGGAGTATGGGGCCGAAGTACATGTTTCTCAATGATATTTGATAAGTTTGTTGTATTATCTCATATGAGAATGGTTAGCGGGACCTCTCCCTAAGAGGGTGAATTTAGTCTCTTTGCAAGAGAGCATCAATAACATTTGATAAGATCATAGGATTATCCCCAAATAAGTGGGCAAGTTGAGGTATCCAACTGGGAAACAAAACATATTTTGGAAAAGATGATGAATCCAACTTGAAAAGATTGGTCCTTATGGTTAACTGATGTGCTTTGGTCCTGGAACATAAAGCCTATTGGGCTATTAAGAAATTTAATTTTAACTTGGACAATACTAGCTCGCTCCGCAAACTCTAACTCAATGACTTAGAAGAAATTCCAAATGAAGCTTTTGATAATGCTGGAATTTACAATGAACAAATGAAGATTTTCATTATAGGAACATTCTTCATAAATCTTTTAAGCCTTCTCCAAAAGTTCTCTTGTACAATTTGAGATTACATTTGTTTCTCGGTAAACTCAGATCTCGATGGATCGATCATTTTATTGTTAAGTCTGTTTATCCATATGGGACCGTCCAAATAGAAAACTCTGCTAATGGTAATATTTTCAAAGTGAATGATCAACATCTAAATCTAATTTGGAGAACTTCATTCTATCCTATTTATTAGGATTGATCTTTCATCTCATTTGAGATGCATTATACTATATGTTGCATTTGTTTATTCTATTTTTTTTTATTAGTTTACTTTTATTTGTGGTTTTGTTTTTTCATTTGGAGAGCACAAGAATATCTACCCAATTACCTATCTTAGGTTGTCTTCTCCTTACCCCTACTCTGTTTTTTGTAGTTATATTGTCTTCTTTTATTTTTGGGTATGCTTTATTGAACATTGGGAACAATGTTTCATTTAGGCTGCGGTGAGAATAACAATCTTTCCCTTCTATAGTAATGTGCATTCCTTTAAAAAATGATTAAATCTTACAGTTTTATTTCTTAGTGCTTGTATAACTTGATGCTAGGATTGCGAGACACTTGGTGAAATTGAAATAAAAGTTTAAAGTCTTGTTGATTTGTAAACTTCAATCTGAGTTCTATTCACTACTCCATAATTAGAGGATTTGTAAAAAAATAAAAATAAAAAATGGTTGAATTTTAAATCTTACACCTCACATCTGGCTAACACTTCTAGATTGAGGTTTGATATTGTAAATGTCTATCTGATAGTTACCTAGAGTGTTAGGATGCACTAAGCCTATTATGTTAGCCTTTAGGTTTTCAATCTAAGGTAACACCATTAATTTTGATGATAACACAATAATGTAATCTCATTGTATTACTAATGTCTCGTTTGAGTTTATATGAAAATCAGAATACCAAAACCATTAGAAAAGTCAATTAAGGAAAAACGATGAAAATGACACCATACTTGAAGGAAATTCAATATCAAGTCAACCAAGTCAAGTTGAATCATATTGAAGATCATATCAAAGACCAAGTAATGAAGATCGAAGAAGGAGAAGTTGATCTTAAAGCAAAAGAAGACAAATCAAGTGAAGATCAAGATCAAGATCAAGAAGAATAGATAACTCTCAAGAAGGTTTAGAGTATTAGTTTTTATTTTGAGAGTGTTTAGGACTTATGTAAAAGTCCTCAAAATTTGGTTGATTGAAAACTCAAAGTCTAGAATGACCATAAGAGCTTAAGGACTAAATTTATTAATATTCTAAGGCCCTAGGAAATCATTTGAAAGACCAAAAACATGATAAAGATGAGCTAAAAGATCTAGAAAACCATTCCCATTATTAAGGTTATTAGAAGATGAGATTTATGTGAAAAACCAGAGGACTCGTCGATGAATGGCTATTGTAACTTGTTGCCCAGTAAATGGACCCTAGAAGGGGGGGGGGGGGGGGTGATTAGGGTCAATGACATAATAAAAATTTACCTTGGAGTAATTTGCGGAATTAAATATTTTAAGGCAATGCAATAAGTTATAATTAGCAGAATAAGAGGTAAAGAGTTAATGAGATACATATACTATAGGTTTGTTCACGAGGTTCGACAACTTGTCTACGTCCCCGCCTTTTAGCTTCCCATTTCGAGGATTCTCACTATTTTATTTGTACAAGCTTCTTCACCAGGTAAAGCTCAAACATTTTACAATCCCTTAACAGGCTGGAACACCACCTTTACTGCAAGAGAACACTCTTTCTTGACATTACAAAGCTTTCCGGCTTCACGGATAAGAATCTTTGATTCTTGATTTCACTCAATACAAAGTTGAGATTGGATTTTAATCCAGTTACGGAGCTCCTTGATGTGCTAAATATGATCGGAATAATGCCTCAATAAATCTCTCAAATGATTGGGAGTTTAAAGCTCAAATAGGAGGACTTGAGATTTCTACGATTTTCAATGTGTGATTGATGAGAATTGAATGATTTGATCAATGTACATTCAATAGAAGATCAGTGGTTGCTGTTTGTTCATAAATGAACTCAATTTATAGAGCTAAGAAGATTATAGTTGTTGGGGTTGCATTTAATGCGGGTTTGGCCGTTAAAAAAACTAGCTGTTACGTTTTTCCCACAGATAGACGTCGACGTTTAGGTCTGAGTGAAGATCAGACGTCGATGTTTCAGAATAGAGAAATCTATCTGAAACACTGTCTCTTCCAAACTTCAACGTTTGGGTCTGGCATATTTTCAGACATTGACGAATGGGATGGCATATTTCCTGATGTCGACGAATGGGAAAAACAAAAATCTTCATGAGCTACCATTATGTCCAAACGTCAACGTTTGAAGAGGGACTCTTCTCCAATGTTGACGAATGCACTGATTTTTCACATCCTTCTTTATTTTGAAAGACCTTTATGATGGGAATGATTTCATGGATCTTTGGGCATTCCATTATCATGTTTTTAGCCATGTTTTAAGATGTCCTAAGGCCTTGGAATATTATCCAATTAAGGAATGGTTCCCTAAGGTCAATCTAGACTTTTGAGCTTATGAACTTTCCAACCAATTGAGGACTTTTACATAAGTCGTAGATTCTTTAAATAGTACAATATAAGCCTTCTTGAGTCTTTAATCTTCTGGACTGGATCTTTAATGAGTTCTTCTTTTTAGCTTCATGATCCGACTTGGACTATGGGTGGGATCTTGAATCTTCAATTTAATCTTCACCTTGAGATTGGTTGAGAGTTCTCCTTTGATTTTCTCTTGAGTGATCTTTTGACTTTACTTGATGGACACTTTGGTAAAGTTGAGTCATTCTTAAAATGTGAATTAATGTTCCTTAAATCTGAAATTTACATATACTTTGGAGAACAATTAGTAGAAAAAATGTTCATTGCATTATTGTGTCATAATCAAAATTATTAGGGGTACACAGGGTTGTAACCTTTAGGCTAACAATCTTCCCCTTTTTGATGATGACATAATAATGTAATGACCTTGGAAAGAGCTCACCATCAATATATAGATAGAATGAAAATTTGAGGTTAGCTCCCCCTTAACATATGCATTAAGAAAATGATTTGACAATTTTAAACTTATATGCATATTTTAGACATTTCAAAAGATATATATCATGAAATTTAAACCAAGAGAAGTTCCACAAAGAAGATTTTCATATTTTCATTTATCTTCAAAAAATATTATATGCACAAGTAAGTTATTACAAGAATGTCATTCAAGTCATGTCAAATTACATAAACCAAGAGGAGTTCCACAAAAAGAGTTTTAAAATTCTTTCTCATTACATTATATTTTTCTCCCCCCTTGGCATCATAAAAAAAAACATACAAAAAAAAAAAAAGGTCTTTAAGTTCATTTTCCTTCTTCTTGCTTTCTCTTCTGAGAGACCTCGTCCTTGTCTAAAGGAGAGCTGTCACTGGAGATAGACTGAGCATGGGGTCCCTCCCTAGGTCTAACTGGAACATCGACATCTAATGGCACTGGAATGTGAGACATGCGGTTCCGAATGTCTATATTCTCAATAGCTACTTGAGTGACTCGAGAGGCTGTATCATGAATGATTGGAGCCTGAGCATCCACTAGAGATGATATTTGATGAAGATAGGAGCCTTGAACCTTAACTGCTTGATTGATGCTGGAAACATCATCACTCAGTCTCTCACTAAGTATTGAGGCATCCACTATATTTCTCTCAATCAATGACAGTATAGAATCAACTCGGTTTTTGATAACCTCTCCTGCTATCTTAATCTCCTCTAAACGAGGTTCCACTAACTCAGCTCTCTTATGCATCTCATCCTGAATACTGTCCACCCTAGACTCTTGAGATGTCAATCTATCTTCAGTCTCTGTCTGGAAGCTTAGCAGACTTTCCTTGATGGCAGCTTGAAAACTCACCTGGCTCTCCCTCATCTCTAACTGAAAATACTCCATGCTAGAAGCCATAGAAGCTATCTGACCAGTCATCAAGCTCATCTAGTCCTATGATACCGCAAGTATCCTTGGAGACTTATGGTAATCAAAATGTCCTGCATCCTCATAATGAGGTGAGTCCTCCCTCTGGAATGATGACTCAGGCAAGTCTCTCTCTGGCTTTGGCTCTGGCAAGTCTCTCTCTGGCTCTGGCTCTTCCGCTACTGAAGATGAAGGTATCTCTGATGATCAAGGAGCTGAAAGAGATGTAATGAGAGGAACTGGAAGGGGATCAACTGAGGTAGAAGGAGCTAGAGTGGGAGTAGGATCAGTAGGAACTGAAGAGGGGATAAATGAAGGAGGATATGAAGAAGTGGGTTTTGAGACCCAAACATGCTGTTCTTCTATGCATACATATCTCATTCTATTAAAGGCGCCAACTGAGTAATGATCATGAATAGTGACATCTTCCTGATCTTTATAAAGATAAAAGAGGGCATCGGAAAAACTTGAAAAGTCGGGTAAGAGACTGACCATAGGGTAAATGACCCTTTTTTTTCTTTGATGCATCAAGCATGACATGAAAAATGATGAAAGTTAGGTCCACATGCTTTGTGGTGAGAATACATCAAATCAAAAAGACATCAAAGTAAAAGATATGATCTTTACCACCTCCCCTAGGGACAATATTATATGAAATAATATGGTGGGTCAGTCGGGCTTCTAAGGTGAGGTCCTTAACACCAAGTTGAATTTCTTTGGAAATATTTTTGTCTAAGCAAATGAATTTCAAAGCACTAACTACATCGAAACCAAGGTGGACTGCCCACTGGTTTGTGGTATAAATCTGAAATTCACCACTGGAAAGTTTAAAAATTTGTTCAAGGACCCTTTTGGGAAAGGATATTTCATTTCCATGAACACGAGATGAAATGACCTTAGACTTTTCATTTGTCGCGACCCAAAATATCCCCTAAGAGTTAGGGATACTTTGGCTCATGATGTGCCGTATCCGATACCAAATCATCCTGTAAAATACACAAGGCGCAACATAGCGGAATCATAATACAGTGCGAAAGCGTGAACTAAAATTTTCTTTCTATAAATATGACTGTATTCCAAGTTTATACAACAATTAAACCAAAACAAGAGTGGACATGCCCACTCATCAAAATACAAAATTTAATATCCTCTCTCTCTCTCAGTATTCACCCTGATAGGGTCAATAGTCTAAGTCCTTTGCCTCCACTTGAGGCTCTACTACTGGCTCCACATATGGCTCCTCCTTGCCATAGTCCTCCTCTATCCAAGGACCTAACGCACAGATGTTAAAGGGAACACGTGTACCTGTCGACATAAAATGTATGACTGAGCATGGAATACTCAGCGTATACATACTACTAGCTAACAAAGTTATAACAATAATAATATCACATACGAGTACTTAAAAGAATACAGTTCATAAATCATGCTTAAAACCAACATAGACAATCATTCAAAAAATCATATCTCTTGTGGAAAACAAAACACCTTCTATAGTTCTTATGAGTTCTTATGAACTTATGAGTTCTTGTGAGTTTTTTTATGAGTTTATGAGCCTTATGAGATTTCTTATGAGATTTTCTTTCGAGATTCCAGTGAGCAAGAGATTGGTATCCTTAAAACCTGGGCTACCAATCTCCTTGACAATCCACCAAGCTTATGAGAATTTCTTGTGAGCAAGAGGTTAGTACCCTTAAACCTGGGCTACCAACCTCCTTGACAGTTCACCAACTTATGAAAATTTCTTGTGAGCAAGAGGTTAGTACCCTTAAACCAAGGCTACCAACCTCCTTGACAATCCACCAACTAATGAGAATTTCTTATATCTTAACTTATGAGCAAGATGTTAGCACTCGAACTATCCTGGGCTACCAACATCCTTGACAATTCACCGTAATCATGCATATGAGGTCGTACTTGTATTTTCTTATGAGTTTCATTTACTTTTTTCAATTCCCAATGCTTATGAGAAAACTTTGGTCATGTAAAACATAGAGTGCGTGGAGTGCTTGTGATCATCACCATATACTTAGGAACTTTAAACATTTCATACATGGTCATACAAAACATATTATCATCATAGTATACTTGAAAATTCTCCAAAAACGTGAGATATTTTTATTCATAGTATTTCGTGATACCATTCTTGGCCATTAAGCCTATTTCATCACATCATACTTAGAATCATGGTTTATTGGAAGATAATAACACTCACATATTAGTATAACTATATTCATCCTTTTATTGAAAAAGCCTCAACTCATAAACCCTTATTTACTCATTTGATCATAATCTAGTTACCCAAAATCCCACATTTACTATTTGTATCATAGTAAAGCTAGGTAGTAGTAGTACTTTCAATCTCTATTCAAAATTATATCTTAATCCTCTTATTCAATGTTTGTATCATAACAAGCTAGGTAATACTAGGTACTTACTTTGCAAAGATTAAATTCTAACTTGGAAGGATGATTGAACACGAGCTTGAACTTGAAAATGGATATCTATGCTCGAGGATGAAGATCCAAGCTTGTGGAGGCTTAAATTTGATCTCCAACAAAAACCCTCTTTGGAATCCCTAAAATCTTCTCCCTTCTCTTCTAAGAACTCCTTTAGGTTTAGATTAACTCAAAACCTCCCAAATGATCTCCTATTTATAGGCAAAGGGGTTAAAACCCTAAAAAATCCCGCTAAAACCCTAAAAAATCCCGCACAACGAAACTAATTCGCGCACCTATAGTCGTTTGTAGGCTTCCTACGATCGATCGTAGGTTGTCCAGTGAGTTTGCCTAGTTTCTAGGACTCTATAAACATTCATAAACTTCCTACAATCGTTTGTAGGCTTTCTACGATCGTTCGTAGGTTGTTTACAAACGATCGTAACTTCGACAGAAACTTTTCAGATTTTTCCGCTTTGGTATTTCGGCTATAAATTTTGATTCGCTTATCAAATTTTGACGATTCAAATTGTGTTAGACTCTTCATTCAAAGGGAAATAATTATGTGTCTAATTCACAAATCCTAATTCTGAGATTTTAATTGCATAAATGGGATCTAAGGCTGACTGGTCTGAAAATGGATTTCAGCAGCCCGGGTTTTCAACAGACCCGACTCCGGAATTCAAATTTTAACTTAACCCCGACTCAAAATATGAAAAAATGATAAATATGAACCTTGAAGAGGGTTTCAATACCTTTCTAAAAGTTTATGAATCATTCGATTCCGAGCAACGGTGACAAAACTGGAGCTTCTTAAAGTTGAGGGTAATGTGAAGACATAACCTCTTTTTGACAGTTAGAGTATTTATATACTCTTACTCCTTCATCCCAAACACCCATAACTTAAGAAATTATCCTTAAGTCGTTAATACATGCCATAACACATTATACATCTGAAATATATCAAAACCATGTTCTTATTATCATTGACAACCCTTCAAGGCATTATAATAGGCTTTAAGCCTTAGATACTATTCACCAAGCCATACCATCAAGATCCGGTGTTCTACATCATCATATTTGAGATGAAGATAAAATTGACGCATAAGGTCTGGAGACATGGCTTCATTGGATTCGAAAAATGAGGTACATTGAAGGGAATGGAAACGGTTTGAAATGATACCTAATCCATTTTCAAAAAAGAAATTGAAATTCACGATCTTACTGAAGAGGGGTTTGAGTTTAATGAGAACTTTGTTGAATCTAATAGCGTGCTTGTTTGATTCAAAGAAAATTGTGGCTGGAATCAATGAAGTGGCTGCTTCTTTCCCTTTGGTTGATTTCTGCTTCTTCTTCTCTGTTTCTTTCGAAGGAATCTTCTTCCTTAGAGGCATTGTGCTCTAACGATTTTGGAAAAAAATGGTTTTGAGAAAGATGGATGATTTTGAGAATGAAGAGAATGAGATTTGAGAATGTTTGAAATTATTTGGAATGAAATGAGGATTTGAAAGAGTTTTGGAGGGAAGAAGAATAGTCGAATACAAAGAGGAAAAGGGTTTAAGGATTTTTGGAAAAATTAGATTTTTAGGGTTATTTATATATTTACGAGTCTAGGCATTGATGTTTGGAGTGAATAAAACAACCTTCGTCAATGTTAGGACTTTAGAATGTTTCTGTTAACCTATAAACATTGACATTTAAAAAGTCCTAAACTTGAGACGTCGACGTTTCACTTAAAACAGAATCTTAACAAAAGAAAATAACCTTGAGACATCGACGTTTGAGATTCCTACGTCGACGTTTCATGCTAAATTCCTGAGAAATTTTAATTTTTCATTTTAAATCCAGTTTTCTTTGGTTTGTAACATCCTTTTAACTATCAAATTAGCATTTCAAGCATCAAATCAATGTTCAAACATTATCAAACAATCAAATTTATTTTTAACAAAAAAATATCAATAAGCATAGTTAAACTTATTTTACATAATTTCAATACATAGACAATTGATAAGATCATTTTAATTCATTTTTCTTAACCATGCCTAATTCTCTTCTTAAAGTATTAAATCTTTCATTTTGAAGAGGTTTAGTGAAGATATCAGCTAATTGGTTGTTTGTATCAACACACTCCAATACTACATCTCCATTTTGAGCATAGTCTTTTATGAAATAATATTTAATTTCAATATGCTTTGTTCTAGAATGTTGAATAGGATTTTTAGTCATACATATTGCACTAGTGTTATCACATTTGATAGGAATTTTATTATAGAATAATTTGAAATCCTCTAATTGTTGTTTCATGTATAAAATTTGAGCACAACAACTTTCGACAGCTACATACTCAACCTTGGCTGTAGATAGAAATACAGATTTTTGTTTCTTACTAAACTATGAAACAAAGGAGTGTCCTATGAAGTGACACGTACCACTTATGCTCTTCTAATCAACTTTGCACCTGGCAAAGTCAGCATCAGAATAGCTAACTAGTTTTAGTGAAGTGTTTTTAGGATACCACAATCCTAAGTCAATGGTGCCTAGTAAGTATTTGAAAATTATTTTAATAGTTACCATGTGAGATTTCTTAGGACATGATTGAAATCTAGCACAAATATATATACTAAATATTATATCTGGTCTACTAGCAGTCAAATATAGCAAGCTACCAATCATACCTCAGTATTTCTTTTCTTCAATACTTATGCCTTTTTCATCCTCGTCAACCTTTGTAGATGGACTCATTGGAATATCACTTTCTTTAGAGTTGTCCATCTCAAATTTTTTGAGAAGTTCTTTTGTGTACTTGACTTGGTTGATGAAAGTTCCTTCATTGATTTACTTTATTTAAAGTCTGAGAAAGAAGTTTAGTTCTCCCATCATGCTCATTTCGAACTCATCCTACATAGTCTTAGAAAATTCTTGACACAAGATTTCATTAGTAGATTTAAAAATGATGTCATCAACATAGATTTGCACAATAAGTATGCCTTTATTTTTTGTCTTTACAAATCAGGTAGTGTCAATTTTGCTTCTAATAAAATCATTTTCTAGTAAAAAACCATTAAGTCTATCATACCAAGCTCTAGGAGTTTGTTTCAATCCATATAAAGCCTTAGTTAGTTTATATACATAATCAGGATTTTTATGATCTTCAAAGCATGAAGGTTGATTAACATATACTTCCTCAGAAATCTAACCATTTAGAAAAACACTTTTAACATTTATTTGAACTAATTTAAAATCTTTATAACTAACAAATGCAAGTAACATTCTTATTACCTCAAGTCTAGCAACCAGAGCAAAGGTTTCTTCATAATCAATTCTTTCCTCTTGGTTGTAACATTGGGCTACTAATCTTGTTTTATTTTTTTTATGATATTTCTATTTTCATCATTTTTGTTTATAAGCTCCCATTTAATTCCAATAGTTGATTTATCATTTGGTCTAGGAACTAATTCCCAAACTTGATTTCTTTCAAATTGATTAAGTTTTTCTTGTATTGCAATTGCCCATGATTCAGTATTAATAGTCTCAATTGCATTCTTAGGTTCAATTTGAGATAGAATACAAGGTTATTACAAAGATTTCTTCTTATTCTAATGCATTTTTTCATATCTCCTAAAGCAAGTTCTTTAGGATGATTTTTTTTTATAGTTTTCCAAGCTTTAGGAAGTTGATAACTATTTTCATTTTCATCTTCTTCCTCATTTTCAATTTCAAAAGGATTTTCTTGGTTTGAATCTTCTTTATCTTCTTTTTCTTCCTTATTTGATCTAATATTTGAGATTTCCTTAGATATTTTATCAACATTTTCAATTTCATTATCTTCAATGGATTTGATTAAATCAAATGGATTAGCTTCATCAAACACAACATGAATAGATTCCTCTACTACTAAAGATGTTTTATTAAAAACTCTATAAGGTTTACTATTCATGGAATATTCAAGAAAGATACCTTCATTTGATTTAGGGTCAAATTTCTTTAAGTGGGGTTTGTCATTAAGTATAAGACACTTGCAACCAAACACTTTAAAGTATCCTATATTAGGTGTTCTTCCTTTCTAAAGCTCATAGGGTGTCTTATTAAATTTGTTTCTTATGACAATTCTATTACTTACATAACATGAAGTATTTGTTGCTTCTGCCTAAAAATATTTTGGAAGCTTATGTTCATTAAGCATTGTTCTTGCCATTTCTTATAGAGATCTATTTTTACATTCAACAACTCCATTTTGTTGAGGTGTTCTTAGTGCGGAGAAATTATGATTAAAACAATTTTCTACACAAAACAATTCAAGTTCTTTATTTTTAAATTTTCCACCTTTATCACTTCTAATGTTATTTATTGCATAACCTTTTTTCATTTTGCACAATTTTACAAAATTTTGCAAATTAAATATGTGCTTCACTCTTATGAGATAAAAATAATTCTCAAGTATATCTAGAGTAGTCATCAACAATCGCAAATGCATATATTTTATCTCCTAAACTAGCAACATCATTAACGCCAAATAAATCTATATGCAATAGTTCCAATGGTCTAGAAGTGAAATTTTTTTTTTCTTTTTAAAAGATGTTTTAATTTGTTTTTCCAATTGATATGTATCACACACTTTATCTTTAGTGAACTTAGTTTTAGACAATCCTTTAACAAGATCATTTCTAGATAATTTTGAAAGTAAATCCATACTTGCATGACCTAATCTTCTATGCCATAATCAACTTGTTTCATTTAAAGCTGAAAAACATACTATATTTTGAGAAGATAGTTTATTAAAATTAATGAGATAGACATTTTCGTATTTATGAGTAATAAACATAGTATTAATATTGTCTTTGTCTTTAATGATGCATATATTAGATTTGAATGAAACATTAAGTCCTTTATCGCATAAGTAACTTATAATAATGAAATTGTGATTCAAACCATCAACATATAATACATTTTTAATAAAAATAACATTTTCCTTACTTATATTACCTATCCCAATGATATTTTCCTTTGCATTGTCTCCGAAGGTCACATGTCCTTCATCATTAGGAATGAAAGAGATGAAAAACTCTTTGTTTCCTGTCATGTGCCTTGAGCATCCACTATTCAAGAACCAAGTCGTCTTGGAGGAGCTTAACTTGAGACATACCTCATCCTCATTTTCCATGAGAAATAGGTTAGCTACTTCCTCATCACTTGAGCAATCATATCCGTTTTCCTCAGAATCATCCGAAGTTGCCTTCATAGCCCTTTTTCTATATCTTTGACTTTTCTTGAGTTGTGGACAATCGGTCTTGATATGTCCTGGCATCTTGCACTCAAAGCATATAATAGGATCCTTCTTGTTTGATTCTCCTTTAGCTACTTCTTTGCAGAATTCCTTCTTGTAGGGCATCTTTTTAAAATTTTTTCTTATGCTTGAGGAATTTCTTGAACTTCCTTGCCATGAGGTCAATATCATCATCATCCTCATTACTTTCTTCATCCTTACTCTCTTGTGTGGACTTCAAGGCAAGTGTCCTTTTGGCTTTAGGCTCTTCTTCTTGTTGATTCTTTATGATTACCTCATGTGTCATTAAGGATTCTAGTAGCTCATCCATAGCCAACTTTGTGAGGTCCTTGATTTCTTGAATTACCGTTACTTTGGGAGACCAAACCTTTGGTAGTGAACAAAGCACCTTCCTCACATTTTCTGCATTAGAGTACACTTTCCCAAGGGCTTTCAAGCCATTAATAATATTGTAAATCTAGTAAACATACTACCAATAGATTCATCTTTTTCCATTTTAAAAAGTTCATATTTATGAACTAGCATACTGATTTTTATTCTTTTACTTGGTTTGTACCTTCATAGGTGACTTGGAGTTTATCCCAAATCTACGTGGCCTTGTCACATCCCAACATTTTATTAAACTCTTGTGGACTCAAAACACAATACAAATTGCTAAATTGCTTTAGCATTTGGTTGAGTGAGTTTAATATCAGCCTCGGTCCATTCTTCTTCTACCTTGGGTATTCTTACCCCATCAATATCTTTGGTAGGAAGAAATGAGCCATTGACTATCACATTCCAACATTGATAGTTGAGGGCTTGGATATAATACATCATCCTAGTTTTTCAATAGTTGTAATTTTCTCCATTAAAGAATAGAGGCCTAGTGGTCGAATGGCCTTCTCCTAAGCTTGTTGCAAAAACGTTGTTTGCCATTAAAATGATCTTTTCTCTAAGATTGTTAAACCAATTTTATAGAGATAAGGCTCTGATACCAATTGTTACCCAATAAATGGACCCTATAGGGGAGGGGTGATTTACAATAAAAATTTACCTTGGACTAATTTGTGGATTTAAATGTTTTAAGGCAATCCAGTAAGCTATAATTAACAAAATAAGAGGTAAAGAGTTAAGGAGATGCAGATAACACAGGTTTGTTCACGAGGTTCGACAACTTGTCTACGTCCCCTCCTTTCAGCTTCCCACTTTGAGGATTCTCACGATTTTACTTGGACAAGCTTCTTCACCAGGTGAAGCTCAAACCTTTTATAATCCCTTCACAGGCTGGGACACTACCTTTACTACAAGAGAATACTCTCTCTTGACTATATAAAGCTTTCTGGCTTCACGGACAAGAATCCTTGATTCTTAATATCACTCAATATAAAGTTGAGATTGGATTTTAATCCAATTACAGAGCTCCTTGATGAGCTAAATATGATTGGAATAATGCCTCAACAGATCTCTCAAATGATTAAGAGTTTAAAGCTCAAATAGAAGGATTTGGGATTTCTAGGATTTTCAACGTGTGATTGATGATAATTGAATGATTTGATCAATGTGCATTCAATAGAAGATCAGTGGTTATTGTTTGTTCATAAATGAACTCAATTTATAGATCTAGGAAGATTATAGTCGTTGGGGTTGCATTTAATGCGGTTTTGACCATTAAAAAAACTAGCTGCTACGTTTTTCCCCATAGGCAGACGTCGACGTTTCAGAACAGAGAAATCTGTCTGAAACACTGTCTCTTCCAAACGTCGACGTTTGATTTGGCATATTTCCAGACGTTGATGAATGAGAAAAATAAAAATCTTCCTGAGCTACTGTTATGCCCAAACGTCGACATTTGAAGAGAGACTCTTCTCCGACGTCGACGAATGCACTACTTTTTCACATTCTTCTTTATTTTAAAAGACCTTTATGATGAGAATGATTTCATGAATCTTTGGGCATTCCATTATCATGTTTCTAGCCATGTTTTAAGATGTCTTAGTGCCTTGGAATATTATCCAATTAAGTCATGGTTCCCTAATGTTAATCTAGGCTTTTAAGCTTATGAACTTTTCAACCAATTGAAGACTTTTACATAAGTCCTAGATTCTTTAAATAGTACAATATAAGCCTTCTTGAGTCTTCAATCTTCTGGACTGGATCTTGAATGAGTTCTTCTTTTTAGCTTCATGATTTTAATTTGGTCGAATCTTTGGGCAACAAGTGATATCAGAGCCTTGGTCTCTGCTTTTAAAATATTTAACTATCTTAGATTAAAGATTTTAATTTGGTAAAACTGGAAAATGTTTATGTAACCACCCTTAGAGAAGGCCAATCAACTCTTAGACCTCCCTTGTTTATGCTGAAAACTATAACAATTGAAAAGTTAGAATGATGTATTTCATTCAAGCTTTAGATTATAAATGTTAGCAAAGAATAGTAAATGGTCCTCACATCTCCACTAAAATTGTTAATGATACTCAAGTACCTAAGGATAGGGATGAATGGTCGGAAGCTGACATTAAACTTGTTCAACTCAATGCCAAAGCTATAAGTAATTTATATTGTACATTGAGTCCTCAAGAATTCAATAGAGTCTCGGCTTGGAACTCGACTAAAGAAATTTGGGATAAACTCCAAATTACTTATAAATTGATTAATCAAGTAAAAGAACAAAAAATTAGCATGCTTGTTCATAAATATGAATTGTTTAAAATAGAACAAAATGAACTTATTTTCTTTATGTTTACTAAATTTACTAACATTATTAATGAGTTGAAATTTCTTGGTAAGATCTACTCTAATACATAAAATGTGAGAAAGATTCTCCGATCTTTACCAAAGGAATGAGCTCCAAAGGTGACGACCATCCAAGAAGCTAAAGATCTCACAAATCTACCCATGGATGAACTACTTGGATCATTAATGACACATGAAGACATCATGAGGGCCCAAGAGAATCAAGAGGATGAGCCAATATCTAAGAAAGGACTTGCCTTGAAATCCTCAAAAATAAATGAAAGTAAAGAGGATGAAAGTGATGAAAAAGATGAGGAGATGCTTTACATGACGAGAAAATTTAAGAAATATTTGAAGCATAAAAAGAATCTGAAGAAAAGAGCATAGAAGGAATTCATCAAGGAATACATCGAGAGTAAATCAAGCGAAGAGGAAGACATCATATTTTATAAGTGCAAAAAACCCGGTCATATCAAGTCGGAGTACCCCCTACTCAAGAAAAGTCAAACTTATAAGAAAGGGGCAATGAAAGCTATATGTGATGACTCCGTTGAAAGTGAGTCAGATTCTACCTTGAATGATGAGGAGCAATCCAACCTTTGCCTCATGGCACATGATGATGAGTTAAACTCTACCCTTGATAAATCCATTTCATTTGAAGAACTTAGAGATACATTTGATGAATTATAAGATGAATTTTGAAAATTAGTATCTAAGAATTCAAAACTAAAGAAAGAAAATTCTTCTCTTATAAATAAAAATGATTTTTTGAAAAAGAAAAAATAAAACTTAAAAGAAGAAAATAAAAATTTGAAAAAGGAAGAAGAGGAAATTGATTCTATATCCAAACCAAGGCATTCAATGAATGTAATGTATTAAAAAGTAAAGTTGATGATTTAACTTGCATTGTAACAAAATTTACTAATGGTAAACAGACCCTAGATACAATGCTAGGAAATCAAAAATGTATGTTTGATAAAGCAATAATTAGTTATAATATATCAATCAAACAAAAATTTTATCAAAATTTTTTTTTACCTCTAGCTCTTCTAGTACTATTTATTCATATATTGGAAAGAAGATGGCAAAATAAGTTTCAGCGCCTAAGGGAACATGTCTTCCCAAGGCTAACCTAGTTGGACCCAAAATAGTTTGTGTACCAAAGGAAGTTACTTTAACTTGTTCATGTAGACTCAATCATAAAAGAAGGATGTGTGCTTAATGATTATAATTTAAATGATTCCTTATGTGATAATGCTTGATGAATTGGTTTGAAAAGATGTTATTTGAATGATTGGTTATATAAGTACTTGAATTGATGTTTTGAAATTTGTTTTGATTATTGAATATACATTCGGATGTTTATACAGTATGGATAAATCTAATGTGATTATGATACTTGATTTGAATGATAAATGATTGATATTATGAGTTATGAATGTTTGATGTATGTAATATCAATAATGAATGATATATTAATATGAAATGATTGATATGGTATTGTGATATGTATGATTGTTTTGTACATCTATGCTTATATGCTTTACTTTAAAAAGTACCTTGATAATATTGATATCATGTATGATTAAGTGCCTTATGGGGAGAAATATGTTTGTAATTAGTATGTTAGTATCATGTACTGATTGATCATATTTTTTATGTTGCCAAGGGGGAGAAATATGATAATAGAATGAATTATCTAAAAACCCTTGAATTGGAATAATGTGCTTAAAAGACATATTCAAATTGGTTTCAAATTTCTTGTAATGACTTATTAAAGTGTCATGAAATTAGTGAGTGGTTTATCTCAATTACATGCAAATGAATTGAATTCAAATCTTATTTTAATGCATATGTTTAGCGGGAGCTTACCTAAAAAATTGTATTGAATTTATTTATTGAGGAGGAATTTATTCTCATTCCATTCTATTATTATATCATCATAAAAAATAGGGAGATTGTTAGCCTTTAGGTTTTTAACCTAAGGTAACACCATTAATTTTGATGATAACACAATAATGTAATGTCATTGTGTTACTAATGTCTTGTTTGGGTTTATATGAAAATCAGAATACTAAGAGCATTAGAAAAGTCATTCAAGAAAAAAACATGAAAATGACACCATACTAGAAGAGATTTCAACATTCAGTCAAGCTAGTCAAGTTGAATTATATTGAAGATCATATCAAAGACCAAGTAATGAAGATTGAAGAATGAGAAATTGATCTCAAAGCAAAAGAAGACAAATCAAGTCAATATCAAGATCAAGAAGAATGGACAACTCTCAAGAAGGTTTAGAGTCTTAATTTTTATTTTGAGAGTGTTTAGGACTTATGTAAAAGGTCCTCAAAGTTTAGTTGATTAAAAGCTCAAAGCCTAAAATGACCATGAGAGCCTAAGGACTAAATTAATTAATATTCTAAGGCTCTATGACATCATTTGGAAAGACCAAAAACATTATAAAGATGAGCCAAAATACCTAGGATAACGTTCCCATCATTAAGGTCATTAAAAGATGAGATTTCTGTGAAAAACTAGAGGAATCATTGATGAATCCAATGAACTCGTCAACGAATGGAGTTACAGAAGGTACTGTAAATTTTTGGCCTTGATCTCGTCGACGAATGCAAATAATATTTGTATACTCATTGAAAAATTCATATAGGATACTCCAAAATTGCTGTAATGGCTAGTTTCGTTCTCAATGCTCCTCAAATGGTCATAAAACCTCTTGAGCTATAAATAGGATTGATTCATTAACTAAAAGAAGAACTCTATTCCTTCCAATCATACAATAACTCATTCTATCATTCATTGATCAATCATTTGATTTAAAAACTCAAAAAAACCCAAAAAAGTCTAAATTGAGCTATTCAACTCCATTTATTTGAGAGACTCTTAGAGATTGTTCAAGTGATCTATCAGCTCGTGTAAGGAGTAATTTCATATTGTAAATAATTCTCATCCAAGTGTATTAAAATCAAGAGGTCCGTGAGACTCTTTTATTTAAAGTGGGGATACTTCATTGTAAGGTTTTGTCACTACCCGGAAAGATGACTAAAGTCAAGAGAGGGGATTCTCTTGCAGATCTAAATGCTTGATCTTCACCCAAAAGAATATCATGCAATTGAGTAAATCGTGAGAAATCCTCTAGCGGGTATAGCTTGAGGCAGGGATGTAGACGTGATTGTCGAACCTCGTGAACAACTTCTTGGTGTTTGTATTCTCTCAACTCTTTCCCTTTTCATTTACTTTATTGTTTTGATTGATTGTGTAGAATTGCTAAATTTTCATTTCCTTTTAATTTGTTAAAATTGAAATTCCCCTTAAGGGAATAGGATAAAATTTGAATTTACCATAGACCCTATTTGTAGAACCCCAGAAACCAAGTTCACTAGGCTATGAATAGTGTTGTGAATAGTACTTTTCAATGCCTAAAGCCTTAATGGAATTATGGTTTCATGTTTTAAAATAAAATGAGGTGTTTTGAATGAATTAAAGTATTTATGAAAATTGTTTAAGGTGTTTGGGATGAATGAAACAAGAGTATAAAATACTCTAAGTGTCAAAAAGAGGGATGTCTTGACAAACCCTCAACTTTAAGGAACCCTAGTTTTGTCACCTCTGATCAGAATTGAATGATTCTTGAGCCATTGGAAATATATTGAAATCCTATGGTAGCTTAAATGTTGGTTTTCCGAAGACTGGTCTACTGTAATTCCTGGAGCAGTCAACTTTAGGGTCACTTTGAATCATGAATAAAACTGAATTAGGAGTTTACATTGAAACAAAGTTGTTTCTCTCTGAATGACGAGTCCAACACAAGTTGAATTGCCTAAATACAAGAAGCGAGTCAAAAGTTATGGTGGAAATACCAAAGCGGGAAAAACAGGCCCAGTAAGTGTACCACCTCGTCGACGAAATTATTCAAGGGCCATAAGCTCATCGATGAATTTGCCCAAAATGCCCAAACTGACTAGAATTTTAATCGACCTTGGGGCATATTTTCTAAGGTATTTTAAGGGTTTTGGATAACCCTTGGCCCATAAATAGAACCCAAATTCGTGGGTTTCAGTATACCAAACCCTAAGAATCATTTTGGAAAGGGAATTGAAAGAGAAGAAGAGGAAGAAGAAGGGAAAGCTCGAGTCTTGCTTGGGTGCTCTGTTTTGGTTCGTGGGTTCGGATTTTCAATCAAAGAGAAGTCTAAACTTCACTTCTCAACCAATCTAAAACACCTAGATCAATGGGGTTTGATCTAGAAAAGGTAGATACACTCTAATAGTTGGTTATATTATGGATCTTTGCTAGATATTAGGATTGATAAATGGTTTTTGATGAATTCAATGGCCTATTGTAAAGTATGTTATGAACTAAGTGTTTAAATAGTTTTCCTCACTTTCCCTAATTGCACACAAAGGATATGCATGATCACTCAGGCTTATATGATCGGCTTTTATCAAATTCAAGTATTTAAATGAAGGTTTTGCCTTTTAAAGTATTAATTATTCAAAGTATGATTTTCGATCAATTGCTTTACTTGATGTGTGATTTTAGCTCAAAGAAGTATTTGTACAAAGTATGGTTTGGTTCAAAGAAGGATTTCAAAGTATTGTGTTCAAAGAGGGGTTTTCTAAAAGTATGGTTTTGCTTAAAAGGAGATTTGGGTTAAAGTATGTGCTTAAGTGTGATGTTTTATGTGAAAAGAGACTGGTGTGTTTCCTTCCATTATAGTCCGGGCACTAGTTAAACAATGAAATGAAAGCTAATGTGTTCCGTTCCATCATAGTCTAGGCATTAGTTAAGAAATTAAAATAAGCTAGTGTGTTCCGTTCCACCATAGTGTAGCACCCCGGACTTTTCTATATTTAATGAATGGTACTGTCGTAGCTAATTGGCATTTCTCGTAGTCTAATTAATAAATAAGGGAGAAATTTGAAATTCTAAAATGTTAGAAATGTTCATTTTCGAAAGACGGACCCAACGCAAGTTGAATCGTCGAAATCCGATGAGCGAGTCAAAAGATATGGTCAAAACAGTTCTGACCTGCAGAGCACCGATCGCTCTATCCATTCAGCGATCGATTGGTACAAAACCGATCGATCGGTAGCTATCGACTGGTCAAAAATTTTGTATAGGAAAATTTTTCAGAGAGCATGTTTTTGACCGATCGCTCGGTAGGCAACCGATCGATCGGTCATAATCAACGATCGCTCGGTCTTCGCGTTTTTGCATAAATTTCAGTAAGGACTTTTTCATCTTTTGGGGGTTAAACCCTTTCCTCTTAAGGCTTGCTTGAGCCTTAGGGCTTCATTCATGATACATAGAAGATTTTGAGAGATAGAGAGAGAGGAGGGAGAGGGTTCTAATCTAGGGTTTCAATTTGAGAGTGAATCAAGGGTTTAAACAGCCAAGATCATCCCAAAAGAACTTGGGTTCATCAAATCCAACCTCAACCTCGTGTGGTGTTCCCATTCCAAGCTAGGGTAGCGATCCTACGGCGTTTTGCAAGGGCTTTCTTCCCCAAATCAAGCCTTCTTCAAGCAAGGGTTCTTCCCTACCATTTGGGGTTCTATTTCAAGGTTTCTTCAAGGTCAAGCCTTGATTCAAGGTTAGTACACCCTACTAACTTCCCCTAGCAATAATCTAGGTTTTCTATGTGAAATGTGATTCATGTTAGTATGTTTCATTCCTTGTAAAATGTATCATCTCTAATAATTATAAACAAGAAAAAGAAAAGGATATGGATGTGTGGATGGGAGATTGATTGAGGCGATGGGATGCCGAATGTTTGATGTGTGATATGTGTGGTATGTGTAATGGAAAATGGAGGATGAGCATTTTACCAATAATGAACTCACTTTGATTATTGGATGGAAAATATGCACTAAAAAGAAGAAGATGAACTATGGAGGAACATTGCATGTGATGTGTTTGACAAAATGCCTAAACTATGAGATAATGATTTGAATGAAGAAAATGGAAATAAGCCTTATGCATGTATTCTTATGAATGGTGAATTGATTTAAATACCATGTTAATTACTCAAATGGCCATATGCATGTACTATGAATTGAATGAATTGTGATGTCATATCTCTCTTGTTATCCTCATTTTCATGATTGTACTATTGACATGTACACGAGCATGCATGTTGCATGAACCGAGATTTCAAGAGCATATGCATATAATAACCAACAAGAAAATATTGCATGTCAAGGAGGTTGGTAGCCCAGGGACATTCGGGTACTAGCCTCTGGCTCACAAGAAAACCCAAAACACACATTGTCAAGGAGGTTGGTAGCCCAGGGACATTCGGGTACTAGCCTCTGGCTCACAAGAAAACCATATATCAAGGAGGTTGGCAGCCCAAGGAGATTCGGGTGCTAGCCTCTGGCTCACAAGTTACAAGATGCAAGTTTACAAGATGATGACAAGGCATTCATGCATGCACGCATACATGATTTATACAAGGCATACCGAGATATGAAACGGGTTTTCAAGCACGAGTTTTATCGGAGTTTTCTCATTCATGCACGCACGTCAAGATGATTGCATTGTACCGTGTCTTATGCTATTTCTTTTGTGATGCTCCTAATTCTGCTTTGCATTGTACTATTGTTGTTGTGTGTTCTTATTGTTATGGTTAGCTAGTAGCTTGTACTCGCTGAGTATTCCAAGCTCAGTCGTACTTTCATGACGGCAGGTACTGAGGGAGCCCTCGACCCTGAGCCTTTGGTCGAGGAAGAGTATATAGAGGAGAGAGAGACGTCTATCCCACTGCAGTCTCAGGCGGACCGAGACCTTGACGTGTGGCCGTACCTCGACTACTGCTGAGGGGAGAGTACGAGAGGGTGCTTATGTATTTTGACATTTTGATAGGTGGGCCTGTCCACCTTAGACTTAGACATGTTTTGTATATATGTTAACTTGGAATACTATTTTTGAAATCTTAGAAGAAAAGAAAAAGTTAGTTTACGCTTCCGCATTTATGTTTAGCTTTCGCGCTCTGATTATCATTGTTTAGTACTGTAATTATCTTGTTCATTACAGGATGGCTTGGCAGGTACGTATAGTCACACCTAAAGTATCCCTTAACTCGTAGGGGGTATTTTGGGGCGCGACAGAGGTGGTATCAGACTAAGTATAGTCACACCTAGGGTCGCTTAGTACTCGATACCATACGTGAACAAGGCATTAGGTGTTATAAAAGAGTTGTATTCCAAGTATAGACTAACAAGTTAGTCTTAGTCAAAAATAGGTTGAGCTTTAACCAAACTTCGAGTCCTACGCTTGGAACACGGATTGTATGATATGCTATTGTGTTGTATACCATGCATGGATTATCTTGTGCTTATGAAATATGCTTTAAATGGATGGTGAAATTGTTACTAAATGTGTATCCAAGTTAGACTCATGTTGTATTGTCGTTCTCAAGAGAAATCATGAGACGCAATACCTTTGATCGTGGATACAACACAAGGGGCAATGGAAGTGATGCTCCATCGGGTGATGATCAACCCGACTTTACCCAAGCTTTCGCTTCAATAGCCGAGACTTTGGCTATGCTAGTGGCAAGGCAACCGGCTACTCCGCCTAATGCCGCGCTTATACCAGCTCCTCCTTACCGAGCTTAAGTCGGGATAGAAGCTTTCCGGAGGATGAGGCCTCCAACTTTTTGTGGGAGTATTGACCCGCTTGTTGCCGAAGGATGGATTCGGCAATTAGAAAAGATATTCTCTGTATTGGCACCTACGGAGGCGGAAAGGGTTACTTGGGCCGCCTTCATGCTTGAAGGTGAGGCTGATCATTGGTGGAAGTCCGCACTTCGGACCCGAGAGTTGACCCGACAAGGTGAAGACTGGACTTGGGAGAAATTCTTGGATGTTTTCAACAAGAAGTACTTCCCGGTCGAGATGAAAGAGAAGATGGAAGTGGAGTTCATTACCTTGGAGCAAGGTAATATGTCAGTAGGGGCTTATGAAGCCAAATTTTCAGAGCTATCTCAGTTTGCTCCACATATGATAGCGAACGAGGCTATGAAAGCCCATAAATTTGAGAGGGGGTTGAAGACCTACCTCAAGGACCGAGTCTCAATGTTCAAACATGAAACATATTCAGAAGTTGTGGACAAGGCACTTTTGGCCGAGTCGAACTCCGAGGAGTTCTTCAAAACAGTCGAGTAGTTCAGGGGAGAAAAGAGCAAGGACTAGCTTGTATCAGTTCGCAAGGCCAGCTCAGTCACAGAGGATATATTCGGCACCATAGGCTCCCCGCCCTTTTGCTCCACCGGCTTTCCGCCTGGCTTTTGCTCAGACTTCTCGCCCCGTAGTGACTCAAGCTACGAGATATGCTCCTCCCACCTATTTGCACGATATATGCACCATTTGTGGAAGGAGGCATCCAGCGGGAGAATGCTGGAGGGTTATAGGAAGTTGCTTCCATTGTGGTGACCATGGCCACATGGTTAGAGATTGTCCCCGACGTCATTTGTCAGCTCAGTTGTTAGGGAGCAGGCCCTCGATGAGGCAAACATCTCAGCCTAGCTCTTCCCAGGCTTCGAGGGCCTCACAGCCTCCTCGTCCAGCCACCCAGGGTCGAGTTTTTGCTCTATCAGAGAGAGATGCACGTGAATCCGACGATGTCGTGCAAGGTACGCAACAATTCTAGACTTTAAGTTGTGAATGATTTCTATGGTTGATGAGTTGTTAATTTTACTAAGGGTTACCTATGTATGATGCTTGTTATTATTTGAAATCTATTGATATTAGTTACTTACTAGCACAAGCGCTTTATTAGTGAACGAGTGTCTCGCCCGAGTGTTGATCGACACGAGATCTACTCACTCCTTTGTGTCACCTAGTTTTGTGAAGGGATTTTCGATTGAGGCTACTCCGTTAGAACAGGAGTTGACCATTGCAACTCCACTTGGCAAGTCAGTGGGTACGGACAAAGTATTTGAAGATTGTGTAGTTCAAGTGGGGGAGAATGAACTAGTAGCCGATCTCATCGTCCTACATTTCCAAGACTTGGATTTTGATGTCATCTTAAGGATGGACTGGTTATCAAACCACCACGGGCATGTTGCATGCTTTGAAAAGATGGTGAACTTCAAGCCGGAAGGAGCTAAGCCTTTTTATTTCCGAGGATTGAAAGAAAGGGACATTGCTCGCCTCGCAGTTTTGTGTTTAGCAAACCCAGAGGCACCGAACTCTTTGGCCATTCCGGTAGTGAGTGAGTTCTTAGATGTGTTCCTGGAAGAACTTCCCGGATTACCTCCTAATAGAGAGATCGAGTTCGCTATAGAGCTTGCTCTGGGTACTGCTCCGATTTCAAGGGCACCATATAGAATGGCCCCTATAGAGCTTGAAGAATTGAAGAAACAGATTGAGGAGTTACAACACTTGGTTTCATCCAACCAAGTGTCTCGCCGTGGGGAGCTCCGGTTCTCTTTGTGAAGAAGAAAGACGGGTCGATGAGAATGTGTACAGACTACCGTCAGTTGAACAAGGTAACTATCAAGAATCGTTATCCCTTGCCAAGGATAGATGACTTGTTCGACCAACTGAAGGGAGCGAGATTTCTCTCCAAGATTGATCTTAGATCGGGCTATCATCAGTTAAAGATTAGGTCGGAGGATGTTCCGAAGACGGCTTTCAGGACTCGTTATGGACATTACGAGTTCCTTATCATGCCTTTTGGGCTGACGAATGCACTGGCGGCGTTCATGGATTTGATGAACCGGGTGTTCCGATCATACTTGGATCGATACGTGATTGTATTCATCGACGAAATTTTGGTGTATTCCCAGACACGGGAAGATCACACACGAGACCTCCGCCTTGCTCTAGAGATGTTGAGAGAGCATAGGCTATATGCCAAATTGAGCAAGTGTGAATTCTGGTTAGAGAAAGTGGCGTTCCTAGGCCACGTAGTGTCTGCCGAGGGTATTTCTGTAGATCCAGCCAAGGTTGAGGCAGTCATGAGTTGGGAGAGGCCCAAGAGCGTCACAGAGATACGTAGTTTCCTTGGGTTGGCTGGCTATTATCGGAGATTTGTGGAGGGATTCTCCAGTTTAGCTGCACCTCTCACTTACTTGACGAGGAAAAATGCCAAGTTTAGTTGGAGTGACAAATGTGAAGTGAGCTTCCAAGATCTGAAGAAACGCCTCACCACGGCCCCCGTCCTTACTGTGCCATCCGGACATGGTGGTTATGAAGTGTATAGCGATGCTTCGCACATCGGACTTGGGTGTGTCCTTATGCAGCATAAGAAAGTCATTGCTTATGCATCAAGGCAATTGAAGGAACATGAAAAGAATTACCCCACTCACGACTTAGAGCTCGCCGCGGTTGTGTTTGCATTGAAGATTTGGCGACATTATCTTTATGGGGAACAATTTGAGGTATTCACAGATCATAAAAGCCTTAAGTATTTGTTTTCCCAGAAAGAGCTGAACCTGAGGGAAAGAAGATGGGTAGAATTCTTGAAAGACTACAAGTGCTCCATTCAATACCACCCGGGCAAGTAGCTGATGCTCTTAGCCGGAAGCCTACTGGACTTTTGGCGCATATGATGCTGAAGGAGTGGAGGTTGCTGGAGGATGCATCCAACCTCGACATCAGTTTTAGTCTCCCTACCTTTGGGCCGGTAATGGCTAACATCACAGTTAGGCCATTTATGTTGAGCATGATCCAGGAGTTGCAGGAAATGGATGCAGAGCTACTTTCTTGCCGAGACAAGTCAGTTAAGAGTGGCAACAAGGATTTTACGGTGAGGGATGATGGGATTATCACTTTTAAGGGGAGAGTATGTGTCCTAGCCGATGAGAAGCTTAAACGAGAAATCTTATACGAGGCTCACCGGTCCAAGTACACCGTTCACCCCGGGGGTACCAAAATGTATAGGGACTTAAAGAAGCATTTTTGGTGGCGGAACATGAAGCGAGAAATAGCGGAGTTTGTGTCTAAATGCTTGGTGTGCCAACAAGTCAAAGCCAAACATAGGAGACTGGCTGGACTTTTGCAGTCCCTCCCCATTCCCGAGTGGAAATGGAAACATATCTCTATGGACTTCATTGTGGGGTTGCCGAAGACGGCTAGAAACACCGATGCTATATGGGTGGTAGTTGACAGACTCACGAAGTCCGCCCATTTCTTACCGTATCGAACTACTTTTAATTCAAATCAGTTGGCCGCATTGTACATCAAGGAAATAGTCCGATTGCACGGGGTGCCAGTGAGCATTGTGTTAGATCGGGACCCTAAATTTACCTCCAGGTTTTGGAAAAGCTTTCAGAGTGCCATGGGTTCCCGGTTGGACTTTAGCACGGCTTTCCATCCACAGACGGATGGAAAAACCGAGCGAGTGAGTCAGGTTATTGAAGATATGCTCCGAGCTTGTATGCTGGATTTTAAAGGAAGTTGGGAAGATCACCTACCTTTGGTAGAATTCGCCTACAATAACAGTTATCAGGCAAGCATACAGATGGCGCCTTTTGAGGCTTTATATAGGAGGAGTTGTAGATCCCCGTTGTATTGGGATGAAGTTGGGGAAAGGAAGGTGTTGGGCCCCGAATTAATTGAACAAACGGTGGATAGAGTCAAGCTCATCTGGGAGAGGTTGAAGACCGCACAAGACCGACAGAAGAGCTATGCCGACACCCGTAGGCGGGACCTTGAGTTTCGAGTTGGGGACTTTGTTTTTGTCAAGATTTCACCGACCAAGGGTGTTATGCGATTCGGAAAGAGGGACAAGCTTAGCCCAAGATATGTGGGTCCATTCGAGATCATTACTAGAGTCGGTGAGGTAGCTTACCTTGTTGCTTTACCCGCTCATATGGCGGCGGTCCACAATGTATTCCATGTCTCTATGCTCCGGAAGTATATCCCGGATCCTTCTCATGTCATCGAGTTGGATCCGATAGAGATTCGAGAGGACCTCACTCTAGTTGAACAATCGGTGCAGATCTTGGATAGGCGAGATCAAGTCTTGCGCAACAAGACCATTCCCTTGGTCTTGGTAAGATGGCAACACCATTCAAGGGAGGAAGCTACATGGGAACGAGAAGCCGAAGTTCGGGAAAAATATCCTCAGTTATTTGTTTAGGGCCTGGACATTCCCTTGCAATTGTTATGGTTTTGTACATGTATGTATCGTCCAAATTTCGGAGACGAAATTTTTGTAAGGGGGGAAGAATGTAGCATCCTGAACTTTTCTATATTTAATGAATAGCACTTTCGTGCCTAATTGGTCTTCCTCGTAGTCAAATTAATAAATAAGGGAGAAATTGGAAATTCCGAAATGTCAGAAATGTTCATTTTCGAAAGACGAACCCAACGCAAGTTGAATCGTAGAAATCGGACGAGTGAGTCAAAAGATATGGTCAAAACAGTCCAGACATGCAGAGCACCGATCGCTCGGTCCAGTCAGCGATCGATCGGTCCAAAACCGATCGATCGGTAGCTATCGCACGGTCAAAACTTTTGTATGGGAAAATTTTCCAGAGAGTAGTTTTTTGACCGGTCGCTCAGTCAGAGTACCGATCGCTCGGTAGGCAACCGATCGATCGGTCATAACCACCGATCGCTCGGTCTCCGTGTTTTGCAGAAATTTTTGTAAGGACATTTTCATCTTTTGGGGGTTAAACCCTTTCTTCTTAAGGCTTGCCCGAGCCTTTAGGGCTTCATTCACATATTTAGAGGATTTTGAGAGTTAGGGAGAGAGGAGAAGGAGACTCTAACCTAGGGTTTCGTTTTTGAGGAGGAATCAAAGGGGGTTTAAGAACCCGAGATCCCCCAACTCGTTTGGCTTCGATTTCAAGGCTCAAGCTCGTGTGGGACTCCTCCTCCAAGCTAGGGCAGCACTCACGCACGTTTTTTTTTTTTAGGGGTTTCTTCCCCAACTCAAGTCTTCCTTAAGCAAGGGTTGTTCCCTACCCTTTTTGGAGCTTCAATCAAGGTTCCTACCAAGATCAAGCCTTGATCTAAGGTTAGTACACCCTACTAACTTACCCTAACAATAAATCTAAGTTTTCTTTATGAAATGTGATTTGTGCTATTATGTTTGCTTTCTTGTGAAATGTATCATCCCTAATAAATATAAACAAGATAAAGAAATGGTATGGATGCTTGGATGGATGTTGGATGTGGCGATTGGATGCCGAATGGGTGATGTATGGTATGTGTGGGTTGTGGACTGGAAAATGGAGGATGGGCATTACACAAATAATAAACTTACCTTGTGTGATTGAATGTAAAATATGCACTAAAAAGAAGAAAATGAACAATGAGGAAACTTGCATGCTAAGTGTTTGACAAAATACCTAAACTATGAAATAATCACTTGAATGAAGAAAATGGAAATAGGCCTCATGCATGTACTCTTATGAATGATGAATTGATCAAGTAATGTGCAAATTTCTTAAGTGCTCCTATGCTTATATGATGAATCGAATTATGATGCCATATCTCTCTTGCTATCCTCATTCCACGATGGTCACTATTGACACATACACGAGCACGCGTGATAGCATGAACCGAGATTTCAAGAGCATATGCATATAATAACCAATAAGAAAATATTGCATGTCAAGGAGGTTGGTAGCTCAGGGACATTCGGGTACTAGCCTTTGGCTCACAAGAAAACCCCTAAAATACATATTGTCAAGGAGGTTGGTAGCCCAGGGACATTCGGGTACTAGCCTCTGGCTCACAAGAAAACTAAGCAAGTAATAAAAATCACCTATTGTCAAGGAGGTTGGTAGCCCTGGGACATTCGGGTACTAGCCTCTGGCTCACAAGAAAACCATCTATCAAGGAGGTTGGCAGCCCAGGGAGATCCGGGTGCTAGCCTCTGGCTCACAAGTTACAAGATGCGAGGTTACAAGATGATGACAAGACATTCATGCATGCATGCATACATGATTTTTACAATGCATACCGAGACATGGAAACGGGTTTTCAAGCATGAGTTTTGTCGGCGTTTTTGCATTCAAGCACATCAAGATGCTAATATTGCTCCATGTTTAATACTGTTTGATTCTATGATCTTACTATTGCCTGGAATTGATGATTGGTATTGTACTACTTCTTGCGTGTTTATTAGTGTTATGGATAGCTAGAAGCTTGTACTCGCTGAGTATTCCATGCTCAGCCGTACTTTCATGTCGGCAGGTACTGAGGGAGCCCTCGACCCGGAGCCTTGGGTCGAGGAAGAGTATATCGAGGAGAGAGAGCCGTCTATCCCACTGCAGTCTCAGGCGGACCGAGACCTTGACGTGTGGCCGTACCTCGACTACTGTTGAGGGGAGAGTACGAGAGGGTGCTTATGTATTTTGACATTTTGATAGGTGGGCCTGTCCACCTTAGACTTAGACATGTTGTATATATGTTAACTTGCAATACTATTTTGGAAATCTTAGAAGAAAAGAAAAAGTTAGTTTACGCTTCCGCATTTAGGTTTAGCTTCCGCGCTCTGATTATCATTGTTTAGTACTTTAATTATCTTGTTCATGACAGGATGGTTTGGCAGGTACGTATAGTCACGCCTGAAGTATCCCTAAACTCCTAGGGGGTATTTTGGGGCGTTACATATCGATTGGTCAAAAATTTTATGGGAAAATTTTCCAGAGAGCATGTTTTTGACCAGTCGCTCGGTCAGAACACCGATCGCTCGGTAGGCAACCGATCGATCGGTCATAACCACCGATCACTCGGTCTTCGCGTTTTTGCAGAAATTTCAGTAAGGACTTTTTTTATCTTTTGGGGGTTAAACCCTTTCCTCTTAAGGCTTGCTCGAGCCTTTCGGCTTCATTCACGATACATAGAAGATTTTGAGAGATAGAGAGAGAGGAGGGAGAGAGGGTTCTAACCTAGGGTTTCAACTTGAGAGTGAATCAAGGGTTTAAACACCCAAGATCATCCCAAAAGAGCTTGGGTTCATCAAACCCAACCTCAAGCTCTTGTGGTGTTCCCATTCCAAGCTAGGGCAGCGATCCTACGGCATTTTGCAAGGGCTTTCTTCCCCAAATCAAGCCTTCTTCAAGCAAGGGTTCTTCCCTACCATTTGGGGTTCTATTTCAAGGTTTCTTCAAGGTCAAGCCTTGATTCAAGGTTAGTACACCCTACTAACTTCCCCTAGCAATAATCTAGGTTTTCTATGTGAAATGTGATTCATGTTAGTATGTTTCCATCCTTGTAAAATGTATCATCTCTAATAATTATAAACAAGAAAAAGAAAAGGATATGGATGTGTGGATGGGAGATGGATTGAGGCGATGGGATGCCGAATGTATGATGTGTGATATGTGTGGGATGTGTAATGGAAAATGGAGGATGGGCATTTTACCAATAATGAACTCACTTTGATTATTGGATGGAAAATATGCACTAAAAAGAAGAAGATGAACTATGGAGGAACATTGCATGTGATGTCATATCTCTCTTGTTATCCTCATTTTCATGATTGTACTATTGACACGTACACGAGCACGCATGTTGCATGAACCGAGATTTCAAGAGCATATGCATATAATAACCAACAAGAAAATATTGCATGTCAAAGAGGTTGGTAGCCCAGGGACATTCGGGTACTAGCCTCTGGCTCACAAGAAAACCCAAAACAAAGATTGTTAAGGAGCTTGGTAGCCCAGGGACATTCGGGTACTAGTCTCTGGCTTACAAGAAAACTAAACAAGTAATAAAAATCACATATTGTCAAGGAGGTTGGTAGCCCAGGGACATTCGGGTACTAGCCTCTGGCTCACAAGAAAACCATAGATCAAGGAGGTTGGCAGCCCAGGGAGATTCGGGTGCTAGCCTTTGGCTCACAAGTTACAAGATGCAAGTTTACTAGATGATGACAAGGCATTCATGCATGCACGCATACATGATTTCTACAAAGCATACCGAGATATGAAACGGGTTTTCAAGCACGAGTTTTATTAGAGTTTTCGCATTCATACACGCACGTCAAGATGATTGCATTGTACCGTGTCTTATGCTATTTCTTTTGTGATGCTCCTAATTCTGCTTTGCATTGTACTATTGTTGTTGTGTGTTCTTATTGTTATGGTTAGCTAGTAGCTTGTACTCGCTGAGTATTCCATGCTCAGTCGTACTTTCATAATGGCAGGTACTGAGGGAGCCCTCGACCCGGAGCCTTGGGTCGAGGAAGAGTATATAGAGGAGAGAGAGCCGTCTATCCCACTGCAGTCTCAAGCGGACCGAGACCTTGATGTGTGGCCGTACCTCAACTACTGTTGAGGGGAGAGTACGAGATGGTGTTTATGTATTTTGACATTTTGATAGGTGGGCCTATCCACCTTAGACTTAGACATGTTTTGTATATATGTTAACTTGGAATACTATTTTTGAAATCTTAGAATAAAAGAAAAAGTTAGTTTACGCTTCCACATTTATGTTTAGCTTCCGCGCTCTGATTATCATTGTTTAGTACTGTAATTATCTTGTTCATTGCAGGATGGCTTGGCAGGTACGTATAGTCACTCCTAAAGTATCCCTTAACTCGTAGGGGGTATTTTTGGGCGCGACACATAGTCCGGACCCTAGTAAAGTAAAGAATCTAATGTGTTCCGTTCCATCATAGTCCAGGCATTAGTTAAGAAAGTGAAAGAAGCTAGTGTGTTCCATTCCACCATAGTCCGGGCTCTAGTAAAGTAAAGAAGCTAGTGTGTTCTGTTCCATCATAGTCTGGGCACTAGTCAATAAAATATAAGAAGCTAATGTATTCAGTTCCATTATAGTCCGGGCATTAGTGAAGGAATGTAAAAGCAAATGAAGCTAGTGGTTCCATTCCATCATAGTCCGAGCACTAGTTAAATGAAATAAAAGAATGTTCATGTGTGAAGAGTAAACTATGTGAAGTATGGTATTTGTAAAGACTAAATGAACATGTAATGGATACAATACTAAAATGCATGTGAAATATGATATTGGTAAAGATAAGATGCATGTGTGAAATATGTGATTTGAAAGGTATATGCAAATGATATTGGAATAAGGTTTGAAATGTATTGATTGAAATATGATTTTAAAAACATATGTACATGTTAGTTTTAAGAGAATTAAAAACCATGGTTAAAGGAAGAGTACTTGGTGTAGGATCCTACTCGGGGTAATCTTGTGAAGAAAAGGGTCTTGTAAGGCGACGCTAGTATTATTGTTTTGAGAGGTGAGAGGGAGAGGAATGAATAAGTTAACTAAGTAGAAATGTCCACTTTGATTATGTTGTATTTGTATACACTTGGAATACAGTTATGTTATAAAGAAATTTTCAGGTTCACCATTAGTGTGCCTTGCATGCTCTTGCAGGATGGTTTGATATGAAAAGTCACGAGTCAAAAGTTTCCTAACTCCTAGGGTGATTTTGGGTCATGATAGAGATGGTATCAATGCAAAGGCAATTAGGTCCATATGGGGAGTTGTATTCTAAGTATAGACTAATCACTTAGTCTTAGTCTTAGAAACCGGTTTAAACTTCAACCGAACTTTGTATCTTAGCTTCGCTAGGAACTTCATTGTATGCTTATACTACATGTGTGTATATTTCTATGTGATAGTATGTGCTTTTATGATAACTTAATGTAAGTTTACAAGTTAGACTCACGTTTTGCTATTGCCCTAAGGACTTAATCATGAGGCATGGCATTCGAGGTAGAGGTTGTCGGACCAGAGGGCCTGTTGGTGGTGCTCCATGTGGCGATGAGCAGCTTGACCTCACCTAGATACTAGGGGCTATAGCTGCGACTATGGCTAGGCTTGTAGACAAGCCTGATGTTTCTGCTACTGCTGTTGTGCCCGCACCTTCTCCTGTACACCACACAACAGGATTAGAGGCTTTTCAGAGGATGAAGCCTCTCGCCTTTTTCGGTAGAGCGGATTCCATTATTGTAGAGGCGTGGATCATGCAGCTAGAGAAGTTGTTTTCTATCTCGGTACCTACTAAGATAGAGAGAGTTACGTGGGCTGCCTTCATAATGGAAGGTGAGGTAGATCACTGGTGGAGATCCGCCATTAGGATGAGAGGCCTAACTTAGGGTTGTCAGGATTGGACATAAGAAGAGTTTCTTGACGTGTTCTACAAGAAATACTTCCCAGTAGGAGTCAGGGAGAACAAAGAAGTAGAGTTCATTACTCTGGAAAAAGACAACTTGACAGTGGCCGAATACAAGACCAAGTTTTTAGAGTTGTTAATTTTTGCTCCACACATGATAGCCTCAGAGGCGATGAAGGCCAAGAAGTTTGGGAGGGGACTGAGAGCCCATATTAGAGACAGGATCTCTATGTTCAGGCATGAGACCTATGCAGAGGTTAATGACAAGGCCCAACTAGTTGAGACGAATTTTGAGGAGTTCCTTACGAGGAGGGAAGTTTGCCTGAAAAATGAAGGCATTGATATAGGTCAGTCTTATGGCTCAGCACTGCTGAGAAGAGGGCCAGGATTGATACATATTAGATCTCGGGGCTTTCACAGGCTCAGAGGCCTTCTTTTGCACCGTAGGCTCCTTATCCCACTACTGCCATGCAGATCACTCAGTAAGTGTAGTCCACATCTTCTGCACTTGTGTTCGAGTTATCATGCCCCAAAATCCCCCCTAGGAGTTAGGTGAGACTTTAGGTGTAACTATACCTAACCTGGCAAACCATCCTGAAATGAACAAGGTATAACATAATATAATGGAGACATGATATAGAGTACGGAAGCTAAATCAATGCGGAAGCATAAACTAACTTTTTCCTTTTCTATAAATGGTTCGTATTCCAAGTTTATATACAAAACATATCAAGTAAAGCTGGACATGCCCACCTATCAAAATACAGAATCATGAAAGTCTCTCTCTCTTAATAGTCATCTAGGTAAGGCCAGCTATCTAGGTCTCTTGCCTCCACTTGAGGCTCCTCCTCACCATAATCCTCCTCGATCCAAAGACCCAGAGCACATATGTTGAACCTAGTACCTGCCGACATCAATATGTACAGCTGAGTATGGAATACTTAGTGAGTACAAGCTATTAGCTAACAATAGCAATAATGGAAAGCAATTTATAACATCAATTTAAAATAATACAATGATCATGACATGCATGGAACTAAATGAGAAAAACTCCGCTTAAAACCCATTTTCATCATTGATACTTATTCTTGAAAATATCTTTTCGTGTTTTTAAAACTTGCTTGTCGTGTTTAAACTCTTTCTTGTCTTGTTCTTGTCTCGTGAGAATCATGCGGGTTTTCTTGTTAACTTGCTTGTGAGTTTTTTATAATCTTGCTTGCATGGAAACGGATGATAGTTCTTGTACCGGGTCTTAGTACACTAAACATCCTTTCATATTTCTTTATTCTTGCTTGGAGACAGATACTGGTACCCATACCTAGTCTTAGTATAGTAGTATCCTCTCATACTTTCTTGGAAACAGGTGTTAATGCTCTTACTTGGTCTTAGTACATTAACACCCTTTCATACATATCTTGGAAACATATACTAGTGCCTGTACCTGGTCTTAGTACACTAGCATACTTTCATATTTCTTCATGTCTTGGAAATAGATACTAGTGCTCGTACCTGGTCTTAGTACACTAGTATCCTTTCATGCTTGTCATTTTACTTGGAGATAGATGCTAGTATCCGTGCCTAGTCTTAGTATACTAGCATCCTCTCATACTTACTTGGGAACAGATGTTAGTGCCCGTACCTGGTCTTAGTACACTAACATCCTTTTATATTCTTGTGAGCCAGATATGACATATCCTTGGATATGCCCTATCCTTGACCGACCCAAGTTCGGCTTGATCATTTGTGTCATGAATCACTTGTTTTGTTCTTGATTCTTTTCGTACACTTATACTAGAAAACCTCGGTTCATGCATGCATGTGTGCTTGTGCATAGCAATTGATGACATCATAGTAACATGAAAACTAAAACATTATATCGCATTCTAACATTTCCATAGGCATGTGCATTTTTTTGAAGGAACATATATAGCATTTCATTCAAATTATCAAATTGGGGAAAACTCCCTAAATCATGCTTTCATGGTATTAATCAAGTTATCATACATGCATTTCATCAAGTACATTACATTCAAGCACCTTTATAGCATTTTATTCATATTTTCATGTTCAAGCATTGTCACGACCCAAACCCACCCTAGGAGTTAGAGTGAATCTTGGACGACTTGTCATGACTTACATGCCTTGCTTGACGAAATAACCTGCAAAATACATGGAACATATACAATAGAGGAAAAAAGTAGCGGAAGCAAACTCAAACATGGCACAGCGGAAGTCTAACAAACCCCTACGTATATACATGATTCAAGTTTGTACAAAATGACCCACAAAAGAAAGTACGGACATGCCTGCCAAAATACATGAATATAATCTCTTAAGCTCATCCACAATCTCTCACTTAGAATCTACCACCTAATAGTAACCGTCTACATGAGGCTCCTCAGCAAGGACCTCCTAGATGTACTCCTCCTCCACCCATGGACCAGGAGCACAGATGTCGAAAGGAGTAGCCGCTCCACTATCACCTGCCGACATAAGACGTACGGCTGAGCATGGAATACTCAGCGTGTACCAAATACTAACCAACAGCCATAGCATAGCAATAACAATATAAGGCAGGAAGCAATTTATATCATAACAGGAAAACAGTTTATAATTCATGCTTGCATAACATCAAAGTCAGAAATCTTTTGAAAACGTCATGTGCTTGGCTTGACTTGAAATACTCTTTTCGTGTTCAAAACTTGTCTTATCATGTGTCTTGTCTTGTTGTATTGTATCGTGTCATGCTTGTATCATGCGTGTTATGCTTGTCATGTCATGTATCATGCTTATCATGCCATGGAATGAGATGCACTTGTGAGGGAAGGTGGTGTGAAACCCCTTCTTATGCAATGCATGTGTCATGCTTGTCATGCGTGTCATGTCATGTATCATGCTTGCTTGCTTGGAAAATAAACATGTTCTTGCTACTTGTGAGGGAGGGGAGGCCCCTCTTCCTAAATGAGAAACAACTTGTGAGGGTGGGGAGACCCCTCTTTAACGGAATGCATTGAATGTAACATACATGCTTGGGGCGTTCTTGTTCGTGTAAAAAAGTGAGGCAAAACATATCTTAAGATATGCCCTACCTCTATTTACCAACCCTTTCGTTTGGCTTTGTCATGATGTTCGTGAATCGGGAATAAAACCTTGAAAACAAAACACGGTGTTTAATACTTGAAACCCTACTTGTGGACTACATGCCGTGCTCATGGTTTCATGTACAATTAAGGATGACAATGGCATATAAAGCATTTGCATTTGATAATCAATACATCAAATAAATGAGCATTTAATCTATCAACATACCATTCTAGGAATTTAGGAAGTTCACACATGCATTTTCTAAGAACAAGTCATCATTCTCTTCATAGTGGCATTTCATCAAACACTTAGTATGTGTATTATGCTTCATACCTAAATCTTGGATTTCTAGGTGGTTTGATGTTCACACTATACATGTATGTTTGTATTGGGACAATACCCTTCCCATTTCATTCATCACAACAAACACACGACATCCAATCGCCCATTCACATCCACACAACCATCCATTCATCCCATCTCCTTATCTTGTTTAAAATTTAGGGAAAATCATAAAATGAAGAAAAACAAAGAGAAAAGATGAACTAGAAGGGTAGTATAGGGTACTGACCTTCAATAGGTTGAAGAAAACCCTTGATGTAGCTCGTGGAAAGCGTTGCCGAGCTTGGAGGAGAACTCCACGTTTTGCTTGAGCTTGGATTAGGAAGATCTTGAGATTTGGGGAAGAATTTGGAGCTAATCCTTCTCTCCAATCCAAAACCCTCTTGGAAAACCCCCTTTCCTCTCCCTTCTCTTCATTTCCATTGGTTTAGAAAAGCCCTCAAATGAGAACCCTTAATAGATCAAGGGTTTAAAACTCTCAAATTTGGAATCTGCTACCACTTGCGATCGATCGCACTCTTATCTGCAATCGATCACAGGTCCTTGCGATCGATCGCACATGGATGCGATTTATTGCACATGACCCTGAACGTTTTCGGTCTGATTTTCCTTGCATGCGATCGATCGCACATACTTGCGATCCATTGCAGAACCCTGCGATCTATCACACCTGGGGAATCCATCTATCGCATATGGCCCAGAGAGTTTGGGAACCATTTCGCTTGCATGCGATCGATTGCTCCTGACTTGCAATCGATCACACACTCCAAATTTTGTTATTTTCTCCTATTTTTCCCTACTTTGGTAATTCGGCCATAACTTTTGACTTGGTTGTCCGATTTTGACGATTCAACTTGTGTTGGATTCATCTTTCGAAGGGGAACATTTTTGGTGTTTTAGAATTTCAAATTTCTTCATTATTTATTAACCAAATTGCCCCTAAAGTTGACTGATCCACAAATGAGATTCAGTAACTCGGGTTTTCGACATATCCAACTTAGGAATACTACTTCTTAACACTTAGAGTTCCTTAAATTTTCTCATTTCATAGAAACAGGAGGATTACAAAGGCTTAAAACCTTGGCACGGGTTCCAATACATGGCAAAAAAATTTGGGGTGCTACAAGCATTTCATCAAATACATTGCGTGTGTTCATGATGTGTACATTGCCCTTCACCATTTTCCATCACACACATCCATCACATTCCACATGGCATCTAATCACCTCAACCATTCATCCATACACCTCACATCCACAACCATTTAATTTATCTTATACCTCTTAGTGATCATGATAGGTTCAAGAAATAGAATACAAAGATTAGCCCACAATCATTCTTAAGGGAAAAACCTAGATGATTGCTAATATAGCTAGAAGGGTGTACTAACCTTGAGGATCAACTCCTATCTTGAAGATAACCCCTTGATTTGGAAATCCCAACTTGATGGAGGAGACACCACCTTGAGGAGGAAGATCCTACTTGAAGAAGATGATCCAAGCTTTGATTGGGGAGATCCAAGCCTTGATTTGTACTCCACTTGATTTCCAACCCAAAACTCTTCTTTGGAAATCTCCCTAATCTCCCTTCTCCTCTCAATCCCTCTTAGGTTTAAGTTTACCCCAAAACCCCCGATTGGTTCTCCTATTTATAGACCAAGGAGTTAAAAACTCTCATTTATGTGCCTTTAAAAAAATAGAATTGCGTGCTGATGATTGATTGTCAGTTGGGATGATCGATCGTCCAAAATCTAGTAAGCTATCCAGATTTTTGGGTTCTTGACGATCGATCATTGGCTTGGGATGATCGATCGTTCAAATTCCAGTGAGCTGTCTTGATTTTTCTGTTTGGTATTTCCACCATAATTTTTGAATCACTCATCAGATTTTGACGATTCAACTTGTGTTGGACTCATCATTCAAAAAGAAACAATTTTGTGTCTAATGGACAAATCCTAATTCTGAGTTTTTAACTATATAAATGAGCTCTAAAGCTAATTGGTCTGGAGATGGATTTGAGCAGCCCAGATGTTCAGCAGACCCGACTCTGGAAATCCAACTTTTAACTTAACCCCGACTCAAAATCTGAAAAAATGATAAACATGAACCTCAAATAGGGTTACAATACCTTTCCAAAAATTCAAGAATCAATCGATTCCGAGCAACGGTGACAAAACTATGCCTCCCTAAAGTTGAGGGTATGTGAAGACATTTTCTTCTTTTCAACTTTGATCATACTTTGATCACTTAGAGTGTTTCACACTCTTGTTTTAACACCCTTAATCTATTCATAAAGGTCCTAAGACCCTAAGAGAATTTCTAACACATCCATGAAAAACAAAAACTTCCCATGAACATTAATATCCACATGGCCCTAACACCATAACACTTAGGGTAGTTCATACCCTTGACGTTAAAACACTTAAGAGTATTCTTATACTCAGTGTTTTGAGACTCAATACACCCATGTACAATCCTCACTTCACTTCCTCAAACCAAGGACCCATGGAAGGCTTTAGGCCTCTACATACCCTATGTAAGGCACACTATTCACTACCTATTCACATGAATAGTGCCTGTGAAATCTAGGGTTCTACATGAGTCCTGCACCTACTATGGATAGAAGAATGCTGAGAATTGTCGGAAGTAGTTCGGTGGGTGTTTTCATTACGGAGACCAGGGGCACATTATCAAAGATTGTCCTAGTCATCCGCTACCGGCTCAGACTATGGGAAGCAAATTCCTAGTTAGGCAAGCCACTCAGTATGGTTTTTCTCAGGCTCCTGGGTCCCAGCAGCCTACACTGCCACCTCACCCAGTGAACTAGGGCAGAGTCTTTGCCGTATCAAATCAAGATGCCTAGGCACCTAATGATGTTTTTTTTTGTAATCAATAATGTTATGTTATGTATATCCAGATAGTTGCCGTATGTATAATTAAACATGCCCTTTTTGTTATGGATGTTTCTTGCAATTGATTGACGTTTAGTTGTGTGTAAACATTTGGGTGCTTTGCCTCTAAGTGAATGCTTAGCCATGTGTTGGTTTACGTGGGATGGACTCATCCCTTTGTCTTTGTCAGCCTATGTGTTCAATTGAGTAAAGAAAGTTTGGAAAACTTATCCCCCACTTGATTTCGACAAAATTTCTATAAGAAGGGGGGGGGGGGGGGGGGGGGGGGGAGGATGTAGAATCCCAGATACCAAGTTCACTAGGCTATGAATAGTGTTATGAATAGTGTTTTTCAATGCCTAAAGCCGTAGTGGAATTATGATATCATGTTGTAAAATAAAATGAGGTGTTTTGAATGAATTAAAGTATGTATGGAAATTGTTGAGGATGTTTGAGATGAATGAAACAAGAGTATAAAATACTCTAAGTGTCGAAAAGAGGGACGTCTTGATATAACCTCAACTTTAGGGAACCCTAGTTTTGTCACCGTTGATCGAAATAAAATAATTCTTGAGCCATTGGAAATATATTAAAACCCTCTTCGATGTTCATATTTCACACTTTTTCAGATTTTGAGTTAAAAGTAGCTTAAATGTTGGTTTTCCAAAAACTGGTTTGCTATAATTCCTGGAGCAGTCAACTTTAGAGCAACTTTGGACCATGAATAAAGCTGAATTAGGAGTTTTACATTGAAATAAAGTGGTTCCCCTTTGAATGACGAGTCCAACGCAAGTTGAATCGCCTAAATATGATAAGCGAGTCAAAAGTTATGGTTGACATACGAAAGCGGAAAAAATAGGCCCAGTCAGTGTACCACCTCGTCGACGAGATTAGTTGGGGGGCATAAGCTCATCGATGAATTTTCCCACAAATGCCCAAAACCGACTAGAATAGTTTAACCGACCCTTGGGGATATTTTCTAAGGGATTTTAAAGGTTTTGGGCAACCTTTGGCCTATAAATAGAACCCAAATTTGTGGGTTTATCAAACCCTAAGAATCATTTTGGAAAGGGAATTGAAAGAGAAGAAGAGGAAGAAGAAGAGAAAGCTTGAGTCTTTCTTGGGTGCTCTGTTTTGGTTCGTGGGTTTGGATTTTCAACAAAAAAAAAGTCTAAACTTCGCTTCTCAACCAATCTAAAGCACATAGATCAAAGGGGTTTGATCTAGAAATGGTAGATACACTCTACTTGTTGGTTATGTTATGGATCTTTGTTAGATATTAAGATTGATAAATGGTTTTTGATGAATTCAATGGCCCTATTGCCTTATTTTTGTAAAGTATGTTATGAACTAAGTGTTTAAATGGTTTTCCTCACTTTCCCTAATTGCACACAGGATATGCATGAGCATTCCAACTTATATGATAGGCTTTTATCAAATACAAGTATTCAAAGGAAGGTTTTGGCTTTTAAAGCATTAATTATTCAAAGTATGATTTCCGTTAAAGCATGGTTTCTATTTAAAGTATGATTTCCGATCAACTGTTTTGCTTGATATGTGATTTTAACTCCAAGAAGGATTTCAAAGTACTGTGTTCAAAGAAGGGTTGGGTTCAAAGAGGGGTTTTCTAAAAGTATGGTTTTGCTCAAAAGGAGATTTGGTTTAAAGTATGTGCTCAAGTGTGATGTTTTATGTGAAAAGAGGATGGTGTGTTTCGTTCCATCATAGTCCGGGCACTAGTTAAACAATGAAATGAAAGCTAATGTGTTCTGTTCCATCATGGTCCGGACATTAGTTAAGAAAGTGAAATAAGCTAGTGTGTTCTGTTCCACTATAGTCCAGACACTAGTAAAGTAAAGAAGCTAATGTGTTCCTTTCCATCATGGTCCAGGCATTAGTTAAGAAAGTGAAAGAAGCTAGTGTGTTCCGTTCCACCATAGTCTGGGCACTAGTAAAGTAAAGAAGCTAGTGTGTTCCGATCCATCATAGTCCGGGCACTAGTCAAGAAGAGATAAGAAGCTAATGTTTTCTGTTCCATTATATGTTGGGCATTAGTGAAGGAATGTAAAAGCAATGAAATGAAGCTAGTGGTTCCATTCCATCATAGTCCGAGCACTAGTTAAATGAAATAAAAGAATGTGCATGTGTGAAGAGTAAAGTATATGAAGTATGGTATTTGTGAAGAGTAAATGAACGTGTAATGGATACAATACTGAAATGCATGTGAAATATGGTATTGATAAAGATAGGATGCATGTGTGAATTACATGATTTGAAAGGTATATGAAAATGATATTGAAATAAGGTTTGAAATGTATCGATTGTAATAGGATTTTAAAAACATATGTACATGTTAGTTTTGAAAGAATTATGGTTTCCGCTCTCTGATTTAAAGTAAGTTTTACTCTGTTTGATCCCACATTGAACTACTTTATTATAAGTATATGCGAGCATAGCATGGTTAGCCAGTAGTTTGTATACGCTGAGTATTCAATACTCAGCTGAACTGTTATTTCGATAGGTACACTGCTAGATGATGCACACCAGAACCATGGCTAGAGGATGAGTACTTTGTGGAGGATCCTGCTTGGGGTCATCTTGTGAAGAAGAGGGTCTTGCAAGGCGACCCTAGTATTACTATTTTGAGAGATGAGAGTGAGAGGACTGCATAAGTTTTTTTTGGAGAGTAGAGGAATGCATAAGTTAACTAAGTGGAAATGTCCACTTTGATTATGTTGTATTTGTATACACTTGGAATACAGTTATGTTATTAAGAAATTTTCAGGTTCACCTTTTAGTGTACCTTGTATGCTCTTGCAGGATGGTTTGATAAGATAAGTCACGAGCCAAAAGCCTCCTAACTCCTAGGGGGGATTTTGGGTCGTGGCACTATTCACCCCCCTCCCTTAGGGTCGAATCCTTGGGTTGGGGTGAGAATCACAATCTTTGCCATCATAGTATATCATGTGCATTCCTTAAAAAAATGATTAAATCTTGTAGTTTTATTTCTTAGTGCTTGTATAACTTGATTGTAGTCAAATGCTAGGATTGCGAGACACTTGGTGAAATTGAAATAAAAGTTTAAAGTCTAATTTATTTGTAAACTTCAATCTGAGTTCTATTCCCTACTCCCTAATTAGAGGATTTGCAACAAAAAAAATGGTTGAATTTTGATTCTTACATCTCACATCTGGCTAACACTTCTAGATTGAGGTTTGATATTGTAAATGTTTATCTGATAGTTACCAAGAGTGCTAGGATGCACTAACCCTAATGAACCTCGACTATTCTATTCACTTGGTTTATTGAAAGAAGAAAAACAGAACTGGGATATATGAGACTTTAATAGGAACCTGTGACTTTGACCAGGTGTATCAAAAGGCTGCCTATTGTTTAGGTCCAAACAAAGGAGAAAAATAAGAACTGAGACAAATTGATGTAAAAAAAATTGAGAAAAAAAATTCAGAGGGAATATCTTGTTATGATCTTGTGAAAACAGATAGAGTGGAAGTCATTGTTATAAAAACACAAGTAATTACGCTCGAATATCATAGATAAAGCCCATGAGTTAATAAGGTGAACATTCAAACCACTTGTAATCCTGGACAGGTCAACGAGGTTTTTAATCAGTGTCTTAGGTGAATCTGATCACTTTCTAGTGATTATTGGTATTAACACTATTTTTGAAAATTGAAACCTTATTTGTGTAAGTTCAGATTTTACTGTGCATCAAGTACAAAATGTTTTTCAAATTTTTTAATAGCAGAATAGTTAACTGAACTTAAACTGATTAATAACTTTTAAAACTAGAATTTTAGGTTGAAATTATTGATTGAACTTTGTGCTTACAAAATTCTAGTGATTAGATAACTTAAAGGTCATGATGTGTATGTTGAAATATTTCTCAAGAATTCTTAATTTTATTGTCTTCATTTGAATTTTCCCTTGAATTTCAATAAAAAAAAAAGAATCATAGATTATACTTATCTTACAATTGTTATTCCACGCTTCAATTTATTTGATTGGATTGCTTCTAAGCCTCAATATTTGTGTTGCATGTTTTGCTTGAGGGCTAGCAAAATGATGGTTGGGAGGGTGTGATAATTACATAAACTAATTATTTTTTCCTTTATTACATATTATTTAACATTCATATAGTTATATTCCCTAATTGAGTTAATTTTCTTTTGTTGGTGTTAAAGCCCAAGTTGCAAGAAAAAAAAAATCTAAAAGAAGGAATTTAGTGTTTGATTTAAAAGAGAATCCTAATAAATTAGGATTTCCATAATTGAGGAGGATACTATTGAAAATGAAGAAAAGAAAGGAAAGAGACTGTTAGAAACAAAAATGGAAAGAATTTGTTACAAAAAGGGAGAGAATCTTTTCCCTCTCCCACTTTTTGTAACCTCTTCTCTTTTCCACTTTGCTCTCTCACTTTTTTTCCTTTTTTCTTCTTTCTTCTAACACACTTTTTTTTCTCTCTCCTATCCATATCCTTTTTTTCTCTTATTCTTCTAATCAAGGTTACCAAGTTTGCTACATGCTATAGTGAACCACGAACCGAGCGAACTGGTTCGTGGTTTAGTTCGGATTGGTTTGTGAAATTGAGCGAACCACAGTGGTTTCAAAACAATCTTAGTTTGTCAAATTTTTCATGATATTTTTCTTTAGGTTCAGCAAATTTATACTTTGAGTTCACAAACCATTAAGTAAAAAAGTTTTTTTTTTCCAAATAAGTATTTGTAATATATTGTTTGCATGCTTAAAAGATATATATTTTCATTATATAATATAAAATATATATTTTGGTTTACATGCTTAATTAGCGAACCAAGCTAAAGAACCTAAGCAAACCGAAAAATGAATTATCTCATCCTACCCCTAGCGAACAGGGTTCACTCTAGAGTGGCGGACTTCAAACCCGAATTCGAATCAAGCGAATTGACAAACTAGGTAACTTTGCTTCTAATTATTTTTAGGGTTAATTTTCATCTTTGTTGAAAATTGTTCTATGGCAATGGTTGGCCAAACCCTAGCTAAGGCTAAGGGTGAAACCTAATGATTATAAATTTTTTTATTCAAACAAATTGGGGATTAATTTTAGTTTTGATTAATTGAGTAGTTGAATTATGTTGGATAAATATTTCTTATCAAAAAATTTTCTTTAATTCATTGTTTACAATTGTAACATTGAATGTTTAGAGAATTCATATGTGATGTGTTAATAGGGTTAGAATATTTTTCTCTTCAATCAATTATTCAATCACATCATAATTTTTAAGGGTTTAATTGTTATATTTTCCAGTTAGATAAAATCCTCATTCGATTCTAACCGAGAGAAGTTTGATTGAAAATAAAAGTGTAGATTGTTAGGTGGATCCTCGATGCCTTAGCACCTTTTTATTTGTGTTTGATTTTTATTCACATTTGCTCCATATGAGTAAAAATCATCTATTTTTTTCATAGTTTATGATTACTTTTATTCTCCTCTCTATTATTTTTGTGTACCAAATAAAATAATTTCTATGTATGGATCTCAGACTCTCAAGTATTTTATTAATGTACTACACACCTTTCACTTGTACTCACAAGGGATTCAAAAAGTGCATTTTGAGAAATTTTTCTTTGAAGAACACTATTTAGCAAGTTTCTAATTAGGTTTCTTTAGTATAATAGGATTCCATTTTTGGCTTAATTATGATTCCCCAGTAAAGTTGCAAAAATTATGAGCATAAAATTTTGTCTATCATTCCAAATCGAAGAATCACCCCTAATAGGAATAATGTGAAATATACGAATAATAGAGTTGTCACCTATTTTATTTAGAAGAAAAATTGGAACCCTAATATAAGAGATAAGGCATAAAAGAGGTATACGATTAAGGGATCAAAGAAAGGTATTAGGCATCCTTGATTTCTGCCAAATGACCTACCTACTCAAATCTACTTATACTATTGAAACTTGCATTGGAAACTTCAATTGAATCAAAAATTTTATTAATCATTTAAAACAAATAATCATGCTAAATATATCTTGATTTAGAATATAAACAAAAATTATCTAACAAACCAAAGATAAAGAAGAATGAAATAAATGTATTAACCTATGGTTTTACCTTGGGTAGTTGAACCCGATTAAGGTTGCCTACGTACCCATTTGAATGAGATCCCACACGTAGTTTTAAAGCATGCTAATTGATTTATTTTTTATATTTCTTAATTTTTGTATTTTTTAAATAGCTTAAATTTTTTTAGCTCATGTAGGAATAGAACAAAGTGAAGCAAACTCATATTAAATTGAATCAAAAACTAATTAGAGGCTCTAGAAAAATATAAAAACAATTGTAGAAGGTCAATGTATGTAGAGACCCGAATTTGTCTTCATGCCAATGTAGTAAATGTCACAGGTAAATTATTAAAATTAATTGTTCATAGTGTGTTAAATGCTAATTAATATTTACGTGCGTTTAAAAATGTATAAAACACTAAACCAAAGAAGAAACAAAAGTAGGAATCCAGAGAAAAGGGGAAAATGGCCAAGTCAGTCGACCGATTTCCTTAGCCGGTCAACCGACTAATTAAGAAGGGTAAACAATAGGGTGTTTTAGATATCCGGTCAACCGACCTTCACACCCGGTCGACCGTCTGGTGGAAATTTTGACAAAACAGGAGCCTTCCAGCCTCAGCTGGTCGACCGCTCTTCCTGGCCGGTCGACCGACTTTGATGAATTGGGGATTTTTCTATTTTTCAAGATTCTTAAGGATATTTTGGGGTTTTATTACCCTAGTGCTATAAATAGGACTCCTATTTTGAGGGTTTAAGATCCCTAAGTGTCTCAAACCCTAATTTCGCAAAGTAGAGGAGAAACCTAGGATTTCTAAAGGATTGCTTGCTTGTGAAGGAGGAGATTGCTCAAGGAGAGGAAGAAAGCTTGGAAATCAACCTCAAGCCTTCCTCGAGCGATTTGGATCGAAAGGAACGATCCCTAAGGTCGATATCCATTTTAATCTAACCCTATTAAATGTTTTATATGTTTAAATAAGAATGTTAATTTATGGATTACCAAGAAATCTACATGATTATGCATGGATTAATGATCTTGAGCATAAAATGTGGTCGATATTCCTTCTAACCTAATCATATAAAGTATTTTCTATGTTTAAGCATGTTTGGGTAAGAATTATTGTATGATTCTCATTGTAAACACCCCATTTTTCACCCCCTAGTCTCTTTTCATACCCTTAAAAACCCTTTCAAAAACCCTCTTTTAAAACCTTCTACCCACATGCTTCCATTTTCAAAAACGGCCCAGAGGTGAAAATGGACCAAAATGCCCCTAGGGTGAAAAGTGACCAAAATACCCCTGAAAAGTTTTAAAAAGTTTTTATTTTGTCCAAATTGATTTTACAAATTTTTTGATGAATTTTGGCTATTTTGGGAATAAATTGGACTTAAAACAGTAGAAAATGACCAAAATGCCCCTGGAGTGTAAAATGACCAAAATGCCCCTTAAAAGTATTGAAAAATTCATGTTTTATCTAAAATATTTTTCTAGATTTTATCAGTTCAATTTGACTATTTTCAGGCCAAAAACGGAAAAAACGGCTTATCGGCGAATCGGAGAGTGCCACATGGCAGTCAAAGTCAAAGAAAAAAATATAACAATTTTGCCCCTCAAGCTAAGGGCGTTGCTTCAAACAGCGCCCCCTTATGGGCCTGTTTCTTGGGCCCTTTTGACCGGTCAAAACCCTTGTTGGCTGGCCTTTTTTGGAAAATCTGCATAGGGTCGCTGCTTAAAACAGCGCCTCACTGTTCCTTACGGCCTCGCTTTTTGGGGTTTTTATCCATAAGGGCGCTACTTGATGTAGCGCCCCATCTGTTTTGAAAAACTATAAATACCCCCCTCATTCACTTCATTTTTCATCCATTCTCACTGATCGTCAGTCAATCTTAAATTATTCATTCTTAGTAATAATTCCGTAGAATAGTACTAGTAAGGGTATCGTTCCTCTGAGGACTGCGCTGGTTTCGTTGCCTTTTATTCAGATTAATTTTAAACTAATAAAATAGGTAATTGAATTTTTGCTTGATTAACTAAAACAATTAATTAAACTAATTAAATGAAATTTCTAAATTAAACTATCAACTAATGGTTTTAAATCATTTGGAAGAGAAAATCTAGGGTTTTCAAATCCACCACTAACCTAATAACCAGCCCCTATTTTGAATTTATTATAACCTCTTAAATTGCAAATATTCTAGTTAGAGTGACAGCACATCTCCTCTCAACTAATCTAGAAAAGTTCAAAGGATTATATCCTTAGCATATCGTATCTTCGGTTAGCACGAATGATACACACTAATCTACGGTTGTGTAATCACTCGTCTTCCCTTAGCATAAAATATCTTCGGATTTAATCTCTCGATATTTTAAAACCATTGCATAAAACCTATGTTTAAATTCTAACGAAAATTAACACAAGTGATTTTAATTCCAATTTCATAATACCTAAGACAAGGTTGAGAATTCCATTGAAATCAAATATAAATAAAATAAATCCGGTTGTTTGAAAACAACCCTCTCATTATGCAATCAATGTCTTACAATACAGAGAATCAAAAATAAAAACAAAATAAAGGACATAGTTACTTGGCTAGGGTTTCATCGAAACCCTAGAGTGAAAATTAGTTCATCGCGAGGGAGGAATGCAACATCTTCATAGACAAAGCTATAACACTTCTCTTCATGGCTTCCTTGATCTCCAGAGCTTCTCCTCTTCAAATCCAAAATCTCTACAAATCTCTCTCTAATGATAATGATAATGGTTAGGAATTCTCTTTTTATAGAGAAAGACAGAGTTCTTGTAGAATAAGGAGTTCTAATTGAGGTCTAACTCTTCTTTTTCTCTCTCTATACTCTTTTTGGGTTGAATGGGGATTAAACCCTCTTTTAGGAAGACAATAATAGAGTTGGAAAGTGTTTAGAAGTACGAAAACACTATTCACAAAACACTATTCACGGAATACTATTTCACCCTATTTACAGTTTTACCACTTAAATTCAAATAATTCTAGAGAGCTCAATTCTAATCGGATTGACCCGAAATTTTAAACATAGCTCCTTTAGGTCATCTAGAATCTACCCAAAAAGTTTCATAAATTTTGGATGAAGAACAATTACTAAACTACCCCTCTATTGATAGAAGTGCGATTTTTGGTCCATCAATCTATCAGGGTAGATTTCTGCGATTTCGCTCTCTTTTCTTCTTCTTTCTTTTACTCTTCTCTTTTCTAAGATTTTTGGAGTCTTTGAAGCTTGTAAATCTTCCATTTTATCTTCTTTTCCTCGCATGAACCTGAAACAAGAATAAACAACCAAGTAGCATAAATAATATAAATAATTACTCTAAATGATTAGCAAGTTAAGTTTGAGGTGCTTTTATGTATAACATTTAGCACCGATCACTCACTCCTCTCTCTCTCTTTTCTTCTTCAACACTCCTCGTAGCGCTCGGATTCCCGAGAAAGTAGATTGCGAAGGGTCGATTCTTGGGACCTCTTTCAGAGACCCTTTTGGGTTTCCCGGAAGGTAATTTTTCTCCAAACACTGAATTTTGCTTTGTCTTTTAGTAGTTTAATTAGCTTTTTAATTGCTTAGACTGCTTGCTTATCCTACCCTATCGAACCTCTACCCGAATTTCGGTTCAAAGATAGCCTACCCTGTCGAACCCCTGCCCGGTTTTATTTAAACCTAGCCAAAACCTGTCGAACCCCTGCCCGACTTGATTCAAATTTACCAAACCTTGTCGAACCCTTGCCCGATTTGATCCAAACCTAGCCTACCTTAGCCGAACCTCTGTCCGAATCTCAGTTCAAACCCCACTTACCTTGGCCGAACCTCTGTCAAAACCTCAATTCAAACCTTGGTTCAAACCCTACCCACCTAGTTGAACCTTTGTCCGAATCTCGTTTCAAATCCTAGTTCAAACTCTAACCTAACCTAATGCTCCTTGACATGAGCTAAAACTGTCCAGATGCTCTCCAACAAGAACTTAAAAGGCCCAAATGCTCCTAAATATGAGCTTAAACCATTCAAATATACCCTAACATCCAAAGACAAATCTTAGCCTATCAAACACCCACAATCCAAAAAAATCAAATCAAACCATCAACTACCCCTCTGGAACTACGTGTAGCTTGATTTCACTAACAGTGGATACGTAGGCAACCCTGATCGGGTTCAGCTCACCCAGGATAGAGCCCCTGTCCTGTCCCTATTTATTTCAACATGTACATTACTGTTCATATAACATCTGTCAGCATATAAATGAAATGCAAGCTTCTCTTATGGTTTCCCTCATTTTAATTCAGACTAATGGAGTAGGTAACCATCTCTAGATGAGAGTTTTGGGGTGTCTAACACTTTCCCCTAACTCAAATGAATCCTTACCTTGAACTCTATTTCCAGACCAAAGCCTTATCCAACCTTTTCAAGGACCCTATTTTCCCTCACAGTCTAAATGGGTGGCGACTCTCTCTTTTCTGCATTTTTAGTGCTATTCCTCCTCAGATTCAATCCTGATCGGGAGTAGGGTTAAAATCCCGGGTCTACAGCTTGGCGACTCTACTGTGGACTATGGTTTTGCAGACTAGTATTCAAGCCAAAATCTAAGTCGGAATCAAATACCGGAAACCACATCAGAATTTTTCAATTTCATCTATATGTTATTTCATTCATTTTTTAAATTAAAACATCAGACATTTGTTTACAAAACTTAGCAACATGCCTAGGGTTTCATTTTTATTCATTGCTTGAATTTGATTCACATTCATATCATTGTATAATAGAATAAAAACTCTATACCTATCTAGATTGGATCCGGTAAGCTTACAATCGAGGGATGGTTATCCCAGATGCTGGAGCCCAAAGATCTGTGGAATGTAATGGTTATAGACCGAGGGATGATTATCTCTGGTAAACACAACTGGTCTTTCCCGCTTGCACCAATCGTTCATTTTCAAGTATGTTCTATACCTGGGAGTCGTATATACGGTCAAGTGCTCATCAACCTTTTAGACAAAAACTATGCAAACACCAGCATAAGCATATAAATTATAGGTCTTTGTTTGGGCATAAACCAAGAGCACCCGTCAGGAGGGACTACCTTATTCCTATTCTGTTACTGGTTTAAGCCACTCCTACATCATTTATTCAAGTATAGGGACAATCTTATCCTTATGCTTAACCATTTCCAGAACTTGTGTGAGCCTTGATTGCTAGATAGGTTTAACCCTCTTCCTTTCTAAGTCAGCAAGATGTTGTTAGACTCTAAATGAATCATATGAAGAAGTCATTGATTCATATTTGATCTTGACCCACTGGACTCTATCTCCCAACAACCCAGATAAGTGAAATGGACATCTGTCCCCTCATCTCATTGGGTCACACACGTTGAGCTGACTCATCCCTTTTCTGAGTATACTTGCTCAGTTCATTTGATTCAATTCAATTCATTCATTCATTTCATTTGTGTGTATCAACACCATTCAACATGCTAACAATTCAAATTTTGTGCATTAGACATCCATCATTCTTTGTACATATTCATATTCATGGCCAGAGAAGGGGCAACGTCTCATGTTAAATGCATTTTATTAGATCATATGTCTGTATCATAACTACATCCAACTTGGCATCATTCATCTAGCATCTTGTCCAAATAGTGACAGTCATGTGACCCTCCTGTACATACATTTTATTATCATCTCAATTCATAGTAAACCCTAAGCGAGTGCCCGAAAAAAAACAAAACAACCGATTGAAGCATCTCCAGAGCCTGCCAAAGGAAGAAGGTCGAGAGCCATCATGCTAAAGCAAGATCGATCGAGACTAAGCGAAGTCTAGTCTAGGTTTTCAAAACCGTCATTTTAACTTTGTAAAAAAAAAACATTTCAAAACATTTTTCAGTCAAGTCTTGTACAATCATTTTTTACAAAACAATACTTTTTTTCAAACATCAGATTTCTCAAACTTGCAAAAATAGGCCCATGATGATGGTGATCTAGCGTTTCCCAAGAGCTCTAGTGACCTGAGGCCATCAAAAACCAAATTGTTTTTTCTCTTATCATGCTAACTTGGTCTGCTAGTTTACAAAAGGGATCATTCAAACTGTGAATAAAATTCTAGAGTTCCCAAGGGTAGCATATATCAATGAGCCGGAATAGGAATTTCCAAAAGAAACCCTTGACCAATAGAGCCAAGCGAGAAAGAAACAAAACTCAGCAATGACCCTAAGAATGCAAAAATTGGAACCTTGCTACGTTGGGGGCAGAGAGAAAATGAGCTATCTCATCAAGAAGGTTCCGCACAGTACATCAGGCCACTATTAGAATTCGAAATTACAAATCATTCCTATTGTTGAGCCATACAGAGCATCCACTATACACTAGAGTGGTATCACCCTCACCAATACACGGGATAGGAGGCAGTACCATCCTTCAAGCAAGATCCTATCACAACATATGCTCATCAAAATAAGGAAAGCGAAGTAAAAATTATGCACAGAAGACTGACTAAGAAGCATTAAATCTTCATGGAAGCATCAGTAATTCATCCCACAATAGGAGCAGGTTTAGTCCATCTTTTGAAGGCCTATATGGTTGGAAATGGATTTTCTAGCGATATTTTACAACTCGGCTGTATGGAGGACAAAGACCTCCCAGAGCCAGTCAATATGTATCAGATCAAGAGATCATTGTGCTTAAGAAATTGTCAAGAAACTTCTTGTACTCTCAGTCGCTGTAGGAAACGAAAGGGGGCCATTTTTGGCACATCATTGATTCCCTATTCATTACCGATCAAGCTTATACCAATAAGATCCGCTAGTTAGCCCTTCGAGCCTAATAGCCTTTCTTTCTTTAAAATCATACATCAGGACACCCCCTAAAAAATTTTTATCACCCGCTTGAACTACGACATGACCTGATCCTAAAAAGGGTACGTGTCGCGACCCAAAACCCACCCTAGGAGTTAGAGTGAATCTTCGACGACTTGTCATGACCTACATGACATGTTTGGCAAACCAACCTGCAAAAATACCTGGAGCATATACAATAAAGGAAAAAAATAGCGGAAACATACTCAAACATGGCACAATGGAAGTCTAACAGAACCCCTATGTATATACATGATCCAAGTTGTACAAAATGACCCACAAAAGAAAGTGCGGACATGCCCGCCAAAATACATGAATATAATCTCTCAAGCTCACCCACAATCTCTCACTTAGAATCTACCACCTAATAGTGACCGTCTACGTGAGGCTCCTCAGCAGGGACCTCCTCGATGTACTCCTCCTCCACCCATGGGCCAGGAGCACATATGTCGAAAGGAGCAGCCGCTCCGCTATCACCTTCCGACATAAGACGTACGGCTGAGCATGGAATACTCAGTGTGTACCAAATACTAACCAACAGACATAGCAAGCAATAACAATATAAGGCAGGAAGCAAGTTATATTATAATAGGAAAGCAAACAGTTTATATTTCATGCTTGCATAACATCAAAGTTGGAAATCTCTTGAAAACGTCATGTGCTTAGCTCAGCTTGAAATACTCCTTTCGTGTTCAAAACTTGTCTTGTCATGTGTCTAGTCTTGTCGTATCGTATCGTGTCATGTGTGTCATGCTTATATCATGTGTGTCATGCTTGTATCTTGCGTGTCATGCTTGTCATGTCATATATCATGCTTGCTTGCTTGGAAAATAAACATGTTCTTGCTACTTGTGAGGGAGGGGAGGCCCCTCTTCCTAAATGAGAAGCAACTTGTGAGGGAGGGGAGACCCTCTTTAACAAAATGCATTGAATGTAACATGCATGCTTGGGGCGTTCTTGTTTATGTCAAAAAGCGAGGCAAAACATATCTTAAGATATGCCCTACCTCTATTTACCAACCCTTTCGTTTGGCCTTGTCATGGTGTTCATGAATCAGGAATAAAATCTTAAAAACAAAACACGGTGTTTAATGCTTGAAACCCTACTCGTGGACTACATGTCGTGCTCATGATTCCGTGTACAATTAAGGATGACAATGGCATATAAAGCATTTGCATTTGATAATCAATACATCAAATAAATGAGCAATTAATCTATCAACATACCATTCTAGGAATTTAGGAAGTTCACACATGCATTTCTAAGAACAAATCATCATTCTCTTCATTGTGGCATTTCATCAAACACTTGGTGTGTGCATTATGATTAATACCTAATCTTGGATTTCTAGGTAGGTTAACGTTCACAACATACACGTGAGTTCATTATTAATACAATGCCCTTCTCATTCGTTCATCACAACACATACACATGGCATCCAATTGTCATTCACATCCACCCAACCATCCATTCATCCCATCTCCTTATCTTGTTTAAAATTTAGGGAAAAACATAAAATGAAGGAAAACAAGAGAAGAGATAAACTAGAAGGGTAGTATAGGGTACCGACCTTGAATAGGTTGAAGAAAACCCTTGAAGTGTAGTTCCAACTTGAGGAAGAACCCCTCTTTGGGTTTGAGGAACTCTAGTTGCTTTGGGGAAGGTCCTTTGCTTGAAAATATTCAAGATGAGCTTCCATTGATCTCCAAATCCAAGCTACTTTGGAGGATTTCCCAAAACCCTCTTCTCCTTTTTCTTCCCTCTTTCTCTCCTCTAGGTTAGAAAAGCAGTAAATGAGAACCCTCAATTAGATCAAGGTTAAAACCCTCAAATTCGGAATCTGCTACCGCATGCGATCTATCACACACTTATCTACGATCGATCGCAGGTCCTTGCGATCGATTGCACCAGGATGCAATCTATCGCACATGAACCCGAACACATTGGTCTGATTTCCCCCTGCATGCAATCGATTGCACACTCTTGCGATTGATCGCAGATCCCTGCGATCTATCGCACCTGGGGATCCATCTATCGCATATGGTCCAGAGAGTTTGGGACCCATTTCGCCTGCATGCGATCGATCGCATCAAACTTGTGATCGATCGCACCCTCCAAATTTTGTTGTTTTCTCCTCTTTTCCTTACTTTGGTAATTCGGCCATAACTTTTGACTCGGTTGTCCGATTTTGACATTCAACTTGCGTTGGATTCGTCTTTCGAAGGGGAACATTTCTAGCATTTTAGAATTTCTAATTTCTTCTTTATTTATTAACCAAATTACCCCTAAAGTCGACTAATCCGCAAATGGGTTTCCGTAACTCGAGTTTTCAACATATCCTACTTAAGAATCCCACTCTTTAAACACTTAGAGTTCCTAAAATTTCTCATTTCATAGAAAGGAAGATTACAAAGTCATAATGCCTTGGCACGGGTTCCAATACATGGAAAAAAGTTCCAGGGTGCTACAGTACGTAGGCAACCAGAAAATCAGGTGCAGTCAAAACAAAACAATCATCTTTCTTGAGCAAAATACTGCTGCACAAAAAAAGGTAAAATACAAAAAGAAAATATTCAAAAGAAAAGAGCAAAATCAAAAGAAACAAAATCCAAAGAGAAAAGCTCAAATGAAGTGCTCAAGAAAGCTTAAAAGCAGATAGGGTGTCCCAAATCTTCGACCTCCTAGCCTGCGTTTCGTCCTATCTCAAGCCCTCCTAGATCCCTCAGAGATTAAGAGTATTGGTAGATTGACTAACAAATATCAAAAGCTATACATCTCATCCGTAAGGCAATGACGGGAGAAGACAGATCAAATTATGAGAAAATTGCAAGCCCAGTGAAAACCAGAAATGGCACTGAGGCGCAAAAATAATGCAAGCCTAGCCTTGATATCGTTATCAGGGGCAAAAAAGGGAACAAAATTATTCAACAACGTAGGTATGAGTGAAAATCGGAAACGGTGCAAAAATTATGTGATCCCAGACTTGGTCATTCCAAAGGCAAAAAAGGGAAAAAAGTTGAACTATGTTGGTAGCAGGATCTTGGTGGAAGTCAGCCTCAACCCCAGCAAAATCACATCTGCAAGCGCTCAGAAAACATAACAACTCGAAGCCCTCAACTCCAAGTAAGGTCTAATCTAGCATGCAACAAAGTCAAACTAAGTTTGTACTTTCTTAGCCATGGCTCAAAAGGTTACAATTTCTTATTGCTATATTCTGTTTTCTAAGGGACAAAAGATCCACAATCTCAAGCAAGAGTAGACCCCTTTATAAATCAGCAGACAAGGAGAGCATCCCTGCTTGTGTTTTCAAAAATCAAATTAAAAAATAAGCTCATCTTTAAAAGTTTTAAAGTCCTAGTATGTCTCTTCGCTTAGTCAAAAATCTATCTTCATCACTGGTACAAAACGAACAGATCAATCGAAGCAAAAGTTGGCTCGAGTTCATTTCCTTCACAATCTGGCAATAGGCATGCAGACAAAGAGCTAGCAGTGGCTCAGGGACACACTTTCACTCCTCATGCCCCGTCATTCATTTCATTTGCTTGCTTATAGGTAAGCCACATGGCTATCCTCATTCATTCATTTACACATTGCTTGCTTATGGATAAGCCATGTAGCTCTCTCCATTTATAAATATTTGTTTGCTTATGGGCAGCCCTGTGGCTTTCCTCATTCATTCACTTAAATACTTTGCTTATTCATGGGCAGTCGTGTGGCTATCCACATTCTTACATACTTTGTTTATTCATGGGATGTTGTGTGGCAATCCTCATTCATACATCCTACTTGCTTATGGATTAGCCATATGGTTATCCCTATCCTCGTACATTTTTCATCTCATTCATCTGTTTGCTTGCTTATACCCGGTGAAGACGGTTGTGAAACCGACATTCACTAACATTGTATACATGCTCGGTGAAGACAGTTGTATAACCAATCCTCATTAACTTTACATTTTTCTTTCTCATGGGTTAGTCGTGTGGCTTTCCCCATTCATACATCTTGCTTGTAAAATGGAACAACTATCTCCATTCATCATATACTTTGCTCGTGGACTAGCCGTGTGGCTATCTCCACTAATACATCTCCTTGCTTACTTGTGCTGAAGTGGTCGTATGACCCCTTCAATTCTGATTTCATTCATCTTGCTGGCATCTTACCCCGTGAGGCAATAGTGTGGTTGTCGGCACCATGGCATTGTATCCGGTGAGGTAACTGTGTAGTTGTCTGCACCATGGCATAGTACCCGATGAGGCAATCATGTGGTTGTTTGCACCATGGCATAGTATCTGGTGAGGTAACCGTGTGGTTGCCTGCACCATGACATCGTATCCGGTGAGGTAACTGTGTGGTTGTCTGCACCATGGCATAGTACCCAGTGAGGCAACCATGTGGTTATCTGCACCATGACATAGTATCCGGTGAGGCAACCGTGTGGTTGTCTGCACCATGGCATAGTATCCAGTGAGGTAACCGTGTAGTTTTCTGTACCATGGCATAGTATCCGATGAGGAAACCGTGTGGTTGTCTGCCCCATGGCATAGTATCCGGTGAGGCAACCGTGTGGTTGTTTGCACCATGACATACAACTCGGTGAGGCAACCGTGTGGTTGTTTGCACCATGGCATAGTATCTAGTGAGGCAACCGTGTGGTTATATACACCATGGTATAGTACTCAGTGAGGCAACCGTGTGGTTGTCTACACCATAGCATCTTATCCGGTGAAACAACCGTGTGGCTGTCTGCACTATGGCATCTTATCCGGTGAGGCAACTGTAGCACCCCAGACTTTTTCATCTTTAATGAATACCACCTTCGTAGCTAATTGGCCGTTTTTATAGTCAAATTAATAAATAAGGGAGAAATCGGAAATTCCGAAACGTCAGAAATATGCGTTTTCGAAAGACGAACCCAACGCAAGTTGAATCGTCGAAATCCGACAAGCGAGTCAAAAGATATGGTCAAAACAGTCCAGACATATAGAGAACCGATCGCTCGGTTCAATCAGCGATCGATCGGTCCATAACCGATCGATCGGTAGCTATCGCGCGGTCAGAAAGTTTGTATGGGGAAATTTTCCAGAGAGTGAGTTTTTGACCGGTCGATCGGTCATAAACACCGATCGATCGGTAGGCAACCGATCGATCGGTCATAACCACCGATCGCTCGGTCTTCGCGTTTTTGCAGAAATTTCAATAAGGGCTTTATCGTCTTTTGGGGGTTAAACCCTTTCTCCTTAAGGCTTGCCCGAGCCTTTAGGGCTTCATTCACAACTCTTAAGGGATTTTGAGAGATAGAGAGAGAGGAGAAGGGGATTTGCAAATAGGGTTTTCCATTGGAGAAGAAATCAAAGGGGTGAAGACCCTAGATCGTCCCCAAGCACGTTTTCTTCAAGATTTCAACTCAAGCTCGTGTGGGGTTCCCTTCTCAAGCTAGGGCAGCACTCTCTACGGTATTTTCAAGAGGGTTTCCTACCCAAGAAAGTATAGTTTGAGTAAGGGCTTTCTTCTTCCAAGTTGGAGTTTAAATCAAGGTCTACACCAAGATCAAGCTTCGATTCAAGGTTAGTACACCCTACTAACTTACCCTAGCAATAAATCTAGGTTTTCCTTATGAAATGTGATTTATGCCATTATGTTTGCCTCCCATATGAAATGTATCATCTCCAATGAACCTAAATAAGATAAGAAAAAGGTATGGATGTGTGTGGGTGTTGATGTGGCGATTGGATGCCGAGGTGTATGTTGGGTGATGTTTGTGATGGAAATGGTGGATGGGTACTTTACCAATAATGAACATACCTTGATTTTTGGATGGAAAGTAGGCACTAAAAAGAAGAAGATGAACCATTAAGGAACCTTGCATGCTATGTGTTTGACAAAATGCCTAAACTAGGAATAAATGACATAAATGAAGAAAATGAAAGTAGACCTTATGCATGTGTTCTTATGAAGGATGAACTATTCAAATGTCACGTAGATTACTCAAATTCCTATATGGTTATACTGTGGATTGAATTGCTATACACTACTCTTCATGTCACATTGTCATCATGATATTACAAGTGTTACACACACCACACATGCATGCATGAAACCGGGTTTTTTCCAAGATTGTATTTGTATATGAAATGAATCAAGAACATGACAAGGAGGTTGGTAGCCCAAGGAAGGGTGCTAGCCTCTGGCTCACAAGAGAAATGGAACAAGAACATGACAAGGAGGTTGGTAGCCCCAGGAAGGGTGCTAGCCTCTGGCTCACAAGTGAAATGCAAGAGAGAACATGACAAGGAGGTTGGTAGCCCAAGGAAGGGTGCTAGCCTCTGGCTCACAAGAGAAATGGAACAAGAACATGACAAGGAGGTTGGTAGCCCAAGGAAGGGTGCTAGCCTCTGGCTCACAAGTATACAAGTCAAGAACAAATCAAGACATGAAATACAAGACAAGACACGATACACATACATGAGTTTTACCGAGGTTTTTGCATTCATACACGCATGTCAAGATATGGCTATGTATCTTATGCTTTCACTATTGCTTTAAATTAATATCTTGTATTGCTCACTGTTGTTATGCTTTCGCTATTGTTATGGTTAGCTAGTAGTTTGTACTCGCTGAGTATTCCATGCTCAGCCGTACTTTTATGTCGGCAGGTACTGTGGATGTCCTCGACCCCGAGCCTTGGGTCGAGGAGGAGTATGTAGAGGAGAGGGAGCCACCTACCCCATGGCAGTCTCAAGAGGATGGGGACTTGGATGTGTGGCCATACCTCGACTACTGTTGAGAGGACAGTGTTAGAAAGTTCCTTTTTTGTATTTTGATAGGTGGGCATGTCCACCTTTACTTTGATTGTATTTAGTATATGTTAACTTGGAATACTATATGGAGTAATAGAAGAAAAGAAAAAGTTGGCTTATGCTTTCGCACTTACGTTTAGTTCCGCGCTCTGATTATCATTGTATTATGTTATGTTTAGCCTCTTGCATTACAGGATGGTTTGACAGGTACACGTAGTCACCTCTAAAGTATCCCTTAACTCCTAGGGGGTATTTTGGGGCGTGACAGAAGTGGTATCAGAGCCCTAGGCATTAGAGTCCCTAGGGTCACTTAGATGATTGAACAAGGTATTAGAATCACCTTAGAGATTTGTATTCCAAGTATAGACTAACAAGTTAGTCTTAGTCAAAATGGGTTGAACTTCAACCGAACATAGAGTCCTACGCTAGGAACACGGATTGTATGTTATGCTATTGTGTTATATACCATGTGTACATTATTTGTGTTGTACTTATTAAATGTGCTTGATGAATATGTATTAAGTGAATTGCGAAATTGTACTAAATGCGTATCCAAGTTAGACTCATGTTGTATTGTCGTTCTCAGGAGAAATCATGAGACGCAATACCCGGGGTCGCGGGTACAACACGAGGGGTAATGGAGGTGATGCTCCATCGGGTGATGATCAACCCGATTTTGCCCAAGCATTCGCATCCATAGCCGAGACCTTGGCTATGTTGGCGGCAAGGCAACCGGCCACTCTGCCTAATGCGGCACTTATACCGGCTCCTCCTAACCGAGCCCAAGCCGGGATAGAAGCTTTCCGGAGGATGAGGCCTCCAACTTTTTGTGGAAGCATTGATCCACTTATTGCCGAGGGTTGGATTCGGCAACTTGAGAAGATATTCTCGGTTTTGGCACCTACGGAAGTAGAGAGGGTCACATGGGCTGCCTTTATGCTTGAAGGCGAGGCCGACCATTGGTGGAAGTCTGCACTTCGGACCCGAGAGTTGACCCGGCAAGGCCAAGAATGGACATGGGGAGAATTCTTGGACGTTTTCTACAAGAAATACTTTCCGGTTGGGATGAAAGAAAAGAAAGAAATTGAATTTATTACCTTGGAGCAAGGTAATATGTCTGTAGCGGCTTACGAAGCCAAGTTCTCAGAGCTATCTCGATTTGCTCCACACATGATAGCTACCGAGGCTATGAAGGCCCGGAAATTTGAGAGGGGGTTGAAGGCCTACCTAAAGGATCGTGTCTCAATGTTCCGACATGAGACATACTCAGAAGTTGTGGACAAGGCATTGTTGGCCGAGTCGAATTCCGAAGAGTTCTTTAAGAGAAGAGGAATAGAGAAGGGACAGTCTAGTAGTTCAGGGGAGAAGAGAGCTAGGACTATGTCTTATCAGTTCGTAAGGCCGGCTCAGTCACAGAGGATGCACTCGGCACCACAGGCTCTCCGCCCTTTGGCTCCCCCGGCCTTTCGCCCGGCTACCTCGTATGCTCCTCGCCCCGCAGTGACTCAGGCTACGGGTTATACTCCTCCCACTTATTCACATGATGTCTGCACCCTTTGTGGAAGGAGGCATCCAGCAGGGGAATGTCGGAAGGCTACAGGAGGCTGTTTTCATTGTGGCGACCAGGGCCACATGATTCGGGATTGTCCCCGACGTCTAATGCCAGCTCAGTCGGGGAGCAGGCCCCCGATTAGGCAGACATCTCAGCCTAGCTCTTCTCAGGCTTCGAGGGCCTCACAGTCTACCCGGCCTCCTCGCCCAGCCACACAGGGCCGAGTCTTTGCCTTATCCGAGAGAGACGCACGTGCATCCGACGATGTCGTGCAAGGTACGCACGAATTCTAGAATTTAAATTGTGTAAAATTTCTATAGTTTGCTTTGTGAGTTTCTATACTAAGGGTTACCTATGTATGATGCTTGTTGTTTGAAATCTACTAATAGTAGTCACTTAATCGCACAGGCGCTTTATTAGTGAACGAATGTCTCGCCCGAGTGTTGATCGACACAGGATCCACTCACTCCTTTGTGTCACCTAGTTTCGCGAAGGGATTTTTGACTGAGGCTATTCCGTTAGAGCGGGAGTTGACCATTTCAACTCCACTCGGTAAGTCAGTTGACACGAACAAGATATTCAGAGATGGTGTGGTTCAAGTAGGGGAGAATGAACTAGTGGCCGATCTTATCATTTTGGATTTCCAAGATTTAGACTTTGACGTCATTCTTGGTATGGATTGGTTGGCAAGCCATCACGGGCATGTTGCGTGTTTTGAAAAGATGGTGAATTTCAAGCCGGAAGGGGGTAAGCCTTTTCACTTCCGAGGATTAAGAGAGAGGGACATTGCTCGCCTCGCAGCCTTGAGTATAGCACACCCAGAAGCTCAAAACTCATCGGCTATTCCAGTTGTGAGTGAGTTCTTAGATGTGTTCCCGGAAGAACTTCCCGGATTACCTCCTGATAGAGAGATTGAATTCGCTATAGAGCTTGCTCCGGGTACCGCTCCGATTTCAAGGGCACCATATAGAATGGCCCCTATAGAGCTTGAAGAATTGAAGAAGCAAATTGAGGAGTTACAACAACTTGGTTTCATCCAACCAAGTGTGTCACCGTGGGGAGCTCCGGTCCTTTTTGTAAAGAAGAAAGACGGGTCGATGAGAATGTGTATAGACTACCGTCAGTTGAACAAGGTAACTATCAAGAATCGTTATCCCTTGCCAAGGATCGATGACTTGTTCGACCAACTGAAGGGAGCGAGATTCTTCTCCAAAATTGACCTTAGATCGGGGTATCATCAATTAAGGATCAAGGCGGAAGATGTTCCGAAGACGGCTTTTAGGACTCGGTATGGGCATTACGAGTTCCTTGTCATGCCTTTTGGGCTGACGAATGCACCGGCGGCATTCATGGATTTGATGAACCGGGTGTTCCGATCTTACTTGGATCGATGCGTGATTGTATTCATTGATGACATTTTGGTGTATTCCCAGACACGGGAAGATCACGCACGAGACCTCCGCCTCGCTCTGGAGATGTTGAGAGAGCATAGGCTATATGCCAAATTGAGTAAGTGCGAGTTCTGGTTAGAGAAGGTCGCATTTCTTGGACATGTGGTGTCGGCCGAGGGCATTTCTGTAGATCCAGCCAAGGTTGAGGCAGTCATGAGTTGGGAGAGGCCCAAGAGCGTCACGGAGATACGTAGTTTCCTCGGATTGGCAGGCTACTACCGGAGATTTGTGGAGGGATTCTCCAGTTTGGCTGCACCTCTCACCTACTTGACAAGGAAAAATGCAAAGCTCAGTTGGAGTGACCGATGTGAAGTAAGTTTCCAAGAGTTGAAGAAACGCCTCACCACAGCCCCTGTCCTTACTGTGCCATCTGGACCTTTTGGGTATGAGGTGTACAGCGATGCCTCGCATGTTGGACTCGGGTGTGTCCTAATGCAACACAAGAAGGTCATTGCCTATGCGTCAAGGCAGTTGAAAGAGCATGAAAAGAACTACCCCACTCACGACTTGGAGCTTGCGGCGGTCGTGTTTGCACTTAAAATTTGGCGACATTATCTGTACGGGGTGGAGTTCTATGTGTACACGGACCACAAGAGCCTCAAGTATCTCTTTTCCCAAAAAGAGTTAAACTTACGACAACGGCGTTGGATTGAGTTCTTAAAGGACTACGAGTGCACTATCCAATATCACCCGGGAAAAGCAAATGTGGTGGCAGACGCTCTGAGTAGGAAACCATCGGGGTTGTTGGCTCACATGTTGGTGCGGGAATGGAGACTGTTAGACGATTTGGCAAATCTAGACATCAGTGTGAACGATTCTGTCCGCAGTCCGGTTTTGGCAAATGTTACAGTTCGGCCGTACCTTATAGACTTGATCCAGGAGTATCAAGCCACGGACGCTGACTTGTTGGTTTTCCGGGATAGGGAAGTGGCCAAGGGTAGTACGGACTTCTCTCTCACTAGCCGAGGTGCTATTACATTCAAGGGAAGGCTTTGTGTCCCAGCCAATGCAGACCTTCGGAGAGAGATTATGGACGAAGCTCACCGGTCTAAGTATACAGTGCATCCCGGGGGGACAAAGATGTACCGGAACCTCAAGAGTCACTTTTGGTGGCGAAACATGAAGAGGGAGGTTGCGGAGTATGTGGCACGGTGTTTGGTATGCCAACAAGTCAAAGCCGAACATAGGAGACCGGCGGGTCTTTTGCAGTCCCTCCCTATTCCCGAGTGGAAATGGGAACATATCTCTATGGACTTTATCGTGGGATTGCCGAAGACGGTTAGGAAGACCGATGCTATATGGGTAGTTGTTGATAGACTCACGAAGTCCGCTCATTTCTTACCGTACCGGACTACATTCAACTCCAACCAGTTAGCAGAACTATACATCAAAGAAATAGTCCGATTGCACGGGGTGCCAGTGAGTATTGTGTCGGATAGAGACCCAAGATTCACATCCAGGTTTTGGAAAAGTTTTCAAGGTGCAATGGGCTCCCGGTTAGACTTTAGCACAGCTTTCCACCCACAGACCGACGGGCAAACCGAGAGGGTGAATCAGGTTATTGAAGATATGCTCCGAGCATGTATGCTAGACTTCAAGGGAAGTTGGGAAGATCACCTACCTTTGGTGGAATTCGCTTACAACAATAGTTATCAAGAAAGCATACAAATGGCGCCTTTCGAGGCTTTGTACGGAAGGAGTTGTAGATCCCCGTTGTATTGGGATGAAGTGGGAGAAAGAAAGATTTTGGGCCCCGAGTTGATTGAACGAACCGCGGACAGGGTCAAGCTTATACGGGAGAGGTTGAAGACCGCACAAGATAGACAGAAAAGCTATGCCGACAACCGAAGGAGGGATCTTGAATTCCGAGTCGGTGATTTTGTGTTTGTAAGGATTTCACCGACCAAAGGTGTTATGCGATTCGGGAAGAGAGGCAAGCTTAGCCCGAGATATGTGGGCCCGTTCGAGATCATTACTCGAGTTGGCGAGGTGGCTTACCGTGTTGCTTTGCCCGCTCACATGGCGGCGGTCCACAACGTGTTTCATATCTCCCAGCTTCGGAAGTACATCCCGGATCCTTCTCACGTCATCGAGCTTGATCCGGTTGAGATTCGAGAGGATCTCACTTTGGTTGAGAAGCCGGTTCATATTTTGGATCGAAGAGACCAAGTACTTCGCAACAAGACTATTCCGCTAGTTCTCGTGCAATGGCAACATCACGCTCGAGAAGAGGCTACATGGGAACGTGAGGCCGAAGTCAAGGCGAAGCACCCCGAGTTGTTTGAATGATTTTATGTATGACTTGTAATTTTGTTTCAAATTGTTATGCTAAGTTGTTTAAATTGTAAAGCACGCATTGTCCAAATTTCGAGGACGAAATTTTTGTAAGGGGGGGAGAATGTAGCACCCCAGACTTTTTCATCTTTAATGAATACCACCTTCGTAGCTAATTGGCCGTTTTTATAGTCAAATTAATAAATAAGGGAGAAATCGGAAATTCCGAAACGTCAGAAATATGCGTTTTCGAAAGACGAACCCAACGCAAGTTGAATCGTCGAAATCCGACAAGCGAGTCAAAAGATATGGTCAAAACAGTCCAGACATATAGAGAACCGATCGCTCGGTTCAATCAGCGATCGATCGGTCCATAACCGATCGATCGGTAGCTATCGCGCGGTCAGAAAGTTTGTATGGGGAAATTTTCCAGAGAGTGAGTTTTTGACCGGTCGATCGGTCATAAACACCGATCGATCGGTAGGCAACCGATCGATCGGTCATAACCACCGATCGCTCGGTCTTCGCGTTTTTGCAGAAATTTCAATAAGGGCTTTATCGTCTTTTGGGGGTTAAACCCTTTCTCCTTAAGGCTTGCCCGAGCCTTTAGGGCTTCATTCACAACTCTTAAGGGATTTTGAGAGATAGAGAGAGAGGAGAAGGGGATTTGCAAATAGGGTTTTCCATTGGAGAAGAAATCAAAGGGGTGAAGACCCTAGATCGTCCCCAAGCACGTTTTCTTCAAGATTTCAACTCAAGCTCGTGTGGGGTTCCCTTCTCAAGCTAGGGCAGCACTCTCTACGGTATTTTCAAGAGGGTTTCCTACCCAAGAAAGTATAGTTTGAGTAAGGGCTTTCTTCTTCCAAGTTGGAGTTTAAATCAAGGTCTACACCAAGATCAAGCTTCGATTCAAGGTTAGTACACCCTACTAACTTACCCTAGCAATAAATCTAGGTTTTCCTTATGAAATGTGATTTATGCCATTATGTTTGCCTCCCATATGAAATGTATCATCTCCAATGAACCTAAATAAGATAAGAAAAAGGTATGGATGTGTGTGGGTGTTGATGTGGCGATTGGATGCCGAGGTGTATGTTGGGTGATGTTTGTGATGGAAATGGTGGATGGGTACTTTACCAATAATGAACATACCTTGATTTTTGGATGGAAAGTAGGCACTAAAAAGAAGAAGATGAACCATTAAGGAACCTTGCATGCTATGTGTTTGACAAAATGCCTAAACTAGGAATAAATGACATAAATGAAGAAAATGAAAGTAGACCTTATGCATGTGTTCTTATGAAGGATGAACTATTCAAATGTCACGTAGATTACTCAAATTCCTATATGGTTATACTGTGGATTGAATTGCTATACACTACTCTTCATGTCACATTGTCATCATGATATTACAAGTGTTACACACACCACACATGCATGCATGAAACCGGGTTTTTTCCAAGATTGTATTTGTATATGAAATGAATCAAGAACATGACAAGGAGGTTGGTAGCCCAAGGAAGGGTGCTAGCCTCTGGCTCACAAGAGAAATGGAACAAGAACATGACAAGGAGGTTGGTAGCCCCAGGAAGGGTGCTAGCCTCTGGCTCACAAGTGAAATGCAAGAGAGAACATGACAAGGAGGTTGGTAGCCCAAGGAAGGGTGCTAGCCTCTGGCTCACAAGAGAAATGGAACAAGAACATGACAAGGAGGTTGGTAGCCCAAGGAAGGGTGCTAGCCTCTGGCTCACAAGTATACAAGTCAAGAACAAATCAAGACATGAAATACAAGACAAGACACGATACACATACATGAGTTTTACCGAGGTTTTTGCATTCATACACGCATGTCAAGATATGGCTATGTATCTTATGCTTTCACTATTGCTTTAAATTAATATCTTGTATTGCTCACTGTTGTTATGCTTTCGCTATTGTTATGGTTAGCTAGTAGTTTGTACTCGCTGAGTATTCCATGCTCAGCCGTACTTTTATGTCGGCAGGTACTGTGGATGTCCTCGACCCCGAGCCTTGGGTCGAGGAGGAGTATGTAGAGGAGAGGGAGCCACCTACCCCATGGCAGTCTCAAGAGGATGGGGACTTGGATGTGTGGCCATACCTCGACTACTGTTGAGAGGACAGTGTTAGAAAGTTCCTTTTTTGTATTTTGATAGGTGGGCATGTCCACCTTTACTTTGATTGTATTTAGTATATGTTAACTTGGAATACTATATGGAGTAATAGAAGAAAAGAAAAAGTTGGCTTATGCTTTCGCACTTACGTTTAGTTCCGCGCTCTGATTATCATTGTATTATGTTATGTTTAGCCTCTTGCATTACAGGATGGTTTGACAGGTACACGTAGTCACCTCTAAAGTATCCCTTAACTCCTAGGGGGTATTTTGGGGCGTGACAGCAACCGTGTGGTTGTCTGTACCATGGTATAGTACCCAGTGGGGCAACCGCACGGTTGTCTGCACCAATGGCATCTTACTCATTTTTTAAAATGAGTAACTAAACAGTTGTCTAATCGACCTTCAATTGCGGCCTCTCGTGAAGCTGATTGTGTAACCAACCTTCACTCATTTGTATCTTTCACCACATGTTCACATTTCACCGCACATCACTGCATTACTTGCTCACTCTTAAAGGAGTAACTGACATGATTGTTTGATCGACCATTAGTTGCAGCCTCTTGTGAAGCTAGTCTTGTACACTTCCCTACACTGCATTACTTACTCACTCTTAGAGGAGTAACTGACATGGTTGTCTGATCAACCATCAGCTGCGGCCTCTTGTGAACCAGTCTTGCACACTTCACACATTACACTGCATTACTTGCTCACTCTTAAAGGAGTAACTGACACAGTTATTTGATCGACCATTAGTTGCTGCCTCTTGTGAAACCAGTCTTAGATACTTCACACACATCACTACATTACTTGCTCACTCTTAAAGGAGTAACTGCCACGGTTGTCTGATCGACCATTAGTTACGGCTTGTGTGATAGCCAGTCATGTACACTTCACGTACTGGCACGGACATA